>OX336391.1:413853483-415124707 GCA_946902985.2 Meconema thalassinum
AGGTCAGAGGCAGGCGCGCTTCCCAACACCACGGGGCCGGCTAAAATAATCTTTACCCTCACCAAATATTTTAAATAAACTTATATTTCAGTAAATTATCTAGTACTGTATCATCAATTTAAAGCACAGATTGTTACAGATCTGGTTCTTTGAATACTTTTTATGAAACATTATTATCAAGGAAAGGGAAACCCCAAGGTAAGAATTGATCAACTTTGTTCGTAATTCAATTCGTTTTAATTAATTTTAGAACACAGTTACTGAAGAGGGCACCGGGTGAGTTAGCCGTGGTCGTTACGGCATGACTGCTGGCAGTCGCTCACATCCGGGAGGCTAGGAGGTTCGAATCTCCCCGCCGGCAACCTTGAAGATGGTCTTCTGTGGTTTCCCATCTTCCTTCCAGGCAAATGCCGGGGTTGTACCCTAACTATAGGCCACAGCCGCTACCTTCCAACTCCTTGTCCTTACATTCCAACTTCCCTCCCCAACGGTACTTGTAGCTCACCCATTGGGTGTCTCGAAGCAGCTACAAAACTGGCGAGCCGAACATGTCCTCGGACACTCCCGGCACTAAAAGCCATACGCTAAAAATATTTATATACATGCTCCTAGTCTATAGAAGGCGTTGGCTGAATGACACTCATATTTGCTTTCCGTTCCTAAGTTCCCGCGTTCGTTATTATGAGAAGTAGTTTCCGTTCTTCAACCTGAAAAGTCACCTTCTGTGGTCTCGGGGCACGTATTAAGACTTCAGATCCAAAAGTCTTGGGTTCGTTTCCCGGTTCTACCAACGCTAAAAAGAACTGAAGAGGGCCACAATGTGGTTGAAACTGATATAATATACTCTATTTTCACCATTTATTGACTAAGGTGTATAAATTTAATAAATACTTGCGGTATCTTAACTTCTGAATTAAATTCTCAGAATTTACAACCTAACCAAAGTGTAGTTTTATCATAAATAAATACTTTTCCAGACGAGGAGGAAATGGAGGAAATAAGCTCCCATTCCATGACACAATTAGCCTATAATCCCATCATACTGTATTAGCATCTCGTTAGTTCCACAGTGTTTATGTAGCGCTTAATTGTCTGCATCTTCTCAAGCCAGCTTTATAATGACTGTTGTGTGTTGGAAGATGCTCATTTCTGTTCCACTTTGAAGGAACTGGCAACTTTCCATTACCACTGCTTGAATATTTCAAAAGCCCTCCGTTAGGTCGATATTCGTCAATGCAGCCAACTTGATGAATTAATAATACAACGGGCTTTGAACTCATTGAGAGAACCAGATCATATTGATGCTTATTCATCCGCCGGGATCGCTGAGGGGGATCATGTCAGAGCTCATTCTTTATGGGGTGGGGGTGAAGAATGCTGGGAGCAGCCCAAGGGTACTTAAATTGAAGTCAACGATTTAATACAAAAGGGGGGTGATCGTGGGCGTAATTGATGGTTTGGGATTAGTGTTGCACTTACAGTTTAGAAAACTTGCCATTTTGTACGAACTAGTATGGTCTATTCATCTCGGTCAAGATTTTGTCAAAAATGCAATACTAAATTTCCCTCTGTATGACAAAACCGTAGATATACATTAGTTCGGTGTATGGATATTTCAAAAGTGGAAAATTGGCGTGACCATAGCTTCAAAAACGATGCATGGGAAGTAAACCTGAGGTCAGCTCCCTGTATACTTCAACGCCTTGATTGCTTTCATATTATTAAAGAGGTTGCTTCAAGGACAAAATGTTGGAAAAATATTCAAAATTTATGCTCTACTTGTACTTTGGCAGAAATATAGCTCCCCGAATTCTGGGTAGGTATTTCAGCAAAATTTAATTTCTTTAAATAACAAGCGTGCTTATGAAGGGCACTAGAAAAGTGGTGCCATAATTACTGTTAAAACAAGGTGTAAATAACATGTAGCCTACTTCCTCCTAAATACACTGGTATAGTTATAACTCTTTGTCCTTTTCAAGGAGTATAATTGAATGTTGGTTGTAGTAGCTTGTTGAAATACAACTTGCTATAACTTACGGTTATTTTACGTTGATTGATTGAATCCTCACCTGAATTATATATATATATATATACACACACTAATACAGCCATCACAATAACACAGGTTATCAGACTAAATTCAACACTCATCCAAGTACACGGGCCTAAATGACCGTGATGTCCATGCATCTCAAATCAAACAACAACTGCTTCCTACTCAAATCCTTCCTCGTGTAAAAGTACACACACTAGTAAGCCTACAGACATCACAGTGACACAGGTTATCAGACAACAACTACATACACCCAATTACACGGGGCTACATGACCATGATGCTGCAAAGCCCCTAAATAATCAACAACTAAAACAACAGCAACAACAACAACAACAATAGACTCTACCACGGATCAAAGACTACGAATATTAGTCGCTGTTATCGAGTGTTGAAATATGTGGTGATATAAGTATGTACATAATATTTTCGATTGCAAATACACACTATATATATATATATATTTATTTTTATCGAGTTTACCCTCCAGGGTGGTGGCTCCCACGGACTCAGCGAGGGAACTCACCCCTACCGTCATTTTCCAGGCAGTTTCCTAGAGCTGGGAACATCTAATCGGAGTGGATACAACTGGTGAGGTGGGATTGGCACCTCACCCAGGCGGCCTCACCTGCAAAGCGAACAAGGGCCTTATGAGGGAAGGAAATGGATGGTTAGGATGGATAGGCAAGGAAGAGGGAAGGAGGAGGCCGTGGCCTTGAAGAAGGGACCATCCCGGCATTTGCCCGAAGACGAAGTGGGAAACCACGGAAAACCACTTCGAGGATGGCTGAGGTGGGAATCGAACCCCCTCTACTCATTTGGACCACCCGAGGCTGAGTAGACCCCGTTCCAGTCCTCATACCACTTTTAAAATTTCGTGGCAGAGCCGGGAATCGAACCCAGGACCTCCGGGGCGGCAGCTAACCATGCTGACCGCTACGCTACGGAGGAGACTCACACTATATATGCTTAACATTATAACGTGTGAGTAGCCTAGTTATAAATCAATAAATACAGTACGAAACAAATCAAGAAAAGAATGTGAACCTGCTTGGATTTGATCCATGAACCGCTACGACTATGCTACACACGCCCAGAATTTACACAAAGTTAACAACTGGTTTAGTATAACTGCATAACATATTTAATCTTTGAATGAACGATCACATTAGCTTTTTTTGCCGCTTATATAAACCATTTGATACTAGATATGTACGGTATTATTTTGTTCAGTACATTCCTAAGAGGATATAAACTTATGAAGTTATTGAAATATGGACTTGCCAGCAAACATTAGCCTCCATTTTAACCCAACGGGACGGCACGGTCCAGCATGATATGGCACAGTCAGCCTGAACCGTCAATCACTGCTACGGTTACATATTCCATTTTAAAATGCTAATATCCTACCGGTCACTTCCTTGAGAACAGTTTAAACCTCGCTATGTACGATAAGCCGATTTGGTGAGGTCAGACATTGTTGAATCGTAAGTTACGGCTAGGCTATAATACTTGCAAGATTTATACATCCGCCATTCTGTTGATGACCTTGTAGTTTGGGCAAAAGACGCTTCCGACGTTAAGGTACATTGTTGCAAGATTTGGTAGGGATCGAATGATTAGGTTAGTCGTAATTTGATTCAAGCTCAGAACATTCGGGTGGGTGTCATTTATTTTTCGTTACGATGGTGGCGATATACAACATGACACTGAGTTGTCCCTTGCTAGTGCTACCAAACCAAAGGTGGTTTGATTTGGTTTCGTTATGTTTGAATTGATAGGGGGGATCGATTTGCACACATACACGGCCGCTATCTTCAAACTATTTGGTTGATGACCTTGTACTTTGGTCAAAAGACGCTTCCCTCTTGAAGGTATGTTGTAGCAAAATTTGGTGGAGATCAGATGATTAGGATAGTCATAATTTGATTTAAGCTTTGAACACTTGGGTGGCCACCATTACGTTTCCGTCAAGATGGCTTTATATAAAACAAGACACTGAGGTGTCCTTTGCCAGTACTACCTCTGTACCAAATTTAGTTCAAATCTGTTTCGTCGTGTTTGAATTGATAGGGGAAGGGGAGGGGGGTACAGATTACACACACACACACTCACACAGACAGACTTTTGGCCCGTGTAGATCACGTAAGTCTACTTTCATTTTTTGCAAAAATCTAAAGTAGACAAAAGTTTGGTGCTTTTCAGTCGGTCAACATTAATGTACCCAATAGAGCTGGGTTATGCCCTAATCCTGAAATAAATTACATGAGATTAATAAATACTCTAGGATGATCAGTTTTGATCGTCAAGCGATCATCATCAGATCCATTACACTTAGGCCAAAACATCTATGTTTGAGAATACAGGTGAAAAATATTTACAATATGTACAATTATTTAGTTGCAGAATTGGTAATGCAACTGTCGGTGTATGCTAAATGTAGTATATCTAATGTTAGGTGAAATGCTAAAATGGTGGTAGAACTCCGGAGTTTGTCTGTTTGGGGGGATTATATGGTTGTAAAAAATCAACTAATACCATATAATCCCCCCCCCCCCCCCCCAAACAGACAAACTCCGGAGTTCTACCACCATTTTAGCATTTCACCTAACTTTAGATATACTACATTTAGCATACACCGACAGTTGCATTACCAACACTGCAACTAAATAATTGTACATATTGTAAATATTTTTCACCTGTATTCTCAAACATACAGTAGATGTTATAGCCTAAGTGTAATGGATCTGATGATGATCACTTGATGATCGAAACTGGTCATCCTAGTGTATTTATTAATCTCATGTAATTTATTTCAGGATTAGGGAATAACCCAGCTCTTTTTGGGTACATTCGTGTTGACCGACTGAAAAGCACCAAACTTTTGTTTACTTAGGCAACACTGAAAAATGGCTTCAAACCCCACAAATCGAAAGTAGGCTAAAAAATAACAAGGAATCTTGGAGTGCTGAGTTTATTTTACGTAGTAACAATGACTGTTGTTGTTTCATTTGAGGTCCTTGAACACCGTGGCCATTTATTCCCGTGCACTTGAGTGTCTGGAGAAGTTGTCTGTATTATTGTTGTTGTGTGTATTTTTAATTCACGTGAGGATTGGGAAGGAAGAGACCATGGCCTGAGGTTAGGAACCATCCCACATTTACCTCGAGTGGAAGTGGTAAACCACGGAAAACTACTTTCACGATGGCTGAGGTGGGAATCAAACCCATCTCTTCACAGTTTTGATTAACGAGATTGAGTTTACTCCGCTCCAGCCCTCAGACTAGAATTAGATTTCTTTGTAGAGCCGTGAATCGAATCCTGACCTCAGGGGTGACAGCCAAGAAAACAATGATTTTACTTCTAGATAATGCAACACTTTACGTTTGGTATGATTATTGGCTGTAATCCCTGTGGTCACGAGTTTATTCCCCGGCTCTGCCAACTATCTTAATTCAGACCTGAGGGTTGTAACAGTGTAGAGCCGGCCGAGGAAGTCAGGTGTTAGAAGGTGAGCAAAATGTTCACTCCGAGCCGTACAATGTTGGCTCGCAAAAGATCTCTCGTATCACATTGGGTGATTACAAGGCCAAATTAAGTAAATCTAATCCACAGGTCGCTTGAGTTCTGGTTTCACTACCAGATGGCCGTGGTAAACGTAATGTCAAAATTGGAGAGCAGATCAGCCTAATGGTTCCAACTAAATAGATGTAGACCACAATATCTGCGGCCATACGATGGTAATAATGATAATAATAAGTTGCTGTGGGAGATCGGATCTCCAAAATAGAGAGAACATATGGCTCGACAGAAAACATCTACAATAATAAGTGCTTATCACTGAATACCAAAATAAAACACTACAACACCGTGGCGAAAACAGAATGTTTGTATGCCAGTGAATGCCTGTCCATGAACTACAGGCTGGGGAAGCTAGAGGTCTTGGAAAGAAGGATCCTCGGAAAATAATATGGGAGCTGATCACACAGAAAGCGGATGGAGACTTTGGAGCAACAAAGAAGTTTACCAGAAGGTGGAAAGAATCTTTGAGACCTTGAGGATGAGGAGACTGGCGTTCCGGGGACATCTGAACACAATGAATGGCAAAAGACCAACCAAACAGCAATTTGATTACTTCTGGAGAGAAAAGACCACTACAGCATGGATTAAGGAAACGATGAAGCATTTGGAAAGATTCAACATCTCAGAGGTTCAATTGTTAAACAGAAATACATTTAGGAATTTGGTGAAAAATTTGGAAGGGGCTTCAACTACAGAATGAATTAAGAAGACCGAAAGAGCCTGGGCAAAGGACAACAGGGAAAACAGAAGCAGGCCAGCGAACGCATGGAGGAGGACTGGATACAGAGAAAATTCCAATCGAGGATAGAGAAATGAAGTTGTAGCGTGATCCTAAGTGGTCAATTAGATAGTAAAAATATTAACAATAATAATAATAAATCAATAATTTATTATAGTACAGTAATACATTTATGTATTATTATTATTATTATTATTACCGACAGTAGTGGCTACGCTGGCTAACGCGCAGCATTAGGTCATGGGGCCAAGCTCTCTGCTTACTCGGTAGACGCGTGGGTTCGAGCCCCACCGTCGGCCGTCCTTGAAATGGTTTTCCGTGGTTTCCCCATTTTCAACACCAGGCAAATGCTGGGACAGTACCTTCTGACAGGCCACGGCCGCTTCCTTCCACATCCTTGCCCAGTTTCATTCACCATCATTCATTTCATCTCTCATTAACTCCTCTCATGAGGTTGGCGTCAGGAAGGGCATCCGGCCGTAAAAAACATCGCCACAAAGACTTCCATCGCATCTCATCCCCGACCCCGTTGGAACACGGGAATAATAAGGGGTAGACATACATACATTATTATTATTATTATTATTATTATGAAATTATTAAGAAGAAAAATTTGCATGCACACTTGTATTGAAATAAAATCTGTGTATATGTTGTAAATAATGATTAATATGTCTCACAGATAATCTGTACTGGATTTGCCGTCCGATCCGTGAGACATATCACAATAATGTAATACGGTATCAATAATATTTATTAAATAAATTAAATTGAATTAAATTAAATGCAGATTTCTTTTTTGGAAGGTATTGACGTAATTTAATATCGTCAGTAGAGTAACCACTTAAGTATAGTATTCCAACATTATAACTCACCTAAGAGAATCTACTTCAATTTACTCCCCAGGTATGTTGGAGAATATACCGAGGATAGAGAGTCCGTGCGTTGAATATGTGTATTGCTGAGCCCTTGATGCAGGTATCGTGGAGCAAGCGTCCTCACGTTTGCCTCGGCTGACTATTATATTCACTCCTTAGAGAGCTATAAATTCCAGAGTCGAGCCCGTATCTGGCTTTGCTGTGTACCGAATACCGCTACAAAGCAACAGCATCTACATTTCTGCGGGCTCTGACGCTGTCATAGCATCAGATAGCATGATAATTCCTGACAGGATGATGATAATAAAATAAAGCGGCTTTATAATGAAATACATACTCGCACAATGCCATACACATCTGTATTTCATGCCTTGACAGCTATTATTCCCACCAATATAGGCTATACTGGGATGTTGAACGAATGTATAGGGCTAGCAATGGACAGAACATGTCCATGTCGTTAATAAAGTGGACTTGGTTTTTCACCAACTCCAAAGTAATGCAGTATCTCACACATTCCAGCAGTAAACTAAACGTACATCGTCTGGCATTAAGTTATGTGACCGCTGCGTAGCCGTGCTCGTTGAATCGTGCACCACGACCGTGCGGGCAGCTGCAGTTTGTCTGGAGATCGTAGTTTCGAACCCTTGGGCTCACAGTGGTTATCCTGATGGTGTATTTTCCCTGGGGTTTTCCGCACTCCCTCCTGGCAAACGCCGCGATAGTGCTTGATTTCTAGGCTCGGGGCACCGACCTCATCCCTGTACCTAACTCAGCTACACACACTATTGCAGTAATTATATAAATACAGCTTATCAGACAAATTCAACACACACCTAACTACACGGGGATGATTGCTTGCAAGGGAAGTATCAGGTAAGACAGGTCGAAACTTATCTTGAAACTTTGTGGACGCAATCGTTGTACTATAAGAGGACAACGTTAGGAAAATCAGCCGCCAGATTGATGTGCAAGGCTCCGAAATCATGTGGCGAATCTCTCATATAAATCAATGCGAGGTAGCTAGTAACGTACATGTTGGAACGGACAGCCCTGACCACCCAAGCACTCAAGGCTGGTGGGAAGGAGCTGCACGCTCCAGTCAGCATATACGCCCCACCTCGCTACTACTCCGAGTGCCACAGGGATGTCCAGCTCCTCCAGCCGTCATGCTTGCGTACCAGGATGTCAGGTACGATTTCGGAGACTTGCAGTTCAATCTGGCGGCTGATTTTCCTAACGTTGTCCTCTTATAGTACAACGATTGCGTCCACAAAGTTACAAGATAAGTTTCGACCTGTCTTACCTGATACTTCCCTTCTAAGATGTACCAAGCCCCTCAAATGAATTAACAACAATAAAATTGACGACTGCACCAAAGTTAGATATAACTCAACCAAAAATTAATATTTTTAAAATTTTTTGTTGAATGGAGCTCACATGAGGCGACCGAGAGGCTCAGACGTGTGGGGCCAGACTATCCTCGGACTCGTGAGACGTCTGGGTTCAAATCCAACGTCAGCTATACTTGATATGGTTTTACTTAGTTTCACATATTCACACTAGGAAGGTACTTTCTATTGGCCACAGCCACTCCCTTCCAAATCATTGCCCAATTTCAACTGCATTCATTGCATCTCTCATTATCCCCTATAATTAAGTTGCTGTCAGAAGTAGCATTCAAGCGCAAGGAGTTGTTGAGAATAAAGTTCCGCATTGACTGCACGCATGTTTGGAACAAACTCCCAGTGAATCACTCCTTCAAAATTCCACCAGACACACATCACTTTGGGGCCGAACCGATCCTTTTTAGCGATGACTTTGACAGGTATGCGGGAACTGAGCCACTATTTTGAGCCTCTCCAGGATGAGGTACGGATCTACAGCTTCTGTTTGAGTTTTCCAAGTTTCTTAATCTGATGATGTATTGTATCTTTTGATGATACATTTTCGCAACATACGCAATTCTAGTCATGGCCTCCTGTAAATAGCATTGGTGAACCAAAGAAAATCAATCCTATCTTATAAAACACTAAACGTTGGTTGGTTGGTTGGTTGGTTGGTTGGTTGGTTGGTTCCTCAGTGTACTTTGGGTATGTGTAGAATCTGTCTGATAACCGGTGTTAATTGTGATGGCTGTATTAGTGTGTGTTATCTGTTTTAATTCAAGTAAAGACTGCAGACATTGAATTTTCAAGTAATCCCTACTTTTGCCACCAAACGCCACCGTCAACGACTACTAGTTCAGAACTTGGTTACTAGATGCCACCGCAGTCAGCTCCTGGCAACGAAAGTTTGACCCTAAGAACGTGTCAAATTTAACTTATAATTTAGCTTCACACAAGTGGAATTGGTGGGAAAACGTTAAAACGTTAAAAACGACATTATTTATGGGACATCCTAATATTTAACCTGCTGTGATATGTTCCATCCAATGCTATTTTTGAAAGGATACCAACAGTCGATGGTTAAGAGCACCAATGAGAAATCTCACTGGGCTCATCTTATTCCAGAATAATGGCAATGAAATGGTTCTTGAAACATTAAGTTAAAAGTATCATACTCCGATATTTACCTTCCACTTATGTACTGTACTGTATCTTGCGAATAAGTCAAAATTAGCACACCGTATTTTAATTCAATTTGTCAGATATTCCATCACAAATTAGGCCAAAGGGAAGCAGAGATGTCTCTCCAATGCAACCACTAAGACACTGCCAGATTCACGACTGCATTAGCATGCGTAACTAGCAGCCACTAACCCTACGTATAGAATTAGAACTTGACTTGCATTAACTCCAGTGAACCAGAGTAATCAGAATTCTGAGGTAAGCCTGGGCTCATTTTAACCATGCTTTAAGCGTTAAGTTCCTCTCAGGTACAGACAGAACCAAGTTATATTAACTCGCAAGATAAACCATCCGCTATGTAATAGTCCTATCAAGTTTTTACATATTTTACATACTTACCTGTATGTAAAAAGTATGGATCATCAAGATCATTATCATCATCATTAGATCCTCTGCAAGGTCAAATCCTGGTGCAGTCAGTAGGCATTTTGAGATTATTCAAATGCGAGGGTGTCATGTCAGTGGATTTACCGGCACGTAAAAGATCCCGTTCGGGGAAATATTCGCTCAATGCGGGGTCTCTAAAAGCCGCAGTAGTTAAAAGAGACACAAAACCAGTAACACTATTATTATTATTATTATTATTAATATTATTATTATTATTATTTTCGTTTTGGTCGTCTAGGGACCACGAGCCAATTTCAATGCTTTGTCCTTTACTGTTCCTTCTTCTTCCTCCAATATCTCACTATGTTTCCTCTTCCTTTCCTCGGACCATTTTGAGCCGGTTTTCTTTCCCTTCCTTCCTTGGAATCCTTCCATTTATAGCACTTTTTGCATAATAATATATCTCTGTGGTGTATCTTCTTCTCTAATATTGTTTCTTTCCAAATTCTTTTTGATTTCTTGTGCTCAGGTTGTTGTCGACTTCTTGTTCCACAGGAATGTGAAGATCCACTTGATTAACCTACTGTCATCCATCCTGTACAAATGCCCAAAAAATAGCAATCTCCTCTTCCGTATTGTTTCCGTATTAACACTATTAATATTTTTATTATTTATTTTTTATCATTATTACTGTGATATATTGGCTTTCAGAGCCATTAATTATACTCCAGCAATCCTTTTAGGTTTCTGCCGTGTCTGTTGTGGGGTTTTGCCTAGGTGCACCAAGTCTGGTTCATCAGCGGGCTCTTGATGACCATGCCCAGACTACCCATGGGGTAGCTCATCATGCACTACGTCACATATTTAGAGCACACCACTGTGCTACTTTTATACGGGAAACAAGAGCTCTTACCACTTTTCTCCTCCCTATAGAAGTTTCCAAAAGATGACATATTGGTTTTCACGACCATTGATTATACTCCACCATTCCTTATGTGCAGCCGGCCCCGTGGAGTTCGGGTAGCGCTCCTGTCTCTTACCCGGAGGCCCCAGGTTCGATTCCCGGCTCCGTCAGGGATTTTAGAAACTGGCGTGAGGGTTGGAACGGGATGCACTCAACCTCGTGAGGACAATTGAGTAGCTGTCTGACAGTGAGGCAGCGCCCCGATCACGAAAACCAAGAGTAATGACCGAGGGGACCCGATGCGCTGATCACGTGTCACCCCAATATCTGCAGGCCAATTGGCTGGGCAGCGGTCGCTTGGTATGCCTAGGCCCTTATTGGGCTGTAGTGCCAAGGGTTATATAATCCTTATTAGCTAGCAGTTTTGGCCAGCGTTGAATAGGCGGTGAATTGTATATAAAAGAAGGTCCCATGGAATATGACGTAGTTCCTTGGTACATCGCTATTACGAGATAGTTGACATTTCGAGTCAACTCTTATTGTTATTTTTGTTTTTTATATTGTAACTTTCAGTCGGTCAACACAAAATAATTATAATTACTGGAATATGCGAACAAATAACCAGAAATAAATTGCGTTTGATTAAGATATACCGCATAATACCAGGTTAATAATATTGTTTTATGCAGCCCAACGAACGCGTGTTGTCAGGAAGGTCGATATTTCTCTGCTGCATCCCGTATGGTACTAATGCACTGCAAGCATATCCTGCAAGCGATATTGAACACTATTGTATTTCCCGCGTAATCGAAACTAATAGTGTTCAGTATCGCTTGCAGGATATGCTTGCAGCGCATTAGTACCATACGAGATGCAGCAGAGAAATATCGACCTTCCTGATAATAATAATAATAATAATAATAATAATAATAATAATAATATCGTATGGCCTCGTGTGTCGGTTGCGAGCTTTGTTATTTGACACCAAGAGGGCAGCTTGCATGTCGAATTTCGGCGTTCGTTGGAACGATATGAAAGTCAAGGAGGTTAGATATCTACGATCCTTGACACTATAGCGCTTTCTAGTAGAGAATGGAGGAACTTTGTGTTGGCGGAAAATCCCGAGATCAATTTTGCCATTTATGAACACGGCCTACTGTATTCAAATGGGTTCTTTAACATGCCAACAAATGCATGTCGTGATTTTTGTCGCCTTTCAAAAATCATTTACGATGGCCAGAAGCGAACCTGCAAGCTTGGGGTTGGTAGGCTAGTCCGACAAATTAACCATTCACCCACCGTGGCAAGAACCTTCCTGATAACAACGCTGGTTGGGCTGAAAAAAACAATATTATTAGGGACAGCTGATTCATCTGGTATATAATATTATAGAGTTTTGACGAAGGAAAAAACTAAGGCATGACTTGTTTCGCTCGTCAAGCGAGCATCATCAGATCCAAATCTACAAGACAAATAGTTCTACAAAACACTATCAAACCTACAGTGACGCTCAAGTGGATCGATGATAGCATTTTTTTCCTTTTCCCAATGTTTCGGGATCGAATCCTAACGACATAGAATGCGGGGATGGTACTTAAATTAAGACCACGACTGCCTCCTACCCAAATACTTAACTCAATTACAAATACAGACACTAGTATAGCCATTACAAATAAACAGGTTATCAGACAGATTCCACGCAAATCCAGATACACGGGATACTTGATCACGATGTCACAAAGTCCCTAAATGCATCATCAATAACAACAACAACAACAACAACAATGACAACAACATAGTTCTTTCTCTAGATATTTCAATCTATATGGAGTTGGGGAGTGGCTCTATTTCTACATCCCATTCCACCCACGCTTCTCAAGTATTTCAGAGAAAGCATTGAGAACGAAAGAGAAACAAGTCCTTCTATTTAGACGTGGATATAAACATGACCGAGACGTTTCGAGATTCACGTCTATAAATCTGTTCGACGAGTTCATCATAAATCTATTTTAAAAATATACAAACCTTGAATCCAAGTGTTCTACTTCATGAGGATCCGCCGTTTCCTCCTATTTGGCTTTGATATATCATCCTTCGTTTTAAGACCAATCGGATTTTAGAAGAGGTGGACCAGAACATCGTGACTACAGTCGTCAATAAGATATTATTCACTCAAGGTCACAGCTTCGTCACTAAGAGAATTTAACCCAGACAGAAAATCTTTGATCTTCAGAAAAGATATTAGAATAGAACTGTAACCACCGAACATTCATGCCTATGGACGCAGTCTTCAAATCCTACACAAAAAGAAGGATGCGATCTGGGTTGGATGGCTGTGTGAATCAGTGGTAACGTTCTTACCTGCTATTACCAAGGTTACAGGATCAATCCTGGTGCAGTCAGATGGCATTTGAGGGTGCGCATATGCGAGGGCACGTTAAAGATCCCCTGTGGCGCAAAATTTTGGCATCCCGGCGTCTCTAAAAGCCGCTACACCACGAGATGATCTCAGTTGGACTGTAATGCCATATAGCCCAGTGAGACGTGACTAGTGTTAGAGGACACAATCGAAGTGAACGGCATTGTCACATAATGGATTATGCAGGCGCAGCTACGATATCTTGTAATGAAAACCATGTATAGCGAAACATGTCATAAAGTAACTCAGTTTGTAATTGGTTTAAATCCAACTTTTTGTCATCATGGCGTCAGTAGAGTAGAAATCAACCCAATAATAGTAATAATAATAATATCGTATTGCCTCAGGTGCCGGGTGCAAGCTTTGTTATTTGACACCCAAAGGCAGCTTGCATGTTGAATTTCGTTGATCCTTGAAGTACTATGAAAGTCAAGGAGGTTAGATATCTAAGCTCCTTGAACACTATAGCGCTTTCTAGTAGAGAAATGAGGAACTATGTGTTGGCGGAAACTCCCAAGATTAATTTTGCCATTATGAACACGGCCTACTGAATTCAAATGGGTTCTTTGACATGCCAACATCGTATGACATGGTGTCGTAATTTTTGCCGCCTTTCAAAAATCACTTACCACGGTCAGGAGCGAACCTGCAAGCTTGGGGTCGGAAGACCGACAATTTGACCACTCACTCACCGTGGCAAGCAAATAATAGTAATAATAATTATAACATGAAATATTCCTGACAGTTCGTACATTACCCACAACAATAATATTCTAGGTCAGCAATAATCCATCACTACCTTCTCAATAGTCTGTAGATCCAATTAGATTCTGTAGATTCTGTTTCTATAAAAATCATACGAAACCAATATTTTTAATCATTCCTTCACAGATTTCAGGAGATTCTGCACGTTTTTACCTGTTACATCCATATCCGGTTTTTCTATCATTAGAAAGACTGGTTCTCTTGTGGTTACCAGCAATTCAGCATTATTGCAGTGAAATCATTTTATTGTGCGCCGTTGAAGCTGTGACATTTGTCTTGCCCAAGGCAGCCGTAAGCTGGAAAACAGGTACTATTAACTCTATTGTCAGCTATTAGGCATATTGTAAAGCCGTTTTCAGTGGTTGTTGGAGACAGCATTAATGCTCATTTAGAGCCATTTTACGAATTTCCACCGTAATATTAGTTACGCCCTTTTTTCCACTCCACTCCACTCCTTAAATCTTACAAATTAAAGTATTAATAATAATAATTGGTATAGTAACAATATATTCAAAATCTACTCCCTGACGCTGAATGAATATTTAGGCTTAGCTGACGAATTCAAGCAAATTTGAAAAATCTCAAGAAACAACCCATCATAATATCAGCTATTGTAATTGTTCCTTTGACCACTAAACCTATAGGATCTGCACATTGACAGCGGTGTATCACTTCTGCACAGAGTTTTCATACTGTGTACCACATAGTGAAGAGATTTCCACATACAGCTGGCCATTTAAAAGTTATCTCCGATTTATTTCACAACATCAGGGTTTAAGTAGATCCACGATGTGCCTGTGGAGAAATCCAGACTCCACAACACCTGCTCACGTGCAAAGATCTTAATGAAACCTGCAGCCAGGAAGACCTTATGTTGGCCACAGACCGAGGGATAAGAGCTGCAGAGTTCTGGAAAGGAAGAATTTAGTGTGTCTCCCGGACACGGAAAGTAAGTAAGTAGGGTTTAAGTATTCCATTACATTATATATATTTGTATACTGACGGATTTTAGCGTCCCCTGACTCCAGATCAGCACGATGGCTATACATGCTAGCAATGTACAGTTTGTTGACGGAGGGTTTGTAGGCTATAGAATGGTGGGGTGGATAATTTACTATTCACGTAATATCAGCGTCAGGTTTGTAACCCTCACTAGATTTGGCAGGTGTTTCGTAGTAAAAGCCGAGTTCAGCGACACACACTAACATCTTCATGGGGAGTCTTTCAATGATGCAGGGTCCTTAATTAAATATACCGAGGTTTTAGCCAGAGAAACAAGAGCAGGCGCTTGGGATTAAGGATGAATATTTCACAGGATTTAAAGTTCTAGAAGAGGGGTATATCAACTGCGAGCAATCAACGCACGTATATAGTCCAAGCCTTCTAAGAAAAGTTACTAAGGGCGAATACAAATCTTTAGAGTGGGCTAATCGGGCACTTGTTTAGAGGACTCCAAAAGTACAAGTTGTATTTATAGTGACTTATTATGATCAGTTGGTCACCATAGACGTGTTCGTAATGTACTCAGAACCATACGTTTGTGATGTTGTCTTTGGCAACAAAAAGAGAGGAAATACGTTGCACTTCCCATCTCAAAACTTCCCTGTCAATAAAAAAAATGATTTTCTGTGTGATGGACCGAATAACTATTTCTACATGACCAACGTTGTAATACAGTCTACGTTAACAATTCCAACCTCAATATCCAGACATTGTAGTAATTTCAGACCAAAAGCATAAAGTAATAGGCCTACTTTGTGATAGCAAAATGTTCTTACTATGATTCTTCTGCTTGCCTTCCCCGTTTTAAACCAAAGCTTTCATCGCTGCTCAACTCACATCAAACACGTCCATCACCAGAAATGCGTCCACACTCACATGCAGAGGCGCACAAACTCTGGTTCAATAGAACATCAATAATAAATGTTCCTTTTCAGAAATCAATCTGTACACCAGATTAATAAGGAAGATGAACTCAATGCTCCATCAATTAAAACTATCAACACCACCGCAACAATTCAAATTATCTATTAGAAATTTCAGTATATGTTAATTATGAATTCTCGCAATAAAATGGCGCCTCTCTCCACTGATCATATGAATTCATTTTAAAGAATCATATATACGACTTCTATAATTACCGAAAACTAAGCTAGATTACTCCGTGCCATAAGATAGATTATTAAGATGGCTCATTGTTCAAAATTTCACTTCCATCGCTTAAATATAGACTAATACGAGTAATAAAAATATGTTTTAAAAAATTTCACTGCCACCATATTTAATTTCTGGAAACAATTGAACATCATTAGATGGCGATACATCAAATTTTAAGTAAACAAAACATAACAGCAGGCCAATATAGATAGGATAATCTTGTGCCAATGAAATCACATTATAGTTACAGTGCGTTCGCTTCCTCCTGCGGCAGGGCGATTCTCATGCAAACATTAGGTTATCAGACGGGGTTTTTCTGTGCTCCAGTATCTCTCTGTGAAGCGAAGTGACCATTTAAATGAAACAACGCCTCATCAGAGAAAATTATTAACTGTGGATCAGCAATGCCGTCAACAATGTTGTGTAAAATCTAATTACAGAAAGTGTCAAGGGGTCATAATTTAAACGTGACTACAGTTACTCTGTTTGGCTTCAGTTTTAAAATTTTAGTATCCGTAAGGACTAAGGTCTTCAAAACACCTACTTGCTGTGTAACAGGTTTTAGAGACTTATTTGGAGAGCGAGAGAATGATGCATTAATTTTCACGAGTTTTTCCTCCGTCAGGACCCTTTTCTTTGGCTTAGTATGTTCAGGGTTTAAGGTTTCCCTGGTTCGTAATTTATTAACAAAACGTCTGACAGTCTCTCTTTTTGTAACTGTAATGGTAGGGACATTTTTTAAATTGTCCACACACCACTCTGCACATTCCGTAATGCGGGAGACGCTATTGGTTCTCATGTTATGATACATCTGTGACGCTAGCCTGTGTTACCATAATCATAAATCTATCTACCTATCTATCACACGTGTCATACATGAACACTCTTTGCTCAAGTGGGAATTTCTCGTAATTTGCCATATAAATGGATTATACAATACACCTATGACATGTCTTTTACACTGCAACACGCTTTATACACTATAGAGACAGACGAAACGTCTTCTACACCAGTGTTTCAAAACCTTTTTTGTGTGTGTACCACTTTAAGAGATGAGAATCTCTCGCGTACCACCTAATGGTTGCGAGATATAGTAACTATAACCCCCACCACCACAACGTAGCAGATCAAAAGATGATTTGTAAATTGTGTTTGTTAGAGTTAGACTGGGACTGTTTGCCATCTCTTGATGAATGCAGTACATTTGCATTTGTCTGTTGGCACAGGCGAGAGTAAAATGTGGCTTTTCACCGATGTCTCAGTCTCACTCATGGCTGTAATTATATGGAAGCTACTGAGGTATGGGTGGTGCTTAGTAATGACATTCAGGGCACAGTCAGTGCCTGAGGATGCTGTGAAAGGTTCTACTCATAGGGTTAGTACTGCTGTACTGACTCAGTGAGGAAAGCAATGGCAAACTACCTCACTCCTCTTCTTGCCTAGTACGCCTCAATATAGCGCTGCCTTGGGTTTTTGTGGGTATCTACCCACATAACCTAACGGCGGTGCCTTTTGAGGATCCAACCAGCCTTCGGGCTGACCACCTAACAGACAGAGTTAGACTGTTCAAATAATAAAACGTGTGTCCAGTTATTTTATTATTTTTTACAATAAGTATTCAATTCAAACTTTCAGAAATGACACTGTAAAATAATATTAACAAAAAAACTCTTTATAATTAAACATAAAAACATAGTTCAACTAACAAATTCAATGTGAAGGGTGAGCTTGAAGATTCAGAGTCAACTTACGAATGTGTGGTGTAAGATTGTTGAGTCTCAAACGAAGATCGTTTTCCACTGTAAGGCGCCTATTCTGGTATTTATTCTTGAGATAAACAAGTGGAGAAAATGCAGTTTCACACAAGTACGAAGTAGTGAAATGCAGTAAAAATCTAACTGCTTTGTCAGCTATGTCTGCATAGTCTGCACGCCTCTCAACCCAAAAGTTCACAAGAGCCATTTTTGGAAAAGTTTGCCTTAGTTCTGATTCACAATTCAATTTATAAAACTGATCCTTATCTTTGGCTTTAAAATCCTTTGGCAACATATCAATGTTTTTATATTTTTCGTGACGTATCTAATATTTGTATATTTTTCGTAACATCACCGCGTACCACTACAGCAGTACGAGCCTAACACAGTTTGGGAAACGCTGCTCTACACTACACAGGCAAGCGTAGACTGACTGTTTTACGGAAACCACCATTGTTGCATTACTGCTGCTCGCTCCGCCGGGGAAAGGGAACGCACTGTAGTTGTCATATAGAGGAAATTGAACATTAACAAATTCACAAAGAAATTTGATAAAATGGTCCGGCTAGCTCAAAACAGTTGCCAGCGTTTCGCCCCAGTGCACCAATTGGCTCTTCAGTTGGTTATGGTACACCTCACCAAGACGCGTGGCTAGTACATACTGTGAAGGCCGCCGCAAGGCACAAAATGTCGCCACGAGCAGCGCCAATGTACTACGGAAGTCAAAACTTCCTTTCAAAAATAATGTTAGCTTACCTTGCTAATCCATACTGGAAATATCTGTTCCCGAAGGAAACAGGATGTAAATTGTCCGATTGAGCTATGTACATTAACAAATTCACAAAGAAATTTGATAAAATGGTCCGGCTAGCTCAAAACAGTTGCCAGCGTTTCGCCCCAGTGCACCAATTGGCTCTTCAGTTGGTTATGGTACACCTCACCAAGACGCGTGGCTAGTACATACTGTGAAGGCCGCCGCAAGGCACAAAATGTCGCCACGAGCAGCGCCAATGTACTACGGAAGTCAAAACTTCCTTGAACATGTTGTACAGTTAAGTGTTGCATTGCAGTTCATGCTGTTTTGCTATGAAAAATTGTGTAGCCATATTTCCCACGGTTGCATATATAAACTGCTAGTTGAATCTTTTCAGTCGGCCAACACGATATTGCCCAATGACGGGGTGGGGTGCATAACTTAATAATTAAATAAATAATATCGTGTGGCCTTGGGTGCCGGGTGCAAGCTTTGTTAATTGACCCCAGGAGAGCCACTTGCATATCGAATTTTATCGCTCCTTGAAGCGCTATGAAAGTCAAGGAGGTTAGATATCTGAGCTCCTTGACACTATAGCGCTTTCTAATGCGGAACTTTGTGTTGGCGGAAAATCCCGAGATTGATTTTGGCATTATGAACACGGCCTACTGAATTCGAATGGGTTCTTTAACATGCCAACATTGTATGACATGTGTATCGTGAGTTTTTTCGCCTTTCAAAAATCACTTCCCACGGCCAGGAGCGAACCTACAAGCTTGGGATTGGTAGTCCTACACGATAACCACTCAACCACCGTGGCAAGCAATAATTAAATAAACACACCTGAAAAGAATTACGTCTATTAATTATGTTCAGATCACTATTAATAAACAGGAGTGGGGTAAAGATCATGACTAAATAATTATAACCTAAAGTTGTACCTCCTTCCAGCGTTGGCCATCCAACTGAGCTAATGTGGGAGACGCTATTGCATCTCATGTTATGATACATCTGTAACCCTAGCCTGTGCTATAATAATCATATTGTTATTGATGCGAACAGAAAACTTGATTCTACATAGGTAGAGATACTGAACTGTTGTTCCGCTAACAAAGCATGCATCGAGGAGATACATAGGGAAGAGATAAACATTACTAGAACAAATTTTGGGATTTGAAGGCGTAAAGAAGCCCAACTTACGTTTAATTCTAAGTGCGCATTCTCTTCAATTTTGTTATAAACTATTTAATTCTGAGAATTAATATTTTCTAGTGGATTTTATTTTTTATGACTTGTTATGGCTGACGATCGTCAAATTGTCCGAAACATGCACTATGCATTGTACATTGCATGCTAAAATTTGGATGAATTTTAGATTAACTTATAATTATTTACCCTATTCCTGTTTATAAACATCCACTTAAGTTCCAAAGAATTGTATTTTAACGACCGAATTGATTTTAGGAGGCTTTCAGCTATTACTCAGCCTCGTGAGGTAAAAATGACATGAGGTCTGTTTGATTCCCACCTCAGCCATCCTTGAAGTGGTTTCCCACTTCTACTCTAGATGAATGCTGGGATGGATCCTAACTTAAGACCACGGCCGCTTCCTTCCCAATTCTCACCTGAAATACAAATACACACACTAATACAGACATAATAATAATACAGGCTATCAGACAAAAATTCTACACTCACCCAAGTACACAGGGCTAAATGACTACGATGCCCAAACCCCTCAAATGAACAAGAACAACAACAGCTTTCAAATAGGTCGTGTGTTCTACTACCTATGCACAGTATATAGAAGATAGAAAATTGTCTGTCGCATGTGGGTGTAAAGCTGTGTCTCCGGTGGCCTTCCATAATATTTTTTTTGTCTTGTAAACTCACGACCTAATAACTTAAAGCGTCTCTACCTTCGTGGAATCAAGTTTCCTGTGCGCGGCAATAATAAGGTGATTGCATTAGCACAAGCTAGCGTCACAATAGCATGAGAATCAATAGCGTCTACTAAATTAGCTCGGAGAGAAAACGGTTTAGGTTCGACTTCCACATGCTTCAGACATTTTAATTCCTTACTTTGCATCTATATGGTTTGTACTCAATGTACATCACGACCTAATACCTGAGAGCCAACTTTTTAACATCATAAAATATATCTTAAACAGTTATTGAGGAGGGCACAGTTTCAACATTACTCTCTCCGACGAGTTGATGGAAAGGTCCCTGATTTCGCAGATTATTTCAACTTCTGTGGTCACGAGGTACGTATTGACACTTTGGTCCCAAAGGCCCTGGGTACGACTTCCAGCTCTGCCAAGAATTGAATTCTAGTCTGAGAGTTTGAACGGGGTTCATTTAGCCTGGTGAGGAACAAATAAAAAGAGATGGATTCAATTTCCCGTGGTTACCCACTTTTACTCCAGGTAAACGCCAGGATGGTTCCAAAGGCCACGGCTACCTCCTTCCAAATCCTAGTCTTAATTACAAATACACCAGCCGCGGTGGCTGAGAGCACTAATGCGCTACCTCATAGCTTGTTGGCATCGGGAGAGCGCGGGTTCGAGTTCCACCTCAGCCGTCCTGAAAATAGTTTTCATGGTTTCCCATTTTCACCACCAGGCAAATGCTGGGACGGTTCCTTTCAATAGGTCTATGGCCAATTTCCTTCCAATATCCCTTCTCTGATCCGTCATGAAAATAAAAGTACATGATCATTGGCTGCATACATGAAATTATTATATTTACAAATACATTCACTAGTACAGGCACACAATAACAGGGGTTATCAGACAAATTCTATAAACACCCAAAGTACACATGGATGAAATAAGCACATGTCCAAGTCCCTAAACGTAACAGCAACAATAGGGATTCAAGCAGCAATTTATTGAATAGCATCCCATTTGATTCCATCTCAGTCGATCACACCAAGCGAGAAATTGCATGTCATTTCTCAGACAGCTAACGTGGGAAATAGAATTTACTGCTCCGAGAGATTGCAGAGGAGCAGGTGCATCTGTGGTGCAGAGGGGAGTAGGAAGAGTTTATCTCTTATTACATTTCATCTTGAACATCTCCAGTGCCAGACAAATCAGCAAGATTGCCAACTTCTCCTCGCAAAGGGATTGTAGGGCAACGGGTGTCCTCCCACTACCTATTGTGTGGACTGGGGGCATAAATTGAGACTTCTGTCCTGGGGTCTATTTCCAGCTCCACTAAGATCCTCCCCCCCCCCCCTCCAAAGAAAGACATACTGAAGGATCCTAACGCTCGTAAAAGTCCGACAACTTCGGCCGGGTTTGAACCCGCAATCTTGAGAATAGCAGTTCAGCACGCTACCGACTACGCCACCAAAACCCCTAATAATAATAATATTATTATTAATAATAATATAACCCCGTGGCACTACATTCCATGAAGTGCCTAGGCCTACCAAGCGACCGCTGCCCAGTCAATTGGCCTACATATTATTGGGTGACGTGTGGTCAGCACATCCGGTCACCTCGGTCATTAATCTTGGTCTCCGTGACCGGAGCGCTGCTTCACTGTCAGGCAGCTACTCAATTGTCCTCACGAGGCTGAATGCACACCGTTCCATCTCTCACGTCAGTGAAAACCGGAGAACCCGGAGAAAAACCTGTCTGCCTCCACTTTGTCCAGTACAAATCTCACAGAATGACCGTGATTTGAACCACGGACCCTGCGGTGAGAGGCCGGCGTGCTGCCGCCTAAGCCACGGAGGTTGGTTCAAAATAGCTCCATAAGATATTAAATTACTCAAAAGATAGAAATTTAACATCTAAATCTGAAATGAAATACGGTATAAGGAAACATACATTACGATAGGGCTACAAATTGTTAATGAGTTGGAAAATTGTATTCCATTTCCGATATTTTTTTACACATGTGTGGTTTTGCAACTGTGCTCTAATGACAGCTGATGCATATCTGAACCCACTGAGAGTGTTTTTGAGCATCTGAACACTTCGCTACACATTGTTTGGTGAGTCCAACAGACTCTCAATATGTCTTCAAATTAAATCAGATTGTGCCTGACACATCCCTGTGGATTGCAGTGTATTCAGTCCCAGCTTAAACCGAAGAGGCACTTTGCCAACCGAGGATAATGGCTGTCAAACAACTGCCAGCTACCTCGTGAGATTTGAAAGGCTACAACAATCCGCATTGAGACGCATCTCTACGAGCGTATTGATTCACGTGGAGGATGTTTCAAACATTTAATACGAGTACCGACTAGAGAAAGGATGAAAACTTGGGGGCAGTCAACTATAAAAATACGCAGTTAAGCTAGTAATAATACAATATAACTGACTGTTGGTGACTTACGAGTGTAGTTTTGGAAGTATTGCCCAAACGCTTTTTATCAGATTTCCCTTCGAGGAAAATCACTCCTTTGAATTAAGGTGATTAAGGACACTGTGTACTCTTGGACAAGGGAATTGTGTATATTATCAGGCGTCATTATACAGGCTCATCGAAAAATAATGCACAGATTTTAAATAATTGCTATAAGAAACCATTAGAGGTAATGTAATGGAGATAGCTTTAAATTACGTGGAAAATATAACTATCTTTTACCTCTAATAGTTTTTATAGCAATTATTTAAAATCTAGGCATTAATTTTCGATGACCCTATACTAAGCATTTTCTTATTATTGGTAAGGTCATGGCTTCGATTTCTGTAACGGGCAAAATGTTACTTATTCTGAACTGGATGATAACCATATGATGATATTTTGGGGTTAGAAAATCTGGAAAATTAATACAAAGATTAAAAAATTAAATTTAAAAATCTGAAAAAGAAACTGGTTTATTTAGGAACACTTATCTCAGTTGGTTTTCAAGCAAATGCTCTCTAAGTTTTTCACGTACTGAGAATTGCTAACTTCAGAATGTTAACCTATTTAGTTAATTAACATGAGATTGGCTGCGTGGATCAAGGGTAACGTCTGGCCTGCTGTGCCTAAGGTTGTACCTTAATGATCCCCTTCGGGGCAAATTTCCGGCACCCCGGCGTCTCTAAAAGCCACAGTAGTTAAAAGGGACGTAAAACCAATAACATTATTACTATCATTATTATTATTATTATTATTATTTTCATTAATATGAGAATAGAATCGAAGCAAAATATCCCAAACAAGGTTCTTATTTTTTATTATTCTCTTAATGGACTATATTCTTTTTTGCTTATTAATATATTATTCAAATTATTATAGGTTAACAATCTGATGGCGGCTACGTTGGCGTAGTTGGTAGCATGCTGAGCTTTTATGTCCTTGATCGCTGGTTCAAATCCGGCCAAAGTCGTCGGATTTGTCAATAGCGTTAAAATTCCTTCAGTATGCCTTCCTACGGAGAGGAAGTAAAGCCGGCGGGCCAATGTTATAGATTTATGGTATGTAAAAGAACCTTCCACTAACTAAAATTGTGCGAAACTAAATTTGTAGGTTATATTTGATTAACGCTCTATTAAGTTCCAACGTTCGCCACCAGGTGTCGATTGCGGTGGCATTTAGTAGCGAAGTTTGCAGCTAAGTGTCGTTGACGGTAGCATTTGGTAGCAAAAGTAGGAACTACTTGAAATTGATCGTCTGGAGTCCTTACCTTAATTACAGATAACACACACTAATACAGCCATCACGATTAACACCGGTTATCGGACAGATTCTACACACACCCAAAGTACACGAAGATACATGACCGCGTTGTCGCTGCCCATAAACTGAGGAACCAACCAACATTCTGATGTTAGCAATTCCTAGTATGTGACAAAAATTTTGAGATTTATTTATTTAGTGTATGGGACAAAAACCATCACAATACATATTATAATGTAAAGATATTTAAAACAGCATTGAAAAACAATTGAGAGAAGTGTTCCTGAATAAACCTGTTACTTTTTGTTCTGAAATTTCATTTGGTTTAATAGTGGCTTCGGTGGCATAGTCGGTAGCATGCTGAACTGATGTGCCCAAGATAGCGGGTTCAAACCCCGCCGAAGTCGTCGGATTTGTTAAGAGCGTTAAAAATCCTTCAGTATGCCTTCCTTCGGAGGGGAAGTAAAGCCGGTGGTAAAAGATCCTTTCACAGACTAAACTTGTGTAAAGCAAAATTGTTAGGTTAGATTTTGTCAGAACGCTCTATCAAAGTTCCAACGTTCACCACTAGGTATCATTGATATCTGGTGGCGAAAGTTGGAACTACTTGAAATTGAACGGAACTTGTAGCGCACCCTTTAGGGTGTCGGCTGGTAGCAGCTACAGACTCTGGCGAGCCGAACATGTCCTCGGACACTTCCGGCACTAAAAGCCATACGATAAATAAATAAATAAATAAATAAATAAATAAATAATAATTTTTTGTTTAATATGTATTAATTTTCCCTAACCTCGAAATATCGTCATATGGTTATCACTAGGGCTTGGATTCGAGCATATTTGCATTTTTTTCCCCCCTGAATAGTAAGTACACATTGAAAGAAGCCTTTCGGTGGTATTTTCACCTGTCTGGGACCAACAGTATTGAAATTTATCGAGCATATAAATGCATAAAACCGCGGTTTTCAGAATAGAAGCATATAAATGCATATTCTTGTGGGTTTCGTCCAAATAGTTTGTTTTTCTTCGAATTCTCCCCCAAATTCGGGCCCTGACCATCCTTAAGATTCGAAAACAGAAATAATTATTAAAAATCTTATCTGGTGCGAATAATAGAACCGCAGGTTTTTTACCTTTAGTGAGGTCGTTCTCGTCATTGAAACTTTTATTGACTGATTGAAGAAAATCATTCGAAACTGAAAACATAGAAAATTTCTTGTTGTAGAGACCAATGCAGATCTACTTCATTGACTCGCCTAATTCTGAAGATTTTGTAAATGAACTTTTAAACTGTAGTCTAACTTTCATAAGAACACTTCTCTTATAGACTATATACTTGAGAAACTTGAATGCGAGTATGTTATTGGTTTTTTCGTTTCACTTTCCTTTCTATAGTTTTTAACGGTGTTTTTCGAGCATATTTTGCATATTTAACCGCATATAATGGGGGTTTCGAGCATACCTATCGAGCATATAATGGTTTCTTCGAGCATATAATGGGTTTTTCGAGCATATCTATCGAGGATAAAACACATGGTTTTCGAGCATATCTGGATATTTTATCGGGCATATCGATCCGAGCCCTAGTTATCACCCAGTTCACTAAAAGTTACTTTATGCACGTAACCACAAAATGGGATAATGCTAAGTATTATGAGGCTGATATTGTACACAATTCACATGTTCAAGAATACACAGTATCTTCAAGCTATATCACAAATTTTGCACTTCCTACCACTGGCGAATGGCCTGTTTGCCATCTCTTGATGATTGCATTACATTTTCATTTGTCTGTTGGCACAGGCTAGAGTAAAATGTGGCTTTTCAGCGATGTCTCAGTCCCACTCATGGCTGTGATTATATGGAATCTACTGAGGGTATGGGTGGTGCTTAGTAATGACATTCAGGGCACAGTCAGTGCCTGTGGATGCTGTGAAAGGTTCTACTCATAGGGTTAGTACTGCTGTCCTGACTCAGTGAGGAAAGTAATGGCAAACTACCTCACTCTTCACTTTGCCTAGTACGCCTCAATATAGCACTGCCTTGGATTTTTGTGGGTATCGACCCACATAACCTAACGGCGGTACTTTTTGAGGATCCAACCAGCATTCGGGCTGACTACCTAACAGACAGACCACTGGCGAAGATTTAACAGCACATATCGGAAATACGAGGACCTTATCCCATCAGGATTCTGCACGTTGCTCAAGGCCTACTTGAGTGTGCCAGTCGAAGAAAAACTTCGCCAGGGATTGAATTTGAACACAGATCTTCCGGCTGACAGATGTGTTTGTTTCGATGCTGATTTCTTGGCAACGGTAGTCACTAGGCTATCGGTCATTTACAGAAATATTCGTAAGCAACCATGTAGCATCTCGTGCAATAGCATTGACTCACATTGTAAAGCAATCACATGACCATTAAACGGTTTACTTGGGCAGAGTAGCGTAGCGTAGTGACAGTTTGTAGTTGAGAAGAATGTGGATAGGCATATAGTTGCCTCACTTTCCTGGTTAACGTGCGGCTTACCTTCGAAATCTAGCTGGGCGGATATGTTTGCATTCCATGGTACCTGGGGCCAAGGCTTTCCCAGCGTGAGGCACAGCGTTGTCAAATTTCCACCGGAGCCACTGAGGGTAAGCAGCGAGACTGGACAGAACTTTGTGCATATGTGCAACAGTGGACACTGATACTTGTCGGAGACACAAGCTAGCCGCCAGGGCGGGACTTAAGAGTCAACGTGGAGTGATAGAGGAAGCATTCTATTGGTCAACAAACATCAGCTATTGGTCAGTAGCGAGCAATGGTTATTGTCGGTGCGTGCTACTGCCTTACGTTTGAGTAGCCGCTCGTTAACCATGAAAGTGAGGGAACTATAACTGTTCGCTGTGAGACGGGAACACACTGAGACGCTAGTGATAGTCTTCCGTTGAGGATGATGTGGATCGATACCACTCAAATTCCCTTAACAAGCTCTGCAATGTTCCTCAATTTATGCAGCATCCATTACCTATTCCATTATGTTTCGAATACTAATTATCTGGAGTGCTAGACACACATTAACGTGCCACATTCTACAATGGGACCCAGTAATCAGTTATGTAACGCTTCACAAATTTAATGCAATGTGGAACTACAGTTGGGATATCTGAGGTTTGAATCTCTGCACTAACAGCCGCTGTCGTGCCATTTTTCCGGGTTTATCTTTCGTAGTCACTGTAGATAATTGCCGGAATGGTATTCTAGAGTAATTCGAGTGCAGGGGCACTTATTCTAACACTTATCAGTAATAATTACCTATTAGCGTAGGCACTACAACAACACAGGTTGCCATATATCAACCACATGACCAACACATTAAAAATTCCGTAACTAATGAATGACCAACAACATCCATCGTGGAGAATCAGTATATGTTCCCTGTAAATGAAAGTTTGATGCCTTTCAGTCTGTCAACACAATTGTACCCAAAAGAGATGGGTTATTCCCTAATTCTGAAAAAAATATACATGAGATTAATAATTACTTGTAAATTATTTTCAGGATTAGGGAATAACCCATCCCATTTGGGTACAATCGTGTTGACAGACTGAAAGGCATTAAACTTTCGTTTACTAAGGCAACACTGAAAATGGCTTCAAACACCATAAAGCTCCCGGTAACTTGCTCGTACCATATCCATAATTTTGTCTGTCGGTTCGTCAATTCGTCTGTTCTTTATTAATTTGCAGGGAAATTAGAAATCATTTCATAATACTGGGACCAACATACACTAGTGGCCATAATTCTGGAAACTTTGTTGTTGTTGTTGTTTGAGTCTTCAGTCTTTTGACTGGTTTGATGCAGCTCTCCATGCCTCCCTGTCCTGAGCTAATCGTTTCATCTCTACTTTGTAGGAAGTAATTAATACATTATATTAATTTTCATTTAAGCACACGAATCACTTTCGCCCAATCACCATTAATCCAAGATTTATGATTTTTATCCCGGTTCACACAATTTTCAAGTTGCTTTTTTTTATTTTATGTGTAACATCTTTCCGCTCGGTTGCTGGTTAGTTTTGTGGGAGTGATTTTGAAAATTGGGGACGGAAGTAGATCGGAACGATCGAGCTGGCAGTGGTGGATCGAACGGAAGTATGCACTGCCCGCCCGATCGATCGAACGGAAGTGTTCTAGCTGGCAGTGGAGGAAAACGGAAGTATGCACTGCCCGCTCGATCAATAGAACGGAAGTGTACTAGCTGGCAGTGGTGGAAAACGGAAGTATTCACTGCCCACTCGATCGATCGATCGATCCAGCGAGCAGTGGTAAGACCCAGCTGGCAGTGGTACGAGAAACAATGAACGTGCAGTGTCCGAAATGTATAATGACGTACTCTCAGCCATGTGGAATGTATATGACATACTGAACGGAAAACGCTCATGCGAACTCTGGTGTCAAGTGATTGAAACAAATGACATGGTACATGTTCGAAGTCTTCGTATCAGTATTTAAATGGTAAAATGCCTTAATATCAAACATTGTAAGTAGTCGGCATTGCCGGTATTATGTTTCTGCACAATGGCTATTCAAATATTAACCCACATAACGGTAATACAGTTATCAATATAATATAATCGTTGTGGTTATACGAGAATTGAGCAAGCCTTCATGAACTATTACCAAATAGCTTATAAAGATCTTTATAAGCTATTTGCTATTACTGAATACATTCTCTATACTCACAAGAGGGCCTATTCATAAGGCATTTTAAACTCAATTTCACGCAGGAACATTATCGAAACAAGCAAAATATAAATGAAACATAATTCCGTAATGCAGTAGTATTCGATCGTGGAAATAAGTCACATCTTGTGCACACAATTTGCGTAGTCGAGTGCTCAGTTGGTCACTAGTCGTGGCCGAGTGAGGTGCGTGTGTGCGCGCTGTGTGACCGCATTGGAAGAGTGTACGTTTCCTAATACCGGTGCTCGTGGTGCCCCTGCATAGGTAGTCGGAATCTGAATTTCCGTTACTGAACTGAACGTCAGCATTCCAGAAGCATCATTAAAGTACTATCTGAAATGATTCATTCTAGTAGGGAAAGGCTCTTATCAGAGCCCAATTTAACAATTATTTCTTTTAACATTGAAGGACTGTCTTCTTGTAAAGAAGATCTTTTACGTGAATTATGCCTAAAACATAATTGTGATGTTTTATGTATACAAGAAACTCATAGGGATGTTAATCAACGACGTCCTAAAATCCCTGGAATGAGATTGGCAGTCGAACGTCCTCATGGCCAATATGGAAGTGCCATCTTCACTAAACCAGATATCAGGATTCTTGCAACCTCCATCACAGCTGACAATGACATAGAAATTATTGCGATAGAATTGAGTAACTCTATCATTTTTTCCATTTATAAACCCCCAAAGGTAAGCTTTTCATTCAGACAACCTGATAATCTGAATTTGGAGAAAGTGTCCTTCTTCGTGGGTGATTTCAACAGCCACAGCATTATATGGGGTTATCCACATGATGATGAGAATGGAGAAGCTGTTATGCACTGGGCGGAATCACACCAACTGTCCCTCATTCATGATAACAAACTTCCTTCATCCTTCAACAGTAGAAGGTGGAAACGTGGATATAATCCAGACCTTATTTTTGTGAGTGATCAGATTGCCCATCAGTGTATTAAATCTGTTTGCCATCCTATTCCTAACTCACAACATCGTCCAATAATGTGCCAGATAGTAGCAGCCGTCAGGCCACAGAGTGTTTACTTTAAGAGAAGATACAATTTCAAAAAGGCAAACTGGGAATGATTCACTTCCTCTTTAGATACAAAGATGAGTACAATCAGTCCCATACCAGAGGCATATGATCAATTTATTGATGCCATTAGATCGTGTTCTAAAGAAGCCATTCCAAGAGGATGCAGAACTAATTACATACAAGGTCTTTCCCAGGAAACATCTGCCTTACTGACAAACTACTTCAATTTGTATGAAAGGGATCCTTTTAGTGCTGAAACTATTGCAAGCGGACAACAACTTATCTCTGCTATTTCAGAGTCTAAACGAGAACAGTGGTTAAAATTGATGGAGGAAGTTAACATGGATAGGAGTAGCCATAAGGCCTGGAGGCTACTCAGGCGTCTCAGTAATGATCCTAATAAATCATCTTCTCTTTATAACGTATCTGCAAACCAAATTGCTCACCAACTCGTCCAAAATGGCAAGTCTATAAACTCCAGTTCTAGAACAAAAGTGGATACCAGGCCAAAATTCAGACCAGAGACCAGTATACTTTCTAATCCCTTTACCTTGGTAGAACTAAATGACGCTATAAATATCAGCAAAAATGGAAAGGCTCCTGGTGTAGATGAAATCTGTATTCAACAAATCAAGAATTTTGGACCTGTTACTAGAGAATGGGTACTCAATCTATTTAACAATTGCATTCGAACCTGCAGAATACCCAAAATCTGGAGGAAATCTAGAGTTATAGCATTCCTCAACCCAGGAAAAGATCCCTATGATCCTAAAAATTACAGACCAATATCCTTGCTCTGTCATTTATTCAAGATCTTAGAACGAATGGTTCTGGTAAGGCTTGCAAAAATAGTTGAACCACTTTTGATCCCCGAGCAAGCTGGTTTTAGAAGAGGGAAGAATTGTACATCACAAATACTCCATTTGACCCAATATATCGAAGATGGTTTTGAAAATCGGAAAATAACTGGGGCAGTCTTCATCGACCTAACTGCGGTCTATGACACAGTTAACCACCAAATTCTGTTGAGTAAATTTCATAAGATGACCAAGGACAACAAGCTGACTGAATTTCTTCGATGTCTTCTTGAAAATCGAAGATTCTTTGTAGATTTCCAAGGGCGACATAGTCGTTGGAAGAATCTCCGGAATGGCCTACCTCAAGGTAGTGTTTTGTCTCCAATGTTATTTAATATTTACACGAATGATCAACCCTTGCCAGAAGGAACTAAAAGCTTCATCTATGCAGATGATCGAGCTATTCTCACCCAGGGTGATCAGTTTGAGAGTGTTGAACGGAGATTAATGGCAGCCTTAGATGAACTGAGTCCATACTACAGAGAAAACCTTCTAAAGCCTAACACCTCTAAGACGCAAGTTTGCGCTTTTCACTTAAAGAATATGCAGGCAAGAAGAAAACTGAAGATTTTCTGGGAGGGTGCGCTTTTGGATCATTGCTCTACACCTAAATATCAAGGGGTAACTATGGATCGTGCACTCACGTATGAACAACATTGTGTTAACACGAAGCACAAAGTATCTACGCGAAATTCCATTCTTCGCAAGTTATGTGGTACCAACTGGGGAATGCAAGCTCAAACAATGAGAACTACTGCTTTAGCACTGAGCTACTCTGCAGCAGAATATGCATGCCCTGTTTGGTATAGATCATGTCATGCCAAACAGGTAGATATTGCTTTAAATGAAACTTGTCGGCTTATAACTGGTTGCCTAAGATCTACACCTTGAGACAAGTTATATTGCTTGGCTGGCATTGCTCCCCCAGATATTAGACGTGAAGTAGCTGCCAAACATGAAAAATCTAAAGTAGAAGTTTCCCAGACACATCCTCTACATAAGTATCAACCTGCTCAACAACGATTGAAATCTAGGCGAAGTTTCTTACACTCTACTGAGTGCCTGTCGGATTCACCCCAATCATCAAGGCTAACTTCCTGGAGATCCAGAAACCATAATCTCAACGGATGGATGGTTCCATCTGAAACTCTTCCTGCTGGTTATGAAGAGTCGTGGCCTACATGGAAGAGTCTGAACAGGCTGCGGTCTGGGGTCGGTTGATCTAAGACCAATATGAAGAAGTGGGGCCTTTCCGATGAGTCAACCTTTTGTGCCTGCGGAGAAGAACAAACCATGGTGCACCTTCTCCATTGCAACTCCTGCCCTCTCATTTGCACTATGCAGGATGTAGTTCAGGCCACACCAAATGGACGAGATCTTGCCAAATTTTGGTGCGATGTAATTTAATTGTTATTTTGAAAGTACCTTTAGTGTGTTTTTTTATTTAAAAAAAGTTATCTATGCTAATTTTACATGATGCATTGCTTCTGATACGAATAAATATAAATACCGGTGCTTCCGATAGTTCCACGGGTGTACTGACCTTCCGTGTGTCATTTGGACAATACTTTTTCAAGTAGTGTTCCAGATAGGACAACAAAACCAGAAACCCAGAAAACCCCGCTGAAAATCATGTCCGGATACCAGAGGAAAAACACCGTACGCTGTCAATGGGACAGGCAGAGTTCTCGCCCCACACCAGGAGAAATTCACCGCTGGATTAGCGATACCCTCCGGTTGACTGTCGACCAAGTAGAAGCCATCCAGTTAAATGCGCAAGAAAGAACCATGTACATCAAGGTAATCAGCATATCTACTTATCAGAAATTGCTAAATACTTTTGCAGCTCCTATTAAATTTCAGTATGACTCAGGCGAAATGACTAATGTTAAGCTCTCCACAGCGGATTCAAATTTTACCACAGTGAGTATATTTAATGTCCCTCTCGAAGTTCCCCCTGAAATTTTCAAATCTGTCCTGTCGAAATATGGCACTGTGAGTGACGTCAGGAAAGAACAATGGTCTTCTGCTTATCAGTTCCCGGTGTATAATGGAATACGTGCAGTCACTATGGAAATCAAACAAGATATCCCCTCCACTGAGACTTTTGGTGGCCATTCTGGCTATATAACGTATAATGGACAGAAACAGACCTGTTTAATTTGCAATGCTAACACACATCTACGTTTCAACTGCCCAAAGAAAATGATTCCCCTCGGTATAACTCCTACACAACAACGACGTGTCCAATACTCGGATGTTGTAACACAGCAAACGTCACATGAAAACATGCTTATTGATCAGTCAGCTGGGACAACAGCAGAAGTGGCCTCGGACACACATGACGCAGAACTGGTACCTTGCACTGACCAGATCAGCGAGCCACTGAGTGCCCCTGTGCTATCGGCAACCTGCATGGCAGCCTTAGAACCAACTCTGCCGTCACTACAGGCTGCCACAGAAATTTTGTCTTCACTGTCCCCCACCTTCTCTGGTACCTACCGACTCACTTAAGCAGGTTGATCGGGGATCTGAGAACGTATCTAAGAAGATTAAAACAAATGCCTCGATTGCCGTACCAGCCCCGAAGAATCAAACTGGTTCTACAAACGTCCCCGCAGCTGTGAAAAAGAAACAAAATCTTCATTCTACGTCATCTAGGGACCCACGAACGCTCTCAAACGCTGACAGCCGGCCTATGAATGGCAGTCATAAGGAACTATCTCAACTTAATTTGACATAATGCACCAGTATATTTCTCACCCTTGTCTTTTTTTTCTCTCGAGTCCACCTTCCAGTATGTCTAGCACAGCTTTTATACTTCTCTTAATGGAGCAATTTCTCACTGTGGCCACTGTGAATATCAATGTAATAGAATGCCCTCTGAAATTTCAAATGTTGGAGAGATTCCTTCGAGATGCAGACATTGACATTGCCTTCATTCAAGAAGTTGCTATACCCTGTTTGCCCATATCTGCCTTCTACAAACAATACATCAATACCGGTACTACGAATAGAGGGACCGGATTCCTCATAAGACATGATATCCCACTCGAAGGTGTGCTATGTCATCCATCAGGACGCATAATGTCTGGACACATAAACAATACCACCCTGATAAATGTATATGCCCCATCCGGGTCCAATAAACGTGTGGAACGGAAAATGTTCTTTCAACAGAGTATACTGCCTCATCTGCACGACGTTAAGGAAAAACTTATTCTTGCAGGGGATTTCAATTGTATTCAATGCCCAGGGGATTCCACTAGTCCATACCAAGGTGTCAACCCGGCTCTCAGGACCCTCCTTACCTCCCTACACCTCATTGATGCTGTGGATAGTTTAAGGGTGACCCTGCCCCATTACACCTGTATAAGTCACAACTCCTCATCACGAACTGACCGCATCTACTTTTCCCAGGAACTTATCCAGCCTAGACGATATGAAGTGATACCTGCCAGTTTCACTATCCATCATGCAGTCGTATGTACAATCCCTTACTCCATCCCATATTTCACATAGGAAGAGGTTATTGGAAATTGAATTGCTCGCTGTTACTGGAGGAGGAATGCCAAGATATTTTCAGACAACACTGGACTCGATGGGTCCAACAAAAATGCAATTTTCGCGACTGTGCAGACTGGTGGGATATTTTAGTTAAACCAGGGATCCGCCGCGTCTTTAAGAACATATCCTACCAACGAGGTTGGGAAAGACGGGATACAGTTGAATTTTACTATCGAGTTCTTCGCCAGCTCCAGCAAAGATCTGATGCTGGGGAGCGTATGTATGACCAGATTCGGGAAGTTAAAACCAAGCTCCTGTCTCTACAGCAACGAACGCTCGCTCATATAAACGTGGCTTTAAAAGATCGTACAGTGCTCCCGAACGAAAGTGCAAGTGTATAACATATCGCCAAAGGACAACGTGAGCGGCAACGTAAATATACCCACCGCCTCCGCACCAGTACTGGAAGTGTCGTCACCTCCCCTGACGCTATACGTAGTGAAATATCATTATTTTATCAACGGTTCTACGCTAAGGCTCCAATTGATCCACAGCAGGTGACCCTATTGCTTTCATCTTGCAGTACCCAACTATCTCCGGACAACAAAACTCTGCTCAGCGCGGATATTACGGATGAAGAGATTCACTCTGTGGTTAAGCACCTCCCAAATAACCGCTCACCTGGCATTGATGGACTGCCATATAAACTGTATAAATACTTCTGGCCTCTCATTGGCAAAGAATTTTGTCACGTCTTGCGTACCATTCTCCAACGTCGTGCTCTTTGTAAATCACATCACGAGGGTACCATAGTCCTCATACCAAAAACATCCTCTCCCATGGCAGTTGGTGACTTCCGACCAGTTACTCTGCTCTGCATTGATTATAAAGTCCTTACCAAAGTACTTGCATGCCGATTGAAGACTGTTCTACATGATATCATTGGTGATGAACAATGTTGCAGTATTCCTGGAAGAACTCTGTTAACAAACTTAGCGATACTACGGGACCTACACCTAAAAGCCGAAATGCTCTCCGCTGAGCCAATGAGTTTTCTCACCTTAGATCTTGATAAAGCTTTCGACCGCATCAGTCATGAATACTTGTACATGGTCTTGCAACACTTTGAATTTCCTGCAATCCATATTGACTACATTCGTATGATAAATTGTAATGCTACGTCTCGAGTGCTCGTCAACGGTTTTCCTTCCCCTCTGATTCCAATTCAACGATCAGTTAGGCAAGGATGTCCCCTTTCCATGCTACTTTTTGTCATTGGCCTTGAACCGTTCATTCGGACTACCCAGGTGAAGCTACAGGGTTACAAACTGTCCACACATGTTTTTGGCATGTGCGCCTATGCTGATGACGTATCAATATTGATCCGCAATAATGAAGACATCTCCCACATCCATAGCGTCCTTCAGCTCTACTATATCGTCTCTGGAGCACAATCGAACCCACAGAAAACTGCTTTGCTTCCGCTCAATACTAACTCAGTGATTACCCAACAGCCCTGGTTCCGGGTAGTAAATGAGGTGAAAATTCTTGGCATTACCTGGAAGCAATCGCTTCTGGACACAGTGCAAGCAAACTGGACTAAGGTCATTGCCAAAGTTAGGGGAGTGCTGATCCAATTTGGTCAAAGAAACCTCAATATAGTGCAACGGGTCATGGTCCTCAACGTGTTTGCGCTCTCTAAAATATGGTATGTCGCACAACTTTTCCCACTTCCCAAAATGTTTGAGAGCCAATTGTCAAAATATACAGGTTGGTTTATATGGCAAGGATTTTTGTTCCGAGTACAACGGGAACAGTTGTACCTCCCATCCTGGCAAGGCGGGCTAGGGCTAACAGCTCATGGCATGAAATGCCGTGCACTCCTCTGCAAGAACGATATCACCATTCTTTCCCAACATGACACTTTTACGAAAGCGCTATACAAAGATATTCGAAACACAGCCCGTGGTTGTGATAGAGCTTTGCCGAAGATATTTAGGGACCATCAACAGCACCTTCTGGAAACTGTTCGCCAAATGCCTTCAGGACACCTTGTAGAGTTGAGTGATGAAAAAATCGGATTTTTTTTTCTTTGATAAATGTGTGAGGGAAGGTCTATTCTATAAGCTGGCATATGATTTTTGCACCTTCCGGCCCTCTAAATGCCTTTTTCGGGGCATTAAATTATGGTGCTCATTGTGGTGTTTGAAGCCATATTTTCAGTGTTGCCTTAGTAAACAAGAGTTTAGTGCTTTTCAGTCGGTCAACACGAATGTACCCAAAAGAGATCCGAAATAGACCGGAAAATAAATTATCTCGATATAACTATTGAACGTAAAGACAACGACCTTTCATATTCCATATTCCGGAAAGCAACACAAACCTCGCATGCAATCGACAATCAGTCTAATCACCCCAGTACGCACAAACTAGCGGGTTTCAATTCAATGGTGCACAGGGCTTTAAACATACCCATGTCAAAAGACAACTATAATAAGGAAATAAGAACTATTATGCAAATAGCAAAGGAAAACAACTTCTCGCCAAGCAAAATAAATCAAATTATAGCCAAACATAAAAATAAAGATAAAACGATTCCCAAACCGGACAGTAATGAGAAAAAATTTGCGCGTTTCAACTATGTGAATGCGAATACATATAAAATCACTAACCTATTCAAAAAGCAAGGCATAAAGATAGCTTTCACGACGAAAAACACAACCGCTAGGCACCTCCTAAATAGTAATCTAAATAAACGTGACCCGTATTCAAGGTCAGGGGTATATTCTATAACGTGCCAAGACACCGATTGTCAAGCTAATTACATCGGGCAGAGTGGAAGGCGAGTAGACACACGTTATAATGAACATAGAAATGCGATAAGATACGGAACACATTCAGCCGTGTGCGAACATATGTGTGACGCAGGGCATAGCTTTACCAACATAGAGTCGGACCTTAAAATAATCCATCACGAATCGAAAGGCAGAGCTCTTGACATAAAGGAAGCAATCGAGATACACCTAGCCAAACGAAACAATCCCAACAATCTAAATGAACACACGTTCATGGAGAGCTCACCCCTCTTCACGCTACTAAAAAACACACCCTGTCGGAAACAAAACACAATTTAGCGACACAGCCAAGCTAGATAACAAAAAGGGGGGAAACTAGGGGGTTTTTAATAGGTAAATGTTATCTGGATCAGGTGTACGATGTACTTTTCTTCTGCAATAAACCAAGGCCCATATTAGAGGCAGTATTAAAGGTGCCGGGACGTCCTCATAAGACCGTCAACGCTTAGTTCGAATGGGTTATGCTCCACGCGTGGCGAGGACTAATCCACGGTCTTTAATAGTTGTAGATCCACCTCATTCAATAACATACATCTTATCTAGGTTGGCAACACCTCACATAAACACATCGCGATCACTCCCCACAGCACGTAGGGACAGGGGGGGAAGGCAGGGAAAAACCAGTCGTTAAGATAACCACCGCAGTCGACCGCACAGCGAGCTCAAGTGAACACGGAAACTGCGAATAGCTGTAGTACGGAAGACAATCAGATAAGTAGTTAGCCTAAAAATTTTATAGTTTAACCATAGTTTACAACCATATAATCTCTCTAAAGTACAATCTCCAGATAGCCATCACCATTTAGCATTTCACCTAACATATATACTGCATTTAGCATACACTGACAGTCGCAGTACCAATACTGCAACTAAATAATTGTACATATTGTAAATATTTTCACCTGTATTTCAAACATAGATTTTATAGCCTAAGTGTATTGGATCTGATGATGATCGCTTGACGATCGAAACTGGTCATCCTAGTGTTTTATTAATCTCATGTAATTTATTTCAGGATTAAGGCATAACCCATCTCTTTTGGGTACATTCGTGTTGACCGACTGTAAAGCACTAAACTCTTGTTATGGTGCTCAGCTGACCACGCCCACCTGGCGTGGACTGTCACCAAAAGTTGTTTTTCGGCATGCTAATAGGAAGTCTTGTTTTGTCTGTTGGTAGTTCTGGTAGCTTATATAATCTCCATGGAAACATCTGAGTAGTTCTGGTAGCTGCCTTGCTTATATAATCTCCATGGAAACATCTAAGCATCGGTTTCCGCGGAAACTTGTTGATGTTTTGAATTTTCAGTGGTAACCTCGTGTAGATCAGTCGTCGTTGGTTTTATAATATTTATTTACAGTTTTGTGTTCCCGTGTGTTATTATGGGTCGAATTAGGAAGTTTGGTAAATGTAAACATTATCGCCGTGTTGCCAAAGGTGTGAAGGGCGATTTTGGATTGCCTTCAACCGACTCAAAACATGACATTGGAAGAGCAAGCAGTGCCTCAAAAAGGAAACTATTATTTGGAAGCCGAGAGTAATGCCCGTTCTACTGTCAGTAATGCAAGTAGTTGTGATAGTTATGCAATTCTAGATATAGGTACTTTCTGCATTGCTACACTCATTTGCTAAATGTAAACACTGTGATGGTGTAGACTGTTTTGAACTAAAGGAAGATGAAAAAAGTAGAAGGGGCTTAGCCACTTGATTGGAAATACAATGTAATTCATGTGGCAGCAATAAATCAACTATGACATCAAAATTAGTTGAGAAGAAATATGAGGTTAATTTGAGGTTTGTTTATGGCATGAAAAACTTGGCATTGTACCAGGCAATGACATGGCATGTGCGCTTCGCCAGAGTGATATGCTGCGGCTGAAGGAAGCTGAAAAGAGTGGCCAAGAGATGACCAAAGAAGCCAGAATAAAGAAGAGAGCTGAAAAGAAGAAGAAAGAAGATGAGAAAACCAAGAATGAAGAGGAGTATGGAGCTGGACAATTCTAAAAGGCTGATATGTGTCAAAAACGCATGTCTTTGTTTTTTTGTCATTTACCGTAACTTATATTTTTTGATATTCAGGTACACTTTTCTCTGAAACTACTGAACTTATTGTCATGAAATTTTTTATGGGTATGCAGGGGGTCATTATAAACACACTAGGTGAAATATAACTGGATATTAACAGATATCAAGCCCTATAAAAAATTTTATATTACAAAACATTTACCAAAATTAGGTACATCAAATATAATATTTTTTAATTGGCCAAATAATATTCTAATGAATAAAATCTTTCACCTACTGTGTAAATCAAAGCCTATAAGACATATATGGGCAGTTTAGTTGCTCTCTGTCTGCTACTTTCAGAGAAAAGTGTACCTAAAGAGATTACAACATTCTCAAAAATTATTTTTCAGGTAAAATTTAAAATGTATTTTACATAAACTGGACATTTGGATCTTTCCATAATTCTTTCCCTGTGTTGAGGAGATATCACTAACTGCATGTGCAAAGTTTCAATGCTTTGAAGTTAATGGTATAGTAGTAAGATAGCCTCAAAATGTATTGAAATAGTGTGGTCAGTTTCAAGGCGAACTCTACATGGTGTCCTTCAGGGACTGTTCCAACGACGAAAAGTATTTATAACATGTTGCGGCAAGTGGTACACTCCAAACCGCGAATCAAGGCCACCACCCTCTACGTCCATGGGCCCACTGTTTGGAAAAATGTTGGGGCTATGACCATTTCTTCTGCTGTACACTCCCAGGTTTTTATCTTCCTCAACGATCTCATCCCAACAGCTCTACGGCGATATGCCATCCGTCTTGAAGCTTACCCATGGTGTACTATATGTGGTCAAACTGATACGGCGATACACCGCTTCACATCATGCACGCGAGTTGCTTCCACGTGGCTGTGGTGTAAGGGAAAAGTATGTCAACTATTAAATGTGCCCACGGATGACCTTGATGACAGGAAGTTGATTCGTTTGTCGGTGACCGCCTTCCCCCAAATTAAACAGACTGCCATTGTGTGGATAATGGGCCAATATGTACACTTCGTGATGGACAATGATCAACATTTCTCGTTCCTGGATCTCAGGTATCACCTGCAGAAAGAGCGTTGGAAGCTTAGTGAAAGTGGACAATTGTACGATAAATATGGACACTATCTGGATTTTCTTGTGATGTAATAGTATGGTATTTATCATATCTGAAAATTCTGGAATTCTGTAGAGAGCTAATAAAAAAGTGCTTATTACTGTGAATCTAGAGATCTTGGGTTCGAATCCCGGACGGGGTAGATATTTTTGCTACCTGATTATCATTTTAAACGATATTTATCATATCAATATGACTCATTTTAACAGAATCCATATGACATTACGTGTTGGTCTGTGAATGAAGACGACCTGTTTATATGGAATTTAAGGTTATGAACGGTCTCGCGTCTATTGATCTAGTTGATCCATATCGTATTCTTTATTTAGGCTAGTGCTGGTGGAAGCTACAAATCATCTAATAAAATGAGTTCCGTATTATAAACTACAATATATGTAAAACACTCCCTTTTACAATAGATTAATATTTGTGCCAATAATAGTATAAAATGCCGGTGTATCAACAATTCCACGTGAGGTTTCTTCTATGTCAGATGTTACACATCATATGAGACTACTCTAAGGCTAGTAATTTTATTTATTTTATTTTTTTTATTTTTTTGTGAAATGTGTTTATCTGGATGATCTTGCTGTTAGGCCATTTTGGAACAAATTTCTTCTAATACTTATTGCAGAAACGTGAACTACCTGGATGAAGCTTAACATAGAACGACAAATAAACTTTCTTCAGCTTTTCCCATTTAATTGGGGTCGCCGGTGCCAGCCAGACTCGTTTTGTTTTTGGCCGGGGATTTAAGGCTGGTTGCCCTTTCTGACGCCATGTGATTTTTCAGGTGAAAATTCCACCCCACTGTCACCGGGATTCGAACCCCGGCCGTCCGGGTGAAAGACGAGCAGCTATGCCACTGCGCCATCACGCTCTCCACAACAATAACAAGAATAATCACACAAATACTATACACACACTAAAGTACATTGATATAAATGACCACGATATTGATTCTAGCGTCTTTCTGTTCAAAATTATGGTGGCGTGTGAGCACTTTAACCATACGTTTTTTGTTCATTCCCACAAGTTTGATAAAATAGAGCCAACGGACTCTTCAATTGTGTAAAACTATTTGGTTGGTTGGTTGGTTCCTTAGTTTAGGGGCTGTGACAACGCGGTCATGTAGCCCCGAGTACTTTGGGTGTGTGTAGAATTTGTCTGATAACCTGTGTTAATTGTGATGGCTGTATGTGTGTGTTATGTGTGATTCAAGTAGAAGGACTGAAGATGATTAATTCTATCAAGTAGTTCCTACTTATGCTACCAAACGCTACCGTCCACGACACCTAGCTGCGAACGTAGCTACTAAACGTCATCGCAGTTAGCGCCTGGAGGCAAACGTTGCAACTAATATAGCGTTATCAAACTAGCCTACAAATTTTAGCTTCCACAAGTGTAGTTAGTGGAAGTTTCTTTTATTTTTATTTTATTTTTTAGTCAGTTTACCCTCTAGGTTGGTGGTTCCCACGGACTCAGCGAGGTAACTCACCACTACCGCCTCTATGGGCAGTGTCCTGGAGCTTGGAACATCTGGTCGGGATGGATACAACTGGGGAGGTGTGATCAGCACTTCGCCCAGGCGGCCTCACCTGCAAAGCGAACAGGGGCCTCATGAGGGAAGGGAGGAGGGGATGATTAGGATGGAGAGGCAAGGAAGGGGGAAGGTGGCGGCCGTGGCCTTGAAGTAGGAACCATCCCGGCATTTGCCCGAAGACGAAGTGGGAAACCACGGAAAACCACTTCGAGGATGGCTGAGGTGGGAATCGAACCCCCTCTACTCATTTGGGCCACCCGAGGCTGAGTAGACCCCGTTCCAGTCCTCATACCACTTTTCAAATTTCGTGGCAGAGCATGGAATCGAACCCAGGACCTCCGGGGCGGCAGATAACCATGCTGACCGCTACGCTACGGAGGCGACGGAAGTTTCTTTTTCATGTCATAAATCTAAGACATGGGACCGCCGCGCCAGCTTTACTTCCCCTCCGAAGGAAGGCTTACTGAGGGATATTTAACACTCTTAAAAAATCCGACGACTTCAGCCGGATTTGAACCCGCCATCCTGTGCATAGAAACTCAGCATGCTACCAAATACGCCACCGAAGCCGCCGTGAAACTATTTCGTTATCAGTATGTTTTCCCACCGAAGAAGGCTATTCAACTTAGACTGGGGAACCAAACGGAAGGAATAGACCATTTTCTGTCAAGATAATGTATTTTAAGGCTGTATATTGATCCACGTCACACCTTGTGTATTCAGTATATCCGTAATAACGTAGTCTTGCGCATACATGTTGCTACCTATAGCCACCTTTTGTAGGTAGCATGTAAACAACGTTTAAAAAGTTACCATGTAGCAGTTGATGGATTTGAAAGTCAAATTACTACAACCTCGCTATGCTGGAGTTAACAGGGCTGTAATTTCCTTTATGTTCGACCCTGACTATTATATGTCAGAAAACTGTACTATAATGAGGCTCATTATAACACTATTTTTAGCCTATTTTCATTTTATGAGATCACCTTTTGTCCGTGTGTCGGTGTGTGTGTTTGTGTGTCCCTAATAAATTCTAAACGGCTGGAGCGATTTCAATGAAACTCGGTAAGATCATAGCACCATTCTGGACGACCCCGATCGTGCCCTTTAAATTTTATTGTGTCTCACCAATCCAATATGGCGGCAGTGCGAAATATTTCACCAGCATTCAGTATCTCCGAAACTATTACCGATATCACCCTAAAATTGTGTACTGTGATAAAGGGAACTACTAGAAGTTCACCTATGAGACTTTCAAAAACCTGGTAACTACAAAACCAACATGGCGGCCAAGCGAATTTGAGAATTTTAAATAGCCTTTTCTCGCGATTTAACCATCCAAACGTAATGAAACATGGTACAGCAAATGTTTATGCACATTGTAATGCACTGGCGTCCAATTTAGTTCAATTGATTACAAAACCTCAAAATGGCGGCTGTGCGAAATATTTCACTGGCATTCAATATCTCAGAAAATATTTATGTTATCACCCTAAAATTTTGTACGGTGATAAAAGGCACTGCTACAAGTGTATCTATGTAATTTTCAAAAACCTGTACAGTACAAAACGAACATGGTGGCCAAACGAATTTGAAACATTTTAATAGACTTGTCTCGTGATTTAACCATCTGAGCGCAGTGAAATGCGGTACAGTAAATGATTATACATATTGTAATGCACTGGCATCTAATTTAGTTCAATTGTTTACATAACCTCAAGATGGCGGCTGTGCGAAATCTTAAATTTAAGTTTTTATTTCTTATGTCGTAATCATGCGATCGAAGTGAATGTTTGAATAATGAAGCTACGTAATAATTTTCCTTTAATGGTACATAACACAATGGCCTATACATATAACAATCCAAAATGGCGAGCATCCCAAATATTTTGATGGTTCGCAATATCTACGAATCTTTGACAGCAATCAAACTGAAATTTTGTATGTTCATAGAGGCTATGAACATAAGTTCACCTGTATGACTTTCAGTAACCTGGTGAGTACAAATCCAACATGACGGCGACGCGAAATATGAATATTTAAATGGACGTTTCTCACGATTTAACCATCCGAGTGCAGTGAAAGTTTGCACGTTAAATTCTTAAAAACATGTTAATCCACTGGCATCTAATTTATTTCAATTGTTTTCATAACCACAAGATGGCAGCTGTGCGAAATTTTAAAACCTCGTTTTTACTTCTTGTGTCCTAATCATGCGATTGAAGTCTGAATACCACACGTACACAATAATTTCATGTAATAGTACATAAATAAAAATCCAACCTGGCGACTAACTGACATATTTAGACAGTTCTCAATATCTACGAATCTATCACAATAATAAAACTGAAATTTTTTTAGTTGATAGAGGCAATTAACATGAGTAGGATATATGGAAATAGGCTGTATAGATCTTCAAGGAACAACTTGTTCATTATGAAACAGTTTCTCCCACCAATCAGAGCTCAAGAAACAGTTGTTTGACCAATTAGATAATTAGATGAGCTGAGTTCCACGGCCTTCTAATTTAAATTTCACTGTCTGGCCTAGTGTCATACTAGGATAATCGAGGAGGCCATGGTCAAACACAAGGCTTTCTCTGCGTCTCATGCGCTCTGTTGAGTACATAAAAATGGCGAAATCTCGACAGATATTTATGAATATTTATGTTCGAACATAAAATAGTTATAATAATTATCGTCGAACATAAACATTTGTATGCAACTCGCCTATAATGGCAATTAAGACACTCGTATGGAATATATAAAACTCGTATACGCTCGATTTATAAACATACTCGTGTCTTAATTATTGCCATTATAGGCTCGTTGCATAATGTACTATTTGGAGATCTGTTAATATTTATTTCGATCTATTCAGCAAGGCATGTGTACGAAATTCTCCACTTTATCCTACGGCCACGTAGATGGATATTACTACTCACAGCACGATCACCTGTCAAACAGTGTGCGCCAGCTATCGTAATATCCGCCGTACTCGTGTGATATACGGATGCAGGTCAGCCATCAATAATCTCCCAGAGAGATGCGAGTGTACTATATAGCATAACTTACCCGTACTTTCTATCCTCTTCGGTCATGATGTTCCGGAAGATGAAAAATAGCGAGATCTACTAAATTTGAAAATGCAGGAGTTCTCCTGAAGATCAGATTTAAAATAAATGTCCTCAATCAGTCAGTAAAGTGGTGATAAGCCAGGAATACGTATCTCTTCATAGTATAAAACAAAGTCCCCGATTCTTAGATACAAAGGGTAATCTCGAGAACCATTGGATGGATTTTGATGCGGTTTTCACCAATCAGTCAAGGATTTCTCGAGGAAGGTTTCTGAAGAAAATCATTCATTTATGACTGAATGAAGCCAAGCAATAACGATTTCAGTGAATCGAGTCGAAAAAAAAACCTGCCGTCCGTGGGCCTTTTAAGCTTACGCTGGGTGAACCGTTAAAAATATTTATATAGGCCTACTATGAGTGTAAGTATTGTTCAGCAAGTTCTAGCCTACAAAAAAATACACGAAAGCATATCTCTATCTATAATACATCAACCATTCACATTTTCATTTCTTCCATCAATCTCCATTCAGTGGAAATTTAAAAATACTAGCTTCGGAGCGTGTTTATGAGATAGCAAGCGAGCCTATCTACCCAGCTTCGGCCAGTATCAAACTGTTGAGTCGTGTCAATTTAAGACTTCAGAGAAGGGTGTATGTGTTTGAAATTTCGGTGTTCACCTCGGCTTTTCTGAATTGCGTCTGGGACCTGCCGTCCGTACGCCTTTTAACCCTTTAAGGAGTATTGACGTTCCGGAACGTCACAATTTCACAACTTTTAAGGAGTAAGAGTATAGACCAAATCAGGAACAAAATTAGTACATTTTTAAAATTTATGACAATTCTAATTAAACATAGTGTTTATATACCAAAAACTTGCTTTAGGCTCACAATACCCTAAAATACAACGTTTCAGTACTTGCCAATACAAATTGGCGGCTGTGCGAAATATTTCACCAGCATTCTATATCTCCGAAACCATTACTGATATTATCACCCTGAAATTTTGTACAGTGATAAAGGGTGCAACTAGAAGTTCACCTATGTGATCTTCAAGAACCTAAAAAGTACAGAACGAACATGGCGGCCAAGCTAATTTGAAACATTTAAATAGACTTTTATTGCGATTCAACCATCCATACGCAGTGAAACTTGGTACAGAAAATGTTTATACACATTGTAATGCACTGCCATCTAATTTAGTTCAATTGTTTACATAACCTCAAGATGGCGGCTGTGCAAAATTTTAAAATTAAGTTTTTATTTCTTGTGACCTAATCATGCAATCGGTAAACAGCAAAAGACGTTCTGGAACGTCAATACTATTTAAACGCAAGGATCTGTACTCGTTAGAGGGCTAAGCTTACGCTGGGTAAAGCGTTTAAGATACCGGGTGAATTAAATAGCTGAGGGTTGGTTCCGCATGGCCGATAAGCTAAGGCTCTGCCAAGAAAAGTAATTCTGCTCTGAGGGTGGGACTCACTCAGCCTCGTGAGGCGGGTTCAATTACTTCCTTAGCCATCCTGAAAGTGGTTAACCGTGGTTTCACACTTATACCCCAGGCAAATGTGGGGATGGTTCCTTATATAAGGTCACGACCACATCCTACCACCAAATCCTACATCATTGCAAAAAAAAAGTCCTCTCGGCACGCCGGAAGGCGGAGGTAGATTACACCGGACAAACTTGGGGATAGGCGAAAATAGGCAGAATATGCAGATTTTCGTAGAAGGATCAGACCTCATTTATTGCGAGAAGGTATTTTATAATTGGAGCTTAATTAACTTTGTTTTTCGTCATTTTATGCTTATTTTAAACATTTTATTGTCTTATGGGAACGGTAACCTTCTTGTCATTTGGGGTCCATTTTTAGCCTATTTTCAATTTTGAAAAAAATAGGCTTATGAGATCACCTTTTGTCCGTGTGTGTGTGCGTGTGTGTGTGATTCGTGTGTCTGTGTCCCCCCCCCCCTAATAAAATCTAAACGGCAGGAGCGATTTCAATGAAACCCGGAAAGTTCATAGCACTATTCCCGGCGACCTCGACCGTGCCCTTCAAATTTTGTTACGACTCACTAATCCAACATGGTGGCTGTGCGAAATATTTCACCAGCTTTCAATATCTCCGAAACTATTACCGATATTTCCCTGACATTTTCTATGGTGATAAAGGGAACTACTATAAGTTCACTTATGTGACTTTTGAAAAACTGGTAACTACAAAACCAACATGGAGGCCAAGCGAATTTGCGACTTTTAAATAGACTTTTCTCGTGATTTGACCAACCAAACGCAATGAAACTTGGTACAGTATATATTTATATACATTGTAATGCACCGACATCTAACTTCGTTCAATTGTTTACAAAATCACAAGATGGCGGATGTGCGAAATATTTCACCGGCATTCTATATCTCTGAAACTATTAGCGGTATCTCCCTAAACTTTTGTACGGAGATAAAAGGCACTACTGGAAGTCCATATATAAGACTTTCAAAAACCAGTTAACTACAAAACGAACATGGCGGCCAAGCGAATTTGAAAATTTTAAATAGACCTTTCTCGCGATTTAATGTTCCAAGCGCACTGAAACCTGGTACAGGAAATATTTATACACATTGTAATCCACTGGTATCTAATTTAGTTCAATTGTTTACATAACCTCAAGATGGCGGCAGTGCGAATTTTAAAATTAAGTTTTTATTTCATGTGATGTAGTCATGCGATCGAAGTGAAAGTTTAAATAATGAACCTACGCAATAATTTTCCTTTAATGGTACATGACTTATGGCCTATAATTTAACAATCCAACATGGCGACCATCCGAAATATTTAGACGATACTGAATATCTACGAATCTATTTTAGCAATCAAACTGCATTTTTTTAATGTTCATAGGCGCTATGAACTTAAGTTCACCTATAGGACTTTAAATAACCCGGTGATCACAAATCCAACATGGCGGTGACGCGAATTATAAATATTCACATGGACGTTTCTCGCAATTTAACCATCCGAGTGCAGTGAAACTTGGTACAGTAAATCCTTATACGAATGTTAATCCACTGGCATCTAATTTATTTCAATTGTTTCCATAACCTCAAGATGGCACCTGTGAAAAATTTTAAAATCTCCTTGTTTTTTCTTGTGTCCTAATTATGCGATTGAAGTTTGAATACTACACGTTCACAATAATCTGCATGTAACAGTACATAACTCTAGGACCTACATATATAAAATCCAACATGGCGACTATCCTAAATATTTAGTCGGTTCTTAATATCTACGAATCTATTACAGCAATCAAACAGAAATTGTGTATGTTGATAGTGGCAATTAACATAAGTAGGATATATGAAAATAGGCTGTATAGTTCTTCACGGAACTACTTGTTATACTTGTGGTCACACTATCCTTATGCAAGGTTTCGACACTGATGTGTAACTATGTAACGGTCTGTTACTTCTTCACGCAAAATTATATCTCCCGCAGAGATTTTGGTTGGTTCCTCAGTTTAGGGGCTGCGACAACGCGGTCATATAACCCCGTGTACTTTGGGATGGCTGTATTAGTCTGTAATTCAGGTAAGGACTGCAGACGGTCAATTTCAAGCAGTAGTTCCTAATGTTGCTACCAAGTACTACCGTCAACGACACCTATCTGTGAACTTGGCTACTAGATGCCACCGCAACCAGCAACTCGCAACGAACGTTGGAACTTCCCCTCCAAAGGAAAGCATACTGAGGGATTTTTAGCGCTCTTAGAAAATCCGACGACTTCGGCCGGCTTTGAACTCGCGACCTTGGGCATAGACATTCAGCATGCTACCAGTTACGTCACCGAAGCCGCTTCACACTTAGATGGAAATCTGAATCTGATCTCGTGCAAGTGCGTTATCTTGGCAACGTCTGATGGCTCATCCCTCATCAATTTAGTATTGTTGCCATGGCAACCACTGATAGGTCTTGGCATTTTCTTATAATTCCGAAATTATTTTTCTCATCCCTTGGCGTAATGGTGGGTTATATCAAGAATTCTTTCAGACAAAATTTTTAGGTAATTATTAGGGGAATATTGTCCATTTTGTACGGTTTTGATATTGTGCCTATTAAGAGAGATATTATTAATGTTTCCCGAAAAACCCACTTTTTCCCACCCCTTTGGTCAATGGTTGGTGCTATAAAAAACTCTTCAAACATAAATTTTTGGGCTTTATCCGACACATAGTATGAACGTTGATCGGATTCGATATTTCACATATTAAGAGAGTTATAGCATTATTTCACTTTTTCGAAAAAAAAAGCCCCCCATTTTCACCCCCTTGACCGATTTAGCCCAGTAACGAACTCGACCGAGATTTTATAGGTGTACATATTCGGTAAAAAATTCAATGTGATTGGTGCAAAATTACGGCAGTTATCGTGTCCACAAGAAACTGATATATATATATATATATACATATACATACATAAATTATATATAAACTTTTGAACTGACGGTGGTTTTGGGGTCTGGGGGATGTGAAACGCGAAGATATGTCGAAATTTTCCGGAAGTCGAAACATGGGACCCATTGCAATAGTTAGCTTTCTAATGAAATCTACCTAATACACACACTAGTGCAGACATCACAACGACACAGGTCATCGGACAAACTTTCTATACACATCCAAGTAGAGAGGTCCTCATGACCACGATGTCACAAAGCCCCTTAAAGAATCAACAATAGCAACATGTAAAATGTATCCTCAAAGAAACATTCAAATTTACTTGAAATACAAGAACCTTCACTTGCTGTCCCAAAACGGCAATGGTGCTGTATGTTTATTCCAAAAGATAAAAGTGGGGCAGCAGAGTGGCACAAGATCGAATGGCATGGAAGTAGATAAAGAATCAGAAACGAAGATTTTTAAAAACTTTCAGGTCTTGTAATCCACAAATAGTGCAAGCCACGTGAAGAGAGAATTCGATTTCCTGCCCCAATAGTTCAGTGGTCACATTACTGATGCACTGAGCTGTAAGTCTTGGGTTCTAGTCCCCCTGGGGTCAGAAATTTTAACTCATAGCATCAATTTTAATATTTTTTTCCATCCGCGTACTTCGTACTATACGTGCAACACACGACGTAATAGCTTGAATAACTCATTCCTCATCATTGCAGTCACGAATATCTAAAAATTATCGAAACTAAGAGCCGTTTACGCCAATGCCGAGGCAAACAATCACACAATTCGGCAGGAAGCTCCATCCTTATAATGGAATTGATTTTGCCTACGCATTACCTTGTATTTACGGAGAATTATCTGATAGTTATTCCAGCATTAACACGCGAGAGGTCGCACCCACGGCACCTTGCCGTGTTTTTTGAATTTACTTAATAATTATGTTGCTATTTGCGGTAGAGTTTTGGGCGTCCGTTTCATATCTCCCAGCACTCTCTCGCGCCCGACCTTGCCGATTGCCAGAGACTCTTCTGTCCGTTCCCAAGTGGTTTATGACTGCCGCGGCAATTTGCCTTCGTGCGACTTCTCGTGTAACACATTTTTTTCAGCATTCTGCATGTCTAAGATAGTTTGATTGAAGTGAAATTCATTATTACTAATGGTTTACAATATTTACTTGAATTGTGAACAAATCTGTCTTTGAAATGCACACGTTGAATCAGTTTGCTCACGCGCAGCGAAAACTCTTGAATCACATGAGATTTTGCAATTGGCCTACATGTGTATTTATTATTAGCCTACTTTTCTCATTTTGCAAAAATGAGGGAAAAGTAGACTTATGAGATCGATCCGGGAAAATGTGTCTCTGTCTGTCCGTGTGTGTGTGTGTGTGTCCCTCCCCTCCCCCCCCCCCTTATCAACTCCGAAACGGCCGTAGCTATCAAAACCAAATTTGGTAAGAGTAAAGATCTACACCTAAATATATCACGGCCATATTTTGAATTCACGTCAGTGCTACCATCTGCTGATAAATATCAATTGAAATTTGAGCTCTATGTTGGATATCTCATACGTTTTGCAAACGAATTATTCCAAAATTGGCACACATATAGATAATAACATTCCAGATTAATTTTCAGAAGTCCATACATACCAGTATTGCCAACATGATTCTATGCCAGCCGATAGGTCCAATTTCTAAATGTATGTAACTTCTATACTATCGATTGAATTTCAACCAAATTTCGTATGTACTATGTGTACTACAACAGGTATGAATGTGCGTATTCTATGAATGTGCTTTGTGTACCATAACAGTCAGGACTATGCGTATTCGTAAGAACCATCAGGGCTGCCAACTGTTAATACATTATCTCTCTATTTGTTTAATTCTACCATCAATATATCAGAAAGTATGCATGCCATCAGCTCTAAACTTTGCACACGTATAGTACCTGATATTCTAGAATAATTTGGAGTAACTAATATACCTCAGTGCTGCCAACATGAGTTTAAGCTTTCTGATAGTTTCAATTTTTAATTACATGTAAGTTCTGTACTAACAAATGGATTTTATCCAAAATTGGCACTATAATATTTCGTAATATTTCAGATTAATTCTGACCATCACATACATTACATTGTTCCCAACATGTTTAACGCGCTTTGATAAACCCAATATCAAACAGCAAGTAACGTCCATACTATCCATTAGACTTCAGCCAAATGTTGTATGTGAATTCTATACCTTAAGAGATGGAACTAGGAATATATTCAGAGTTACCAGGGCTGCCAACTGTAGTACGTTGCTCTATAAGAGCTACACTATTTCAGGGGTATTTTAAGCTGCAGTACTTAGAAATTTTAGTATTACCAACTTGATTTCGTCATTATTCTAGATAGATCTGAATAGATTGGCATGAATCTTAAAATTTAAGAAAAGTAGGCTCTTTAGTTCGTTACAGATCTACTTGCTTTACGTTGAGACAATATTGTACACACTAATTATATTAATACGAGTTGAAAGGTAGTTAAACAGGGTACATACCGGGTGAGTTAGCCGTGGTCGTTACGGCATGACTGCTGGCAGTTGCTCACATCCGGGAGGCGAGGAGGTTCGAATCCCCCCGCCAGCAACCTTGAAGATGGTCTTCTGTGGTTTCCCATCTTCCTTCCAGGCAAATGCCGGGGTTGGTCCCTAACTATAGGCCACAGCCGCTACCTTCCAACTCCTTGTCCTTACATTCAAACTTTCCTCCCCAGACAACACTCCACACGGGACGGTACTTGTAGCTCACCCATTGGATGTCCGCCTCGAAGCAGCTACAAAACTGGCGAGCCGAACATGTCCTCGGACACTCCCGGCACTAAAAGCCATACACTAAAAAAAGAAAAAAATAGGGTACATTGCGTAATTTTGTCAGAGCATTTACTGCAACATCAAAATAGCAGGTGCTGAAAATATTAAGCGTGAGCAATTTGCCCTCGTGTGACCTGGCGCGTTCTAAAGCGGGTGCGACCTCTGGAATGTTAAGATAATTTATTGATATTTCTCAATATTTACGTTCGTTCCCACAACTGTGTGCGTCAATATGTTGCAATAGTCCCATGGTATATCTAACGGACCTGAACGTGGGCATTTCCTCTTAACGCTTTAGCAAGTAAGTCGACCGTTCACCCATTAGAATATCATCACATTTATTCTTTGAAATGGAATAGTATTAATAGCATTTGTATACAATCTCGACAGCGTCCGGATGTGCGTAACATGATGCAGATGGTGTTCATTGAGCATCTATCATCTCCAGGGTGAAGACTAACATCTAGAGTATCTGTTCTGCGGGCTAATGAGCCATACTGATGTTTGCTTTTCCTCATTTATATCGGTGAGCTCCGTCACTTATATTTAGTGAATTCTAAACAAATATCCAACGCGCCCATTTTATGCCACGCCAGTCCTCCTGTGCCAGGGATGGACAACTCGCTTTAATGCCCCATCGACTGGCTTTCTTCCAAACCATACGAGATGGATGTAATACTTAGCTTCTCATTCATCTACGTGCATTCATCTTCATGACAGAAATTTGAATTGACGATTACTATCATCTTCCAACCAAAACCCTCCGAGTCCAAAATAAAATCCACTTTTACATCGAAAATAATACGTATAAGTAATTTTATAGTGGTAAACATCTTTCAGAAACACATTCTTAAACGTCTTCTTCTGTTGAAAGGACCTTTACCAATGGTATTGATTACACGACGTGCTTTTAAACGTGTATGTCATGGCGCTCTCTTCTCTCCCTGCCAGAAAAACAAATATTTACGCAGTTTTGACCACATAGATTCATACCATAAGCACGTTCTAAGGGAATAACCGAACCCAAGCAGTTTTCGTCTTTCATAAAAACTGGTGAATAGACTAAATTTAGGTCAGGAAGGAACTAGGGAATGGTTTCGTCTCTAGAGATATCGTGGCATGACATGGGATGCACGTTTGTCACACTGACCTGACACGTAACCTTTGTGACTTTACTAACTAACACGCCCTAACTGTATCAGCACTACAAAGCTCTCAGTATTACGTATGTTTTTGCTGTTAATTCATTTTAGGGGCTTGGAACATCTTAGTGATCTGTTCCGTGTAGTTGGGTATGTGTTGAACTTGTTTGATGTCCTGTGTTTATAAATGCCTGTAGTAGTGTGTGTGTGCCACGGGTAGGTAGGTACCAAGGGGTTTGAAGTAAGGTAATATCCCGGAATTTTTCTAGAGGAAAAAAACACTCTCAGGACAGCCACTGTCAGTGTCGGAAAAGAACCTGCGATCTCCAGATTTGTAGCAATATTACGTAGGTCATTAACTTATATTGTATGCAGCAATGTTGATTTGAAACCTGTCACAGTAGGTTCAAAGAAGAAAAAGGGCCCATAAATCTGTACATGGGAAATGGCACAAAACGCATTCACCTTGGGAGAATCGCGTTGGTGTTCCACAACTTTATGTGGATTAGCAGTTCCCCAAATCCTTACTGTGTGTCTATTCACCTTCCCGGAAAGGTGAAACTTCGCTTCATCACTTAAAATTACCTTTTCGGAGAACCCATCCACTTCCATTAATGCGATAAAATCAGTACAGAAGGACGCTCGAGCTTCGTAATCAGAGTCTCTTAAAGCTTGTACCAGTTGTAAGCAGCAGGGTTACATTTGTAAACGTTTGCGCAGAATCTCCCATACAGTTTTCTGTGGAAGTTCAAGTTCCTTCGCTGCCCGGTAGGTTGACTTCTGAGGGCTCCGCACGAAACTTTTCCGAATACTTTCCACTGTATCTTCCCCAGTCGAAAGACGGCCAGTCGATTTTCGCTTACATATGCAGCCCGTATCTCTGAAATATGCCTACCACTTACGAATGGCCTTTCCAGTAGTTGGTTCTCGTCCATTCCTGGTACGGAAATGCCATTGAACACTAATCACAGACTTGTTTACATGGTAAACAGCACACAGAACGACTTCTGCTCTCCAGTCACCGCCATTTTATTTAACTGCTTCCTGCGCACTCCTAGCGGTAGAAAATGGAAACACGCAGGAGGGATACGAAACTTTGAGAGTTTGCCTTTCTTTGCGTATATATTACATTACAATACGTTCAATAGATTTCACACAATAAATTTATGAAATCGGGTCAATCATTTTGACTTGGCCTGTACATGCTATACATTGTAAATATTGGTTGTCAGGATCCGGTCGTCGCAATATTTACATGCCAGGAAATTGGTTCAACATCAATCTACAAATTGAATTTCACTTATTTATACTTATGCTAATTAAGAATTCTTATTTCGTTTCCACTGTGGATACATTAAAAAAAAAAAAATTAAAGTTTTATATAAAATCAAATTACACAGTGGCCAAATTATTATCAGAATCAAGTTCTATTTTCACAAGTAATTAAGAAGTGAGGTTATAATTAAGAATCTGTCTATTGTTTTGTGATATTCTGATTACAATCATTCATAGTTACAAAACTCCTGATCTTAGCGATACCAGCAATGTGTTTGTTATGCCATCCATCATTTTCACAACCCCAAGATATCATTTATAATTGCAACACTGATATGCTTCTGTCCAGGATGAATTCGTAAAATACTTTACTAATTATGTAATTATGTGGACACCAACTGTTCATAAGTATTAAATAAATACTTTATTGCGCACAATGTGCATGAACGTGGTTCTTACGAACCATCATTAATACAAAATTTTGTCGTTGTCACTGTAAATGCCTCTTTCCGAGGGGTGTCCATATATTTTCTAATTTTCACAAAATTTCGTCAGAAATACCTCTCTGCACTTGCACGTCCTCACGTGGTATCTGTGGCAAGGACCCTTACAAAGCTTGCACACGCATAGTTCGTCTGGTTGGCGATAGACGTCTCTCATGCAGATCCGGTGGTGGAAACCATGGACCGCAAAGCGCGTCAAGATATGTCTCAGCTCGTAGGATCCGTGCAGTGTAGTCATAGCGTCCGTCGTATAAAATGCATGCCAAATATCATTTCTCTTTGCTGTCATGAGACGTAAATACTCCCCATATCCCGGTGTGTGCGGCAGGAGCATCTGTAATCTGACTTATTCCATGAAGGGTAGTTCCCCTGTCATGACATACACAAACCGCGAGGGCGTGAACTTGGATAGGCATAAGGCTCTTTTTAGATACATTGCCTTGATCCTTTCTAGCGTTGCCAGATATCTGTGCCTAAGATGTTTCCAAATAATTTCCAGGCCATACATAGCGACTGGTACTATTTTTAACCAAAAAATTCGTATTGCTGTCTTCAGAGATAGGTTGCGTAGATGCTCGATGTCGCTCATAGCCGTCAGAGCAGCGTCCAGCTTCTCTCTCACGTGCATCGTAAAGACGTTCCCAGATGTCTGCATAGTCACCCCCAGGTACCGGAAATGGGAGACCGTAGTCAGGGTGGTGCCTTTGTAATGAAACGTCGCGGGCTTTCCTCCCCTTCATAAGTATTGATCCTATTTCAGTAACATCAGTACTAATCTTATGGCAGTAACACCTAATTTCAAAACACAATCATTGTTTAATTTTTTTTGTTAACTATTCCGGTGTCCATTGAGCCAAATTGCACGAAATATTTCAAGGGGTGTATACAGGGTGATTCAGCAACCCCTTCCAATAGCCTATTATGTTTCCCTCGATGTGACTACAGGCTAATACGAGGGAAAGATAATAGTGTTCAGTATCGTTTGCGGGATATGCTTGGAGTGCATTAGTACCATACGGGATGCAGGCAGAGAAATATGCATCTCCCTGCCAACACGCGTTAGTTGGGTTGCAGCGAAAGATATTGGAAGGGGCTGCTGAATCAACCGGAATAGGTTACTGTATTTGTTTAATGAACCAAGTGGTTGCTAGACTAGGGTATATTTACTGAACACTGGGGTGGCTCTCGGTTCATAACAGATATTATTCTAATTCTGTGACGACGTCCGTAATTCCCTACTAGTGTTAGATTCAATATATAGCTGAAGGTCCAACAGGCACTTTAAAACAAGAAAAATTAAATTAATTCCATAAACATGCAAGATATGAAGAAATTAGCAAAAGCCAACTCTAAACAAGAGCACATTTTAAGAATTGCATAAAAATCGTTATGAAAACTATTTAAAAAAATGTAGAAGCTTGTTTCAGCCTCCGTGACTTAGGCGGCAGCACGCCGGCCTCTCGCCGATGGGTCCGTGGTTCAAATCCCGGTCATTCCATGTGAGATCTGTGCTGGACAAATCAGAGGCAGACAGGGTTTTCTCCGGGTACTCCGGTTTTCCCTGTCATAATTTAATTCCAGCAACACTCTCCACTATCATTTCATTTCATCTGTCATTCATTTAATCATTTCCCCAGAGGAGTACGTCAGGCCTCGGCAGTCGGCACAGTTCATATCCTCGCCGCTAGATCGGGGCTTCATTCATTCCATTCCTGACCCGGTCGGAGACTGGAAGCAGGCTGTGGATTTTCAGAAGCTTGTTTCGTCCAACAAGATGTGTATATTCCCTTGTAAATGTCTATAATCTGTGTACGAGAATTATGACATACACAGTTTTAAAATTATTACCGTTACTGTTTCGGCTTTTAAACTGTATGTCGGGAGTTTATTGTGTACACCTGCACCGCACACATGTGCGCGCGATATTCAACTTGGATCAACGTTTTGAGGCCATTCAAGAAATTCCACATCTTCATTCCAGTGATACATGTCCAGTTTGGTCATGTATACACCAGTTAAACTGGCAGGACAGCTGATAAGAAATGAATACAATACAAATACAACTTACATACATACAGCATATATTTTGCAGCTTAAAGGCTATGTTCATGGTTGTGATTTTTACCAGGAATTGATAGATTGCTTCCTAAGTATATCAGTGTAGCCTATTCCCTATTAACCTGAAATCATGTCTTTGATTCAATCTTGGGAAAGTTGGTTTTCAAGATGGGTGGGAAAATGCTCCCTCGCAACTTCCAGTCGTACAAAGACCTTTTCTTTTGTGATTGCAATACAATATTAAAATTCATCCACGATGACCGTATACACTATACATGTGATTTCTCTGATTTATGTTATAAAATTTGAAACTTTGAAATTGATGCATGTATATCCTAGCCAACTCAACTCAAAAGATTCACACGAGGTATCTGAGGCTATACAGTCATTATTATTATTATTATTATTATTATTATTATTATTATTATTATTATTTGATTATTATTATTATTATTATTTTATTTTCATTTTTATAATCGTTTCGGTAGTCTATGGACCACGTTATTTCAACTGCCTTTTCCCTCTTTCTTTCACATTGGCCCAGTATTCGTGCATTCTTCTTCGGTAAGCTTCCTTCCGTTCTTCGGTCCACTTCTTGCCGGTTTTCAATATAGGTTTTGGCTGATATCTCCTCAAGTTTCTTCTTCAAAGAGTCACGTTCCAAGACGTCCTCATGTGATATCCCCAGTTCTTGTAGGTCTTTTTCCACCTCTGTAAACCAGATCTCTTTGGTTTTCTTTCCCACAAAGTAGGCACAGATAAGATTGGACAATCCTCCAGAGTTCATTCGTGTTAAATGGCCATAAAAGGAGAGTCTTCTTTTGCGAATGGTGTTCGTTATTTTCTCCACATGTAGATAAAGTTCATTGCTGTGTCGTCTTCTATACTCTCCTCGTTCCTTGACTGGGCCCAAGATCATTCTCTCAGAATCTTCCTCTCTTTGGTTTCGAGTTGTGCTGCCAGGCCTTTCTTATTCATCGCCATGCATTCTGATGCATATAACGCCTCCGGGCGAATAACGGTAACGAAGTGCCTCAGTTTGGCCTTGAAGGACATTGGTCGTGTTTTGTAAATGTCTTTGGTTAAATGGCAACCCATTTCCATTTTGTTAATCCATGCCACTAAAGCTTCCTTTTCACGAATGTTGGGCTCAATCCATTCACCCAGGTATTTGAATTTCTCTACCTGTGTTATTTGTCCTCCATTCATCATAAGTTCTCTGGGTTCTGACTTGATGTTCGTTATAAACTGCGTTTTCTGAAACGAAATCTGAAGACCTGCCTTTGCTGCTTGCACCTGTAATTGATTGATTTGTCGTGTGGCCGTGTCAAGAGAATTAGAAAATATTGCAACATCATCTGCGAAAGCTAAATAGTCGATTGTCAGGTTTTTATTCTTAGAACCTAGTCTGACCTCATTCTCTACACCATCCTTACACAATTCTTTACGTCATTCTCGAATAACTTTCTCAAGAACACAGTTGAATAATCTCCCTGTCTCACCCCTGTCCGTATTGCGAAGGGTTCATAAATCTCTCCGCTGAATTTCACTTTGGAAGCTGTATCCAACAGGGATTGGTGAATGATTGCTCTTGTCTTATTATCTAAACCAAATTCTCTTAAAACCTGGATCAGGGTACTTCGATCCAGCGAGTCGTACGCCTTCTTGAAATCAACAAAGGCCACAACAAATTTCTTACTTCTCAGATTCATGTACCAAAGAAGTGATTTTAGATTCATTATTATTATTATTATTATTATTATTATTATTATTATTATTATTATTATTATTGATATTATTATTATTGTTTCGTTTCGGCCAACTAAGGACCACGTCATTATGACTGTGTCCATTTTTCCTTTCATATATAAAACTAGCAGAAGTACCCATTCTTCGAACGGTCTTCGGTATTAAAACCAGACGTTATCAATTGAACTACTGTTGCAATAGTTAGGGGCTTGGAACCTGTTTGTAGACAAAGAAAAATGATTAGTTAAAATGTTCTCTCAAACTAAATTTACCTAACGTGTTCTTCCTGACGTGAAAAGAAAATTGAAAACCTCGTAGACGAATCGCAATACACGTCACATACAAACTGACCCTCACCGTTGTGTCAAGTCCCCAACCACAGGAAGACCCCTTTTATAAATTATAAAGGCTTGTGGTACATGAAAATTCAAGTTCTTTAGCCTCCAATGACCCAAATTCCTAAAAGCAGCAAAAAACACTATTTCAAATCAGGAGTTTTTGAACTTAATGTTGCTGTTTGGTGACATAATAGACCTTCTGTACGACATATCGCACGTGTAAGTCGTGTGAAAAAAAATCTCGGGTACTCCTTGAACCCCTTAAGCGCATTGATGAATTTTACAGTTTTAGTTTGTTCCGTGATAACCTTCTAGCCATTTGCAAACTTTCACAGAAATGTAATAAATGGACTGGCATTACTTCTTGCAGAAATAGATGGAAAGTTTGATGTCACCTCTTGAGATACTGTTGTCATGGTTACTGGCTTGCATTTCTTCATTAGTTTATTAAATGAAATTAGTTTTCTGGGAATGTCTAAGAAACTGTTGGTTTTAGAGCCTTAATATGTAGTTTTCGGGAACCCTTTACGGCTCTTTAGGGGCCCCAAGGTTTATTTCTGACACCATGGGGTTGAAAATGAACTTTGTCTCGTCGTTGTACGCCATAATATAATAATAGTAATAATAATAATAATTATATAAGTTAATAATATAACAATACAAGATGTTCAGTAAAGACCATATAGCCTACTTTCTCCTAAATGCAAGGGTATTGTTATAACTCTTTGTTCTTTTCATGGAGTATAAGTGAATGTTAGTTGTAGTAGCTTGTTGAAATACAACGTGTTAAACGGATATTAATCATGAATATGAGGTGCCCTTTGCTAGTGCTAACTCTGTACAAAATTTCATTCAATTCGGATTCACCGTGTTTGAATTGATATGGTGAATCGATTTGCAGACACACATGGCCACTATCTGCAAACTATTGGGCTGATGACCTTGTAGCTTGGTCAAAGAACGTTTCTCACATAAAGGTATGTTGTTGCAATATTTGGTAGAGATCAGATGATTAGGTTGGTCGTAATTTGATTTAAGCTTTTAACATTTGGGTGGCCGCCATTACTTTTCCGTCAAGATGGCGGCGATATAAAACATGAAACTGAGGAGCCCTTTGCTAGTGCTACATCTGTACCAAATTTCGTTCAATTCGGTTTCACCGTGTTTGAATAGATAGGGGGAATCGATTTACACACATACATGGCCGCCATCCACAAATTATTGGGTTGATGACCTTGTACTTCAGTCGGAAGATTCTTCGTATATAAAGGTATAACATTGCAAAATTTGGTAGAGATCAGATGATTAGATTGGTCGTAATTTGTTTTAAGCTTTTAATATTTGGGTGGCCGCCATTACGTTTCCGTCTAGATGGCGGCGATATAAAACATGACACTGAGGAGCCCTTTGCTAGTGCTACTTTTGTACCAAATTCCGTTCAATTCTGTTTCACTGTGTTTGAAAAGATAGGGGGAATCGATTTGCACACATACATGGCCGCCATCCGCAAATTATTGGGCCGATGACCTTGTAGCTAGGTCAAGAGATTCTTCGTACATAAAGGTATAACTTAGAAAAATTTTGGTGTAGAGATCAGATGATTAGGTTGATCGTAATTGGATTTAAGCTTTTAACATTGGGTGGCTGCCATTACGTTTCCGTCAAGATGGCGGCGATATAAAACATGACACTGAGGTGCGCTTTCCTAGTGCTACCTCTGTACCACATTTCGTCCAATTCGCTTTCACCGTGTTCGAATTGATAGGGGGGGGGGGGGCAGACATTCAGAGTACACACACTCACACACACACAGACACACATTTTTCGCCCTGTTTTGATCTCATAAGTCTACTTTCATTTTTTGCAAAAATCGAAAGTAGACTAATAGGGATAGGGATATAATAGACCTTCTGTACCATACCTGCACATGTAAATCGCGTGAAAAATTCTAGAGTACCCCTTGACCCCCTTAAGCGCATTATATGTATTGATGAATTTTACAGCTTAATTTGGATCCGTTATAACCTTATAACCGTTCACAAACCTTCACAGTGATGTAATAAACGGAATTGCATTGCGTCTTACAGAAAATATATGGACCTCTGAGATTGTGTTGACATGGTTACCGGCTAACATTCTTTCAGTAGCTTAATAAATGAAATTAATTTTCTGGGAATATCTCAAAAACTGTTGGTTTTGGGGCCTTAAAATGTGGTTTTCGGGGTCCCTTTAGGGCCCCCGAGTTTCGTTTCTTACATGTAGGGGCTGAAAATGAGCTTTGTCTCACCCTTGTACGCCTATTTCAGCATGTATTTTAAGGGGATAGGCCCCCTTTTATGAGAGGTATGGAGAAGAGTTACATCAATGATTAGTGTCGTGCCTCTGATGGATATCTGTACCAAATTTTACGTTGATACACCCAGCCGTTCTCGAGTTATAAGGGAACAAATTTGTCCACAGACAAACAAACAGACAGACAGACAAACAATTTATTTTTGCGCGCATCCATCATAAAACAGTCTAAAACGCGCAAATATCGCAAATTTCCGTGGAAATTCAGAAAAAAAACTGACAAACTTTCATTTTTATATATAGAGAGATTAGTCCAGTATTCCTTCATTCGTAGACGGTGTTCTTCCTTTCTGTTTTGTCCACGCCTTTTCAGTATTCATCGTCGGCTTTGGTTTGAAACTCTGATGTTCAAAGTGTTTTCTCATAAGCTGACCTCACTGTGCTCGTGGATATCTTCACATGAGATCCCAATCCCGTGAAGATCTGTTTGTATTTACATTATTATTATTATTATTATTATTATTATTATTATTATTATTTTGGGTATTACTTTCAAGCCGCAATATTGTGCTCGATGCGCTGTTTAACATGCCAGTGAACCTACCGATAGGAGTTGATGATTTCAACACCCTTAAAGAATCGGAGCCGGAAACCAACCCATCCACTGTGTCTATGGTTTTAGACACAGTTCTTAACCAGGTGTGCCACTGAGCCCTTGTCCTAATTAGAATACTTGGAGCCATTACTTTTTCAGTAATTGAAGCTTAGCAAGCCAAGCAGGTCGATCACTCATATCGGATCACAGCTCTGAAATGAGATTAGCGTGTTTTTAGTCCTCGTAAGCCAATCAGTCTGTGTAATGAACATCCGGAAGGTGAGAGAGGTGCCTCATCAAATATGGATGTGGCTCTGCCTAATCACGTGAACTCCCGCAAACCTAGCGGTATCGTGAGCCACTTCAAATAATGGCACTCTCATACCATTTATCTCACAAGTTTAGCTGTGCGCGTTAATGCATACTCCAGGACTGGGATGGGGAGCTGTTCGTTTGGAGATTCCAATCTCATGATCTTACTGATGACGTGGGGTTTCCCGGGGGTTTTTCACTTGCATTCAAAGAGAGGAAGATTGTGAGGACAATCCTGGGTCCCATCAAAGAAAACAGCGAGTACAGAAGGCGTCACAACCACGAATTATACAAGAACGTGGAGAAGATCAGTGACACGATTCGAAAAAGAAGGATTGCCTTTTATAGCCACGTGACACTAATGAGCCCAGGCAGGATATCAAAACGGATATTGACGTACTTTCAAGATAAGAAAACCAAAGGGGCATGGTTCACGGAAGTTGAGAAAGATCTACGTGAAATGGAAATTTCCTCTAAAGATATCCAGGAGCGTGTTCCACTTCAGGAAAAACTACGTACGCACAGAGGTTTCCAGGAAAAGCCGAAACTGAAGCCAGGGAAGGCGTGGTCCCAAGAGAGAAAAGAACAACACCGGAGACGAATGCGAGAGCACTGGGCGATAGTTAGAGCTCGGAAGAAGAGACAGTTGAACTGAAGTGGTCCCTAGTTGGCCGAATCGAAGAAAGAAGAAGAATAATATCGTATGACCTCGGGTGCCGGGTGCAAGCTTTGTTATTTGACACTCAGTGGGTAGATTGCATGTCGAATTTTGTAGTTTCTTGAAGCACTATGAAAGTCAAGGAGGTTAGATATCTGCGCTCCTTGAACACTATAGCGCTTTCTAGTAGAGAAATGAGGAAATTTGTGTTTGCGGAAACTCTCGAGATGAATTTTGCCATTATCAACACGGCCTACTGAATTCAAATGGGTTCTTTGACATGCCAACATCGTATGACATGCGTGTCGTATTTTTTCCGCGTTAGAAAAATCACTTACCACGGCCAGGCGCAAACCTGCAAGTTTGGGGTTAGTAGACCAACACGATAACCACTCACCCACCGTGGCAAGCTATAATAATAGCAATAATAATAATAATAATAATAATTAAAGGCATTTCACTCCTCATAACAACGTACAAAATTCTCTCCAAAGCCCTTCAGACCCGGGCAGAAGAACAACTTTACTTTCAGCTGGGAGAATATCAAGGAGGGTTCAGGAATGGTCGTTCATGTGCAGAGCAGATCATGAGTCTTAAATTTGTTCTTTCATATTTGAAGCTCAGAAACAGGAAGTTCGTAGTTGTCTTCGTCGACTTCAAGAAAGCCTATGGCTCTATTGATCGAACCACACTCTTCCGAACCTTAAAAGAAATGGGTTTGGACGACAAAACACGAGCAATTATCCAGCAGACCTTGGCTAACACAAACTCCAGAGTGAAATTTAGAGGAGAAATTTCGGACGTTTTCAAAATCAGGACGGGTGTGAGGCAGGGAGATGGACTGTCACCTTTACTTTTCAACTGTGTACTGGAGAAAGTTATTCGTGAATGGCGCAAGGAAATGGGGAAAGAAGTGTTAGAAAATTGTGTCAGATTGGGCTGCAGGAGCTTGGACCTGACAACTGACTGCCTAGCTTTCGCAGATGATCTAGCAATCTTTTCTGATTCCCTAGGCACAGCCGCAAAACAAGTCAACCAACTCAGAAGACAAGCTGCAAAGGCAGGCTTACAAATTTATTTTGAGAATACCGAGCTTATAACTAATATTAGCCCTGCAGTCAAAGAATTAAATGTTGAACATGGAAAGATCCGTCAGGCAAAAGAGTTTAAGTACCTAGGGGAGTGGATCGAGCCCAACATATCAGAGAAGGAACCTTCACTTCAAGAATGAACAAGATGCAAGTGGCCTACCAGCTAACGAAAGGAGTGTACAACAAGCGAACAGTGTCCCGCAATGCCAAACTAAGACACTATCGTACAGTTATCCGACCTGAGGCGCTGTACGCAGCAGAATGCCTGGCAATGAATAGGAAGGGTCTGGTTGAGAAATTGGAAGCCAAGGAAAGGAAGATCCTCAGGAAAATCCTAGTGCCGTTGAAAGACGATGGTGAAGACAGGAGACGGCATAAGAATGAGCTGTACCATAATGTAGAGAGGATATCTCAAGTAATTCGGTAGAGAAGAATATCTTTCTTTGGCCACTTAACCCGTATGAAACCCGAGAGAATCACCAATCGGATATTTACCAAAATAACCAAGGGTCCCTGGTTTTGTGAGGTAGACAAGGATTTACACGAAGTAGGGATCACCCACGCAGACATTATGGAACGTGACCTTTTGAAGGAAAAGCTTGGAGCACACCACCAATTCCAAGAAAAAGCAAAATTAAAAACCGGCAAGAAGTGGTCTGAAGAAAGAAAGGAGTCTCACAGGCAACGAATGCGTGAACACTGGGCTAAGATCAAGGCCCAAAGACGTAAGCAGTTGAAATGACGTGGTCCATAGCTGGCCTAAACGAAGAAAGAAGAATAATTAAAGGCGTTGAGACACAAGAAAGGAAAATATTCAGATAAATCCTTGGCAAATTTCATCCAGAAGTAATCTAGATTAAATGAAAGTCTCATGAGCATTATCAGCATGACGAAAAGATCAGTCCCCTTCAGAAAGAGGGGATTGAAGTTCTGCGGCCACATTCTCATAATGAACGGTGACAGACTCGCCAAAAGGATTCTCAACGTTGCTTTCTCAATGCTAGTCAAGAACAACTGGCAAAAAAAACAACTGTAAGAAATTGACATTACAAAGGAAATCTTACAAGACCAACTCCAGTTCAGATGATTAATCCACAACCAACATGGACTGAAGAACGGAGGAGGAGGTTCAGTTCCCAGATGAAGAGATTTTGGGAGAAGAAAGAAACTTCATAGCAAAATAAGTTCTATCGCGCTCCATAGATGGGCGTAATGATGCAAAAAGTAATTGAATCGGTTGGAGCTAAAGAGCATTAAGTCAAAAATAGTATGGAAATTATAAAACTCGCTACGCTTGTTTTATATACATACTCGTGTCTTAATTATTGCCATTATAGGCGAGTTGCATACGACTGTTTATGTTCGACGATAGATATAACTTTATTATATGTTTTAACATAAATATTCATAAATATCTGTGGGATTCAGTTACTTCAGTTAGTGAACAGAGCGCGCTGGCCTTGCTGACTGAACAGAGCGCATGTGTGGGTCAAAGCACATCGAGAGCAGAGACCATTAACTTTGATTGGCAATGCTATTGTTTACATCCTGCATCAAGATGACTAGTGCCGTCCAGCTCTAGCATTCCCTAATATTGTCACCGAAGTCGTTTGAAAGCAATGCGCTGTGTAGAAATTGGAGTTGGGGATATTGAGGTACAGTGCAATTTCTTGACTCATATTCGCCAGTTTATTTACGCGAACATATGGACGGTGCACTTTCCATGTCGGTAATTTATATAGAAGGATGCTGTGTTGCTAACTTCTGGATGTAGATTCATAAATTTCTTGCATATATCATAGTATTTTCTTGTTACCGTAAAGGTTCATGCTGATTTTGTCTTTGTGTTTGGGATTGTAACTACATTGGTTGATCCGATATCCAATTTGAAATTTCAAATCCTGTAATTCCTGTCCGACATTTTGGAATTAGAGCGCATGCGTGAAGGTATTCTTACCTAATTGGTCAATGAATGAGCTCTGATTGGCTGGAGAAATTGTCTCATAATGAAAAACGTATAATATTTACATTTCGACATCGTCGAACATAAAGGTCATTTTTTAAACAATTAGTATTCTGAAGTATTGATCCAAGGGCCTTGGAACGGCATAAGAAAGAATTAAGTCAGCCTTCTGTTTAAGCTATAAACCACCGCTACATGAAGTGTGATCAGAGGAGAAGAGCATTAAGTCAATGCTTTGCTGCCTTTCAGCGCCGTATTCCGTACTTAATGTTGGCCGCACTGCAAGATTCCCGTGTGTTACAGTGCTATTGTAATTTACATTAGTACAAGGTTTAGGCAGTTTTTATGTTACAAATCCATTTTAAAATAAAATATCGTGTGAAATATTCATTCTGGATGGTTGTATGCCGCACAAAACTGACCACGGAGCTGAAAGGCATTAAGTCACGTTTCCAAAATTGATTTTCAAAAATATGATTATTAAATTATAATTGATATTCCGTTAATGCAAATATAACCTGAATAGTTGCTTCACAACATAGATGACTAATAAAGTGTGTTTGTTAAGTCCTGTTCTGTCAAAACGTTTTATCTGTCTCCTGAAAAGTAGTGCCTGGCTGCGTGGCTCAGGGGTAACGTTCTCGCTTGCTGGGCCCAAGGTTGCAGGTTCGTATCCTGGCGCAGTCAGGTGGCATTTGAGGGTGCGCAAATGCGAGGGAGCCGTGTCAATAGATTTACTGGTACGATAAAGATCCCCTTCGGGGCAAAATTCTGGCATCCCGGCGTCTCTAAAAGCCAGAGTAGTTAAAAGGGACGTAAAACCAATAACATTATTATTATTATTGAAAAGTAGTGAAGAGTGACTTAATACTTTCAGCTCCGGCCAATTCAATTATAAAAGTGCCTACTCAATAAAAGACAAGAATAACTGGATAATCTAAATTGAAAATGACATTCAGGGCGAAATTTTATAGGACAGGCCTATCTTCAGGACGGTGATGAACAATCATTACTTTGCTGCATACCACCAGATGAGAACCACCCCTACATGGACAGAAGATAGGAAGAACATGTAGTTCCGTGAAGAACTATATAGCCTATTTTCATGTATCCTATTGGTCTTCTCTGTTAAAAATGATCCCACCGATGTAAAGGAACGCTATGTTGGATTGTTCTGTATGTAGGCCATAGAGTTATGCACCATTGGATGAATATTAATGCGTAGTATCAATATTCAAACGTTCACTTCGATCGCATGATTAGGACACAAGAAATTAAAACTTAATTTTAAAATTTCACACAGCCACCATCTTGAGGTTATGTGAACAATTAAGCTAAATTAGATGTCAGTGCATTACAATGTGTATAAACATTTGCTGTACCATTTTTCACTGCGCTCGGATCGTTAAATCGCGAGAACATTCTATTTAAATGTTTCAACTTCGCTTGGCTATCATGTTCGTTTTGTACTTAACGTGTTTTTTGGAAGTCACAAATGTGAGCTTCCAGTAGTGCCCTTTATCACCGTACAAATTTTCAGTGTGATATCAGTCATAGTTTCAAAGATATAGAATGCCGGTATTTCGCACAGCCGCCATGTTGGATTGTTGAGATATAATAAAATTTGAAGGGCACGGTCGGGATACTATAACCTTACCGAGTTTCATTGAAATCGCTCCAGTCGTTATGGCGGAGGGGGGAGGGGACGGGGCACACAAATACGCACTCACACACACTTACACACACACGGACAAAAGGTGATTTCATAAGCCTATTTTTTTCATAAATGAAAATAGCCTTAAAATCATAGTGAGAGAATGAGGATATTTTGGGAAGAAGATTTTGCATAAATCCAACCTCGTCTATTTATGTGTGTATTGAAATTGTACAATAACCTGTGTTTCTGTGTTGACTGTGTGTGTAAGTAATTATTTAGGTCATGGACTGGAACAAGTGTCCAGGGACTTGAATCAGACAACACTGCGGTATCTTTTTGGGAATGTGGAAAACCCTTGGCAAAAACCACATTCAGAATACTTCTGTCATCGCTGGGATTCGAAACTGTGATCTTCCAATGAGAGTCATGAAACGTGACCTGCCACGTCTGGCTATGCTGCGGATTTGTCTTATGCAACGTAGTGGCAAACACACTCTTCATTTAATGAATTTAATTATTCCGGCCCAAACTTTAATTAAAATTTCACGAACAGTTGTTCCTTAAGTCCACATCCGAGGCTCGTTCCCTGACGTTCCTTTCAACACTTTCTCCTCTTGATCACTGTGCATTCCTTCCTTCTCCCAACTGCTCTAGAAGAGATATTATTAATTGAACACTGCACATGTTTGGCGTAACACAGATGTGTCGAAGGACATTATATCTACATAGTACAGTATAAACCAAAGTCCCCGATTCTTGGATGTAACGGGTAATCTCGAAAACCACTGGATAGATTTTGATGCGGTTTACACCATTCTGTAAAGGATTTCTCGAGGCAGATTCTTGTAGAAAGACATTTATTTATGACTAAAGGAACCCGAACAGTAACGATTTCAGTGAATTGAGTCGAAAAGAACTGCCGTCCGTGAGTCTTTTAAGCTTATGTTCTATGAGTGTAAGAATTGTTCAGCGTGAAAAGTTCTACAATAAGTCCGTGACAGCATAACTCTATCTTTAATACATCGCCCACTATAAGTGATTTGACGTATGCATATGTATATTCCAACAATCTCCATTCAGTGGAAAATTAAATTACTAGCTTCGGAGCGAGTTTACGAGGTAGCGAGCGAGCCTATCACCCCAGCTTCTTCCAGCATCAAACCGTCAAGTCGTGTCGTGTTAAGACTTTAGAGAAGAGTAAGTGATATGTGTTTGACGTTTCGCTGTTCACTCGGCTTTTCTGTATTGCGTCTGGCACCTGCCGTCCGTGCGCCTTTTAAACATACGCTGGACAAACCGTTAGAGATACCGGGCGAAGCCGCGTCGGGTTGCTAGTATACTTATGGAGGCGGAGTAAATTCACTGAACTAGTTATTAGCCTACTTTCGATTTTTGCAAAAAAATGAAAGTAGACTTATGAGATCTACACAGGGCCAAAAATTGTGTGTCTGTCTGAACCCAAATGTTCAAAGCTTAAATCAAATTACAACTAAACTAATCATCCGATCTCTACCAAATTTTGCAACAACATACCTTTATGTGGGACGCATATTTTGACCAAACTGCAAAGTCATCAGCCCAATACTTTGCGGATGGCGGCCATGTATGTGTGCAAATCGATTCCCCCTATCAATTCAAACACGGTGAGAACGAATTGAACGGAATTTGGTACAAAGCTAGTACTAGTAAAGGACACCTCAGTGTCATATTTTATATTGCCGCCATCTTGACGAAAACGTAATGGCGGCCACCCAAATGTTAAAAGCTTGAATCAAATTACACCCAACCTAATCATCTGATCTCTACGAAATGTTTCAACAATATACCTTTATGTATAAAGAACTTTTGAGCAAACGACAAGGTCATCAGCCCTATAATTTGCGGATGGCGTCCATGTATGTGTGCAATTCGATTCCCCGCTATCTTTTCAAACACGGTGAAAACGAATTGAACGAAATTTGGTACAGAGGTAGCACAGGCGAAGGGCACCTAAGTGCCATGTTTTATATCTCCGCCATCTTGACGGAAACGGAATGGCGGCCACCCAAATGTTAAAAGCTTAAATCAAATTACGACCAGCCTAATCATTTGAACTCTACCAAATTTTGCAACAAAATACCTTTCTGTGGGTAGCATCTTTAGACTGAACTACAAGGTCATCAGCCCAATAGTTTGCAGATAGTGGCCATGTATGTGTGCAAATCGATTCCCCAAACCAATTCAAACGCGGTGAAACCGAATTGAATCAAATGTTTTACAGATGTAGCACTAGCAAATGGCACCTCATATTCATTTTTAATATCCGTATAGCACGTTGTATTTCAACAAGCTACTACAACCAACATTCAATTATACTCCTTGAAAAGGACAAAGAGTTATAACAATACCCATGCATTTAGGAGAAAGTAGGCTATATGTTCTTTACTGAACATCTTGTTTATTAATCAAATTAGATACAAATAACTTTTGTTTCATAACATGTACTCGTAGCATATAACCATAACCAGCTGAGTCCGACATTGCTTCCACTTACTTGTGCCGGGCTCCTCCCCGTCTTCTTTCCTGTCGACCTCACTTGGTCAACTCTTGTTCTCTTTCGACCCCGACGTTATTGGTGTATCTGAGGCCTAGGGAGTCTCTTCCTTTCCTGCCTTAATTGGCCCTTGTCTCATCTTTTCTGATACGCTCCTTCCGCGATGGGTCAGCCTTCTTTTTCTTTTCATGATATCTCCTGCCTTCTGCTCAAGGCCGTCAAGGAGGCGAGGTGTGTGTAGCACCACTACTTCTGGTGCATCCTGGATAGTGCTTCACCCTCAAGGGCTCACGGCTGGTGAGTTCGGGAATTGGCGACCCCGAGGGATTCCTGAGCTGGGTCCGGGTTTTTCTCATGCTTCATTGCATTCGGATGAACCCTCTCCTCTTTCACTTTCCTATCTGCCTTTCATGGCTCTACTTCCTTCCAAGTCCCTCAATCCGTATTCTTCGAGGATTGCGGGCATTTCTTTTCCTCCTGTCCTTTGTTTGCCTTATTCTTCTTTTGTTTTCCATTCCTTCTTCTAGTATATAAGTTAGTAGTTAGTTTTAGATATATTTTACATTGCATTATCATCTTCACTATCACCCTCACCATTAGGGGCTGATAACCTAGATGTTAGGCCCCTTAAAACAACAAATATCATCCTCATCATCATCATATGACATAAATTAATAATTAGATAAATGGTTATAATTGGCTGCACGTTGTAACAATAAGTTTCGTGCAGTGTTGGTTTGTTTACAATTTGTGAGAATGTTTGCCGCCCGTTGGAACATAGCGCGCCATCATTGTTTACGATGCACAGATATAACTTAATTGGGTACTCTGGTCACTGATGTGCTCTGTTCCACGCGATCGGCTCGCTCGATCTCTGGAGACCCAAGTGACGAGACCGACACTCACCACTGAGTTATTGTTCCGTGGTTCAGTGCGTGCAGCACATGAGTGAACGCGCAGTTTATCTATCACACCTACTCTTGGCATGATTGATGCTGTCGAGGTAACGCATAGCTTCTAACATTGTTATAGCCTACAGGTATCTTTGTGATGTTGGTTCCGGTTTGTTCTCAGATCCGGCATTAGCGTCCGATTAGATTGCTCTTCTGTGAATGAACAAGTACTGTACATATGACCCGAGTACTGATAGGGGCAGATGGTCTCGTAGTTCCGCCCCTTAAAACAGTACTAACTAACACTGGGCTGATAATATAGAACATACACATACACATACAGAACTTGAAATTTTCACAATCATGTATTCAATATTAGCACTGCTGAAAAATATAAAAATATTAATTATTGTGGAGAGTTCTTCTGTCTGTAATCAATTTTGTATTGGCACGAATATGTGTATCCAGTATAGTTTTCTTTTGATAGCTCTTAAGCACCACTTATCAACATTTGCTTTCCGTAATTCTTGATGTGTAACATCTTTCCACTCGGTTGCTGGATATTTTTGTGGGAGTGATTTTGAAAAATGGATCGGACGGAAGTGTGTAAGACGCACTGCCAGCTGGATCGTATCCCTCCTGGACATTCATCAACACACAAAAATATTATTTTATTTACACACTAATAATACATAACAATTCCAAGACTCTCTTTTTTTCTTCACTGCCAACTAGATATTTCTAATCTCGCACTGCCTTCTTGATTGTTCTCGTACTGCCTTCTTGATACTCTGCTGCTAATCATATCAATATGACTCATTTTAACAGAATCCATATTAAATTACGTGTTGGTCTGTGAATCAAGAGGTCCGGGAACTGGGCAAGCCTTTCATGATCTACTGCTGTGCACATTGCATTTACTCGCAAGTTGACCTATTTATAAGGAATTTAAGGTTATGAACGGTGTCGCGTCTATTAATCTATAAGTTGACCCATATCGTATTCTTTATTTAGGCTAGTGCTGGTGGAAGCTACAAATCATATAATAAAATGAGTTCTATATCATAAACTAAAATATCTGTAAAACACTCCCTTTTACAATAGATTAATATTTGTGCCAATAATATTATAAAATACCGGTGTATCAACAATTTCACGTTAGGTTTCTTCTATGTCAGATGTTGCACATCATATGCGACTACTGTAAGGCTCGTAAAGTTTATTTTATTTTAAACAAGCTGTACCCGGCATACGTTGCCATGCCAATCAAAGAAAGTGTTGGCGTTGTAACTTTGTTTCCTTTCGATACACAATATTTTTCTTCCGTTAACTACCGCTAAACTATTTTAAAATTTTAAAATGGATTTACTATCTCAGAAACATGTGTAGGCGCGTGCTCAACAACTCATCAAAGTTTCATCGCAATCAGACAAATGGTGTATGAACGCATAAGGGATGAACACACAAACATTCATTTTTGTAAGTATAGTAGATTACAATATTTGTTTTATTTTTATTATTTTTAGGCCTTTATCATATTTAGGCATTCACCTCTAAAGTTTAATGTAGTATAAATTTAAGAGGGGCAGATGATCTCGCTCTTCCGCCTCTTAATACAACAATAACTAGTTGCTGTTAAGTTCATATCACTACGTAACTAAGATATATAAACACGATTATAATTCAAATCCAGCAATTTCTGTGGACCATTTGCGGGGTTGCACCTATGTGCACCAAGTCAGGTTCTTCAGCGGGCTCTTGGTGACCTGCCCGGGCGGCTACTGGGGTATTTACACACACTACTACGGCCATCACATAAGGGATGACAGTAACTGTTTGTTGTTCACAAAGCTGTTCGCTTCTGTTGCTAACAACTCAAGTGCTCCTGAAGGTGCATTTTAGGTTGATAATGATAATTATAAAGATGATGATATTGATTGTAATTTATTTATTTATTTGCGTTGTGAACATTACAGGAAGCTCCAATTACATTGCTCACTAATAGAATTAGATAATATACAACAATGTATCAATAGAAATACAAAAGATACATAAAAAGAAGATATAGATAGTGATACACTAATGATGATGATAATGATAATGATGATAATGATAATAATGAAGATGATGATAATGATGTTATAATAATGATGGTGATGATAATGTTAATAATAATGATAATAATTATGAAGATGATGATGATGATAATGATGATATTGATAATGATAATGATAATGACAAAGATGAAGATAATGATGATTATGACGAAAATCATGACAATATTGATAATGATGAAAATGATGATGCTAATAATGATGGTAATGATAATGTTGAAGATGATAATGTGAAGATAATGATGATAATGAAGATGAAGATGAAGATGAAGATGATGATTATGAAGATGATAATGTGAAGATGATAATGACGATGAAGAAGATGATGATGATCATGATAATGAAGATGATGATGATGATGATGATTATTGTAGTTAAAAGGAATGGAACAGCGTGATCACTGCCCCTGCACTTTAGGCTGAACACGTGATTACTGTAATGCATGCCAATCTTGCTCTGGAAGTGCGATAGGGTACTGATACAGAGTGTTCGTGGTTCCAAACTCCGGAATTTAGCATTATTAATTGTGAAATTAACATTTTATTGCAAATGATTGCAAAGGAAGTTAATGTGCAACATTTACTGTATCTACGATTGGGATTAAAATATAATTTAATGACATAATATTACTCGTTTTACAAGTAAATTTACAAAATGCAAGCCGCCTTCTGTGGTAGTAAGTTACTTATGGAGACTCTGGATCCAGAGATTCTGGGTACGATTACCGGCTGTGCCACTAAATGCAATTTTGTTCTGAGGATTGCATAGTACACGTAGCCGCATAAGGCAAAACCGACAATATACGGATGCGATCCCCACCACAGCTGTTTTAGATTTGGTATTCTCTGGTTTCCTCCTTCTATTCCAGGTGAATGCTAGGATAGACCCTAACTTAAAACCACTCCCTTCAAAATTTTAGTCTCAATTCCACACAGTACCACTGCCAACAAAATCATTCAAGTTATCAGACATATTCCACACATAAGTACACGGGGTTACATGACCACAGTGATGCAAAGCCCCTAAATTAATAATCAATAACAGCAATAACAACAACAAAATACGGTTATATCGAGAGTTAAGACTGAAGAGAGTAAAGCATTAACCGGAGTACTATAGCATACAAATATGAAAATAAACAATTAATTAAGAACACAAACATCGACCTGAGCAAATAAAACGCTAAAATTTTTGTCTTCGACTGGAAACTCGAACACTCGTCAAAAATTTCAAACATAATCAGCGAAAATTGATTTTCATTATCCTTGGAATAAACATATTACACATATTTTCCTACTTTTGCACAGCAATCCAGTAACTACCATTTAAAGAAAATAAATTACATTTGCAGAAAATCAAAATATAATATTTAATTAGTGGGAAACTTATGAAATTCACACGTTGAGCAGATTTCAAATTTTATCGCAACTTTAAGGCTTAGTAAGCTTCATTATAGGTCTGTTTTTGTGGGTCTCTATGTGAATAACCAAAGGGGATCCGATCCACCTCCGGGATAACTACCTAGCAAACCTAAAATACATGCGGAGATATACATGAAGAGACATGTTCTGAGCAAATCTTGTATTTATCCTTAACTTTGCTGATTCATACAGCCACAAACAGTTTTATGAGTTTTGTGCCTTTTGGATCACCCATATATTCTAGGAGTGAAGCTTCCATTGAGACGCCTTTTCACCTTTCAGAGGTGTGCCTTTTGGTGTAGTGGCTATACAATTGCTGCCAATCTAGGGCCCCTTGTTCGATTCCAAGCTCCACCAGATAATTCTGGTTTGAGAAACTGGAACTGTATCGTATACATGAATGTCACTCAATTGGTAACAATTTGAAAGAATGGCGCCAAGTTTTCTTTGGATTACCTTTTCAAATGGAACGAATAACTGTTCCATAAAATTGGATAAAAATAAAACACAGTATTGAAGAGTGAGAAGTGGAATATTAGGTCTTCTATTAAACAAGTTAACAAGCGGAATAATTGTATTGCCCCAGATGAGAAGAAAGAAAGTGACTTTTCATTACTTTGCACACGTTAATGTAATTTGTTATCAGGTCCCAGGAACGCCAGGCTCGCGTTAGTAGAAGTTAGAAGTTCTGCAACTACGTCAAATATTCTGGGAAGTTGTTACTTTCAAGTTCCTCTTTAGTCCACGATCTCTTTCGCTATAGAATGAAAGGAATTTGAGTGCACTAACTTTTGTGAGATATTCTAGAGTGTCAGGAAAAAATACATACACCCAGTAATAATTTTATGTATCTCTTGTGTATATTCATAATGTACTCTCTCTAAAGAATACGTTAATATATTTCATGTATAAGGTGCTTGTTTTTCAGGCTCATACCGTGTCTTTATGCACTCGTTTGCATGTAATATTTCTATTATTATTATTATTATTATTATTATTATTATTATTATTATGCCTGGCTCCGTGGCTAAATGGTTAGCACACTAGGCTTTGGCCCACCGTGTCCCGGGTTCGATTCCTGGCCGGGCCATCAGGAATTTTAATCTCTTGGGGTTAATTCCCGTGGCTCGAGGACTGGGTGTATGTGCCGTCTTCATCATCACCTCATCCTCATTACGACGCGCAGGTCGCCCACGGGCGTCAATAAGAAAGACCTGCACTTGGCCTCTCAGGAGGCCACACGATTATTATTATTATTATTATGATCATCATTATTATTATTAGTGATTTAAGCCCAATAAGGGGCGCTTATGACTAGTGCTTCTGCGATGCTTTCTTTGTTCTCCAATACGAGAGCTGTTTTTTAAGTAATACCCGTTGTGTTATTACGCCGTTGCAGCGCTGCGGTCGGCATTCCGTGCAGGTGCGCTGTATACTGCCCCCGTAAATTGAATTATACTGAGACCACGGTGGCTGTATTGGCATATGTGAATAAAGTTATGACCGTCATAGTTGTGACGTGTATATTCATGACGTAGGCACGGATGACGCAGACTTCATGCAAGTAGGCTGGATTAGCTGAGATTCTTGGTGACGGCATGATTTTGTTCGAGAAGGATCTGAGATTTACGACGCAGTCGCAGGGAAGCAAGGAATTGTGCTGAGGAAGAAGTTACGCTATTGGAGGAGAGGCTCGAACCAATGAATGATAGCTTGGAGGGAAACGGAGATTACTGAAACTACCATATTTAATTACTTTTGGCATGCAGAATTGTGGAAATCTATTTTCAGTTATGGCATTGATTTGGAATTTTGAAGAAATTAATTATGAGTTTTTGAAATTTGAAAATCCGTCAAGTATAGCCAAAGTTAGAACTTCTAGCAATGACGGAGGAACAAGCTATGGAAGGGATGGATACGCCCCTTAAGAAGTTGATAAAAGGCCTTGCACAGCAGAGAGGAAGCTCTCATGGCTCATTTTTCTGATTCTCATATTGTCAGACTTCGAGTTATTCAGTGAAGCAAGTCGTCATTAGCAAGTGTGGTAGAGCCCACAGCATCGAACAAGCATTGAGCGTGCAGCAGTACAATTTTACGGTTACTAAAACTAGGCGAAGTTGGAGCGCACACATAAACGAGTCTACAAGATTATCTATCAAGAGTTAGCTACTGCATTTATGCTAATTCAATTGTGCATTACAATATTGAGGCGTGTACGAAAGTTGAACATTTTCACTATTATACTTTGGAAGATATTCGCATTTTAAGACTGCAGACAAAAGTGATTTTCTCGACACCTGAGAAGCACTTTTATAATACCACATTCTACGCTACGGCTGACACATGTATTGCAACCGTGATACTGAAGATTACATTTGGTGATACAACGCTACATTCTACAATGGAACTATATAATCTGGCAGTACTTTCGACTATTATTATAACGGAAGTGGAGATGGAAGACTAAAACTTTAATGCAATTGGGACATATATCAATGGAGTGAAATAGCAGCATGGAGCTTCGTTAATCGTCATTCTACAAAAGCGAGCATGTAGTGAACATCCAACTACACTCATGCATCGTAATCCATCGCTGAATTACATCAAATGGCAGTGGAAATATCTTCATACTCCACAATTATGAACATTTCTGCGGAAATAATTGCAATAAACTTCATGGCGAATTTCTACCAGAACTTCAGGGAACTTTCAAGAGAGGCCAGGGTGGACCCGGCTCACACAGAAGAGTTTTGCCAGAAGGATGTCTATCGTCTACACGGAGCAGTGCAATTTCCGGAGGAGGAAACTGTTCTATTCTCCGAGGGCGCAGGTTCCAGGTTCGAAGTCGGAGCACATCTTTACGGTGGTGAAATGGAACCAACAGCAGTCTTCTTTGGAAATTTTCCTCTAGAACTTCAATCAACAGATAAGGTAGTCGTGAACGTTTCTTGATTTATTTGAGCCATTTAGCGATATCTGAGCAACCATTTTTCTCATATTTTCTGTCCCATATATTTTGCCCCATATTCTTGCTTGATATTTCTGTACTCTGTACACTTTGCTGATTTATGCCTTTTTCTACGATTTATTGAGACATTGTTATGTCATTGGCATATTTATATAATTTTGGATCAGTTGAGACTGATAATATATATTCTTTCAGTAATTTGCATATTTTTGTAGTCACGATTTGACTGTAAAGTTAACGATTTTCTATGGCAAATTTGAATTCAGACAGCGTGTCTTTTTATTAAAGTAATTCTATTCAGTAAATTACTTTGATCAATTTTCTGTCATCCTCAAGAAAGAAGAATGATTAAAAGATTTTAGAGCGTTAAAATCTACTACTTTATCGACGATCTTAGAAATACTAGTCGTTTTATGAACATGATTGCAACATAGACATTTATCGTCAATTATGAAATACCATTGCATTATAGACAATTTTATGAAATATGAACTTTGAGTACGATTTATTGAGTACACTATAGTAATGAACATTTGATAGGAGTTTTTCTCAATTCTAGATTGGAACAATAATGTTGGCAGTCCACAGTCTAATTGTATTCTATTCGACTATTTATGCAGTTTAGATGAACTTTGATTGAAGATAGTATTTTTATACTGCGATACTTTGATGATCTTAATCTCAATTTTGATAGACCAGGGAGGCGTGTCTAATCGTATTTGCTATTAAATTTATTTGTGACTGGAAAATTTTTACTTCATATCGATTCATGAATGAAACCCACGAAGGTTAAATATAATAACAGTTTTTGATACAATTGATGAATATAAGAATTTTTAAAGACGAACTATGGATGTATAATCGTTAGTTCAGTGGACGTGTAAAAGTCGCTGATGAATAATGCCCTGTAATAAGTGAAGGAGGTTCCCACAGTAATATTGATGATGATGATGAATTTATAAGTGGAGGTTTTTTGTGTGTATTGTGGAAGATTTTGATGCCATATATAATGAGATATATGATGAATTATGGGCCAATTTTGGTGCAATTTTGTGCGTTTTGAGCGAGGTATTTTTCCGCTGAGTGTATTGTTCAGGTCCATTGAAAATTGTTCATGTGAAGTTACTGTTAAAATTAACAAGAGTGTTTAAATAATTTGAGATAAAGATTTTGAATGGAGGTTACCGTCAGAAATAATAATAATTATTAAATCTTATTAAACCTGAATCTAAAATTTAAATATAACTAACCTTCATTGGTCGATTATATCACCACGATTTAAGTAATTATCAACCGGATAAACGTGTGGTTTAATGTATTTCTAATATAAATAATATAAATAATGTAAATAACTATGTAAAAATCTTTAATAATAATTTGAAACGAACGGGATTAATAGAGGCGTGTATAAATTTTTCAATTATCGTTTGACAATGTTATAAACAATTTAAAATGTTATAAATAATTAATGAACATTTTGTTATAAACATTAAGCGTTTTCGTTAGTATACTCTATATAACGCTAGTTCAACAACTGGAATATACAATTAAACAAGATTTGGGATTATTAGAGTACTCCGTTGATATTTGAATGGAGCATTTAAAAGATTTGCGTGATAATATTTGAGTTGAGATGTGAACATTTAAAGTGTTTTGAAAAGGAGCTAGGCTCTGAGGTAACTAGCATATGCTAACATTGGTTGAACAGGTGCATCCATTTGACGAAGCAAGCATGCGACACGGTGCAGGGTGTGTCGCAGGTGGCCAGATAACTGTATGATAGAGGCCAAGGTCATCTACATAGCAGCCTTGCGGTTATAAATAAAATGTGAAGTTCATGAAAAAGGAAACAAATGCTATATGTCTCGTCCCAGCTCCCTTATCCATTCCAAAGTGCATTGTTGTAATTATTACGTTCTTTTGAGCTAGAGAAAGCTAAATTTTTGTATGTGAAGTCTACAAGTCCTACAGGAGGACATGGTTGCATTGACAATGGCTTCCGATTGCCACGTATATTTTGTTGTTAAATTTTGTTAAATTATTTTTCTTTATGTGAAATAAATTATTGTGCAGTTTAAATTTTCTTGTTTCCGTCTTGGTTCATTTTAAATATCGTGGTGGAGGTTATTGTGAGGGCATACTATTAAGTGATCCAGTTGAAAACCCAGACCCGAGATTAAATTGAATAGGTAAGTAAAAGGTAAGTATGAACCCCCGTATATTTTGGTGTGTTCCACAATAATTTTCATGTTAACTACTGTGCTCTAATCTCGGTAGTATCTGTCAGTGCCATTTTCATTGATGTAGCTGTGCCGGTGCGATTGATTATTGGCAATCCGATTGAGGGGGCGGATTTCTGACAGCCTACTATCCGGATTATCGGGGACAGTACCTGCATCTATTGGCAAGGCTGAGACGCCATTACGGCAACAGTCGCCCATGTGTGGGTGTGTTGACAAGCTTTTGAAATGGCATCGCCGATCGCGAGTGCCGCCGACCCGTAAACGAGAGAGAAAACTACCCTGTAAGATATCCTGCCATTTGGCCACCACTGTCATGCAAATTGCTTACTTACCAGGAGAACTGCGTATGTTTAGGAGTTCCCCTGACCACATACGCAGTTTGCCTGAGAGTGGTGGCCAAATGGCAGGATATCTTACAGGGGAGTTTTCTCTCTCGTTTATGGGTCGGCGGCACTCACAATGGACGATGCCATTTCAAAAGCTTTTTATCACTCTCACACATGGGCGACTGTTGCCGTAATGGCGTCTCAGACTTGCCAATAGATGCAGGTACACAGCGCACCTGCACGGAATGCCGACCGCTGCGCTGCAACGGCGTAATATCAATACGGGTATTACTTAAAAAACAGCCCTCGTATCTCCCCAGTCCAGCCAAAAACTTGTCCTTCCTCTCCTGTATGAGGGGTAGTCGGCTCTTAATCACTTTGGGAGGTGGGGACTAAGAGTTACCACTATCACAACATTTGGAACGGTCAAGACTATCACAGTCTAATATGCCAGCGTTATTCAATTCTTTAGGGGCAGATGACCTCATGGTTCCCTTGAAACCTCAATAAATAAATAACTAAATTATTCAAGTCTTGTGTCACTATTATTATTATTATTTATTTATTTTGCGAATGAGCTTAAACATTCTCAGCATATTTGCTGGAAAGAAAACATTTACAATCCCAGATGTACAACATAAGGAGCGAATTCTCGGTGACTATTCTGTAGTAGCGATCTCCTTCAATCATTCAGGCTTGATTACCCAAGAACAGCCTGACTATGTGACACGTCGAAAGTATGACTGTCTTCTGCATAGCTTAAAAGGGCCCGGGTCTAACTTCAACACTGTGAGAGATTCCTTCAAGTTGTTCGGAATCACGCCAGTGCTGGAGATGGTTATAGGAACTGTCCTGACTTGTGCCATGTGCCATTGCTTCCTGATCAGTTCTGAAAGCTCTTTATACTTTGACAGCTTTTCAACGTGTTTTGTTAGCATGTTGCCACTGTTTGTGATTGCCACATCTATGAAGGAGGTGTGCTTCATGAATTTGTCAACAAGATTCAGATCAGGTCTGTTGTGTACGGCTGACTGGTCTGTCAATACAGTATGATCCCAGTACGAGACATTGTTATATTATTACCATCCTATTATTAATATCACTGTTAGACTATTATTAGGTGGCTTCGGTGGCGTTGTTGGTAGTATGCTGAGCTCCTATGCCCAAGATCGCGGGTTCAAATCCGGCTGAAGTCGTCGGATTTTTAAGAGCGTTAAAATCCCTCAGTATGCCTTTCTTCGGAGGGGAAGTAAAGCCGGAGGTCCCATGTCATAGATTTATGGCATGCTAAAGAACCTTCCACTAATTACACCTGTGTGAAGCTAAATTGTATATGTTAAGAATGTAAACAACGCTCTTAGGTTCCTACGTTCGTTGCCAAGAGCCGACTGCGGTGGCATCTGGTAGCTAAGTTCTGAACCAGTAGTCGTTGACGGTGGCGTATGGCGACAAAAGTAGGAACCATTTGAAAAATTCAAAAGTCTGCAATCCTTACTTGAATTAAAATACAGATAACACTCACTAATACAGTCATCAGATTTAATACCGGTTATCAGACAGATTCTACACACACTCAAAGTACACGGGGCTATATGACCGCTTTGTCACAGCCCCTAAACATAGGAACCAACCAACCAGACTATTATTATTTATATCTTGAATGTTGTATACGACGTATTTTATTATATTATACAAACTTAACTGGTTGCTTATATGATACGATATATCTAATGATTGTAATTTTAACGAAATGTACTGTGTTTATAAGGCCAAATCCTATTGTATATAGGACGCTACAGTAAAGGAGCTCCTAAGCTCTAAGTGTAGCCATGGAAATAAAATTAATCAAATCAAATTAAATCAAAATCTCACTTGTTAATAAAGCTGTATCGATTATTCACCAGCTTCGATGTAATAACTGGTGCCTGAATATATATTTACACAAATCATTTGTTCTGGCCCTGGTTAGAGTATTGCTCGGAGGTTTATGTTGATATTTCAGAAACACTTAACATCAACATTCAACGAACCCATAATGTCTGTGTTAGATTCATCTTTTATGTAAGCAGAGATGTGCATATCACACCATACCTCATTCAGCTTCAGTGGCTTAAATTAAATTAACGAAGAGTTCTGGCTATAGTGATTATAAGTATCAATATACTCAAACACAACTCCCCACTAAATCTCTATAAACATTTTCACTCATAGAGGACATTCATGGTCGAGGTAATAGATTCACTCAAGTCTCGATGCAGATACCTCACCATTGTTAGCCAAATGTATTTATACCACATCACGCATTTATAAGCTATACAAGTTTTAGCGTATATCTATGAGAATGCTCATCGATCAGTATCCAAGAGACACCTATCCAGTGCATTACTGGTGGGATATAAGTGACAATTAAAGAGGATTACGAGATCGTAGAGAGCATACAATTTTAGTGTACTTTTATGTAGATTATAGTTTGTTACATTTAATGATTGTTGATCATGATGTATACTTTTTTATGTTTAAGAGTGGATTATTCACACATGCAATAAGACTTTATAGTTTTATGTTGTTGTTGTTATTTACGGGCTGTGTGACATCGTGGTCATGTAGCCTTGTGTACTTGGGTGTGTATAGAATTTGCCTGATGACCTGTGCCACTGTAATGTCTGTACTAGTGTGTGTATCTGTAATTAAGATTGGATTTGGGTAGGAAGCGGCCTAAAGTTGGGTACCATCCCAGCATTTGCCTGGAGTAGAAGTGGGGAAACTACGAAAATACACTTCCAGGATGGCTGAGGAAGAAGCGAAAGCACTTCTTCTCAGTTTCGCCTCACGAGGCTGAGTGTACCCCATTCCAGTACTCAGACCAGAATTACATTTATTGGCATTTATTGGTATAATTAACGTACTTCATATAACAGATGCATACAGTTCACTAAGCTGGGTGACACCGTGGTTCTGTGGCTAGTATTCTTGGCTGTCCCCTCTGAGGTGCGGGTTTGCTTTCCGGCTGTGCCAAGAAATTCAATATTCTGCTCTGAGGGTTGGAACGGGGTTCACTCAGTCTCCTGAATGCAGAACTGAGAATAAGTTGGTTCAATTTCCACTCAGCTATCCTACAACCGGTTTTCCGTGGTTTTCATTTCTACTCCAGGCAAATGCCAGTATTGTTCCTAACGGCTACCTCCTTCCGAATCCTAGCATCAATCACAAATGCTCATAATAGGAGCATCGGAACAGCAGAAGTGCAGTATTAACCCCTGGTATGTCGGCAATGTTACTGCTTTAGTTGTGCAACGGGACAGTCGAATCTACAAACGAAGGATTCAATTGATAATACGGTATCTGCGGTTTTTTCCTGAAGAGTATTTCATCCGACTGGAATTCTCGTTGGTATCAGTACAATAGTAAGATAGAATACTCCTAAATGTCCACAGGATATGGATCTTAGTCCGTAGAGGCACCGGGTTTCCTACTGGAAAGGAGTGGGTTTGATTCGCACACCCCACTATGTAGCCAAGCGCGTAGGATCACGTGCCAGACCGCAATGGAGAGCTGCAGTAAGTCTGGAGAACGTAAGTTCGAATTCCGGCACTGGCAGCGACTATTCTGTGGGCTTCTATCCAGGCTATTTCTCATACCATCCAGGCAAATTCCGGGATAGTAACGTATTTCAAGCCCCGGGGCACCGACCTCATTCCTGTCAATAATACTCTATTAGTCATCACAGAAACACAGGCTTTCCTACAAGTACAGCGACAGATGACCAAGATATTCAAATACCCTGAAATTAGTTAACAACAATTAAATTTGATTCCCACCCAATTGGTAGATTCTAAATCCGATACTATCACTTCCAGAAAAGAAAATGAACCTTGGGTTTAATCAGCCTCAGATGACTTTGATGTTCCGCCCCTTAAAACAGCAACAATCCATCAATCACTCATCCTATAATAGAAATAAGTACCAAGGTAGGTGCAGCCGGACTTAGAGATGAGAACTCCATCCCATCTAGTACTGATGAGCTTCTAGGTTCCACTGCTCCACGGGAGATTGGCTTTGCTTTTATCATTTTAGATGATCTTGTCGACTTCGTCGTTACGCTGGGGTCTGGCGTTACGTTACGGTGACGGGACGAAATGTACCCAGATGCACTGAGGTGTGTGACGTCATAGTACTGCTTGGTGCATGTGTTACCCGACAATCTCTACTTCGTTAGTATAAGACAAAAATCCCCGATTCTTGGATGTCACGGGTAATCTCGAGAACCACTGGATGAATTTTGATGCGGTTTTCACCATTCTGTAAAGGATATCTCGAGGAAAGATTCTGTAGACAATAATTTATGTATGATCAAAGGAAGCCAAGCAGTAACGATTTCAGTGAAAAAGTAGAAAAAAAAAACTTGGCGTCCGTGCGCTTCTTAAGCTTACGCTGGGCAAACCGCTAAAAATACCAATATACTATGAGCGTAAGCATTGGTCAGCATGAAAAGTTCTACAAAAAAGTCCTCGAGAGCATATCTCTATCTTCAATACATCGCCCACTATAAGTGTTTTTAGACTGGATGGAAGGGGCACGACCCCACGCGCTCTGGTGAGCGTGAAGGCATCTCGCGCGCTTGACCTTGCTTTGCCCTTGGTTTGCACTTGCCGTTCACGAGTAATTTGAAACAAGATAAGCAAGATAAGTATTATGCAGATCATTTTCTAACATGTCAAGAGTCTTTGGCTTCGAGAGAAGCAAGAAGCCTCCAGCCTTTCTAGCATTTTTCAGCATTTGTAGCATTTAAAATGATACAAAGTCTAGTCTTTCAGACTGACTGTCACTTTTTTTTCTAGGAAACCCTTGTTTTTTAGGAATATTTATTTTATCTTTCAGACGTACAAAATGTATCCATGTGCACAATATTGTCATGGATATACTGCATGAATATTGTTTGTATTTAAGAATTCTACACTGACATATCCGAATTACATTTCCAATTTTATTTCACGTAATGAACAAGGAATTATTACCCTTAGGCCGCACCGCACCGAAACTACCTGCCGTTCCCATGGCAACGAACAAGCTAATGAATGAAATCCTCTTGTAACTGCGATCTGCCATGATAATTAGCAGGAAAAAAAGTCACTCGAGAACTCTCTTTTGATGGCTGCTTAGCTGTTCCCAGCCTTTCACTAGCGATGAAAGCTGAATGTAAAAGAGAAAATATTAAAAAGAGCAGCTTTCAACGCTATTCACATTGTAAAGAAAAGATTCTGTAAAATGGCTTCTGTAATACCGCACAAGATGAACTTTAGAAATGATATCATGCGATAGATATGCTTTCATTTAACTCATCTTTTTAAATAGCTAGCTCAGTCTGGACCTACTCTTGTGGTAGTGAATTCTCATCACTTGGAACACAAAGACTGTGGGATCTCTTGTATTGTTATTGAAGAAACCCTCGTCTTCAAAAAGAGTGAATGAAAGAGGTCGAGACAGTGGTATTGCAAGGGAAGCAGATTCATGACGAGGCACTGACTACACGAATTGTGTGAGGATGTTAGTTTTTAAACCCTAAAAATAGATTCTACTGATTCGGCATGACTAGTTTGGAGTCTGGAAGGCAAGTGAATGATATGAAATTTCTTTATAAAGTCATTAACGGTCAAATTGATAACTCATTTTTCCTATCGCTCCTAAATTTCAACACCCCTCGCTTAACTACAAGTCAACCATAACATTCAACAAGATGTTCAGTAAAGAACATATAGCCTACTTTCTCCTAAATGTATGAGTATAGTTATAACTCGTTGTTATTATCAAAGAGTATAATAGAACTATTCTTTGTTGAAGACCTTAGAAACGATTTACCTCTACCAAACGCCACAACCTAGATAAAAACTGCTACCATCATTGAAGAAAGAAAGATAAGAAGTATATCAAGAATGTTATGGATCTGGAGACATAATCGACCGGACTGGCGGCGTGGCTCAGCGGTAACGTTCTCGCTTGCTGGGCCCTAGGTTGCAGGTTCGTATCCTGGCGCAGTCAGCTGGCATTTGAGGGTGCACAAATGCGAGGGAGCCGTGTCAGTACATTTACTGGCACGTTAAAGATCCCCTTCGGGCCAAAATTCCGGCACCCCGGTGTCTCTAAAATCAGCAGTAGTTAAAAGGGATGTAAAACCAATAACATTATTATTATTATTATTATTACGACCTGCCGTGGGCAACATCCAACTTTGAGTTGAGGCATGTCTTTACACGTCTGGTTGTGCATGGCTTTCACAACCCTAATTGAATTAACAAATCTTTCCATGACCCTACAGAGACGTGTGTATACAAACTATGTGGATATTTTCGATAATATAATCCTAACAGAGCAAGTGCATTCTAGCGGCCAGAAGAAGAAACTTTTCAATAAAATCTGGAAGTTACCTTTTTGGCAGCTAGATGTCTCGAGTAAATCTGCTGGCGAATTATGATTTAATTAAATGTATATTTTACACCATAATGTGCACAATATAACGCTTAATAACATTTTCAAGTAACGCAAAATAGGCTGTTACAAACCCTTTAAAATAAAAAGTTAAAATATATCGTAGTATCATCTTGTCATTCTTCAAATTCGATGCGCATAGAATGATAATGGTATAGTAATCAATGGATGCCCACGTAGACTAGTCGTGACATCTATTGGTGAAATATCGAACAATGTAATCCTAACAGAGCGAGTGCATTCTAGCGGCCAGAAGAAGAACTTTTCAATAAAATCTGGAAGTTACCTTTTTGGCAGCTAGATGTCCCGAGTAAATCTGCTGGCGAATTATGTTTTAATTAAATATATATTTTACACCATAATGTGCACAATATAACGCTTAATTTTAAAACATCTGAGTCATTACAAAACAATAAACATATAACATTTCAAGCAAAAAACCTAGCTCTGATCGGGTTTGAACCATAGGCATTTGAGCGATAGGCTAACGCTCTACCACTGAGCTAATTGTGTCAACGAATATCGTTCTATTTAAAATGACTTACATAGAACTTGTTAGCAAATAATGATTTATACTAAACGATTTCATCACTGGAGTATATTATTTATATATAAAGCATTTCATACAAAGTTTATTTATTTTTTATCAGTACGCTATATTGCATGCAATACTCAAATTAGTGAAATATAAGTCCGGCACAAGATATCCGCTGCCATCTTGTCTTATTACTGAATCAGTTCAGCTTTTTAAAATCACGTCTGCACTATAGTATTACAAAATAAACTTTTAATTTCGAACGTGCCTCTTCCTTTAGAACAGTTAAAACGATTCTCGGCTCGATAATCGGAACTGGTGGGTCCCATGATATGGATTATAAAGTTTGCATAATTCGCACGGCCGCCATCCTGAAATGGTATGGCGGACGACCTTGTAATTTGGTCACAAGACGCATCCTATACGAAGGTATGTCGTTTCCAAATTTGGTATAGATCGGATGATTTGGTTAGTCGTTATTTGATTTTACGTTTTGAACGTTTGAGTGGCCGCCATTCAGTTTTAGTAAAGATGGTGGCGATATAAAACATGACACTGAGGTGTCCTTTGCTAGTGCTACCTTTGTACCAAATTTCGTTCAATTTGCATTCACCGTGTTCGAATTGATAGGGGGGGGACAGACATTCAGAGTACACACACTCACACACACACAGACACACACACACACACACACACACACAGACTCACACACACACATACACACACACACACAGACTCACACACACACATACACACACACAGACAGACACACTTTTTTCGCCCTGTGTTGATCTCATAAGTCTACTTTCATTTTTTGCAAAAATCGAAAGTAGGCTAAAAATTATTTAACCAATACTACTTCACTTAACAATTCACCTGCATGGAGGCTTTGCAGCATTTACAACAATGCGGTTCGTGTAAACTGGAAACTAGATTTCTGTCTCTCAATCAGACCGTTCTTGGAAATTATAATCCAGTCACTCTAATTCATACTTGAAATAAAATTATCACACAAAACAGAATCAACAATGTATATATGTGGATAGGCCTGTTCCCTAGTTATTAATGTTACCTTTTAATTTATTATGTATTAATTTCAAAACCTGTTTTCATATTTGACATTAGATCAAATTTAGATTTAGTTTTGATATTATCTTTAGATTAAGCTTTTTACTACTGTGCATTTTGATCTGTGTGGACTTCCTAGTTTTAAGAATTACATTAAGATATTAATACTTAATGCAGACATATCAGGAAATGTATCTTACTGTGTAGGTGCACTGTTATTGGGGCGCACACTGAGCCCTGTTGTGTACCATCAACAAATAAATAAATAAATAAACTCAATGGCCTAAATATCAAACAATTCAACATGACATCGTCACAATAATTGCATGGTGTTGAAAACCGGAAACCACGGAAAATAACACAAAGGGTGGCTCATGTGGGGGATCGAACCCACTTGCCTCCCGCCTGCTCCCATGGCCTTGCGCCGTACTGGGCTAAGCCAGTCCCAGTAAAACGGGAAAGCTGAAAGTGCTAACGTGCTAGCTCGTGCCTCGCTGGCATCGAGAGAGCGTGGTTTCGAATTCCACCTCGGCCATCCTGAAAATGATTTTCGTAGTTTCCAATTTTCACCACCAGGCAAATGCCAGGATGGTTCCTTTCAACAGGTCCACGACTGACTTTGTTCCAAAATCCCTTCCCTGACCCTTCCTTAATTACAAATTAGCAGTCGCCTAGGCGATCGGCCTGTCACCATCCCCAGTTGTATCTGCTGACAAAGTATGTTCAGCTCCTATAATAGTAATGTTATGGGTTTTACGTCCCTTTTAACTACTGCGGCTTTTAGAATATTTCCGGATTTTTTCCCCGAAGGGGATTATCAACGTGCCAGTAAATCTACTGACACGGGTCCCTCACATTTAAGCACCATCAACTGCCACCTTACTGCGCCGGGATTCATTCCTGCTAGCTTGGACTCAGCAGAGGAGAACGTTACCTAGTTCAGCTCTCCGCACCGTCCTTGCGACGGTAGAGGAATGATTCCTCACGGAGCCCGTGTGTGAAGCCGAGCTATCAGGATAAACGATTTAAAAAAATAATATTAAGAAAATCCTTGTCAAACCGGACATTGATGTCGTTTCAATCCTGTAACGGGTCGTTGAAATAAAGTATTATTGTAAAAAGCAAACTGTTCAGTTCAAAACTGGATGTAATCTGCAGTAGCCAACTGCTCTTGCTCATCCATATATGCTCACAGTTGATGAAGTTCCTGGATGTAGGTGGTAAGGTGTGGGTGACAAGTATCCGGTGCATGGCGTCGTCCTGTTCATGGCGTCAATAAACTGGCACTGTCTGCTCCCCTCAGCTAATGTCTATGGGTGTAATAAATAACACACGGTACTGTGCTACATGGTGCGGTTCATGCGGTGATGTCACCTCGTCATCCGACCGCATCTCGCTGCGAATACTAGACCCATGATAATAATAATATTAATATTAGAATTGAAGTCCCCGAACAGTTGATCATTTAATATTTGAGTGCAGTGAAGTGGAAATTGGGAGAGAAATGTTAATAAATAGTGTTGTCATAAAGTATTCATAATCATTTGCAAAATTTGTGAAATCTCTAGACTTTCAAGTACCGTATTGAAAAAGCGTCAAGTTCAATAGCCATTAAAAATATGTCTGTCATAAGAACTTAATTCTAAAACTTTTCACAACCGCTATCTTGAGGTTATGAAAACAATTGAAATAAATTAGATGACAGTGGATCAAATTGTGTAAAAGCATTCGCCATGCCAATTTTCACTGCGCTAGAATGGATAAAATACGAGGAAAGTCCTTCTAAACATTTAAATTTCGCGTCACCGACATGTTGGATTTGTGCTCATCAGATTACTGAAAGTCCTATACTTTATCAACATACTAAATTTCATCTTGATTGTTGTAATAGATTCGTAGATATTGATAACTGTCTAATGGATTTCTACATAGCCTACTGTATATAGGCCATAGAGTTATGTACCATTAGATGAGGATTATTGCATGGATTCAATATTCAAACGTTCATTTCGATCGTATGATTAGGACACAATAAATAAAACTTAATTTTAAAATTTTGCTCTGCTGCCATTTTGCGGTTAAGAAAAAAAATTGAATTATATTAGATGCCAGTGAATTATCATTTGTATAACCATATGATACCGTACCACGTTTCACTGCGTTCGGATGGTTAAATCGCGAGAAAATTATATTCAAATGTATTTTCTTGGCCGCCATATTGGTATTATACTTAACACGTTTTTGAAAATTACATAGGACACCTTCTAGTAGAACCCTTTCTGCCTGTAAATAACTTCAAGGTGATAGCTGTTACTGTTGTAGGGATATAGAATGCCAGTGAAATATTTCACGCTGCCGCCATGTTGGATTATTGAAACGTAATAAAATTTGAAAGGCACGATGGAGGTCGTACAAGATCGCTTCAGCTGTTTAGATTTTATTAGGGAACACACACACATACACACGGACAAAAGGTGATCTCATAAACCTATATCTTCGAAAATGAAAATAGTCTAAAAAGGTGTTTTTAGCCTACTTACGATTTTTGCAAAAAATGAAAGTAGACTTATGAGATCTACACAGGGCCAAAAATTGTGTGTCTGTCTGTGTGTCTGTGTGTCGGTGTGTGAGTGTGTGTGTGTGAGTGTGTGTACTCTGAATGTGTGTCCCCCCTATCAATTCGAACACTGTGAAACCGAATTGAACTAAATTTGGTACAGAGGTAGAACTAGCAAAGGGCACCTCAGTGTCATGTTTTATATTGCCGCCATCTTGACTGAAACGTACTGTAATGGCGGCCACCCAAATGTTCAAAGCTTAAATCAAATTACGACTAACCTAATCATCCGATCTATACCAAATTTTGCAACAACATATACTTATACGGCGAGCGTCTTTTAACTAAACTACAAGGCCATCAGCCCAATAGTTTGCAGATGGCGGCCATGTATAGGTGCAAATAGATCCCCCCTATCAATTTAAACACGGTGAAACCGAATTGAACGAAACATGGTACAGAGTTAGCACTACCAAAGGACACCTCAGTGTCATGTTTTATATCGCCGCCATCTTGACGAAAACGTAATGGCGGCCACCCAAATGTTAAAATCTTAAATCAAATTACGACCAACCTGTTCACCTGATCTCTACCAAATTTTGCAACATCATACCATTATGTATGGAAAATCTTTGGATCAAACTACAAGGTCATCAGCCCAATACTTTCCGGATGGCGGCCATGTATGTGTGCAAATCGATTCCCTCTATCTATTCAAATAGGGCGAAACCGAATTAAACAAACTTTGGTACAGAGGTAGCACTAGCAAAGGGCACCTCCGTGTCATGTTTTATATTGCCGCCATCTTGACGGAAACGTAATGGCGGCCACCCAAATGTTAAAAGCTTAAATCAAATTACGACCAACCTAATCATCTGATCTCTACCATATTTTGCAACAACATACCTTTATGTGGGAAGCATATTTTGGCCAATCTACAAGATCATCAGCCTAATAGTTTGCAGATGGCGGCCATGTATGTGTGCAAATCGATTCCTCCTATCAATTCAAGTACGGAGACACCGAATTGAAGGAAATTTAGTACAGAGGTGGCACTAGCAATGAGCACCTGAGTGTCATGTTTTATATCTCCGCCATTTTGACCGAAACGTAATGGCGGCCACCCAAATGTACAAAGCTTAATTCAAATTACGACTAACCTAACCATAGGCTCTCTACCAAATTTTGTAATAACATAAATTCGTATAGCGAGCGTCTTTTGACTGAACTACAAGGTCATCAGCCCAATCATTTGCGGATGGCGGCCATGTATGTGTGCAAATCGATTCCCACTATCTTTTCGGACACGGTGAAACCGAATTGAACGAAATTTGGTACAGAGGTAGCACTAGCAAAGGGCACCATGGTGCCATGTTTTATATCACCGCCATCTTGACGGAAACGTAATGGTGGCCACCCAAATGTAAAAAGCTTAAATCAAATTACGACCTACCTAATCATCTGATCTCTACCAAATTTTGCAACAACATACCTTTGTGTGAGAAGCGTTCTGCGACCAAGCTACAAGGTCATCATTCCAATAGTTTGCATATGGCGGCCATGTATGTGTACAAATCGATTCCCCCTATCAATTAAAAACGGTGTAACCGAATTGAACGAAATTTGGTACAGAGGTAGCACTAGCAAAGGGCACCTGAGTGTCATGTTTTATATCGCCGCCATCTTGACGGAAAAGGAATGGTGGCCACCCAAATGTTAAAAGCTTAAATCAAATTACGACCAACCTAATCATTTGATCTCTACCAAATTTTGCAACAACATACCTTTTTGTGGGAAGCATATTTTGACTAAACTACAAGGTCATCAGCCAAATAGTTTGCAGATAGCGGCCATGTATGTGTGCAAATCGATTCCCCATATCAATTCATACACGGTGAAACCGAATTGAATGAAATTTTTACAGAGGTTGAACTAGCAAAGGGCACCACATATATGTTTAATATCCGTATAGCACGTTGTATTTCAACACGCAACTACAACCAACATTCAATTATACTCCTTGAAAAGGACAAAGAGTTATAACAATTCCCATGTATTTAGGAGAAAGTAGACTATGTGTTCTTTACCGAACATCTTGTTTTGTTGTTAAGAAATGCATTATAGCGAGAAATCCGAATGAAGATTTTACCGGTTTTCAGAATATATAAATAATTAAATACCATAGGATTCTTCTTCTTCCATTTGAAGTTCAATACTAGCATAGATTTTGCTGTTCTCCCATGCTCTCTTTTCTTAATGCAGCATGTTACTTAAAATCGTTTTTTAGTGTTTATTGTCTAACTGAAAGAAGAATCCACACTTCTAGCCCTTCGGGCAAGCAACTCAATGTGGAAAACATTCACTAATATCATAGACTCTCCCTTCCATGAACACTGTTCCTTCTTTTGTGCATTTGTAATTAATTTTCGTTTTTAGCCTATTTTCAATTTTGAAAAAATAGGCTTATGAGGTCACCTTTTGTCCGTGTGTGTGTGCGTGTGTGTGTGTGTGTGTGTGTGTGTGCGTATGTGAGGTTTGTGTGTGTGTCCCCCTAGTAAAATCTAAACGGCACGAGCGATTTCAATGAAACTCGGTAAATTCTTAGCACTATTCCGGACGACCTCGACCGTGCCCTTCAAATTTTGTTACGTCTCACCAATCCAACATGGCGGTCGTGCGAAATATTTCACCAGCATTCAATATCTCCGAAACTATTACCGATATCACCCTGGATTTTTTTACGGTGATAAAGGGAACTACTAGAAGTTCACCTATGTGACTTTTGAAAAACTGGCAACTACAAAACCAACATGGCGGCCAAGCGAATTTGCGACTTTTAAATAGACGTTTCTCGCGATTTAACCAACCAAACGCAATGAAACTTGGTACACACATTGTAATGCACCGACATCTACCTTCGTTCAATTGTTTATATAACCCCAAGATGGCGGCTGTGCAAAATATTTCACCGGCATTCTATATCTCTGAAACTATTACCGGTATCACCCTGACATTTTGTACGGAGATAAAGGGTACTGCTGGAAGTTCATCTATGAGACTTTCAAAAACCGGTTAACTACAAAATGACATGGCGGCCAAGCGAAGTTGAAAGTTTAAAATAGACTTTTCTTGCGATTTAATAACCCAAACGCAGTGAAACTTGGTACAGCAAATGCGTATACACATTGTAATGCACTGGTATGTAATTTAGTTCAATTGTTTACATAACCTCAAGATGGCGGCTGTGCGAATTTTAAAATGAAGTTTGTATTTCATGTGTCGTAATCATGCGATTGAATTGAAAGTTTAATTTTTTTTGTCGTGTGGCCTCCTGAGAAGCCGAGTGCAGGTCTTTCTATTCGACGCCCGTGGGCGACCTGCGCGTCGGGATGAGAGATGGAAGGGATGAGGATGAATGAAACTGGGCAAGGATGTGGAAGGAAGCGGCCGTGGTCTGTCAGAAGGTACTGTCCCAGCATTTGCCTGGTGTTGAAAAGTTTAAATAATGAACCTACGCAATAATTTTCCTTTAATGGTACATGACTCTATGGCCTATACAAATCCAACATGGCGACCATCCGAAATATTAAGACGGAACTCAATATCTACGAATCTATTACAGCAATCAAACTGAATGTTTTTATGTTCATAGGGGCTATGAACATAAGTTCACCTATAGGACTTTCAATAACCTGGTGACCACAAATCCAACATGGCGGCGACGCGAATTATAAATATTCACATGGACGTTTCTCGCAATTTAACCATCCGAATGCAGTGAAACTTGGTACAGTAAATCCTTATACAAATGTTAATCCACTGGCATCTAATTTATTTCAATTGTTTCCATTACCACAAGATGGCAGCTGTGCGAAATTTTAAGATCTCGTTTTTACTTCTTGTGTCCTAATCATGCGATTGAAGTTTGAATACTACACGTACACAATAATCTTCATGTAATAGTACATAACTCTAAGACCTACTGTACATATATAGATATCCAACATGGCAACCATCCGAAATATTAGACGGTTAGCAATCAAACTGAAATTTTGTATGTTGATAGAGGCAGTTAACATAAGTAGGATATATGAAAATAGGATGTATAGTTCTTCATGGAACTACTTGTTTTTAAACGCAAATGACACACTAAACGTTTCTTACGAGGTGCTGTCATGATGACACGCGGTCATGATTGTTCCCCGGAAACATAACCATATCCAGGCCATTAGATTAGAAGTTTGACTTTTCTACCACCATGGGTGCTAGTTTGAGTCAATGCAGAGTTTCACTTAAGCCCTACGCCTGAGGGTATTGAACCAAGGAACACATTAAAGAAAGAATTATGTAAATACGTTAATTTTGAAACGATTTGAATCTAAGAGAAAACTTGTAAATAAACAAACAATTTTGGGCTGTCTTTCAGGAACTGCATTTAGACCTAAGTCATTTTCGTAAAGTGATTTTTTTTCTTTCTTTAGTTAGACAGAGCTCTCCAAGACTCACAATTTGAAACCTTTCCGAGCACTTGAGCCCTTCAACGTTTGGCACAATTGAAGAAATTGCTCAATTTTACAATGTTTAGCCTACTTTTCACATTTTGAAAAAATGAGGAAAAAGTAGACTTATGAGATCGATCCGGGGAAATGTTTGTATGTCTGTCTGTCTGTCCTTCTGTCAGGCTGTCTCTCCTTCTGTCTGTTTGGCTCCCTCCCTATCAACTCCTAAACGGCTCCAGCAATCGAAACCAAATTTAGTATGAGTAAAGATGCATACCGGAATATCTCAAGCCCATATTTGAAAATGATGTCAGTGCTACCAGCTGCTGAAAAAACGCACCAGAAATTTAAGCTCCATGTTGGGTATCATGGAAGGTATCCATGGGAGCTATTCCAAAATTGGCCCACATGTAGATAATACTATTTCAGTTTAATTTCCAGGAGGCCATGCATGACAGTGTTGCCAAAATAAGTTTAATCCTTCTGATATGTCCAATTTTGAAATGCATATAACTTCTACACTATCAATTGGATTTCAACCGAATTTTATATGTAATATGTGTACATAAACAGATATGAATGAGCGTATTATTAAGAGCCATCAGGGCTGCCAACTGTTAATAAATGCGGTCTATATTTTTTTACCCTAATATCAATATATCAGAAAGCCAACAGCTCTATACTTTGCACACGTATAGCACCTGCCATTCTAGATTAATTTGGAGTAATTAATATAAGTCAGTGCTGCCAACATGATTCTATGCCTTCTGATAGGTCCAATTTTAAAATGCATGTAACTTCTCTACTAACAAATGGATTTTATACAAAATTGTCACAACAAGATATCAGAATATATCAGATTATTTCTGACCAGCACACGCATGAAATTGTTGCCAACATGCTTTTACGCGTGCTGATAGATCCAATGTCTAACTGCATGTAACGTCCATAGGACTTCAACCAAATGTTGTATTCTGTACCTTAAGAGATGGAAATAAGAATATATTCAGTCACCAGGGCTGCCAACTGTAGTGCTCTACTAGGCTACATTAAACCAGGTATATTTCGAACTAATTAGACATTTCGATATTACCCACTTAATTTCTTCATTATTCTAGATAGGTTCATACACTGTAGATTAATCATTGGCATGATTCTTAATTTTAAGGAAAGTTGGCTCTTTAGTTCGTCACGGAACTTCTTGTTCTAATATGAGACCTATTTCAGACTTTGTCTACTAAGAAGTGTTTTTAACATTAAAATAAAAATCTACGTTGGTGGCTTTACTAATAGGACGCGCGTTTGTAGAAAGTAGGCGATCAGGAAAGTAGGCTATCAGGATAGTAAATTCAGGAATAAACTATGATAACAAATAAATAAAGCTAAAGGCCCGTAGATTAATATGGTCCAAAAAACGGCTTCGGTGATGTAGTCGGTAGCATGCTGAACTGCTTTGCCCCAGATCACGGGTTGAAGCCCAACCGAAGTCGTCGGATTTTTCAAAAGCGTTAAAATCCTTCAGTATGCCTTCTGTCGGAGGGGAAGTAAATCCGGTGGGCCCATGTCGTAGATTTATGGCATGTAAAAGTACTTACCACTACAATTAGTGTTGTGTAGCTGAATTTGTAGGCTATTTGGTTAGAAACGCTCTATCAAGTTCCAACGTTCGCCGCTAGGTGTGGGAGCAAAAATTGGAACTACTTGATATTAAACTTGCTGGGAGCCTTCACGCGTTCCATTAAAATACCTCGCTATGGCCATTGACTTGAATTGAAATATATAAAAAAAAACAATTTTTTGACAATGTAGAGACTTTCGACCACCTAGTGGCGCGGTGGTTAGATTTGTTGGCTGTCACCTCCGAGGTACTGGGTTCGATCCCCGGCTCTACCAAGAATTTAAAAGTCTTGGTATGGTCTGGTACGGGGTCTCCCAGCCTAGTTATGCAAAATGGGAACCTGCCGGATGCTATGGCAGGAGGAGGAGTTGAAAGGAACTGGCCACCCTACCACACGCAAACTCCAGCTCGGGACGCCTGGTTAGTGATCCCTTGATTAATTCAGGTCGCCTACGTCCCTGGAAGGTATATGGCACTCTAAACCAAACAAAAAAAAAAACACTTCGGTCTTCCGGGGTCCCTTAAGACTGGAATCAATAAGTAAATATCATACAATTTCATTGGCTTGGTACACATTAATGATGTGCTCATTATGGAGTGAGTGCATACAGTACTTACTATAGAGTGTCTATTGATGCGTACTAAGTGAATATTGTGTTACCACCAAACTTCAGTGGTATTATTTATGTCGTTATTTTAATTGAAGCGCTTTCATTATTTCTAGAAAGATTTTTCATTCCCATCAGACCCAAAGGTAATGAATAAGCGTAGTACATTCATCAGCCCAGGGATGATCCTACAAAAGGTTCCATTCATTAGCAGGATTCTCTGTAAAAGCAGCCACTAATGTATAACTGTGAACACCAGTGCGTGAGTAATACTGCACATTTAACAGTTGAGGTTGAATGAATCGTTTCACTTATAATCAAGAATGTTCGTGTAAATCAGGTCTGCACAACTGGTTGATACTGGGCAACGTGTCTCTTATGCTACACAGGACAGGTAAAGGAACATTTCCTTCTCGTTGTACGTACGCCTCTAAGTCGCAGGTTCACCACTGCCTTCGTTACGACAAGCACCGGCGCGGCGCTCTCTCCACCCATGGAATATAAGATCCACAACTCCTGCGGGCTGATTTATTATTTTGTGCTGGTGACTGGGGAGGACCCTCCCCCCTTTCCCCTTTCCATCTGCCCTTCATGGCCCTATATCCTTCCAAGTCTCTCAATCTTCATTCTTCGGTATTTAGGGCATTTTTATTTTTTTATTTTATTTCCCTTATTCTTTGTATTTTATCCTTTCCTTCTTCTAGCACCGGTACGCCAGTTAGTTGTAAATCAGAAGTCAATTTTCATTTTTATCTCATCATAAATTTTCATTAGGGTACTACCCAAAACATTAGAGGCCAATAATCTAGATGTTAGGTCCCTTAAAACAACAATTATCATCATCTTTTGTGCTCTAACGAGTTCATCAAACCCCTTTAAATATATGGTGAGATTTTTCATAATGTTAAATTTACTTCTGAAATGTTCATTACATTATTAGCCTATTTTCATTTATGAAATATTTGACTTATGAGATCATCTTTTGGGGGGCGTGGTGGCTCAGCGGTCTAGCTGTATGCCTCTCCCCAAGGCGGTCCGGGTTCGATTCCCGGTCAATGCATGTGAGATTTTCGAAGTGAAATGCCATGTCCTGTGGTTCGGATTCCACGTAAAAAGGAGGTCCCGTGGCTCATGATCTCAAGATTAACGGTCACGTTAAACTACAAGCTTCCTTTTTGCTTAGATCATCTTTTGTCCGTGGTGTGTGTTCGCGTATGTGTGTGTGTGTGTGTCCCTAATACAATCTAAACGGCCGAAGCGATTTCAATGAAATTCGGTAATTACATACTACTACCTTGTCTGACCTCGATCGTGCCTTTGGAACTTTAATACCTTTCACCAATCCAACATGGTGACCGCGCGAAATATTTCACTGGCATTCTATATCTCGAGCAACAGTAACAGATATCACCCTCAAATTTTGTATGGTGATAAAGGGTACTACTAGAAGTTCACGTATGTGACTTTCAAAGAACTGTTAAGTACATACGAACATGGTGGCTAAGTGAAGTTGAAACATTTAAATAGACTTTTCTCGCGAAGTAACCGTCCGAGCGTAGTAAAACTTGGTACACCAAATGTTCATACACATTTTAATGCACTGACATCTAATTTAGTTCAATTGCTTACACAACCTTAACATGGCGGCTGTGCGAAATTTGAAAATTAAGTTAGTATTTCTTGTGTCCTAATCATACGATCGCAGTGAAAGTTTGAATAATGAATCTACGCAATAATCTTCATCTATTTGTACATAACTCTATGCCTTACACATATAGCAATGCAACATGGTGACCATCCGAAATATTTAGAAGGTTCTCAATATCTACGAATCTATTACAGCAATCAAACTGACATTTTGTATATTGATATAGGCTATTAGCATACGTTCACCTATGAATCATTCAATAACCTGGTGAGCACAAAATCAACATGGCGGCGACGCAAAATTTAAATATTTAAATGGATTTTTCTCGCAACTTTTCATCCGAGCGCTGTGAAACTTGGCACGATATATCTTCATACAAGCCTTAATATACTGACGTCTAATTTAATATAATGTTATGAGAAATTAAAAATGGTGGCTGTGCAATATTTTGAAATCTCGTTTCCATATCTCGAGTCCTCTGTAAGACCAGTAGGTTATATGAAAATAAGCTATTTAGTTCTTCGCGGAACTACTTGTTTATTACATGTGTTACGTTTTGTACGGTTTCAAATTTTTATTTTCAGTAAAACTTATGGAAACGTATTGCATTAATATTGAAGATAGACTGATTACCTTTTCTTACCTGATTAATTTGCATTACATATAAAATATGTATATGACTGAATAATAGTAAACCCATTCGGACAGTAATAAGCATACACACAAACATTAGCCTATGTTACAAAAATATTTTATTCCAGGTTAAATAAAATGTACAATAAAATTAATACAAGAAATATTACAGAAATAAAATGACCTAAAAATGTCGTAAATGCTTCATTTCTATGAAAAAAGAAAACTTTCAGTCTATAGCTGTAAGATGCTAATTAGCCATTAATGCCATGGAAGTTCACCCTGATGTTGAATAGCTGAGGACTTAGTAGACAAATTCCACGTAAATACTCGATTGATATTTGATTCAAGTAGAGATGCACAGTCTCGTAGAAGAAATAACCCTTCACTCCGTGACAATATATACTGCTTTTGAGTTTTGTGTCTGTCTGAATGTGTGTTAGTACCGTGCCATTCTTGATTGGTGTATAATTTTTGAAACGCTGTGCATTTTAAACATTTAAAGTAACTTAGTGTCTAGGGCAATAATGGTTAATCTATTTAAGGGGGAACATATAGCTGAAGGAGCCAAAACAATAACGATATTTTGTGCCTGTCTTTAACCTTTTACAACAATATATACATTTCCAAGGAACCACACACATCTTTTAAAAGCAGAGTTTTAAATTTTTGAAATTCAAATCGTAACTATTTTTATCCATTTTTTAAAATTTGGTTCTTGCTTTGTGCTGATCTTCAATGGACTAAACACATTCTAGTTGAACCCATCCATGACGTACGACGTACGCCGTTCATTACCGCCCACCTCAAAACTAAGCACAACACTTGAACAATGTGTTTTGTTGAGATATGCGTTCCCGTACACGACAAGCATTAAACCAATGATTTCACTTGCCAAAACACGTTATTTGCGCAAGAATTGAATCACGCCCGTTCCACTTGTTAGAACGCATCCACTGTTACTTCAACTAAATCCTCTTATTCAGGAGACACCTAACGCCGATTGACCACATTCTCTACTATTACAACTGTACCACTTTTGGCAACACCATCAACTATTCGCAGAGTTCCCTGGTTTGTCTATGTTTCAACAATCCTTATAGTTTACCCATTGTTCCACCTTGAAACTCTCTGCAGTGTCATGAGGAGTAAACTTCTCCGCTCCTGATAGTACAAAGTCCCTCGTAATATCCAGAAATCCTTTCAAGATTGCATTCTATGTCAGTAGATTTTAATCGTCTTGATGCTTTCATTACACAGCGGGACTAGAGAGAGCGGAACATTTCTGACGCTGACGACCGGATAGCTGCTGTCTTTATTACAGTATAGTTTGAAGCTTACATCACTCACAAAATTTCAACACAACCTGTCCTTTCTTGCATCTATGAACGCTGTAGATGTATTATGTATAAATGAGAATAAGAAGAAAACCTTTTGGATTCAAAAAGTTAAAAAAATAATTTTCGTACGAAATTATTTAACAGAAGAGAAAACTATGCAAAGGTAGATTTTTAGAAAGAAGTTGTTAAATATGGAAGGATTCCTAGGCAAAAGGCATAAATAAAGTCGGTTAAGTGGTCTAAGGAGAGCAGACAGAAACACGTCAAAAGGTTGGGTTATCACTGGAGAGAAAGGAAGAGAAAACAATACAGCAATGCGTTCAGCAGCAAAGGGTAAGAGAAACAGAGGTAGACCTAGTTGGCGATGGTTGGATTCAGTATTGAATGATTTCAAAGTTGTTGTTTTTTTTTTTTTTTTTTGTCGTGTGGCCTCCTGCGAGGCCTCCTGCAGGTCTTTCTAGTTGACGCCCGTGGGCGACCTGCGCGTCGGTACGAGTGATGGAATGGATGAAGATGAATGACCTGGGAAAGATTTTGGAAGGAAGCGGCCGTGGCCTGTCAGAAGGTACCGTTCCTGCATTTGTCTGGTGTTGAAAATTGGAAACCACGGAAAACCATTTCAAGGACGGCTGACGATGGGGCTAGAACCCACACGTCTACCGAGTCAGCAGAGAGCTTGGCCCCTTGACCTAACGCTGCGCTTTAGCTAGCGTAGCCACTGCTGTCGGTATTTCAAAGTGAGAAGACTAGAAGCAGAGGAGGTCGCAGTGCTAATTGCTAATAGGGGATTATGAAGACGACTTGTTCGCAAACGGAGGTTTTCAGACTAGACTGGACGCTGAAAAGCAAAACAGTCTCAAATGAAAATGTATTTCTGTATGCATAAAGGCTGCATCCCACTCACTAGTGCATCAGTGCTAGTGCACTACAAACGTGCTGACTCCGTGTTTCAGGTCGAGTATGGATCTGACCCCCTCCGATGTCAAGGCCACGTGTTGGATTATTAGATTACGTTCAATTGATTGACAATTGTGTCGTTCATTTTCGGTCGCACTGTTCTCTCTAATGGACTTCCCTGGTAGCAGCCACTCTTGGGCCTGCAGGCCGTGCGGTAATTCAACTTCCCCCGGCTATTGAAAACAAGTTGTATCTAACTGGACCGTGATTTAAGGGAGCATAACCACCAGCTAGGAACAAATTTAAAAGTAGAATTCTAGCATGCAATATAGTTCACAGAAATATCTTCCGTTCAGAATGATTTAATTTCCGTTAGTGCTATTCGTTTTTCTTTAGAATTACGTCTAAGGAATGACTGTGTAATTTCCGTCTGGGAAAGTCAGAAATATATCCTGTAACAACCTACAAAATTCCAATGAATTAAATCAGTAATATATAATGCTTCGTTTGGTCTATCAATAATATATTAATATTTAAACGCAGTTCTAACCACAAAATATCTTTCCTCAAATCCAACAAATTCGTTTAAGTTTGATGTTGTGCCATCATACATTCTTCAAGTGCAGAGCAGCACAAATAATTGGACGTAACACCATATTTCTGTCATTCTTCTGGTTCTTAGGACTAACTTTAAAGAAAGGCTATAAGGCCCAAACTCAAATGCGATGATTTAATTCAAATATTTCACCGATTATATTATCTACGGTAAAATATTCGCTATTTTTAAAATATCACAAAATGTATTTCATTTATTCATCCATCCATCTATTCATCCATTTATTTATTTATTTATTTATTTTCTCTCATTTTTAGCCTACTTTTCACATTTTGCAAAAATGAGGAAAAAGTAGACTTATGAGATCGATCCGGGAAAATGTGTGTCTGTCTGTCTGTCTGTCCTTCTGTTTGTCTGTCTGTCCTTCTGTCTGTCTGGCTGTGTGTGTGCCCCCCCCCCCCTATCAACTCCTAAACGGCTACAGCAATCGAAACCAAATTTAGTATAAGTAAAGATGAATAACGGAATATTTCAAGCCCATATTTGAAAATGATGTCAATGCTACCAACTGCTGAAATAACGCACTAGAAATTTGAGCTCCATGTTGGATATCGTGGAAGGTATGCATGGGAGCTATTCCAAAATTGGCACACATGTAGATAATACTATTTTAGTTTGATTTCCAGGAGGTCATACATGACAGGGTTGCCAAAATAATTGTAAACCTTCTGATAGGTCCTATTTTAAATGCATATAACTTCTACACTATTAATTGGATTTCAACCAAATTTTGTATGTAATATGTGTACATAAACAGATATGACTGAGTGTATTCTTAAGAGCCACCAGGGCTGCCAACTGTTGCTCTCTCTCTATTTTCTTCATCCAAATACCAATATATCTGAAAGTATGCAAGCCGACAGCCTTAAACTATGCACACATATAGTACCTGACAGTTTAGATTAATTTGGAGTAGCTTATATACTTCAGTTCTACCAACATGATTCTAACCCTGTTGATAGGACCAATTTTTAAATACATGTAACCTCTATACTATCAGTTGGATTTCAACCAAATTTCGTATGTGCTATGTGTACCATAACAGATGTGACTATAAGTATTGTTAAGACCAATCAAGGCTGGCAACTCTTAATAAATGCTGTCTATATTTTTTACCCTAATACCAATATATCAGAAAGTATGCAAGCCAACAGCCCTATACTTTGCACACGTATAGCACCTGACATTCTAGATTAATTTGGAGTAATTAATATAAGTCAGTGCTTCCAACATGATTCTATGCTTGCTGATAGGTCCAATTTTAAAATACATGTAACTTATATACTAACAAATGGATTTCATCCAAAAGTGGCACAACAAGATATAATATTTCCGATTATTTCTAACCAGCATACGCATGACATTGTTGCCAACATGCTTTTACGCGCGATGATAGATCCAATGACTAACTGCATGTAACGTCCATTGGACTTCAACCAAAATTTGTATTCTGCACCTTAAGAGATGGAACTAAAAATATATTCAGTCACCAGGGCTGCCAACTGTAGTGCTCTATTAGGCTACATTATACCAAGAATATTTCGAACTAATTAGATATTTCGATATTACCAACTTAATTTCGTCATTATTCTAGATAGGTTCATATACTGTAGAATAATCATTGGTATGAAACGTAGGCTCTTTAGTTCGTCACGGAACTTCTTGTTTTCTTTCTTTCTTTCTTTCTTTCTTTCTTTCTTTCTTTCTTTTCATTTCCTTTGCGTCTTCTTTCTTTCCTTCCTTCCTGCTTTCTTCCCTGTCTTTCCTTCTTCTTTCATCCTTTCTTTCTTTCTTTCTTTCTTTCTTTCTTTCTTTCTTTCCTTTCTTTCTTTCTTTCATTCTTTCATTCATAGATGTGTGTGATATAGAAGATCCACTCCCAAACCGGAGTTAGCTTAGGATCGCCCATTCTCAAAATTAGCATGTATGTGCTAACCAGACGGACAGCTTGTAACCCCCTAGGGAATAAATACGTTGGTGCTGAAAGGTGGAATTTCAGATTATATTTAATACTTATGTTGTTTAAAAAATGTCTAATCCCTATTCTGTTGTAGGAGAGGAAATGACTTATGTGGGCTTGGTTTGTATGTCGGAATCACAAATAGCTCTAATGCTTGTATGACGCGAATGGCTATGTTACAGTATTCACCCACTGATTTAGTTTCAATAGCATTCCTCGCTTGCTATTTTGAAGTCGCCCAAATAAGCGGTCACTGTAATGTATTACTCGACCTGGGTTATGTTATTGAATTCCACCGGGACTATTTCAAAGACCCTCCAATAGAATAAGTCAATATTTTCTGCTGTAAGTGTGCTTACTCTTTATATTAAATTCCGTTGAAAGAACTTTATCATTGCTAGTGATCGGAATAAGTATTTACTCTCTATTATTATCCCTGCCTTCTTCATCGTTGTCTTGTTCTTCTTCAGCGTCTTTCCTATAAATGTATTTCACTAGTTCCTATTCTTAATCTTTATCTTCATTATCTTCATCATCAAGACGTTATTTTTATAATAATTATTATTTTCTTCAATATCAACAACTATTTATTTGTACTAACTGACGTCCTTGTATCTTGCCTATGCTGTGATTAACTGTGGAGCTACAACCACCATAAAATCAGGTTCTTCATTGCTGAATAACTTGGGGAGAAATTCTTTAAATTGTATGAATAAGTCCACGGCATAGCATTCTCGTACAATGGCAGTTCCAGACGGATAGACATGATTGCAAGCAAGGATTCATAATAGACCTCAGTAATAGGTTCGAACACCAACTAGACCAGCCTGAAGAAGTGAACACCAAGACACTGGAAAAACGCTCTAGAAATTTGAGCTCCATGTTGGATATCATGGAAGGTATGCATGGGAGCTATTCCAAAATTGGCACACATGTAGATAATACTATTTCAGTTTGATTTCCAGGAGGCCATACATGACAGTGTTGCCAAAATAATTGTAAGCCTTCTGATAGGTCCAATTTTAATTGCATATAACTTCTACACTATTAATTGGATCCAACGGTACATATGTACAAAGAAAAATAGCACCTTGATGATATGTAGGTAGCAGAGCTAATGCTCAAAGCAACTGGTACAGAGTCAGCTTTCTTCGACAAGCTCTCAAAACGGTTCAACTTTTCAAACGACATGATTTCAGACCTCTTCATGTTTGTAATACGTGGTTCTGTGGGAATAGTGAGACCCTGCATTTACAGCTTGTGAACAGATTTTCTAACCCCCATTCTTAATAGTAGCACGATACCGTAAGTTACAGCTTTGTTTCTCTTGTTGTTATTTCATTTCTGAACTTGTGACATAGTGGGCATCAGTCCCTGTACTTGTACGTGTATGTCTCTGGAGTATGTCTGATAATCTGTGTTATTGTTGTAACTTTACTAGTGTGTGTACTCACCATGAAAGCTCAGATTGTCAAGAAGACGGCCATGGCCAACGAGAAAGGAGAAGAATAGAGCGGGCAAAGGCGACACGTGGCTGAAGCAGGCTACCCTCACTCCATCGTTACCGCCAAGCCAAGTCTGGCCATTTCCCACCGTGTTAACTCACTGTATATTCTGCAATTCGCAGTAGTGACCGTGTGGCCTATGTTGAGTAGCATATGTTAACGTGCCAGTTCTGCATAGATGAAAAGCTATTCAAGCTGGGGAAGCACTCATGTTTAATAACTAAACCGAACGGAAAGCCAATGCTGTTAAACCAAATGATCAACTCATGTGTAGACCAGATAAATCTCTTCAACCAGGAACAGTTTTTTTAACTTGATGACAACCATTCTATTTGGTTAATCAGAGCTATGTCTAAGAAACATCTCGACATTATATCATAATTCGAGATGCACTTATAGTGCAATGCGTCAAAAATATGTTCGTCTGCTGAATAACAAGCTCGTACTCTCTAATCTCCATCAATTTCGGCGCCACTGACTAGAGTACTTACGCCATTGAACGATCACCAAATGTCCCATACATCCTACAGGTTGTATCCTTACCTTCTTGCACGAAATCTCACGGGTACCGCGTACTTGGTATTATTTGAAGACGTACTGTATGAGTTCTTAGACGAAGTGCCACTGCATGTGCGTCAAAACATGTGGTTTCAGCACTATGGAGCATCACTTCATTTTTCACTTGCCGTCCGAGATCATCTGCACCACAGATTTGTGCAATAGTGGATTGATCGTGGTGGCCCGATTGCTTGGCCTGCACGTTCACCCGACCTGACACCGCTAGACTATTACCTGCTGGGTCATATGAAAACCTTGATTTACGAGAAGCCTGTGGAATCCGAGGATGACCTACTGGCGCGGGTTATTGCTGCGGCGGATGTTGGAGGACCAGGGATTGGTGATCGTACATGGTACGGAGGTACCGTGACTGTGTTTACGTCGGTGGGCGTCACATCGAGCCCCACCTGTATTTGTACCCAGAAGACAAGCAGCAGGAGGCAGACAGAACGCCGAAAATGGAGCTGTGAACTTGAGCTATAGTGTTGTCTGTGAGATGACGGTACGTTTCCGGAACAAGTCCCTATGCTAAACTTAACCGCCTTGGTCCCCAATACAAGCCCTCAGTCTGTAATGGGAATTCAGAATCATCCTGTATATCTTAAGGGACACTGGGACTGAAATTTTCAAATTCTATATAAACTGAGGTACAGCTTTGAAATTTTGTATGGTTATGAATTGTCATATTATAAACCACTGTGGGAAACGTGAGCATTGTAAGTTGATTAGTTCTCCTGATATTAATTATTTTGTACATTTATTGTGCTAATTATTCATGTTTTATAAAGGTCAGCCGCGTTAAAAAAAACAAGATAGTGTAACTTTTAGGTAATATTCTATTGCACTATAACAATTGGAAGAAACCTACGGATCCGATTTTGAATTGCATTAATGAGTGTCAAGAAATTAATTTTTTTTCATATCCAAGTTTTTTTCTAAAAAAAATCGTATTTTTTCAGTTCGAATTTTTTTTTGCAGCCAAACCAAAAGTGCAATCTAAAAAACGATCCGCAGGTTTATAGTCATTGCAATGAAGATAATAAATTCCCATTTTGAAAGCAATATCATAAGATTTATGACGCGAGTAACATTTTGAATGCCTGAAAAAGTGAATCCGAGAAAACAGCAATTTCCTAAAATGATGCACAATTTACAAGGTTTCAGCTTACCAATGACATTAGGAATGTCCTACAGCATAGATGACACCCTCCTTCTTCTGTTTTGCAGCCTCCTCCTTCATTTGTCAGTTTCGCCTTCCGTCGACATGCATTTCGCTTCTCCAATTATGACCGCGGACTTACATACTTCCTGCGACTGTCACATCTTTCAAGATACTGAAGTTAGTCTTATTCCTGATTTCAACTCTGTTGTTGCACTACACCCCATGTTGAATTCTGCTGCAGAATTCCAAACAGCAATTTCAAGTATCTTCCGTGAAATAAAAATCTCTTTTGGGCACTTCCTCCAGATAACAGAATGCAGAGACTCATTCTGATTTTCAGTAGCACCACGGATGCATCTGGATAGTAGCTCATCTGATGCCAGCCTTTGATAAACAGGCATAATCTTAACAACTAAGGGTTCTTAAAGTTCTACAGCCATTCTGTCATGACTCTGTGGTGTTTTACAAGCTGCATTACTTCGATTGTGGAAACACCAAGACTCAGAACCTTCAGGACACTTACTGTGCTGGGGCGTTTAAAGGACACACCGTGCATTTTAAAGCTACGCCAGGGCTTTAAAAATGGCGGAATTCGGATAAAACACTGCTATATGATCCGCAGGGGATAGGGGTGTATTAATATGGGAAAAAACGAAAATCGACATTTTCCACAAATTTCACTAAAATTTCAGTCCCAGTGTCCCTTAACCCACGTATTCGTAGACACAGATTAATAGTCTGATTGTAATGAATCTGATAATGATCGCTTGACGATCAAAACTGGTCATCCAAGTGAATTAATTAATCTCATGTAATATTTTTCAGGGAATAACACCCATTACAATTTGGGTACAATCGTGTTGGCTGACTGAAAAGCATTTACATTCAATTTACTAGGGCAACACTACAAAATGGCTTCCAAGACGACAACATAGAGAATCTACGTGAAGCCCCCTCCTGGTGTAGCGGCTAGCGTTCTTGGCCGTCGCCCCGGAGGTCTAGGTTTGATCCCCGGCTCTGCCAAGAAATTTAATTCTGGTCTGAGGGCTGCAACGAGATACACTCAGCTACGAGAGGCAAAACTGAGAGTAGGTGGGATTTCATGGCAGCCATCCTGGAAGTGGTTTTCCGTGGTTTCCCACTTCCACTTACTCTAGGCAATTACCGGGATGGTTTCTAGTTTAAGGCCACGACTGACGCCTTCCCAATCCTCGCCTAAATTACAAATCAAACACTACTACAGACACCACAATTTCACAGGTATCAGACAATTTTTTCACACACCCAAGTACACGGGGCTAAATGACCACCATGTCCAAACCTATAAAATTAAACAACAACAACAATAACAAGAAACTAAGTAAAATAATTTCCAAGGTGACTGAGATTGAACGTGAACCCACACATCCCCTATTGTGCCCATATTTATTTTGGGGCATGATATTGTAGTTTCTTTTTATTCGAGTCAAAAGCACTTACAATGTATGAAGTTAGTTACTTAATGTTGTTTTAAGGGGTGGAACTACGAGGTCATCTTCCCTTAATGTATGAAGTTAATATGGATGACAATGCATAATATTTACATGGTATTGTAGTGTCTAGCTACATGCAATTTCCTACGGTAGACCTCATCCAATTGGTCCGATTCCTGGTGTATGCATGTGAGATTTACGAAATTAAAATTCACGTCTACTTGTTCGTTAAGAGATGAACTCAGGCTTACGATCACTAGACTAAGAGCCATAACATTGCTTTCTTGCTCATACTTATTCTGAGCTAGCTTCCACCTCATCATTTACTGACCTTATATTTTAATACACGGTGTATGACATCAGAGGGTAACTTGGTAGAGAATAGTTTGTATTGTGTAATCCACCTTGCCAATACAATGAAATTATGTTTATTAACATTTTAAACGTACATGTTTCGATATAACAATGATATCTTCATCAGCGTTGATAGTTCAATGGCCGAATTATTAATAACTAGCGGACCCATGCGAGAACTCTCGCATAATGGCTTGTGTGCGCCCCATGTGTACAGACTACGCACCCAGCGCTAGTGTTATACGGGCTGGACGCGACACAGTTCTGCCAGGGGCTATCGTCTCGTGTATTTGTTTAAAAGCACTTTATAAACAAATAAATATATTTCCGTTGACTTTTCAAGAAATGCAAGATTTTTCCTGTACTATTGAGGCCATTTGGAAGATTTTGGTACAAACCGCACCTTCTAACTCCCTCTGGTTTAGGAGCTTGAGTTTTGTGATACATACACCTTAGCGTATTATACGAGGCACGTCCAGAAAGTAAGTTCCGTTTGGTAATAAAATTAAATTGTGTACAAATACAGAAAAAGTATGTATTGCACAACATTCTACACCTCTTAAACTACTTTTCAACATAACTGCCGAACTTTTGCAGGCATTTGTCATAGCGTGGCACAAGTTTTTGGATACCTTCTTCATAGAAGTTTGCCGCCGACCGTAAACGAGAGTGAAGACTCCCCTGTAAGATATCCTACCGGTTGGCCACGACTGTTAGGCAAATTGCGTATGTGGTCAGGAGAACTCCTAAACATACGCAGTTCTCCTGGTAAGCACGCAATTTGCCTAACAGTGATTGCCAAACGGTAGGATATCTTACAGGGGAGTCTTCACTCTCGTTTACGGTCGGCGGCAAACTTCTATGAAGAAGGTATCCAAAAACTTGTGCCACGCTATGACAAATGCCTGCAAAAGTTCGGCAGTTATGTGGAAAAGTAGTTTAAGAGGTTTAGAATGTTGTGCAATAAATAATTTTTCTGTATCTGTACACAAATTAATTTTATTACCAAACGGAACTTACTTTCTGGACGTGCCTCGTATATACTAGTGGACCCGTGCGAGAACTCTCGCATAATGGATTGTGTGCGTCCCCGTGTGTACAGACTACCCGCTCGGTTTAGTGCTATCCGGGCTGTAGGCGACAGATTTCTCGCAGGGGTTATCGTCTTGTTTATTTGTTTAAAAGCACTTTATAAACAAATAAATTATTTCCGTTGACTTTTCAAGAAATGCAAGATTTTTCCTCTACTATTGAGACAATTTAGAGGATTTTGGTACAAACCACAACTTCTAAATCCTTCTGGTTTAGGAGCTTGAGTTTTGTCATACATACACCTTAGCCTTAGCGTATTATACAATAACATAGATGAGACTGGCCAAATTCAGATATTGCTTGAAGAATATTGAGATATTCTCAATTAAAACACCATTGTTTAAACTATTAACGCTGATGAAGATACCATTGTTATATCTAAATAGTAATTAGCAATCATTTCATAGTATTGCCAAGGTGGATTACACAATACATATTACCATTAGCCAATATGGATAAAACTGTTACCAATTTAACATGGTTAACTTATACTTATAGTTTCCTCAGTCTTATCTCCTCAACTTTTTATGCGTTCAATACCACCCATATTGGTAGTTACGTGAGGATATTTAGCTGGAGATGGCAGCGGAGAAGGGAACAGTTCGATGAGAACTGTGAAATGGAACATGCACATAAAGGATGGACAGTAATTGGATGTGGGATTAAGTGACGTAGCCATGTGAAGAGAATGCTTAGCAAGAGATTACCTTACGAGATCCTCTTAGAGCAGCCCAATGTCTGCCTTTAAGTTGATCTAGTGAGATTTACGAGAATAGATTTCAATGGTAGACTGTTCTACAGTATGACCTAACTTATAGCGTAAAGCAGACAACCATTGATTCAAAGTTGAGTGGGTTCACTCTGGTTCATGACAATTTTTGATGGACATTCTGCATGAGGTCCTAGTCCGAGATTTTCCACGCTTACTGAAGTAAAGGAGTACTTTATTTCAGGTATATCTCGCACCCATTATATTAACTAAGCAAAGTTCCTTAGTTACCACAGATAGAGAGGCATAGAAGGAGCTACGTAGCCTACTCTTCAAATGCGTAGCATTCCGTGCATGGACATGGCTCATTCATAAAATATATTGAATGGCCCCTCCCCTCCCCGTAATGATACATTGGGGCATTCTGCATAGGACCTTACGCACAGTCACGGATATTGTTACCTTGTTATCCACCTCTTTGCGTAGTGGTTAGCATTCTTGGCTGTCACCTTGGAAGCCTGGGTTCGGTTCCCAGATCTGCCAAGAAATGTAATTCTGATCTGATGCTTGGAACGGGCTCAGCCTCGTGAGGCAAAACTGAGAAGGGGCGGGTTCGATTCTTACCTCAGCCACCCTGGAACTGGTTTTCCATGATTTCCCACTTCTACTCCAAGAAAATGCCAGGATTGTACCTAAAATGAGGCCACGGGCTCTTACTACCAAAGTCCTACCACAACCACAAATACTCAAACTGGTACAGATATCACAGAGACTCAGGTTAACAGACAATTTTTATGCACACCCAAGTACACGTGGCTATATTACCACGATGCCAAAAAGCCCCTATAAAATGAACAACAACTTATACCTTGTGGGTCTAATTCATCTCTTGTATCCTGTGACCTATCCCGAGTATATCACAGAGCTCATGTGAAGGTAATACATAGTGTTCCTGTCACTATCACACGATCATCGAGTGACCATCTCATGGCATAGTGACTAACACTTTTGACTGTCGCCGTGGAGGTCCGAGCTCGATTCCCAGCTCTGTCTAAAAATGTTATTCTGGTCTGAGGGCTGGAACGGAGTTCACTCAACCTTGTAAGGCAGAAATGAGAATAGAATGGCTATATTCCAATCTCAGCCATCCTAGAAAATGGTTTTCCGAGGTTTCGCAATTTTACTTGAGGCAAATGCCGAGATGGCACCTAAATTAAGGTCACGGACACCTGCTACTGGAATCCTAGCCCCAATTACAAATACGCTCACTAGCACAACCAACACAATGACACAGGATATTAGATAGATTAAACACAAGCGGCTTCGGTGGCGTAGTTGGTAGCATGCTGAGCTTCTGTGCCCAAGATAGCGGGTTCAAACCCAGCCGAAGTCGTCGGATTTTTATGAGCGTTAATAATCCCTCAGTATGCCTTCCTTCGGAAGGGAAGTAAAGCCGGCGGGCCCATGTCATAGATTTATGGCGTGTTAAAGAACCTTCCACTAATTGCACCTGTGTGAAGCTAAATTATATAGGTTAAGAATGTAAACAACGCTCTTAGGTTCCTACGTTCGTTGCGGCGGCAAAAGTAGGAACTATTTGAAAAATTCAAAGTCTGCAGTCCTTGCTTGAATTAAAAAAAAAACAGATAACACACACTAATACAGTCATCACAATTAACAGCGATTATCAGACAGATTGTACACACACCCAAAATGCCCGGGGCTATATGATCGCGGCGATGTCGCAGCCCCTAAACTGAGGAACCAACCAACCAGATTAAGCACATGGGGCTACAAGACTGCGATGTCACAAAACCCCTAAATAAAACAGTATTGCATGGACTTAGTGATAGGTTATAGGTTACACAGGAAGAATATGCTTGGACAAGGAAACCACGACTATAGAGATATTTGGCATGCTTTTACTTTTGAATCACACTATGAAGTGTTTGGTTGAGTTCCTCCCTACCACAGTGTCGCTACATTTCGTTGTTGCATAGCAACAGCACGCACTCGCTGCGTGGCCATTACGAGCCGAGTCGACAATAAGCAGATCACGACCTCACCACACCGGGCGGCGTAGGCGGTGGGGTGTAGTAGCAAACACTCATAAGACCTAACCTTATTCTGACGTACGTTCGAATTTACTACTAGAGAACTTTAAAGCCATTTTAGAGTTGCCTGATTAACAAATAATTAATAACTTCCACTCGGTGAACACGTATTAAATTAGACAGGATATGAAAAACTCTACCAAAAACAAAATTATTATTACATACACCCACACATTTTCATTAGAGACTGATTTTACTTTTAGCATCCAGTCTAATATGCAAGCCTCTGTTTGTGAATACGTCGCCTCCATGATCTTCGATTCCAAGGTAATTTTTATTTCACATCGAGAAAAAATATTAACTTCGGGATAGTTAATTGCTTTTTAATACCCATGGCACTACAGCCCATGAAGAGCCTAGGCCTAGCAAGCGACCGCCGCCCAGCCATTTGGCCTGCAAATATTGGGGTGACGCGAGGTCAGCGCATCGATTCCCCTTGACCGTTAATCTTGGTCTACGTGACCGGGACGCTGCCTCACTGGCAGACAGCTACTCAATTGTCCTCATGAGGCTGAGTGCACCCGTTCCAGCCCTCATGTCAGTTTCTAAAATCCCTGACGGAGCCGGGATTCGAACCCGGGACGTCCGGTTGAGAGACAGGCGTGCTACCCCAACACCACGGAGCTGGCAGTTAAATATGTACGTTACTTTAATTCTGGTACACCACAGCCCTGAAAGAAACAGTAACAAGATATCTCTGCCATGGGGTGTTGCGACGTTATGATAATACGGTGAGTTTCGTTTTCATTTTCATTTTAATTGATGTAGGCTGGTCTAATGATGCTGGGGTTACCACGGAATGAACTTTTAAAATTGACTTATTCGGGCCTCTTGAAGTTATGAACACTCATCTGGTGTGATTTGATGTTGCAACTTAAACCACACTAGGCCTTGATAGAGCCACCAGTAACATTGTGAATGACCTGACCACGTCACTAACATATTCGCCCAGGCATCACATGATGTAGGCTAATAATATGCAAATTATGGAACATTCAACGTATTTCAATCAAATTTACTGCTATGTTTTCATAAATATTCGTCCATTTTTTCATTACTGCATGATAGCAACACTGATGTCAGTTACCGAACTGTTAGCCTAAATAGAGTATTTCAGAGATTACTTCCGCAATTTCATTCGGATGGACTATTGTGTTCTCAATATGCATACACATATCTCCTCTATTATTTCCTGATGTCCGTGTACGCTATTATTCTCATATTTGCTATAAAACAGCAATTCCAACGGTGCTTCACAAACGCAGTGAATTCAACGTACAGTACGGGTAAACAAACGTTTGAACAGTTTGAGAGCAGAAAGTTTAACGTTCGGTACGTCCATTCAGATGAACAAAACGACTTGAGTAGATTAAATTAGCAACCCATACTGTCTTTAGTATTGAACATATGCAATCAAATTTGAATACGAAATCATTAGGATCTAGAAATATGGATGTTGAAACGTAAACAGAAATACTCGCTAATAGTTTTGAAATCCTTGACATTACATCAGCAGAGTCGGTTTAATTTTTTATGGTAGATTAATTTGTAAGAGTGGCAAAAAGAGGGCTGTAGAATTATGGTATCTGTTGGCTATCAGCATCGGTCCAAAATATAGACTGAGCCTGTAGCTTAACCATACAGAGCCTACTCACTCACATAGTTTTTGCGTAGTGTAGGGGTAATTACAGAGTGCTTTTCGTTGCCTGTTAGTGTCCTCATTAAATGTAAAAGTACAAGCTATAAAAGTCGGAAGACAACTTTCACCAGTAAATTTGAACTTTCGAAGCGTACTTAAATGTTTTGACACTTTTAGGATTCATTCGGTAAATAGGCATCCCAATAGCACAGGTCCCATCTAGCTGAGTGTGATGATCTTCTACACCACTTTCATTGTCTGCGTCTCTGATTTCAACCTGTGGCAATTCCTATTTGTTTGTGCCATATTTGAGATGTGATGTTGATCTAGATAAGTTTTGCACGTTGTTGTTTAATTCAAGACAGAGAGCTCTTCAGCCCCCATGTGTTTGATGTACGTATTAAACTAATGTTATGGACATAACGTCAGATTCTTTGATAGTATATGGTGTGGTTTAATCATACCATTCTCCGAAGTCCAAGGAACATGGCTGCAATGACGATCGTTTTTAATACAGTCATATACTCCGTCATCCATAAATAGTGTCTCTGCAGCTGAGGCGGGGTTCTACTTGGCTATCGCTTCTAGGCCACCGTACTCTGTACTTTGTCCGCTTGCAAGGCAACATCGTGACTGCGAATTCCCAGATCTCACTTAAAATTAAGATGAATATCCGTCACATCACAACAAAAGCATCTTTGAATATATTTTGACCCCAAATTAATTTAGGTGATTCCTACAGTGGGCAGAATTCTGTGAACTTAAATGTTCACTTCAGACTTGAGCAATTCAGGTGAATGCACACGCTGAGTTCCCATACCTCCCCAACCAATCACGCTGATTTAATGACTTCCCGCAACAAACCATAGGATTTGCCTTCCTTTATGTTGGAGTGATTCACGCAGTGTCATTCTCTGGAGGGGCTATACGATATGGTTGATTCATTTAGAAGCTTCGTGACATATTTTCGTGTAACTCCATGTACATGAGTGTGTGGAATCCGTCTGATAACCTGTCTCTTTGTGATGACTGTGGTAGTATGTGTAATTGTAATTAAGGACGTGGTGGACCAGCGGTCAAACTGTTTGCCTCTCACCAATGTGGACTTGGTTCAATTCCCAGTCAAGGCATGTGAGAATTTCGAATTGAAATGGCATGTTCTGTGGTTCATATTCCACGTAAAAAGGAAAGTGGAGATTTGAAGCTATTTTTTCAGTATTGGCTATTCCAGCAACACTCTCCACTATCATTTCATTTCATCTGTCATTCATTTAATCATTGCCCCAGGGGAGTGCGACAGGCTTCGGCAGCCGGCACAGTTCATATCCTCGTCGCTAGATGGGGACTTCATTCTTTCCATTCCCTGACCTGGTCAGTTGACTGGAAACAGGCTGTGGATTTTCAGTTAATTGTCACTATTAAATGGGGAAATGAAGCCTCCGTGGCTTAGGCGGCAGCACGCCGGCCTCTCACCGCTGGGTCCGTGGTTCAAATCCCGGTCACTCCATGTGAGATCTGTGCTGGACAAAACGGAGGCAGACAGGTTTTTCTCCGGGAACTCCGGTTTTCCCTGTCAAAATGTCATTCCAGCAACACTCTCCCCTATCATTTCATTTCATCTGTCATTCATTTAATCATTGCCCCAGAGGAGTGCGTCAGGCCTCGGCAGTCGGCACAGTTCATATCCTCGCCGCTAGATGGGGGCTTAATTCATTCCATTCCTGACCCGGTCGGAGACTGGAAGCAGGCTGTGGATTTTCATTTTTCATTCAAATGGGGAAATAATCGTGTTGACCTACTGCAGAGCTACAAATGTCGTAAAAATGAAGGTCCCGTGGCTCATGATCGTGATATTAACGTTCATGTTCGTTAAACTACAAGCTTCCTTTGTATTTGTAATTAGGGTTGGGATTCCGGTAGGATACGACTGAGACCCTAATTTAGGTACCATCCCAGCATTAACTAGAAATGGAGGGGACTACGGAAAACCATTTCGAGGATGGCCGAGATAGGAATCAAACCCACGTCACAACGCTGAGTGTACCAGACCAGAAATAAATCAGTGGCAGAGGCGGAAATCGAACTCGAACCTCCACAGGCAAGGTTGCTAATCACTACACCACGAGAGAGGTTTGACATGATTATTCAAGTCTCGCGTACGATTTCACCGATGGCTCAGAAGAATTTGGAGATGAAATGCCATGACATGTTCTCCATACCATTTGACCAATATGCTGCAGCAAGATCGGGAGATTCAGCTTCAGCTGTCAGAGTCTGGGAGGAGAAACGATTTACTGTTTCTCGGTCAATGCAGGTTATGTTCTGTGTTGGGCTGACAGCTCGGATGGGAAACACCCATAAAAATGTGTAAAATGCGGCGTTTATTTGTACTAGTACCGACATTCAGTTAGTTTATATCGGATATACAGCGAAAATAAACCGCGTTGCTGGGAGTGGGGTGACCTTGTTTCAGCAAACAAACCGCAACATTCCGATTGCCTGGAAATTATTTCATCCCAATTAAATAACAAAACATGAATGTTGGCTGGAGTATATTGCTTATTGACAGTTGACATGAGCCAGGCGCGCTTGCTGTGTATCCTTCCAGCGATGTTATGATGTAACGTCAGATGAAACGAACCGCCTGACAGCAAGCCCAAAGATATATGCATGTGCGTGTGACAAAACTTACACCAGATATCGAGTATTGAGTCAAGAGCAATTGGGAATGAGATTTCGTCTGAAATAGAAAAAATAACGATTTTTGAAATATATTTAATTAGAAAAGGATCCTTGACTGTTGCGTATAATGTAATGATGTATTATTGCCATATTCGTCCATTTTGTAAGGACCAGTGCTGATATTAAATGTCTATGTATTTTAAAGAAACACTCGAGTATCCCCCTAGCCAATGCATATCATTTTCTTAGTTAATAATATGGTTTCAAGTCATTTTTGACTCATCTTCAGCACTTGTGACAATAAGGCATGCCTATTTCTACAAATATACAACTTCAAAAAATGCATTAGGGATAACATGTTAAAATATTCTCTTATTCAGACAATCCTTGTACTTCGTCAATTATGATTATTGGCATGTCTAAAGTAAACATTGATGTGGCTTCCTTCGTACAGCATGTGGTATTATGGTAATGATGCATACAATTCTCAGTCAGAGAGACGAGTCTTGTCAATACGGAACTTAAGAATCCTCTTGAATATGACTGCTTAATGTTTTGAAATTTTCTTCGTAGTGTACAATTGGGGTCAATTGGGGAACATTCTAACATAATATCCATAATGCTTTTTTTATAAAGTTGTATATTTGTATAAATACGCATGGCTTAATGATGTTTATATTATTGTCACAATTACTGAATATGAGTCAAAAATGACTTTAAACAATTGTTCACAAGAAATATTATATGCATTGACTGAGTGGATTCTCGAGTGTCTTTTAAAATACTTATTGCAACTCAATACGGAACAGATAATAAAGACTAATATGGTATTTTTTAAAGCTTGTATATTAAGTTTCTAGGATTTAATTTTTGTTATTATTTCTTTCATTCTTCCTAGGGGCTTGGCCCATCTTTGTCATCACTTGGGTAGGTGCTCAATTTGTCTCGGCTGGCTGCATGACGTAGTGGTAACGTTCTCGCTTGCTGTGTCCAAGATTGTGGAATCAAATCCCGGTAAATTAAGTTGGCATTTGATAGTACTTAATTGGGAGGGAACCGTGTCAATAAATGTACAGCCACATTTATGATTCCATTCCTTCGGGTGAAATTCTGGCAGCCGACGTCTCTAAAAGCATCAGCAGATAAAAGAGACGTAAAACCTTTCAAATTTGTATCATCAATTTATCTGATGACCTGTGTTTCTGTGGTAATTGGAGAAGTTGTTGTTGTTTCATTGAGGGGCTTGGACATCGTGGTCATTTAGTCCCGTGCACTTGGATGAGTGTAGATTCTTTCTGATAGCCTATGTTAATGTAATGGTTGCATAAGCGTGTATATTTTGTAATTCAGGTGAGGATTGTTAAGGAAGCGGCCGTGGCCTTAATTTAGGAGCCATCCCGGCATTTATCTGGAGTTAGAAGTGGAAATCCACGGAAAACAAATTCCAGAATGGCTGAGGTAGAAATCAAACCCACCTCTAATAAGTTTTGGCTGAGTGTATCCCGTTCCAGCCCTCAAACCAGAATTGAATTTCTTTGCTGAACCGGGAATCTAACCCGGGCATCCATGGCGATGGCTAGTCGTTACACCACGAAATGATCTTAGTATATGATTAGTTGATGGAGGGAGACTGTTTGTAAAGAGTGGGATTTCTCAGTTTTGCAATTTTTTAGATATAAAAATAAATTCCTTTTCTGGGCTTAATACTTTGTTTGCTCTTGTTCTTGATTTTTGATCCTTTAATGGGCATTGCGGCATCGTGGTCATGTATTTCCATGTGCTTGGGTGTGTGTAGAAGTTGTCTGATAACCTGTGTCACTGTACTGTTTGTACTAGTGTGTGTATTTTGTAATTGAAGTAGGAATTGGGTTGGAAGCGGCAGTTGCGTTAAGTATGGTATCATCCCGGTATTTGCCTGCAGTAGAAGTGGGAAACCACAGAAAACCACATGCAGGATGGCTGAGATAGGAATCGAACCCACCTCTTCTCACTTGTGTCTCATGAGGCGGAGCCCGTTCCTGCCATCAGACCAGAATTGAATTTTTTGGCAGAGCCGTAAATTGAACCCCGGCCTCCTCAGTGACAGCTAAGAATGCTAGCCACTACACTACGAGGCGGACTAATGCTAAGGCACGATTAGCCGCACATTTTAAGATTTTGTCTTGCCCTTAACGAGTTGTTGTTTTTTATTATTATTATTATAATTTTTTTTAGCGAATGGCTTTTGGTGCCGAGAGTGTCCGAAGACATGTTCGGCTCGCCAGTTTTGTAGCAGCTTCGAGACGGACACCCAATGGGTGAGCTACAAGTACCGTTGGGGAGGAAAGTTGGAATGGAAGGTCGAGGAGTTGGAAGGTAGCGGCTGTGGCCTATAGTTAGGGACCAACCCCGGCATTTGCCTGGAAGGAAGATGGGAAACCACAGAAGACCATCTTCAAGGTTGCCGGCGGGGGGATTCGAACCTCCTCGCCTCCCGGATGTGAGCGACTGCCAGCAGTCATGCCGTAACGACCACGGTGAGTTGTTGTTGAAGGGTCACGACCGTTCGTGGATAGCATTTGTGGTTTTGGTCGTGTTTTGTAGAGCTATATTGTCTTGTATATTTGATCTGATTATGCTCGCTTGACGAGCGAAACATGCCATCTAATTAATGTACTCTATTTGTTAGAGAAAAGTATTAATAAGTTTATAAATAATTCATGTAAAATTTCTGTCAGATAGAAGGGGAAGAAATAATTGTTCTTTTCTGTTTTTCTTATTGAGCAAACTCGATTTGATCGAAAGAAAATCAATTTTGTTAATAGAATGAGATATAATCATTTGTGACAAAGAGAAGAGATAAGTCCCGAGTTCCCGGATAAAGCAGATTTCTCAATCTCGTTTCATTTCCAACATATTTGCTATGACAAAGGAGATGAGCTCAGTGTACAGCCTTGTTAGCACATCATATCACACTCACGGATGGCAACAACGAACAGATTCCATTTTATATGCTCTCGTAATCGTATGTGAAACATATCCTTCTTTGACACGGGAGCAATCCCTCTCTCCATTATCTAGTATTTCTCTTCCTTTTCCCTTATTCAGTTGCTCTGCACATCTTCTGAGAATAATCTGTAATTTTTGCTGTTGGCTTTTCACACAAACAGTAATTTTTAAATACCTTACTCCCATAAATGTTAATAAGATATTAGGTTAATATTGCCAGTACTTTCATAGCCTGAGTAAAACGTATCTGATGATGATTGCTTGACGACCGAAATTGGTCATCCGAGTGTATTAATCAATCTCATGTAATGTATTTCAGGTTTAGGGAACAACACCCATTACAATCTGGATACAATCGTGTTGACCGACTGAAAAGCATTTCAATTTAATTTACTATGGCAGCAGTGAAAAATATCTTCAAGCGCGATATAGTTAGACTACTGTCAACCAAAGTGTTATGTGTACTCGAGTTTGAAGGTTGTTTGTGACGTAACCAATAGACATACATAAAATCCAATAACATCATAATTTCCGTCGTTCTATTTTACGTGAGTTCATGTAGGTTTGGAATTTTTTGTTTATATTTTAATATTTTTTTTATCGCAGTTGGAACACAAAAAGTGCCCGTTTTAAAGCGTGTTTCAACCATGCGTCACATTTAAGAATTATTATCACGCAAACCCGTCATCAGATCAAATCCAACTTTTAACACAATATACATAGGAATGTTGTATAACTGGTTTATTAATTTCAAAATTTTGTGTGCCCAAGAAACAAAGTTGTTATCATTTTTGTAAGGTAACTTTTTCTCGGCTCGGGGTGGTTGAAAAATATAGCTCTTGGTCGCGTTGTAATCCTTATACATCAAGAAGTTTTGCTGTATGACTTTAAAATACGTAAATTAATTCACTTATTTTATATCGGTTTATATTTTAACGGGGAAATACGACCTCGCCTCGCTCGGCAGTGATGGGCTCCATCTCAGCATCGCTGTACAGCTTACCCCGGAGCGGCTGGCTGGTGAATCATGCCTTATTTCCACGAACCATTCATATCAGAAGCTAACTGCAAACGGGCAGCTTTAATTGTCTTCCCTTCCTGGCATGGACCATTAGAATGTAAGGAACAATGTTATCGATCGACTTGACTTGACTCACTTTTAGCAGATTTGAATTGCATCCTGAGTATGTAAGGAGCTGCGGACCATAGAGTTAAATGGTTTAATAATGGATGAAAGAATCTACTTTAAATTCGAAGGTGAGGCAGCATTAGTTATGCATACGAAGATATATTGACATACCTTCCCCACTCCAGTCCCCCAACTGACTCATGCAGGTCATTCAACACTGCTTCAGTATAAGATAAGGGAGTTCCCTTTCATCATGTCCACGGCTTCCTTTGAAGACGAATGAGCAGATGGAGGCTAGGGCACTCTCTTGCCCTTGGGGTGGGAAACCTCCACTAAAGACGGATGAAGCAGCTATGGTCAACGGTATAGAAGTTCTGAACGGCGGATCAAGCTTAGGTGCACTAGGGTAATTTCAGTTCCAGTGGTTGAGAAGGCGGACGAAGGCTGCAGCAGTCTCAGAATCTTCAGTCATCGTAGTCTATATGCCACTGGGCACAGTTTCTGAGCCTGGGAAATGTCGTTTGATTGTTCATGTGCAACGGCATTCCCACGCTTAAAGATATCACGCACAGGCATCTTCTTCAGGACATTCCACCTGTTCCAAAGGAAAGTCCTGCGATGATCGGGTAGTTGCGACAGGGTGCAGGATTGTGTAATCTGGGATCTTCTAGTGACAAACCGGCACGTAGGCGGCGAATGTGTGATCGCCGTTTTGCTTCAGGATTGGCTGTAAAGCAAATCGTGTGCTGCATTCGTGACTAAGCTGGTCTATTTAGGAGTCGCTCTGTTCACCCTGAAATATTGTGGAAGAGTTTGCAGCTCCAGAATTGGTCATCAGAGGGCCCTCAGACATTGAGGTCTTATAGTGCCAAAGAAGACATCATACTCGTTGGAGAATGAAAGCCTATCATCATCATCATATGTATCTCATGTGAAGAACCTTTATTACCCATTATAATAGCGATAATCCATTTTCCAGGAGTATTATTTACTTATTTTGCATATATTATTATTGACCAACTGAAGAGTTACAACTGATTCCTTGGTGTAGGACATTTCACCTCGTGTGGTAATAACAACGCCGATGCATCAGTGCGGTTGGGATGTTCCAAAGTGATCTTCACATATATATATATATATATATATATATATATATATATTTTTTTTGTCTTGTGGCCTCCTCAAAGGCCGAGTGCAGGTCTTTGTATTCGACGCCCGTGGGTGACCTGCGCGTCGGGAGGAGAGATGGAATGGATGAAGATGAATGAAACTGGACAAGGAGGTGGAAGGAAGCGGCCGTGGCCTATCAGAAGGTACCGTCCCAGCATTTGCCTGGTGTTGAAAATGGGGAAACCACGGAAAACCATTTCAAGGACGGCCGACGGTGGGGCTCAAACCCACCCGTCTACCGAGTCAGCAGAGAGCTTGGCCCCATGACCTACTGCTGCGCTTTAGCCAGTGAAGCCACTGCTGTCGGTTCTTCACATAATGAAATGTGCCTCGCGAGGTTAGAACGTAGTGAGTGAGGAGAAGAGGGCCTAGAATCCACTTAGCACTAGCAGCGAACTGTTCCTTGTAGCACCAAACAAGGGGTGAAATAGTACAAGCCAGTGGGTTCCAGGAGAGTGCAACTTTTATGGAGACTCAACTAAATCCGCAATATTAAGGGGTTGATGCTAATCATGATAAATTAATAATAATAAATTAATTAAGCGCACAAATCGCGCATAAATTACTGATCACAGTGTGATAACAAGTGGCTCAATCTGCGCTCGTACAAAATTCTATGATTGACTTTTGCAATTGACAACGTGATATCGTTCGCAGTAATTGTCACAGAGGTCACACACGCAATTGTCATCTGGATCGTGGAAGGACTTGACTTTGCACGCCCTGTGGTGATACCCATCCACTGCCAGCGAAGTCACAAAATGTGTAGTTCCTGGTCTGTGTCTGCCCATTAATCATGATAAATTAAGGGAAAGAGCTTCAAAATTCAACATAGAAATAAAATTACTATATATTGTAACAAATTCAGTTCTTAAAATGTAATCTAGCATAGGTTGTCTCAATCAATTAATACCCTTTTCGAAGAAAATTGAATTTAGTAACATTTTAGGTATGTTTTTGTTGATGCTAGTGGTACTAGTGCTAAATTTGTCTCAGACCTACATCGCTTGACAAAATCTACTATCTGGCAGGTATCCCACCTCCAGATATTCGCCGTGAATCAGCAGCCAGATTTCAGTGAAACAGACCAACACTTTGTATGGTTACTTACCTGTAGCTCAAAGACTCAAACCAAGAAGAAGTTTTCTTCACGCCACCGAAAGACTGACAGTCTCTCCTCCAACATTTAGACTACTTTCTTGGCGTTCCGGATCCAACAACCCTACAGGATGAATGCTACCGTCTGAACACCAGCCCGCTGGACACGAAGAAACTTGGTCAACGTGGAAGACCCTCAACAAGCTACGCAATGAAGTAGGAATGTCTAAAACCAACTTGGAAAAATGGGGATTTGCCTGTGACTCGACTTTGTGTGAATGCGTTGAGGAACAAACCATGAACCACCTCCTCGTTTGCAAGTAGTGTCCAATTACGAGTACATGTTCTCCACAGAACCTGATGGACAGAACACCTGAAGATTTCAAATTGGCAAAATACTGGGCTCACACCATTTAAATTGAGTATACATATGCGTGTGTGTATACCTAGTAGTATTCAAATAACGATACAATGTTTATAAAAATGTAAAGTGCTAAATTCGCTATACCTAGTCTAAATCTACAATATGATAAGTCTAATAATATGCTTCATTACTACCAACTACCGCGTAAATGCATATCGGAAACACATGTGATTTTATAATTACTTCAGAAACAAAATAGAACACAGGTTTTCACTATTTTAGCAGCAGGTGGCAGCATTTATCGTTTCGAAATGCATAGCCAAGAGAAATTGAAGAGTTGACTCAACACATCTTGTGTGATGGGCTCGTCTCTTGCGCTGGGGTGTGGTATCTCAGCAGTGGGATCATATTTCAAGTACTGTGGAATTAGCATAGTCTCCCCTGTAAGGTTTTCGCTTACATGATCTTATGAACCTATGGTCGTTTGCCAGAGGAGCGCTATTGTTCGGTAATTAGAACAGTCCCTAACTGACCCTTTTTTGTGAAGGGGAATGAGAACAGATGTAGTCCAGTCTTTAGGCCATTCCCCAGTTTTCCACACTTTATTACATATTGAATGTAAAGCATAAAGGCCTTCTTCTCCCATTACTTTCAGCATTTCTCCAGAAATACCATCCATGCCTGGGGCTTTGTTGCTTTTCAAATGTTTGGTGGCATTCTCAATTTCACTAAATAGGATGTCAGGGTCTGTGTCACATCCCATGCAATTGTTCTGTTCTCTTCTCTTAAGCTATTTCCTGTGCAGTATAAGGTTTCACAGCATTGTTTTCACCTAACTATTGCTAGAGAACATAATATAAAAATTATTGCATACCAAGAATCACGGTATACAGATGAATGTCCTTTTGATTCTGAAAACTTAAGGATATTTAAAGGAAAGCCAGGAGAACGAGTCATGGCCCACTGTCCACAACTTAGGACCGGATTTATAGTGTATAAATCAATACTTGAATCAGTTGTGACATTTAAGTCCTACTCAGGACGTCTTTCCACCATAACGATAAAATCAGGGAACAAAATCTATACTATATGCACCAACTAACATCCCCCCGTGTGGGTGCGGGATAGAATACACCCACGGTATGCCCTGCCTGTCGTAGGAGGCGACTTAGAGGGGGCCTTACGAAGGTTGATTTTGGTTTTCTGGTCCCAGCTCTGGTTTGATCTATAGAAATAAACATGCATGCTGTTAGGGGAAGGACCATTTCTTGTAAGAGCGGAACGTTGCCAACTTAGGAATACTCTATTGCATATTTTCTAAATTAGGTAGCTAAAATGTGTTGTAACCTAACGGCTGAATTGAATTTATTTTGAAAGAAATTAGAACAAATGTAACGTGGGCGAGTATTCACATTTGTATACGGTTCGCTGACCTCAGATCTTTGTGAAAGAGTCTTTATGTTCACGACCGTTTGGCCACCATTGTTCGAACACCTACTACAGAATATTGAAGCGGCTTCGGTGGCGTAGTCGGTAGCATGCTGAGCTTCTATGCCCAAGATAGCGGGTTCAAACCCGGCCGAAGCCGTCGGATTTTTTAAGAGCGTTAAAAATCCCTCAGTATGCCTTCCTTCGGAGGGGAAGTAAAGCCGGCGGTCCCATGTCATAGATTTATGGCATGTTAAAGAACTTTCCACTAATTGCACCAGTGTGAAGCTAAATTGGATAGGTTAAGAATGTAAACAACGCTCTTAGGTTTCTACGTTCGATGCCAAGAGCCGACTGCGGTGTCGTCTAGTAGTTAAGTTCTGAACTTGGCCTAGTAGTCGTTGACGGTGGCGCTTGGCGGCAAAAGTAGGAACTATTTGAAAAATTATAAGTTGCAGTACTTAAATAAATAGATAAATACAGATAACACACACTATTACAGTCAGCACAATCAACACCGGTTATCAGACAGATTCTACACACACCCAAAGTACACGGGGCTACATGACCACGTTGTCACAGCCCCTAAACTTAAGAACCAACCAACCAACCAGAATGTTGATTAATGCGGTTTGGAATAAGACGTTCATCTTCTGCAGAAAGTAACCTGAACAGAAACTAGTTTTGAAGTGAAGCGAAGTGATTAATAATGCAGACTAACGTTTTCTCTGTTGACTCTAGAAGTCTTCTCTTGGCCGGAGTAGAATATGTTTATAAATAAATTGAGAGTCAGGCAAACACGTTCAGATAAGTTTATTTTCATTTGAGGAGATCCTCGAGAAAACGATCAAGGCTCAAAGGGCACGTCATTCCTTTTAGGTGTAATTTATCATCACAGGCTTCTATGCGGGCTGTAATGTGAAATATCTCTAAGTTAGGTACAGTATGTTACAATAAGAGTTACTTCTATTCAATGAAGCAACGTTATAGCACTGAGTTTGAGGTGTCGTCTTCTACAAACGTTGGCAATTGCCATACGTTAGATGTGAGCCTACGGACATTAACTGGTACGGTCTTGCTGAAACTTGGCAAAAATGTTCGTAAGATGATGAGGAAGAAAAATATAAGCTATGTGATGATATTTTGTTTTCAAATATACTTGGTAGACATTGATAAACTGGACAAAATTGAACACGTTTAAATACGTGTCCACCTCGTGGAGTAGTGACTAGCATTCTTAGCGCATCTTCCACTGAATGAATGAATGAATGAGCGAACGAATGAATGAACGAATGGACGAATTAATTAATTAATTGTGAAATGCTCTAAAGCATATCGAAGTTGGATAGGAATGTGGCTTGCTGGGAGGGCTGCTTTACAGCGTGTCAGTTATTGAGGAAGTTGTAAACAGGCTGTATGAACCTGTAGCATGCCAGAGCACGTTACACACGTTAAGAATAGCTCAGTCATGGAGTTCTGCCAGCTTAAATACCTGGATTTCTTTAATGAACTGTAATTCAGTAAACTTTTGGAATTCCTTACTTCATGAACATTTTCCTAATACATTTAACAATTTCTATGAATTCATTTTAAACGTTACTTTGATTACTATTGCTCGTCAGTCTTCCAACATGCTATTAAGAGTTCGACTCTACTGGGTGCATACTTCGAAAATCGGCATCCCGGATATGCCCCCTTGACAACCATCCATGGAACGATTGTGAGAGTCAATCCCTTCCGTTTTCTTTGCGAATGGGATCACCCAAATGGTAGAGACGGCACCTCCATCTTAGGAAGATGTAACAGATTCAATGCAGCCTAGCAACTGTTTAGTAACCGTTATAACAAGAAGTGCGTTTCGAAGAATGCCAAGATCCGTCATTACAAAACTGTTGTCAGGCCACAGATTGTATGCGCAGCCAAGACCCTCATGATGAAAAGGAAAGGCACCCTGTTCTGATCTGGAGAAGTCAAATGACGTATCCGTAAGAAAATTCACGGGGCTAGATTGTTCCCAGATAGAACCTACCAACAAAAAGGAAACTCCAAACAGTGTCGACAGTTGGAATCGGCCAATACCAGCATGCGACGTAGGTGAATGAAATTCTACGGGCTCCTTCTACGAATGGATAACAACACACTTACCAAGAAGATCTTTTTCTTGGTTAAATCTATGGTGTTGTTATTTAATTTTAGGGGCTTGAACATCGTGGTTATTTATCCTCGTGTACTTGGGTGTGTGTATGGAATTTTGTCTGATAACCTGTGTCATTGTGATGGCTGTATTAGTGTGTGTATTTGTAATTCAGGTAAAGATTGGTAAGGAGGCGGCCGTAGTCTTGAGTTACTAACCATCGCTGCATTTGCCTGGATTAGACGTGGGAAACCACGAAAAACCACTTCCAAGATGGCTGAGGTGGGAATCGAGCCCATCTCTTCTCAGTTTTACCTCACGAGATTGAGTGTACCTCGTGAGGGAGCCGTGTCAGTAGATTTACTGCCACGTTAAAGATCCCCTTCGGGGCAAGATTCTGGCACCCCAGCGTCTCTAAAAGCCTAAGTAGTAAATATTATTATTAGCCTATTATTATGTTATATTATATTTCACAGTAATCGAATCACTGAATGACAACTTGGGTGAATTCATGTCTCAGGAACTGACATGGGTGCCATCTCGATTTGGGTAACGTAAGATATAGATTTTATACCTACACGCGTGGTCCATTAAATCATTTTCATAAAGATCGGGTTATTCTGTGACGATTAGAATATCGTTTTACCTTATATGCGAGCCATCTACAAATTGTATAAAAACGGCGGCTTCGGTGGCGTAGTCGGTAGCATGCTGAGCTTCTATGCCCAAGATGGCGGGTTCAAACCCGGCCGAAGCCGTCGGATATTTTAAGAGCGTTAAAAATCCCTCAGTATGCCTTCCTTCGGAGGGGAAGTAAAGCCGGCGGTCCCATGTCATAGATTTATGGCATGTTAAAGAACCTTCCACTAATTTCACCTGTGTGACGCTCAATTGGATAGGTTAAGAATGTAAACAACGCTCTTAGGTTTCTACGTTCGTTGCCAAGAGCCGACTGTGGTGGCGTCTAGTAGCTAAGTTCTGAACTTGGCCTAGTAGTCGTTGACGGTGGCGCTTGGCGGCAAAAGCAGGAACTATTTGAAAAATTCTAAGTTGCAGTACCGGTACTTAAATATAAAGAAAAGATAACACACACTAATAAAGTCATCACAATTAACACCGGTTATCAGACACATTCTACACACACCCAAAGTACACGGGTCTACTTGACTGCGCTGTCGCAGCCCCTAAACTTACGAACCAACCAACCAACCAACCAAGTTGTATAAAAGAAGAAACAAATCTACTGTATGTACCTGGAGGTTTATATTCATCGGATCATACGACGAATCAGATGAATTCTTAAACGTGACTTGATTAGAGAGTCATTTATAATTTCCGAAAAGTAAGACACATATTTTTGTACCTATAGGATCAGACTAGTGTAGTGATACACTTTAATGAGTTTCACAGAGATCGGATCATCCCGTAAAACGTTAGACGAATTCATATGCCAACCATCTATACATTAAATATAAGCCATAGATGTACTGATGTATCAGTAGATAAGAATTATAGTAGTGGTTCATTGTAAAAAGTTCCACTTGAATCGCTTGAATAGCTCACGAGAAATAAACACACGATATTATAATTTCGCACGGTCAACATTTTGTATTTCATTCTCGCAACAATTGAACAACATTAAACGCAAACATATATAAACAAAATTTGTTTTGCCAAATGTCATTCTGCTCCAATGAACAGATCGCCAAGAATATTTTTAATCTCATATAACCGTCAGGGTTACTTTTAGTGTTCATCAGGTTTTTGAAAGTCACATATATGCACTAACAATATAGACATACTGTGTATCCCCATACATTATTTCAGGTTGACTGCTGCAATAGTTTCGGAGATATATACTACTGGTGAAATATTTCGCGCAGCTGCCATGTCGGATTGGAGACGGTAAGGAAATTTAAAAGGAACGTTTGAGGCTCCTGGAGATAGATGTAACTTCTACCAAATTTCGTAAACATCGGTTGAGTCAATCAATCGTTATTTGGAGAAACGGGCACATAATCATCTACACGCGTACACACACACACGCACAAAAATCGACCTCATGAGGCTATATTCCATATGATAAAAATAATACATATCAGAAGAAGAAACTAAAAAAGGAATAAGGGAAATTAATGATAGGGAAAAAGACATTCCTGGAAGGAAGTAAAGTCATGGAAAAATAGGGCGAAAAGCTGGACCCAGCTCAGGAATTATTCGCGGTTGCCAACTTGCAAACTTACAAGCCGTGAATCCTGGAGGGTGTAGTGCTATCCAAGGTGGAGTTACTCACACCCTTCCTCCCTTAGGCCCTTTGGAGCAGGCAGGAGTTACGGTTTAAAGAAAATAGTTCGACCCCTCGAAAAATTAGGGTATCAGGAAAGAACTGCAAATGAAGGCGGGGAAATGTAAGACGCACTAAGCATCGGATATCGTAATACCATCAAGTTCGGAAGAGAACAAGAGCTGACCAAAGGAGGTTAACAGCAAAGTCGTAAGAAAAATAATAACAATACTAGTAATAATAATAATAATAACTCTGTTATGGGTTTACGTCCCTTTTAACTATTGACACGACTTCCTCACATTTAGGCACAGTCAAATCATAACTGACAGCGCCAGGATTCAATCCCACAACCTTGAGCACAACAGGTGAGAGCGTTACCGCTGCGCCACGCAGCTAGTCCGACACAAGTAAATGAAAGCAATGCCAAACTCAGTGATGGGTCCCGTGGTCACCAACCCTCATCCCACTCGTTGTGAGCCCTTGGGGGCATCAATAAGTGTCATTCAATATAATGTATTTGCAGTTCCTAAAAATGTTTTACATGATGTTGTTGACTATGTAAGCGCTTTGTTTGCTTTGGATAAGAAAATCGAATAAAGGCCGCAATTTTAGCTTTATTGATCCTGTAGGAGCTGTGAGACTCGTCGAACGCATTATTTGAAGTTACATTCTTCCACTGAAACGCTACCAAACAATGATGATGAAGAGTCGAAGACATAAAAATTGCGTGCTTTTCAAGAACAGGGTTATAGTCATTCAAGTTATATCAACGTAGTCTATCTTGCACAAGTACTTGGTAAATACAATAGTAGAGGGTGTCAAAGGGACATACAATTTCTCTCTAAAGAATTGGATAACTCTCTTTATACTACAATGAGTTGTTTTGGATATATTATATTGCAAAGAGCCTGGCTGGATCGCCAAAACGCATCGACATAGATACTAGGCCCGGCGAAGATATTGTCCATTGAGAGTTGAAGTGAGGAGTTTATAACACTTGTATCCAGCGAGTGGGAAGTGCTCGTGCAAGCAGTAGACTCGCATGTCTCGTGCTGGTTGCTGATCTCGTCATCCGCTTTAAAATTGACAGGGGGTTGGGGCCAGCATCCAAATTCTCAAGTTTGTATATGCTGAAAGAACATGTTCTTTTTTAATTTCTGATTTTATGATTTACGAAGAATATTTTGGTTCATTTATTTATTTATATTTAGGCGTCCATCTCTAAAATTAAATAAATCTAAATTTGTAATTGTTTCTGTGTTAATAAGGGCAGATGACTTCGCTGCTCCTCTCCTTAAAACAACAATATTTAACTAACACAGCTGTCCGTTCTATGTAAAGATTTGAAGCCATATTTCCCAGTTTTGCCTATTAAAAAGGTTACTTATTAAGTTATGTATATTATACCAGGTGAATCAGCAGCCCCTAATAATAGTGTTTTATGCAGCCCAACGAACACGTGTTATCAGTAAGGTCGATATTTCTCTGCTTGCATCCCGTATGGTATTAATGCACTGCAAGCATATCCTGCAAACGATACTTAACACTATTATGTTCCCCGCGTAATAGTCTGGTTGGTTGTTTGGTTCCTTAGCTTAGGGGCTGCGACAACGCAGTCATCTAGCACCGTGTACTTTGGGTGTGTGTAGAATCAGTCTTATAAACGGTGTAGACTGTGATGGCTCTATTATTGTGTGTTATCTGTTATCAATTCAAGTAAGGACTGCAGACATTGAATTTTTTCAAGTAATTCCTACTTTTGCCACCAAACGCCACCGTCAACGATCACTACTTCAGAACTAGGTTACCAGATGCCACCGCAGTCGGCTCCTGGTGACGAACGTTGGATCCTAACAGCGTTTGTTAAATGTTTAGCCTATAATTTAGCTTCACACAGGTGTAGTTAGTGGAAGTTTCTTTAACATGCCATACATCTATGACATGGGACCGCCGGCTTTACTTCCCCTCCGAAGGATGGAATACTGAAGGATTCTTAACGCTCTTAAAAAATCCGACGACTTGGGCCAGGTTTGAACCCGCGATCTTGGGCATAGAAGCTCACCATGCTACCAAGTACGCCACCAAAGCGGCCGCGTATTACTCTGTAGTCACATCGAGGGAAAACTTATAGTGTTCAGTATCACTTGCAGGATATGCTTGCAGTGCATTAGTACCATACGGGATGGAAGTAGAGAAATGCGACCTTCCTCATAGCACGCGTTAGTTGGGCTGCATATAACAATATTATTAGGGGCAGCTGATTCAGCTGGTATACATTATATCCCCACCCAGTCATTGGGCAATTTGGTATTGACCGACTGAAGAGTTACAACTAACTGTCCATTCTGTGCCCAAAAAGTGAGCACAGGGAACGCTACAACAACACTGACTCCCAAGACTGTCTTCTTCACTGAGGTGAGCCATCTTGCGTTTGAGAAAAAAAAAAGTGGGTAATTTGAACCATCATTGTAAATAATATAAAGTGAACTTATCAGTTCTTTCAGATTTTACGAGATGAGTTTTGCCTTGTAATTGCTGATAAACGTTCATAATTTATTCTTTTCACGTTCTATCCGCTTTTGGTAAATAAAACGCTGCTTCGAAGAATGTTCCAACTGACAAAATGACAGTGAATTTCAAAACAACAAAAAACAACCCCTGGCACTATACAGTCCATGACGGGCTAAGGCCGACCAAGCGACCGCTGCCCAGCCATTCGGCCTGCAGATATTGGGGTGACGCCTGATCAGCGCGTCGGGTCCCCTCGGCCGTTAATCTTGGTATTCGTGATCGGGGCGCTGTCTCACTGTCAGACAGCTACTCAATTGTCCTCACGAGGCTGAGTGCACCCAGTTCCAACCCTCACGTCAGTTTTAAAATCCCTGATGGAGCCGGGGATCGAACCCGGAGCCTCCGGGTGAGAGGCAGGCACGCTACCCCAACACCACGGGGCCGGCACAGTGAATATAATGTCTCTTATTTTTTTAGCGTATGGCTTTTAGTGCCGGTAGTGTCCGAGGATATGTTCGGCTCACCAGTTTGTAGCTGCTTCTATGCGAACACCCATGGGGTGAGCTACATGTACCGTCGCGTGTGGAGTGTTGTATGGGGAGAAAAGTTTGAATGTAAGGACGAGGAGTTGGAAGGTGGCGGCTGTGGCCTATAGTTAGGGACCAACACCGGCATTTGCCTGGAAGGAAGATGGGAATCCACAGAAGAACATCTTCACGGTTGCCGCCGGGGGGATTCGAACCTCCTCGCCTCCCAGATGTGAGTGACTGCCAGCAGCCACGCCTTAACGACCACGGCTAACTCACCCGGTATGTCTCTTATGATAAGGTCAGACATTCAAAGGGAGCGGCTCTATAAGAGGGTATTGTCTCAACATTCTAACTGGATTGTGGTCCATTGATATCTATATTTCCTTGTGATGAATAATTCAGGTACGATTTGGAACGAGGTGTCCATGGCATAACGTTGCGTACTTCATCCGAATTCCACATAGTCATAGCCCATAACCGCTGAAATGGAAAAGGATTGTAGGGAGGTCGATACTCAGCCAGATAAACCAACACTACCCTACTAGGATGATGACTAGGAAACTCTCGATACATACCGGCCATGCAACAACACTACAGATTAGTTACACATTTGCTAGAAATAAAATACCCATAACATGATGGTAGGACGAGAATCTCGGATCTCGGATGTGAACAGTGAAAGTTGAGACTACGTGAATTCTAGTAACTAATTCGCAGTATTATCGCATGTCGATTGCAAAATGAAAAGGTGATCAGATTTGTAAAAAACGAACAGGCAAACAAAAAATAGTGCCTGGGATTTATTACTAAAAATTACAAACAATAAACTCCCTATCACTAATAGAAATAAAAGCAAGTTAGAATAAAATAAATCTCACATCAGATAGTCCTTCTATCTGTGCTATAAATGTTCATAAACAATGTCATTACAAAAATGTAATTATTTAAGAAATTAATAAAGTATTTACGCATTTAATAACCACCCTGTGACTCTGTCACTGAAGCAGTCTGATCAGCATCAGCTGTTCAAGCATCAAAAATTAAGTTAACAATATAAAAACCCTGAATTATACACATAAGTGCGTAAAATGTGAATATATAATATAATAATAATAATAATTAAATAGAGTTGAAATATATTCATTATATACACCTTTCTATGTTTAACACAGTATTAAAAATACTATTCGCACTATCAGTCGCGATCTGACAGTCATCTAGTGTCTCTGTTTCCAAAAACAGTTCTGTGAACAATGTTTCACACAACAATAAATGTTCAGGTATCTCTGGTAACTTGTCATAATAAGTAAAGCTTGTATATTGAACACTGAAGTTAAATTTAGTTTAGAATAAGTCGTGTCAATGAATAAAATACAATAAGATAAAGAGCGATGCGAAACTACTTAAATAACTCAAAATATACTTCGTGGATATTATACTGATACTGTCTGACATGAACAATACAAATATTAACCCCTATGTCAGTGCTTTTTACACATACTGTAACAATTCGATGCTCCACATGGCAATACATTTCCTTCTCTCGTAATACGGTGAACAATAATCATAATTAGCGTCTGCTACGCTCCAAACATAACATACTTCCTTCTTTTCATTATTACCAACAATCTTCATCACTCCGCACGGCATTACTTCATTAAGAAACCCATCTTGCTACAAACTTGTAGAAGAATCAGTGACTTTACTAGGTAAATACGCAATTGTATACTACCGTTCAGAGTACACTCCTAACTACAGCTCTCCTCTAAATTATTTAACCTCGTGCATTTTTAACAACAATTACATGTTTGTTCTCTACAATTCACTTCACATAGTATTTCTTATTTCTTTCAATAGCGCTTTTCGTTCACTTAGTTCCATAATAGACTGTTTTTCCAAGTTACCAAATATAAGCAATACTAACTCGTAGTTCGCTCGTCATTACTAGTTAATAAATATAAATACACAAGCTGACCCGGCAGACGTTGTCCTGCCAATCAAAGAAAGTGTTGTAACTTTGTTTCTTGAAGTGCTTTTGGATACACAATATTTTTTTCAATTTCTGTTAACTGCCTCTAAACTATCGTGAATTGAATTAACTAATTTAGAAACATTCGTTGGAGCGTGCACAACAACTCTCCAAAGTTTCATCGCAAACGGATAAATGGCATTTAACGCATACGGGATTTGGTTTAAATGATTCGTGCGCTGTCACTCATTTGTTGAATCTACTCGTGCTCTACCAACTGAGAAATGGATTTACTAAGTTAGAAAGCTTCACGTATGTGTACACAACAACTCGTCAAAGTTTCATCGCAATCGATGAATAGTATATGAACGCAATCAGGATTTTGTTGGAACGCTTCGCGCGTCATCACTCATTTGTTACATCTACTCGTGCGCTACCAATATTTCAAAATGGATTTATCAAGTTGAACACCTTCCCTGGCGTGTACACAACAACTCATCAAAGTTTCGCCGGAATCAGATGAATGACATATGAACGCATAAGTGATTTTCTTTAAACGATTCGCGTGCCGTCACTCATTTGTTGATTCTACTCATGCGCTACCTATTGTAAAATAGATTTACTAAGCCTGAAACCATCTCTGGCGTGTACTGAATGATTCACCAAGGTTTGATCGCAATCGGATAAATGATATATGACCGCATACAGGACATTGTGGAAACGATTCGCGCGCCGTCACTCATTTGTTGAATCTACTCGTGCGCTACTTATTAAAAACTGGATATACTAAGACAGAAACATTTCCTGGAGTGTACACAACGATTCACCAAAGTTTCATCGCAATCGGATAAATGGTATATGGACGCATACGGTACTTTGTTGAAATGATTCGCGTGCCGTCACACATTTGTTGAATCTACTCGTGCGATACATATTGTAAAATGGATTTATTAAGCCAGAAACCTTCCGTAGGGTGTACACAACGTCTCATCCAAGTTTCATCGTAATCGGACGAATGGTATTTGAACGCATACGGGACTTTGTTGAAACGCTTCGCACGTCGCCCCTCATTTGTTGAATCTACTCGTGCGCAACCTCCTGTGAAATGGATTACTAAGTTAGAAGCCTTCACTTAAGTGTACACAACAACTCATCAAAGTTTCATCTCAATCTATGAATGGAATATAAACTTATACGGGATTTTGTTGAAACGCTTCGCGCGTCGTCACTCATTTGTTGAATCTAGTCGTGCGCTACCTAATGTGAAATTGATTTACTAAGCCAGAAGCCTTCCCTGGAGTGTACACAACATCTCACCCAAGTTTCATCGCTATCGGACGAATGGTATTTGAACGCATACGGGACCATTTTGAAACGCTTCATGCGTCGTCGCTCATTTGTTGAATCTATTCGTGCGCCATCAATTGTAAAATGGATTTACTAAGCCAAACACCTTCCCTGGAGCTCAATCAACATATCACCCAAGTTTCATGGCAATCGGATGAATGGTATATGAACGCATACGGGACTTTGAAACGATCTAACGTGCAGAGACAAACAGTAGAATTCGACATCACTGCCACCTTTGGTATAAAACACAACTTTCCGCCACGGGCGGAGTGTATGTAATGGCGGTAGTTGCACAGGTTGCGACCAGGTGGCTCTAACGTGCAGAGACCAACCGTCCAAAGACATCAGCTTTCACGAAGGCCTAGGCTAGTGGTTTCCATGACGACTGTTTTTGACTGTATATTGTGGTTCTAAAATTGTGTGTAAATTGTGGTTCTAAAATTGTGTTCATTCCACCTACCAGGTCAGATTGTGAATCTAAACCATACATGGACCCACCCTAATATACATACCAAATTCCATCAAAATCGGTTCAGTCGTTTAGGAGGAGTTCAGTCACATACACACGTGTCGAAGAATTATATATATAAAGATATCCTCACGCATCTGGTGTACATTTAAATGAATGAAATTATTAATATTTAAGCTTGTTTTAAGACATACAAGACCTCAGGTAGACTAACAAATCTCCCGTCAGCTGTCATTTCAGTTTAGAAATGTTCCCAATGAAACTGTTAATAACTATAGGCATCATTTGACCTCAGTTGTCCCTAACATGATCCTATTTTATAGTGTACTTTCATAATAACAATAGTCAAATAAATTGTATTCCGCAATTGGAATTTTATAACTTCCATATTGTTATAAATAAGTGTTTCAGTTATATTCTGACATAATAATGTTTGTTAAACAATGTTACAGCATTTTACAATAATGCTTTCCTTTATAATAATGCAATATAATTATACAAATGTATTCTGTCGCTGTTACGCGTTTGTAACTATCAATAGCAATCTTAACGTTCAAAATATTCTTACTATTGGAAAGTATTTCCAATGAAATATGTTACTATCGAAGCATTCCCTTCGAAATATATTGCTATCGAAGAATTCCCTTATAAAAGGAGTTTCGTTCGAAAGTGAGCATGTTAAAAACGATTCCTTCAAAATATATAAGAAACGAAGTATTAAAGGTCAAAAATGAATGAAATTACGTCTGAAACGACACATGTAGACGTATCAAAGAATTGCAATGAATCTCCAAAATTTAGCTACAATAAACATAGGATAAAGATAAGAATATCTACAATGAAGTTGGTCACCCCTCAATAACAACAAATACTACTGCAAAACTACAGACCTTAGAGCATTCAGTTTTTCTACCTTTCTGATGGCTTCTGGTGTCGTGAATACCTTCATTAGATGTGCTCGATGTTCGGCTCGAACTGCTGGTGCGAGTCGTCTGCGTTGGAAACGGGTTCCTGCCAAGCGTGTGCCAACCATATGATCGCTCCCCGGTCTGGATCGTGCTGCGAACACCTGCGAGGCAGCTCGTCAGCGACCTGGTATCTGGATCTCTTGGTCCACACGATTGCATGCGTCCATCTTCTTCTTCTCTTGTAGCAGATCGTCATCATCAATGTAGATCTGAAGGTCCTGGGTTGATATCTCTTTCTGGTGGTAATGGACATCTTGCTTGTAGTATTGGAAGTCATCTCAGAATACTGCATGTTGTTAAGCAGTTGTGGATTTATCGATTCTCGGTCTTCTAGATCACTCTGAATCTCCAATCCATGGTATAGACTAACCTCCTTCCATTTTGTTTAGTTGCTCATTATAATCTTCTCAGTAATAGTTGAATAAGTTTGTCCTCCCTGACTCAGGTTTATTACGGTCATCTTGACTGTGATATTGTACTGAAGAATGTTGAATGCTGCAATAATATAGCTGTAGTAAGCAATGCTGTTGTTTTTCTCTTCGCTAAAGAATAGTGCTATTGTAGCAAAGTCTTCTTCTAATAGTTGTGATACTGAATAAATGCTTTTCTCTTCTGTAGCTAGTGCAGTTATATTTCACCGGCTTCTCGTATTTTTTCCTCGGCGAATGGTTGATCTCCAAACGGTCCTACTTCGTCTGTCGGCCGTACTTCTTTAACATGGTAACGCTCTGCTGGACGCGTGACTGAAAAACGTCCACTCGGTTCAAGAAGCTGAGTAAGAGTCCTGGCTTCCCTCTCTGCGATGGCGCGCGTGCCATAACTAGCCTGCTCTGCTAGCCTTGCACGGTTGCATTTTAATAGAAATATACTCATAGTTTCTCTCCTAGCCAATAATGTATAACTCTATTTAACCAAATAAATTCCATATTGTATTCTACACCTGTAGAAGTGTTCATATCGCTTTAAATAAGCCAAATTTATATAAAAGCGATTCCCACAAAATGTATGTGCCTGATTGGCTGTTGAAATATCATGATAGAAGCTCCTGGATCTAGGCTCTTATCAGCGGGTCGTGTGCATGATTTTTATTGTCGCCTTGACCAACCAAAACTGGTTTTCTGCCTGCTAACATGAAGCCTTGTTCAATTTCCAGCCTCGAATGATCTGACTCTTCCTTAGTTAAAATCTCATTCACCAGAATATTTCCAAATAATAATTCCATAAAATGCTCCAAAATTTTCCAAAATAGTTTCATTATGCATCATTCACTTCCCAAAATGCATACATAAATATTAAATTGTTTTAATTCAAAATTTCCAATTGTTCTCTCCCATGGTTCAAAAGTCGGTTCGAACCTCGGCTCAATCAAAGTCTTAAGCTGGGCTGAATTCGAGTTCAGTACCAAAAGTGGAAAAACCTCAGAAAGCCACTTTTATTATTATTGTCATTATTTATTTATTCATAATAATAATTATTAATGTAGATTAATAATAATAGTGACTAATAAAAATAATAATAATAATAATTAGGCATGCTTGAAATATACAAACGGCAACATTGACTAACAACACGTTTCATGAGACACCTCACACTGCACATGGACCAGGCAAGTTGAGGTCGCTGCCCTCAGACGAGAGACAAGAGAATAGCGGATAATTAACAAGTGCTTCTGTAGCGTCAATCAGCGCTCACCCCCAAGGCGACTCACACGTACAGGCACGATAAAGAGGGAATTCACTTGTACACAACAGTTCACGGGGCTCAGGCCCTCGTACTTCAGTGAGATTTTGTGATGTCTGTACAAGTGAGTATTTTTAATAGGGGTATGTTTTGGAAGGAGGTGTCCGTGGCATTACATTACGTACCAAAAGTGGGAAACCCTCAGAAAACCACTGTTATTATTTATTAATTAATTAATTAATTTATTTATTTATTTATTTATTTTAAGCGAATTCTCCCAATAAATGGATGACGTTTAGCAAATAACTCAATCCAGTTTTTTTATTTTCTTCTTGTTGTTCCAATAGGCTTTCATTCTTTCCTAGAAGGCTCGTTTACGTTCCTCGGACCACTTAGGTCTGTACTTTTTTGTTTTGGGTGCTTTGATGTAACTTTCCATTTGTTTACTTTGTGTCTGAAGGTGTCCCTTTCTGAAATGTCTGTTGAACTTAGGTTTGCGTTTTTGAGGTCCTTTCGAGGTTCCTCTAGCCGAGGTGTTGAGCTCTTGAGTGAGGTTTCATAATGTATTATCCTTTTAATCAATCGATTTTCTGGTAGTCTAGTCTTAATATCAATTTCGAAGTTTGAATACTGTTATGTTGTTTTGATTGAGTGATTGTAGCCTGTAACCATCTTTGGTATATGTTGCTCCTAAGATTTTATTATTATTATTATTATTATTATTATTATTAAAACAAGTGTTTCCGTTTCAGCTTGCGCAGTAGTCTATTATAGACCTTGTTCTCTTAGTGCACTCTACAATGTGGTAACGAACACAGGGTAATTCACATAATTCACACACACAACTATCAGATTGGTGGGAGAACTTCGATCTTAGAGTGATATCCATGTTAACAAAGCTTCTAAGATCCTGATTCGTATCGTTCCACGGCCCGCTCATCATTGATTCGGTGGAGTAGAATTACATCCATATGGCATTCCTTTTTGCCATTTTTTCTTTCAAACGTTTCCTCCAACCATCTGTAGAAGGCAGAGCGAGAATTACTCTCGAGTATTCGATTAAGAAAGGCTCCTATGCAGGTGCATATACCAGTGGCGAGCGAATATATCTTGACACACCGATGGCTGCCTTTACGAGACGCGCCTTGACATTCGCTTAGGTGATGAGATCGTTCGTCGTTAGTTTAACCCAGGTGATTTCAGTGGCATGGGTTAAAACAGGTATTTGCATCAAACCACTTTTAGAATTTGTGTGGTAGGAATCAATTACACCTCTTCTCAGTTAGCCTTATTATGATTAAATATCTCAGAAAAGCTCGAAATCGAACTCGTGACCTCAGGGATGGAAGTTAGAAAATCTAGCCACTACACCTCGAATCAGTCTTGTTCACAACAAGCTGAATACACTGCTGCGTCCCCTTTCTTTTACATACTGCGTTGATGTTAGAAATACAGCCTATGACATATTTATTTTAATAAATCCGTAGTAGACTGGAGTACCTCCAAGGGGGGGAAAAAGTAACAAATTGGCTGCTCATTCTAATTACATGGTCAACTAACATACCTGCCCGTAATACTGGAGTTTCAGCTTCGATTCTCGATCGTGGTCTCATGATCAACTCGCATGCTTCAATCCATGTCCGCTTTCTAAACCTTATTATTATCCCCATGCCCTCGGGGTTAGGAATGAGGTGAGATGAGTATTCTGAGAAGTGATGGATTGTTTGGATGCCCTGTCTGACGCTAAAGATTGTTGCCAATTCAATTTAGGGGTTTGGGATACCTTAGTCATCATCTTCATGTAGTTGGGGTTGTCAGATAACCTGCATTGTGATGACTGTGGCAGTGTGTGAAGCTGTATTAGAGACAAAGGGGGAGTGGGGAGTAATTACTATCTCAGCATATTCCTGGAGAGAATGCGGAAAAACTCGGGAAAGAAACACACTTAGGATAGCCGCTGTATGCGCCGGGATTTGAACCTACGATAACCAGACTTGCTGCAGCTGCCCACGTGGTCGTGGTGTGTGATCTAACGAGTACTGCTACGCCGTGGGTGACACTACTGAGATTAATGAAACTGGGTAAGAATTTGTAAGTAAGGGTCCAGTAACCTCGAAGTTCCGCTCCTCAAAGCAACAATCGCCACCAACAACATCAGTTGAAAGAAAGTGGCCTTTATCTGGAATTAAAAATGGGGAAACGACGGAAAATAATTTCAAGGGCGACTAACGGTAGGGTTTGAAGTAACTCTTCTTCTGAGTCTGAAGATAGGCTGGTCTCATTGGCTTGCACCTTAGTACGCGTAGCTAGCGCAGTTACTTAAGAGAGGCTATATTCTAAAAACATTGTTTTCTTGCGATATTACTAAACTTTGCATCAGCTCAGGACAAGTGGTTAAATTGTGACGTTTGTGAATGAAGAGCACGCTAATGAAAGAGGGTGATCACCTTGTGGTATCCGGATTCGATTCCTGGCTCTGCCAAGAAATTTGAATGCTATTGTGAGGGCTGAAACGAGGTACACTCAACCTTGTGAGGCAAATCTGAGAAGATGAGGGTTCTATGCCCACCTCAGCCATCATAGAAGTGGTTTTCCATAGTTCACCACTTCTACTCCAGAACAATGCTGGGAAGGATCCTAACTTAAGGCCACGGCCACTTCCTTCCAAATCCTATCCCACAATTTACAAATACACACTCTAGTACAGCCATCACAATTACACAGGTTATCACACAAATTACACACACATACCAAAATACACGGGGCTATACGACTACGATGTCGTAGACCCTAAAATAAGCAGCAACAGCAACTAATGATCGAGGGCGCGCAGAGTGAGTTGATTCCATCGACTCGAGGCTAATGGATGTACGACTTCCAAGATGAAATGTTAATAATTGTGGTTCAGATTCCACGTTAAAATGAAGCTCCCGTCGTTATGATCGTGAGATTTACTGTCACATATTCCTTCCTTCCTTCCTTCCTCCTTCCCTCCCACCCTCCCTTCCTTCCCTCCTTCCTTCCCTCCTTCCCTCCCTCCTTCCTTCCTTCGTCCCTTCTTGCCTCCCTTCCTTCCCTCCTTCCTTCCTTCCTCTCTTCCTCCCTCCCACCCTTTCTTCCCTCCTTCCTTCCCTCCTTCCCTCCGGCCTTCCTTCCTTCCCTCCGGCCTTCCTTCCTTCCCTCCGGCCTTCCTTCCTTCCTCCCTTCGTCCCTCCTTCCCTCCCTTCCTTCCCTCTTTCCTTCCTTCCTCCCTTCCTCCCTCCCTTCCTCCCTTTCTTCCTTCCTTCCCTCCTTCCTTCCTACCTCCCTCCCTCTCTCCCTCTTCCTTCCCTCCTTCCCTCCGTCCTTCCTTCCTTCGTCCCTTCTTCCCTCCCTTCCTTCCCTCCTTCCTTCCTTCCTCTCTTCCTCCCTCCCACCCTTTCTTCCCTCCTTCCTTCCCTCCTTCCCTCCGGCCTTCCTTACTTCCTCCCTTCGTCCGTCCTTCCTTCCTTGAATTTCTAAGTTTTGTATCCATTTTATAGACAATTTGTGGAGCTTGTTCTTAACATGTGTCCTCTTCTCATTTCAGGTAAGCCTGTGATCCACAGCAGTTAAATACACCGCAGAGTGGGTGAGTCTAGTTTTAGCCCCCTCTCCTAATAAAAACAAGCAGTTCCGAGAACAACTACAGTAATAACTTATAGCTTATGTACATGTATTTTACTGCTGCTTTCCCGTCTTGAAACTACCTCTCCATTAATATTTCTCCATGAGATGGACTAAATAGCTTTTAGATTATTGACCTACATTGTGATAACTTATAGGACAACAAAACTCAAAACTCGGTATCTAAACATTGTAGTCACTTTTGACACCAAACATAAATAACTAAATAAATAACTTATTAAATAAATAAATAAATAAATAAATAAATAAATAAATAAATAAACAAATAAACAAATAAATACATAAATCAAATTTTGCACGTGCATTGTGAACCTTAAGAATACATTCAGAGTCGCCAGGTCTGCCAACTGTTGATATATGAGATTGGCTGCGTGGCGCAGTGGTAACGTTCTCGCCTACTGTGCCCAAGGTTGCAGGATCAAATCCTGGCAGAGTCAGTTGTTATTTAAGAGTGAGAAAATGCGAGGGAGCCGGCTCAGTATAGGCTATTTACTGACCAGTTAAAGATCCCATTTGGGAGAGAAGTCTAGCACCCCCAGCGCGGCGTCTCTAAGTAACGATTTCGCAATACGAATGGTCTGGTGATATACTGTAGGTAAGTACAAACAAATAATTGGCACCCTCTTTTGCTATGGCAGACCGTTCTTGATTGCAACTGTAAGTAACTCGTCCAATCTTCCCACCACTTGAATCACTTGGATAATTAAATGTACAAGAGAAATGTCACGAGCAAAGTGAATCAAAACTTTACACGACTGATTCACTAGTGGAATTGATAATAATTGGAAATGCTCGATACGAATTGTTTTGTTCCTATTCATTCTTCTCACCCTCCAAGCAACCTTACTTGCCACATGTACGTGGAGGAGCAGAGAGGGGTGGAGAAAAGGTGCTTGTGCAGGAAACATTGACCTCAGTTCTTCATATATTAAATGTGTGGATCATTCGTGTAGAACCACAGAGTTATCCTAGGAAATTCTGAATGCAAAATATATCACTGTTTATCGTTGACGTGCTCTACTTCACAGAATATATGAGATAAGATGCAGTTACCACTGGCCATATAAACAAACAATTCAGGAAGAAGATGTAGGATGGATCCTGTTTTACATTTTAAGAGATATTACATCTATATGGCTAGGTATTTTACGTAACATATATATGGACGCCCTTCATTGCGGAAACTATAACTACTATAAAGGTTGTTTAATAATGCTTGACGCTGCCTCTTTGGGTAGTGGCTAGCATTATTGGCTGTCACCGCAGAGGCCCGGGTTCGATTTCCGGCTGTGCCAAGAAATTTAATTCTGGTCTGAGGGCTGGGACGGGGTTCACTCAGCATCTTGAGATAAAGCTGAGGAGAGGCGGGTTTGATTCCTACTTCAGCCATTCTGGAAATTGTTTTCCGTGGTTTCCCACTTCTACTCCAGGCAAATGCCGGGATGGTTCCTAACTTAAAGGCACGGCCGCTTGCTACTCAAATCCTACCTCAATTACAAATCCACACACTAGTACAGACATCACTGTGACACAGGTTATTAGACAAATTCTACACACACCCAAGTGAATGGGGCTACATGAGCGCGACATCACAAAGACCCTAAAGAATCAACAACAACAACAATGGTATTGCTTGAAACCTGTACTATCTACTGGCACGTTAGAACTCCCTTTCTAGGACCCTAGTATCTCGGTGCCTACGGTAGGTAAAAGGTATATTGAATCTGTATAATTAAATTATCATATTTCTCAGTAATGACAAAATTTTCATAAAATTCTTCATTTGTTAATGTATATCGATTCTGGAAATAATATGTCATAATTATTTTCTATATATGATTTGTGGTGGTTGATAACTAACGATGAGTAGTGAGGAGTGTTTTATACGAGGCCACTGTAATAGGTTAACTTTTCTTTGAGTATAATCTTTATGACGTAACGAGCTAAATCGTACAAAAAAGTTTTGTAGTATTAACTATCCTCTCACACGAAGGATTAGGTTCTATGAAGATCATATCACTCAAATTATCGCCTTGAGTGGGCATGTCCTGCATTACACGTGTATCGATCCCTGGCACAACTGCCTCACTCAGGATCACTTTTTGTCTGCGTGTTAAGCGACATTTTAAATGCGTGTGTCTAAAGTCTGTTCACCGAGTCTAGATAGTGAAAGAAAACACAGTTGCACTCGTGATTGCAGGGCTGCCCGCAAGGGGTGCATAGAGCTGTGCCTGTTGAACATACACCAACTTCAGTGCTGTGTATAGCCTACATGTGAAGCGGGCTGACTTATCGGTTACATGCTACAGCGCGGATCATTTATTGTCCGTTTATTTCATTAATTAATTAATTAATACGTTATTAACAGTATAGACTGTGCGGCACAGCACTAAGTGCAGCAAGTCTTGTCTTTTCTAGGGCTACGGCATTACTAATGATCTCGGAGCTTCTTGGCTACCCCTGTCCGGCAGAGTCGATGACGTGCTGGGCGTGTTTCCCTGTCCAGGTAGCCAGGGGCACTGTCTCGACTCTGCGAATAGACTTTAGGTTTAGTATCCCTCTTTGGGAAATTTTAATCTCACTGCGATTCATGAAAGTATATTTTGCTTTAGAAGTTGTGTTAAGAGGGGCAGATGACCTCGTAGTTCCGCCCCTTAAAACAACAACAACAACAACAACAACAACAACAACAACAACAACAATGCTTTAGAAGTGTTTCCTTGTGGGTCAATGTGCATCATCTGTTGAACGTCCGGTACAAAAAGTTACTCCTTCTTAATGAATAAGGCAGAAATGGTTCCCAATTTCGGCAAATGGAGTATACATATTTAGCCGCAATGTGGTTCTGAAACTCCCTCTGTCACTTTGAGGGTTTTGTAAAATATCGCCTGCCATCTGTAGGTTGCCTTATCTTAATGCCTATTATAGGCTTCTTATTGCCCTTTGCAAGAATATTAATCAGAAACAACCTCGTGGTGCAATGGCTAGCATTCTTGGCTGTCACCTCGGAGGTCCAGGCTCAATTCCCGGCTGAGCCAAGTAATTTAAATCTGGTCTGATGCTGGAAAGGGGTAAATTCAGCCTTATGAGGCAAAACGGAGCAGAGATGGGGTCCATTCCCATCTCATCCATCCAGAAAGTAGTTTTCCGTGGTTTTCTCATTTCTACTATAACCAAATGCTTAGATGGTGTCTAACTTAAGGCCACGGCTGCTTCCATCCCAATCCTCACCTGAATTACAAATACACTGATGAATCCATCACAGTAACACAAGTTATCAGACAGAATTTCACACACACCCAAGTGTACGTGGGGTAAATGACCATGATGTCCTATCCCCTCAAATGAACAATATCGACAGTTTTCCTCATGAGACGATTTTGTCAAGAATTTTTATATGGCTAATGTAGCCATATTCAGTAAAGTGAACAAGAGAAGCTGCATTTGAAAGAAAATTCACCTCAGCCTTAAAGAAATCGGTTTCCTTCGCAGCAAATCTGTTTCAATCAAGTGAATATAATGACATCTGTAGCAATCCCGTCGTGAGAGAATGTAATTCTCTTGTAGAGCGATTGTGTTGGCTTGTCTATTCTCCTCCGCTACACAAGCCCAGAGGGAGAAGTAAGCCCTTCACTGTACTCTATCCTCTAAACTGAGCTCCAAGAGGGACAAAGTCTCGTTGTTGCTGATTTAATTAGGCACTTGTGACTCCGAGGTCAATAGCCCCATCTACCTATGAACGTATCGAATCAGTCGGAAACTTATGTTAATATGAGGTTGTCACGCATGTGGGTATTTGTAATTGGGATTAAATAAGGAAAGGAGACAGCCATGGCTTTATGTTAGGTACCATTACAACATTTTCATGGAGAAATGAGGTTAACTGCAGATAAATACTTCAGGATTACCTAAATTGGAATTCAAATCCCCCTCTCCTCAGTTTTCCTCATGAGACTAAGCAAAATTTCATACGGTATTATTAATATTATTATTATTATTATTATTATTACAGTATTATTATTTTTATTATTATATCAGCATGCTACTGCTTCACGGAAATAACTGTAAGGAACTGAATGTGAAAAATGGATTTTGAAATATTTCCAGTTTTAGATTTTAACATTTGCTATATTTACATGAATATTGCATTAATTTTATTATATTTGTTAAACAGTATTAATGGTAGTTTTTATTTTTAGTGATAAATTAGAGATTATAGCTACAATCAAATTAATAATCAACTCTATAATTGACCACCTCGTGGTGTAGCGGCTAGCATTCATGCCTGTCATCCCGGACGCCCGCGTTCGATTCCCGGCTCTGCCAAGGCTCTTAATTCTGGTTTGAGGGCTGTAACGGGGTAGGCCACTAAGCACTTACTGTTCAAGAAAGTGGGTGCCAGGTGGGTGCCGAAAACTATAATACCCGACCAAAAGTGTCATTCTTATTTTGTTTTATTAGTTGTTACCCGTGCTCGTTTAATCGTGCACCACGACCACACGCGCAGCAGCAGCAAGTCCGGTGATCGCAGGTTCAAATCCCAAGGCTGACTGCGGCTATCCAGAGTGTGTTCTTCCCTGGGTATGTCCACACTCTCTGCAGGCAAATTCCGGGATAATACCTTACTTCTAGTTCCGGGGCATCTGCCTCATCCCTGTCCCTGATATAGTTACACACACTACTACAGTCATTACTGGATTACAGGTTATCAGACAGTTTCAACGCTCACCCAACTGCACGGGGCTGTCGACCAAGATGTTCAAAGCCCCTCAAATGAATTATTAACAACAACATTAGTCGTTCAGCTAGGTTTTAATTTCCTTTTTCACTATGTTTTAAACGAGAACTATGTGTACGCTACATGAGGAGACTTTTTAGCCTCAGTGGCAGTTCCTTGACTAATACATTCAAATGCAATTCAATTCAGTCATCTTAAAAGTAGTTTTGAGTGGCTTCCACTTCCACTCCAAGCAAATGCCAGGATGGTTCCTATCCTAAGGTCACGGCCGCCTCCTTTCAAATTAGTGTTGAGAAGAAGGTGAGGATAATTTGGGTATAAACCAGACCAGGCGCTGTCAACCTTTTTGTGTTTCCTATATAAAGTACCCCAGCACCATTAAATCGCATATAATTAAGAAGAGAGTACGTGAGGCTAGGAGAACACTTGGAGCATCAAATTCCGGTTTATGGAGCAGAATTATTATAAACAAAACTAAGATACTTATTTACAGTTTATTGGTACAAAGTATTTTGTTATATGGAGCAGAAACTTGGACGTTAAACAGACAGCAAGCAAACAAATAATTAGTAACAGAGATGGATTATTGGAGGAGGGCGGCAAGAAAATCAAGATTGGATAAAATTATAAATACGACAATCAGAAAAATTATACAGGTAAAAATAAATGTAGCCTACTAGAAGTGGTTGAAGAAAGAAGATTACAATGGAAAAAAGGATGCAGAATAGTAGAATTCCAAATGTAATGTTACATTGGCAAGCTGAAGGTGAACGGAAACGGGGTGAACCAAGAGAACAATGGGTGGATGGATGGTGTAAAGAGAAGCTTGGCTACCAGAGGCTTAACCGAGGATCATTCTGAAGACCGAAATTTGTGGAGTAGAAAATTTTGGGGTTGAAGGAAAACTATTGTATTGTAGAATATTCCTGACAAAGAAGCAAAAGGAGAAGAAGATTAACAATATTATTATTTATAATAATAATAATAGCAATACAACGAGCATGGGCCTCTCTTTCCAATTCCTGTCCCTCCCACAGAAGGGTTGAAATAGCTAGGGATTCAACTCTCACCAGGAATGCTGAAACTGCTTGCATAACTCAAACAGTTAAGATATACACCCTCTGTCTGAAAAGTTCGGTGAATGGGTCTATATTACGAACGGATTGTTGGCTTACCTGAAACAGCCGTTACTATCCTTGGAAGTAATCCCCGTGGATGGTTATGCACTTCTTAGAACGGCTGTACAAGTCCTGGCATAGTCTTCCTGAAGGATAGCCTTCAGTTGGGTCGTCACATTACGTTGGATGTCCGAAATGTCCGATAACCTCTGGCCCTTCGGGACTTTTCAGCGACCCTGGACCCAGATACTCGATACTTTGACGCTTGCCTTCGAGGTCGTAACTCAGGCACCAGGTCTCGTCACCCGTGACGATGGTTTTCAGGACCATTCCATTCCACGGAACATTCACCCTTCTCACTGCCACCCGTCGAACAGGTGTGCGTGTTAGGTTGCATAATTTCACCCTTCTCACTGCCGCCCTTATATCAGGTGTGCAAGGCAGGTTGCATAAATTCACGCTTCTCTCTTGCTTTCAATTTCGAGTTTTGACGACCCAAACTGAAGGCTATTCCTAAAGAAGACTATGCCATGAGTTTCCAGGACTTGTTCAGTCGTTCTCAGACGTGCATAACCATCCACGGGGATTACTTCGAAGGACAGTAACGGCTGTTTCAGGTAAGCCAACAATCCGTTCGTAATATAGCCCATTCACCGAACTTTTCAGACAGAGGGTGTATTTACTTGTCGAGTGGAATCAGCATCTTTTGTCACTCATAAAACAGGGATGTTCAATTAACTTAACTGTAGATTAAAATATTATTTCACAAAATGATAATATTTCTGTATGTCAAAACTTGTGATGAAAACGTTATTACTCCGGTTCGTGCAACAGAATTTGAATTGAAGAATGGATTCTTAGGGAGCTTGTGCTCGCGAGTCTTTCTGTCTCGCATGATGAGAGCACAAAATTTTAGTATTGTTATTAAAAATAATTATACACTCGCCTGAATAAATACTAAAAAGAAATTAATTATTAAACTTATTCTTAGTACATGTTTCGGGGATTAATCATATTAGGTTTAATAACCTTTCATATCACAGTGCTACGCATTATTTTGTTTTCAATATGTTTTTAGCTGATGAAGGGGATAAAATTTGATCAATCCCCGAAACATGTACTAAGAACAAGTTTAATAATTAATTTATATTTAGTATTGATTCAGGCGGGTGTATAATTCTTTTTTAGCCTATTTTCAATTTTGAAAAAATAGGCTTATGAGATCACCTTTTGTCCGTGTGTATGTGCGCGAGCGCGCGCGCGCGCGCGCGTGTGTGTGTGTGTGTGTGAGTGTGTGAGAGAGAGAGGTGTGTGTGTGTGTCCCCCTAATAAAATCTAAACGGCTGGAGCGATTTCAATGGAACTCGGTAAGTTCATAGCGCTATTCCCGGTGACCTCGACCGTGCCCTTCAAATTTTGTTACGTCTCACCAATCCAACATGGCGGTTGTGCGAAATATTTCACTAGCATTCAATATCTCCGAAACTATTACCGATATCGCCCTGAAATTGTGTACTGTGATAAAGAGCGCTACTAGAAGTTCAACTATGAGACTTTCAAAAATCTGGTGACTACAAAACCAACATGGTGGCCAAGCGAATTTGAGACTTTTAAATAGACTTTTCTCGCGATTTAACAATCCAAACGTAATGAAACTTGGTACAGCAATTGTTTACACACATTGTAATGCACTGGAGTTTAATTTAGTTCAATTGTTTACATAACCTCAAAATGGCGGTTGTACGAAATATTTCACTGACATTCTATATCTCCGAAACTATTACATATATCACCCTGCAATTTTGTACGGTGATAAAGGGTACTGATACAAGTTTACCTATGTATATTTCATAAACCTGTAAAGTAAAAAACGAACATGGCGACCAAGCGAATTTGAAATATTTTAATAGACTTTTCTCGTGATTTTACTCTCTGAGCGCCATGAAATGTGGTACAGTAAATGATTTTGCAGTTTGTAATTCTCTGCCATCTAATTTAATTCAATTGTTTACATAACCTCAAGATGGCGGCTGTGCGAAATTTTAAAATTAAGTTTTTATTTCTTGTGTCGTAATCATGCGATCGAAGTGAAAGTTTGAATAATGAACCTAGGCAATAATTGTCCTTGAATGGTACATAACTCTATGGCCTATACATATAACAATCCTAAATGGCGAGCTTCCGAAATATTTAGACGGTTCTCAATATCTACGAATCTTTTACAGCAACCAAACTGAATTTTTTAGTGTTCATAGAGACTATGAACATATGTTCACCTATAGGACTTTCAGTAACCTGGTGAGCACAAATCCAACATGGCGGCGACGCGAAGTATAAATATTTAAATGGACGTTTCTCGCGAATTAACTATCCGAGTGCCGTGAAACGTTGCACCTTAAATGCTTGTACAAATGTTGATCCACTGGCATCTAATTTACTTCAATTGTTTGCATAATCACAAGATGGCTGCTGTGCGTAATTTTAAAATCCCGTTTTTACTTCTTGTGTACTGATCATGCGATTGAAGTTTGAATACCACACGTACACAATAATCTGAATGTAATAGTACAAAAATAAAAATCCAACCTGGCGACCATCTGAAATATTTAGACGGTTCTCAATATCTACGAATCTGTTACAGCAATTAAACTGAAATTTTGTATGTAGATAGAGGCAATTAACATGAGTAGGATATATGAAAATAGGCTGTATAGTTCTTCACGGGACTACTTGTAGTAATTATTTTAGCATATCAATACGGAACCACCATGAATAATTTAAATACTAACTAACCCCGTGGCACTACAGCCCTTGAAGGGCCTAGGCATACCAAGCGACCGCTGCCCAGCCAATTGGCCTGCAGATTTTGGGGTGACGCGTGGTCAGCTCGTCGGTTCCCCTCGGCCGTTAATCTTGGTTTTCGTGACCGGGGCACTGTCTCACTGTCAGACCACTACTCAATTGTCCTCACGAGGCTGAGTGCACCCCGTTCCAACCCTCACGTCAGTTTTTTAAAATCCCTGACGGAGCCGGGGATCGAACCCGGGGTCTCCGGGTGAGAGGCAGGTGCACTACACCAACACCACGGGGCAAGAGAATAATTTAAATAATGTCACCAAATTTTGTTTCAAGGCCCATACATGAAACAACAACAACAACTGTTGTTTCAGGCCACGATGGCAGTTGCGCAAAGAATGAGGTATGGTGTCATCTGTGTAGGCGGTGAGTGTCTGGGCGTGGTCCTTCCATCTGACACCCCCTAGAGGTGATCAATAGGACGCGCGACCACGCGGTGAATTATCAAACATCGGAAGACAGCGCCAATTACTGAGCTGGCTGGTGGAGGGCGAGGAATATAAATCTCAGAGCAGCTAGTTCATAATGCACAGTGACAGACTGAAACCTCTTGAATAAATGGCGAGTTTGGAATTGTCTCCTTGCACACTCCGAAACAGCAGAGTTGGCTGTCTTGTCACTATACAGAGTCTGTGCACCGGAAAACCGTATTGTTGCTGATTCATTTACGGGCCTTATGACATCGTAGTCGTGTAGTCCCGTGTACTTGGGCATGCGTGCTGTTGAATCTATACTTGTGTTATTCTGACGGCTGTAAAACTATGAGTAGGGGACGTTCAGGCGCTATCGGATACTTACGAATTATTTGGAGTGAAAACATCAGAGTTGCGTAATATTATATTTCAACACCCCATTTCCCATTAATGTCTATTTAACTCTGGTAAAACGTTCACACACAAGAATTACTAACAGGTAAGAAATAAGTGCATTCACAAAAATTACAATTTTAGTTGGCGGGCAAAATCGGACGGTCTTAATTTAGATTTCCTGATGTTCATAGAAGGAAACAAAGATTCAATTTTTATTCCAATCATAATAGGAGGGGCGTTCTATATTGTTGTACACTTTTTTTCTACCTAAATGACGTACATTACACATCAGTTGTTACGTCCACCTTCTCAACATAATCTCCTTGTAACTATATGCACTTTTGCCATCGTTGTGTCAGTCTCTCCAGACCTTCCTTAAACCATTCTTTCGGAGTGCTGCGTACCCATGCCTTGACAGATGTGTCCAGAGGTTTGTTCATGTTCCCGAACAGGTGTAATCACTTGGTGCCAAATCGGGAGAGTATGGTGGATGTGGCAGCACCGTGAATCCCATTTGATCAATGGCAGCGGTGGTGTCTCGGGTAGTGTAGGGCGGGCATTTTCATGTTGCAGAATCACACCTTTAGCCCTCTTTCCTAGCCGCTTAGTTTGAATGGCACGACGTAAGCGCTTAAGGGTTGCCACAAATGCTGCACTGTTAATCGTGGCCCCCAATTCCAGTCAGTCAATGAGGATGATGCCCTTTGTGTCCCAGAACACTGTCGCCATTCGCTTGCCGACTGATGGCACTGTTTAGCGGTGGACTGCCCCTATGCTTCCATTGCATGTGCGCCGTTTTGTGGATTTTGCAGAACTGGACACAGTTGTCAAGGCAAGGGTACGCAGCACTCCAAAAGAATAATTTCAGGAAGGTCTGGAGAGACTGACACATGAATGGCAAAAGTGCATAAAACTACAAGGAGATTATGTTGACAAGGTGGACGTAACAACTGATGTGTAATGTACTTCATTTGGGTAGAAAAACATTAAGTGTAAACAATGTAGAACGCCCCTCCTATGTATAACAAAACGTTTACCCTTAATAACTGATTCATCTCTCTGTGGTTCAACACTAGCAGCTACTGTACCAAATCCAGTCTTCACTGATGGTCTCAACACAAATGACATTTAAACTAAACGCCTCCTATCCTCTTCTTTGATAATTGAGTAGTGAGGTCCCCGCACTTGTCATACAATAACTAAAGCCCTGCGCGGATGCGGATATATTTTGAATGGCTGTGCGGATAGCGGACAAGCTGCGGGTAATGTTTGGAGTAAATTTGCGGATAGTTTCTAGAATACAATCCGAACTTGTTGAATATCATGGGGAATGTTGGGTAATTGTGCGCACCTATGTTTTTCGAGTTGGTAGTACAACTAGCAACTCAGTTCCCTGCTACCCTTAAGCTGTCATCGTACCTATCACATATGGACAGTCAGCATGATGCCAGTCGCTATGTGATAACCGGAGGCTTGGATGAAGAAACTTAACACGTTGCATGTTATTTTCTGTAGCCAGCAAATAAGAAGGTAAGCCTACAGTTGTGATTCAATTATTTAAAATTAAATGTACAGGCCGGACGTTTGTTTTAGACGAGTGAAAAATCTTAATGGAAGCCTGGAGGCGAGTTACTACAGTACCTGTGTTGTTATCAGCTGCCCCAAGCGGACCGATGATTGACAAAGCTGTTTCGCACTACTGATGAAGTACAGTCATTGGCAAATATAATGACGTTCTGCTCGTAACTACGTAACGTGTACTTCCGCGTCACATAATACTTCGATGTGGACTGCACTGCCTGCTCAAGTCTGGAATTCCATTACATCAGATCGGTGGTGACAAGTGAGAAGCGATAGGGTGAGAGAGTGAGTGTTTGTAGGCTCACCCGCAGGCTTCAAGGTCAAGGGCAATCGTCTAAAACAAACGTCCGGCCTGTACGTAGTTATACATGCCAGTTTTGCATGTATTTATGTTTCAATATAATAGATTAGTTCATATCCTCGCCGCTAGATCGGGGGTCCATTCATTCCATTCCTGACCCGGTCGGAGACTGGAAGCAGGCTGTGGATTTTCATTTTCACCGGGATTCAGTGAGTTACGTTTTAAAAGCAGAGTGGGGTATGGAGTGCAGATCGTATATGATACAAGTACTACAAATACCAATACAACGCGACATTAATGGCAAAATATTTCGTGTTTTTTCTCCAGATGCCAAGAAATTATACGCGGAAAACGGAGAAAAACTCCTACCCAGCAGTAAATGTGCAGAAATCTCGACGTGCAATTAGGGATGATGGGAGGAAAAGAAGAGAAGTGGGGAGAAGTTTCAACATTCCCCAGTCAATCCTACCAAAGCAGTTGCTGCAAAATTGTCTTGCTTCACCTCGTCTAGTCCGTAAAGCTGTTTTTCTAACGAAATTGAGTCATAATTATCCGAATACCTTTTGACATTGGTAAAATTATTTTATGGCTTAACGCCCACAAAGCTTGTCAGACGGTTCGATTCAAGTTCACATGACATTTTGTACAGTACATAGCCTAAGGGTTCAACTTGCTGCTCAAATGTCTAAAAGATCAAGTATAAAGCAACACATTGAAAATATTATTGTAAATCCAGTAGATTCGGATAACAAACGTGTGGGTAAAAGTCGCGTGGATGCGGGGCGGATGCGGATAACAGTCGTGCGGATGCGGGGCGGATGCGGATAACAGCCGTGCGGATGCGGGGCGGATGCGGATAACGTTTTGTCTATCCGCGCAGGGCTCTAACAATAACCTAGTACTACTGAACTGGAAAGTATTCCAACACATAGTTAAAGCTCAGAAACTAGCACTTATTCGATATTTCCCACCTTCCCCTATTCATAATTAGGTCTACGATTTGGAGAGGAGGTGGCTGTGGCCTTATTTTAATTACTATCCTGACATTTGCTTGGAGTAGAAATGGCAAACCACGGAAACCCACTTCCGGGATGTTCGAGGTGGGAATCGAATACGCCTCTTCTCTGTTCTACCTCACGAGATTGACTGTACACCGTGCCAGCCCTCAGACTAGAATTAAATTTCTTGACAGAGCCGGAAATATAATCCAGGGTAAACGTTTTGTTATACATAGGACGTAACACCTCGGGGATAGCCAATAATGTCTACCCGCACGCCAGGAGGTAAACGAACAGTAATGTTGTCGACCTTCGTTCAAGAGGGACTTGTCCCTATCTCGGGTTAGTTCATGAAAGCAGGCCTATCAAATTCATGTGGCTAGTGTTGGTTGGTTCCTCAGTTTAGGGGCTGCGACAACGCGGTCATGTAGGCCCGTGTACTTTGGGTGTGTGTAGAAACTGTCTGATAACCGGTGTTAATTGTGATGGCTATATTAGTGTGAGTTATCTGTGATTCAGGTAAGGACTGCAGACGATCAATTTCAAGTAGTTCCTACGTTTGCTACCAAATGCTACCGTCAACGACACCTAGCTGCGAACTTGGCTAATAGATGCCACCGCAACCGGAACCTGGCCGTGAACGATGGAACTCAATAGAGCGTTAATCAAATCTAACCTACAAATTTAGCTTCACACAATTGTAGTTAGTGGAAGGTTATTTTACATGTCATAAATCTGTGACATGGGCCCGCCGGCTTTACTTCCCCTCCGAAGGAAGGCATACTGAGGGATAGTTAACGCTCTTAAAAAATCCGACGATTTTGGCCAGGTTTGAACCCGCGATCTTGGGCATAGAAGTGGCTAATGTAGGGGATACATAGCCTATTGGCTACCACCCCCTGAGATCGAGGTTCAATTCCCACCTCTGTCAAGAAATCGAAATCCGGTCTGAGGGCTGGAATGGGGTGCACTCAGCCTCGTGAGGCAGAACTGTGTTTGAATCCATTATGTTTTTGTTGTTTTTGTTTTTGTTATTGTTCTGGTATTATTTCCCCGTGTACTTGGGTGTGTGGAATTTATCTTATAACCTGTGTTATTGTGATGTCTGTAGTAATATGTGTATTTGCGAACGAGTTGTTGATTCTTTAGGGACTTTATGACATCATGGTTATGTATCTTCGTGTACTTGGGTGTGTGTAGAAGGTGTCTCATAACCTGGGTTATTATGATGGATGTACTAGTGCGTATGTTTTGTAATCGAGGTAGGATTAAGTTAGGAAGTGGCCGTGGCCTACCGTTAGGTACCATCCCAGCATTTGCCAGGAGTAGACATGGAAAATCATGGTAAATTACTTCTAGAATGGCTGAAGTGGGAATCAAACTCACCTGTCCTCTGTTTTCCTTGCGAGGCTGACAGCGCCCCCATTTTAGCCCTCGGGACAGAATTAAATTTCTTGACAGAGCCAGGAAATGAACCCTGACCTCTTGGGTGGTAGTCAATAATGTTAGCCACCGCACCACGAGGTTGTTTGAATCCCGTCTCAGCCATCCAAGAAATAGATTTCCGTTGTGTTCTCTTCTACTAGAGGCCAACACAGTTGCCTCCTACCCTTCCTAGCCTCAATTACACATGCATACATACACTACCACAAGCCAGAATAACACAGGTTAGCATACAAAATCTATACCCATACTCAAGTACAATGGGCTGTTACAACTGTGTTAGTCCATTGCTCATGGTGCACCATGTGACGGTCAAGTAACTCTACAACCTGTCGTCTAAGAAGAGTTTTCTCCGGTGATGCGGCCGAGTTCCTCTCAACGATTGAACATGTATGTTTATGTTCGACCCTGACTATTATATGTCAGAAAACTGTACTATAATGAGGCTCATTATAACACTATTTTAGCCTACTTTCGATTTTTGCAAAAAATGAAAGTAGACTTATGAGATCAACACAGGGCGAAAAAAGTGTGTCTGTCTGTGTGTGTGTATGTGTGTGTGTGAGTCTGTGTGTGTGTGTGTGTGTGAGTGTGTGTACTCTGAATGTCTGTCCCCCCCTATCAATTCGAACACGGTGAATGCGAATTGAACGAAATTTAGTACAAAGGTAGCACTAGCAAAGGACACCTCAGTGTCATGTTTTATATCACCGCCATCTTGACGGAAACGTAATGGCGGCCACACAAATGTTCAAAGCTAAAATCAAATTACGACTAACCTAATCATCCGATCGCTACCAAATTTTGCAACAACATACCTTTATGGGGGGAACATCCTTTGACCAAACCAATAGGTCATCAGCGTAATAGTTTGCGGATGGCGGCCATCTTTGTGTGAAAATCGATTCCCCCTAATAATTCGAACACGGTGCAGCCGAATGGAACGAAATTTGCTACAGAGGTCGTACTAACAAAAGGCACCTCAGAGTCATGTTTTATATCGCCGCCATCTTGACGGAAACGTAATGGCGGCCACACAAATGTTCAAAGCTTAAATCAAATTACGACTAACCTAATCATCCGATCTCTACCAAATTTTGCAACAACATAGGTTTGTTGGGGGAGCATCTTTTGACCAAACAAATAGGTCATCAGCGTAATAGTTTGCGGATGGCGGCCATCTTTGAGTGAAAATCGATTCCCCCTATTAATTCGAACACGGTGCAACCGAATGGAACAAAATTTGGTACAGAGGTAGTACTAACAAAAGGCACCTCAGTGTCATGTTTTATATCGCCGCCATATTGACAGAAACGTAATGGCGGCCACACAAATGTTCAAAGCTTAAGTTAAATTACGACTAACATAACCATCCGATCTCTACCAAACCTTGCAACAACATACCCTTATGGAGGGAGCATCCTTTGACCAATCTAATAGGTTATTAGCCTAATAGTTTGCGGATGGCGGCCATCTTTATGTCAAAATTGATTCCCCCTATTAATTCAAACACGGTGGAACCGAATGGAACGAAATTTGGTACAGAGGTAGCACTAGCAAAGGGCACCTCAGTGTCATGTTTTATATCGCCGCCATCTTGACTGAAACGTAATGGCGGCCACACGAATGTTCAAAGCTTAAATCAAATTACGATTAACCTAATCATCCGATCTCTACCAAATTTTGCAACTACATACCTTTATGGAGGGAGCATCCTTTGACCAATCTAATAGGTCATTCGCCTAATAGTTTGCGGATGGCGGCCATCTTTGTGTCAGAATCGATTCCCCCTATTAATTCAAACACGGTGAAACCGAATGGAACGAAATTTGGTACAGAGATAGCACTAGCAAAGGGCATCTCAGTGTCATGATTAATATCGCCGCCATATTGACAGAAACGTAATGGCGGCCACACGAATGTTTAAAGCTTGGATCAAATTACGACTACCATAACCATCCGATCTCTACCAAACTTTGCAACAACATACCTTTATGGAGGGAGCATCCTTTGAACAATCTAATAGGTTATTAGCCTAATAGTTTGCGGATGGCGGCCATCTTTATGTCAAAATTGATTCCCCCTATTAATTCAAACACGGTGGAACCGAATGGAACGAAATTTGGTACAGAGGTAGCACTAGCAAAGGGCACCTCAGTGTCATGTTTTATATCGCCGCCATCTTGACTGAAACGTAATAGCGGCCACACGAATGTTCAAAGCTTAAATCAAATTACGATTAACCTAATCATCCGATCTCTACCAAATTTTGCAACTACATACCTTTATGGAGGGAGCATCCTTTGACCAATCTAATAGGTCATTCGCCTAATAGTTTGCGGATGGCGGCCATCTTTGTGTCAGAATCGATTCCCCCTATTAATTCAAACACGGTGAAACCGAATGGAACGAAATTTGGTACAGAGATAGCACTAGCAAAGGGCATCTCAGTGTCATGATTAATATCGCCGCCATATTGACAAAAACGTAATGGCGGCCACACGAATGTTTAAAGCTTGGATCAAATTACGACTACCATAACCATCCGATCTCTACCAAACTTTGCAACAACATACCTTTATGGAGGGAGCATCCTTTGACCAATCTAATAGGTCATTAGCCTTATAGTTTGCGGATGGCGGCCATCTTTATGTCAAAATTGATTCCCCCTATTAATTCGAACACGATGGAACCGAATGAACGAAATTTGGTACAGAGGTAGCACTAGCAAAGGGCACCTCAGTGTCATGTTTTATATCACCGCTATCTTGACGGAAACGTAATCGCGGCCACCCAAATGTTAAAAGCTAAAATGTAATTATGACCAACCTAATAATCTAGTCTCTACCAAATTTTGCAACACCATATCTTTATGTGGGAAATATATTCTGACCAAACTGCAAGAACATCAGCCCAATAGTTTGCAGATGGTGGCCAAGTATGTGTGCAAATCGATTCCCCCTATCAATTCAAACACGGTGAAACCGAATTGAACGAAATTTGGTACAGAGGTAGCACTAGCAAAGGGCACCTCATATTCATGTTTAATATCCCTATAGCACGTTGTATTTCAACAAGCTACTACAACCAACATTCAATCATACTCCTTGAAAAGGACAAAGAGTTATAACAATACCCATGCATTTAGGAGAAAGTAGGCTATATGTTCTTTACTGAACATCTTGTTTCATTATGAAACAGTTTCTCCCACCAATCAGAGCTCAAGAAAAAGTTGTTTGACCAATTAGATAATTAGATGCGCAAACATCCACGGCCTTCTAATTTAAATTTCACTGCCTGACCTAGTGGCATAGTAGGGTAATCGAGGAGGCCATGGTCAAATACAAGGCATTCTCTGCGTCTCATGCGCTCTGTTCAGTACATAAAACTGGCGAAATCTCAACAGATATTTATGAATATTTATGTTCGAACATAAATAGTTATAATAATTATCGTCGAATATAAACAGTCGTATGCAACTCGCCTATAATGAAAATTAAGACACTCGTATGGAAATTATAAAACTCGCATACGCTCGTTTTATAAACATACTCGTGTCTTAATTATTGCCATTGTAGGCTCGTTGCATAATGTACTATTATAAACCAGCCTCGTGAGGTCGATTTGGTAGTTTTTGATATGAAGCACATAGCCCCATGGCCAGAAATAAGGGTAATATAGGCCTAGCTGAGAATGTCTACATACCGGCTATTAGGTGGGTGGAAATCACCTTTGGATGCTACTCTGTTTCTCTTAGCCCAATGTGGCTTATTATTATTATTATTATTATTATTATTATTATTATTATTATTATATTTCTCTCTCTCTCTGTGGTTAACAGCCGTGAGGCTGGTTGGCAGCAGCTCGCCATTCTTCCCGTCTCTCAGTCTTCCTCTTTAGTTCACAGTATGAGCCACAACCCATATCTTGCAGTATTTGACTCATGTACTCCAGTCTGGGTCTTCCTCTACAATTCTTGCCGTCCACTGTTCCCTCGATTATAAGCTTAATCAGTCCATTGTGCCGCAGTGTGTGGCCCACGAGGTGATTCCTTCTTTTTTTAAATATATAAGGAAGCATCTTCTCTCTCCCACTCTTCTAAAGACTTCCTCATTTGTGACCATTTCTTTCCAACTGATTTTCATAATCCTTCTATAGCACCAGGTTTCAAATGCTAGTAGTCTTTTCCTCTCTCTCTCTCTCTCCTATTGTCCAAGATTCGCTGCCATATAGCGCGACGCTCCATACATAGGTCTTCAACATTTGTTTCCTCCCATCAAGACTTATGTTCCTTGCAGTAAATAGGTTCTTCTTTTTATAGAAAGCGTTCTTGGCTTGGGCAATCCTACTCAATATCTCTCTGCTGCTTCTTCCATCATTCGTTATTTTACTATTAATTTATTATTATTATTATTAATATATTCACATGGATAGTCGTGTAGAGTATGGCAACCCACAATGTTTGCCCCCTCCTGGCCCGTACGCTGGTTTTATGCTTGATATAGACACAGCCCTGTTAAAAGGATATTGCATTCATTTGTGAGCAACGTCATGGAGCTTTGTGCTAACAGAACAAGACTATTTACTCTGTGAACATCCAATTCTATATTACTCCCCTTGTGTGGGAGAATCTTACCAGGAAAAGGAATGTGTAATTCTGTCTTCCTTTGAGCAAGACTAGCTTCTTTTCTTGTAGATTCATTTACTTGCTGTGTAAACAATCAAAGTAACATATTACCATGGAGAAAAAAAAAGAAATGAATGAATGAATGAACATTCACAACCTAAAATCTATCTCTTGGCTGAAGCGTGAGTACAAATCAGTTAACGAAATCCATTCGCTGGCCATATAAGTATTCATAGAATATCTGCCGCTACTCTCCGCACTCACACATAGCTTACATCAGCCAGGGGCGTATAAAAGGGGTGTTCTGAGGGGGCTTCACCCCCACCCCCGAAAAAAGCCAATAAAAATTAAGAAAGTGTTGCTTTGGTAAAGGCATAATATAATTGTAAATTTGGTTGTACCTTAATCTTAACTTATTGGCTGAGTTATAAACAATATTAAGATTGAAATTAGACTAACTCGTGGAGTAGTGGCTAGCATTCTTGGCTGCCACCCCGGAGGTCCGAATTCGATTCCCGGATCCACCAATAAATTTTAATTCTAGTCTGAGGGCTGGAACGGGGTACACTCAGTCTTTTGAGGCAAAACTGTGAATACCACAGCATGGTACTTTTGAGAAATAAATTATCAACTTGTAAAATGAAACAAGATGTTCAGTAAAGAACATATAGCCTACTTTCTCCTAAATGTATGAGTATAGTTATAACTCGTTGTTATTATCAAAGAGTATAATAGAACTATTCTTTGTTGAAGACCTTAGAAACGATTTACCTCTACCAAACGCCACAACCTAGATAAAAACTGCTACCATCATTGAAGAAAGAAAGAAAGAAAGAAAGAAAGAAAGAAAGATAAGAAGTATCTAAAGAATGTTATGGATCTGGAGACATAATCGACCGGACTGGCGGCGTGGCTCAGCGGTAACGTTCTCGCTTGCTGGACCGTATGTTTCAGGTTCGTATCCTGGCGCAGTCAGCTGGCATTTGAGGGTGCACAAATGCGAGGGAGCCGTGTTAGTAGATTTACTGGCACGTTAAAGATCCCCTTCGGGACAAAATTCTGGCACCCCGGCGTCTCTAAAAGCAACAGTAGTTAAAAGGGACGTAAAACCAATATCATTATTATTATTATTATTATTATTATTACATAATCGGCCTGACGCGGGCAACATCCAACTTTGAGTTGAGGCATGTCTTTACACGTCTGGCTGCGTATGACTTTCACAACCCTAATTGAATTAACAAATCTTTCCATGACCCTACAGAGACGTGTGTATACCAACTATGTGGATATTTTCGATTGCTATTTGGCTGAAATAAAAGTATTAATTAATATCCTGAACTAGCACCAACGGTAGAGTTCAGATACTATGTGAAATCGTTTTGTTCTTTACTTCAATTAACATTTTCAAATAACGCACAATAGGCTGTTACAAACCCTTTAAAATAAAAAGTTAAAATGTATCGTAGTATCATCTTGTCATTCTTCAAATTCGATGCGCATAGAATGCCAATGGTATAGTAATCAATGAAGCCCCACGTAGACTAGTCGTGACATCTAGTGGTGAAATATCGAACAATATAATCCTAACAGAGCGAGTGCATTCTAGCGGCCAGAAGAAGAAACGTTTCAATAAAATCTGGAAGTTAATAAGTAGGTCGACGTGCAGTTACCTTTTTGGCAGCTAGATATCTCGAGTAAATCTGCTGGCGAATTATGTTTTAATTAAATATATATTTTACACCATAATATGCACAATATAACGCTTAATTTTAAAACATCTGAGTCATTACAAAACAATAAACATATAACATTTCAAGCAAAAAAACTAGCTCTGATCGGGTTTGAACCATAGGCATTTGAGCGATAGGCTAACGCTCTACCACTTTTTTTATTAGCTCTTTACAGAATTACAGAATTTTCAGATATGATAAATACCATACTAATACATCACAAGAAATCCAGATAGTGTCCATATTTATCATACAATTGTCCACTTTCACTAAGCTTCCAACGCTCTTTTTGCAGGTGATACCTGAGATCCAGGAACGAGAAATGTTGATCATTGTCCATCACGAAGTGTACATATTGGCCCATTATCCACACAATGGCAGTCTGTTTAATTTGGGGGAAGGCGGTCACCGACAAACGAACCAACTTCCTGTCATCAAGGTCATCCGTGGGCACATTTAATAGTTGACATACTTTTCCCTTACACCACAGCCATGTGGAGGCAACTCGCGTGCATGATGTGAAGCGGTGTATCGCCGTATCAGTTTGACCACATATAGTACACCATGGGTAATCTTCAAGACGGATGGTATATCGCCGTAGAGCGGTTGGGATGAGATCATTGAGGAAGATAAAAACCTGGGAGTGTACAGCAGAAGAAATGGTCATAGCCCCAAAATTTTTCCAAACAGTGGGCCAATGGACGTAGAGGGTGGTGGCCTCTATTCGCGGTTTGGAGTGTACCACTTGCCGCAACATGTTATAAATACTTTGGAACAGTCCCTGAAGGCATTTGGCGAACAGTTTCCAGAAGGTGCTGTTGATGGTCCCTAAATATCTTCGGCAAAGCTCTATCACACCCACGGGCTGTGTTTCGAATATCTTTGTATAGCGCTTTCGTAAAAGTGTCATGTTGGGAAAGAATGGTGATATCGTTCTTGCAGGGGAGTGCACGGCATTTCATGCCATGAGCTGTTAGCCCTAGCCCGCCTTGCCGGGATGGGAGATACAACTGTTCCCGTTGTACTCGGAACAAAAATCCTTGCCATATAAACCAACCTGTATATTTTGCCAATTGGCTCTCAAACATTTTGGGAAGTGGGAAAAGTTGTGCGACATACCATATTTTAGAGAGCGCAAACACGTTGAGGACCATGACCCGTTGCACTATATTGAGGTTTCTTTGACCAAATTGGATCAGCACTCCCCTAACTTTGGCAATGACCTTAGTCCAGTTTGCTTGCACTGTGTCCAGAAGCGATTGCTTCCAGGTAATGCCAAGAATTTTCACCTCATTTACTATCCGGAACCAGGGCTGTTGGGTAATCACTGAGTTAGTATTGAGCGGAAGCAAAGCAGTTTTCTGGGGGTTCGATTGTGCTCCAGAGGCGATATGGTAGCGCTGAAGGACGCTATCGATGTGGGAGATGTCTTCATTATTGCGGATCAATATTGATACGTCATCAGCATAGGCGCACATTCCAAAAACATGTGTGGACAGTTTGTAACCCTGTAGCTTCACCTGGGTAGTCCGAATGAACGGTTCAAGGCCAATGACACAAAGTAGCATAGAAAGGGGACATCCTTGCCTAACTGATCGTTGTATTGGAATCAGAGGGGAAAGAAACCCGTTAACGAGCACTCGAGACGTAGCATTACAATTTATCATACGAATGTAGTCAATAAGGATTTCAGGAAATTCGAAGTGTTGCAAGACCATGTACAAGTATTCATGACTGATGCGGTCGAAAGCTTTATCAAGATCTAAGGTGAGAAAACTCATTGGCTCAGTGGGGAGCATTTCGGCTTTTAGGTGTAGGTCCCGTAGTATCGCTAAGTTTGTTAACAGAGTTCTTCCAGGAATACTGCAACATTGTTCATCACCAATGATATCAGGTAGAACAGTCTTCAATCGGCATGCAAGTACTTTGGTAAGGACTTTATAGTCACTGCAGAGCAGAGTAACTGGTCGGAAGTCACCAACTGCCATGGGAGAGGATGTTTTTGGTATGAGGACTATGGTACCCTCGTGATGTGATTGACAAACAGCACGACGTTGGAGAATGGTACCCAGGACATGACAAAATTCTTTGCCAATGAGAGGCCAGAAGTGTTTATACATTTCATATGGCAGTCCATCAATGCCAGGTGAGCGGTTGTTTGGGAGTTGCTTAACCACAGAGTGAATCTCTTCATCCGTAATATCCGCGCTGAGCAGAGTTTTGTTGTCCGGAGATAGTTGGGTACTGCAAGATGACAGCAATAGGGTCACCTGCTGTGGATCAATGGGGGCCTTAGCGTAGAACCGTTGATAGAATAATGATATTTCACGACGTATAGCGTCAGGGGAGGTGACGACACTTCCAGTACTGGTGCAGAGGCGGTGGATATATTTACGTTGCCGCTCACGTTGTCCTTTGGCGATATGGTATACACTTGCACTTTCGTCCGGGAGCACTGTACGATCTTTTAAAGCCACGTTTATATGAGCGAGCGTTCGTTGCTGTAGAGACAGGAGCTTGGTTTTAACTTCCCGGATCTGGTCATATATACGCTCCCCAGCATCAGATCTTTGCTGGAGCTGGCGAAGAACTCGATATTAAAATTCAACTGTATCCCGTCTTTCCCGACCTCGTTGGTAAGATATGTTCTTAAAGACGCGGTGGATCCCTGGTTTAACTAAAATATCCCACCAGTCTGCGCAGTCGCGAAATTTGCATTTTTGTTGGACCCATCGAGTCCAGTGTTGTCTGAAAATATCTTGGCGTTCCTCCTCCAGTAACAGCGAGCAATTCAGCTTCCAATAACCTCTTCCTATGTGAAATATGGGATGGGGGTAAGAGATTGTACATACGACAGCATGATGGTTAGTGAAACTGGCAGGTATCACTTCATATCGTCTAGGCTGGATAAGTTCCTGTGAAAAGTAGATGCGGTCAAGTCGTGATGAGGAGTTGTGACTTATACAGGTGTAATGGGACAGGGGCACCCTTAAACTATCCACAGCATCAATGAGGTGTAGGGAGGTAAGAAGGGTCCTGAGAGCCGGGTTGACACCTTGGTATGAGCTAGTGGAATCTTCTGGGCGTTGAATACAATTGAAATCCCCTGCAAGAATAAGTTTTTCCTTAACGTCGTGCAGATGAGGCAGTATACTCTGTTGGAAGAACATTTTCCGTTCCACACTTTTATTGGACCCGGATGGGGCATATACATTTATCAGGGTGGTATTGTTTATGTGTCCAGATATTATGCGTCCTGATGGATGACATAGCACACCTTCGAGTGGGATATCATGTCTTATGAGGAATCCGGTCCCTCTATTCGTATTACCGGTATTGATGTATTGTTTGTAGAAGGCAGATATGGGCAAACAGGGTAGAGCAACTTCTTGAATGAAGGCAATGTCAATGTCTGCATCTCGAAGGAATCTCTCCAACAGTTGAAATTTCAGAGGGCATTCTATTACATTGATATTCACAGTGGCCACAGTGAGAAATTGCGCCATTAAGAGAAGTATAAAAGTTGTGCTAGACATACTGGAAGGTGGACTCGAGAAAAAAGAAAAAAGAAAAAAAGACACAGGTGAGAAATATACTGGTGCACTATGTCAAATTAGGTTGAGATAGTTCCTTATGACTGCCATTCATAGGCCGGCTGTCAGCGGTTGAGAGCGTTCGTGGGTCCCTAGATGACGTAGAATGAAGATTTTGTTTCTTTTTCACAGCTGCGGGAACGTTTGTAGAGCCAGTTTGATTCTTCGGGGCTGGTACGGCAATCGAGGCATTTGTTTTAATCTTCTTAGAGACGTTCTCGGATCCCCGATCAACCTGCTTGAGTGAGTCGGTAGGGACCAGCGAAGGTGGGGGCAGTGAAGACAACATTTCTGTGGCAGCCTGTAGTGACGGCATAGTTGGTTCTAAGGCTGCGATACAGGTTGCCGATAGCACAGGGGCACTCTGTGGCTCGCTGCTCTGGCCAGGGCAAGGTACCAGTTCTGCGTCATATGTATTCGAGGCCACTTCTGGTGTTGTCCCAGCTGACTTATCAATAAGCATGTTTTCATATGACGTTTGCTGCGTCACAACTTCCGAGTAATGGGCACGTCGTTGTTGTGTAGGAGTTATACCGAGGGGAATCATTTTCTTTGGGCAGTTGATACGTAGATGTGTGGTAGCATTGCAAATTAAACAGGTCTGTTTCTGTCCATTATACGTTATATAGCCAGAATGGCCACCAAAAGTCTCAGTGGAGGGGATATCTTGCTTGATTTGCATAGTGACGGCACGTATTCCATTATACACCGGGAACTGATAAGCAGAAGACCACTGTTCTTTCCTGACGTCACTCACAGTGCCATATTTCGACAGGACGGATTTGAAAATTTCAGGGGGTACTTAGAGTGGGACATTAAATATACGCACTGTGGTAAAATTGGAATCCGCTGTGGAGAGCTTAACATTTGTCATTTCGCCTGAGTCATACTGAAATTTAATAGGATCTGCAAAAGTATTTAACAATTTCTGATAAGTAGATATGCTGATTACCTTGATGTACATGGTTTTTTCGTGCGCATTTAACTGGATGCCTTCTACTTGGTCGACAGTCAACCGGAGGGTATCGCCAATCCAGCGGTGAATTTCTCCTGGTGAGGGGCGAGAACTCTGCCTGTCCCATTGGCAGCGTACGGTGTTTTTCCTCTGGTATCCGGACATGATTTTCAGCGGGGTTTTCTGAGTTTCTGGTTTTGTTGTCCTATCTGGAACACTACATGAAAAAGTATTGTCCGAATGACACACGGAAGGTCAGTACACACGTGGAACTAAGGAAGCACCGGTATTAGGAACCGTTCACTCTTTCAATGCGGTCACACAGCGCGCACACACGTACCTCACTCGGCCACGACTAGTGACCAACTCCTACCACTGAGCTAATTGTGTCAACGAATATCGTTCTATATAAAATGACTTACATAGAACTTGTTAGCAAATAATGATTTATACTAAACGATTTCATCACTGGAGTATATTATTTATATATAAAGCATTTCATACAAAGTTTATTTATTTTGTATCAGTACGCTATATTGCATGCAATACTCAAATTAGTGAAATATAAGTCAGGCACAAGATATCCGCTGCCATCTTGTCTTATTACTGAATCGGCTCAGCTTTTTAAAATCACGTCTGCACTATAGTATTACAAAATAAACTTTTAATTTCGAACGTGCCTCTTCCTTTAGAACAGTTAAAACGATTCTCGGCTCGATAATCGGAACTGGTGGGTCCCATGATATGGATTATAAAGTTTGCATAATTCTCACGGCCGCCATCCTGAAATGGTATGGCGGACGACCTTGTAGTTTGGTCACAAGACGCATCCTATACGAAGGTATGTTGTTACCAAATTTGGTAGAGATCAGATGATTTGGTTAGTCGTTATTTGATTTTACGTTTTGAACGTTTGAGTGGCCGCCATTCAGTTTTAGTAAAGATGGCGGCGATATAAAACATGACACTGAGGTGTCCTTTGCTAGTGCTACCTTTGTACCAAATTTCGTTCAATTCGCATTCACCGTGTTCGAATTGATAGGGGGGGACAGACATTCAGAGTACACACACTCACACACACACAGACACACACTCACACACACACAGACTCACACACACACATACACACACACACACAGACTCACACACACACATACACACACACAGACAGACACACTTTTTTCGCCCTGTGTTGATCTCATAAGTCTACTTTCATTTTTTGCAATTTTCTGCTTAGTTAATTGGCAAATATATTTGCCATTCATAGTCCATATATGATAGTAGAAAATTCATTAAGTATAAAATTTTATTCGTGTGTTGTGTTGTATTTTACAACTTTTATTGTATTGCCAGTAATTGTAGGATATATAAACTTTGAATCTTATCTAAAATAATTACATAAAGTTATATGCTCTAAGATATTGGTTGATATTTCTGGGTAATGTGCGGTGTCAATCCCCTGAGAATACTCACAATTTTCCAGGAAAGTTAGCCCACCCCGAAAAAAAAAAGTGTATATACGCCCCTGACATCAGCAACTACGCATTTACTCATTCTTTATTCACTAACGATAGTCAAATGCGAACCTTACTTTCCAATGTAATACGCATCTCGCTTTCCTAACAAAGTCATAATATATTCTGTAAGAAAATAAAATTGAATTACTGTATTTCTATTTTAGGTAAATGACAGGTATAAATAGCTGCAACTAACCACCTGTACTGTACCTGTTTCATTTGTAAATTTCTTAAATTAACTTAATTAGTCTAAATGGCGGAGGGGAGGATAGCAAAACAAAGACTACACACAGATGTGGTTGGTAGAAGGCCAGTAGGAAGACCAAGGAAGAGATGGCTAGACCAGGTGAAGGAGGACATAGGAACAAGGGGAGTTAGCTGGGATAGAATTCTGAAAGAAGAATGGTACATGGACAGACGCAAGTGGAGGGCGCTCGTAAACTACACCCGGGCAACTGGAGTAGAAGACAGATGATGAGTCTAAATACCTACGAAAAAAACATCTACAAAACTGTTTTGACCTACAGTCCTTTATTAATATGTAATATAACTTATCATGAAAAGAAGATATAAAATGTAGGTTGGCTCAGGCAAGGAAAGCCTGTATTAGTTTATTGTAAATTTCAAACCACTTCCACTGAACACACACTAGAATTCACCTGTTTGTTCACTCACTGTCTCTGAACTGACTGAAAAGCCCATGTACTTAGGTGTGTGTGTGTGTTATTTTTCTGATAACCTGTGTTATTGTGAAGGCTGTATTAGTGTGTGTATTTGTAACTTATGGGTAGTATTAGTAAGGAGGCGACCGTGGCCTAAGTTAGGAACTATCCCGGTATTCATACCGGGAGTAAAAGTGGGAAACCACGGAAAAACACTTCCAGGATGGTTGAGGTAGGAATCAAACCTGCCCCTTCTAAGCTTTTCCTCACGAGGCTGAGTGTACCACGTTATAGGCCTCAGACCAGAATTACATATCTTGGTAGTGCCGGGATTCGAACACGGGCCTCTGCAGTGGCAGCCAAGAATGTTAGCGACTACGCAAAACAACCTTACAAATAACGTAAGTACTAGAAGAAGAACAGGACAAGGAAAGGAAGAAGAGAAATGCCCTCAACCCGTGAAGAATAAGGTTGGAGGGACTTGGAAAGAAATAGAGCCAAAAAAGCAGATAGGAAAAGGAAAGAGGAAAAAGTCTACCTCGGACTAACAGGAAAAGGGGAAAATCAGGACCCAGGTCAGAAATCCCTCCGGGTCCACTCCCGAGCTCTTTAAATGAAATTTGGTGCTCTCGTCATACGAGCCAAAAGTACTCGCAAGCACAAGATCAATAATTCTACAATTCAAACTCTGTTGTACGAACCAAAATAAGGTGTTTTCATTACAGGCTTAGACCGTCAAAAATGTATCATTTAGTGAAATATAATAGTACATACGATTGTTTAAGTTCGACGATAATTATAACTTTATTATATGTTTTAACATAAATATTCATAAATATCTGTGGGATTCAGTAACTTCAGTTAGTGAACAGAGCGCGCTGGGTGGTTTGCTGACTGAAAAGAGCGCATGCGCGTAGATCAAAGCACTTCGAAAGCAGAGACCATTTACTTTGTTGGCAATGCTATTGTTTACAGCCTGCACCAAGATGACTAGTGCCGTCCAGCTCTAGCATTCACTAATATTGTCACCGAAGTCGTTTGAAAGCAATGTGCTGTGTAGAAATTGAAGTTAGGGATATTAAGGTACAGTTCTATTTTTTGTCTCATATTCGCCAGTTTGTTTATGCAAACATTAGGGAGGGTGAACACTTTTCATGTCGGTAATGGCTAGTAGTATGGTGTTGCAAATTTCTGGACGTAGATTCCTAAATTTCTTGCATATTTCATAGTATTTTCCTGTTACCGTAAGGTTTCGTTATTTTGTCTTTGTGTTTGGCATTGTAACTCTAATGGTTGATCCAATATAGGCTACATTGTCAATTTTCATATCATGTAATTCATGTCCGACATGTTGGATTTTGAGCGCATGCGCGAAGGTATCCTTACCTAATTGGTCAATTAATGAGCTCTGATTGGCTGGAGTAACTGTCTCATAATGAACAAGAAGTTCCGTGAAGAACTATACAGCCTACTTTTCATGCCAATGATTATTCTACAGAATATGAACCTATCTAGAATAATGACGAAATTAAGTTGCTAATATCGAAATTTCCAATTAGTTCGAAATACTGTATACCTGGCATAATGTATCCTAATAGAGCTCTACAGTTGGCAGCCCTGATGACTGAATATATTCTTAGTTCCGTCTCTTACGGTACTAAATACAAAATTTGGTTGAAGTCCACTGGATAGCATGGACGTTACATGCAGTAAAACATTGGATCTAACAGCACGCGTAAAATCATGTTGGCAACAATGTCATGCATGTATTGGTCAGAAATAATCTGAAATAATATGATCTATTGTTGTGCCAGTTTTGAATGAAATCCATTAGTTAGTATAGAAGTTACATGCATTTTAAAATTGGACCTATCAGCAGGCTTAGAATCATGTTGGCAGCACTGACGTATATTAGTTACTCCAAATTCGTCTAGAATGCCAGGTACTATACGTGTGCAAAGTTTAGAGCTATTGGCTTGCATACTTTCTGATATATTGATATTAGGGTAACAAAAGTAGGGACAGCACATATTAACAGTTGGCAGCCCTGGTTGCTCCTTAGAATATGCATAGTCATATCTGTTATGGTACACATAGCACATACGAAATTTGGTTGAAATCCAAATGATAGTATTGAAGTTACATGTATTTAAAGTTGGACCTGTCAGCAGGCTTAGAATCATGTTGGTAGCACTGACGTATATAAGTTACTCCAAATTAATATAGAATGTCAGGTACTATACGTGTGCATAGTTTAAAGCTGTCGGCTTGCATACTTTCTGATATATTGGTATTTGGATGAAATAAATTGAGAGCATTTATTAACAGTTGGCAGCCCTGGTAGGTCTTAAGAATACGCTCAGTCATATCTGGTTATGTACACATACAACATACGAAATTTGGTTGAATTCCACTTGATAGTGTAGAAGTTATATGCATTTAAATATTGGACCTATCAGGAGGCTTATAATCATTTTGGCAACACTGCCATGTTTGGCCTCCTGGAAATTAAACTGAAATATTATGATCTGTACGTGTGCCAATTTTGAAATAGCTCCCATTCATACTTTCCAAGATATCCAACATGGAGCTCAAATTTCTAGTGCGTTTTTTCAGCAGTTGGTAGCACTGACATCATTTTCAAATATGGACGTGAGATATTCCGGTGCACATCTTTACTCATACTAAATTTGGTTTTGATTGCTGCAGCCGTTTAGGAGTTGATAGGGGGGGACACACACACAGCCAGACAGACAGACAGAAGGACAGACAGACAGACAGACAGACAGACAGACAGACAGACAGACACACATTTGCCCGATCTCATAAGACTACTTTTTCCTCATTTTTGCAAAATGTGGAAAGTAGGCTAAAAACAGTACTATAATGACCCCCATTCAAGTACAGTTTTCTGACATATAGCCTAATATTTACATTTCGACATCGTCGAACATAAAACAGTATAAATAAGTGGACATTCCTGTATTATGAGTAACACAAAACATGCTGATTCAACTCGACTGTCCACACGTAAATGTATGGTACCTGCACGACAGCAGTTGCAGCATGCCTGGTGAGTGGTGTATCCCTTAGATAATTCACCACTTCTAAGAGTGAAACAGACAAGAAGAGGAAAGAGAGGCGTATACTTGTTGCATCATTATAATGTATGCCTACCCCTTATTATTCCCGTTTTCTACGTGGTCGGGGATGAGATACGATAAAAGTCTCTATAGTGGATGGGTTTTTACGACCGGATACCCTTCCTGGCACCAAACTCATGAGAGGAGTTAGTGAGAGTTGAAGTGAATGAAGATGAATGAAACTCGGCAAGGATGTGGAAGGAAGCGGCCGTGAACTGTCAGAAGGTACCGTCCCAGCATTTGCCTGGAGTTGAAAATGGAGAAACAACGGAAAACCATTTCAAGGGCGGCCGACGTGACGGTAGGGCTCAACTACCGAGTCCGCTGAGAGCTCGGCCCCATGACATAGAGCAGTGCGTTAGCGAGCGTAGTTTCCGCTGTCGGTAGCATCATTATAATAATATTAATAACTACATTAATATTATTATAACTTACATTATTCTGAATATTGAAAATCCACAGCCTGCATCCAGTCGACCGACCGGGTCAGGGAATGGAATGATGAAGCCCCCATCTAGCGGCGAGGATATGAACTGTGCCGGCTGCTGAAGCCTGTAGCACTCCACAGGGGCAATGATTAAATGAATGACAGATGAAATTAAATGATAGTGGAGAGTGTTGCTGGAATGAAATTGTGGCAGGGAAAACCGGAGTACTCGGGAAAAAACCTGTCTGCCTCTGCTTTGTCCAGCACAAATCTCACATGGAGTGACCGGGATTTGAACGACGGACCCAGCGGTGAGAGGCCGGCGGGCTGCCGCTTAAGCCACGAAGGCTCTTATTCCTAATATTGTTATTATTATTATTATTATTATTATTTTTACATTCATTTCACCACATAAGTGGGACATATCAACATATCGTCGGCTTGTTTGCAAGACGGTATGGCTAATTCTCTTAAGGTGGCACATTGAGAAACGAGCGGACAATGGAACAGGTCTCCAAGATGACGGCCTTCTGCATGGTGATATGTAGACCAGGATGTATTCCCAATATTTGTAGATTACGAGCCAATAATTTGGGAATGATGCCGGTAGAAGAAATTACTATGGGCAGAGCCACTACACTTTCCTGTCTCCACATTTGCCGTATTTCTTCAGCCAAAGGCAGATATTTGGTGATTTTATCACAGCAGGTTTGTTGCAGATTATGGGAATTGGGCACTGCAATATCAATTAGGAAGGTTCTCTTCTGCACCTTGTCCACAAGAACGATATCTGGTCGGTTTGCTAGTATGGTTTTATCAGTAATAACTGATCGGTCCCATAACAACTTGTGACTGGGATTTTCCAAAACGGCGTCAGGAACATACTGATAGTAAGGCAAAATATTATCAGATAATAAATGCTTTTGAGCAAGGTGTTGGTGCATTATTTTGGCCACTTGGTTGTGCCTTTTCATGTAATCAGTACAGGAGATTGCTTGGCAGCCTCCTGTGATATGTTGAATTGTTTCCGGTTCTAGTTGGCATCTTCTGCATTTATCATCCTGAATATTTGCCTTAACTATATATTTCAGGTAGTTTTTGGTAGCCACAACTTGATCCTGGTTTGCAACCATGAATCCTTCAGTCTCTGTGAATAGGTCCGCATGAGTCAACCAGCTGTTCGACGCATCAATGTCGACATGTTTCTGGTTGAGATCATACGGATGACGACCGTGCAGAGCTTTCTGCGTCCACTGCTGAAGCTTGATGGCTGAACATTCCTCATCAGTGGCTAACTGTATATCCCTTACGTGAAGAAGATCCAGCGGTGTACACTTGTCATCTGCCTTCACAGCGGCTTGATGTATGGGAGAGTCATGTCTTCCCAGAAAATATCTCTGAAGGTTCCTCACTTGCCTTGCATGCAATTGGATAATGTCCGTGAGCCCTCGTCCACCTCTTTGACGCGGGATTATCAATCGCTCAACAGCTGACTTAGGGTGGAGACACCTGTGTTTTGTTAAGATGGTACGTGTCCTAATTAGGATGTTCTCCAAGTCAGTCTGCGTCCATTAGATAATACCGAAAGTATATGTCAGAGCAGGAATAGCATAGGTATTAATAGCCTTAAAGGTGTTCTTTCCATTCAACTTTGATTTTAAAATCTTGTTAAGGCGTTGATTGTAGATAGCTACGGTTCTATCTTTAATACCTTTATGATCAATTCGATTAGATTGCAGGAGACCAAGATATTTGTAGGTCTCATTACCTTCCATAGGCTTTATGAAACAACCGTCATCAAGTTGAAATGCTCGGGACTCTAATTTTCCACGCCGAATGGTGAGGGTGCGACACTTATCTAATCCGAAGGACATTCCAATATCAGAAGAAAATGAAGCAGTAATTGCAATTATTGTCGATGTGTTTCTCAGAGGATGCATATAGTTTAATGTCATCCATATACATCAAATGAGAAATTTTGTATTTGACTATACCATGGTGCTTAATTGGAAAACCACACTTTGCATTGTTCAGCAATGATGATAGTGGATTGAGCGCCAAACAGAACCATAGAGGGCTCAAGCTGTCACCCTGAAAGATACCTCTTTTGATTTGAATAAATCCCGATTTCATACATGTGTCTCCATTAGACATTAATAAATTGGTCCCCCAATGGGACATCATATGTTGCAGACTTATAATGATGGCAGGATCAACTTTATATATCTTCAGGGTTTGGATTAACCAGGAATGTGGTACTGAATCAAAAGCTTTCTTGTAATCAATAAAGGTCATGTAGAGGTTACGCATCATCTTTCCTGCTTGTTCCATAGTAACTGCATCGATTACAAGTTGCTCTTTGCAACCTTGAGACTTCTTCATGCACCCCTTCTGCTCTTCAGCCAGGATGTTATTAAGATTTATGTGTTCACAAATCTTACGTGCAATGCAAGATGTAAATATCTTATACAGGGTGCACAGACAGGTGATAGGTCGATATTTGGAAGGATCATTGGTTCTATCACCTTTTGGCAGAAGGTATGTTTTACCTCGCATCAAGTAAGAGGGGATAAGCTGAGGATTTTGGATGAAATCTGTGTAGCAGCGGGCAAGATGCTCATGAGTACAAGTGAAACGTTTGATCCAAAAGTTGTGGAGGTTGTCTGGTCCTACCGCTTTCCAATTTTGGGTCTCCTTAACCACACGGGTCACATCTTCAGTTGATACCGAAAAGTCACTCATCGTGTCAATTTTTGACATTCTCTCCTCCTCCTCCGTAATCCATTTAGCGCTGCTGTTATAATCTCCAGCATTCGACCATAGGGAAGACCAGAAGTTCTCTACCTCTTCTTTTTGCGGTGAACTGCCCTTTTGAGTTCCAGGATCGTCAAGATTCCTATAGAACCGTTTCTCATTGGTAACAAATAGCTTGTTCTGTTGCTTTCGTTCGTTCGATTCTTTATATCGACGTAATCTCTGTGCCTTTGCCTCAAGTTGTTGCTTTAATGTGTCTAGGATCTCAAGGATGCTACAGTTCGGAGGATTATACTTTGCATGTTTACTCTTCGTATGGCTCAACATTTTAACACATTGAACAACCTTCTTACTTCTATTTCCTGCAACATACTGATGCATTCTTCCGATATTTACTCTCAGTTCATCAACAGACTTTCGTAAACGTATCTCCCAAGCTGGCATCTTCTTCTGTCGACCTGACGTATATTTAGGTCGCCATAATCTACCTCCTGTCACTCGTATCACAGCTATCGCTCCAGCGTAAATTGCAGTCTGAACATGGTTGAAACAATAAGATTTCTGGGACAGATGCTGAGAGAGAATGTCGTTCATTGTTACAACAGCGGTAGCAAGTTTCTTAGAGCAATGTTGGTTCGTGATCATGGGCCGCTCTATTGGATCAGTCCCTTCAAATTCTATGAGAGCCTTCCCAAATTCATCTTCGAGTTGTTTCCGCACTGGATCTCCGAGTGCTTCCGGCGATATTCTTACATCTTTGTCATCTGAACGATGATCGGTGTGGCTTTGTTCATTGACCAAACGTGTACTCTCCTGATCTATGGATTCGTCTACAGAGGTATGAGTATTGTCGGCAGCTACGTCAACCATTAGCAGCTTGATGTGATGTTCTGGGATAAGTTTCTTCAAAACTATAGCACGGCGCTGATCTGCTATTCTCTGTTCCGTAACATTAATATCAGGGAATTTCTGGCAGAATGCAGCGTGCAACTTCTGTCTATATGCAGTAGTGTCAGTTTCCATATTCGTTATCTGATAATATGAACGCATGATGTACATATTCATTTCATTTGTCCATTTCATGCGCTTTCTCGGTTTGCCTGCTCTTGTGGTCTCCCGAGTATCAGAAGAAACACTAGGAGCAAGTGTAGCGTAGAATGCTGTTAGGATGCTATTATTATTATTATTATTATTATTATTATTATTATTATTATTATTATTATTATTATTATTACAAAATGAAGAACATTGGAAACTTGTAGCAAGTTTTGTTGAAGATATCCTCCGAACAAAGAAGACGGATCTGGATCGCCACTGAAGATAATTCATTACGGAAGAGTGCCCTACGGGCAAATATAAAATGACTCTAGCCTGAAGTAATGTGCTAAACGGTTCCAGGCTAGTGTTCAGAAGTAAAGGGGGAGTTTTAGTCGGTAGTCTGCTACTCAGTAGCAGGAGCCCGACACTCTGTGCGTAAATACATTTCTTCCCCTAAAAAAAAAAAATTATTATTATCACCATCATATTCGGTTTAATTGAGGCTGGTAAACTTGGTATGGAATGAGAGAGGTTCTCACAGTCTCAAAGAGGTACCTGCTCTAAACGAAGCAAGAACAAGTTGACTCGCAGTTCATAGTGGAACTTTAACACCTCTACTACAGTAGTTCTTGTATTTGAGCTACGTGACGACATGTGGGCTGAACATACACGAACTTCAATTAAGACTGACGAGTGATTTAAGAGGATTGCGGTAATATCACACTCGAAATGGCCAGGAGTCCTGCACAGTTCGTATAATCTACAAACACGTACTTCACATAGAGAAAGTAACAGTGCTGACACTTCATAAAGATCTGTGCAACACATTGCGCGAACTCTCATCACAGAGAAGGAATGTTGCTGAACATAAATCGACCAGGCGCACGTCTCCATTGTATATCTGTCTGTTGCAATGTAGCTTATCCCTCTATTTGTTTAGTCGATTCCGACTCTCCGTGACCCCATGTACTAAATACACCAATTTATTCTGTCCTGCACTGCCTCTCGAAGATTTTCCAAGCTGAAATTTAGTGCCTCTCTGATACCATCCATCCATCTCATTCTTTGCCTCCCTCTTCTCCTTGTGCCTTCAATCTTCCCCGGCTTTAAGGTCTTCCCTAATGAATTATGTCTTCTCATGATGTGTCCAAAGTAGCTCAGTTTTTGTTTCAGGATTAAGCCATCCAAGAACACTCTAGTTTAATTTGCTGTAAAACTGACATATTTGTTCTCCTCGCAGTCCATGGAACTTTTCTCCAACACCATAAATTGAAGGAATCTATTCTACGGCGATCATCTTTTCTTATGGTCCAGGTCTCACATCGGTACATCACAACAGGAAAAACCATAGTCCTTACTATTGTGCCCGTTTATACGGAGGATGGTTAGTCAGCACTCGGCTTTTTGCTGCTGCGGCATCGGGGCGTGTAACGTTCCCTCCACTGCTGACTTAACATCCGATATGGAATACTCAAGGTTCACAAGGATTTGAGGAAAAACTCAACATTATAATTTACATAATTTATTTCATATAAGAAAAATAGATTCACTCAAAACAAGTCAAAAATCAATCACTTGGCATAGTCTCTTCAAGTGTCACTCAAAACTAAAAATCACTTTGTTAAAATTTCATCAAATTCACTATAAAGTCTCTTCATTATTCCACGAACTTTGTAACTATTTTGTCTTGCTTAAATTAAATTATTACTATTTGTAGTATATTTTACTCAGGCGTCAAGCGCGCCTATCATTTAAGTCATATAATCTCTCCAAGGCTTTGGACATTTACATTCAATTCAATCTTTACCCTTCAGGGTTCTTTTATGTTTACATAAATATTATTTATTTATCATTTATTTAGTCCTCTGGACCTTAATAAGAATTCTTCATAAAGCCTTAGATTTTAAACATTTAAAAATACTGTACAAGAATATGCCATGTCTGTGGATCGAACCCTTGTTCCACCAGTTACTCTCCATGCATCAGGTGATCTTTCTCAGCAGCGTACCATGCACTGTGTTATTTATAATAGTGGGATCTCTATTCATTTAAAAACTACATTGTTCCATAACCCGTTATTTCATTCTTTTTGAGGAAGGAATCCTTTTATCAACAATAAAAGTATTTGACAAAATCCGTCAAAATCTATTCAAATTCTTCAAACTTATATTCTGGAGAATTGTCTCAATCCCAGCATCATGATTTTATAGATTATTTTAATCTTGCATCTTTTAATAAAAACTTTCATATTGTGGCCTCTTTATTCCTAGTCTTTGCTATACCCTAATTTACCGCGGAACTCGTTAAAATTTCTCTCTCACTCCCTCTAACAGCGACCCCCTTCTTCCTGTGACACTTCACTTGATTTATGGCGTCTCGCCGATCGCCTTGCGTTTACAATGTTATTTACTATTCAACCATATGATCGCAAGACTTATATTTCACTTCTAAAGCGGCTATTTTTTCCTGCTTTTTTATTATTATTATTATCATTACATTTCGTGTTTACAGGATATTCATTTCTTATTCCGGAGAGGATGTATAATAGTTGACTACACCAACTTTAATAATAACTTGTATGACGTCTTATCACAATACTACATTTATAACAAAGCCTTTTCGGACTTACTTGTACATTCGCACACGATACTTTATTTCGACGATTATTGCCTACAATATTTTATTTATAACAATGCCTTCAGGTCTTACTTGTACATTCACATACTTTATTCATAACAATGCCTTCACGGTCTTACAATGTAACTATATTTTCGACGCTTCTCTATGGCAATACTTTAATGGGAATTTCACCTACCCAATATAATACGACGTTTTCATACAACAATAATACATTAATGGGAATCTTTCATCCACAATATTTCGACGATAATTTCCATCTCCCGAATAAATATATCCTGATTAACGCATATTTATTAGCTTGAAGCTACATTTATTTTATTATTTGGCCTTTTCTGCAACACGATTTCTTGCTTGGATATTCGCGGTTTATTTAATCTTTCATTTATAGTGGTAAGACCTCGGTCTTCCAATTATTTTATTCTCATAACTTTGGCTTGATAGCCTGCAATAATACGTTTTTCCTTGGGTGTTTTTTTCACCAATTACTTTAGAAATTTACTAATCGATCATTTTTGACAACAGTACGTCAAGATATTATTTATTTCGTTCCGTTTTATTACTTGAGTTCCTTATTATGATTTTTATCGCCACTTTTTTCTAGAATATAACAACTCGATAATAGTTATTTTTATTATTATCATCTCAGATTTCAATTATTTTTATTACAACTTTTTGTTATTTGCCATTTAATCATATGGTATAAAACCAAACTATTTTTATTTTCCTTAACATATCGACTTTTAACGACTTCATTATGTTGCATATTTATTTCATAACCTGATTTTACTATGGCAAAATTTTAAGCCATTTAGGTTATTATTTCGATTCCTTCCTCCAAATAATTTATTACATATTATTTAATTTCTTGGGTTTTTATTACTTTATATTACTGATCCCATTTTTATACTTATTTTTGCGAGGTCTCTCTCGCTGGCATTTATTATTATCCCAACATTTCGATCATATTAATGCATTCAACTACCCGGTGAATCAATCGTTAAACTCCCTAGTCACGACTGATTTCACTGGGTCAGTGCGTCGTACGGCTGCAAATTTTAATGAAAAATCATGACTCACCAGTGTGCTTCTCCTGCTTCATCCTTAGAAGGATTCACCCATCTACGGCACATTCAACACCTTTCCATGGCACTTTCTTTCGTGAATTTCATTTCACTCAGGCCCAATCGACCTTCACTTATATTTAAACACATTATTATTCTATGAAAACACTGTTTTAACACTAAACACATATATCTTTTAAATTGTTTACACAGCACTATTTTTCCACCATATCTCAGTGATCTTCGGCACTTCCTATCGGTGATCGACGCCCTGATGAGATCTTAAGACCCTGCATTGGACGCGTGATAACTCGAACGGCTCCTAGTTCTTCACTGGAATAGTCTCTGCCCTGTCCTTTTAACAGTCTATTTCGGCTTTCTTTATCGTCTTTTTATAAGCGATTTGCATTTTTCACTTGCCCTACACTTATGTAGCGATCTATCGAACCTATGGCCCGCTTACTTCTTGACCGTAATCTGACTTTTTATATCTGTGACAAGCTTTTTCTTCTTTCTCCTACGAGAATGTTTTTCTGGCTACGTCCCTGTTTGACACACTGTAGCTTCGCTAAAGTTCACTGAATTTGCTTTGGGTCAAGAACCCGTGTCCATTTACTTGAATTTTTGGATTTCGTTCCAATATCTGACCCTTAATACTGTGGTCTCTTACTTGACTTTCACGAAGACCTATCTATAGTCTCGAACCGATGATTTCCAGCGTAATGTCTCTACTGTTCTGGACTGTTGTTTCTAGCTGATTTAATGTTCTAGAATTTGACTCGGCGCAACTTATTTTGTCACGGTTTCCGTGTAGCGTACAATTTTATTTGATCTAGCACAAGTGCTTTAGTGATCACTAATAAACAACAGTACTTTTTGACGTGACGTATTTATATTACCACGCACATACAAACTTTTGTTGAAACCGCGGATACTGACGATTTGTAAATTTGTCTTAACACGATCCACTTTAGCGGTTGGTAACGAACTGAGTTACTCGCATTGACATCTCCATACAGGAGTGACATGAATTTTTAGTAACGTGAAGACGGACTTCCGTCCAGGCAGCCTAATAATACTGCGTACTCTATACTTATGTACGGGGCGAATTTGCGCTGAGCCTCTCCGGGCTTGACTGAATTTCGACTGATATGATGCAGCGTTTCTACATTTTATGAGACAGCGTGTAGCGCCTCTATGCTTACTGATGGTGAAACTGCTTCTGATACAGCCTAACGCCCCACTGGGCTGACGAATACTGCATGCTCTCTGGTTGAAACCTCGGCTATATATTGGGAACTTGCAAAAATTAATTACTTTTGTCTTCTTCTTGGAACTATCTTTTGAAATAGACGTCGCACGTTTTTGAAAAATATATCATTATGTTCCCCATAATTCAAACGTTACATTATCATCTTGTTTCCCGAAAATCGATCGTCTATTTATTTTAAATAAAATCTACAAGGTTCCTCAGCTGTGTGGGCGAATGAGTTTTATTTTCTCCTTCCCAAGACCTCCTCTAATGACGTAACTGCTTCGTAAGGGCTTTTTCCCTGGGCCTAAATTATTCGATTTTAGTCTTGATTAATTCATAATTCCCTGGATTATTCTGTTCTACGTAAACATATTTATGTAATTTTGCGTTGTTTCTGCGAAAACGGGTTATTTCACAATTTTGCGGTGTTGGGATGCAATCCAGGGTTGTCATAAAAATGGTAACGTTAACACTCTGCGGTGATTCCCCTGCCAATCTGCTCTGGTTGATTCATCACAGCGTGACTGTCCTCATGATTCACACACAGCTTGCATCCTGTGACTTCAGATAAGGCTTGTCAATGCTATGCGTCATTGCCTGAATCACTTCTTATTTCCTCATGGCTAGCTTGTAACTGAACCTCTTTTCATCTCCGAGATCCGAAGTTCATATCCTGTACCAACCCCAGTTGGGTACACTATACGGATCTTTGTTGTTAATGTTATGTCTCTAAAGATAATGTCCAGATTTGAAAATGTCTGTCTACCAAGTAGCAATCGTCTTTTGATTTCATGGCTGCAGTCACCATCAGCAGAAATCTGTGAACTTATATTATGTCCTATTACAATTAGAAAGAATTGACTCTCACCTCCTGAGGTTCGGGTTCCATTCTAGGCGTTGTCATGATATTTAATTCTGATCTGAGGGCTGGAACGGGGTACACTCAGCCTCGTGAGACAAACCTCGTCCTAGTTTTCCGTGGTGTGTTCGATTCCCAACTCAGCAATCCTTGAAGTGGATTTCCATGGTTTCCCACTTCTACTCCTGGTGATAATGATCGTGTGGCCTCCGGAGAGGCCAAATGCAGGTTTTCTAGTTGAGGCCCGTGGGCGACCTGCGCGTCGTAATGAGGATGAAGAGATGATTAAGACGGCTCATACACCCAGTCCACGAGCCACGGGAATTAACCCCAGGGGATTCCCTGATGGCTCGGCCGGGAATCGAACCCGGGGCACATTGGGCCAAAGCCAAGCGCACTAACCATTTAGCCTCGGAGTCGGACTACTCCTGGTAAAAACCGAGATGGTGCCTGAAGTGCCGGCCGCCACTTTCCCAACCCTTACGTGAATTACAAATACACACACTACTACAGCCACCACAATAACACAGGTAATCAGACACATTCTACAAACACCCCTTGTAAGGGGCTAAAAACACACGATGCCCAAATCCCTCAAATAAAATTACAACAGATGTAAGCAGACGTATGATACAACAAGTAGTTCCGTGATGTACTAAAGCCTATTTTCATATATCCTACTTATGTAATTTGCCTCTATCCATATACAAAATATCAGTTTGATTGCTGTAATAGATTCGTAGATATTCAGAACCGTCTAATATTAAGGATGGTCGCCATGTTGGATTTTTATATATTTAGGTCTTAGAGTTATGTAAGTTACTATTACATGATGATTATTGTGTACGCGTAGTATTCAAACTTCAATCGCATGATTAGGACACAAGAAGTAAAAACGAGTTTTTAAAATTTCACACAGCTGCCATCATGTGGTTATGAAATCAATTGAAATATATTAAATGCCAGTGGATTAATATTTGTATAAGCATTTACCGTACCAAGTTACACTGCACTCGGATGGTTAAGTGGCGATAAACGCCCATTTAAATATTTATACTTCGCGTCGCCGCCATGTTGAATTTGTGCTCACCAGGTTATTGAAAGTCCTATAGGTGAACTTATATTTATAGCCACTATGAACATAAAGAATCTCGTAGATATTGACAACCTTCGAAATATGTCGGATGGTCGCCATTTTGTATTGTTATATGTATAGGCCATAGAGTTATGTGCCATTAAATGAAAATTATTGTGTAGGTTCATTAATCAAACTTTCACTTGGATCAAATGATTACGACATAAGAAATACAAACTTAATTTTAAAATTTAGCACAGCCGCCATCTTGAGGTTATGTAAACAATTGAACTAAATTACATGCCAGTGCATTACAATATGTATAATAATTTACTGTACCATATTTCACTGCGCTCAGATGGTTAAAACGCGATAAATGGCTACTAAATTGTTCCTACTTCGCTTGGCCGCCATGTTCGTTTTGTACTTCACAGGTTTTTGAAAGTTAGATAGATAATTTTGTAGTCGGGCCCTTTATCTCCATACAAAATTTCAGGGTGATATCAGTAATAGTTTCGGAGATATAGAATGCCAGTGAAATATTTCGCACAGCCGCCATCTTGAGTTTATGCAAACAATTGAACTAAATTATATGCCAGTGCATTATGATGTGTATAAACATTTGCTGTACCAAGTTTCATTGCGTTTGGATGGTTAACTCGCGAGAAAAGTCTATTTAAAAGTCTCAACTTCGCATGGCCGGCATGTTGGTTTTGTAGTTACCAGGTTTTTGAAAGTCTCATAAGTGAACTTTTAGTAGTGCCCTTTATCACCGCACAAACGTTCAGGGTGGTATCGGTAATTACGCAGTTATTGAATGCTGGTGAAATATTTCGCACAGCCCCCATGTTGGAATGGAGGGACGTAATAACATTCTAAGGGCACGTTTGGGGTCGGCCAAAAGGGTGCTATGACCATACCGAGTTTCATTGAAATCGTTCCGGCCGTTTGGAAGTTATTAGAGGGGGACACACGCACACCACACACACACACACATACGCACACACATACACACACCCGGATAAAAGGTGATCTCATATGCCTATTTTATTTTATTTTTCATAAAATGAAAAAAAGGCTTAAAATATAAAAATTTTGATAATCATTCTTCAATGAAGCTTGGCACGTATCTTTTATAATACAGTATATTACGATAACCACCGTCGCAATGCCGGTTGAACCAGCCAGTAAAATGTTAACTTTTACGATATTTACTGCCAACAAATAAAGTATGCTCATTGAAAGGAAAGTTCCTTCCCTCCTCCTTCAACAAGCCGCAGCTCAGACAGGCCAAAGTACACCGCACGATTTATTTATGGCTTGAGGCTATCGCAATTGCAAATTCTTAATTACTATCGATCTGAGCCACGATCCTGCTACCTCACGGTCGGCTTTCAAACAGGCATGTCTAAAAACCAGTGCAGCTTCTATTCTTCTGTTTTTATGGCCGCCTTCTGTGGTCTCCGGGTATGTATTGAGACTGCAGTCCCAATGGTTCTGAGTTCGATTCCCAATCTACCAGGGAAAGTAATTCTGGTCTGAGGGCTCGAACGTGGTTCACTCAGCCTTGTGGGGCAGTACTGATAAGAGGTGGGTTCTATACCCCTTCAGCCATACTATTGTCCGTCCAGAGTTAAGAGTGTACTACGGGCTCTTATGGCACAAGCGTTGCCACGTCTAGCGAGTGTAGACGGGCAGCTATTGTACAGCACTCCACACGAGTAGTACAGCCCGCTGCCGGACTGAGGATCAGCAAGCTCTTCATCCCGACGGAATTTCGATCCTTCGCGCTATTATAATCTGCAACCTTTTACTAGAATTCCCGTAAGAATAACAGAATTTGGAACAGTTTTTAATAAAGATAAAGACTGAGTTATTCCCCTAAGGAGTGGGGGAGCCGAGGATAGTAATTGATTTACATAACAATGCTTACAACGGATTATAAATACTGCGACAATTTGCTATTTATTTACATTGGAATTTTAGTTACGTACGATATGGCTATGACAAAACAATTGAAATGACATGAAAGCTAACCTGAGTCATCCGTTAGATATGGATCAAGTTTAATACGAAATATGGCAATATATTCTCCAAGGTCAGCCTAGGTCAGTGACATGATACAGATCATATGTCGCAACGACACCTACACAGATCCCAGTGAGTCACTTTCATCTGCAGAGGCGAAGAGAGTACCCGGAAATAACAAGTAATTCTGTTCTTATCATATGATACTCCACATATTACACGCGTATATGAAAGATTTTTTTTACAAGTTGCTTTACTTCGCACCGACGCAGATAGATGTTATGGCGACGATGGGACAGGAAAGGCTAGGGGTGGGAAGGAAGTGGCCATGACCTTAATTAAGGTACAGCCCCAGCATTTGCCTGGTGTGGAAATGGGAAATCACGGAAAACCATCTTCACGGCTGCCGACAGTGGGGTTCGAACCCACTATCTCCCGAATACTGGCGACTGCAGCTATCGAGATGAAAGAAAGTAAACAAAAAAATCAGTGGCACAACGTACATTGGACAATGAATGGCAAATACTACAGACTGATGTGGGAAATTTGCGACAATCTGTTCTTTAAAATATTTCTCAAAACAATCATTATCCATTTCATAATGAGCCTTATCGGTTTATTTTACACAAAACTACAAGCTTCTCATTCGCCACAAATCGCGTAGTTTAACTGCATGAAAGTTCTGTTACGCACATTATTTCAGGTGAGTATTAATAATAATAATAATAATAATAATAATAATAATATAATATCATCACGGATTTTTCATAAACGTACAGCAGCACTTTTCTCCTGATTCTTGGTCTTTATATAATTGGTAGACGTTACAAACTATCTGTCGTTCTCTGCGCCTTAATATTTCCCCGGGTTTACGTTTCTCAAACGGAACATCAGCCATATCTTTAAAACCTCTTATACCTAAATCACAATTATTTTTATATTACACAAAACGATCCTTACACTCCAACACTGTTTCAAATATCTTGGAGAGATCTGGACTCGTGCCTTCAGTGAAGAGCTAAGACACGTACTACAGCGTGCGCGCTGTTCCATCCAGCGCGCAGACTCTGCTGTCAGATACATTACAAAATCATGTTGCATATCAAGAATGTAAGAATTACATATCATTAATTGAATGCTGAGGATCATGTACTATCCACCCATGACCATTAACCTATTAAATACCATAGCGAAAATCCAGTTTTAAAGAATTCGAAGTCATCAATTCTGGGGGAGTCCGCTGAATGTAAAAGCCCATAAGAGCCCGTAGTACACTCTTAACTCTGGACTTATTTTCAGCAGCGGTCCCTTCTACTCCAGGCAACTGCCATGATGGTTGCTAACATAGGGCCACGGTCGCCTCCTTCTCAATTCCAGCCTCAATTACAAACACAGACACCGCAATAACAAAGAATAGGCTATCTTAACGAGTCCACCCGTATTGTCACTGGATGTCTGAGACCTACTCCAGTACAGAAGATCTACCTTCTCGCTAGCATTGCACCTCCAGTTATTCGACGCGAGGTGGCAGCAGAGAAAGAGAGACAAAAGCTTGAGACAGATCCCAGACATTCAATGTTCAACCACAAGGTCACCCCTCCTCGCCTAAGATCCAGGAAGAGTTTTATTAAGAGAACAGTACCCTCCATACCAATCGTCCGGCGTGTGTCACTCTGGAAACAAATAGTACCAGAGGGTTTTACCCCTAAAGAATAACTGAGCAGTGGTAGTCATTTGGCGTATACTACCTGGACCTTCGCGCTCCCAACGCCCGCTAGGTAGGGGATGATACTGCCCTAGAACTTGACTTGACTTACTTACTTGACTGCATGACAAAACTAACTAATAATTACTACGCAAAAGCACATAGACATATAAAACCTTTAATAAGAACCAAGGGAACTTACGAACCCGACAGAAACGACAAAATCAAAAGAAGACCAAAATACATACTACTAGTTAAAGACATTCTACTAAATAACGACGTCTGAAACAATAGTATTAACGCGACAAACGCTTAACAACTAAGACATAACACTACGAATCACAAAACAAAAACTAAGTACTAGTAACAGTTACCATAGCAACCCTTAATTAACTCCGCCTGAATCACATCAACTCTTGCTTTCAGTGGTACTTCGAGTGATACAGAACTGTGCTCTGTTGGATTCTCTCCATGGGGGTCAATTAGGAAAATGTTAACCCCCCATCCCCCTCTCCAAACTGGACGTTACAGTAAATATTGTCGCAATGCGACAATCTGCTCTGATCTTCACGATGTTCTTCACTATCTACTCTCGTTATTTCAAAGATTAATCAGCAAGTTTTGGTATTTCTTTAGCCTTGCACTTCAAGTTTAAATTCGGTAATTTTCTTTGTGTTACACAGTTACTATTCAGATCTGTGCATTTTAATTTTTATGTTGTAGCCTCGCAACGTTATGAGCATTAAAACGATATCGTAGGAACCAAAATGCTTAAATGTGTTCTGCTACAAAACAAGCTGCATTCGTAAATAAATGGACAGATCTTTCCTTGTTCGAACACCTCAACTTTTGGCCCCGTTGTGACAACTCAATCTTACAAAATTTATAATTTCCTATAACTCTCAATCGTGCACTTCTATGACTGTACATGGATAACATGTTAGCTCCACTTATTATATCCACGGAAACTCCGGGGGGTCCAGGTGTACGTAGCTGTCAGTCAACTCATGGCTTAACCAACATTTCAGGAGAGGTTGCCTACCCCACTCTTTTCCCAAACCATTAGCGTAAGCTGACTGGACACTCTGGGTTTAACCTGATTAGCGCAGTTCGACCATCCGGGGAACTTTGATTAAAATCATAGGGTTGCTCAAAACTCTCATATAGCTTACTAGGTAAAATGACCTCTTATGGGAAGGTCTGGGGAACGATGGATTTAAGCTGTGAAGAAAGGTGTATTGAGGTGGAAATATGTTGAACAGCAACAGAAAGAAGGTACGAGTAGCATGCTGAGCTTCTATGACAAAGATTGCGGGTTCAAACCCAACCGAAGTCGTCGGATTTATTAGGAGTGTTAAAATCCCGCAGTTAGCCTTCCTTCGGAGGGGAAGTAAAGCCGGCGGTCCCATGTCATAGATATATGACATGTTAAATGAACCTTCCACTAATTACACCTGTGTGAAGCTAAATTATAGGTTAAATTTGAACAACGCTCTTAGGTTCCAACGTTCGTCGCCAGAAGCCGACTGCGGTGGTGTCTAGTAACTAGTAGTCGTCGACGGTGGCGTTTGGCGGCAAAAGTAGGTACTACTTGAAAATTCGATGTATGCAGTCCTCACTTGAATTAAAAACAGATAATACACATTAATACAGTCATCACAATTAACACCGGTTTTCAGACAGATTCAACACACACCCAAAGTACACGGAGCTGCATGACCACGTTGTCACAGCCCCTAAACTGAAGAACCAACTAACCATAGAAGGTACGAGACATTGAGCACCACTCACGGGAAACTGGGGCTGGAAAACCATCATTAAAATATTTGTACAGTTTCATCTGGAAAATTCAACGAACATTTCTAAATTAGTAACAGACATGAACATATCTCGCTCTTTGGAAGTCAGTGGAGGAGTGTTCTTTATCTTCTTTGCTCGCTCCGTGCTGCTCGCCCAGTGATCTCGTGCTAGCTCCATAACAAGCTATTGTATTTTAATCTCACGCTCGCTGACTCTTCAGAAGAATGTAGTACGGTACATTATAATTTTCTTGCAAACAGGCGGCAGACAAGCTTAAAGTTGGTAATTGTAATATTGGAGTTTGTTGTTGTTAATTCATGTTTAGGGTCTCGGGACATCTAAATCATCAGACCCGTGCAGTTGGGTGAGTGTTGAATTTGCATATAAACAGTATTTAAGTGAATACTGTAGTAGTGAGTAGCCTATAACTGCATTAGGGACAGGGATGGGATAAGTCCCTTGGGACTTGAAATAAGGTACTGCGCCCGAATCTCGCATAGCCACCACCTGTATCCGCTGAGATGGAAAAGGATTGTAAGGATGTCGATACCCAGCCAGATAAACCAACACTACCCTACTAGGTGAATGACTAGGAAACCCTCGACACATACCGGTCATGCAATAACGCTACTAATTAGTTACACATTTACTAGCAAATAAATATCCATAATAAGATGTTAGGACGAGAATCTCGGATCTCGAGCGTGAACGGTGAAGTTGAGACTAAGTGAGTTCTAGTAACTAACTGGCAGTATTATCGCACGCCGATTGCGAAATGAAAAGATTATCAGTTTCTATAAAAATGAGCAGGCAAACAAAAATAGTGCCTGAAATTTATTAACTAAATATTTACATAATTAAATCTTCCTAACACCAATAAAAATAAATTCAAATTAAAATTAAATTACTTTACACGGTAGATAGTTCTTCTATCTGTTAAATATATTTTCAGTAAAGTTTAAATTACCCAAAAGTAATTATTTGAAAATAATAATTAAATGTTTGCTTTTTCTAGTCACCCTGTGACTCGATCACTTTAAGCAGTCTGATCGTAATCAGCTGTTCATCAAATAAAACGTAATTAACAACACAATGCCCTACATTATACACTTATTTACTTAAAAACGTGAACGTAATAAGAACAAAATTATTATATTATTTAAAATGGTTAAATATTTCCATAAGTTGAAATTACCCTGTCCAGCACGGCATTTAAAAACATATATACAAGATCTTTCGTGATCTGACAATCTTATTTCCATACTGTTTCTTTAAACAGTTCTTCGAACATTTGCTCACAAAACAATGTAAATTTTAGGTATATTCTGGTTACTTGTCACAATAAATAACGCTCTGGTATCGAACAATTAAGTTAAATACAGCTCATAAATGTCGTATCAGTGAATAAAATACAATAGATTTAAGGAACGATGAGGAACTACTCATATACTCTTAATAAACTTCGTGGATTTCGTAATACCACTTTCTGACATGTACAACATAAATATAAACCCTAATGTTAGTTACTTTTTAACATACTGTATCAATTCTTGCTCCCAATGGCAATACTTTACTTTCCTTTCGTAATACGGTGAACAACTTCTTTTAATAGAGTCTGCTATGCTCCAAACTTGACATACTCCTTTCCTCTCCTTTTAACAACAATCTCAATAATAATGCACGGTATTCCTTTAATTAAAAAACCCATCTTGCTACAAACGTGTAGAAGAATCAGTGACTCTACTAGGTAAACACAAGCCTGTGAAATACTGTTCATAGTGCACTCCTATCCAAATCTCCTCTAAATGAATTATCCTCGTGCTCTTTCAATAACAATTACATATTTGTTCACTTCTTGTTCACTTCCGTTCACCTTGTACAATATTCTTCTTAACTTCAAATAACGCATTTCGTAAAAAAAAAACTTTCACGACATACTGTTCTTCCACGTTACAACAAAATATAAACATTAATAGATCGCAGTTCGCTCGTCTCTACTGTTAATAACAATAATACATATCCTCCCGTTTCTGGTGTACATTTAATGAATTAAATATTCATATTTAAATTTGTTTCATATCATACACGACCTCATGTAGATCTACAAATCTCCTGGTCTGTGATTTCGTTATAGCAATTTTTCCAATAAAATTGTTGCTAATTATAGGCATCATTTGACATATATTGTCAACAATATCATCCTATTTAATGTTTTAAAACCGTTATAACAATTGTCAATGGCTATATTAATGTCATATTACAGTAACATTCCGCAATTGGAATTGTTCTACTCCAATAATATTATTTATAAATGTTTCATTTATGTTCTGACACAATAAAATGTTTTAAACAGTGTTACAGCATTCTACAATAATGCTTTCTCTTAATAATAATGCAATTTAGCCCTATAGATGCATTCTGTCGCTTGTTACGCATTTTTAACGATCGAAGCATTCCCTTCATAAAACAGTTTCGTTTAAAAGTGAGCATATTAAAACCTTTCCTTCAAAATTATAAAAACGGAAGGTCTAAAGACAAATACAAGTGAAATCACGTCTAAAACGTCACACGTTGACGTATCATAAAATTTACAGTGAAATCTCTAAAATTGACAACATAAAAGCATGGGTTATGAATAAGAAAATCTACTTATGAATTGGTCACTCCTGAAATACTAACAAATACTACAACAAACTACTAAGATCTTGGAACATTAAATTTTCTACCTTTCTGATGATCTTCTGTCGTGATGCCTGGTCTGATATACTCGGTGTTCGTCTCTCGGAACGGCACGTGCATGTCGTCTGCCTCGAAGCGGGTCCCAGTTAGGAGCGTGGCGGTCAGCTGTCCGGCTTCCTCCCTTGTCGTGCGGCAAACACCTGGACTGCTGGCTCGTCTCCCTGCTAACGGCATCTCTTCTTGCTTCACGACCTCCAGTCTGGCAAAGCGAACTCGGGACAAACGAACCACTCTGCCCGTCTTCGTCGTGTAGCATTTCATCATCCATGTAGGTTTGAACGTCTCTGGTTGACATCTCTCCAAGTTGGTGATGGACATTTGAATCGTAGTGTTGAAGGTAAATTCAGAATACTGCATGTTGATGAGCAGTTGTAGAATCATCGATCCATTTTCACCAAGATCACTCTGATTTCCCACTCCATAATGTAGACTAAACTCCTTACATAATTTAGTAGTTCATGGCAATCTTCTTAACAAGAGTCGAATACGAACATCCCCCCTGACTCAAGGACGTTATCATCATCATAAATGAAAGATGATTATATAGAAGATAATATTGTTGCAATGTAGTAGCTGTTGAATGCAATGCCACTAGTCGTAATTCAGTAGCAATGTGAAACTGTAGAAGCGAAGTCTTCTTTCAATAAACGTAGTGTTATAAAAATGCTTCTCTCTGTTGCAAACTAGTGCGTTTTATAATTTGTTGGCTTCTCCTTTCGTTCCTCGGCAATAGCTGTGTCTCCACACGGTCCACAAGTCTCCTGACCGTAGTTCCAATATCGTATAGAGCTCTTCTGGTACGCGCTGCAATATAGGTCTGCACTCTTCAAGTAGCTAAGTAGGATTCAATCCTGCGCTCTCGACAATGGCGCGCGTGGCAGACTAGAATGACTTTCTAGCCTCGCATCGAGTCTTATTAAACTGAATTTCGCTCATATTTTCTCTCCTGGCCATAAATTTATACTTCTGTTTTGACAATTGAATTTCATTTTCTTTCCTGCATCTGTAGAAGTGCTAATATTGCTTTATTTAAGCAAATTTAATATAATAGCGATTCCCACAAAAATTATGTGATCCCGTCTTATTGGCTGTTGAGTTATCACGAAAAAACTCCTGGTCCTAGCCTCTTATCATCGGGTCGTGTGCATAATTTTGTTATTGTCACCTTGGTCAACCAAAACCGGTCTTTAGCTTGCTAACTTGAAGTCTTGGTCATATTCCAGTGTCGAAAGATCAGACTCTCCCTTGGTTAAATTATCATTCACTGAAATATTCGCAAATTTAATTATTTCTAAATACCCCAAAATTTTCCAAAAAGTTATCAATAGGCTTTATTCACCTCCTAAAATGCATATGTGAGTAGAATATTGTTTCAATTCCAAATTCCATTTATTTCACCTTCATGTTCACAAGTCAGTTCGATCCTCGGCTCAGTCAAAGGCTGAAACTGGGCTGAATCTGAGATCAGTACTATCCCAACATTCGCCTGAGTTAGAAATGGGAGACCACAGAAAATCACTTCTGGGATGGCTGAGTTAGTAATCGAACCCATTTCTTCTCTGTTCTGTCTGAGGAAGCAGCGAATTTCATTCCAACCCTCAAACCAGAATTGTATTTCTTCACAAAGTCGGGAATCAGACCCGGGCTTCCGCGGTGACAGCCAAGAATGCTAGCCACTACGTAACAAGGCAGACTACTTTAAAATCCCAGATAGTGCTGGTTGTGAAACATACCCAAGTCTAAGACTGTTGCCTTATCTGGATGTAATATGGAGTATATTGTTCGTTGACACTGTAACGTGTCTGTGATTAAAATAAATATATATATATAACTTATATTTGTTTTGGTCTTCAGAAGAAGGAGAAAACTAAGGGATGACATGTTTCGTTCGTCAAGCGAGCATCATCAGATCCAAACATATAAAAGGCAAAATAGCTCTAAAAACACTAGCAAACCTACAATGACACCCACAAGTGGTGACTGCCCTCCGAAAACAAGAAAAAAAATTCAAAAACATAGAAAGTGTGACAATTATTACTGGTAAAATATTAAAGCATTAAGCATCTGAAAAAATAAATATTTATATACAGTACCTACTGTACAATGTTAGAAGACTGAGAAATGACAATCTCATCAACAAACAGTCTCACTTCACCAACTAATCTATGAAGGTGTAGCTACTATTGCTGTGATAAGTCCTAAACTACTGTAGAATTGTAAACTAATGCAGAAATGGCCTACGAGTACTTAGGTTGACAAGCGGAACATGTCATTCTGTTGTATTCTCGCTCTTCTCTAGTCCAACACAAATATGTATAGGCTATATTCAGTGCTTTTATCTTTCAGGGGGAACGCGGAGGTACGCGTACCCCTTAAATATTTGAAAACTGTTTAAGAATAAATATTGGTACATTTGTATGTAGTTCGGAAAATACAACTTCCGACTTGAAATTGCATCGATCATCTGGCGTCAACGCGCTGTTCACAACAGCTGGAGGAGATTTCAAGTAATTCTCGATTTAAATCGATCTATCGAATTAGTTCCTTTTGGTCGGCCAAGACCGACTACAATATATAAGATATTGTTGTCGGTCTTGGGTCGGCAACTCGGCACTACGTTCTTATAAGCACGCAGGCTAGTGTTTGGAGGTGGGGTAGGTTGTTAGTTTGTGCGTGTGGTTAGACATCTGGTGACAGTGGAATTTACTTTAAGTAGGACAGCAATATGGGACACTAGCACAGTGCTCACATTCATTTAACTTAATTTTTAAATGTAAAATGTTTAGAAATACTGAGTACAGTCACCACCTTGACACGTTGACCACAAATAAATTAACCCAATTCAACCTTTCATTTAACATGTCAGCCTGAAAAGTAATAACCAGACTCTGCAAATTGTCGAAAAATGCAAGCTCGTGATGTTTTGTCGACTAAAATTGAGAGTAGCCTACCCCTTAAATTTAGTTTAGAAAAAAAGCACTGGTTATATTAATCACTTGTAATGTTTTCAGTTCTCTTTTCGCATGTCACAGCAATTGGAATTACATTGTGTTGACCGAATGAAAACTTGTAATACCAATAAAAGGAGATTTCCCAATGCATTACATGTCACGTTCTTGAATCTTGATGCCCTTGTTCACATTTAAGGCGGCTACTGGTTACCGCGGTCCGATCTTGGTTTCATGAACCTTTCATCCTCTGTGGAATATTACACCGAGGTTAGTCAACACCATACAGCTAGTTTACTAACGTTTCTATGGATGAGGATGATTCTGTTCAGATCACTCAACATCATGCAGCTATCTTACTGTTGCTGTTGTACCAGGAATCCAATACCCAAAGTGTCCTTCAAGCAGACAAATCGATACACACTCGTTCCGGGATCGCTGCCCGGCCCTCAGTTCCGTGATACATTAAACATTCTCTTCGCATAACTTTGAATACTCTTCCTTATTCTTACCAATCATTTATATTCCAAACTACATATATTGCTTAAGTTTTGAGTTATTGGATTTAGGTAACTTATAAGAAACAAGGAAAAAATACTCCAAGTTTCTTCTGTATTTGGAACAGAAGTTCATGTTCTTTACTGATTTGAGGTTACTTAAAACATTGCAATTTACACCAATTTCGTAATGCTTGACCATTTCTAGTACTATAATATTGGCTTTTTTAATATCCTATAGGCTACACGTCAACTACAGGCAACACAGCCTTGATTAAGACATTATGGCCCCCAAATACTTTTAGTCCTTTGGCAGTCATTAAAAATCTGCACAAGCATGCAACTGCAGTAAATAAAGACGAATACTACTTATTACTTTTGTAAACACATGCCTGTAGATCGTTTCTCATACAGTGTCAATCTGCCGTTATCCTGTACAAGAACCAGTAGTAACTAACCATCACCGAATCATTCCACCATTCCTTTGGTCCTTTGGTTCTTAAACAGAAACACATTTAAAAACAAGTGGTTCCGTGAAGAACTACATAGCCTATTTTCATATATCGTACTAATATCAATTGGCTCTATCAACATACAAATTGTCAGTTTGATTGCTGTAATAGATTCGTAGATATTGAGAACCATCTAAATATTTTGCTTGGTCACCATGTTGAATTTTTATATTATAGGCCTTAGATTTATGTACATGAAGATTTTTGTGTATGTGTTTTATTGAAACTTCAATCGCATGATTAGGACACAAGAAATAAAAGCGGGATTTTAAAATTTCGCTCAGCCGCCGTCTTGTGGTTATGAAAATAATTTAAATAAATTAGATGCCAGTCGATTAAAATTTGTATAAGCATATACCGTATCAAGTTTCACTGCGCTCGGATGGTTAAAACGCAAGAAACGCCCATTTGAATATTTAAATTTCGCGTCGCCGCCATGTTGGATTTGTGCTGACCAGATTATTGAACGTCCCATAGGTGAACGTATGCTTATAGCCTCTATACACTTACAAAATTTCAGTTTGATTTCTGTAGTAGATTAATAGATATTGAGAACCGTCTAAATATTTCGGATGGTCGCCATGTTGGATCTTAATATATCTAGGCTGTAGAGTTATTTACTCTTAGATGACGATTATTGTGTACGTTCATTACGCAAATGCTTATTTCGATCGCACGATTAGAACACAAGAAATAAAAACTTACTTTTTGAAATTCGCACAGCCACCATCTTGAGGTTATATAAACAATTGGACTAAATTAGATACCAGTGCATTACAATGTGTATAAACATTTGCTGTACCAAGTTTCATTGCGTTTGGATAATTAAATCGCGAGAAAAGTCTACTTAAACATTCAACTTCATTTGGTCGCCATGTTCGTTTTGTAGTTAACCAGTTTTTCAAAGTCTCATAGATAAACTTCCAGTAGTGCCCTTTATCTCCGTACAAAATTTCATGGTGATACCAGTAATAGTTTCAGAGATATAGAATGCCGGTGAAATATTTCGCACAGCCGCCATCTTGAGGTTATGTAAACAATTGAACGAAGTTAGATGTCGGTGCATTTCAATGTGTATAAACATATACTGTACCAAGTTTCATTGCGTTTGGTTGGTTAAATCGCGAAAAACGTCTATTTAAAAGACGCAACTTCGCTTGGCCGCCATGTTGGTTTTGTAGTTACCAGGTTTTCAAAGGTCACATTGGTGAACTTCTATTAGTTCCCTTTATTACCGTACAAAATTCCAGGGTGATATCGGTAGTAGTTTCGGAGATATTGAATGCTGGTTAAATATTTTGCATAGCCGCCATGTTGGATTGGTGAGACGAAACAAAATTTGAAGGGCACGGTCCGTGTCGCCCGCAATAGTGCTATGAAGTTACCGAGGTTCATTGAAATCGTTCCAGCCGTTTAGAAGTTATTAGGGGGGGCACCCAAAAATTCATCACATATACACACCATCACACACGCACACACAGACATACACACAGACAAAAGGTGATCTCAAAAGCCTAATTTTTTTTTAGCCTACTTTCGATTTTTGCAAAAAATGAAAGTAGACTTATGAGATCAACACAGGGCGAAAAAAGTGTGTCTGTCTGTGTGTGTGTATGTGTGTGTGTGAGTCTGTGTGTGTGTATGTGTGTGTGTGAGTCTGTGTGTGTGTGTGTGAGTGTGTGTACTCTGAATGTCTGTCCCCCCCCTATCAATTCGAACACGGTGAATGCGAATTGAACGAAATTTGGTACAATGGTAGCACTAGCAAAGGACACCTCAGTGTCATGTTTTATATCGCCGCCATCTTTACTAAAACTGAATGGCGGCCACTCAAACGTTCAAAACGTAAAATCAAATAACGACTAACCAAATCATCCAATCTCTACCAAATTTGGTAACAACATACCTTCGTATAGGATGCGTCTTGTGACCAAACTACAAGGTCGTCCGCCATACCATTTCAGGATGGCGGCCGTGCGAATTATGCAAACTTTATAATCCATATCATGGGACCCACCAGTTCCGATTATCGAGCCGAGAATCGTTTTAACTGTTCTAAAGGAAGAGGTACGTACGAAATTAAAAGTTTATTTTGTAATACTATAGTGCAGACGTGATTTTAAAAAGCTCAGCTGATTCATTAATAAGACAAGATGGCAGCGGATATCTTGTGCCTGACTTATATTTCACTAATTTGAGTATTGAATGCAATATAGCGTACTGATAAAAAATAAATAAACTTTGTATGAAATGCTTTATATATAAATAATACACTCCAGTGATGAAATCGTTTAGTATAAATCATTATTTGCTAACAAGTTCTATGTAAGTCATTTTAAATAGAACGATATTCGTTGACACAAATAGCTCAGTGGTAGAGCGATAGCCTGTCGCTCAGATTCCTATGGTTCAAACCCGATCAGAGCTAGTTTTTTTGCTAGAAATGTTATATGTTTTTTGTTTTGTAATGACTCAGATGTTTTAAAATTAAGCGTTATATTGTGCAAATTATGGTGTAAAATATATATTTAATTAAAACATAATTCGCCAGCAGATTTACTCGAGACATCTAGCTGCCAAAAAGGTAACTTCCAGATTTTATTGAAAAGTTTCTTCTTCTGGCCGCTAGAATGCACTCGCTCTGTTAGGATTATATTGTTCGATATTTCACCACTAGATGTCCCGACTAGTCTACGTGGGGATCCATTGATTACTATACCATTATCATTCTATGCGCATCGAATTTGAAGAATGACAAGTTGATACTACGATACATTTTAACTTTTTATTTTAAAGGGTTTGTAACAGCCTATTTTGCGTTACTTGAAAATGTTATTAAGCGTTATATTGTCCACATTATGGTGTAAATTATATATTTAATTAAAACATAATTCGCCAGTAGATTTACTCGAGACATCTAGCTGCCAAAAAGGTAACTTCCAGATTTTATTGAAAAGTTTCTTATTCTGGCCGCTAGAATGCACTCGCTCTGTTAGGATTATATTATCGAAAATATCCACATAGTTTGTATACACACGTCTCTGTAGGGTCATGGAAAGATTTGTTAATTCAATTAGGGTTGTGAAAGCCATGCACAACCAGACGTGTAAAGACATGCCTCAACTCAAAGTTGGATGTTGCCCACGGCAGGTCGTAATAATAATAATAATAATGTTATTGGTTTTACATCCCTTTTAACTACTGCTGCTTTTAGAGACACCGGGGTGCCGGAATTTTGGCCCGAAGGAGATCTTTAACGTGCCAGTAAATGTACTGACACGGCTCCCTCGCATTTGTGCACCCTCAAATGCCAGCTGACTGCGCCAGGATACGAACCTGCAACCTAGGGCCCAGCAAGCGAGAACGTTACCGCTGAGCCACGCCGCCAGTCCGGTCGATTATGTCTCCAGATCCATAACATTCTTGATATACTTCTTATCTTTCTTTCTTTCTTTCTTCAATGATGGTAGCAGTTTTTATCTAGGTCGTGGCGTTTGGTAGAGGTAAATCGTTTCTAAGGTCTTCAACAAAGAATAGTTCTATTATACTCTTTGATAATAACAACGAGTTATAACTATACTCATACATTTAGGAGAAAGTAGGCTATATGTTCTTTACTGAACATCTTGTTTTTTCATAAATTAAAATAGGCTAACAAGCCCACAAAGTTGTAGCACATTTAACAACAATTTCTTAAAGAAACGCATTGAAAATGATAAACAGAAGTGCGAACATGAGTTTACAAACAGATCATATTTAACAACAAGTAGTTCCGTGAAGAACTAAATAGCCTATTTTCATATATTCTACTTATGTTAATAGCCTCTATTAACATTCAAAATTTCAGTTAGATTGGTGTTATAGATTAGTAGATATTGAGAACCGTGGAAATATTTCGGATGGTCGCCATATTGGATTATTATATTTGTAGGCCGTAGAGTTATGTACTATTACATGAAGATTATTGCGTAAGTGTATCATCCAAACTTCAATCGCATCATTAAGACACGATAAATTTAAACAAGATTTTAAAATTTCGCACAGCCGCCATCTTGTGGTTATGAATACAATTGAATTATATTAGATGTCAGTAGATTAATATTTGTATAAGCATTTACCGTACCAAGTTTCACTGCGCTCGGATGGTTAAATCACGAGAAACGACCATTTAAATATTTACATTTCACGTCACCGCCATGATGGATTTGTGCTCACCAAGTTATTGAAAGTTCTATAGGTGAACTTATGTTTTTAACTTCTATCAACACAAACAATTTCAGTTTGATTACTGTCATAGATTAGTGGATATTGAGAACAGTCTAAATAATTAGGATGGTCGCCATGTTGTATTTTTTATATATCATGTAGGCCATAGAGTTATGTATTATTCTATGACAATTATTGCGTAATTTCATTATTCAAATGCTGACTACGATCGCGTGATTAGGGAACAAGAAATAAAAACTTAATTTTAAAACTTGTCATAGCCGCCAATTTGAGGTTACGTAAATAATTGAGCTAAATTAGACGTCAGTGCATCACAATGTGTATAAAAATTTGCTGTACCAAGTTTCACCACGCACGGATGGTTAAATCGCGATAAAAGTCTATTTAAATGTTTCAAAATCACTTGGCCGCCATGTTCGTTTTGTAGTTGACAGACATTTGAAAGTCGCATAAGTGAACTTGCAGCATTGCCCTATATCGCCGTACAAATTTTCAGTGTGGTTATGAGTAATAGTTTCGGAGATATAGAATGCCGGTGAAATATTTTGCACAGCCGCCATGTTGGATTGGTGAGACATGATATAGTTCGAAGAGGACGGTCAGGGTTGGACAAAATGGTACTATGATCTTACCGAGTTTCATTAAAATCGCTCTAGCCGTTTAGATTCCATTAGGGGGACACACACGGACAAAAGGTCAACCCATAAGCCAATTTTTTCATAAATGAAATCAGGCTAACAAGCCCACAATGCTGAAGTATATTTCAGAATGAGTCCATAAACAATCAGACATTTAGCAACGAGTTAATTCTAAATAGCATCTCTGTCATTGGTGACTTATTAGAGCGGCTTCGGTGGCGAAGTCGGTAGCTTGCTAAGCTTCTATGCCCCAGATCGCGTGTTCAAACCCAACCGAAGTCGTCGGATTTTTAAGAGCGTTAAAATATTTCAGTATGCCTTCCTTCGGAGGGGAAGTAAAGCCGGCGGTCCCATGTCATATATTTATGACATGTATAAGAACCTTCCACTAATTAAACTTGTGTGAAGTTAAATTTGCAGTTTAGATTTCAAAGTTCAAAGTTCCAACGTTCACCACTGGGTGTTAGTGACATTTGGTAATGAAAGTTGGAACTACTTGAAATTGAACGGGACTTGTAGTCATCCCATGGGTGTCCGCATTGAAGCAGCTCTGGCGAGCCGAACATGTCCTCGGACACTCCCGGCACTAAACGTCATACACTAAATAAATAAATAAATAAATAAATAAATAAATACTAGGTAATTAAATAAATAAATAAATAAATAAATTGGAGTGAAATTTAGAAGTTGGTACCTCCTACTGCTTACCCTAGGGGAAGGTGCCCAGGCATCTAAATCATCTACACATACTATCCACTGCTACATTGACCTCCGTGGTCTGTACAGAGTTAGCTTTGTTTTAAGTTTCCCTTGAAATTGTCCTGCAGATTGCGGGGAGACTTGTGGTCAGTGTGCAGTGTCCCCTCACCTATTAATCTTTCCTTTCCTTATCAGAGTCACTGCCTCTCAAATCAGAAAGTAATCCAAATGTCCTCACAAGGCAAAGGTCACCCCGTTCCAGACCTCACGTCAGTTCAAAGATCTCTGATGGACCAGAGAATCAAACCTGGAACCTTCTAAGAATGATACAAGCAGGATAACCGTACACTATTGGCTATAACAGTTAAACCATGTGCATTTCTATTGACTACTATTACACTGGGGAACAGCCATTTTGTTGTCTTAGATCTGTGACTTGTTCTTAACTATTTTTTGGTCCCTGAATTCAAAAATGTTAGCAGGTTTTCTCTATCACGTCAAGTTTTTAAACTACAGGATACTCTCTTTTTACCCTATAAGTCATACAAACTGGGCATACAAAGGAAAATAATGTGGGTACTAACCAAACGTATTAGAATATCAGAATACTTTATCATTCATTCAAAGGTTATTATAATATTAAAAGTTAAATTGTGTTTATACAAATAATAAAAAATAAGATATTAGGGTACACATTTTCGCTTATAAATTTTCCTACAATGTTCAATCTGGGGACAATCTCGCTTGATGCTCCAACAGTAGTCACCCATCATACTGGCATCCCATCTACCTTGATACCTTGCCTCCATGACCTTCAAATCTTGGTGGAATCGCTCACCCTGTTCATCGCTAACAGCACCAAGATTTTCTGGAAAGTTAGCAAGATGGTTATGTAAGAAATCCAGTTTGATACTCATGTTACAGCCAAGCTTTTTAAAGCTCTCTAAGAGTTGTTGAACAATTTCGACATAATTCTGGGCTCGTGTATTTCCTAGAAAGTCCTTGACAATACTTTTGAATTTTGAATGCCAACCAAGCATTCTTTTCAAGTTCAGTCATTGTTTCTATGAAACGTTCATCTTTAATAAGTTGCCGAATCTGTGGCCCATCAATGACACCAGCCTTTATCTTCTCATATGACAAGCTAGGAAATGCCGAAATGATATACTTAAAACAGTCCCCTTCAGTTGACAAAGATCTAACAAATTGCTTCATGAGACCTAGTTTTATATGCAAAGGCGGAAATATAATGTTTTTTCTGTCGACAAGTGGCTGACTTACAATGTTTGGATCCCCAGGTTTCAGGTCATATCTTGGCGGCCACTTTGACTGCACCCAATGCTTCTCACGAGCTCTGCTGTCCCACATACACAGAAAACAGGGATACTTGGTATATCCGCGTTGCTGGCCAAGAAGGAAAGAAACCATTTTAAGGTCAACACCGATGATCCATTGGTCCAAGTTATATTGCAACATGTCAATGACCTTCTTTATGTCTTCGTATTCTTCATGCAATGAAACTGAATGGCCTATTGGGACTGAACCGTATAAATTTCCATTGTGGAGGAGAACACACTTCAAGCTACGTTTTGAGCTATCTATGAACAATCGCCATTCGGTTGCGTTAGAGTCTGAAATTCCCAATTCTTTCATTAAATCAGGTATGTTGTGGCAATACACAAATCCATCAGCATCGCATGCGCAACAACTGTAGAAAAAAACTTGACGTGATAGGAAAGAACTAATTACAGATTTGGAATCAGCATGCCAATTTACCTCTAAAACAGCCTAAAAATCGAAGTCAACAGTTACAAATTGTTCCCCTGTGTTATTATTATCATTATTGTTATTTGTCTAAGTAATACTATTATTATTTGGCTATTATTATTACGAGATGAAACTAGGATCACTGCTGATGAGATGAAGTTTATGAGGCGCACAGCAGGATACACACGTTGGAACCACAAAAGGAATGAGGACGTGATGAAAGAACTTAAGACAGAACCTGTATTAAACTACATAGGAACCTATAGGAAGAACTGGAGAGACCACGTCAACAGAATGCCTAGGGGACGAGTCCCAAAGCAGATTGTACGATACCAACCAAAGGGGGTTCGATATAATGGACGCCCAGCTAAAGGATGGAATGAGATCGTAACAGTCCACCTGGCCTAATACTTGATTGGCAGATGATGATTACTATTATTAGTAGTAGGAATTAGATTAATTATAAATATCAAAAATAATAATAATAATAACAATCTCACGCTCATAATGGAAAGTAGGAAATTAGTTCTTTGTTGAACGTCTTGTTTGATTTTTGAAATGACTTACAGGGTAACTTCTGACATAATTCCAGTTAGTCCGAACTACTCTCTTCTGTACAGCCTATATCAGCACCGTCCAAGGTCGACACACACGGTGCAGTCAGTGTGTGTCTCAGAATAACAGGTGTGCATCCCCTTACCGTACATCCGTACTTCATCTCAACTCCGCGCGGTGGGGGAGTGTCGTCGTTCAAGAAAAGTGTAGAGGTCAATTAGCAGACGACGAATGTATTTTGCAGGCAACATAGCAAGAACACCGAACGTATTGTTCATGAAATATTATTTTGCATTAATCAAATTGCTTGTCATATGAAGGGAGGGGCTAGGAAAGAGCGGAAAAACGTTTCCTTCCAAAATTATGCTCACGTTAACTCAGGACTGTTTCATGCACAAAATGAATAGTCATTCATGTACATGTCTCCCTTCCTATGCAAAAGGGAAAAAGACAACATGTTTCCGCAGTGCCAAATATCACACAATAACTGATTTACTGAAAGACAAAATACATAATATTTCGACAATGGCAAACGTACAACTAATTACACACACCAATTAAAAACTAGTACCGTGCATGTTGTCTGATACACATAATGTTTATGCTGTTCTCATTTACAGTACGCCTTGTTTGTGTGCGTTAACATACCATTGAGCGAAAATGAGCGTGCTACAGACAAGCGTAAACAACTTCTCCAATTCTGATCTGAAATGCCTGCTCGGAACCTCGGCTTGTTACATTTTAATATCGAAAAAAATATTTCACGTACATAGGTAAAACCGAACATACTCAAAAGTTTGGTGGCCTCAGGATGAAGGCGAGGAAATTCATTATGGGGAAACAGATACGTCTCTCCCATGTTGTCTGCCGTGTCCGAACAGACGCCACGCCTACCATGACTCTGCACTATGCATTCACAGATGTGACAGCTGTGCGACTTTGCACAGTGTGAAGTAGTCTGGACGTTGCTGGCCTATATCATACGATGAATAACTTACTAGCGTGACGTGCCCCTGCATAATCTGCAACCAACATTACTCCACAGCTACCAACTAGGACAGAGAATCGATATTGCAATATCTGTAGCTGCTGCCAGATAAAGGGTCTTTCAATCCGGATATATTAGATCGTCACTCTAGTGAAGGTATGAAAAATTGTCTGCCACTAAAATAATTACTGCTACTTTGTCCGGGAAGCACGAAACTTGGGTAAGTCTCCGTAATTTGTTCCACTTCACAAATCGTAAACCTTACGCGATGAGTTTGTAATCTGACTTGGGCAGCGCCCTGTCGGTGTGTACAGGGCTATAAATCAGACGCCAAATTGTTTGTCTCATCTCACTTCATTGCTATTTCCTTTCTTGCACAAAATATCCCCCGGAGTACAAATGAGCTCATTTCACAAGACTAATGAAACATAGCTGCCCGTTAGCACACCCAACAGTCATTTGTTCTCGCCCCTGTAATCTTAGTGAAATGTGTGTTTCAACCCTTAGCCAGTGTGGTGAAAACATGTATTGTAAAAGGTGTTGTGGGGTCGGAAAATATAACATAAGGAACTGATCACTAATACCTATTATTTCAATTTTTTTAAGAAAATGTACTTATCTATAGCCTACTAATACTAGCTGACCCGGCAGACGTTGTCCTGCCAATCAAAAAAAGTGTTGTAACTTTGTTTCTTGAAGTGCTTTCAGATACACAATATTTTTTTCAATTTCTGTTAACTGCCTCTAAACTATCGTAAAATGGATTAACTAATTCAGAATCATTCGTGGGAGCGTGCACAACAACTCACCAAAGTTTCATCGCAATCAAATGAATGGCATATGAACGCATACGGAATTTTGTTGAAACGATTCGTGCGCTGTCATTCACTTGTTGAATCTACTCCTGCGCTACTACTGATAAATGGATTTACTAAGTTAGAAACCTTCACGAAAGTGTACATAACAACTCATCAAAGTTTTATCGCAATGGATGAATGGTATATGAACGCATACGGGATTTTGTTGAAACACTTCACGCTTAATCGCTCATCTGTTGCATCTACTCGTGCGAGACCTATTGTAAAATGGATTTACTAAGTCGAAAACCTTCCCTGGCGTGTACACAACAACTCATCAATGATTATCCGCAATGGTAGGAAAGGCATATGAACGCATACGGGACTTTGTTTAAACGATTCGCGAGCCATCACTCATTTGTTGAATCTACTCGCACGCTACCTATTATAAAATGGATTTATTAAGCCCGAAACCTTCCCTGAAGTGTACTCAACGATTCACCAAAGTTTCATCGCAATCGGATGAATGGTATATGAACGCATACGGGCTTTCTTGAAACGATTCGCGTGCCGTCGTTCATTTGTTGAATCTACTCTTGCGCTAACTATTGCAAAATGCATGTACTAAGTCAGAAACCTTTCCTGGTGTGTACACAATAATTCACCAACGTTTCATCGCAATCAGATGAATGGTATATGAACGCATACGGGAATTTGATGAAACGATTCACGTGCCATCACTCATTGGTTGAATCTACTCGTGCGCTACCGATTGTAAAATTGATATACTAAGCCAGAAACCTTTCCTGGATTGTACACAACAATTCGCAAAGTTTCATCGCATTCGGGTGAATGGTATATGAACGCCTACGGGACTTTTTTGAAACGATTCGCGTGCCGTCGCTCATTTGTTGAATATACTCGTGCGCTACCTGTTGAAAATGCATGTACTAATCCATAAACCTTCCCTCAAGTGTACACAACATTTCATCCTAGTTTCATCGCTATCGGACGAATGGTATATGAACGCATACGGGACTTGGTTAAAACGCTCCACGCGTCATCGCTCATTTGCTGAATCTTCTCGTGCGCTACCTATTGTAAAATGGATTCACTAAGCCAGAAGCCTTCCCTGGAGTGTTCACAATATCTCACCCAAGTTTCATCGCTATCGGACGAATGACATTTGGACGCATACGGGACCTTGTTGAAACGCTTCGCGCGTCGTCGCTATTTTTTTTAATCTACTCTTGCGCTAGCTATTGTAAAATGGATTTTCTAACCCATAAACCTTCCCTGTAGTGCACTCAACATCTCATCCATGATTCATCGCAATCGGATGAATGGCATAAGAGGCATACGGGATTTTGTTTAAATGATTCGTGCGCTGTCACTCATTTGTTGAATCTACTCGTGCTCTACCAACTGTGAAATGGATTTACTAAGTTAGAAAGCTTCGCGTAAGTGTACACAACGACTCATCAAAATTTCATCGCAATTGATGAATAGTATATGAACGCATACGGGATTTTGTTGAAACCCTTCGCGCATCGTCACTCATTTGTTACATCTACAGTGCGCTACCAATATTGTAAAACGGACTTTCCAAGTTGAAGACTTCCCCGGCGTGTAAACAACAACTCATCAAAGTTACATAGGAATCGTATGAATGGCATATGAGCGCATACGGAATTTTCTTTAAACGATCCGCGTGCTGTCATTCATTTGTTGAATCTACTCATGCGCTACCTATTGTAAAATGAATTTACTAAGTCAGAAACCTTTCCTGGAGTGTTCGCAACAATTCACCAAAGTTTCATCGCAATCGGATGAATGGTATATGGACGCATACTGTACTTTGTTGAAACGATTCACGTGCCGTCACTCATTTGTTGAATCTACCCGTGCGCTACGTATTGTAAAATGGGTTTAATAAGCCAGAAACTTTCCTTAGGGTGTACGCAAGATCTCACCCAAGTCTCATCGCAATCGGACGAATGGTTTTTGAACGCATACGGGACCTTGTTGAAACGCTTCGCGTGTTGTCGTTCATTTGTTGAATCTACTCGTGCGCAACCTCTTGTGAAATGGATTTACTAAGTTAGAAACCTTCACGTAAGTGTACACAACAACTCATCACAGTTTCACCACAATCGATGAATGGTATATAAACTTATACTGGATTTTGTGGAAACGCTTCACGCGTCGTCACTCATTTGTTGAATCTACTCGTGCGCTCCTATTGTAAAATGGATTTAATAAGCCAGAAGCCTTCCCTGGAGTGTACACAACATCTCACCCAAGTTTCAATGCTATCGGACGAATGGTATTTGATTGCATACGGGACCTTGTTGAAACGCTTCGCGCGTCGTCGCTCATTTGTTTAATCTACTCGTGCGCAACTTGCTGTGAAATGGATTTACTAAGTTAGAATCCTTCACTTAAGTGTACACAACAACTCATCAAAGTTTCTTCGCAATCGATGAATGGTGTGTATACTTATACGGGGTTTTGTTGAAACGCTTCGTGCGTCGTCGCTCATTTGTTGAATCTACTCTGCGCTATCTATTGTAAAATTGATTTACTAAGCCAGAAACCTTCCCTGGAGTGCACTCAACATCTCATCCAAGTTTCATCGCAATCGGATCGATGGTATATGAACGCATACGGGACTTTGTTGAAACGCTCTAACTTGCAGAGACAAAGAGAAGAATTCGACATCACCTCCACCTATGGTATAAAACATAACTTTGCGCCCCGGGCGGAGTGTAAGTTATGGCGGTAGTTGTACAGGTTGTGACCAGGTGGCTCTAACGTGCAGAGACAAACCGTCCAAATACATCAGCTTTCACCAAGGCCAAGGCTAGTTGTTTCCATGACGACTGTTTTTGACTGTATATTGTGGTTCTAAAATTGTGTGTAAATTGTGGTTCTAAAATTGTGTTTATTCCACCTAACGGTTCAGATTGTGAATCTAAACCATACAGGGACTCACCCTAATATACATACCAAATTTCATCAAAATCGGAGCTGCCGTTTAGGAGGAGTTCAGTGACATACACACGTGTCGAAGAATTATATATATAAAGAAGATTATAAAAATGAAGAGTTTGTGTGTGTGTTTGTGTGTATTTGTGTTTAAACGCGCTAATCTCTGGAACTACCAGTCGGATTCGAAAAATTCTTTTTTTATATGATAGCCAGATTCAAGAGGAATAGTTTAGGCTATGTTAAATTTCTGACAGACCACTTCATTCCCTGCATTTAGGCCCTTTGGCACAAATCTACACCGTTTCACCGATCTGAACCAAAATGTGTATATTACCCGTTTAACATTTGATTGCCGCTGAGTCTGGCTGCGCCACCGCTTGTTGATTATTGTAGCAGGAGCCCCGCAGGGTAAAGAGAAGGACACAGTGATGACACAGTGCAAGTAGCACATAAGTCAAGCAGCATTGCGTGCGCTACCTGCCTTAGAAGCGCAGGTAAGCGTCATGTCACCACGGACAGCTACTGTAGCTGAGTCATATCCTACTCGCACAACTGTACCTGTCAACGAAGCAGAGTAACGTGTGACACAAGTAAACAGAGAATAGTTGCCATCTCGACCGCCGGCAAACAATTCGTGAAAGGGTAATACTTACCCTTTGGAACCCTGCGAGTAACACTGTCTACATGAAATTTCGGACAGACCACTTCATTACCTGTATTTATGCCCTTTGGCAAAAATCTACACCGTTTCACCGATCTGAACCAAAATTTTTATACTTACCTTTTGGAACCCTACGAGGAACACTGTCTGCATGCAATTTCGGACAGACTACTCCATTCCCAGCATTTAGGCCCTTGGGCACAAATCTACACCATTTCACCGATCTGAACCAAAATTTGTATACTTGCCCTTTGGAACCCTGCGAGTAACACTATCAGAATGAAATTTCGGACAGACCACTCCATTCTCTGCATTTAGACCCTTTGGCACAAATCTACACCGTTTCACCGATGTGAACCAAATTTCACATACTTATACTTTGGAACTCGACGAGTAACACTGTCTGCTTGAAATTTCGGACAGTCCAGTCCATTCCCTGCATTTAGGTCCATTGGCACAATTCTACACCGTTTCACCGATCTGAACCACATTTTGTACACTTACCCTTTGGAACCCTGCGGTTGACACTGTCCACTTTAAATTTCGGGCAGACCACTCCATTCCCTACATTTAGGCCCTTTATCACAAATCTACACTGTTCCTCCTAATTACACCAAATTATACAATACACTTTGAAACCCTGCTGGTAACACTGTCCACTTGATATATTGGACAACGCTCTCCATTCCCTACATTTAGAACAACAAACTAAACTTGAAAACCACGTATTAAGGCCCTAGAATCATCCATGTCCGTAGTAGTGTAACTGTAATAGTATTTTAAAAATTCCTCTCGGCACGCCGGAAGGCGGAGGTAGATTTCACCGGGCAAACTAGGGGATAGGCTATAATAGGCAAAATATGCAGGTTTTCGTAGGAGGATCAGACCTCATTTATTGCGAGAAAGTATTTTACAATTGGAGGTTAGTTAACATTTTTTCGTCTTTCTATGCATACTTTTAACATTTTACTGTCTTATGGGGATGGTAACCTTCTTGTCATTTGGGGTTAATTTTTATACTTGTGATCACACTGTCCTTATGCAAGGTTTGGAACTAATGTGTATCTATCTAACAGTCTGTTACTTCTTCACGCAAAATTTTATCTCCGGCAGAGATGTTGGTTGGTTCCTCAGTTTAGGGGCTGCGACAAGGTGGTCATGTAACCCCGTGTACATTGGGTGTGTGTAGAATCTGTCTGATAAACGGTGTTATTTGTGATGACTGTATTAGTCTGTAATTCAGGTAAGGTCTGCAGACGGCCAATTTTAAGTAGTAGTACCTAATTTTGTACCAAATACTAACGTCAACGACACCTAGCTGTGACCTTGGCTGCTAAATGCCACCACAACCAGCAACTTGCAACGAACGTTGTAACTTCCCCTCCGAAGGAAAGCATGCTGACGGATTTTTAGCGCTCTTAGAAAATCCGGCGACTTTGGCCGGCTTTGAACCAGCGACCTTGGGCATAGAAGTTCAGCATGCTACCAGTTAGCCGCTTCTCTCATAGTCAGATGGAACAAGAAGTTCCGTGACGAACTAAAGAGCCTACTTTTCTTAAAATTAAGATTCATGCCATAGATTAATCTACAGTATATGAACCTATCTAGAATAATGACGAAATTAAGTGGGTAATATCGAAATGTCTTAATTAGTTCGAAATAAGGTATGCTAGGCATAATGTAGCCTAATAGAGCAATACAGTTGGCAGCTCTGGTGACTGAATATATTCTTACTTCCATCTCCTAAGGTACAGAATACAAAATGTGGTTGAAGTCCAAAGGACGTTACATGGATTTAGACATTGGATCTATTAGTACACGTAAAAGCATGTTGGCAACAATGTCATGCGAGTGCTGGTCAGAAATAATCTGAAATATCATATATTTTTGTGCCAATTTTGGATGAAATCCATTTGTTGGTATAGAAGTTACATGTATTTAAAAATTTGTCCTATCAGCAGGCTTAGAATCATGTTGGTAGAACTGACGTATATAAGTTACTCCAAATTAATGTAAAATGTCGGGTAATTTACGTGTGCATAGTTTAAAGCTGTCGGCTTGCATACTTTCTGATATGTTTGGATACAAAATAGAGAGCAATTATTAACAGTTGGCAGCCCTGGTGGCTCTTAAGAATACACTCAGTCATAAATGTTTATGTACACTTATTACATACAAAATTTGGTTGAAATACAATTGATAGTGTAGAAGTTATATGCATTTAAAAATTGGACCTATCAGAAGGCTTAAAATTATTTTGGCAACGCTGTCATGTATGGCCACCTGGAAATTAAACTGAAATAGTATTATCTAGATGTGTGCCAATTTTAGAATAGCTCCCATGTATACCTTCCAAGATATCCAACATGGAGCTGAAATTTCTAGTGCGTTTTTTTAGCAGTTGGTAGCACTGGCATCTTTTTCAAATATGGGCCTGAGATATTCCGGTATACATCTTTACTCATACTAAATTTGGTTTCGATTTCTGCAGCCGTTTAGGAGTTGATAGGGGGGAGACACACACACACAGCCAGACAGACAGAAGGACAGACACATTTTCCCGGATATATCTTATAAGTCTACTTTTTCCTCATTTTTGAAAAGTGTGAAAAGTAGTCTAACAAGAAGTTCCGTGAAGAACTATACAGCCTACTTTTCATGCCAATGATTATTCTACAGTATATGAACCTATCTAGAATAATGACGAAATTAAGTTGATAATATCGAAATATCTAATTAGTTCAAAATATACCTGGTAATGAAGCCTAATAGAGCACTACAGTTGGCAGCCCTGGTGACTGAATATATTCTTAGTTCCACCTCTTAAGGTACAGAATACAAAATTTGGTTGAAGTCCAATGGACGTTACATGCAGTTAGACGTTGGATCTATCAGCACGCGTAAAAGCATGTTGCCAACAATGTCATGCGTGTGCTGGTCAGAAATAATCTGAATTATTATGATATCTTGTTGTGCCAATTTTGGATGAAATCCATTTTTTAGTATAGAAGTTACATGTATTTTGAAATTGGACATATCAGCAGGCATAGAATCATGTTGGCAGCACCGCCTTGTATTAATTACTCCAAATTAATCTAGAATGTCAGGTGCTATACGTGTGGAAAGTATAGAGCTGTTGGCTTGCATACTTTCTGATATATTGATATTAGGGTAAAAAGAATATAGACAGCATTTATTAACAGTTGGCAGCCCTGATTGCTCTTAACAATACTTATAGTCATATCTGTTATGGTACACATTGCACATACGAAATTTGGTTGATATCCAACTGATAGTATAGAAGTTACATGTATTTAAAAATTGGTACTATCAGCAGGCTTATAATCATTTTGGTAGAACTGACGTACATAAGTTACTCCAAATTAATCTAAAATGTCAGAATATACGTATGCATAGTTTAAAGCTGTTGGCTTGCAAACTTTCTGATATATTGGTATTTGGATTTTAAAAAATAGAGAGAGCAATTATTAACAGTTGGCAGCCCTGGTGGCTCTTAAGAATACGCTCAGTCATATCTGTTTATGTACAGATATTACATACAAAATTTGGTTGAAATCCAGTTGATAGTGTAGAAGTTACATGCATTTAAACATTGGACCTATCAGAAGGCTTAACATTATTTTGGCAACACTGTCATGGTTGGCCTCCTGGAAATTAAACTGAAATAGTATTATCTACATGTGTGCCAATTTTGGTATAGCTCCCATGCATACCTTGCAAGATATCCAACATGGAGCTCAAATTTCTAGTGCGTTTTTTCAGCAGTTGGTAGCACTGACATCATTTTCAAATATGGACGTGAGCTATTCCGGTGCACATCTTTACTCATACTAAATTTGGTTTTGATTGCTGCAGCCGTTTAGGAGTTGATAGGCGGGGACACACACACAGCCAGACAGACAGACAGAAGGACAGACAGACAGACAGACAGACACACATTTTCCCGGATCGATCTCATAAGACTACTTTTTCCTCATTTTTGCAAAATGTGAAAAGTAGGCTAAAAAAGAATGTGATCTCGTCAATGGCGTTGTCTTGGCAACCTCTGATAGATCATCCCTTATCAATTTAAAAGCGCTGTTATGCAGTCCCTACTTGAATTAAAAAAACAGATACACACACTAATACAGTCATCACAATTAACACCGGTTATCAGACAGATTCTACACTCACCCAAAGTACACGGGGCTACATGACCGCGTTGTCGCAGCCCCTAAACTAAGGAACCAACCAACCAACCAACGCGCTGTTATGGTAACCTCTGATGGCACTTGGCATTTTTTAAAATTCCGAAATCATTTTTCTCATCCCTTTGCGTAATGGTGGGCCATATCAAAAATTCTTTCAGACAAAAGTTTTAGGTAATTATTAGGGGAATATTTTCCATTTTGTACGGTTTTGATATTGTGCCTATTAAGAGAGATATGATTAATGTTTCCCGAAAAACCCACTTTTTTCCACCCCTTTGGTCAATGGTTGGTGCTATCAAAAAACTTATTAGACATAAATTTTTGGCACTTATCCGACACATATTATGAACTTTGAATGGATTCGATATTTCACGTATTAAGAGAGTTATAGCGAAATTTCACTTTTTCGAAAAAGCCCCCCATTTTCACCCCCTTCGACCGAATTTGCCCATTAACGAACTTGACCGAGATTTTATAGGGATACATATTATGTAAAAAATTCAAAGTGATTGGTGCAAAATTACGGCAGTTATCGTGTCCACAAGAAACTGATATACACACATCAAAAAAAGTTTTGCATCACCTCGGTTCCCAGATCTCCGGCATATAGACGTTGACTGTGTATATTGTATCCAAGATACAGTCCCTTTGACTGTTCATAGATGTCACTAAAACTGCTCAAAGATGTAAACAACCATGCATGAGCAGGGCCTATTAGACGGAGGGGGTACGACAGCCGATCAGTTCCAGTCATTCCACCAGGACGAAGGTACGCTGCTCATGTTGTCTGTAGTTCTACCATGCCTAGAAGGTCAATACCGCAGTTCGATCGCGTCCGCATTGTTACTTTGTGTCAAGAAGGGCTCTCAACAAGGGAAGTTTCCAGGCGTCTCAGAGTGAACCAAAGCGATGTTGTTCGGACATGGAGGAGGTACAGAGATACAGGAACTGTCGATGACAGGCCTCGCTCAGGCCGCCCAAGGGCTACTACTGTAGTGGATGACCGCTACTTACGGATTGCCGCTCGGAGGAACCCTGACAGCAATGCCACCATGTTGAATAATGCGTTTCGTTCAGCCACAGGACGTCGTGTTTCAACTCAAACTGTGCGCAATAGGCTGCATGATGCGCAACTTCACTCCCGACGTCCATGGCGAGGTCCAGCTTTGCAACCCCGACACCATGCAGCGCGGTACAGATGGGCCCAACAACATGCTGAATGGACCCCACGGAATTGGCATCACGTTCTCTTCACCGATGAGTGTCGCATATGCCTTCAACCAGACAATCGTCGGAGACGTGTTTGGAGGCACCCTGGTCAGGCTGAACGTCTTAGACACACTGTCCAGCGAGTGCAGCAAGGTGGTGGTTCCCTGATGTTTTGGGGTGGCATTATGTGGGGCCGACGTACGCCACTGGTGGTCATGGAAGGCTCCGAAACGGCTTTACGATACCTGAATGACATCCTCCGACCCATAGTGCAACCATATCGGCAGAATATTGGAGAGGCATTTGTCTTCATGGACGACAATTCTCGACCTCATCGTGCACATCTTGTGAATGCGTTCCTTCAAGATAACGACATCGCTCGACTACAGTGGCCAGCATGTTCGCCAGACATGAACCCTATCGAACATGCCTGGGATATGTTGAAAAGGGCTGTTTATGAACGTCTTGACCCACCAACCACTCTGAGAGATTTACGCCGAATTGTCGTTGAGGAGTGGGACAATTTGGACCAACAGTGTCTTGATGAACTTGTGGATAGTATGCCACGGCGAATACAGGCATGCATCAATGCAAGAGGACGTGCTACTGGGTATTAGAGGTAGTGGTGTGTACTGCAATCTGGACCACAAATGCTGAAAATCTAGCTGTATGATGGTACAACATGCAATGTGTGGGTCTCATGAGCAATAAAACGAGCTGAAATGTTGTTTGTGTTGATCTCTATTCCCTTTGTATTTAACGGTTCCGGAACTCTTGGAACCGAGGTGATGCAAAACTTTTTTTGATGTGTGTATATATAAATTATACATAAACTTTTGAACTGACGGTGGTTTTGGGGTCAGGGGGATGTGAAACGCGAAGATATGTCGAAATTTTCCGGAAGTCGAAACATGGTACCCATTGCAATAGTTAGCTTTCTAATGAAATCTACCTAATAACTCTATTGTTGACTGGCGATTCGGGCTGCATCACGTCACCCCTACCAGTGTTCTGGTGCAGAATTGCGAAAATTGTTAAATCTTGCGCTCCTTATAAATTGCAGTCACGGGGAGTAATTAGTGCAAAAAGATTTCTTTTTCCCCTTAAAACAGTTATCATCATGAACATATTAAGCATCTGTGTAAGTGCAATGGTGTTGGTGCAATACATTGAGGTTATCAGCTGCAATAAGCGTTGGTGCTTTTAAATTTACCTTAATTTATTCCGAAACTTATCGTTGAGCGCTATGTGGCCATAAATGATACTATTGCTACCTCAGGAGCTCGGGACAGCCGAAGTTTTCTAAAGTGTTCTGATTCTTTTCCTACGGCGCTATGCGACAAAAGACGACACTATTGGTCTCTACATTTCTAACAGACAATGAGATATAGGCCCTAGGCAGTGTCTTTTATTTCACTTGCTCCTATTTGTAATCATTTTTAGAAATTTGTTTGTAAATTACATGTGTCAGTGCTGTAGTTAGTAAATAGCCGTTTCCCTATTCATTATTATCATTATTATCATGGGGGCAAAATGACCTAAATGTTACGTCCATTATACTGTACTGCTTATCACCCTCACTACAACCACCACCTCCACCACCACCACAAAAAGTTATATTAAAAAAAATGGTAGTTTGAGTATCATGTGCCAGTTCTGTAGTAGTGTTCATTATCATCCATTAAACAAATAAATCTACCGGGCGAAGCCGGGCACTACTGCTAGTATTCTGATAATTTGAAGAAATGTATTTGGTATTCTGCCCGAAGGCAGGTCCGAGCCTCCGAAGAGGCTATCCTCAGCCGGAGTTTACGTGCGGTAGGGTGGCCAGAGCCTTTCCGCTCCTCCTTATGTTTGGTCAACAGCGCGCAGTACCTAGAACTGGCATACCATCCAAGTTACGACCACGCCCAATGTTGCTTAACTGTGGAGTTCTCGTGGGATCCGGTGTTTCAACATGGCCGGGTCGTTTGCCATTCTGATAATATGCAACTTTTAGAATGCAAACAATGGTTAAGCAATAGTGTTAATGATCAAAAAATTCTAAAATAATGCACTATTTACTACGTCATTCGACTTCTTCCTCTAAAGCAGTGGTTTCCAACTGGTGGTCCGCGGGCCGCATGCAGCCCGGGGAAGCTTTTAGAAGAAAAAAGAAATGTTTAAAAAGTCATGAAAGAATATATTTCATTGCTCGTTTTAAAACTATGTATTTCTATTCGGCAAAAATGAACAAAGTAATTTGATAAAGAATTGATGGTGAACCGCAATACAACGCGCCTCATCGCACAGCAGGTCACTGACCTTTCTCCCATGTGCTCACGGAATAATGAACAGATTTTTAATATTGATTCCAAGAAAACTTATTACTACCAAATTGTGGTTTTTATAAGTATTGTTTTGATAACAATATTAATGTCAGTGTCTGTTTAAGTTTTTGGCTCTGTTTGCCATATTAATATGCATTCGAATAGACTTATATTGTTGAGTGATCTTCATCAAAACTAAATTTTTCTTGGTATGTTGGTAACTTTAATTTCACTCTTTTATGGAATTGTAGAATAGTTTTTGAGCAATAAAATCGAATCCCGCTGATTGCTGGAGTAAGATTTTCAGTTGAAACATTTTGTGGTATTAGGAAGGGCATATAGCCTAAAGTTTTATGAAAATGAGCCTATTATTAAAGTGCACCCCGCAACCATACCCGAAGTTCCCATTTTGGCCCTCAAGCCCTTACAAGTTCGGAACCACTGCTCTAAAGCACTTTTATGAAGTCTGTGATCCTAGGATCACACACTGATATACCAGTACGAGGTGTAGAAGCCATAGCAATCACTCACATGAATAAAAAGTACTTAATGCACACTCCAAATGAAACAAGAACACTTATCAAACCTTCTAAATGAAATAAAATAAAACACGACAAAATCAAAAAATAGAAAAATAAAAACGTAAACAAGAAAACAAAAATCACAAAAATAAATTACGGTAAATAACAAAAAATAAATTTAAAAAATAAAATAAACCTCTCGGCACGCCAGAAGGCGGGGGTAGACACCTATTTTGCATTCTTAAAAATATTGTTTATTGTCTAATACAAAGAAAACTACGAATCTAGAGAGAAATCGAGTGCAAAATAGTCTTAAAAATTAGCCATGAAATAATAATTTTACCGTAAATCCAAGGATCGGTTCTGGTGTATAAATGGGATTTTGAAAATGTTGAAGATTTTCAGCATTCTGGAGCCCATTAAAGAACATTTTGGTTTTCAAGGAATCATGTCCATTATTATTGTTACTGCTGTTGTTTCTGTTGAAGTTATTGTTGTTCATAATGTTCCCTCCAAATTGATCCGTACTCACTCCCCGAAATCGATGTGATGGTAGCTTATCTGAATTCCCTGTCCACATTTCTCAAAAGGGCGCTGTTCCGCCTCTTCAACAACAATAACTAACTAACACATTCCTCAATATTACTTCAAATAATTACATTACATGCACCACAGACCATTAGTGAGCTTAACATATGCCCGACGACATTCCTAGCTTCTGAACGAAGCAACCTCATCAACAAAAATAATAACTTCATATCTGACGTATTTACACGATCGTGATGACTAATATACTACAACTGCCTTAAATGAGGCGCCATCAATTCTGATAAGTAGATTGTAACCCCAGTGGATAATAACTCCTTGACTTTCATGGAGAGTTGCTCTAATTGCAAGCACGAGCACTAATGACTATAAACTGCTTAATGAAGCATTCATAAAGTCTGTCTCTTGGGGAATACGCTGAAGTCATTAAAGCATCGCTAAGATTGTCTATTGTTGATCCATAGCATGGAAGCACTCGTCCTATAAATGTATAGAGATGATAGAGTGAACCTTCCAAGTGGATGCGACCGTCTGATTAGTTTTATTGAATGTAGAGTGATACGAAGGTGTTAAAATAATTGAATTAGTCATTTGAGAAACCCTAAAACTGCTCGTAACCTAATTCCGAGATAATGAAGAAGAACTATTATACGAGTATATCGTATAGAGTGAACATTTTTTTTTTTTTTTTTTTAATTTGTAAGCGTTTTGTTAATATGGAAGCTGTACGTACTGTTACTTGATAATGACATTTTAAGTTTATTACATTTCACATATTGTACAAGCAATTTCATATATCGTTCGCGTGTGGGAATTCTCAATGCAGTGGGTAAAAAATATTGTTCGGTATTCTTTAGATTGCTTTTTAGAGATCTAAAGCATTTTATTTCACAACAAAGTGTTTTTGAGATCGCATAAAGCGTATAAACATAGTATTATTACGAAATATGTGGTTTTAACTAATAAATCACATATTAAAACTTCAATACAAATCACCCACCTTTTGGGAGCTATTTTCAAACATGTAACAGTTCTTAGGCCATACCATCATCAACATCACAATGGTCGGCAATGGGCCAGTTGCATATCACAACGAAGAATGTTTTGATTTATTCATCTGGAGGTATATATAAGTAGAGTTTTCTTATGTCCATGATTGTCTTTATATTCACGGGAACAGGTGTGCAATATATTTTGGAAGGCATAACGTATTTTTTCCAATGTAGAAATTATGAGATACAACTCCTCCAATTATATTTCTGGTAATGACAACACCAGGTGTCTCCGAGAATAAGTAAATTGCATAAATTCTGAAATTTATCTTTGCTTGTTTTCTTTGGACATTGTTCGTCCACGTGGCTCTATTGAAAATACTTTAAACCTGAGAAAGATTTTGGAAATGTTAGATCGTTATAATAATAATAATAATAATAATAATATCGCATGGCCCCTGGTGCCAGGTGAAGACTTTGTTATTTGCGCCCAGAGGGCAGCTTGCATGTCGAATTTTTCGTTCCTTGCAGCGCTATGAAAGTCAAGGAGGTTAGATATCAAAGCTCCTTGACACTACAGCGCTTTTTAGTAGAGAAAGGAGGTACTTTGTGTTGGCGGAATATCCCGAGATTAATTTTTCCATTATGAACAAATGGGTTCTTTAACATGCCAACAACGTATGACATGCGTGTCGTGATTTTTGTCGCCTTTCAAAAATCACTTACCACGGTCAGGAGTGATCCTGCAAGCTTGGGGTTAGTAGACCGACACGATAACCACTCACCCACCGTGGCAAGCGTTAGATCATTAAATTATTTTCATAAAACGCGTATAGTTTTGACTCACCATTCTACCAGGTGACGTGTCATTTAACAGAAAAATTCTTACTTTTTTCTTGACTTGTTCGGAATGTTAAAAACTAAATTTGTAGTGATAGTAAGGTTTGAACTGTCACTGCTGAACCGCAGTGCGTAAATAGAGTCAGCCATGTGATATATCACTCATTATCAGCCGTGATTGACCGGTTTTCATAGCAGGTATTTTAGGGCTAATTAATAGGCACTCTTTGCTAGCTTAGCTGATTTGGATAAAAATAACATTAATTTGCTTTATTACTGCCCCTACATTACACAATAGATTTGCAGGTGTCAATGGATTTGTAGGTCGTTCACACACACATATAAACTGTACATTTATTAGAAGAGCATTTATCACGAACCCCAACCATAAATTAACTCATGTATTTGCTTCACAAATTACATATGATAAGGGAAATTTAATAGATTTTATTGAAAAAACACTTTCCAAACAAAAGCTCAATTTCCATAGCACTGCTCCTGATAACACGCATATTAAATGGTAGCAATTTATTTATGCAAATGAATGCCCCAGTTATTGTAAAAGACTCCATATTTCAATATGCTTGGAAAGAATGTGAACTTTGGTTACAATGATGATGATGATTTTTGTTGTTTTAAGGGGATGAACACCGAGGTCACCGTCAAATATACAACTTTGGGTAGGTAATATATTTAAGAATATGGTATATTGGCTTTCACGGCCAGTGAATTAAAACTCAGCAATTTTTCTAGGATTGTGCAGTGTCTTGTGTAGGGTTTTGCCTAGGACACCAAGCTGGCTCATCAGCGTGCTCTTGGTGTCCCCGCCTGGACCCCCACAGGAGTAGCGAACTTCGCGCTACCTCCCTTTATATACAGTGCAACTGCACCACTTTACTGCGAGAACTAAAGCTCAAGCCTGAAGGCTTCCAAAAAGATGGTATTTTGGCTTCCACGACCAGTGAATAAAAACTCAGCACTTTTTCTAGGTTTGTGTCGTGTTTTGTGTGGGGTTTCGCATAGTCACTGTTTCGAAGGAAGGTTGATAAATATAAAGGGTTTCAGGAAAAATCTAGCTCAACAACCAAGGTCATCTGGTCTGAAGAAAGAAGGAGGGGACTCGGCGAACGCATGCAGAAATTCTGGGAGGAGAAGAAGAGATTGTTCAACTCGGTCCACAGTAGGCCAAAATCAACAGGAGAAGAAGAATGTGCAAGGGGAAAAAATATAGAACACAAAGCGTGCACCTAAAACCGAATCAGGTTTTTAAACGAAAATTAAGTCTAACTAGCCAGGGTGGCCGAGAGCGGTAACGCGCTAGCTCGTGCCTCACTGGCATCGGAAGAACGCTTGTTCGAATCCAAATTCGGCCATTCAGAAAATGGTTTTCGTGATTTCTCTTTTTCAACTCAAAGCAAATGCTGGGACAGTTTCTTTCAACAGGTCCACGGCCAACTCCTTCGAAAATCCCTTCACTCACCCTTCCTTAATTAGAACCAAGTTAGTCGTCGCCTGGGCAATCGGCCTGTGATCATCCCCAGTTGTATCTGCTGACACAGTGTGTTCAGCTCCCAGATACCGTCGTTGCGACGGTAGAAGAATGATCCCTCGCAGAGTCTGTGGGTGAATCCGAGCTGGGAGGATAAATGATTTTAAAAAAAACATAACTCTATCGTTCGAGTTTTCTGATTAATACTTCAAAATACTAAACAAGAAGTCGTTAGATATTACCACACCAATGTCCTAAAGACATGCGTAGGTTTCAAAATTCAAAGTCAGGTTCAGACTTTGGCACACAGGTGGAGATCAAAGATATGTCCATGTCATTCCAGAAACTGCCGCAATAGCGCACCGAGGATGGCTGGCCTGAAATCAGGCTATTCGGGTGCGAATCGCGACTGCAATCACATTTTTAAATTTTACTCATCTGATAAGAAGTCAAGAAAATCCAACTACTTCAACTTGATAGGAGAAAGCTACTACTGAATCTTTTAAAATCATATTACAAAATTAGCCTTGTATCCGGCACGAAATTGACAGGAAATTGCAATATGACACTGTCACCCGAATATGAAAGGTAGAAGAATTTAAATTTTTTGAGATACACTTGGAATAGGCCTTCTGCGAATGCTCGAAATTTTCATCTTTTTCCAGCCTCAGTAATATACTTTACAATTGAACCCCGATGTCAGACATAACTCCACTTCCAGGATGGCTGAGGTAGGAATTGAACACGCCTCGTCTCAGTTTTGCCTCACGAGGCTTAGTATACCCCGTTCCAGCCCTCAGACCCGAATTAAATAAATATGGGTCAATTATAATGTATGAAAATCCCTACTCCCTTATAACACTCACTAATTAGAACTAACCATTGTCACGTTCCCTAATATTCTGCACTCTACACGGTATGGTCATGGCATAATCCTACAGCATTTACATTTATATGGATTTTGCACATTCAATTGAGTATCCACTCACTGATGTAATAGGATTAACATGACTGCTGTAACAAGAATTTAGCAATGTAAATATTCGACCGCGCCGTTTTTATACACACCAGCAACAAGCAAGTTGTAGCGTCAAAAAGAGGCTTGCTTACCTTGGCCTGGATTACTGTTGACCAAAATATTATGTGCACTCGAATTTGAAGGTTGTTTGTGAAGTAATCAATAGACCTACATTAAATCCAATAACATCATCATTTTCATCGTTCTATTTTACATTAGTTCATGTAGGTTTGGAATTTTTAATTTATATTTTAATACTTTTTATCACAGTTGAAACACAAAAGTACCGGTTTTAAGCGTGTTTCAATCATGCGTTACATTTAAGAATTATTTTCTCACAAACCCGTCATCAGAACGAATCCAAATTTTAACACAATATACATTGGAATGTTGTATAACTGGTTTATTAATTTCAAAGTGTTGTGTGTTCAAGAACGAAAGTTGTTATCATTTTTGAAAGGTAACTTTCTCTCGGCTCGGGGTCGTTGGAAAATGTAGGTCTTGTTTGCATTGTAATCCTTATACATCAAAAGGTTATGCTGTATGACTGTGAAATACGTAAATTAATTCACTTATTTTATATCGGTTTGTATTTGTACGGGGAATTAAGACATGGTTCACGAGCTAGCCACTCCGGGAAATGCTGTACAGCGTTGCTGATATGGAGCCCATCACTTCCGAGCTAGGCACGCCATGACGCGTGATGGAGCCCATCTTGGCAACGTAGTACAGCTTTCACCGGAGCGGCTAATTGGTGAACCATGCCTTAATTCCCCGTACAAATACAAACCGATATAAGATATGTGAATTAATTTACGTATTTCGCAATCATACAGCATATCTTTTTGATGTATAAGAATTACAACGCAACCAAGAACTACATTTTCCAACCACCCCGAGCCGAGAAAAAGTTACCTTACAAAAATGATAACAACTTTGTTTGTTGGACACACAAAATTTTGAAATTAATAAACCCGTTATACAACATTCCAATGTATATTGTGTTAAAATTTGGATTCGATCTGATGACGGGTTTGTGAGATAATAATTCCTAAATGTGACGCATGGTTGAAACACGCTTAAAATCCGGTACTTTTTGTGTTTCAACTGCGATGAAATGTATTAAAATATAAATTAAAAATTCCAAACCTACATGAACTAACGTAAAATAGAACGACGAAAATGATGATGTTATTGGATTTTATGTAGGTCTATTTGGTTACTTCACAAACAACCTTCAAACTCGAGTACACATAATATTTTGGTCGACAGAAGGCTATCCTGATCTTCCGTGTGCATTGTCTCTCCTCATGAACTCATCGAAATGTTGTGTTGCGTCTGTTGTCTCAATAAGGGGCTTAAAACATCGTGGTCATAGTTCCGAGTACTTGAGTGGGTGGAGGCTTCCTGGTAACCAGGGTTCCATAATTGTGCTCTGAAGATCTTGATCGTGTTAGTAAATCTACAGACTCGGATTTCTTGCACCCTCAAATACCAACTAATACACACATCGTGGTCATGAATCCCGTGTAGTTAGGTGTGTGTTGAATTTATCTGATAACCTGTATTTATGTAAGGACTGTAGTAGCGTGTGTAGCTGTATTACGGACAGGGATGAGGTTGGTGCCCTGGGACTTGAAGTAAGGTACAATCCCGGAATTTTCCTGGAAAATCCCGAGAACCACACTCAGGATAGCCACTGACAGTGCCGGAATTCGAACCTGCGATCTCCGGACTTACTGCAGCTGTCCTCGCGGTCGTGGTGCACGATTTTACGAGCACAGCTACGTCGTGGGGACTGTTTGATAACAGGTGTATGTATTTGTAATAAGAACTAGAATTAAGTAGATGGTGGCCGTGGCCTGAAGTTAGAAACCATCCCGGCATTTGCCTGGAGTAGAAGTGGGGAAACTACGGAAGACCACTTCCAGAATAGCTGAAGTAGAAATCGATCCCTCCTCTTCTCAGTTCCTCCTCATGAGGCTGAGTGTACCCCGTTCCAGACCTCAAACTAGAATTAAATTTCTTGACTGAAGTGTGAATTGACTCCAGACCTCGGGGATGACAGCCAAAGATGCTAGTCACTGTACCTCGAGGTGGAAATTGCAGACTAGACTGGTCGCTGAAAGGTTTAATAGTCTAGAACCAAAATTAATGAATTATTGACAGATTATTACTTAACTTGAACTGCTTTAGTGTGACACAAGACGCAACTATTAGTAATATGACCAAATGGGCTGGTAAGTGAGCAGGTCATTGTCAGCAATGACTGTTACTAAGTTCAGGAACAGTTATGAAAGGGCACTCACTGTGTATGACATTCCATTCAACGGCCATCCATCATGTAGAGTCGTATTGTCTACATACTACAATGGCACTTCGCCCCCGTATTGTTTCTTCAGACAATTTGGCAGAATTGCTCTCAGGACTGTTCCACAACTGGAGCGGAAGCGTGACTGATTATTTATCGCTTAGTCCACAAGAAACTCCTTGATTCTCCTCCTCAATGTCCATTTATTTATCCAGGTCAAGAGAGCATATTTCCATATACGACGTGGACCTTCTACGACGTACTTTCTTCGTATAGGTGGCCCACATGCATGAATTATGAACAGGATGCGCAATCATTGTCTTAAAAGGAGTGCTATAACGGATGAACTGTAACAAATAGTTTGCTTCGAAGCGGATCTTAAACGTGCCAGTAAATCTACTGATACAGCTCCTTTGCATTGGCGCACCCTCAAATGCCAGCTGACTGCGTTAGGAGACATACCAAGACACCGGTTCAATAGAGCATCAGTGAAATAAGTTCCTTTACAGAAATGAACATTGGGGTAAATGACGTCGCTGTTCCTCCCCTTAAAACAACAATAACTAACTATAAGTATAAAATGAACATACGAATAATCTATAACGTACGATACTTACATTGAAGAACTGGGGCACATGATCTCAATGTTCCACCACCACTACAATGAAAATTTACTTGTTAGAATATGTACCTTTCAGTATCGGTAAATGTGACTCTTCCCGCGAGAAGTCAACTTCTTCAAACCAGTCATAGGAGTTAATTTTAAGAAAATTCATATGTAGTTCTTCTACACGTTTTGAAAGGTAAGCTGCAGTATTCAGTGGTTGGTTGGTTGGTTCCTCAGTTTAGGGGCTGCGACAACGTGGTCATGTAGCCCCGTGTACTTTGGGTGTGTGTAGAATCTGTCTGATAACCGGTGTTAATTGTGATGACTGTATTAGCGTGTGTTATCTGTTTTAAATTCAAGTAAAGACTGCAGTCGATAACTTCAATTAGTTCCTACTCTCGCTACCAAATGCTACCGTCAACGATACCTAGCTGTGAACTTGGCTACTACTAGATGCCATCGCAACCAGCGCCTGGTGTCGAACGTTGTAACTTAAGAGCATTAAGCAAAGCTAACCTACAAATTTTGCTTCACACAAGTTTAGTTAGTGGAAGGTTCTTGTACATGCCATAAATCTTATAACATGGGCCCACCAACTTTACTTCCCCTCCGAGGAAGGCATACTTAGGGACTTTTAACGCTCTTAAAAAGTCCGACCACTTCGGCCAGGTTTGAACCCACGATCTTGGGCATAGAAGTTCAGCATGCTGCCAACTACGCCATCGAAGCCGCCACAGTATCCAGTGCCATTAGACAATGCTTATTCTAATGGCTTATTATACGAAGCTTCTCTTCGATCGCTTGAATAGTTCGACTATTCGAATAATAACTCGCGCATACAAATATTCAAAGTATTCGTATATTCGAACAGTCGAATTATTCGAATTATTAGAATTCCCTACTTATTCGAATTTTGAAATATTGGCATTAGTGAAATAGTCGGACTATTTAGTCAAGCATCGAATGATTCGAGTAACAAGTAGAATCATTCAAATGTTCGAATACTTATAATAATCATAGAAACAAGCAAAACAGAAAGAAAGAAAGAAAGAAAGAAAGAAAGAGATAAGTGACTGATATTTGCAAGGATCTATCAATATGTAATTAATTGTACTTGTGGAAGAGGTGTCTTCTAATACTACGCTAATAAATCAAATTAAAGGAGTGTGACTTGGGCAGTTTCGTAAGGTAGATTTCTAAAAATAAAAACTTATACATTTCACCAGTATTATTCGTAGCTTCATTGTTAGTAACAACTTTTTAGCCTATTTTCATTTATGAAAAAATAGGCTTATGAGATCACCTTTTGTCCGTGTGTCTGTGTGTGCGTGTGTGATGGTTGTTGCCACCCCTAATAACTTCTAAACGGCTGGAGCGATTTCAATGAAACTCGGTAAGTTCATGGCACTATTCCGGACGACCCCGACGTGCCCTTCAAATTTTGTTACGTCTCCCCAATCTAACATGGCGGCTGTGCGAAATATTTCACCAGTATTCAATATCTCAGAAAATATTACCGATATCACCCTGGAATATTTTACGGTAATAAAGGGAACTACTAGAAGTTCACTTATGTGACTTTTGAAAACCTGGAAACTACAAAACCAACATGGCGGCCAAGCAGAGTTGCGACTTTTAAATAGACGTTTCTCGTGATTTAACCAACCAAACGCAATGAAACTTAGTAAAGTATATGTTTTTACACACTGTAATGCACCGACATCTAACTGTGTTCAATTGTTTACATAACCTCAAGATGGCGGATGTGCGAAATATTTCACCGGCAATGTATATCTCTGAAACTGTTAGCGGTATCACCCTGAAATTTTATTCGGAGATAAAGGGCACTACTGGAGGTTCATCTATCAGACTTTCAAAAACCGGTCAACTACAAAACGAATATGGTGGCCAAGCGAAGTTGAAAATTTTAAATAGACCTTTCTCGCGATTTAATAATCCAAACGCAATGAAACTTGGTACAGGAAATGTTTATACACATTTTAATGCACTGGTATCTAATTTAGTATTGTTTACATAACCTCAAGATGGCGGCTTTGCGAATTTTAAAATTAAGTTTTTATTTCTTGTGTGGAAATCATGCAATCGAAGTGAAAGTTTGAATAATGAACCTACGCAATAATTTTCCTTAAATGATACATGACTCTATGGCCTATATATATATAACAATCCAATATGGCGACCATCTGAAATATTTAGTTGGATCTCAATATCTACGAATCCATTACAGCAAACAAACTGAATTTGTTAATGTTCATAAGGGCTTAGAACATAAGTTAACCTATAGGACTTTCAATAACCTGGTGATCACAAATCCAACATGGCGGCGATGCGAAGTACAAATATTCACATAGTCGTTTCACGCAATTTAACCATCCGAGTGCAGTGACACTTGGTACAGTAAATCCTTATACAAATGTTAATCCACTGGCATCTATTTTTTTCAATTTTTTCCATAACCACAAGATGGCAGCTGTGCGAAATTTTTAAATCTCGTTTTTTACTTCTTGTCCTAATCATGCGATTGAAGTTTGAATACTACACGTACACAATAATCTTCATGTAACAGTACATAACTCTAAGACCTACAAACATAAAAATCCAACATGGCGACCATCCGCAATATTTAGCCGGTTCTCAATATCTACGAATCTATTACAGCAATCAAACTGAAATTTTGTATGCTGATAGAGGCAATTAACATGAGTAGGATATAAGAAAATAGGCTCTAGTTCTTCACGGAACTACTTGTTTCTAGTGTATACATTTTAATTTGTATGTGAACTTTTTGATGTGTAACATCTTTCCACTCGGTATCTGGATATTTTTGTGGCAATCGGTACCTGGACATTTTTGTGGGAGTGATTTTGGAAAAGGGACGGAAGTGGATGGGACGGAAGTGCATGGAACGGAAACAATGAGCGCGCGCGGTGGCGGAGATCGGTACAACGATGTAAATCGCATACGGTTTACCTCAAGGTTTGGAGGCCCCATTAAAGAAATTCCTACAATAAATCATCTTTAAGTTGTCGTTCTTTGGTGTGAAAATATTCAGTATATCACATTTGCTGAAAACAATTACGATTTATTAAATCTTCATACTTTTGCTGTATTCTTATTTAATGTAAGCTATATCGCATCAACAAACACTCCAAACAACGTAGGAATTCAGTATATTAACACCGACTACTAACAATAATTGAAACTTCGTTGGTCTAAACGTATCACTGGGAGAAACGCATTTAAATTTTATATACCTACTGCACACCTAATTTTTAATCGCGCCTATACTTGGCAGTGCGCTATATCGGCAAAAAGAGGCCATTTTCAATAACACCGCTGGCATGGGGTCACTAACTGGCTGGTATAAAGCGCAGCTCGCATCAAGTAGGCAGTGGATTGCTCCCGCATACAGTTGCAGGTATATGTCACTACTGCAGATGCATTGGAGAACTTTGTTTTAATTAAATATATATTTTCCATTGCAAATTATAACGCTCAATTGTATAACGCCTCGGCACTCAATTAATGTAAGGACTCAAGTTCTGTCGCCGGTCCCGTTGTGTTGGGGAAGCGCACCTGCAAGTCACCCGGAGGCCCCGGGTTCGATTCCTGGCTCCGTAAGGGATTTAAACTGACGTGAGAGTTGGAACGGGGTCCACTCAGCCTCGTGAGGACAATTGAGTAGCAGTCTGACAGTGAGGCAGCGCCCCGATCACGAAAACCAAGATTAACGGCCGTGGGGAGCCGATGCGCTGATCACGCGTCACCCCAATATCTGCAGACCAAATGGCTGGGCAGCGGTCGCTTGGTCGGCCTAGGCCAGAGGTTGACTTTTTGTTGTTGTTGTTGACTCGAGGTAATGTCGGCCAAATACAGCACTGTGTGTAATGTATATACCATACGGTTTAATTCAAGGTTTGGAGGTCCCATTAAAGAAATTCCTACAATAAATCATCCTCAAGTTGTCGTTCTTTGGTGTGAAAATATTCTTTAGATCATATTTGCTGAAAGGATTTGGCACAGGAGTTTTACAAACAGCGCGCGGTGGCAGAGATTGGTACAACGAAGTACTGTTGGCCATGTGGCTACGTGGAATGTAAATCGTATACGGCTTACCTCAAGGTTTGGAGGCCCCATTACAGATATTCCTACAATAAATCACATTCAAACTGTCGTTGTTTGGTGTGAAAATATTCATTATTTCATATTTGCCAAAAACAATTATAATTTATTAAATCTTACTACGTTTGCTGTACTCTTATTTAATGTAAGCACTCGAGGTACTGTCGGCCAAAATGCAGCACTAGACTATTATATCATATTTGCTGAAAGGATTTGTCACTGGAGTTTTACAAGTAGATATTGCAGAAATAATAGTAATGAGAACTTACCGATGGTAATAACACGAAGGAATCCTTCATGTTTGCTGGCACAAGGTAGCACTATGTGTTCATTCTTTAAAAAAGTATTATGGAATTATTCGAATAACATGTCAGATGTTACACATCATATGCGACTACTGTAAGGCTCGTATTTTAGGTAGATTTCATTAGAAAGCTAACTATTGCAATGGGTCCCATGTTTCGACTTCCGGAAAATTTTGACATATCTTCGCGTTTCACATCCCCCAGACCCCAAAACCACCGTCAGTTCAAAAGTGTACCTATACATAATTTATGTATGTGTCTATTATATATAATCTAAAATTGACTCATCACCGCAGGGCTCAAACCACTAGACCTAGAAAGCCGAAATTTTGCATGTTGGTTGATCCGAGTATGTAGAGGCTCACTAAGAAACGGTTTTTGAAAATTCAAATTATAAGTGCCTTTTTTTGGCCCTTTGGCATTGACCATCCAAAATTGTCTCATCGACGCAGGGCTCAAACCACTAGACCTAGAAAGCTGAAATTTTGCATGTAGGTTGATCCGAGTATGTAGAGGCCCACTAAGAAACGGTTTTTGAATATTCAATTTGTAAGTGACTTTTTTCGTCCCATTGGCACTGAGCAAGGACAGTCGGTACAAAGTTCAGATTTAGCTCATTTTAAGCCGCCAAATTCGAGAAACAATACTCGGAGATCCTGTAGGGACCCCGAAACACACTTTTTAAGTTCCTAAAATGAACGGTTTCGGAGATATTCCCAAATAACTGTGTTTCCCTCTGAGAAACAGATCAACGTTTCTATGGCAACCGCTGAAATTTCGCAGACCGGGGATAGTTTTCTGGCAATATCTCGAAAACCGTGCGTTTTAGGGCTTAAAACGCGGGGTTAGGTTCCCACTTCTAACCATGAACATTGCTCCTCGCATTGATGCGCGTATAATGAGATATTTAATTTATGGGGGTGGCTTTTGCGGTCGGATACGATCGTGATTTTGAGTGTGATTTTGAGTCTAATTTCATACTCTTTGGACTGGTTATTGTAAGCGAGCTTTCAGATCTTTATTATAATTTACAATGTTAAGATGCTTTCTATTTTGCACGGTATGCTTTCATTTTCTTTATAAATTTGTTTTTTGTTAACTGAATATTTTTTTGCCAGTTTTGATCTGCTCTTTTTCGTTTTTTGCCATGATCAGCAACCCATATTCCCAGTCGAATGTGTCGTATTCTACCGGGTGTCACTTTAATTATTATTTTTTCTTAATTACTCTTACTGAGGAATTGGGCAAACTTATTTCAATAAAGTTGGTATTTTGTCTCTCACGGCCATTGAATCCCCGCACAAGGCACTGCTTAAACCTAGAAAAGTTGCAGAGTTGGACTAATGGACTAATGGTGCAGCAGAAAAGAGGAGAATTGAAGCTTTTGAAATGTGGTCATACAGGAGAATGATGATCAGATGGTTAGATAGGGTAACAAATGGAGAGGTATTATGACGAGTGGGAGAGGAGAGGATGTTCCTGGCGACTGCTAATGAAGAGAAGAGATGGGATTGTAGGACACATATTAAGACATCCAGGAATAGCAAGCTTAGTTTTGAATGGGAGGGTCGCGGACTAGAACTGTAGGGGTAAACCAGGGTTAAACAGATTGCCTCGGATGTAGGGTGTGGTAGCTATGTAGAGATGATACAATTAACTCACGAGAGGGAGCCCTGGAGCGCTGCATCAAACCAGTTAAATAACTGAAGACTCAAACAACAACAACAATCAGGAATTTTAATTACTTAGAGAGGCATGTAAGGCAAAAGGGTGGCTGGAGAATTTCAATCCCTGGGATGTAACACTGGAAGAGACTGCATAATATACATCAGCGGCCAAGGTGAGAGATATTTAACTATCGGTCTATTAACAGCGATATGTTGACGTTCAAATCATCAATAAGTATGGCCATATTACATCCAGAATAGCTTAAGTAAGAATACTTTTAAATCCCCATATTCCGATAGATTTGCCATTCCAGTGTGCAAGAGTGCAGTTCCCTCTTCAAACAATATTCGCAATTTCTTTAACAAAGCGCAATGACACACACTTAGCAGTAGCACGTGTACATTTAGACAAAACCATTTTTTCCCATGGGCAACTGTATGTGGCGTGCTCGCGAGCATCCGGACAACAAAATCGTTATGTCTCAACAGAAGATGGCAAAACCAAAAACGTAATTTTAAAATGTGTTAACATAATGTAACATCGAACCCTGAAGACTTTCACAACTCTATAAAATTCCCACTTTGCTGCTCATATCAATATACTGTATGTATCAGAATATTCAGAATTAGAATGAACCCACCTATAGCCGCGATTGCTGTAATAGAATAGACCAATTATCAGCAATAATGCATCGACCTCATTGTCTTGATCGCGGGCGAAACCGCGGGTACCTGCTAGTATATGTATATATATATATATATATATATATATATATGGTTATCAGTTCCTTGTGGACACGATAACTGCCGTAATTTAACACCAATCACTTTGAATTTTTTACATAGTATGTATCCCTTTAAAATCTCGGTCAAGTTCATTAATGGGCAAAATCGGTCAAAGGGGGGCTTTTTTCGAAAAATTGAAATATCGCTATATCTCTCTTAATATCTGAAATACTGAATCCATTCAAAGTTCATACTATGTGTCGGATAAGGCCCTAAAATTTTTGTTTGAAATGTTTTTTGATAGCACCAACCATTGACCAAAGGGGTGGGAAAAAGTGGGTTTTTCAGGAAACATTAATCATATCTCTGTTAATAGGCACAATATCAAAACCGTACCAAATGGACAATATTCCTCCAATAATTACCTAAAACTTTTGTCTGAAAGAATTTTTGATATGACCCACCAATACGCCACGGGGTGAGCAAAATGATTTAAATTATAAGAAAACTAGGGTGCCCGTGCTGCTCTGCAGCATTATCTTTCGGTTTTGGAATTATGAAATTACGACATAATGTAATAGTTTATAACCTTTATTTCACAATACTTCCTTCCAGACAATGTTCGCTGTGCGTCGACCCTTAGGTTTAACTTCTACGTTTACATCTTTAAATGATTTTCCTCCGGATAAGGCAACATACAACATTCTATGGCCTAAGACTGGATCAGGTAAGTAGATTCCAACTCGTTAAAGCGTTTGACCCTGCGCTTTGTAATACAAAACGCTAGTGTAATAGGAAATTGCCGTCATTCTAGTGTCAAGTGGTTACAATCTACGCGATGTAGCAGTATTCGCTCCCCAATATTCACACCAGTTAGAACTTAGGAATCTATGATATTGTCGTACATTTTTCTAACTATTAGCCTCGTCCCGTTCAGTAATATCTTAGTTGCATTGAAACTCCTAAGGAACATTGCAATAGTACCTTCATTCAAAGTCAGCAAATGCGGAAGTAGACCACTAATCTCAAGCCTGTTCAAAAATTCTGTGGGAAAATGCAAAACTTAAATTTTCTTCTTCAGTTACCAATGTATTCACACTTGTGTAAATTCTAGGAGTTCCTGGAAGAAGATCTGACACTACCCTAGTAATTTCATGGCAATGTTCATTTTTCGGTGCAAGAAAATGAAAAATTAGAAGTAATATCAAATGTCCACTCATAACATTCCTCAGAATCAGCCGATTTGAATAGTTAACAGCTCAAGTGAAAGCGCTTGCGTCACTGAGTGTTCTTAGACCAAAACGACTTGCGTAACTCAATTAGAACCAAAGATATGATTGCTTCAAAGAATTAAAAAGTTGGAAAAAGTTGAAAAAATCTAATAATTTGAGAAAGGCGGAACGTAAGTGGTTTGTAATACTTGATGACAAATCTGTGCATGAATACCTTTCATTTAAAAAAGAATGAAGGCATTCGACCGGATAGAATGGCCGGATGGACTGGCTTAAGATTTCATAAATATTTTTAATATATAAGATAAGATGATTGCTTCAATGAGAGAAAAGAGTTGAAAAAAGTTGAAGAAATCGAATAATTTGAGGAAGGCGTAAGTTAAGTGATTTGTAATGCTTGATAACCAATCCGTGCATGAATACCTTTCAATTAAAGAAGGAATTAAGGAAATCGACCGGATAGAATGGCCAGACGGACTCGGTTAAGTTTTCATAATTATTTCTAATATTCGCATCGGCACTCATAACATTCCTCAGAATCAACCAATTTGAATATCTAATAACTCAAAAGATAGAACATTATCCACTGAGTTCTCTTAGACCAATCCGAACTGTGTAACTCAATTAGAACCAAAGATACGATTGCTATAATGAGAGAAAATGTTGACAATATGAGATGTAATATCGAATGTTCACTCATAACTTTCCTCAAAATAATCCGATTTCAATAGTTAAGAGCCCAAATGAACGCGCTTGCGTCACTGAGTGTTCTTAGACCAACACGACCTTCGTAACTCAATTAGAACCGAAGATATGATTGCTTGAATCGTTGAAAAAGTTGGAAAAAGTTGAAAAAATCAAATAAATTGAGAAAGGCGTAATTTAAGTGGTTTGTAATACTTGATGACAAATCTGTGCATGAATACCTTTCATTCAAAAAAAGAATGAAGGAAATCGACCGGATAGAATGGCCAGACGGACTGGCTTAAGATTTCATAAATATTTTTAATATATAAGAAGATAAGATGATTGCTTCAATGAGAGAGAAGAGTCGGAAAAAGTTGAAGAAATCAAATAATTTGAGGAAGGTGGAAGTAAAGTGATTTGTAATGCTTGATAACCAATCCGTGCATGAATACCTTTCAATTAAAAAAGGAATTAAGGAAATCGACCGGATAGAATGACCGGACGGACTCGGTTAAGTTTTCATAATTATTTCTAATATTCGCTTCGGCACTCATAACATTCCTCAGAATCAACCACTTTAAATATCTAATAACTCAAAAGTTAGAACATGATCCACTGAGTTCTCTTAGACCAATCCGAACTCCGTAACTCAATTAGAACCAAAGATATGATTGCTACAATGAGAAAAAATGTTGAAAATATGAGGTGTAATATCGAATGTTCACTCATAACTTTCCTCAAAATATTTCGATTTCAATAGTTAAGGGCCCAAATGAAAGCGCTTGAGTCACTGACTGTTCTTAGACCAAAACGACCTTCGTAACTCAATTAGAACCGAAGATATGATTGCTTGAAAGTTGGAAAAAGTTGGAAAAAGTTGAAAAAATCAAATAAATTGAGAAAGGCGTAATTTAAGTGGTTTGTAATACTTGATGACAAATCTGTGCATGAATACCTTTCATTTAAAAAAGAATGAAGGCAATCGACCGGATAGAATGGCCGGACGGACTGGCTTAAGATTTCATAAATATTTTTAATATATAAGATAAGATGATTGCTTCAATGAGAGAGAAGAGTTGGAAAAAGTTGAAGAACTCAAATAATTTCAGTAAGGTGGAAGTAAAGTGATTTGTAATGCTTGATAACCAATCCGTGCATGAATACCTTTCAATTTAAAAAGGAATTAAGGAAATCGACCGGATAGAATGGCCGGACGTACTCGGTTAAGTTTTCATAATTATTTCTAATATTCGCTTCGGCACTCATAACATTCCTCAGAATCAACCAATTTAAATATCTAATAATACAACAGATAGAACATGATCCACTGAGTTCTCTTAGACCAATCCGAACTTTGTAACGCAATTAGAACCAAAGATATGATTGCTACAATGAGAAAAAATGTTGAAAATATGAGATTTAATATCGAATGTTCACTCATAACTTTCCTCAAAATATTTCGATTTCAATAGTTAAGGGCCCAAATGAAAGCGCTTGAGTCACTGACTGTTCTTAGACCAAAACGACCTTCGTAACTCAATTAGAGCCAAAGATATGATTGCTTGAAAGTTTGAAAAAGTTGGAAAAAGTTGAAAAAATCAAATAAATTGAGAAAGGCGTAATTTAAGTGGTTTGTAATACTTGATGACAAATCTGTGCATGAATACCTTTCATTTAAAAAAAGAATGAAGGCAATTGACCGGATAGAATGGCCGGACGGACTGGCTTAAGATTTCATAAATATTTTTAATATATAAGATGCTAAGTGCCAAGAGAGGTTGCCATGACAACTTTACTTTTAATTGATAAGGGATGAGCCATCAGCAGTTGCTATGACAACGCCACTGCACGAGATCACATCCAGTTTTCCATCTGTCCGTGGGAAGCGACTTCGGTATCGGAATTGGTAGCATGCTGAACTTCTATGCCCAAGGTTGCGGGTTCAAACCCGGCTGAAGTCGTCGGATTTACTAAGAGCACTAAAAAACCCTGAGTATGCTTCCCTTCGGAGGGGAAGTTCCAACGTTCGTTGCGAGTTGATGGTTCCGGTGGCATCTAGTAGCCAAGTTCACAGCTAGGTGTCGTTGATGGTAGTATTTTTAATTATGTAGCCTATTTTAGGCATATTTCATCAGAAAGCTAACTATTGCAATGGGTGTCATGTTTCGACTTCCGGAAAATTTCGACATATCTTCGCATTTCACATCCCCCAGACTCCCAAAACACCGTCAGTTCAAAAGTTTATATATATGTGTGTGTAAATATATGCATATATATCAGTCTCTTGTGGACACGATAACTGCCGTAATTTTGCACCAATCACTTTGGATGTTTTACATAATATGTATCCCATTAAAATATCGGTCGAGTTCATTAATGGGCAAAATCGGTTGAAGGGGGTGAAAATAAGGGAGGGGGGGGGGGCTTTTTTCTTCGAAAAAGTGAAATATCGCTATAACTCTCTTAATACGTGAAATATCGAATCCATTCAAAGTTCATAATATGTGTCGGATAAGTGCCAAAAATTTATGTTTGAAAAGTTTTTGATAGCACCAAACATTGACCAAAGGGGTGGTAAAAAGTGGGTTTTTCGGGAAACATTAATCATATCTCTCTTAATAGGCACAATATCAAAACCGTACAAAATGGAAAATATTCCCCTAATAATTACCTAAAACTTTATTTGAAAGAATCTTTGATCTGACCTACCATTACGCCAAGGGATGAGAAAAATGATTTCGGAATTAAAGAAAATGCCAAGTGCCATCAGAGGTTACCATGGCAACGCTTCTAAATTGATGAGGGATGAGCTATCAGAGGTTGCCAAGACAACGCCATTGTACGATATCACGTTCATTTTTCCATCTGACTCTGTGGGAAGCGGCTAACTGGTAGCATGCTGAACTTAAATGCCCAAGGTCGCTGGTTCAAAACCGGCCAAAGTCGTCAGATTTTCTAAGAGCGCTAAAAATCCCTCAGCATGCTTTCCTTTGTAGGGGAAGTTCCAACGTTCGTTGAAAGTTGCTTATTGCGGTGGCATCTAGTGGCCAAGTTCAGAGCTAGTTGTCGTTGACGTTAGTATATGGTACAAAATTAGGAACTACTACTTAAAATTGACCATTTGCAGAACTTACCTGAATTACAGACTAATACAGTCATCACAATTAACACCGTTTATTAGATTCTACACACACGCAATGTACACGGGATTACATGACCACGTTGTCGCAGCCCCTAAACTGAGGAGCCAACAAAAATCTCTGCGGGAGATAAAATTTTGCGTGAAGAAGTAACAGACTGTCAGATAGTTACACATCAGTTCCAAACCTTGCATAAGGACAGTGTGATCACAATTATAACAAGAAGTTCCGTGACGAACTAAAGAGTCTACTTTTCTTAAAAATTAAGGTTCATGCCAACAATTAATCTATATGGATCTATTTAGAATAATGACGAAATTAAGTTGGTAATGCCGAAATTTCTAATTAGTTCAAAATTCTGTATACGTGGCATAATGTAGCCTAATAGAGAACTACAGTTGGCAGCCCTGGTGACTGAATATATTCTTAGTTCCATCTCTTAAGGTACAGAATACAAAATTTGGTTGAAGTCCAGTGGATAGCATGGACGTTACATGCAGTTAAACATTGGATTTAACAACGCGCGTAAAATTATGTTGGCAACAATGGCATACATGTATGGGTCAGAAATAATCTGAAATAATATGATCTATTGTTGTGCCAATTTTGAATGAAATCCATTAGTTAGTATAGAAGTTACACGCATTTAAAAATTGGTCCTATCAGCAGGCTTAGAATCATGTTGGCAGCACTGGCGTATATTAGTTACTCCAAATTAATATACAATGTCAGGTACTATACGTGTGCAAAGTTTAAAGCTGTCGGCTTGCATACTTTCTGCTATATGGGTATTTGGATTTAAAAAATTGAGAGCATTATTAACAGTTGGCAGCCTTGGTGGCTCTTAAGAGTATGCTCAGTCATATCTGTTTATGTACACATAGCACATACGAAATTTCGTTGAAATCCAATTGATAGTGTAGAAGTTATATGCATTAAAATTTGGACCTATCAGCAGGCTTATAATAATTTTGGCAACACTGCGACCTATGGCCTCCTGGAAATTAAACTGCAATATTATTATCTATACGTGTACTAATTTTGAAATAGCTCCCATTTAAACCTTCCAAGATATCCAACATGGAGCTAAAATTCAACTGCGATTTTTCATCAGTTGGTAGGACTGACATAATTTTCAAATATGGACGTGAGATATTCAGGTACAGATCTTTGCTCCTACCAAATTTTGTTTCGATTGCTGCAGCCGTTTAGGAGTTGATAGGGGGGGGACACACACACACAGCCAGACAGACAGACAGACAGACAGAAGGACAGACAGACACACATTTGCCCGATCTCATAAGTCTACTTTTTCCTCATTTTTGCAAAATGTGAAAAGTAGGCTAAAAATATAGACAGCATTTATTAACAGTTGGCAGCCCTGATTGCTCTTAAGAATACTTATAGTCATATCTGTTATGGTACACATAGCACATACGAAATTTGGTTAAAATCCAACTGATAGTATAGAAGTTACATGTATTTAAAAATTGGTACTATCAGCAGGCTTATAATCATGTTGGTAGAACTGACGTATATAAGTTACTCCAAATTAATCTAAAATGTCAGAATATACGAGTGCATAGTTTAAAGCTGTTGGCTTGCATACTTTCTGATATATTGGTATTTGGATAAAAAAAAATAGAGAGAGCAATTATTAACAGTTAGCTGCCCTGGTGGCTCTTATGAATACGCTCAGTCATATCTGTTTATATACAGATATTACATACAAAATTTGGTTGAAATCCAATTGATAGTGTAGAAGTTGTATGCATTTAAACATTGGACCTATCAGAAGGCTTAAAATTATTTTGGCAACACTGTCATGGTTGGCCTCCTGGAAATTAAACTGAAATAATATTATCTACATGTGTGCCAATTTTGGAATAGCTCCCATGCATACCTTGCAAGATATCCAACATTGAGCTCAAATTTCTAGTGCGTTTTTTCAGCAGTTGGTAGCACTGACATTATTTTCAAATATGGACGTGAGATATTCCGGTGCACATCTTTACTCATACTAAATTTGGTTTTGATTGCTGCAGCCGTTTAGGAGTTGATAGGGGGGGACACACACACAGCCTGACAGACAGACAGACAGACAGAAGGACAGACAGACAGACAGACTGACACACATTTTCCCGGATCGATCTCATAAGTCTACTTTTTCCTCATTTTTGCAAAATGTGAAAAGTAGGCTAAATATGCATACAAAAACGAAAAAAAAGTTAATTAACCTCCAAATGTAAAATACTTTCTTGCAATAAATGAGGTCTGATCCACCTACGAAAACCTGCATATTTAGCCTATTATAGCCTATCCCCTAGTTTGCCCGGTGAAATCTACCTCCGCCTTCCGGCGTGCCGAGAGGAATTATTTTTTTCTTTTTTATTTTAAATCAAAATTTTGTGAGCATATCCATTTTATTTTATCATGTAAAACTACAGTATTAAACTATCAACGAGGGGCAGATGACCTCGTAGTTCCTCCCCTTAAAACAACAATAATTAACTAACTAAAACTAACAACGCTGATGAAGATATCCCTGTCATGTAGAGACATGTACATTTAAAATATTTTATTAAACATCATTTCACAATATTTACAAGGTGGATTACGCAATATACAGTATATTACCATTAGCCAATACGGATAAAACTCTTATCAATTCAAAATGGTTAACGTATACGCATTTTATTAAGGATCTATCATGCTAAATGGGCAAGGGATTAACCCCATTCTGAGCTCTTGAATTCGCCCCTGCTTTGAAAAACTCGTCCGCTTGACATTTTTCTTAAAACAATTTGTTGCAATTTTCGGGTACTTATTTAATTTAAATAATTCAAATATTTGGACTGTTTGATTTATTTTGATCGGCTGTTCAAAATGCTCGAGTACTCTGAATCTTCGAATGAATCAAACAACCGAAGTAGCCTATTAGGACATCGGCATTGTTCGAATATTCCAATTCTTCGAACATTAAAATAATTTAATCGAATTTTGAATTGGCGAATATTCGAACCAGTCGAAATAATCGAATATACGTATAATATGTACAGTTCGAATTGTTCATTCATTATCATTTATATGAAACACTAGCAGAAGTACCCGCTCTTCGAACGGTCTTCGGTATTAATAACCAGACGTTATCAATTGAGCTACTGTTGCAATGGTTAGGAGCTTGTTATTCCTTCATATCAGAGCGAAGTTAGTTTTCTGGGAATATCACACATACTGTTAATTTAAGGGCCTTAAAATGTAGTTTTCGGAGACTCTTTATAGACTCCCGAATTTTGTGTCTCACATCGAGAAGTGCAATATATGCTTTGGTCGTCCTTCTAGGACAGGCTGTACCAGGCGAGCAGCTCGCCAGTGAGCAGTCGATTACTCGCCGCCTTGCGTGAGTAAATCTGCAACATGCAATACAGCTCTGCCATGGAGGCTGCCGTCACTGCGCGGTTAATACATCAAGACTGGCAGGAAGCGCATGCACTTGTGTTATGACCTTCGTCCAGTGACGTATTGGCTATCACCCCCAGTCCCTCTCCAACCGTGCTCTGAGCATCACTGCTGAGTGCTGGCGTGTACGCATACTCAAACTCGTGGATTTGGAACAGCCTGTTCTAGGATAATTTTTATATTTCGCCTATTTTAGCATGTATTTTGAAAAGTATTTTTCCTATACCAATCCTTGTATGAGAAGAACGGTGAAGAGTTTTATAAGTGATTGGTGTATTGACTCTCATGGATACCTCATTTTACGATGCTCCAAATATTCGAACATGAGTTATAGGCGTACATAAAGATACACAGAAAGGCCGAAAATCCCTAAGGATGCCTTACTTCGGAGGGGAAGTAAAGCCGGCGGTCCCATGCCATAGATTTATGGCATGTAATAGAACCTTCCACTAACTACAATTGTTTGAAGCTAAATGTGTAGGTTAGATTTCATTAACGCTCTATTAGTTCCAACGTTTGTCGGTTGCGGTGGCATCTAGTAGCCAAGTCACAGCTAGGTGTCGTTGACGGTAGCATTTGGTAGCAAAAATAGGAACTACTGGAAATTGATCGTCTGCAGTCCTTACCTGAAATACAGATAACACACACTAATACAGCCATCACAATTAACACCGGTTATCAGACAGATTCTACACACACGAGGCTACGTGAACGCGTTGTTGCAGCTTCTAAACTGAGGAACCAACCAACCAACCTACAACATATCACCCAGAAGTCCGAATATGGATATATCAACCACACAGTTTCAAACAAAATCATCCTTACGATGAACCCGATTGTCAAAAAATAAAAAGTTAGAATGTGCTCAATCTAAATTCACCCGACGTGAAAATAAAATTCAAAACCTCGTAGACGAAACGCAATACACCTCACATAAAGACTGACCCTCAACGTTGTGTAAAGTCCCCATCCACAGGAAGACACCTTTAACAAATTATAAAGGCTTGTGGTGCATGGATATTCAGGTTTTTTAGCCTCCAATGGCCCAAATTCCTAATAGCCGCAAAAATACTATTTCAATTCAGTATTTTTTGAAAATAATGTTGCTGTTTGGAAATATAATTCTGTACGACATATCACACGTGTAAATCACGTGAAAAATTTCTAGGGTATCCTTTGACCCCCTTATGCGCATTGATGAATTTTACAGTCTAAGTTGGTTCCGTGATAACCTTATAGCAATTCGCAAACTTTCACAGAAATGTAATAAGTGGAGTGGCATTGATTTTTACAGAAATAGATGGAACGTTGGATGTCTTCTCTTGAGAACCTGTTGTCATGGTTGCCGGCTTGCATTCCTTCATTAGTTTATTAAATTAAATTAGTTTTCTGGGAGTATCTCAGAAACTGTTGGTTTTAGAGCCTTAAAATGTAGTTTTCGGGAACCCTCGAGTTTTGTTTCTGCCACCGAGGGGCTAATAATGAGCTTTGTCTCGTCGTTGTATGCCATAATATAATAATAATAATAATAATAATAATAATAATAATAATGATAATATTATAAATAAAATATAGGGATAGGGATATAAAAGACCTTCCGTACCACACCCGCAAGTGAAAATCGCGTGACAAAATTCTAGTTTACCCCTTGACCCCCTTAAGCTCATTATACGTATTGATGAATTTTACAGCTTAATTTGGTTCCGTTATAACCTTATAGCCGTTTGCAAACTTCACAGTAATGTAATAAATGGAATTGTATTGCGTCTTACAGAAATAGATGGTCCTCTGAGATTTTGTTGCCATGGTTACCAGCTTGCATTCTTTCTTTAGATTATTAAATGAAATTAGTTTTCAGGGAATATCTCAAAAACTGTTGGTATTAGGGCCTTAAAATGTGGTTTTCAGTGCCCCCGAGTTTTGTTTCTCACATCGAGGGGTTGAAAATAAGATTTGTCTCGTCCTTCTACGCCTATTTCAGCATGAATTTTAAGGGGATGGACCCCCTTTTTTTTGAGAGGTACGAAGAAGAGTTTCATCAATGATTAGTGTGGTGCTTCTAATGGATATCTGTATCAAATTTTACGTTGATCCACCCAGCCGTTCTCAAGTTATAAGGATTCAAAATTGTCCACAGATAAACAGACAAACAAACAGACAGACAGACAGAAACTTTATTTTTGCGCGCATCCGTCATAAAACAGTCTGAAACGCAGAAATAACGCTAATTTCCGTGGAAATTCAGAAAAAACAAACAAACTCTCATTTTTATATATAGAGAGATGTAGAGCTTTAACGTGAAGACATAATGTTGAATGTACTGGAATGACTAACCTTTAAAGTACACACGCTGGTGTATAAAGTACACCAGCTGTACTAAATATGGTATATTTTTGTTTTGGTTGTAATGTCTCTGCAGGCTGTTAGGTGTCGTCTAATATATCCCTAAAATGTTCGCAAACGACTGACTACAAGCAGTGTAATTATTGCCGGAATCATTTGTGCTGATTCACAGGAATAAACATCAAGCTCGTGCGTGGTATGGTGAACAAAGTACACCGCGTGAGTAGCTATATTCATAAGTATAATATTGATTCAATTATTTCACTCAGTCTTATTTTATTATTAACTTAAATCATATTTTAACAGAATTAGAAACTATCTCCGTGTCTCGTACGGTCTGTGTTTTCAGGGCTTGTATACGAGCTAAAAATCCGAAGCGAGTTACTGAAGGGGAAATCTATGACGTTATAACGCAAGAAGTTGTATGAGACGCTGGTAGTTTGTAGGAAGAATTTATAGAGGAAAAAGATCACCATACAAAATAGCCTTAACTATTCTGCTTGTAGAACAGTTCATTTAATGTGTTTACTAAGATATAATATGTACGCTAAGTGAATTCGTGACATTATTATTTTGGTGTACAATATTAAATATTAATAGGTGCGTGTAGTCAAAGGCTAAACAACAACAAGGCCGACCAAGCGACCGCTGCCCAGCCATTTGGCCTGCAGATATTGGGGTGACGCGTGATCAGCGCGTCGGGTCCCCTCGGTGGTTAATCTTGGTATTCGTGATCGGGGCGCTGTCTCACTATCAGACAGCTACTCAATTGTCCTCACGCGGCTGAGTGCACCCCGTTCCAACCCTCACGTCAGTTTTAAAATCCCTGACGGAGCCGGGGATCGAACCCGGGGCCTCCGGGTGAGAGGCAGGCGTGCTACCCCAACACCACGGGGAGTCAAAGGCTAAACTGACTAAATATAGCTATGACCAAGAACAGTTAATCTGTAATGCATTATGAATTAAAAATTCTTCCTTTTTAAAACAAAGCATTGTACGAGGAATATTCCAATATGGTGGACTATCTTAACCGTGTCAAGCTGTAAACTGTACATTGAATGTAGCCTTATCACTATATTCAGTTTACAAGTTCTCTGTATTCATGTTCATAAAAAGTTAGACTTTCTTATGCTCCCCGTGATGTACAATCACACGTTAAGCCTGGGGGCACGTGTGGGATATCAAAAATTCAGTTTACTGATTGGATTGCTATTCCCCTCGGAGTCAAGCTATGTGATGAGGCCATTAAAGAAGAACCTCTGAACAGCAATATCTTAAAGTATATGTAGCATATCCCAAGGTGCCCGAAGGCTGGTTGGATCCTCGAAAAGCACCATAATAAATTAAGTCAACCCCTGGCACTATTCAGCCCATGACGGGCTAAGGCCGACCAAGCGACCACTGCCCAGCCATTTGGCCTGCAGATATTGGGGTGATAATAAATTAAGTGCAGTGTTTTAATGAAATATACTAAGCAAACTAGGGAGTGACGTAGTTTTCCATGAGTTTCCTTACTGAACTAGAGCAGCAACACTGACTATACGCACTAGCTGAACCCCAAATGCCATTATTCAGCACCATCCATTCATTGAATACATACATTAATCAAGTCAATACGAAAAAAGGGTGATTATCATGTATAATTACGAAGTTGGGTGGTAAATGTATAATATTTGACAATGAATGTACTTTTCAATGAATTGGGCTGTTGCCATCATTCAATGAATGCAGCATTTTCCCCAGAAGCGTTTCTTGAAACTTTTCATCATATACGATGTGTAGGCTTTTAGGACAAAATTTTCTCCGTGTCTGTCTGTGTGTGTGTGTGTGTGTGTGTGTGTGTACAATAAAAACAAAACACTAATCAATAGAGAATAATTCTTCTTAAAAGTTGGTTTTATGACTTAAACCGCTTTGCCTTTCACGCACCCATATGTGTCCATCAAAACCCTGATACATAGAAAAACAACAATGGCATCAGTTCGAATTATTTTAAAAATTTCTCGTATCCTATTCAAGCGATCTACCCGACCACCCGATTTTCAAATAATTACAAAAACCTTTCAGGGATGTAACCACTTGAGAGCAGTGAAACACGGTACAGCAATTTTTTTTTCTGAGTTTAGTATATACTGTAGACCTCTAATGTTGGTCAATTGTTTTCAAAAATTCAAATTGGCGTCAGTTCGAATTGTTTAAAAAATGTATCGCATCCTATTCAAGTGATCGAAGATAAGCTTCGTATAATGAGCAATTATAATAATCATTGTCTAATGGCACTGAATATTGCAGCTTGACTTTCGTAAATTGTAGAAGCAGTACATTTGACTTTTATTCAAATTAACTCCTACGACTCGTTACAGAAAGATGGTCTCCCGTGGGAGCAGTCACATTTACTGATACTAAAAGTGACATACTCTAACAAGAAATATTTCATTGTGGTGGTGGTGGTGGCGGAGAAGGTTTTAAAGAGGAGAACATCGACATCATCTACTACAATGTTCTGATGTAGGTATAGTAAATTATAGATTATATGTGTTCATTTCTGAAAAGGACCTTATTTTGCAGATGCTCTATTGAACCGGTGTCTTGGTAAGTCTGCTGGCGCAGTCAGTTTGCATTTGAGGGTGCGCAAAAGTGTGGGAACCGTGTCAGTAGAGTTACTGGCACGTTAAAGATCCCCTTTGGGGGAAAATTCCGGCAGGCTGGCATCTCCAAAACCCACAGTAGTTAAAAGGAACGTAAAACCAATAAGATTATTGTTATTATTAGCATTATTATTACTGTTATTATTATTATTATTATTATTATTAAATTGGTAAGTTGATATACCACTTCCATGACCTAAATATTCTGGTACACAGTCCCTTAGTGTATTGTAGATAAGCCTCATCATGTAAATTTGGACACATATTTTCTAGTTCTGAGGTGTGTTGGTGTGATTTATGTTGAGTAACGTCGAAAGCTTTGACAGGGTATGCACTTGTTTCAAAAAGAGACCTTTATGTTGTCATAAAAATAAGTTTTAATGTTTATAGCCTGGAATTTCCTAAACGTTGGGATATTGAATTTTGAAATCAATATTGTTGCACTATATTTTATTACAATGTAGGCCATGCACCCAATTTTTGTATCTATGGAAAATTATTTAAATAGGCGGGAGAGGTTTTAACTAGAAAAGACAAATAGAATATATGGAAATAGGCTATTTAGTTCTTCGCTGAAATGCCCACCAGGGGCTCATGACTAGTAGGACGAGGGTTGGCGACCACGGGACTCCAGCTGAATCCGGCATTACTTCCACTTACTTGTGCCAGGCTCCTCTCCGTCTTCATTCCTGTCGACCTCTTTTGGTCAACTCTTGTTCTCATCCGACCTCGACGGTATTAGGGTATTCGAGGCCTAGGGACTCTTTCAATTTCCCGCCTTAATTGGCCCTTGTCTCATCTTTTCTCATACCCTCATTTTTCGGGGGGTCAGTCTTCTTTTTCTTTTCATGTCATATCCTGCCTTCTGCACAAGGCCCTCAAGGAGGCTGGGTGTGTGTAGCCCCACCACTTCTGGTGCATCCTGGATAGTGCTACACCCTCAAGGGCTCACTGCTGGTGAGTTTGGGAGTCGGTGACTCCGAGGGATTCCTGAGCTGGGTCCGTTTTGTCCCCTTTTCCTCTGACTTTGGGGTGGACCCTCTCCTCTCTCCCTTTCCTATCTGCCTTTCATGGCTCTCCTTCCTTCCAAGTCCCTCAATCCTCATTCTTCGAGGGTTGAGGGCATTTCCTTTTTTCCTGTCCTTTATATGCCGTACCCTTAATTTTTAGCCTATTTTCAATTTTGAAAAAATAGGCTTATGAGATCACCTTTTGTCCGTGTGTGTGCGCGTGTGCGTGTCTGTGTGTGTGTGTGTGTGTGTGTGTGTCCCTAATAAAATCAAAACGGCTGGAGCGATTTCAATGAAACTCGGTAAGTTCATAACACTACTCCGGCCGACCCCGACCTTGCCCTTCAAATTTTGTTACCTCTCACCAATCCAACATGGCGGCTGTGCGAAATATTTCACCAGCATTCAATATCTCCGAAACTATTCGCGATATCTCCCTGGAACTTTTTACGGTGATAAAGGGAAGTACTAGAAGTTCACCTATGTGACGTTTGAAAAACTGGTAACTAAAAAACCAACATGGCGGCCACGCGAATTTGCGACTTTTAAATAGAAGTTTCTCGCGATTTAACCAACCAAACGCAATAAAACTTGGTGCAGTGTATGTTTATACACATTGTAATTCACCGACATCTAACTTCGTTCAATTGTTTACATAACCTCAAGATGGCAGCTGTGCGAAATATTTCACCGGCATTCTATATCTCTGAAACTGTTAGCGGTATCACCCTGAAATTATGTACGGAGATAAAGGGCACTACTGGATGTTCTTCTATAAGACTTTCAAAAACCGGTTAACTACAAAACGAACATGGCAGCCAAGCGAATTTGAAAATTTTAAATAGACCTTTCTCGCGATTTAATGTTCTAAACGCAATGAAATCTGGTACAGGAAATGTTTATACACATTGTAATGCACTGGTATCGAATTTAGTTCAATTGTTTACATAACCTCAAGATGGCGGCTTTGCGAATTTTAAAATTAAGTTTTTATTTCTTGTGTCGTAATCATGTGATCGAAGTGAAAGTTTGAATAATGAACCTACGCAATAATTTTCCTTTAATGGTACATGACTCTATGGCCTATACATTTAACAATCCAACATGGCGACCATCCGAAATATTTAGTCGGTTCTCAATATCTACGAATCTATTACAGCAATCAAACTGAAATTTTGTATGTAGATAGAGACAATTAACATAAGTAGGTTATATGAAAATAGGCTGTATAGTTCTTCACGGAACTACTTGTTACCATTTCTTCTTCTAGTATGTAAGTCTGTAGTTAGTGTTAGTTATAGTTTTCATTCTTATCTCATCTTTCACTATCACCCAAACCATTAGGGGCCGATAACCTAGGTGTTAGGCTCCTTAAAACAACAATTATCATCATCATCATCATCGTATTCACAGAACTACCTGTTGGGAAAGTATATTTACCGTAGAGCAGGGGTCTCTAAGGGCCACACTGGCTCCTCGACAAAGTCCCAAGGGCCAAGTCCTCACGCCAATATCCTGTAGTTTTGAATTACGCGCAGTTTCATTTCGGGACTGATTGAGATTTGTGATTTGCAGTGAATCGATACTTTAAAAGAAATAAATTTACAGTCATCATTGCTGGAACTTGATAAGTGACTTCCACGCTCTCGGCACTACTTATCTGTGTGAAAAATAATTCTCCAAAATGAAATAACAAAAGATATTTACAGATCAAAATTAACTGATAAGCATTTGAAGTTACTGCTGATAATGTCCACTACTGTAAACTTGATCCACAACTGGAAACTATTGTCAGTGGAATGTTACAGCTATATAAATCTCATTAATCATAATTTAATTTAATTATTTATTACATTTAATTATTTAATAAATACTATTGTTATTACATTGTTGTGATATGTCTCAGGAATCTGACGGCAAATCCAGTACAGATTATCTGTGAGACATATTAATTATTATTTACAACATAGATACAGATTGTATTTCAAAACAAGAGTGCATGCAAAATATATGTTGTTGTTTTTAGCCAATTTTCATTTTATGAAAAAAATAGCCTTATGAATCACCTTTTGTCCGTGTGTGTGTGCGTGTGTGTGTGTGTGAGGTGTGTGTGTGTGTGTGTGTCTGTCTGTCTGTCTAATAACTTCTAAACGGCAGGAGCGATTACAATGAAACTCGGTAAGATCATAGCACTATTCAGGTCGACCCCGGACGTGCCCTTCGTATTTTATTATGTCTCACCAATCCAACATGGCGGCTGTGCGAAATATTTCACCAGCATTCAGTATCTACGAAACTATTACCGATATCGCCCTGAAATTGTGTACGGTGATAAAGGGCACTACTAGAAGTTCACCTATGAGACTTTCAATAACCTGGTAACTACAAAACCAACATGGAGGCCAAGCAAAGTTGAGATTTTGAATAGACTTTTCTCGCGATTTAACTACCCAAACGTAATGAAACCTGGTACAGCAAATGTTTATACACATTTTAATGCACTGGAGTCTAATTTAGTTCAATTGTTTACATAACCTTAAAATGGCGGCTGTGCGAAATATTTCACTGGCATTCCATATCTCCGAAACTATTTATGATATCACCCTGAAATTTTGTACGGTGATAAAGGGTACTGATACAAGTTTATATATGTTACTTTCATAAACCTGTAAAGTACAAAACTAACATGGCAGCCAAGCGAAGTTGAAACATTTTAATGGACTTTTCTCGTGATTTAACTCTCTGAGCGCAGTGAAATGTGGTACAGTAAATGATTTTACATATTGTAATGCACTGGCATCTAATCTTGTTCAATTGTTCACATACCCTCAAGATGGTGGCTGTGCGAAATTTTAAAATTAAGTTTTAATTTCTTGTGTCATAATCATGCGATCGAAGTGAAAGTTTGAATAATGAACCTAGGCCATAATTGTCCTTGAATGGTACATAACTCTATGGCCTATACATATAACAATCCAAAATGGCGATCATCTGAAATATTAAGACGGTTCTCAATATCAATAAATCTTTTACAGCAATCAGACTGAATTTTTTTAAATGTTCATAGAGGCTATGAACATAAACCTATAGGTCTGTCAGTAACCTGGTGAGCACAAATCCAACATGGCGGCGATGCGAAGTATAAATATTTAAATGGACGTTTCTCGCGAATTAATTATCCGAGTGCAGTGAAACGTTGCACGTTAAATGCTTATACAAATGTTAATCCACTGGCATCTAATTTATGTCAATTGTTTGCATAATCACAAGATGGAAGCTGTGCGAAATTTTAAAATCTCGTTTTTATTTCTTGTGTCCTAATCATGCGATTGAAGTCTGAATACCACACGTACAAAATAATCTTCATGTAATAGTACATAAATAAAAATCCAACCGGGCGACTATCTGAAATATTTAGACGGTTCTCAATATCTATGAATCTATCACAACAATCAAACTGAAATTTTGTATGTTGATAGAGGCAATTAACATGAGTGAGATATATGAAAATAGGCTGTATAGTTCTTCACGGAACTACTTGTTTTAATTCTTTTTTGTTTGTTTTAATTGTCTTTTCTTTTATGTATATGTATATAATTTGATTTAACATGTTAGCTGATAATGGGAAAAATATTAATATAAATAATAAAAATTACAAATAGTAATTCATAATAATAGTTAATTATAATAATAATGAATAAATTAATTACGTGAATTACCACATAAAATTATTAGGATAAATCTCATGTCATTAATTGCAGTTAAAACGTTCAATTTCATTATGTATGTCAGTTATTCAGTATCCTAATTGGTCGTTATATAAAAACATCTGATTATAATTTGTATGTTGCGTACTTTGTGCATTTTACAATATAATCAGAATAATCTATGGCGGGCGGTTACCGGGCAAGTCCGGCCGGTTACCACGGGCATCATTGGTGTTTGCGGGCCGGTGTTGGCCGCGGGCCGTAGTTTGGAGACTCCTGCAGTAGAATATCACATTTCTGGATGGTGCCTAATTTAAATTGAATGTAAAACAATAAACTCCAAGAAGCAGTGGGATCGCCAAGAAAAATATTTCAGGAATGTCAACACTGTGCTATGAAGCAACGTTGTTCATTGATTACTGCTGAAACGCGCTGAGCTATCCAAATCAGTCAAAATATAGATAATACGCGTAAACATGCACTGTCTTGTGCATTTCATTCATCCACTCACAACGATAAATAACAATGTACAATGTGAAACATACCAAGTTGTATCGATCTACCAGAGGAGTTCCCAAGTTAAATTCCCCAGAGAGAAACTTCCCTTCTCCCCTGCATTATTCCTCAACCTTTGTACTCGGTCGAGAGAGCTGTATTGTCCGAGTTCTCGGGAGAACAACTTTTTGGCTCCCCTTGTTGGATGAGACGAGCTATGGATCTCTCCCGCGCACGCCTGTTGCCTTATTTATCGTTGAATAAAGTTAACGTTCAAAAGTTGGTAACAGTTACGGAGTGGTGAACCTTGTGCAAAACTACTTAAAGTAGCCGAAATTCCGTTTTTAATTATGACTAATAATAATTGCGGAAATGCTGTAGCAATATAATATCTTTTCTCCTCCACTTTCTATAACCCACCCACCATCCCCTGTTTAGATCGTGATTTATATAGTAAAATTCCAGTTCAATCCGCCATTATACGCGTTAATTATGGACAAAGTCGCCTCCGTAGCGTAGCGGTCAGCATGGTTAGCTGCCGTCCCGGAGGTCCTGGGTTCGATTCCCGGCTCTGCCACGAAATTTGAAAAGTGGTATGAGGACTGGAACGGGGTCTACTCAGCCTCGGGTGTTCCAAATGAGTAGAGGGGGTTCGATTCCCACCTCAGCCATCCTCGAAGTGGTTTTCCGTGGTTTCCCCCTTCGTCTTCGGGCAAATGCCGGGATGGTACCTTCTTCAAGGCCACGGCCACCTCCTTCCATCTTCCTTGCCTATCCATCCTGACCATCCATTACCTTCCCTCATGAGGCCCCTGTTCGCTTTGCAGGTGAGGCCGCCTGGGCGAGGTGCCAATCACACCTCACCAGTTGTATCCACTCCGATTAGATGTTCCCAGCTCTAGGACACTGCCCGTAGAGGCGGTAGTGGTGAGTTCCCTCGCTGAGTCCGTGGGTTCCACCAACCTGGAGGGTAAACGACTAAGAAAGAAAGAATTATGGACAAATACAGCATTGCCGACCCCTCAATAATCTCTATCCACACAATGGTACTACCTCGTAAACATTGGACTAGACAAAACCCGTTGGTTTGGATAAAAAATACTGATGAGAAATAACACCGTATGTGCAATATTCTATGTGTCCCATAATTCACGCGTGTTGTGGCGAACACTACATAAGTCGTGATTTAAAAAGGGGATGGGCTGGCTGCGTAACTCGGCGGAAACGTTCTCGCTTACTGAGTCCAAGGTTGCAGGATCGAATCCTGGTGCAGTCTGTTGCCATTTGAGGGTGCGCAAAAGCGATGGAGTCGTGTCAGTAGATTTACGGGCACGTTAAAGATCCCCCTTGGGGCAAAATTCTGGCACACCGGCGTCTCTAAATGCCGCAGAAGTTAAAAGGGACGTAAAAAAATAACATTATTATTATTATTATTATTATTATTATTATTATTATTATTATTAATAATATTATAAAAAAGGGGTTGGGTGCCTTCGGTGGCGTAGTTGGTAGCATGCTGAGCTTCTATGCCCAAGGTCGCGGGTTCAAACCCGACCGAAGTCGTCGGATATTTTAAGAGCGTTGAAAATCCATCAGTATGTCTTCTTCGGAGGGGAAGTGAAACCGGTGGTCCCATGTCATCGATTTATGGCATGATAAAGAATCTTCCACTAATTACACTTGCGTGAAGCTAAATTATAGGTTCCAACGTTGATCCCCAGGAGCCGACTGCAGTGGCCTCTAGTAACCAAGTTCAGAACTAGTTGTCGTTGACGGTGGCGTTTGGTAGCAAAAGTTGGAACTACTTGAAAATCGAATGTCTGCAGTCCTTACTTGAATTTAAAACAGATAACACACACTAATACAGCCATCACAATTAACACCAGTTATCAGACAGATTCTACACACACCCAAAGTATACGGGGCTACATGACCGCGTTGTCGCAGCCCCTAAACTGAGGAACCGACCAACCAACCAAAAAAGGAGATGGTGGGTGGGTTATAGACAGGGGAGAAGAATATATATATTACCACAGCATTTCCACAATTATTATTAATCAATAAAAAGGTATTTAAGTCGTTTTGTAGAAGGTTCGCCACTCCTGAATTGTTACCGAGATGATCGGTACCGAATAAGACTAATATTCTTCACAGAATCAGATGTTAATTACAATATTGGAAGGTTAGCATCTCCTACAAAGAATTATCTAACTGTTAAAATGCCCTAAGTACAATGTTATTTCACATCACCTCGTGGTGTAAGACTTAGCTTTCTTGGCTGTCACCATTGGTGTCTGGTTCGATTTCTAGCTCTACCGACATTTGAATTCTGGTCTGTGGATGGATCAAATGCAACCCTTTGGGGCGAAACTGAGGAGGTGTGGGTACAACTCCCACCTCATCCACCCAAAAGCAAATGCCGGGATGGTCTCGAGTTAAATACACGGTTGCCTCCTTCCCAATCATGTCCTCTATTTCTAATATCAAGCGGCTTCTGTGGCACTATCGGTAGCATGCTGAACTTCCATGTCCAAGATCACGGGTTCAAACCCGGCCAAAGTCATCGGATTTTTAAGAGCGTTAAAATCCTTCAGTATGCCTTCCTTCGGAGGGGAAGTAAAGCCGGCGGTCCCATGTCATTGATTTATGGCATGTTAAAGATCCTTACTCAGACTAAACTTGTGTGAAGCTACATTTCTAGGTTGGATTTCGTCTGAACGCTCTACCAAAGTTCCAACGTTCACCACTAGGAACTACTTGAAATTGAACGGAACTTGTAGCTCACCCTATGGGTGTCCGCTAGAAGCAGCTACAGTCTCTGGCGAGCTGAACATGTCCTCGGACATTCCCGGCACTAAGAATCATACGATAAATAAATAAACAGTGTTTTACAAGCTTGTAAGTGTTCGTCAGACATACCTCGCTCTCCTTCGCGTGATCTGGATTTAATAGGACCACTATATTTAGCACAAACTGTTTGCAGATTTATGGAGTCGTTCCCTCGTCTTTTCTATAGTAAGACTGAGCTAAGAACGCCGAGAGAGAACATGCACCAGGCCAAAGTGAACTTCAGAGCGTTCATATTATTAGATATAGGCACATTTTACAGTAGTTTCAGTAATTGCTCACATTCTCAGACATAATAATTCCAGTAAATTCATTGTTGATGCATGCATCATATTTCTCAGTATTCTCGGCAATAATATAATATTTTGGACCTTCTCCCGCTCTAAAATCTTGCATTATTGAGGTCGGTATAAACACGCCGGCCATTGAAGGCCAGTCGTATGCGCGTGAGATTTCTCAGAGCGAGTCGACATAATATCACGTGGCATCCTCTTGACAGTCTTCTCGTACTCATTATTTCTCAAACGGTCCGTACGTTGAAACTCGAGAAGAACACTTAGATCGAACTCTAAATACGCAAGCGCTGCCCGTTGATACACTGTGCACTGGTCACAAACGTATGAAGGCTCGCTGTGCGCGGGTACAACACTGCGCATGTAAATTGTACTGGCCTAGAAGGAACGGCCTATTTATGCTTCTGAAAGCATTTCATTGTCAAGGTATGAGCAAACACGTTTAGTGATCTATAACTTCAGAGGTTGTGTCCTGATTGCGACCATTCCGGATTGCATTCACCTCATTAGCAGTCCAGATTGCTGTCACTTTCATTTTATGGAAGAACTATAAACATTCCAGCGTCCAGATTACGGTCACTTTTCTTAGGAGACCGGTTCTTGGTTCTTCCCGACTAACTCATACCTTCCGTAAGTTTTGTGGATAACAAGGGGAAACTGATATTTCACTACCTAACCAAAGAATACAGTTCAGTGTTCAGCTGAGCACACCCCGCAAAACTTCGCTTAAAAAAATCAAGTCCCCTGCCAATCTGACAGCACCTCAAAGCAATGATTATAACATTTTCAGTCTTAAGAATCGAAACATTTCAGGATCGGAATCGACGACCTTCACTTTAAACAAAATTGTTTTAACGGGAAATTTTATACTTACAGGGTATAATTTTTAATTTCTGGCCCTCTTCTCCCATTTTAGATGCGAGATATCTATTTTTATAATAGGTAGCCTACTGTATATAGTGAAAAACTTTCTTTTTAATACCTCGAAAAATTCGTCTCGTTAAAGTAATTTGTTCTGCGTTTGATTGTAAATCCCCTTTGTAATCAAGTTTTGTCCCCGCCCCCTCCTACACACAAAATCAAACATTTGAAGTTTTAGGTTTATTAACATTCCAAAGAGAACTTATATATGGCATATACCTCAACATTGGCAAGAGGGGTGGAAGTGGAAGGTGAGGAAATCCCAGGGGAGTTACAACCGGACCGGTCTCCCAAGAAAAGTGACCGCAATCTGGACGCTGGAATGTTTATAGCTCTTCCCTAAAATGAAAGTGACCGCAACTGGACTGCTAATGAGGTGAACGCAATCCGGAATGGTCGCAATCAGGAAGACACCACTTCAGATTCCCGGTCGAGAAAGTCGGACTTTCGAAGGGTGATAAAAATCCACGACACTCCGATGCGTTCGATGTCGCCTAGTAAAAGATCCCTGGTATCACATTTCATGTATACAAGACAAAATTCATTAAACCTTAGCAACAGGTCACCCAGTAGAAATATAGTTTCCACTGCTAGATGGCAGTGTTAAACGGAACATCTAAATTGGAGAGTAGATCACTTTAGTGTTTCCAACTCCAAGGACCTACGCTACGGTAGCTAAGGGATGATTGTCATAATTATGGTTATGTGCATATATTACGAGGATATCATGTTTCGTTCGTCAGATGAACATCATTAGATCTGGTTAATCAAATCAGTCAATTATACCGTACCAAGACACCTAACTCTCACTACCACACATTACAAAAACCCACAATGCCACCTGACAATGCCCCCCCCCCCCCCCCCCCTTCCCTCCAAAACCTCCCCTCCCCCCTCTCTACTGCCGATGCCGATCTGCGAATGTGCAGCTACTACTGAAAAAAAGCTCGAGTCAGCCGGGAAGGCGGTGCGCAGAACCACGGCGTTCTTAAGTTAACAGGCGGGAACACTGCCGGCGGGGCTGTGACGTCATGGGTCTTACTACAGACAGCAAAGAGATGCACAGTCTTGTTGGAGCGCTGTGATGTGGTCATTGTTTCTATGTTTCGAGGGTGATATTTCACAATATATTGCTTTTCCTGTTGTCCAGTGACAAGTGTTAAATATACCCGTGCCCCACGTGGTATATTTTAAAAGCAAGTACAATGCCACGAAGGGGTTATGTACCAGGATGTAGTAGTAATTTTCTGGTTCGTGGAGTTGAAACCGCCGGGATAATATTCCATTGCGATGCCGCCGCGATAAAATACCCCTAAAACAAAATGGCGTCTACCATGACGTCATCAACGACGTCACTCCTCTAGCAAGCTTACGGGAAAAGCCTGGGTAATAGGGGTTTTTGGGTGGGGAAACACAAAAACCTTCGAATTCGCGATATTTTTTTACGCATCGAAATCTACAATTGAGCTATGTAGCTCAATTGCATATTTCGATGCGTATAAAAATTTCGCGATTTCAGTTGATATTTTCAATTTCCCGCATCGAAATCTACAATTGGACTATATAGATCAATTGTAGATTCCGATATACCTCGTATTTCGTACAATTTCATAATTTAAAAAAACGTGTATCGAAATCTACAATTCACCTAAATAGCTCAATAGCATATTTCGATGCGTAGAAAAATTTCGCGATTTCAACTGATATTTTCAATTTTCCGCATCGAAATCTACACTTGGACTATATAGATCAATTGCAGATTCCGATACACATCGTATTTCTTACAATTTCATAATTGAAAAAAAAAAAACGTGCATCGAAATCTACAATTCACCTAAATAGCTCAATTGCATATTTCGATGCGTAGAAAAATTTCGCGATTTCAACTGATATTTTCAATTTTCCGCATCGAAATCTACACTTTGACTATATAGATCAATTGCAGATTCCGACACACATCGTATTTCTTACAATTTCAAAATTCAAAAAAATGAGCATCGAAATCTACAATTCACCTAAATAGCTCAATTGCTTATTACGATGCGTATAAAAATTTCGCGATTTCAGTTGATATTTTCAATTTCCCGCATCGAAATCTATAGACTATATAGATCAATTGTAGATTCCGATATACCTCGTATTTCGTACAATTTCATAATTAAAAAAACGTGCATCGAAATCTACAATTCACCTAAATAGTTCAATAGCATATTTCGATGCGTAGAAAAATTTCGCGATTTCAACTGATATTTTCAATTTTCCGCATCGAAATCTACACTTGGACTATATAGATCAATTGCAGATTCCGATACACATCGTATTTCTTACAATTTCATAATTGAAAAAAAAACGTGCATCGAAATCTACAATTCACCTAAATAGCTCAATTGCATATTTCGATGCGTAAAAAGAAATCGCGACTTCAATTGATATTTTCAATTTTCCGCAATTGTAGATTCTGATACACATCGCAATTCTTACAATTTCATAATTCGAATCAGAGGTATGTATGTGTATAGCATTATAATTTCTGTATAAACATTGAAGGTTTAGTCTTTTTATGTTTTCCACTGTATGAAACCTATTTCGCTAATACAAGAGACTGTTATAGTATGTCTTTTGCAGGTGTTCTTGTAAATTCCAATTTTGACCAATATGTTACCGATCACTTAACTTACTATGACAAATTTTCAATGAAATGCAACAACAAAAATAAATATAGAAACATAACACGACAGACATCAAATTCCACTCACCTCGCAATGAATGACTCCCAATGCTCGGCAGGTATTTGTTCCGAACACACACACAAAAAAACTCTTTCTTTTCCATGGCTCAGAAGTTATATCAAAACCAGATAATGAAAAATTTAGTGGTAGCAGTTCACTTTAGACCATTCTTTGTATAAATATCTTTAAAAACTGAAATTACCCGATTTAATAGTCAGGAGGATATCAGGAGTATTAGATGTTCACTGCTCCGCTGTCATAGACCCACTTACATAGTTGAAATCGAAGTTCTCACCCCCACACTCAAAAGTTAACAAGAAAGAACCGCAGCTTTCACACGTGATGTATGAAATCACTAAGTGAACTCAATTACAGTGTTTATTTATGTATTTATAATGTTTTACATACAAAAAGAGACCTAACCTGGGGCTTACGCCCCAGACCCCCTTGCTTGTGGTACTAACATTAATTTTCGACCTAGTAGCGGACATAAATTCTATCTTATTAATGTCTTACATACAAAAACAAACCTAACCTGGGGCTTACGCCCCAGACCCCCTTGCTTGTAGTACTAGCAGTAATTTTCCACAAGATAGTTCCTAACTTAGTAGCGAAGGCGTGTGGTGAATTTCTTTATTCAAGTTGGTAACGTAGTAACATGATCGACTTTCGGGTGTCACATGACTGTCAAAGATTGCATTCTTTCTGTGAAATAACAATTATTGCGGTGCTGCAGTGGCTATTGAGTATGAAGAGATTGTGAAACAACTCCCCGAAAAGTATGCATATCATAAATGATATATTTTCAATAAGCTAAGGTGTTGAAAGTGATGAAAAGGGAGGATGGTCTAAAGTGAACAATAAATAATTTAGTTTACATTTCATCTTCACAATAACATACATACCCATACATACTCATTCACTCCAGGCATACAACATACACTCAAAAGTTAACAAGAAAGAACCGCAGCTTGCGAACAATAAATTAAAAAGGACACAACTTGGCCAATAAAACAAATTCAATGTTTCTTCATAATGTAAAATGAAAGACAAATTAATGCAGACTTCTCAATGAAAACAAATGTACAATGATTTAGTGTACTTTAAAAATTAGATTAAATTAACCTAGCCTATCATTTCAAAAAATAAAAATGTATATACTTCATAATTGCAATTAAACGCTACTACGCATGGCTACTTCTCAAATAGAACAATAAACGCCGAAAACAAGAATTAACACTTCAAGACCAAAACTTGGCCCACACAAACTGAAAACAATAATCCTATGAAAACATAACAAAAATATTTATAAATTTAATATACCATTCATTCACAACAAAAAATTCATTCGGCAGGGACATACCAATCATCATTCCCACTTGACCATTTACACAAGCTAATCCCCCACCCCAAAATCCCCCTACCCCTTAGCATTCAAAATATTCCCTGCCGAAAATGATTAACATAAATAACACATTTACCACATCCACTAATCTCTCACATTTGGAGGATATACTCTCCGACAATCAGCCATAAACCTTTCAAACAGACACACCCCGGGATCGACATTCTTCCGCCACACATACTCATCTAAATGACTCAGCAGTGACCCTTCCCTTCTTTTCCCCTTCCCAATGCTATATTTCACTGCAGACCAAAACCCTTCTATTGTATTGGTACAAGCCTCTGTTTCATAATCTTTGAATTGCACAGTATGATTAACAGCAAAATGTATAAACCCTTCATTATTTAACCCCCCATAAGAACCCCACATATGACTGTAAATAGTTGTCCCAACCTTAATATGCTTTTTAATGACTTTCAACAGCGTTCCCTTTTGCAACAACTTCAAAAAAATAATCCCTTCCCTGACTACCCTGAACAACCCCCCCAAAAACCCATGTATTTTTCATTCGCTTGCCCTTGTTGAATTTCCGCTTACCGAAACAACTCTCATCGATTTCAATAACAACACCCTCCCCCCCCCCCCTCCCCCCCCAAAAAGGCCCACGTTCACACACCCATGCACTACATACCTCCCTACAAAACGAAAACCAGTCAACAACAGTACGCGAAGATACACTCAACTCATGCACAACATCACGAATAGCCATACGCCGGCAAAAACAGTACACAATGAGCAAAACATCTTTAATAGAGATCCGTGCCTTGGAAAAGAACGAGCCCTTTCGAATTGTGCGCCAACACACACACTTGGAACAACGCCACATAATGCCGTCTGAACTGCGAGAGACTGGCACCTTGGAATCTTTCATCGGCCTTTCGCACTTCGGGCAAAAATATTCTTTGCCCAAGAGACCCTTTTCGCGAGCGAAATCAACAGCGCCTTGTACGGTCGAGAGAATACCGAACAGTACAATTAACTTGCCATCTCTTGATGAATGCAGTACATTTGCATTTGTCAGTTGGCACAGGCTAGAGTAAAAGGTGGCTTTTCACCGATGTCTCAGTCTCACTCATGGCTGTGATTATATGGAAGCTACTGAGGTATGGGCGGTGCTTAGTAATGGCATTCAGGGCACAGTCAGTGCCTGTGAATGCTGTGAAAGGTTCAACTCATAGGGTTAGGACTACTGTTCTGACTCAGTGAGGAAAGCAATGACAAACTACCTCACTCCTTTTCTTGCCTGGAACGCCTCAATATAGCGCTGCCTTGGGTTTTTGTAGGTATCTACTCACATAGCGTAGCGGCGGTGCTTTTTGAGGATCCAACCAGCCTTCGGGCTGACTACCTAACAGACAGACAGACAGACAATTAACTTCATAGCCCCTTGAGGTGCCTCCATAACCTCATCGCCACTGTCAGAGCTACCGGTACTCGATGAAGAAACGACTTTGCGTTTGCCGCACAAACCGCTGGGGCCAGCAACATCAGCCATTACCAATTGATATGAGGACTGTATAAGAGCACGAAAGAATATGAAGTGACTAACAATCTTCCAGTACTTACCAACAACCATCCAGCACGCCCCTTCCACATACGTAGCACGCCCCTTCCACATACGTCAGCCCGTTATATCCAAATACTACGTCACACCACTGCACCAAAATGGAATTCTAACACACGCCATTCACGAATTCAACACTATCATTACAATTCGCCAACACAATTGCGTAGACGACATTACTAATATCACAATCTCGTTATAAACATACGCAAACAGGTGAAAAAAATGGCCGACTGTCACGAGAGAACCGCGCGAAACTAATGTATCAATCAGCTGACAAGCTCTCGGCAAGCAATGCGACTGAATACGTCAGTAGTGACATCACGGTAACGTCACTGATGTAACTAAAATTTCCCCCGACGGGGCCGAATCGTAATGTCGCAATGAACCAAACCGCCTACGTGAAATGATTCTCTTTTCCCAAGGAAGTAAACTTGAGAAATAGATGGCTGAGAAGCATCCCGAGGAAGGACTGGACACCTTCTGAGAACAGTGTTGTGTGTATTAAACATTTTCAACCGGACTGCATTATTTTACAGAATGAATACTGTGATTCTAATGGACAGAAACAAGTGTATAAATACGATCATCCTAAGCTAGTTAAAGGTTCTTGTCTTACTATTGTTGAAGGTTTGCCGAAATACTTGACGAAGGAAAGTGAAATTAAGCGGAAACAACCAGAAGAGAGGAGAAGAGGAATCGAAGTGAGGAAGGAACATGCTCAAGAAAGTGATGTTGCTGCTGCAGAATGGGACGATGTTATAATCAGTTTCGAGAATTTATGCAATTCTCTTGAGAAACGATTAGCAGATAATAGCACTAAAGTGAAAGGGGACTCAGCTATTAATTCCAATATTCTGACGATAGAGTGGTTATATATAGAATCAATTTTGAGTCTATGACTTTAGTTTCTTTATATTAATGTAGATAATAATTTACTTGTTTCGGCTTTCTATAACAATTTGCAATTGCCTTCTACAGAACTTTCTTCAGTGTTTGGGAATTGAAACAGCTGTGAAGAGTTGGAGAACACTGTTCAGTTTGTCACAGTATCTTACTGAGAAGAGATTCCAAACCAACTTGGAAAATTACGTGGCCAATTTCTTAAAATTGCTGGATGTCATTCAAGAAACTTGATTGGATAGTGGAGAAGAGGGAAATTCTCAGCAAGTTAATTTTTATCGAGCAATTCTCTCTTATATTTAAGAACAAAAAAAGGTCCCCCAACATGATACTTTACTCTTACATATTGTACATGCAATCCGCGAAGTGTTATGATACTATCAGGCAGAACAAATTTCTATCCCTTCCTCATTCCAAACATTTACAAAGATTGACTTCTTCCCTTAGTGTAGCTCCGGGTAATTTTAACGAAAACGTTCATTTCTTGAAAAAAAAAACGCTGAAAAGTGTGATGATAAGTGGGTAATTTTGCAACTTGATAGAATATATGTAAAAGAAGAAATTTCCCGTTTGTTAAAGTACATAAACAGATATGATATTCTCACTTAAATATATTCAACTAATTATTGTGTTCTGTAGAAGATACAAAAACTGCCTACTTGTAGTGCAATCAAACATTAGTTTCCAGCATGCTCTTTTTGTATACCGCTCTGGGCTGACTTGTATCGCAGTCATTTGCTTTAATCGCCCGTAGTGACAGCGGAAAACGTCTCACACAATTCATCGATCACTAAGGAAGGACTGTGGTGAAATTCGGAAGTCTATCCCAATTTCTTCTGTAAACAAAACCGATTTAATTACATGAATGCATCTCTCTGCCATATGACTAGCGTGCTGTCCGCCGGCCAGCTAAGACCCCTGACGTCACTCGCCGGTGGCACAGTGGGGGTACCGCTCCCGCCTGTAACTTAAGAACGCCGTGGCAGAACCCAACGCTACCATTACGTCATGCGTCACTTCCATCCCACCAATCACAGTCAGTCTATCTTGAGAATCTGAGCTAGTGTGTTGTGTAGTGATTATATCGTAATATTTAAAGATTCAGTGGAAGCAACTGTGTACATTTTGAGTGCTATGGTCGCAGAGTGAAGTAAACAACAGGTTGTGAATAGGCAAGCTCGAGAAATAGTTTACAAAGTGCACGAATACTTTGAAATTCTAAAGCAGCGTGAAAGGGACGGGCTCGATTAGGTAAGCGACGGTGTTGCCACACAGCAGGAACTCACGGCAGCAGCCTGCGGTGCGGGGGCTCGGACATGGTGGACCAGTTGCAACAGTGGACATGTATCTCTGTCTCTCTCTGCGCAATACCCAGAGAGCCGACCGCCTTCCCGGCTGACGCGAGCTCTAATGTGATACGCTTTAGCTATATGCTCCCGAAATAAAGCCTACTGTAAATACAGTAGATTCTATGTTTACAGCATATTGAATGCAAATCGTGGGTAGGTGCTGAGTAACAACATTCAGGGCACAGCCAGTGCCTGTGGATGCTATGAAAGGATCTACTTATAATCACGCTGTTGTTCTGACTCAGTGAAGAAAGAATTGGCAAACTACCCACACAACCTATAGTAGCACCTTTTTGAGAATCTGGCCAGCTTCCGAGCCGACGAACTAACAAACAACAAAACAGCTGAATTGTCAATGCTGACGCTCTTGTCACTAATTTACTCATTCCCTGGACTGAGCTTCGAGACTTTTATCCGATGGTTCTGCGTTTGATTTCGCAACCTGATAGGTAATCTAATTCTGCAATGTTGGCTGATTACCCATACATATTGTGGACAAGATATGAACGATCTGTACTAAATCAACAGGGCAGCTTCCTGGGACTCAACATGTTCTTCGAAAATCTCGTGCTGGTGTAGTGGCCAAGTTGCTTGCCTTTTTCTAATGCGTACTGGTTTCCCTGAGGTCCAGGTTTGACTATCGATACTGCCAAAAAAAATCTGATCTGTAGGCTGGAACGGGGCACACTCAGCCTCAAGAAGTTAAACTGAAACGAGGTTGGTTCGATTCCCACCTCAGCCATCCTTCAAGTGGCTTTCCATGGTTTCCCCAATTCTACTCCAGCCAAACGCTGAGAAGCTTCATAACTTCAGGCCACTGCCGCGTCCTTCCCAATCTTCGCCTGAAAAACAAATACGCAGACCACAATAACATAGGTTATCAGACAAATTCTACACAGAACCAAGTTTACCGGGCTAAATGACTGTAAGGACCAAAAATAACATTTTATTTTTTAAGTATTGGCAAGAGCTAGGCTATAACTTTTTATGTTTTAGTATTGGCAAGAGCTATTTCAGACCTTTGTTGTTGCTATAGAAACGTCGTTTAAAAAGATGATTGTAAACAAGAAAAAGAGTTGAAGATAAAACAAATAGTTCCGTGAAGAACTATACAGCCTATTTTCATTTATCCTACTTATGTTAATTGCCTCTATCAACATACAAAATTTCAGTTTGATTGCTCTAATAGATTCTTAGATATCGAGAACCGACTAAATATTGCGGATGGTCGCCATGTTGGATTTTTATATATGTAGGTCTTAGAGTTATGTACTGTTACATAAAGATTATTGTGTACGTGTAGTATTCAAACTTCAATCGCATGATGAGGGCACAAGAAGTAAAAACGAGATTTTAAAATTTTGCACAATTGCCATCGTGTGGTTAGGGAAACAATTGAAAAAATTAGATGCCAGTGGATTAACATTTGTATAAGGATTTACTGTACAAAGTGTCACTGCACTCGGATGGTTAAATTGCGAGAAACGACCATGTGAATATGTATAGCTCGCGTCGCCACCATGTTGGATTTGTGATCACCTGGTTATTGAAAGTCCTATAGGTGAACTTATGTTTATAGCCCCTATGAACATTTATAAATTTAGTTTGATTGCTATAATAGATTCGTAGATATTCAGAGTCGTCTAAATATTTCGGATGGTCGCCATGATGGATTGTTATATGTATAGGCCACAGAGTCATGCACCATTAAAGGAAAATTATTGCGTAGGTTCATTATTCAAACTTTCACTTCGATCGCATGATTATGACACAAGAAATAAAAACTTAATTTTAAAATTCGCTCAGCCGCCATATTGAGGTTATGTAAACAATTGAACTAAATCAGATACCAGTGCATTACAATTTGTATCAACATTTCCTGTACCAAGTTTCATTGCGTTTGGATCATTAAACTGCGAGAAAGGTATATTTAAAATTTTCAAATTCGCTTGGCCGCCATATTCGTTTTTTAGTTAATCGGATTTTGAAAGTCTAATAGATGAACTTCCAGTAGTACCCTTTATCTCCGTACAAAATTTCAGGGTGATACGGCTAATAGTTTCAGAGATATAGAATGCCGGTGAAATATTTCGCACAGCCGCCATCCTGGGTTTATGTAAACAATTGAACGAAGTTAGATGTCGGTGCATTACAATGTGTATAAACATATACTGTACCAAGTTTTATTGCGTTTGTTTGGTTAAATCGCGAGAAACGTCTATTTAAAAGTCCCAACTTCCCTACTTTCGATTTTTGCAAAAAATGAAAGTAGACTTATGAGATCACTACAGGGCGAAAAAAAGTGTGTCTGTCTGTGTGTGTGTATGTGTGTGAGTCTCTGTGTGTGTGTGTGTGTGTGAGTGTGTGTACTCTGAATGTCTGTCCCCCCTATCAATTCGAACACGGTGAGCGCAAATTGAACGAAATTTGGTACAAAGGTAGCACTAGCAAAGGACACCTCAGTGTCATGTTTTATATCGCCGCCATCTTGACGGAAACGTAATGGCGGCCACACAAATGTTCAAAGCTTAAATCAAATTACGACTAACCTAATCATCCGATCTCTACCAAATTTTGCAACAACATACATTTATGGAGGGAGCATCCTTTGACAAATCTAATAGGTCATTAGCCTAATAGTTTGCGGATAGCGGCCATCTTTGTGTCAAAATCGATTACCCCTATTAATTCGAACACGGTGAAACCGAATGGAATGAAATTTGGTACAGAGGTAGCACTAGCAAAGGGCACTCCAGTGTCATGTTTTATATCGCCGCCAACTTGACGGAAACGTAATGGCGGCCACCCAAATGTTCAAAGCTTAAATCGAATTACGACTAACCTCATCATCCGATCTCTACCAAATTTTGCAACAACATACCTTTATGAAGGGAGCATCTTTTGACAAATCTAATAGGCCATTAGCCTAATAGTTTACGGATGGCGGCCATCTTTGTGTCAAAATCGATTACCCCTATTAATTCGAACACGGTGAAACCGAATGGAATGAAATTTGGTACAGAGTTAGCACTAGCAAAGGGCACCTCAGTGTCATGTTTTATATCACCGCCATCTTGACGGAAACGTAATGGCGGCCACACAAATTCTCAAAGCTTAAATCAAATTACGACTAACCTAATCATCCGATCTCTACCAAATTTTGCATCAACATACCTTTATGGAGGAAGCATCCTTTGACAAATCTAATAGGTCATTAGCCTAATAGTTTGTAGATGGCGGCCATCTTTGTGTCAAAATCGATTCCCCCTATTAATTCGAACACGGTGAAACCGAATGGAACGAAATTTGGTACAGAGTTAGCACTAGAAAAGGCCACCTCAGTGCCATGTTTTATATCACCGCCATCTTGACGGAAACGTAACCGCGGCCACCCAAATGTTAAAGGCTAAAATGTAATTACGACCAACCTAATAATTTAGTCTCTACCAAATTTTGCAACAACAAATCTTTATGTGGGAAGCATATTCTGACCAAACTGCTAGATCATCAGCCCAATAGTTTGCAGATGGTGGCCAAGTATGTGTGCAAATCGATTCCCCCTATCAATTCAAACACGGTGAAACCGAATTGAACGAAATTTGGTACAGAGGTAGCACTAGCAAAGGGCACCTCAGTGTCATGTTTTATATCGCCGCCATCTTGACGGAAACGGAATGACGGCCACCCAAATGTTAAAAGCTTAAATAAAATTTCGACCATCCTAATAATTTGATCTCTACCTGATTTTGCAACAACATGCCTTTTTGTGGAAAGCATCTTATGACTGACTACAAGGTCATCAGCCCAATAGTTTGCAAATAGCGGCCATGTATGTGTGCAAATCCATTCCCCAGATCAATTCAAACACGGTGAAACCGAATTGAATGAATTTTTTTACAGAGGTAGCTCTAGCAAAGGGCACCTCATATTCATGTTTAATATCCCTATAGCACGTTGTATTTCAAGCTACTACAACCAACATTCAATTATACTCATTGAAAAGGACAAAGAGTTATAACAATACCCATGCATTTAGGAGAAAGTAGGCTATATGTTCTTTACTGAACATCTTGTTTCATAAATGAAAATAGGCCAAAATCAGTATTCAGTGTCGACGGTTAAATATTGGTGACCCTAACGTGATAAACGGTTCATGCATACACTGCGATACGTACGTGTCTAGGGGAATTTATGAGTAGAGACGATAATGTACGGAAGACATGCGGACGTTGATGTTAGTGTTGTTTGAATTGTTGCCATATTACTCAGGTGTGAGAGGTTTCAAACAGTGCGTCGTTACATGCGGATTTGGCCAGACCATCGTCTAATAAAGTAGCGACGAATGGTTTCACACTGACCATCGTCTAACAAAGCAGTGACCAATTGATTCACCCAGACCGTCGTCTAACAAAGTACCGACCAATGGTTTTGTCCCACCATAGCTTAGGAGAGTGCAGTGCAACTTTTCAATTAACCACAAATACCTTTTTTTAAGTATTGTCAGGAGCTATAACTTTTTAGTTTTAAGTATTGGCAAGAGATATTTAAGTACTTTGTTGTTTCTATAGAGACATTGTTAAATTAGATGATTGTAAACAAGAAAAGAGGTCATGATAAAAAACAGTGATACTAGTACTCAGTGTCGACGATTAAATGACCGTGATGTCCAAGCCTCTGAAATGAAACAACAATAACAAGGAAGTGGATGTTCGCAAGATTTTCGAGACAGAAAGGCACCCCTAGTGGTTTGAATTCCACGTAATAAAAAAGGGGGTGCCAGTAACTAATGATCACGAGGTTTAGAACTACGTATGGATCAGTGGCAATCGACTATAATGTTGCAGTGTTCCACAACGACCAGATTTTTCGATAAAATAATAATCTTTTAACAATAAAACGCAATGTGTTTCCTCTTCCATGCATGGGAATTCGTAGTTTTGTTCTTTATTAATTCAGGGAATCGTGTAGAACTGTGAACATGTTTGTGAAAGCGGAGAGCGCCAACAGTACAGGAGCGCTCGCCGTATAGTCGTTGCCAGGCTTGAGCACCGACCAGATCTCAATAGTGGAGGGTACGGCAGAGGTGCTTGTCCGAGTTAAGTACCATCCCAAAAGTTAACTCGGATGGTTTTGCTCGCTGATTGCAACTATGGCGGAGAGGAGGCAGGCGATAGTAGTGGAGTAGTGCCGATTCTAAGCCACAAGGTGCCCAAAAAGTTAGTACACACTTTTTGCTTATTCATATCTCGCGACCCTATGGTCCGATTTTGACAAATGAGGTGTCGTTGGACTCTGGTTGACGCCCTCTTTCCAATGGACCATTCCTTTCAACCCCTAAATAAAACCTACCCCTACTAGGGGGTGAAATTGTAATTTTTAGTGAAAGTCTCTTTTCAAATACGACATGTATAAGGTGCGCTGCTAAAATGAACTTAAATGTTGTTGCTCATATCGCGCATGCGTTTTACGAGATGCCGCTATGGATGAACATTTTTGTTTTTGTTTTTTACGCATGCGCACTTGGGATTTTTGTAAGAGGGCGAGCTCTTTGAAAAAAATGATTGATAAGAAGAGGTTTTGGTGGTGAGGAGAGAGCCAGATAGTCGCCTACTTTCCTACGAAGTTTCCCGATATCTCTCAAACGCAAGGTCGGATTTGGACGTGTGACGTGTCAAATCGCTTGTCTCGAAGCCCTATACATGTTATTAATAGGTTAGAGTTTTGAGAATGAGGGAAACAGGCTTTTTTGGGGTAAAACCGTGATTTTAGACTTTTTCTGATATTTCACGAATGCATGGTCGGATTTGGTCCTATGACGTGTCAAATGGCTTGTCTCGAAACCCTCTTTATTTTGGTAATAGGTTAAAGTTTCTGAAAATGAGGGAAACAGAATTTTTTGTTGTAAAACCGTGATTTTAGTCTTTCTGTTATATCTCACAAACCAATAACGCCAGAGACGTATACGAGGGGTCGTAGGACTCGGGGTGACGCCCCTTTCCTCTCTCCTTTTGAATATAGTATTTATGTTTAAAAAATGTGAAAGGGCCTAACGACACTTATGTTGAAAACATTTCAGTTTTTAAAACTTTTCTTAAATTTGTCTAAAATGTTCATGACGAGTGGTTGTAGATAGAAAGAGACGATACCACTGGGCACGTGTTTCAACGAAGCTATTACTGGCCACGGTGGTGATATACCAATACAGTATTCGCTATTTTGATGAGACCGCGGGTCGAGGGTTCGTTTTCTGATTTTTCCTATGATGGAATTCCTAATTCCTAAACCCCCTGAAGGGGGTCTTTAACGTGTAAACGATTATGAGTGACATGGCAAATGATAATTCCTTGATCCGATGAAGTTGGCTTTAGATAGAACAAACAGAACTTGGTTATATGGTGCTTGAAATGAGTATAGAAAACAAACTTGCTGGGGCAGACTGACAGGATGTGAATGTTATTTGATCTTATTGGAATGCATTGACTTGACAGGACAATGAAAAAAAGCACAGAGATGCTGAGGACACTTGAAGGTCAAACGATATGGCAACCATGGTGGGAGGGGGAAGCTAGGATGATGTCGCCGATCATGTTCAATGTTCAATGGATGAATTTATATTTTGCGAAGCATTGTTTGGAGAGGGTCATGGGACGACTTGTTTTAAGGGTATTTATTTTTTCGATGTTTCCTATGGTGGACTCATTGATTGAAATCATCCAAAACTGCTAGGGCATGGCCTTGAGATTTTATAAACCGATAATGGGATTTTGACATACAAGATCCACTCAGAACTTGACATGATGTCATTCTTTTATGGCTTATGAATTTCCCCAAAAAAGACCCGTAACAACAAGATCATGGACTTTTGCTTTTCATAATATATTGCAAACCCACAATGTAAGATGTTTACTGTGGATGACGAAATCTAGCTAGGTAAAGAAAGAATTATTGTAGGATATATGTATGGTGACTGACACGTCTTTGACCATTGGAACTTGTTTTCAGATCTGACTGTAGTACATAGGGAGTATAGGTTGTAGGCATGGATTGACAAACGATGCACACAAAATTCAATTTATCGATTCGAGAATTAAGAGTAGACTATCATTAATTAATTGGTTAAAGAGTGTAGCTAAAAATAAAAAAATGGTGACTACATTAAACTAAACTGAACCAAGTCGAATCAAACCCAACTGAACCAAACCAAGCCTAAAGCAAACCAAACCTAATCAAGAACAAGCCAAGGGCTTAAGTGTAAAACTTGTGGGGGAATGCAGTCATTGGCTATGTCCAAAGGAAGGGATAACGCTCTACCTTTAGAGGGTGAGGTAAAGCTAGCGCATGGTGCTAATGCATATTCCCAAGTACATGAACCACACACACACACAACTATCCTATGCTGTTTTTATGAGTTGACTGTTAAAACTTACTCAGTGGTTACTGAGCAAGATGGTCGCTACACACAACAAGCTTTAAATACTTGAGGCTAATAATCTATACACACACACGCACTCGCTTGTTCTAAACTAAACTGTCTCGCTGGCAGTGCTCACACAGTAGGCAAATGACAGAAATGCTTGGCTAACCGAAATACAATCATTTTCGGTTGTCTAATGATACCAGCTAGCCATTACATGCTATAGTGGTGAGCACATGTGCCTCTTGCACTGGAGATCGTAACTCGATTTCTAGCTCTAAGGCCTAGAACGAATCAAACTAAGAAAGAATGGTATGGTGACGCAGTAGTTAAACTGTTAGCCTTTCAATAAGGTAGACTAGGGTTTGATTTTGGGTTAATATACATGTCATAAACAAACAAACAAAAAAAGCGGAGATAATGTTTAAAACTGATTACACTTGTCTCTTTTCAAATTATTACTTAGATTACAAATACAAAGGTGGACTGGGTTTGATATACAGTTAATGCTGCCTATCGCATACTAGCCTGTAAGAAAGCCAAACAAGCATAAGGCGTAGGTAGAGCAGTGGTAAAATCACTATGTGTAGAGAACTACCTAACGGTTTTATGAACTGGCAATGCTATGTCGCATAAACAGTGCAGGATACAATCCGGCAACCATAATTTTTATCTTGTGGAACAGAGAAAATGCAATTTTACCTTGATGGATAGCAAATGAGTGCAGATGAATGACCTATGCATTAGCCTACCATAGGGTTATAACCACGAGGTGGAGGTGTGACTTTTATATTTTATTGTTTAGAGACATGGCTTTTTTTTGTAACCAGTAGATTTAGTATTTTGTAAATATTCATTTTTGTAATTGTAAATAGTGGAAACATTTTTTTTGTAATAGTAAATGTTAAATGTATAACTAAAAGTTATTTGGGATAAGTGTGCATGTCAAGGATAAATAGCGTGGTTGTATTTGTTTTCAAAGACAGGTATGGTTGTGTGAATGTATGACTATAGATAGAATGATAGAGAGAGAGAGAGAGAGAGAAAGCTTGTGTGTGTGTGTGTGTGTGTGTGTGGGTAGCATTGATTTTTCAACCAAAGCAAACACGGCAAGGTAGGATGGTGGGGTAATTAATGTATATAGCAAATGGTAAATAGTATACTATATTTTTTTAACACTTGTGTTTTTTAATGCAGTAGTAGATAGGTGTTATTTTGTAAAACAGTCTTACCTACAGTAGTAGTAGTAGTAGTAGTAGTAGTAGGCCTATATGTTTTTGGAAACAAACAGAAAGAGAATGCACTATTGCCATGGCCAAGCACTTCCATTAAAGTGATTTCAAGAAAATTTAAATCAGCAAATGTGTGTTTTACAAAACTAAACATTCAGCATGGACTAAATCATAAACGTGTCTTCTGTGATATGGAAAAAATAGGAAATCCATGTTTCCATATCAACACAATTTAAAAACTTAAAACTGACATTTAAAAAATGTAAATGGGAAATTGGCAAATGTGTAAACAACAAAATGGAAAATTCTTGTTTCCATATCATGAAATCCAAAAACTTTAAACTGACATTTTCAAATCGTGTACATGGAAAATTGACAAATGGCAATGTGTGAAATGTGAAAATGAAAAAATATGAACAAATGGCTATCATTATTTTAAAAAAAATAAAAAACCGTCGTGTTCTATCGTTAAAGTGTGAATCAAACCACATATACTTATTTGGATCACCCGAGACTGAGTAGACCTGTTTTAGTCCTAATATACTTTTAAAATTTTATGTTAAAGCTCAATTTGAACTCAAGAGCTTTAGAGTGCCAGCTAACTATTATAACCGTTACGTCACAAAGACAACTTTACACTACTCTTAATAAACAATAATAAGAAAAAGAATAATAAATGTTGAATTTTTTTTAAGGATGAACATGGCGACACTGTTTCTGTTGCACAGTCTGCTAGCTACTAGCCAGCAGCTGGGGTCTTAGAAAACGATACAGTTGACATTTTGTAATGAGATGAGACATGTTTCAAAGTACAGTATTATGGGTTGCTGTTGAGTAAAAACTAATCCTGTACAAGGAAGCAAGGGTTCGAACCCCTTACCTAACATTACTATTGCCTGAACATGGCTTGACGACACTGTATTATTATGATACTCGGTACACAAACCATAGATAGAGTGTATTGTTTAAGATCACTTTCTTTCTGAACATAGGTGGAGACTGTTGATGGTTAACAATGGCATTAATATAGTAGGACGTGGGTATAGCAATTAAGAAAAAACAGACAATACCCATACAATATTTTTATTTATTTAATATAAGTACTTGTACAATAGTTACATTCAACATACATTTCTTTTTTCTCTATTACTATTTAGTCCTTTTTGATTCTCTTGCATATGAAGGGTAGATAACCTTGTAGTTCAGCCCCTTAAAACAACAACAACACAACCTTTTGCATAGTCTGTGATGTTGACGACTCTTGAGATGTGGAAGATGGATTAAACATAACTTTTACAGCAGGGGTTAAATGTTGCTCAATAAACACTGCACTATTTTGAGTAGCAACATTTTTTTCTTGTACTAGCTTTTTAGCATTGTCATGATTATTTGTTGACACCAACAGTGTTTCATCTGGTACACCACATTGATGATCACTCACACTTAAAACCTTACCATTTCTACTTTTTAGATTGCCTCGACATTTTTTTGACCTCTCTTTTGAGCATCGCCAAAATATTATTCCTTTTACATTTTGACGATTATAGTTATAAGAGTAGCCTTTATAGAGTACACGTTGTTTACCTTTGTTAGTTGTAGTAAGTTCCATAGTAGCAACTAACCTGTTAGTATGATTTGCTCACTACAAAGGTTATAACTGTTCTGATAATAAAATCATTTAGCGTTGGCTTTTATATTTAATATGTACAGTTTGAAGTGATAGCAAAAGTGAGAGCAAAATGGTAGCAGAGTGGTAGAAAATATAACATGTATTGTTAAGAAATAGTTTAAGCTGTTATGTGGATCCATTACATAATAATTTTAGCACGACGAAGCTCATTTTCTATATCCAATAGTTCTTCCTCATATTCAGTATAACCAGCCTGTTTATAGACATGCAGTTGCTGAAGCCGCCGGATTAGCTTACTTGGATTGTTCCAGTAGACAAATTTAACAAATGATTTTTTAGTTGTAAACAAAGCATTACCATTATCATTATTATCTTCATCATCAACATCATCATCATCATAACCATTATCATTATCATCATCATCATTATCATCATCATCATGATCATTATAATCCTCATCACTATTACTATATAGTCCTTTTTGATCCTTTTGCAATACCACATTTTGCACAGTCTGTGTTGCCCTTGATAATGTTGGGAGTTTTTCAGACATTGACAACTGTCCTAACACGACTTTCTGAGGAGATGATACATGCTTCTTAACAAACAATGCACTATCTTGAGCTGCAATATCTTTTTCTGGGACAAGTGTTTTAGCATTTTGAAGAGTTTTTTTAAACAGCACCGATGTTTTATCTGGTACACTACATTGATGATCACTCATACTTAAGACATCACTATTTTTACTTTTCAGCTCACCTCGACACTGTTTTGAACGATGTTTTGAACAACGCCAAATAACAGTTCCATTTTTATTGGTTCGTTTTACAATATATTTATATCCTTTATAGAATGCGTATGGCATACCATTGCTATTTGTTGATACTTCCATGTCAATTGTCAAGCATGAACTAATCTCTAGCAAAGTTCACTCGATAATATAAATAATTTCTAAACCCCAGTAGTGAATAGTCAGTTGTTTTTGATCTATGCAAGCGTAAACATGTTACATACACTGGTGATGGATACTCAAGGCTTTAAGGTCAATGAAAATAAGTACAGTATATATTTAAATAGGTGGCTATCATTGATTGCACAACACGCGGGTCACTATATCTTTTTTTTTTCTTTCGGACTAGTGTTTTAACATTTGAAGAGTGTTTTAAACAGCAACGATGTCTTATCAGTCACACTACATTGATGATCACTCACACTTAAGACCTCGCTATTTTTACTTTTTAACTCACTTTGACACTGTTTTGAACGATGTTTTGAACAACGCCAAATAACAGTTCCATTTTTATTGGTTCGTTTTACAATATACGTATAACCTTTATAGTATGCATATGGCTTACCATAACTATTCGTTGATACTTTCATATCAATTTTCAAGCATGAAATAATCTCCAATAAATTTCGCTCGATAATAGAAATAATAGTTTAAAGTGGGTGCGAAGGTGGGTGCAAAAGTGGGTGCAAAAGTGAGTGTAAAAGTGGGTGTAAAAGTGGGTGCAAAAGTGGGTGCAAACGTGAGTGCAAAAGTGGGTGCGAAAGTGGGTGCGAAAGTGGGTGCGAAAGTGGGTGCAGTTTATAGTAGGCACCATTTTTACTAGAATGTGATTTGAGTAAATGTAATTTCTAAACCCAAGTAGTGAATAGTCAGTTGGTTTTGATTTATGCAAGCGTAAACATGTCTCATACACTGATGATGGATACTCAAGGCTTCTTGGTCAACAAAAACAAGTATATAGTTAAAGAGGTAGCTATTATTGATTGCACAACACTGAATCTATTTTTGAAATGTTGACAAAGGGTCTAAGTGCACTTTTGTTAATATCTCGCGAACCAATAAGACTACGGCATTGTATGAGGTATTGTTGGACTTTTTGTCGAAGACTGCTGGTAAACACTTATGTTCCCACGACCTTTTTAAAGATGGCGGCTGACCCACGAGGGGTGATTAAAACGTATTCCAAGCGACGCTTGTCGATAAGCAAACCAATAATCAAAGGGGGGTGTGACAGAGCTTGAGGCGATAACCCCTTTTGATTGATCCCTGTTGATTTGCCCCTTTGGACTGGTCCCCGTTGACAAGTCCCTCTGAACGGGTCCTTTTTGAAGGGAGTCATTTATGACGGGCCCCTGCTGACGGGTCACTGTGGACGGATCCCTGTGGACAGGTCCCTGTTGACAGGTCCTTTTGACTAATCCCTTTGGACCTGTCAACAGGGACCTGTCCACAGGGATCCGTCCACAGTGACCCGTCAGCAGGGGCCCGTCATAAATGACTCCCTTCAAAAAAGACCCGTTCAGAGGGACTTGTCAACGGGGACCAGTCCAAAGGGGCAAATCAACAGGGATCAATCAAAAGGGGTTATCGCCTCAAGCTCTGTCACACCCCCCTTTGATTATTGGTTTGCTTATCGACAAGCGTCGCTTGGAATACGTTTTAATCACCCCTCGTGGGTCAGCCGCCATCTTTAAAAAGGTCGTGGGAACATAAGTGTTTACCAGCAGTCTTCGACAAAAAGTCCAACAATACCTCATACAATGCCGTAGTCTTATTGGTTCGCGAGATATTAACAAAAGTGCACTTAGACCCTCTGTCAACATTTCAAAAATAGATTCAGTGTTGTGCAATCAATAATAGCTACCTCTTTAACTATATACTTGTTTTTGTTGACCAAGAAGCCTTGAGTATCCATCATCAGTGTATGAGACATGTTTACGCTTGCATAAATCAAAACCAACTGACTATTCACTACTTGGGTTTAGAAATTACATTTACTCAAATCACATTCTAGTAAAAATGGTGCCTACTATAAACTGCACCCACTTTCGCACCCACTTTCGCACCCACTTTCGCACCCACTTTTGCACTCACGTTTGCACCCACTTTTGCACCCACTTTTACACCCACTTTTACACTCACTTTTGCACCCACTTTTGCACCCACCTTCGCACCCACTTTAAACTATTATTTCTATTATCGAGCGAAATTTATTGGAGATTATTTCATGCTTGAAAATTGATATGAAAGTATCAACGAATAGTTATGGTAAGCCATATGCATACTATAAAGGTTATACGTATATTGTAAAACGAACCAATAAAAATGGAACTGTTATTTGGCGTTGTTCAAAACATCGTTCAAAACAGTGTCAAAGTGAGTTAAAAAGTAAAAATAGCGAGGTCTTAAGTGTGAGTGATCATCAATGTAGTGTGACTGATAAGACATCGTTGCTGTTTAAAACACTCTTCAAATGTTAAAACACTAGTCCGAAAGAAAAAAAAAGATATAGTGACCCGCGTGTTGTGCAATCAATGATAGCCACCTATTTAAATATATACTGTACTTGTTTTCATTGACCTTAAAGCCTTGAGTATCCATCACCAGTGTATGTAACATGTTTACGCTTGCATAGATCAAAAACGACTGACTATTCACTACTGGGGTTTAGAAATTATTTATATTATCGAGTGAACTTTGCTAGAGATTAGTTCATGCTTGACAATTGACATGGAAGTATCAACAAATAGCAATGGTATGCCATACGCATTCTATAAAGGATATAAATATATTGTAAAACGAACCAATAAAAATGGAACTGTTATTTGGCGTTGTTCAAAACATCGTTCAAAACAGTGTCGAGGTGAGCTGAAAAGTAAAAATAGTGATGTCTTAAGTATGAGTGATCATCAATGTAGTGTACCAGATAAAACATCGGTGCTGTTTAAAAAAACTCTTCAAAATGCTAAAACACTTGTCCCAGAAAAAGATATTGCAGCTCAAGATAGTGCATTGTTTGTTAAGAAGCATGTATCATCTCCTCAGAAAGTCGTGTTAGGACAGTTGTCAATGTCTGAAAAACTCCCAACATTATCAAGGGCAACACAGACTGTGCAAAATGTGGTATTGCAAAAGGATCAAAAAGGACTATATAGTAATAGTGATGAGGATTATAATGATCATGATGATGATGATAATGATGATGATGATAATGATAATGGTTATGATGATGATGATGTTGATGATGAAGATAATAATGATAATGGTAATGCTTTGTTTACAACTAAAAAATCATTTGTTAAATTTGTCTACTGGAACAATCCAAGTAAGCTAATCCGGCGGCTTCAGCAACTGCATGTCTATAAACAGGCTGGTTATACTGAATATGAGGAAGAACTATTGGATATAGAAAATGAGCTTCGTCGTGCTAAAATTATTATGTAATGGATCCACATAACAGCTTAAACTATTTCTTAACAATACATGTTATATTTTCTACCACTCTGCTACCATTTTGCTCTCACTTTTGCTATCACTTCAAACTGTACATATTAAATATAAAAGCCAACGCTAAATGATTTTATTATCAGAACAGTTATAACCTTTGTAGTGAGCAAATCATACTAACAGGTTAGTTGCTACTATGGAACTTACTACAACTAACAAAGGTAAACAACGTGTACTCAATAAAGGCTACTCTTATAACTATAATCGTCAAAATGTAAAAGGAATAATATTTTGGCGATGCTCAAAAGAGAGGTCAAAAAAATGTCGAGGCAATCTAAAAAGTAGAAATGGTAAGGTTTTAAGTGTGAGTGATCATCAATGTGGTGTACCAGATGAAACACTGTTGGTGTCAACAAATAATCATGACAATGCTAAAAAGCTAGTACAAGAAAAAAATGTTGCTACTCAAAATAGTGCAGTGTTTATTGAGCAACATTTAACCCCTGCTGTAAAAGTTATGTTTAATCCATCTTCCACATCTCAAGAGTCGTCAACATCACAGACTATGCAAAAGGTTGTGTTGTTGTTGTTTTAAGGGGCTGAACTACAAGGTTATCTACCCTTCATATGCAAGAGAATCAAAAAGGACTAAATAGTAATAGAGAAAAAAGAAATGTATGTTGAATGTAACTATTGTACAAGTACTTATATTAAATAAATAAAAATATTGTATGGGTATTGTCTGTTTTTTCTTAATTGCTATACCCACGTCCTACTATATTAATGCCATTGTTAACCATCAACAGTCTCCACCTATGTTCAGAAAGAAAGTGATCTTAAACAATACACTCTATCTATGGTTTGTGTACCGAGTATCATAATAATACAGTGTCGTCAAGCCATGTTCAGGCAATAGTAATGTTAGGTAAGGGGTTCGAACCCTTGCTTCCTTGTACAGGATTAGTTTTTACTCAACAGCAACCCATAATACTGTACTTTGAAACATGTCACATCTCATTACAAAATGTCAACTGTATCGTTTTCTAAGACCCCAGCTGCTGGCTAGTAGCTAGCAGACTGTGCAACAGAAACAGTGTCGCCATGTTCATCCTTAAAAAAAATTCAACATTTATTATTCTTTTTCTTATTATTGTTTATTAAGAGTAGTGTAAAGTTGTCTTTGTGACGTAACGGTTATAATAGTTAGCTGGCACTCTAAAGCTCTTGAGTTCAAATTGAGCTTTAACATAAAATTTTAAAAGTATATTAGGACTAAAACAGGTCTACTCAGTCTCGGGTGATCCAAATAAGTATATGTGGTTTGATTCACACTTTAACGATAGAACACGACGGTTTTTTATTTTTTTTAAAATAATGATAGCCATTTGTTCATATTTTTTCATTTTCACATTTCACACATTGCCATTTGTCAATTTTCCATGTACACGATTTGAAAATGTCAGTTTAAAGTTTTTGGATTTCATGATATGGAAACAAGAATTTTCCATTTTGTTGTTTACACATTTGCCAATTTCCCATTTACATTTTTTAAATGTCAGTTTTAAGTTTTTAAATTGTGTTGATATGGAAACATGGATTTCCTATTTTTTCCATATCACAGAAGACACGTTTATGATTTAGTCCATGCTGAATGTTTAGTTTTGTAAAACACACATTTGCTGATTTAAATTTTCTTGAAATCACTTTAATGGAAGTGCTTGGCCATGGCAATAGTGCATTCTCTTTCTGTTTGTTTCCAAAAACATATAGGCCTACTACTACTACTACTACTACTACTACTACTGTAGGTAAGACTGTTTTACAAAATAACACCTATCTACTACTGCATTAAAAAACACAAGTGTTAAAAAAATATAGTATACTATTTACCATTTGCTATATACATTAATTACCCCACCATCCTACCTTGCCGTGTTTGCTTTGGTTGAAAAATCAATGCTACCCACACACACACACACACACACACACAAGCTTTCTCTCTCTCTCTCTCTCTCTATCATTCTATCTATAGTCATACATTCACACAACCATACCTGTCTTTGAAAACAAATACAACCACGCTATTTATCCTTGACATGCACACTTATCCCAAATAACTTTTAGTTATACATTTAACATTTACTATTACAAAAAAAATGTTTCCACTATTTACAATTACAAAAATGAATATTTACAAAATACTAAATCTACTGGTTACAAAAAAAAGCCATGTCTCTAAACAATAAAATATAAAAGTCACACCTCCACCTCGTGGTTATAACCCTATGGTAGACTAATGCATAGGTCATTCATCTGCACTCATTTGCTATCCATCAAGGTAAAATTGCATTTTCTCTGTTCCACAAGATAAAAATTATGGTTGCCGGATTGTATCCTGCACTGTTTATGCGACATAGCATTGCCAGTTCATAAAACCGTTAGGTAGTTCTCTACACATAGTGATTTTACCACTGCTCTACCTACGCCTTATGCTTGTTTGGCTTTCTTACAGGCTAGTATGCGATAGGCAGCATTAACTGTATATCAAACCCAGTCCACCTTTGTATTTGTAATCTAATTAATAATTTGAAAAGAGACAAGTGTAATCAGTTTTAAACATTATCTCCGCTTTTTTTGTTTGTTTGTTTATGACATGTATATTAACCCAAAATCAAACCCTAGTCTACCTTATTGAAAGGCTAACAGTTTAACTACTGCGTCACCATACCATTCTTTCTTAGTTTGATTCGTTCTAGGCCTTAGAGCTAGAAATCGAGTTACGATCTCCAGTGCAAGAGGCACATGTGCTCACCACTATAGCATGTAATGGCTAGCTGGTATCATTAGACAACCGAAAATGATTGTATTTCGGTTAGCCAAGCATTTCTGTCATTTGCCTACTGTGTGAGCACTGCCAGCGAGACAGTTTAGTTTAGAACAAGCGAGTGCGTGTGTGTGTATAGATTATTAGCCTCAAGTATTTAAAGCTTGTTGTGTGTAGCGACCATCTTGCTCAGTAACCACTGAGTAAGTTTTAACAGTCAACTCATAAAAACAGCATAGGATAGTTGTGTGTGTGTGTGGTTCATGTACTTGGGAATATGCATTAGCACCATGCGCTAGCTTTACCTCACCCTCTAAAGGTAGAGCGTTATCCCTTCCTTTGGACATAGCCAATGACTGCATTCCCCCACAAGTTTTACACTTAAGCCCTTGGCTTGTTCTTGATTAGGTTTGGTTTGCTTTAGGCTTGGTTTGGTTCAGTTGGGTTTGATTCGACTTGGTTCAGTTTAGTTTAATGTAGTCACCATTTTTTTATTTTTAGCTACACTCTTTAACCAATTAATTAATGATAGTCTACTCTTAATTCTCGAATCGATAAATTGAATTTTGTGTGCATCGTTTGTCAATCCATGCCTACAACCTATACTCCCTATGTACTACAGTCAGATCTGAAAACAAGTTCCAATGGTCAAAGACGTGTCAGTCACCATACATATATCCTACAATAATTCTTTCTTTACCTAGCTAGATTTCGTCATCCACAGTAAACATCTTACATTGTGGGTTTGCAATATATTATGAAAAGCAAAAGTCCATGATCTTGTTGTTACGGGTCTTTTTTGGGGAAATTCATAAGCCATAAAAGAATGACATCATGTCAAGTTCTGAGTGGATCTTGTATGTCAAAATCCCATTATCGGTTTATAAAATCTCAAGGCCATGCCCTAGCAGTTTTGGATGATTTCAATCAATGAGTCCACCATAGGAAACATCGAAAAAATAAATACCCTTAAAACAAGTCGTCCCATGACCCTCTCCAAACAATGCTTCGCAAAATATAAATTCATCCATTGAACATTGAACATGATCGGCGACATCATCCTAGCTTCCCCCTCCCACCATGGTTGCCATATCGTTTGACCTTCAAGTGTCCTCAGCATCTCTGTGCTTTTTTTCATTGTCCTGTCAAGTCAATGCATTCCAATAAGATCAAATAACATTCACATCCTGTCAGTCTGCCCCAGCAAGTTTGTTTTCTATACTCATTTCAAGCACCATATAACCAAGTTCTGTTTGTTCTATCTAAAGCCAACTTCATCGGATCAAGGAATTATCATTTGCCATGTCACTCATAATCGTTTACACGTTAAAGACCCCCTTCAGGGGGTTTAGGAATTAGGAATTCCATCATAGGAAAAATCAGAAAACGAACCCTCGACCCGCGGTCTCATCAAAATAGCGAATACTGTATTGGTATATCACCACCGTGGCCAGTAATAGCTTCGTTGAAACACGTGCCCAGTGGTATCGTCTCTTTCTATCTACAACCACTCGTCATGAACATTTTAGACAAATTTAAGAAAAGTTTTAAAAACTGAAATGTTTTCAACATAAGTGTCGTTAGGCCCTTTCACATTTTTTAAACATAAATACTATATTCAAAAGGAGAGAGGAAAGGGGCGTCACCCCGAGTCCTACGACCCCTCGTATACGTCTCTGGCGTTATTGGTTTGTGAGATATAACAGAAAGACTAAAATCACGGTTTTACAACAAAAAATTCTGTTTCCCTCATTTTCAGAAACTTTAACCTATTACCAAAATAAAGAGGGTTTCGAGACAAGCCATTTGACACGTCATAGGACCAAATCCGACCATGCATTCGTGAAATATCAGAAAAAGTCTAAAATCACGGTTTTACCCCAAAAAAGCCTGTTTCCCTCATTCTCAAAACTCTAACCTATTAATAACATGTATAGGGCTTCGAGACAAGCGATTTGACACGTCACACGTCCAAATCCGACCTTGCGTTTGAGAGATATCGGGAAACTTCGTAGGAAAGTAGGCGACTATCTGGCTCTCTCCTCACCACCAAAACCTCTTCTTATCAATCATTTTTTTCAAAGAGCTCGCCCTCTTACAAAAATCCCAAGTGCGCATGCGTAAAAAACAAAAACAAAAATGTTCATCCATAGCGGCATCTCGTAAAACGCATGCGCGATATGAGCAACAACATTTAAGTTCATTTTAGCAGCGCACCTTATACATGTCGTATTTGAAAAGAGACTTTCACTAAAAATTACAATTTCACCCCCTAGTAGGGGTAGGTTTTATTTAGGGGTTGAAAGGAATGGTCCATTGGAAAGAGGGCGTCAACCCGAGTCCAACGACACCTCATTTGTCAAAATCGGACCATAGGGTCGCGAGATATGAATAAGCAAAAAGTGTGTACTAACTTTTTGGGCACCTTGTGGCTTAGAATCGGCACTACTCCACTACTGGCGATTATTTCGCAATGTAATTTGCGCATGAGTTCGACATTTGCGATTCATTCTCGCCCTTGTGTATAGCTTAAGCTGTTTTGTTCTCGGTAAAGTTTTTCAACCCAGCCGAAGTCGTCGGACTTTTTAAGAATGTTAAAATCCCTCAGTATGCATTCCTTCGGAGGGGAAGTAAAGCTGGCGGTCCCATGTCATAGATTTATGGCAGGTAAAATAATCTTCCGCTAATTACACTTGTGTGAAGCTAAATTATAGGTTAGATTTTACTAACGCTCTTACATTCCAACGTTCGTCGCCAGGAGTCAACTGGGATGGCATCTAGTAACCAAGTTCAGAACTAGTGTTGTTGATGGTGGCGTTTGGTAGCAAAAGTAGGAACTACTTGAAAATTGAATGTATGCAGTCCTTACTTGAATTAAAAACAGATAACACACACTAATACAGCCATCACAATTAACACCGGTTATCAGACAGATTCTACACACACCCAAAGTACACGGAGCTTCATGAACACGTTGTCGCAGCCCCTAAACTGAGGAACCAACCAAAGTTGTTTCAAATAACTTCCAATCCATTTAATGAAATATGAAAATCCACAGCCTGCTTCCAGTCGACCGACCCGGTCAGGGAATGGAATGAATGAAGCCCCCATCTTGCGGCGAGGATATGAACTGTGCTGGCTGCCGAAGCCTGTCGCACTCCCCTGGGGCAATGATTAAATGAATGACAGATGAAATGAAATGATAGTGGAGAGTGTTGCTGGAATTTGTGACAGGGAAAACTGGATTACCCGGAGAAAAACCTGTCTGCCTCCAATTTGTCCAGCACAAATCTCACATGGAGTGACCGGGATCTGAACCACGGACCCAGCGGTGAGAAGCCGGCTTGCTGCCGCCTAAGCCACGGAGGCTTGCCCCAATCCATTTAATCTCGAAGTGAATGTGATGATCTCTGGACTACGGTATTCGTGATGAACACGCTACATTCGTTTTGCCGCGCACGTTTATACCGCCTTTCTTATAACAAGCAGTGAACATTGTGTTACACCCAGAACAATTACCACCAGCCACCAAAGGTAAACATACAAGATTGCTTTTGGTTTTTATATTAACAATCATTTCAGATGTTAATTCAGACCTAATGATTCACACTACGACTATTACAGTTTCTTCCAAGCTAGTAATACAGGGAGTGGCAAAAAGATCTGACGGTTTCTGTCGTTGTCAGCGTCAGTTTCGTCAACACTTTAATGTGGGTCGAAGAGGACGCGTTCCATTTCGTAACACAATTTTGTTATGGGTGAATAATTTTAGAGCTACAGGTTCAGCTTTAAAACGTACGTCGACAGGCCGTCCAAGGTCAGCCAGGACACCAGAAAATGTTGAGCGAGTGCGACAAGCTGTGGAAACCAGTCCACGGCGGGCGGCTCGTAAACAAGCTGCTGCTTTGCAAATGTCTGATCGAACAGTGAGACGAATATTGCGTTTCGATTTGCATTTTCATCCGTAATCTAATGACATGTTAGAGAAGACGTTTGACAGCTTCAGTGCAAGACTGGACGAATGCATGGCAAAAGATGGGCATCATTTGAAAGACGTTATCTTCAAATCTTAAAAGTTAAAATCTATTGTTCTTTCATGTTTTCCACTATTTGGCATATACACCTTGCTGTTATAAGTAATAAAAGAGTTTGTATCATTTGAAATGTTTGTGTTGTTGTGATTTAAAAACCGTCAGATCTTTTTGCCGCTCCCTGTATTAGCGACGGAGAGCAAACAATGATCAAACCATGATATCAAACGTTGTTAGTGCTACTCTGCAGCCTTCGCTACAAGGATATAGCGTATCTTAACTGCTGAGTACTGTTTGGTGAAACTTTGAGCACAAATAAACTATCCGCTCTCTTGGAGTTACTAACAAGGCAAGTCTCCCAAATACAACACCCCGGTCTGAAGCAACACAGTGACTTGGGGAACAAGGATCATCGTGTAGTCCATTAGCGTTATGTGAATGTTTCCCTAAGAAGATCAAAATGCCACCAGTGCAAGTCAAGACAACCTAACATTGCAGTCTCTTGACATGCAATTATTTAGGGAATACAAATTATCGCAAGGATTAAAATCCATGGGTTAAATTAGATGATCATTAGACTTCACTGATTTCACAGTACGAGGACATACTATACGTCTGCAAACGTTCTTGGCAGGGCATAAAACAAAAAAGGTTCACTGAACATGATCCCAGATCCCCTGTAATGTACCTACCTACACAGTAACAATATTCTGCTAGAATTAACGTTAGCCTGCATGATGCCACCTCAAGGTGTAGCGGCTAGCATTCTTGGCTGTGCAAGTAATTTTAATTCTGGTGTGGCGGCTAGAACGGGGTACAGTCACCCTCGTGAGGGAGAACTGAAAAGAGGCGGGAGGGAAACCATGGAAAATCTCTTCCAGGATGGCTGAGGTGGAAATCGAATCCACCACTTCTCAGTGTTGCCTTACGAGACTGAGTGGACCCCATTCCAGCCCTCAGACCGGAATTTAATTTCTTGGCAGAGCAGGGAATCGAACCACAGCCTCTGAGGTGACAGCCAAGAGTGCTAGCCACTACGCAACGAGGCAGACATCAAGTTACTATGTTATTATTTACGTTGTATAATGGTATAGAAATATGATTTCAACTTAGATGTCATTAAACTGTGCTGGCCAAATATTGTCCGCTAGACAAGTTCGTTGTTCGCAAAATACCTGTCTTACGACGATGATTAAATATTTTACCGTACACTTCCGTAAATTATTCATTGAATGCTTTGATGACCTTCCACAATAACTCTTTCTTCCAATACCTGTTGTTCCTGTGTACTTGTCTCAATTGAGTGAGTGAATGCACTATATCCCTGTAGCATTGACACTAGTGCCTCCTATTTTATCGTTCAGGTACTAACATCGCGATGGGTGTTTATCACAGAGCTATCTAGTAAAATCATTTATTTTCAGTCAGTCAACACTTTAATGTGCCGGAATAAATTGGGCGGGGAATAAAGCTGCTAGTCTGGAACTGTATATAAAGTGTAAAATTAATCCATTTAATTTTCCCCAGGTTTCCAGGTGTGAGTATATAATGAGTATTCCCATCCCAATGTGATTGGGTGTTTTATCGTGTTGGCCGACTGAAAACCAACTGCGTGCAAAATTACGAAAATAACAATAAAAATGAAAAATGGCCTATAAAACGCCTGTGTCAAAACATGTCCATTGCACATGGCACACAATCATATAGTATGTATGACTGGTGTATACTGTAAATAGAAAAATATGGCAATAATACAGCATGTTCTACTTCAGAAACCATGACCAATTAGCAAAATACGGGCTTATACAGTATGCACAAATGGCTACTTATAAAAGTCTATTTAAAGAACAAGGAAACTCCGAGTCACCCCACACCCAGTTCGGCGTTGATGACTTTGGTAAAATACGATAATATTATCCGAATTGCGTACCCTCATTATTTACCAGATATGCGAGCTGCGTCACACATATTTTCCATCTTACTTAGACTGAGGACTGGCTACCAAACTCAGTACGATTCGAGAGGTGTGGTTAACAATATATGTCACTTTTAATTACAATGTAACATTTTAAAATTTAAGGCACTAATTTATATGCCACAGCTTTAATGTATTGTCGTCTGCTTACTTCGACCTGTCGAAATTGGATCATTTAATTTTGCAGAAATCCTTCCTTGTCCAATGCGTTCTCAAAATTGTTCAACGATCTTACGTTTCAAAGAGTTGATTACTTTCTGCCTTACCAAAGAGTGGTATTGTCAGGTTCATGGTTTTAAGAAGTTCTCTATTCACGAGTTATCAGGGAGGGAAGTGAGGCGGTATGCAATACCGGTACTGCTTTCAATGGCCCAATGGCATACCGTCACTGCTTTCAATGTCAAATAGCATACCGCCACTGAAAACCAGTGGATCTTATACTTGTTTGCACCGTAGGAATTGATATAATTACTTTTCATGATCATTCGTCCACTGGTACCAAGCTACCTTCAGCGATAAACATTCCCCAGTAGACATCGCCAGTATAGAACCGTGCGTTCCTTTTTAAAGCCAACCCGTAAAACGCTTTAGCATCGCTGCAGCAAACTAGAGTGAAAAAAAACCGGCCATGGCCGTCCATGCAGCAAAACTCATAAAGCGAGATCTCTTCACCACCACTGCAGCAGAGCGTTTAAAAAAAAAAAAAAACATGGCTTTGACCTTGTGATGACCATAGTCGCCACCTTAAGAATATATCGCTACATCTGATGTTTTTAAACATATTTCTCAGTAAGATAATATCATAACTTTTACTTTGTTTAAATATATCTTTACTTTTAAAATATCTTTAAAATATCTACTGTCAATCGACAAGTCATAATATTCTTGACTTTTGGGCTCCTGCTTGGCGAAAATCTATAAAGCAAGGTTGGTTACTCGTGGAGGAACTCAATTAAAAAGACGATAGTCTCCCGCCTCGTTGTCGGGTTAAAAACTAGCGTTGTGGTGTATGGTCAGTACGATTGTGTATCAAGTAGCATCATTGCAACTAAAGTATTCTTATCAGCATCGGCTGCAGAGCTGATATCATGGATAAATTTGCCGTAAGAGGACAAAAGAGAAATTTCAGCGAAACTGGTGATTGTGTTGAAGATAATCGGTCTGGGAAAAATTTGACGAAATCGGCTTTGTCTCTCACCTCTCACAGACAACAAAGCACAAGTGAAATAGAAACCAACAATGTAGGTCTAGATAATGCAGATTTTGAATTTTTGCCAACATTTCTGAGTCCTGCTCAGTGGAAAACTAAATTCAAAGAACACGAATGGTTATCCTACAAAACCGAAACAAAAGGATTCGGTTGCAAAGTATGTGTCAGAGCACGTGGAACTGTGGGTGCTTTTAAATAAGAACGAACTCGCTTATCAAATGAGTGGTGTTCTTATTCTGTAAAGGTTTTTGGTGATAGTGATGTGAAAATGCGTCAGGCAATAAGAAAAAAATCTTTGATCACAAGAATTCCCATGCCCATTGTCAGTGTGTTAAAAGTCTCGAGGAGGCCAAGAAACAAGTTCTTCAAACCACAACTGCAAAACAAGAAGGGGTTTACCACGAGAATACATGCCGAGTTTTTCGCACAGTGTACAATCATGCAAAGCTAGGAAGGCCATTTTCTGATCTACCATCCTGGATTGATGCACAAAGAGCAAATGGTTTAGATATGGGACAGATTTTGCATTCCAAACATTCCTGTGCTGACATTACCAATCTGATTGGAGAAGAAATGAGGAAAACTGTTGTTAAACACATTGTTGAAAACGACCTCAAGATTGGTGTGATGGTGGGCGAGTCAAATTCAGTGGGTCAAAAATATGTTCTTTGTATTTGTCTTCGGGTGAATTTTAATAATTCTGAAGAAACCAGCAGCATATTTTTCGATCTAGTTGAACTTCCAAACACCTCAGCTCAATGTATATATGATTCCTTAAAGTCTAATCTTCTTCAGCATTTTTCACAAGAGTTTCTAGCCAGCAATTTTATATCATTTGCTTGTGATGGTGCATCTAATATGCTAGGAAGTGTATCAGGATTGGCAGTAAGACTCCAGCAAGAATTCCCTCAGCTGTTTATATGTCACTGTGCTAACCACCGTCTCGAGTTAACAGTTGGTGATGTTGTTTCCAAGCTGACAGCTATCAACCACATGAGGAACTTTTTTGATAAATTGTATTCCCTATACCATGCAACACCAAATAACAAAAACCAATTGCAGCATTGTGCATCAAATCTGAGTACTAAAATCCAGGTTATAGGGGGAATTTTAGGAGTTAGATGGGTTTCATCAAGTGCTAGATCAGTTAGGTCCATTTGGAAAGATTTTGCAGCACTCTCCCTCCATTTAAAAGTGCCATGGAGGATCAAAAAAGAGACTCTAAAGAAAGGGCCCAGTACAAAGGACTGCTGGATCGTCTAACTGATATAAACTTTATCCTGAATATGGGTTTTATGATAGATGCTCTGAATCAATTAGAGGATCTGTCGCTTCAATTGAAGAAGAGGGAGATGTCAGTTATTCAGGCTCATAAGCTAGTACTCCAAAAACTTCAAGTTTTCTACTCTTTACAAACCCTACCTGGGGAGTATACAGAATTAGCTAGAAGTGCAGCCGAGTGTAAGGAACTAAATGGCGTGAACTTGTATGGACCAGGAAGAGTGCACAGCATTGATGAACAAGCCTTCTACAGTCTACTTGTGGAATAAATGGAAAAACGAATGCTAAACAGCCAGTCTTCGACATCTTCTGCTTCTACTGTACAATCTCTTTCAGCAAAGTATCAAGAACTTTTAAGAAATTTAGCAGTATTTGATGAAACAAAGTGGCCAGATGATGTGGCCAGTGATATTTGTTTTGGAGACAGTAAAATAAAATAACTGTGTGAGAAATTTTGTATAGGTTCCATCAGGGAAAGTGTAACTGGTTTCAGGCTGTATGCATCAGACAAAACAGTATCTAATGATCTGAAACCACTTCTTAGGGCTGTGAAAACCATAATCATATCCACAGCAGAATGTGAACGATCTTTTAGTGCCATGAACGTAATATATTCCCCTGAAAGGAATCAGCTTCAGGTGAAAACTGCTGGAAACTTAGTCTTTTTGAAGTTGGTTGGGATCCCAATTCACAAGTTCAAGCCTGAGAAATATGTTAGGCATGGCTAGGTAAGGGACGTCGCAGTGCTGATGTCAACAACTCCATGAAGCGAAACATGTCAGATGTCTCTCCTCCAGGGTTAAAAGTAGTCTGGGAGTTTCTACAGGAATAAAATGGTAGGCTACAAGTAAAATGAACCTTTCTGTAAAAGCACAAATTTCGAAACACTATTTTTCGTTAAGTTAATGATAAGTATATTTAATATTTTTTTCCTATTTAAGTTAGGCCTATCAGTCTTAATTTTATGTATTTTTTACAATATAGACTTTACTGCTTATATTGCTGTACTGTATTTTCAGATGCTATCTTTTTGTGATTTTCAGACCAATCTATTGTTTACTGTAAATGTTTCCTCTTATAACGGATGCTAATTATATGTCAATAACAAACAAACAAAAATTAATTTAGTTCCCCTCTTCACTCATTTAATTTTATTTATCTATATAGCCTAAATAATAATTCACATATATATTTTTAACTGAAAAATAAATTGTATTACTTGAGCATGATGCAATTCTGAGTGAATAGAACAATTCCCTGCATATCACGTTACGTTGTAAGGGAGGGGTATGCTTTTTTGAAGTTGAGGTATGACAGGGAAATATCTTCGGATAGCATACCGCCTCTGGTTTTTTCCCACTTCCTTCACTGCGAGTTATACCTGTTTTACAACCATCTTCAGAAATGCTATGCACGTCTTCTTACAGCATGGTCACCGTAGAATCTCCCACTATGAGTTCGATGGAATCGAAACTTGTACTCGTCTGTTACACGTAACTGTTTATCTTTCTCACTAAACATTCTTGTTCAAGGCCCACACTATTGTAAGTTGTGACTCACCATGGTCGTGTACGCAACTGATATGTTTATGGGAAACCGTGTCTGCGTACCTCAGATGTTTACTACTGCGTCTGTTACACGTAACTGTTTACGTTTCTCCCTAAACATTCTTGTTCAAGGCCCACACTATTGTAAGTTGTGACTCACCATGGTCGTGTACGCAACTGATATGTTTATGGGAAACCGTGTCTGCGCACCTCAGATGTTTACTACTGCGTCTGTTACACGTACCTGTTTACGTTTCTCCCTAAACATTCTTGTTCAAGGCCCACAGTATTGTAAGTTGTGACTCACCATGGTCGTGTACGCAACTGATATGTTTATGGGAAACCGTGTCTGCGCACCTCAGATGTTTACTACTGCGTCTGTTACACGTAACTGTTTACGTTTCTCCCTAAACATTCTTGTTCAAGGCCCACAGTATTGTAAGTTGTGACTCACCATGGTCGTGTACGCAACTGATATGTTTATGGGAAACCGTGTCTGCGCACCTCAGATGTTTACTACTGCGTCTGTTACACGTAACTGTTTACGTTTCTCCCTAAACATTCTTGTTCAAGGCCCACAGTATTGTAAGTTGTGACTCACCATGGTCGTGTACGCAACTGATGTGTTTATGGGAAACCGTGTCTGCGTACCTCAGATGTTTACTACTGCGTCTGTTACACGTAACTGTTTACGTTTCTCCCTAAACATTCTTGTTCAAGGCCCACAGTATTGTAAGTTGTGACTCACCATGGTCGTGTACGCAACTGATGTGTTTATGGGAAACCGTGTCTGCGTACCTCAGATGTTTACTACTGCGTCTGTTACACGTACCTGTTTACGTTTCTCCCTAAACATTCTTGTTCAAGGCCCACAGTATTGTAAGTTGTGACTCACCATGGTCGTGTACGCAACTGATATGTTTATGGGAAACCGTGTCTGCGTACCTCAGATGTTTACTACTGCGTCTGTTACACGTAACTGTTTACGTTTCTCCCTAAACATTCTTGTTCAAGGCCCACACTATTGTAAGTTGTGACTCACCATGGTCGTGTACGCAACTGATGTGTTTATGGGAAACCGTGTCTGCGTACCTCAGATGTTTACTACTGCGTCTGTTACACGTAACTGTTTACGTTTCTCCCTAAACATTCTTGTTCAAGGCCCACAGTATTGTAAGTTGTGACTCACCATGGTCGTGTACGCAACTGATGTGTTTATGGGAAACCGTGTCTGCGTACCTCAGATGTTTACTACTGCGTCTGTTACACGTAACTGTTTACGTTTCTCCCTAAACATTCTTGTTCAAGGCCCACAGTATTGTAAGTTGTGACTCACCATGGTCGTGTACGCAACTGATGTGTTTATGGGAAACCGTGTCTGCGTACCTCAGATGTTTACTACTGCGTCTGTTACACGTAACTGTTTACGTTTCTCCCTAAACATTCTTGTTCAAGGCCCACAGCATTGTAAGTTGTGACTCACCATGGTCGTGTACGCAACTGATGTGTTTATGGGAAACCGTGTCTGCGTACCTCAGATGTTTACTACTGCGTCTGTTACACGTACCTGTTTACGTTTCTCCCTAAACATTCTTGTTCAAGGCCCACAGTATTGTAAGTTGTGACTCACCATGGTCGTGTACGCAACTGATATGTTTATGGGAAACCGTGTCTGCGTACCTCGGATGTTTACTACTGCGTCTGTTACACGTAACTGTTTACGTTTCTCCCTAAACATTCTTGTTCAAGGCCCACAGTATTGTAAGTTGTGACTCACCATGGTCGTGTACGCAACTGATGTGTTTATGGGAAACCGTGTCTGCGCACCTCAGATGTTTACTACTGCGTCTGTTACACGTACCTGTTTACGTTTCTCCCTAAACATTCTTGTTCAAGGCCCACAGTATTGTAAGTTGTGACTCACCATGGTCGTGTACGCAACTGATGTGTTTATGGGAAACCGTGTCTGCGTACCTCAGATGTTTACTACTGCGTCTGTTACACGTAACTGTTTACGTTTCTCCCTAAACATTCTTGTTCAAGGCCCACACTATTGTAAGTTGTGACTCACCATGGTCGTGTACGCAACTGATATGTTTATGGGAAACCGTGTCTGCGTACCTCGGATGTTTACTACTGCGTCTGTTACACGTAACTGTTTACGTTTCTCCCTAAACATTCTTGTTCAAGGCCCACAGTATTGTAAGTTGTGACTCACCATGGTCGTGTACGCAACTGATATGTTTATGGGAAACCGTGTCTGCGTACCTCAGATGTTTACTACTGCGTCTGTTACACGTAACTGTTTACGTTTCTCCCTAAACATTCTTGTTCAAGGCCCACAGTATTGTAAGTTGTGACTCACCATGGTCGTGTACGCAACTGATGTGTTTATGGGAAACCGTGTCTGCGTACCTCAGATGTTTACTACTGCGTCTGTTACACGTAACTGTTTACGTTTCTCCCTAAACATTCTTGTTCAAGGCCCACACTATTGTAAGTTGTGACTCACCATGGTCGTGTACGCAACTGATATGTTTATGGGAAACCGTGTCTGCGTACCTCGGATGTTTACTACTGCGTCTGTTACACGTAACTGTTTACGTTTCTCCCTAAACATTCTTGTTCAAGGCCCACAGTATTGTAAGTTGTGACTCACCATGGTCGTGTACGCAACTGATATGTTTATGGGAAACCGTGTCTGCGTACCTCGGATGTTTACTACTGCGTCTGTTACACGTAACTGTTTACGTTTCTCCCTAAACATTCTTGTTCAAGGCCCACAGTATTGTAAGTTGTGACTCACCATGGTCGTGTACGCAACTGATATGTTTATGGGAAACCGTGTCTGCGTACCTCGGATGTTGACTACTGCGTCTGTTACACGTAACTGTTTACGTTTCTCCCTAAACATTCTTGTTCAAGGCCCACAGTATTGTAAGTTGTGACTCACCATGGTCGTGTACGCAACTGATGTGTTTATGGGAAACCGTGTCTGCGTACCTCGGATGTTGACTACTGCGTCTGCAGTGGATTTATCCGCAACTAGTATGCAGCCATTGTAGCTCTATCAGTTAACGTGATTAAATTTGTCTGCTGTATTATCGCATTTTATGTTAGTAATACTCTAATACTTGCTACACATCCCTAAAATGCATAGGTCATAATTCCCCGTTTGTATGTCATATTCAGCTAGTTTTTAGGGAATATTTGATTGCATATTGTGTACTTTTTCCGAATCCTAATAATTTCATAACTTTAATAAGATACGCCATGGCAATATAAATTTATTCTTTAGCTCTTCGATGTATTAGTTTCAGAATTAACCATTTCGTCTTCGTTGATTAAAGGAAGGTGAAGTACCCCGTTAGAAGCACATCTTTATCCTCCGTTCTTCGTGTATTGTGACTTAATATGCTTTTGTTTACACAGCGGATGCTTTTGCTTCGTACTCAGAGTAAATAGTCCGTTTTCACGACTCAGTTGGATGATGAAAGTGAGGTTATGTGTTTCATTTTACCGTCACGCGGTAGTGAAAAGTCGTGTTTTGTCTCGAGCAATTGGTACTTGTTATGGAGGCTAAGTAATTGGACGGAGAGAGCAGCGGAACATTCCGCGCTGTTATGAGCTCTACTCTGACTATCATATGGCCATCACGTGATGCCTATGAATATGTGTATGCACGAACAAATTACAGCACATCGGCCTACCGCCTGCTCTACTACAGAATGTAGCTGGAACTGAGGTACAGTACATTTCATGTTATAGAGTTCGAGAATATAAATTCATGAGCACGTGACAAACAAAATAATTTCTTTAGAAAGCTTTGATGGCATTTTCAATGTTGCCAAATTACAATGAATGGATAACTTTTCAGTCGGTCAACACGTATATAGGGCCGGCCCATATTTTACGTAATCACAAAGAGGAGGGGTGGGTCGAAGCTTATGATAACGTAGATGACGTGTAGGAGGATAGAAACGATTACATCAACAAATAACAAAAATCAACTCATTTTACGCTCTACACCGCTTTCCAGCCGCGCTGACGGAAGGCACAATAGAAGCCACCGCGCGGCGGGACGTAGGGGTATTCCCTGGTCATTTTTGTTTTACTTATAAAATTAGTTTAAGGTAAGTTTAAGGTAAGTTATAAAATTAGCTGAAGTCTTACCTTGCAAGTTGAATGTAGATCTTTTTTGTTTCACTCATAAAACTAGCAGAAGCCTTACCTTGCAAAGATCTTTTTTGTTTTACGTACAAATCTGCATTCAATGAGCACAGTTTCTGATGCATATAATGCTTCAGGTTGAATTACCGTGCTATAGTGTTTTAACTTTGTGTTCAGAGATATTGAACTTTCATTTTGTTTGTTCCAGGTGATTCTATAGGCTTTTTGTAATTTAGAAATTCTCTCTTTGTTTGCTTCACAATTTTAATCCAGATGGCTGTTTGATTTCCCCAAAGTTGTTGAAATTATTTACGTGGGGAATTTTTCCTAACTTAGCAATCAGAGGTTGTTTGTCTAATTATCGAGAATATCCTTCCATGTATCGGGTTCTCTCATAGGACATTTTAAGTACAGTTTTACGTGCAATTTCATGGATTATTTCCAGGGAATGGTTAGCCTCTTGCCTATTGTTGTTATGATTATTATTAGTAGTAGTGTAGGAATATTACGTCCATTTTAACTGCTGTAGTTTTAGAGACGCCGGGGTGCTGGAATTTTGCATTGAGGATCTTTACAATTAAAGGAAATAACATGGGTATTTAGTAATTGTATTACACCTTGCGTCAATAAATTGAATTAATGTACATTAATTATTCTAGTTTCTGCCACAGTAATAGTTTTTTAAAAGAAACTATTATGATTGCAAGCAAAGTTTGATTATATATTATACTTGGTTTTCTTCCTTTGAAAAATTGAGTAAAAAATATATCAAAATAGTTTAAAAATCAGATCTGTAACAATTATGGGCCTTAAAATTGATGATAATATAAAATAATTTTGTGAAAATGACATAATATCTAAACGGTGATAAAACAGGGTGTAACTAAATATGTGGGAAAGCTTCGGGGATTCGATCGGGGACCTGACAACAAGTAAAACATGTCCTGTAAACATATGGTGTATGTGCGTTCGTTTTCGTGTTACAAGCATTGTTTGTGGTGTGCATAACACAGAGGGCGTCACGATGCTAGTTGGTCATTTTTGGAGGGCACACAGGCCACTTGTACGTTTCGTCGCTATTCAAGCCTGTGTGCATTCCCAAACAAATGGATAGGGCGTCAGAGACTGATACCGTGGCCTGCCAGTTCTGTTGATCTCAACGCATTAGACTTCTACTTATGGGGTTATTTAAATTCCATTGTGTACGTCACACCTATTCATAACGTGGACATGCTGTGTCAAGCGAATAGAGCAAGGATGTCAGCAGGTACGACAGACGCCGGGAATATGGGAGCGTGTGAGACAGTCAATGATGCGGCGCATAGACGCCTCCATTCCAGCTCGTGGTAGCCATTTTGAGCACCTTCTGTAGAAAACTGTAAGTAGTAACGTACACTTTATCAACACAAATGACCAACCTGCATTGTGATGCGATCTGTGTTATATACACCACAAACAATGCTTGTAACACGGAAACGAACCCAAATACACCACATGTTTACAGGCAATGTTTTGCTTGTTGCCAGGTCCTCTATCGAATCCCCGGAGCTTTCCCACATATTTAGTTACACCCTGAGTATTACTATAAAAGAGACTAAGACCTTTTTCTTTAAAAAATATGTTGTGATGATCGATTGGGTGTGATTTCTATAAGTTGAATACAGTATATGCTCTTTGTGGAGTGAGCGAAGGTTGGAATATGTAGGTTATTGAATGTATCTTTTAAATGTCAATGGGGTGTCCCATTTAAACATTCTCTAAAGCCAACTGACTGCACCACGATTCTCGTGCATCCTTGAGCAGAATAGGCGAATATCTTACCACTGTAATAACAATAATAATATCGTATGGCCTTGGGTGCCGGGTGAAAGCTTTGTTATTAGACACGGAGAGGGTAGCTTGCATGTCGAATTTCGTTGTTCCTTGAAGCACTATGAAAGTCAATGAGGTTAGGTATCTAAGCTCCTTGAGCACTATAGCGCTTTCTAGTAGAGAAATGAGGAACTTTGTGTTGGCGGAAACTTCCTAGATTAATCTTGCCATTATGAACATGGCCTACTGAATTCAAATGGGTTCTTTGACATGCCAACATCGTATGACATGCGTGTCGTAATTATTGCTGCCTTTGAAAAATCACTTACCACGGCTAGGAGCGAACCTGCAAGCTTGGGGTTAATAGACCGACGCGTTAACCACTCACCCACCGTGGCAAGCATCTTACCACTACACCACGCAGACAGCTCAGATCGAAAGCAAGCTTGCATGCACCACTAGTTCATAACCACGCAACAAGTTAAAATTGCTCCACTTTATTTACTGTGTAATCTAACAATTGTATTGTCAAAAGAAAGTCTGCTTTTTAAGCAATTATTTTCAAAATAGCATACCGACTGAAATTAATAAATTGTGACAGCAAAATTAGTGTTAAGAATTTCTTTTCCCCTACTTATTTCCCCAATGAAACACTTAGTACTTCGTCAAAATACCTGAATAAACTGATTCTGAAATCCTTCGATTCTACTCTCATAGTCACTATACCCCTCTTCTCCATGCCAAAGTAGAGGCAGGTTTCAAAACGTCTTGAATTTAAGGTAATTTATTTATAGCCTTAAGAAAAGTTTGGCTTGCAGTAATTTATGTATGCAAATGTGAATTTCATCTTGCTATAAACCTGGTCTTTTAGTCGCAGGACTCCATAATCCACCATTTATCCAATCTTCTAACAGGAGGATGGACTAATTACCAAAAGGCATAGATTACAGGACTAATTACTGGTTGTAGTCTGCTCCAATACAGAGAATAATAGAAAAACAATGTATATTATTATCGTATTGGGAGTCATTTTTAGCTGATTTTCATTTATGAAAAAATTGGCTTATGAGATCACCTTTTGTCCGTGTGTATGTGTGTATGTGCGTATGTGAGTGTGTCTGTGTGTGTCCCCCTAATAAAATCTAAATGACTGGACCGATTTCAATGAAATTCGGTAAGGTCATAGTACTATTTTTCCGATCCCGACTGTTCCCTTCAAAGTTTAATACATTTCACGAATCCAGCATGGCGGCTGTGGGAAATATTACACCAGAATTCTATATCTCCAAACCTATTACTCATATCACCCTGAAATTTTGATCGTTGATAAAGAACACTACTATAATTTCACCTATGTGAATTTCCAAAACCAGTTGAGTACAAAACGAGCCGGGTGGCCAAGTGAAGTTGAAACTTTTAATTAGACTTTTCTCACGATTTAACCATCCAAGCGCAGTAAAACATAGTACAGCAAATGGGTATACACATTGTAATACACTGACATCTAAATTAGTTCAATTATGTACATAACCTCAAGATAGCAGCTGTGCAAAATTTTAAAATTAAGTTCTTATTTCTTGTGTCCTAATCATGCGATCGAAGTCACCTTTTGAATAATGAAACTATGCAATAATTGTCATCTAATAGTATATAATTGTATGGCCTACATATATAAAAATCCAACATGGTGACGATGCGAAATATTTAGACGGTTCTCAATATCTACTAATCTATGATAGCAATTAAACTGAAATTGTGTAAGTTGATAAAGGCTATAGACATAACTTTACCTATGAGACTTTAAATAACCTGTGAGCACAAATACAATATGGCGGTGACGCGAAATGTTAATGTTTAAATGGACGTTTTTCGCGATTTAACCATCTGAGCGCTTTGAATCTTTGTACGGTAAATGCTTGTACAGATTTTAATCCACTGACATCTAATTTATTTCAATTGTTTTCATAACCACAATATGGCGGCTGTGCAAAATTGTAAAATCTCTTTCTTAATTCCTGTGTCCTAATCATGCGATTGAAGTTTGAATAATACACCCACACAATAATATTCATGTAATGGTACTTAAATCTATGGCCTACATATATAAAAATCCAACATGACAACCATCCTAAATATTTAGATGGTTCTCAATATCTACGAATCTATTACAGCAATCCAACTGAAATGTTGTATGTTGATTGAGACAATTAACATACGTAGGATATATGAAAATAGGCTATTTAGTTCTTCACGGAACATCTTGTTCAGTGTTGGCTTAGTAATCGAAATTTAATGTTTTTCAGTTGGTCAACATGATAGCACCCAATTGCAATTGGTGTTTCCCTAATCCTGAAAAATAATGAGAGAGATTAACAAAAAATTACGAGCCTTAAAGTAGTCGCATATGATGTGTAACATCTGGCTTAGAAGAAACCTCACGTGAAATAGTTGATACACCGGTATTTTATACTATTATTGGCACAAATATTAATCTATTGTAAAAGGGAGTGTTTTACAGATATTGTAGTTTATAATACAGAACTCATTTTATTAGATGACTTGTAACTTCCACCAGCACTAGCCTAAATAAATAATACGACATGGATCAACTAAATTAATAGATGCGACAACGCTCATAACCTTAAATTCCTTATAAATAAGCCAACTTGCGAGTAAATGCAATGTGCACAGCAGTAGATCATGAAAGGCTTGCCCAGTTCCCGGACCTCTTGATTCACAGACCAACACGTAATTTCATATGGATTCTGTTAAAATGAGTCATATTGATATGATAAACATCGTTTAAAATGATAACCTGGTAGCAAAAATATCTATCCCGCCCGGGATTCGAACCCAAGATCTCTAGATTGATAGTCTAAGGCGCTAACACCACGGCTATTATTGTTCACAAGAAGGTGACTTCTTTTCACGTTTCAATAATACTGAATTACGGAATTAAGTTTCATTTATATTTTGCTTGTTTCGATAATGTTCCAGCGTGAAATTGACTTTAAAATGCCTTATGAATAGGCCCTCTTGTGAGTAAAGGGACTGTGTTCAGCAATAGTTCATGAAGGCTTGCCTAGTTCCCGTATAACACAACTATATATATTATATTTATGACAGTATTACCGTTATGTCGCCTCCGTAGCGTAGCGGTCAGCGTGATTAGCTGCTGCCCCGGAGGTCCTGGGTTCGATTCCCGGCTCTGCCACGAAATTTGAAAAGTGGTATGAGGACTGGAACGGGGTCTACTCAGCCTCGGGTGGCCCAAATGAGTAGAGGGGGTTCGATTCCCACCTCAGCCATCCTCGAAGTGGTTTTCCGTGGTTTCCCACTTCGTCTTCGGGCAAATGCCGGGATGGTACCTACTGCAAGGCCACGGCCGCCTCCTTCCTCTTCCTAGCCTATCCATCCCAATCTTCTATCCCTTACCCTCCCTCATGAGGCCCCTGTTCGCTTTGCAGGTGAGGCCGCCTGGGCGAAGTGCTGATCACATCTCCCCAGTTGTATCCCTCCCGACCAGATGTTCCAAGCTCCAGGACACTGCTCATAGAGGCGGTAGTGGTGAGTTCCCTCGCTGAGTCCGTGGGAACCACCAACCTAGAGGGTAAATTGACTAAAATAAAAAATAAAATAAAAATTACCATTATGAGGGTTAATATTTGAATAGTCATTGTGCAGAAACAAAATACCGGAATTGGCGACTACTTACAATGTGTCATATTAAAGCATATAATCATTTAAATATACGAAGACTTCGACCATGTGCCATGTGCTTTGTATTCTAACAGTTGACACCAGAGTTCGCATGAGCGTTTACCGTCAGAATGATCACTTTTATCCAGAGATTGAAAGACAGGCTCTTAATAAATCATAATTGTTTTCAGCAAATATGATGTAATTAATATTTTTACACCAAAGAACGACAACTTGAAGATGATTTATTGTAGGAATATTTGTTTGCGCCTCCAAATCTTGAAGAAATCCGTATGAGATATACATTCCACAGCAGGCAGGAGGGATACGATCCAGCTGTCAGTGCGTCTTACACACTTCCGTCCGATCCTCTTTCGTCCCATTTTTCAAAATCACTCCCACAAAAATATCCAGCAACCGAGTGGAAAGATGTTACACATCAATAAATGTATTTGGATGACCAGTTTCGATCGTCTCGCATTCATCATTAGATCCTTAAGGAAACGCCCATTCCAATTGGGTGCAATCCTGTTGAACGACTGAAAATCATTAAATTTCAAAATTAAGATGAGGATTCAGCCGATCAACAACTTGTGGTTGTGGAGTAGCTTGCTAGACCACTCAGCCTGTCCATATAGTCTACTTCATTGGTGGACTCCGCACTGCACACCAGAAGCACTTTGTTGTTGGTTGTTGTTGTTGCTGATCATTTATTTTAAGGGATTTTTGACATTATGATCATGTAGCCCCACGTACGAGGACCATCCAGAAATTAAATTTCCCTATTTAGAAAGAAATCATAGTTAGCAGGAAAACTTTATTGGCACTAGATACAGATGTTTGAGCTATTTTTTCTACATAATCATCGCCAGAATACACCTGTCATATCGTGAGATCAACTTTTGTATTCCTGTGCAGTAGAAGTCTGCTGTAAATGGAACAAGCAAGTGACATACTGTACGTCTTCAGCTCTTCCATAGTGTGAACATGCTGACGGGATGGCAAGAATTTCTTGAGGTGCAAGAAAAGATGGATCCATGACAATGCTCGACCTCATACGGCTCGGCGCACAGCGACTGTTCGACATAAGTTCGACTGGGAGTTATTTGATAATTCACTGCATAGTCCTGATCTTGCTCCCAGTGATTTCCACCTTTCCTTGCATCTCAAGACATTTGTGTTTCCCGGTCAGCATTTTCATACTGAGGAAGAGTTGAAGACGAATGTCACACGCTGGTTCCATTCCCAGGCGACAGACTACTTCCATACGATAATACAAGTGACAAGTGTCTCAATTCTGGTGGTGATTATATCGAAAAATGCAGGGTGTTCGAAAGGTTACGCAACCCATGGAGGTACTAAAATAATGTTGAAAATGTTCACAGTCTACTGCTTCAGATTTGTGCATCATCTGATCATATTCCTGATTACAATACGCCCCTTAGCGTTTCACGTCAAATGTTGTCCACAGTGTGTTGAATAATGGCCTTTAGGTCTTCCTAGTTATGAGGATGGGTTATGTTTGCTGCTGACTTGAGATAGTCTACTCCCACAAGATAAAGTACTCTTCCAGAATGAAAATTGTTTCCTCCAGTATGTCCACCATGCTTCTACTCAATAATCGGTTATCAATTATTACCACCTGCAAAAGCTATATATATATAACAAGTAGTTCCGTAAAGAACTATACAGCCTATTTTCATATATCCTGCTCATGTTAATTTCTTCTAACAACATACAAAATTTCAGTTTAATTGCTGTAACAGATTCGTAGATATTGAGAACCGTCTAAATATTTCAGATTGTCGCCAGGTTGGATTTTTATTTTTGTACTATTACATTAAGATTATTGTGTACGTGTGGTATTCAAACTTCAATCGCATGATTAGAACACAAGAAGTAAAAACGAGATTTTAAAATTACGCACAGCAGCCATCTTGTGATTATGCAAACAATTGAAATAAAATAGATGCCAGTGGATCAACATTTGTATAAGCATTTAACGTGCAACGTTTCACAGCACTCGGATAGTTAATTCGCGAGAATCGTCCATTTAAATATTTATACTTCGCGTCGCCGCCATGTTGGGTTTGTGCTCACCAGGTTAATGAAAGTCCTATAGGTGAACATATGTTCATAGTCTCTATGAACATATGTTCATAGTCTCTATGAACATAAAAAAAATCAGTTTGGTTGCTGTAAAAGATTCATAGATATTGAGAACCGTCTAAATATTTCGGAAGCTCGCCATTTAGGATTGTTATATGTATAGGCCATAGAATTATGTACCATTCAAGGACAATTATTGCCTAGGTTCATTATTCAAACTTTCACTTCGATCGCATGATTACGACACAAGAAATAAAAACTTAATTTTAAAATTTCGCACAGCCGCCATATTGAGGTTATGTAAACAATTGATTTAAATTAGATGGCAGTGCATTACAATCTGCAAAATCATTTACTGTACCACATTTCACTGCGCTCAGAGAGTTAAATCACGAGAAAAGTCTATTAAAATATTTCAAATTCGCTTGGTCGCCATGTTCGTTTTCTACTTTACAAGTTTATGAAATATACATAGGTAAACTTGTATCAGTACCCTTTATCACCGTACTAAATTGCAGGGTGATATCTGTAATAGTTTCGGAGATATAGAATGTCAGTGAAATATTTCGCACAGCCGCCATTTTGAAGTTATGTAAACAATTGAACTAAATTAGACTCCAGTGCATTACAATGCGTATAAACATTTGCTGTACCAAGTTTCATTACGTGTGGATAGTTAAATCGCGAGAAAAGTCTATTTAAAAGTCTCAAATTCGCTTGACCGCCATGTTGGTTTTGTCGTCACCAGGTTTTGGAAGTCTCATAGGTGAACTTCTAGTAGTACCATTTATCGCCGTACACAATTTCAGGGCGATATCGGTAATAGTTTCGGAGATATTGAATGCTAGTGAAATATTTCGCACAGCCGCCATTTTGCATTGGTGAGACGTAACAAAATTTGAAGGGCACGGTCGAGGTCGCCGGGAATAGTGCTACGAACATACCGAGTTTCATTGAAATCGCTCCAGCCGTTTAGATTTTATTAGGGGGGGGGACACACACACGAATCACACACACACACACACACACACGGACAAAAGGTGATCTCATAAGCCTATTTTTTTTTCAAAATTGAAAATAGGCTAAAAATGCAGTTTGATTGCTAAAATAGATTCGTAGATATTCAGTATCGTCTAAATATATCGGATGGTCGCCATGTTGGATTGTTAAATGTATAGGCCATAGAGTCATGTACCATTAAAGGAAAATTATTGCGTAGGTTCATTATTCAAACTTTCACTTCGATCGCATGACTACATCACAATAAATAAAATCTTAATTTTAAAATTCGCACTGCCGCCATCTTGAGGTTATGTAAACAATTGAACTAAATTAGATACCAGTGGATTACAGTGTGTATAAATATTTCCTGTGCCAGGTTTCAGTGCACTTGGAACATTAAATCGCGAGAAAGGTCTATTTAAAATTTTCAAATTCGCTTGGCTGCCACGTTCGTTTTGTAGTTAACCGGTTTTTGAAAGTCTTATTGATGGAATTCCAGTAGTGCCCTTTATCTCCGTACAAAATTTCAGGGGCTTACCGCTAATAGTTTCAGAGATATAGAATGCCGGTGAAATATTTCGCACATCCGCCATCTTGTGATTATGTAAACAATTGAACGAAGTTAGATGTCGGTGCATTACAATGTATATAAACATATACTGTGCCAAGTTTCATTGCGTTTGGTTGGTCAAATCGCGAGAAACATCTATTTAAAAGTCGCAAATTCGCTTGGCCGCCATGTTGGTTTTGTTGTTACCAGGTTTTCAAAAGTCACATAAGTGAACTTATAGTAGTTCACTCTATCACCATAGAAAATGTCAGGGTAATATCGGTAATAGTTTCGGAGATATTGAATGCTGGTGAAATATTTCGCACAGCCGCCATGTTGGATTGGTGAGTCGTAACAAAATTTGAAGGGCACGGTCGAGGTCGCCGGGAATAGTGCTATGAACTTTCCGAGTTTCATTGAAACCGCTCCAGCCGTTTAGATTTTATTAGGGGGGAACACACACACGAATCACACACACACACACACGGACAAAAGTGATCTCATAAGCCTATTTTTTTTTCAAAATTGAAAATAGGCTAAAAATGAATTGCTGTTCGTTAGTCTCGCTAAAACTCGAGAACGGCTGGACCGATTTGGCTAATTTAGGTCTTGAATTATTTGTGGAAGTCCATAGAAGGTTTAAAAGGTGAATAAATATGAAAGTTGTAGCGCACGAGTAGATTCAACAAATGAGTGACGGCACGCGAATCACTTAAACAAAGTCCCGTATGCGTTCATATACCATTCATCCGATTGCTATGAAACTTTGATTGTATTGTTGTGCACACTCCAGGAAAGGTTTCTGACTTAGTAAATCGTTTTTACAATAGGTAGCGCACGAGTAAATTCAACAAATGAGCGACGACGAGCGAAGCGTTTCAACTAAGTCCCGTATGCGTTCTTATACTATTCATCAGATAGTGATGAAACTTGGGTGAGATGTTGTGTTCACTTCATGGAAGATTTCTGGCTTAGTAAATCCACTTAACAATAGGTAGCGCACGAGTAGATTCAACAAATGTGCGAGGACGGGCGAAGCGTTTCAACAAAGGCCTGTATGCGTTCACATACCATTCGTTCGATAGCGATGAAACTTGGGTGAGAGGTTGTGTACACTACAGGCAAGGTGTCTGGCTTAGTAAATCCATGTTATAATGGGTAGCACACGAGTAGATTCAACAAATGAGCGACGACGAGCGAAGCGTTTCAACAAAGTCCCGTATGCCTTCATATACTATTCGTCTGATAGTGATGAAACTTGGGTGAGATGTTGTGTACACCTCACTGAGGGTTTCTGGCTTAGTAAATTGACTTAACAATAGGTAGCGCACGATTAGATTCAACAAATGAGCGACGACGGCCGAAGCGATTCAACAAAGTCCTGTATGCGTTCACTTACCATTCGTCCGATAGCGATGAAACTTGGGTGAGAGGTTGTGTACACTACAGGCAAGGTTTCTGGCTTAGTAAATCCATGTTATAATAGGTAACGCACGAGTAGATTCAACAAATGAGCGACGACGAGCGAAGCGTTTCAACTTAGTCCCGTATGCGTTCATATACTATTCGTCTGATAGTGATGAAACTTGGGTGAGATGTTGTGTACACTTCATGGAAGGTTTCTGGCTTAGTAAATCCACTTAACAATAGGTAGCGCACGAGTAGATTCAACAAATGTGTGACGACGGCGGAGCGTTTCAACAAAGTCCTGTATGCGTTCACATACTATTCGTCCGAGAGCGATGAAACTTGGGTGAAAGGTTATGTATACTACAGGCAAGGTTTCTGTCTTAGTAAATCCATGTCATGATAGGTAGCGCACGAGTAGATTCAACAAATGAGCGACGATGCGCGAAGCGTTTCAACAAAGTCCCGTTTGCGTTCATATACTATTCGTCTGATAGCGATGAAACTTGAGTGAGATGTTGTGTACACTTCAGGGAAGGTTTATGGGTTAGTAAATTCTCTTTACATTAGGTATCGCACAAGTAGATTAAACAAACGAGCGACGACGTGCGAAGTGTTTCAACATAGTCCCGTATACGTTCATATACCATTCGTCTGATAGCGACTAAACTTGGGTGAGTTGTTGTGTACACTCCAGGGAAAGTTTCATGCTTAGTTAATCCATTTTACAATAGGTAGCGCTCAAGTAGATTCATCATATGTGCGAAGGCGCGCGAAGCGTTTCAACAAAGTCCCGTATGCGTTCATATACCATTTGTCCGAAAGCGATGAAACTTGGGTGAGATGTTGTGTATACTTCAGGGAAGGTTTTTGGCTTAGTACATCCACTTTACAATAGGTATCGCACAAGTTGATTCAACAAATGAGTAACGGCACGCGTATCTTTTAAAAAATTCCGAATGCGTTCATATACCATTCATGCGATTGCAATGAAATTTGGAGAAATTTTGTTTCCCCTCCCGCAAAGAATTCTGATTTAGTAAAATTTTTACAATTGGTAGCGCACGATTAGATTCATTTAATGGGCGACAGCGCGTGAATCGTTTCAACCAAGTCCCGTATGCGTTCATATAACATTCATCCGATTATCATAAAACTATGGGGAGTTGAGCACAGTCCTGCGAAGAATTAGTAAATCCGTTTTTCAATGGGTGGCGCACAAGTAGATTCTACAAATGAGTGTCGTCGCGTTAATCGTTTTAGCAAAATCCCGTATATGTTCATAAGCCAATCATCCGATTGCGATGAAACTTTCATGAGTTGTTGTGTACACGCCAGGGAAGGTTTTCACTTAGTAAATCCATTTTACAATAGGTAGCGCACGTGTATATTCAACAAATGGGTGACGGCGCTCGAATCGTTTCAACAAAGTCTCGTATGCGTTCATATACCATTCATTTCATTGCGATGAAAATTTGGTGAGTTATTGAGCACGCTCCCATGATTTGTTTTGAGATAGTAAATCAATTTTACAATAGTTTAGCGGTGGTTAACGGAAGAAGAAACACAATATTGGGAATCCAAAAGCACTTCAACATACAAAGTTACAATGCCAACACTTTCTTTGATTGGCATTGCAACGTATGCCGGGTACAGCTAGTAAACAATAAATATCAATTATAAATAAATAAATAAATAAATAAATAAATGGAATAAAAAATAAACACGATATCCCGTAAAGATCATACAGCCTACATTCTCCTAAATGCATGGGTATAGGCCTAGTCATAACTCATTGTTGGTTGTAGTAGATTATTGAATAACAACGTGCTATATTACATATTTATTGATTGAATATGGACTAGCGAGCAAAGCCATTGCCTCCATTTTAACCCAACGAGACGGCACGGTCAGCCTGAACTGTTAGTCACTTCTACGGTTTAATATTCTATAATAAGATGTTAATATACTACGGGTCACCTCCTTGAGGACAGTTTAAACCACCCTCTGAACGATAAACGGATTTCGTGAGGCCGGGTCTTGTTGAATCGTAAGTAACGGTTAGGCTTTAATACTTGCATGATTCATACGTCCGTAAACTTGAAAGTGTTTGGCTGATGTCCTTGTAGATTAGGCAAAAGACACTTCCCACATTAAGGTACATTTTTGTAAAATATGGTAGAGATCCGATAATAATAATAATGATCGTGTGGCCTCCGGAGAGGCCTAGTGCAGGTCTTTCTAGTTGACACCCGTGGGCGACCTGCGCGTCGCCATGAGGATGAAGTGATGATGAAGACGTCACATACACCCAGTCCCCGAGCCACGGGAATTAACCCCAGGAGTTTAAAATCCCTGATGGCCCAGCCAGGAATCGAACCCGGGGCACATTGGACCAAAGCCTAGCGCGCTAACCATTTAGCCACAGAGCCGTACAGAGATCCGATGATTAGGTTACTCGTAATTTGATTTAAGCTTTGAACAATTGGGTGTCTACCATTACGTTCCATCAAGATGGCGGCGATATAAAACATGCCACTAATGTGTCTTTTGCTAGTGCTACCTCTGTACCAAATTTCGTTCAATTCGGTTTCGTCGTGTTTGAATTGATAGGAGGGGGGAGGGGACAGGTATACACACTCACATACGAGATTTGCACACAATCACAGCCGCCATCCTCAAACTATTTAATTGATGACCTTTTAATTTGGTCGAAAGACGCTTCCTAGATGAAGGTATGTTGTTGCAAAATTTGATAGAGAACAGATGATTAGGTTAGTCATAATTTGATTTAAGCTTTGAACATTTGCGTGGCCGCAATTACGTCTCCGTCAAGATGGCGGCGATATAAAACATGATACTGAGGTATCCTTTGCTAGTGCTAACTCTGTACCAAACTTCGTTCAATTCAGTTTCGTCGTGTTTGAATTGATAGGGGGCGGGGGGCAGATATACACACAGTCACACACGTGATTTGCACACATAAACGGCCGCCATCTTCAAACTATTTGGCTGAAGACGTTGTACTTCGGTCGAAAGACGCTTCCCATATGAAGTTATGTTGTTGCGAATTTGGTAATTTGTCGTAATTTTATTTTAGCTTTGAACATTTTGGTGGCCGCCATTACGTTTCCGTCAACTTGGTGGCGATATAAAACATGACACGGAGGTGTCTTTTGCTAGTGCTACCTCTATACCAAATTCCGTTCAATTCGGTTTCGTCGTGTTTGAATTGATAGGTATACACACTTACACACACACACAGAGACAGACTGACAACCTTTGACCCGTGTAGATCTCATAAGTCTACTTTCATTTTTTGCAAAAATCTTAAGTAGGCTAAAAATTACATAAATAACACAAGCATGACTTTGGCATGGGTTTCGTAACATTTCTGTCATCCTTTAGCTCAAACATTGCTGCATATTGTGCCAATAAAGTTTTTCGTGCAACTATGTTATATTTTTATTTAAAGAGATAGGAAAACGTAATTTCTGGATAGGCCTCGTACTTGGGTGTATTTGGGATCTCTCTGATAACCAGTGTCATTGTGATGGCTGCAATTGGGCTAGGGTTTGATAGGACATAGCCGTGATTTTAATTTAGTTACTATCCCATCATTTTCCTGTAGGAGAAGTGAGAAACCACGGAAATCCAGATCTATGAATGCTAGGATGGGAATCAAGCCATCTCTTAAGATGGATGGTCGCTTCATCTTTTGAAAGCAGATACGGTGCGAGCTCATATTACCACATTTCTTACAAGTGCGTTTATAATAACAGCCTAGGTGTTCGTGTAACTTGGTGTCATAAAGGTTAACAGGGTGTAGCAGGTCATTTGCGAGATTACTTTCCTCACACACTCTTCATGCACCTTTTAGAGTAATTTCAACCACTAGAGGAGGCGTTGCAACTCAACAGGTATTTGTATTCATAAGAGTGTATGCTGCGACGCGTGTCTTGAGAAGGACAGACAGCAGAAGATCATACGTTCAATTTGCGATAGTAATAATAATAGTAATAATAATAATAATAATAATAATAATAATAATAATAATAATAATAATAATGGATTCACGTCCCTCTTACCTAGTGTGGTTTTTAGAGATGCCGGGGTGCCAGAACCTTGCCCCGAAAGGGATCTTTATCGTTCCAGTAAATCTGCTAATACGGCTCCCTCGCATTTGAGCCCTCTCAAGCGCCAACTGACTGTGCCAGGATTCGATCCTGCAACCTGGGAACAGCATGCAAGAACGTTACCATTTGTCACGCAGCCAGTCGTTCGTTTTACGGGCACGATGACTTTCGTCGACAATACTGAGTTAGGTTGACCCATCATACCCAGACTCACTCAAGGGAAAAACATAAAAATTCAGAAATGTCAGTACCATGATTGCTATACGCACCATTACAGACACACAGCAGTATAGCCGAGCACGGTGAGTCTCGATCCAAGACTGCGATGGATAGCTACAGCACAAAGGGCAACCAACAGTCATCCTCAATTTGTTATTTACTTTACCACATTCACTCCAGCCAAATACCGCGGTGGTATCTCACTTTAGACCCGGGGCACATGACCCTGTCCTAAAACTAAATAAATACAGTCATCACTTGTTTTGGCCGTTGCCTTGTAGGTTCGGATTCGATTCCGGGCTCTGCCAAGAAATTTTCAATCTGGTCTGAGGGCTGGGACGGCGTTTACTCAGCCTCATGACGCAAAACTGTGAATATGAGGGTTCAATACCCATATTGGAAGTTGTATTTCGTCGTCTTCCACTTCTACTCCAGGCAAATGGCATGATGGTTCCACGACCACCTCCTTCGCAATCCTCATCTGAAACACAAATACACACACTAGTACAGCCATCACAAGAACACAGGTTATTGGACAAATCCCACACACACCCAAGTACACACGGGTATCCTACTTGACAATGATGTCACAATGCCCCTAAACTAGGGCTGGCATGCGAAATTAAATTCATGGCTGTGGGGACGAAAATAATTTAATTTCGCCGTAAGCGCGATATTCGGGAGCGAAATGATAATGATTGTCGGCGCGTAATTAAGTCAAAGCGAAACTTAATTCGAAGCGAAATTAATTTCGTTCCAGACTTTTAATTTCGCTCCCGGCGCGAAATTAATTTAGTTCCAGACATATAATTTCGCTCCCGGCGCGAAATTAATTTCGTTCCACACTTTTAATTTCGCTCCCGGCGCGAAATTTATTTCGTTCCACACTTTTAATTTCGCTCCAGGCGCGATATTAATTTCGTTCCAGACTTATAATTTCGCTCCCGGCGCGAAATTAATTTCGTTCCACACTTTTAATTTCGCTCCAGGCGCGATATTAACTTCGTTCCAGACTTATAATTTCGCTCCCGGCGCGAAATTTATTTAGTTCCAGACTTATAATTTCGCTCCCGGCGCGAAATAAAATTCGTTACAGACTTTTAATTTCGCTCCCGAGGCGAAATAAAATTCCCAAACGGCATTAAGTTTCGCTCTCCGACGTGTATTTAAAATGCATGAAACATTTAATTTCGTTGTTGAAATTAAAATACAGTATATTCGTTTCGAGAGTTAAATAATGTTCTGTACGATGTTCAAAGTCCTGACGTCTGTCTGTTAGGTAGTCAGCCCGAAGGCTGGTTGGATCCTCAAAAAGTACCGCCGGTAGGTTATGTGGGTAGATACCCACAAAAACTCAAGGCAGCGCTATAGTGAGGCGTACTAGACAAGATGGGGGATGAAGTAGTTTGCCATTGCTTTCCTCACTGAGTCAGAACAGCAGTACTAACCCTATGAGTAGAACCCTTCACAGCATCCACAGGCACTGACTGCCCCGAATTTCATTACTAAGCACCACCCATACCTCTGTAGCTTCCATATAATCACAGCCATGTGTAAGACTGAGACATTGGTGAAAAGCCACATTTTACTCTAGCCCGTGTCAGCAGTCAAATGCAAATGAGTCGTCAAGTTACAAAACTCGTTTAATCAACTTGTGAATAAGGATCATTTTCATGAGAAACGTTTCTCTGGACTTTGCCTCACGTATCTTTTGTGTTTGTTGTTTTCTACTTTTGGTTGGTGTTTTTGTGTTTGCTTTGTGCTTTTGCTTTTGAATTTGACTTATTGCTTTTCTTTCTTGGTTTTGTGTTTGTGCTCTGCTTTTGCTTTTTTGAATTTTGCTTTATGTTATTTGTTTTTTTGTTTTCTGCTTTTGCTTTTGTTTTTGAATTTTGCTTTTTGCTTCGTCTTTTTTTGTTTTTGTTTTGTGTTTGTTTTCTGCTTTTGCTTTTATGAATTTTGCTTTTTGCTTTATGTTTCTTATTTTCTGATTTTGCTTTTTTTGTTCTGCTTTTGCTTTCTGCTTCGTCTTTTTTGTTTTGGTTTTGTGTTTGTTTTCTGCTTTTGCTGTTTTTGAATTTTTCTTTTTGGTTTGTGTTTCTTTTTTATTTTGCTTTTGCTTTTGTGTTTGAATTTAGCATTTTACTTCGTGTTTTGTGTTTTTGGTTTTGCATTTGTTTTCTGGGAAATCAAAATAAAACAAAATCAACAAAACAAAATAAAAACAAAAACAAAATAAAACAAATAAAACAAGACAATTTAAAACAAAATAAAACAAAATAAAGTAAAACAAAAAAATAAACAAAACAAAATAAAGCAAAATAAAATAAAACAAAATAAAGTGAGGTAAAATAAATAAAATAATTAAATAAATAATTTTACGACATGATCCTTATTCACAAGTGGATTAAACGATTTTTGCAACTGGACGACTCAAATGTAGTGCACGGGGTCGTTGGAATGAGGGAGATGGCTACCTGGGAGGCTTGTCGTAGTATAGTATCTATGTGTGCAGTATATGCGTCGACCGTCGTCTGGTTATCCAGTGGGAGATGGTCCGCACGGAGGTGATTGTTGACGTAGGCGCGGTATTCCTGCCAGTTTGCTGTGCAGAAATTCTGGACCATCCTGGGAGGTGGTAGTGGGGGAAGAGGGAAGTTGAGTAAAACGGGGGCATGATCACCTCCTTTGAGTGGCAGGACAGACACGTCAAACAGATGGAGGAGGGAGTTATGAACAATGACTGCGTCGGGGTGGTATTGGAGGAAGGACGGGTAGATTCTGGGAGAGGGACGAGGGTGGCGTCGATGTGACGTAGGTAGATGTCTAGGCTATGAAGTTCTAGGGCCGAACGGGAATGAAGGTTGAGGTCGGCCTTTAGAATTAAATGGGGGAAGACTTCAGACACGTGGGTAATGCAGTCTTTGGGGATGGGGTGGTAGGGACGAATGTAGATGGTGGCTAGGTGTAGGACGCGGGAACAAATAAGGCTTTCGGGGAAGAAAAGAAACAGATTTCATTTCAGAAACAAAATGAAATGTTCCATGCATTTTAATTTCAGGCCGGAGGGGGGGGGGACTAAATGCCGGGAACGAAATTGATGGTCGTTAACAAATTTTATTTCGCGCCAGGAGCGAAATTAAAAGTCTGTAATGAATTTAATTTCGCGCCAGGAGCGAAATTAAAAGTCTGTAACGAATTTCATTTCGCGCCGGGAGCTAAATTAAAAGTCCGCAATGAATTAAATTCCGCGCCAGGAGCGAAATTAAAAGTCTGTAACAAATTTCATTTAGCGCCGGGAGCTAAATTAAAACTCCGTAATGAATTTAATTCCGTGCCAGGAGCGAAATTAAAAGTTTGTAACGAATTTCATTTCGCGCCGGGAGCTAAATTAAAAGTCCGTAATGAATATAATTTCGCGCCAGGAGCGAAATTAAAAGTCTGTAACAAATATCATTTCGCGCCGGGAGCTAAATTAAAAGTCCGTAATGAATATAATTTCGCGCCAGGAGCGAAATTAAAAGTCTGTAACAAATATCATTTCGCCCCAGGAGCGAAATGTTATTCCATTGAACAAATTCATTTCGCGGCGCTAAATTAAATTGATAATGCATTTCGTTTCGCATGCCAGCCCTGCCCTAAACCAATCAATCAACAACAACATCAGCATAACTTCGTATTCTGGGGGCGTATCGATTAGTGTCAATCCGCCTCTTTACGTAGTGGCTAGCAATCTTGGCTGTCACCGCGGAGGTGTTACTGTGATGCTTGTGCTAGTGTGTGCATTTACAATTCAGGTAGGATTTGGGTAGGAAGCAGACGTGGCCTTAAGCTAGGTACCATCCCAGCATTTGCCTGGAGTAGAAATGAGGAAACCACTTCCAAGATGGCTAGGTTAGGAAACGAACCCACCTCTTCTAAGTTTTGCCTCACGAGGCTCAGTGTACCCCGTTCTAGCCCTCCATTCCTCATTTGAATTACAATAATTACACACACGAATACAACAATTACAATAACACGGGTTATCAGACAAATTCCACCTATATACATGCAACTTCTAAGTAGAGGGTCACGAAGTCGCAAAGCCCCTAAATCAATCAATCTACAGATGACAAAGCCGGAATACGAACTGGGACTCCGTCATGACAACCAATAATGCTTGCCACTACGCAACGAGGTGGACCCCAGTAATTCGATTTGTACCCTTGTTGATCGACTGAAAAGTTATAATTACAAAATAATTTTAGGGCAAGATGACCTTGCTGTTCTTCCCCTTAAAGGCTTAAAACAACAATAAATAACTAATATATTTTCAGCCTACTTTCGATTTTTGCAAAAAAAATAAAGTAGACTTATGAGATCTATCAACACAGGGCCAATAATTGTGTGTGTATGTGTGTGTGTGTGTGTGTGTGTGTATGTGTGTGTGTGTGTGAGAGAGAGAGAGTCTGTGTGTGAGTGTGCACTCTGAATGTCTGTCCCCCCACCTATCAATTCAAACACGGTGAAACCGAATAGAACGAAATTTGGTACAGAGGTAGAACGAGCAAAGGGCGCCTCAGTGTCATGTTTTATATCGCCGCCATCTTTACCAAAACTGAATGGCGGCCACTCAAACGTTCAAAACGTAAAATCAAATAACGACTAAACAAATCATCCGATCTCTACCAAATTTAGTAACAACATACCTTCATATAGGATGCGTCTTGTGACCAAACTACAAGATCATCCACCCTACCATTTCAGGATGGCGGCCGTGTGAATTATGCAAACTTTATAATCCATATCATGGGACCCACCAGTCCCGATTATCGAGCCAAGAATCGTTTTAACTGTTCTAAAGGAAGAGGCACGTTCGAAATTAAAAGTTTATTTTGTAATACTATAGTGCAGAAGTGATTTTAAAAAGCTGAGCCGTCTCAGTTACAAGGCAAGAGGCAGCGGATATCTTGTGCCTGACTTATATTTCACTAATTTGAGTATTGCATGCAATATAGCGTACTGATTCAAGATAAATAAACTTTGTATGAAATGCTTTATATATAAATAATATACTCCAGTGATTAAATCGTTTAGTCTAAATCATTATTTGCCAACACGTTCTATGTAACTCATTTGATATCGGACGGCGTTAGTTGGCACGTTTGGCTGCGTGGTAAAGCGTTGGCCTATCACTCATATGGCTAAGGTGCAAACCCCATCAGAGTTAGGTTTTTTGTTTGAAATTTTTTATATTTATTGTTTTGTAATGACTCAGACGTTTTAAAATTAAGCGTTGTATTGTGCATATAACGATGGAAAATATATATTTAATTTAAACAAAATTCGCCAGCAGATTTTCACGAGACATCTAGCAGCAAAAAAGTGAATTATCATGGCAAATTGGCGGCGAACTGCACGCCGGTCTACAGATTAACTTACAGATTGTATTGAAAAGTTTCTTTTTATGGCCGCTAGAATGCACTCGCCCTGTTAGGATTATCTTGTTCGATACTTCTCCACTAGATGTCACGACTGGTCTACGTGGGACTCCATTGATTAGCATACCATTGGCATTCTATGCGCATCGAATTTGAAGAATGACAAGATGATACTACGATATATTTTTACTTTTTATTTTAAAGAGGTTGTAACAGCCTATTGTGCGTTATTTGAAAATGTTATTTGAAGTAAAGAACAAAAGGATTTCACATAGTACCTGAACTCTAGCAGTTGGTGCTAGTTCAGGATATTAATTAATACTTTTATTGTAGCCAAATAGCAATCGAAAATATCCACATAGTTGGTATACACACGTCTCTGTAGGGTCATGGAAAGATTTGTTTATTAAATTAGAGTGGTGAAAGCCATGCACAGCCAGTCGTGTAAACACATTCCTCAAATCAAAGTTGGATGTGGCCACGTCAGGCCGATTATATAATAATAATAATAATAATAATGTTATTGGTTTTACGTCCCCTTTAACTACTGCGGCTTTTAGAGACGCCGGGGTGCCGGAATTTTGCCCCGAAGGGGATCTTTAACTTGCCAGTAAATCTACTGACATGGCTCCCTCGCATATGTGCACCCTCAAATGCCAGCTGACTGCGACAGGATACGAACCTGCAACCTATTGCCCAGCAAGCGAGAACGTTACCGCTGAGCCACGCAGCCAGTCCGGTCGATTATGTATCCAGATCCATAACATTCTTGAGATACTTCTTATCTTTCCTTCTTCAATGATGGTAGCAGTTTTTTTTTTTTCGAGGTTGTGGTGTTTGGTGGAGGTAAATAGCTTCTAAGGTCTTCAAACAAGAAATGATTCTATTATACTCTTTGATAAAAACAACGAGTTATAACTATACTCATACATTTAGGAGAAAATAGGCTATATGTTCTTTACTGAACATCTTGTTTTTTCACAATACAGGTAAATACCACAAATATAGGCTACGTAGGTGTCGAAAGATGTCCCAAATTTAAACAACAACAAAAATACAGTACACACCACCATATGAAAAGCATTAGTATTAATAATTTTGTTGTTGTTGTTGTTGAGCCAACCTAATTAACCGAAGCTGCATAACGGGGAAGTAGGCCTAATTCTTCAAGTTATTGCATATTGAGAATCTGAATACCATAACGAATAGAATATGAAGTGATATCACTGGCCTAGTACGCCTGGTCCGCCGCAGCGCAGCGCTGGCTCCGATCTGTGAGTAAGTTAGCATTGGCGCTTACAGGACTTTTAAAACCTTGCGACCTGTTTTACATGTTAAAACACTGCAAGATATCCTCATAGGCGCTAATAAGTTCGACATCTCCACTTACTTTACTGTGCTCCTGTAATAGTCCAGTTTCGACAATAAGCGAAGACAGAGAGCAAGTTCAAAATGCAATTAGTTTTGCCAGCTATCGGTAAATTTAAAAAAAGAACGGAAAAATTAACGTCGCTATCAGAAAGGATTTCTTCACATTGTTACACATTTTGCATTCCCTTAACAGACTTGCAACACAGAAAAAAAAAGCCATACGAACGCAACTTTCAACTTTACCGTAGATTACTATAAAATTCAATAATAACCATAAATTTCCCTCCACAAACACCAAAATCAGTAAACTACCATCATTTCAGAAGAACTTAACATTTAACAGACATAGAAGGCATAGGCCATTGCCTATTGCCTAAAACTGATCACGCCTCCTTCAGCATTACGGTACGTATATGTTTTTTAACTCATTGCCTTTTTATTCTCATCCCTTTCTTCAAAGTAGTAGTCTTTGATGGAATCAAGAGCATTTTTATTTACACCATACCGGACAAATACTTAGGCAAATTAGGAAATATATGTGGAACAGAATAGTCTTTCAATCGCCAGTTGGTTCTTGGGAGAAGTACTACTTCCTTCCCTTCTATCACAAATTTGTCAAATTTAACAATTAAATCTTCTGAAAAGTGAGCATCACAGATGTAGGACTTTTCAGTAAGTTCCCTATCCTTCCCTGGTATGGCCCCTTTGCACTTGATAAAACGTTCCTTATCTTTAGGAGGTTTGAAAAACCATCTGACCTCTTTACAGTCCCCACAGCTAGATCTGCATCCTGGTACAATAGAGCAAGGCATCTTCACTACTCACATTAAGCACTCATGAAAATGTAAGAGCTAAACTGCTGTTTACTTACATTAACTAATAATAAAATTAACACAAGAAGATAACGTCAACACACGACAAGAAATTAAATTCCATTTCAGTTAACGCTTCCTACAATAGCATTTCAGGTATTAATACTATGAATTAATAGTGTAAGCACTTGTATATCAATAAACGTTTGCACAGAACACCACCAAAACACTCCGATCGATTAAATACTTAATATATCGCACATAAACACATAAACATATGTGGAAATCAACAATCTCAAATCGACTGTAGCGCTGCGTAGCGGCGAGTGCCAACCCGATCCGTATTCATTACATGCTATTCAGGGAGAAGAGATCACACTTTATATTCTATTCGTTATGTGAATACGTTGTATCTGTCACAAACTTCAGGTATGCAAAGTGTTTAAATGTAGGGGAGAATTTGCTAACTCCGCGGTACGGTTAATTCCTCAGTACTTGAAATATACTTTTTCTGCATATATATCCCAGCGCAAGAGACAAGCTCATCTCACCAGTTGTGTTGAGTCAACTATTTAATTACCCTTGGTTATGATTTTCCAAACTACAAATGCCACCACCTGGCGGAAAAATCATGAAACCGTGTGTTATTAGTTTGTGAAGGATTAATATAATCTCATATATTTTGGTGATGCATTTATGCCGCAGTGGTAATTATTAGGTATATATTGTGAATTTACACAAGGTACCATGGATTTAGCCCTATTACCAGCAATATCAACCAAAAATTCCTAAAAATGTATTAAAATCAAATTTCTTTGAAAGTGTTCATGTAGTAGACTATTCTTTTAGATGTTTTAGACAATACATGCCAAATGAAATTTAATGACGGAATTTTTGTCACTAATAAGTAGTAATTTAATTTCTATGTTGACCTACATTTTTGGAAAGCCTTTCCCTTAATAAGTTGTGTTTACCATCAACCCCTTAATATTGAGGATTTAGTCGAGTCTCCTCTACCTCTATACCAAGTTCCTGAAGACAAGTTGGATTGCTTATAAATTATATCGAATAATAATTCATAAATTATGGTTCCGTTGAGTTTGATGTGTAATTCACTAGTTGCGAATATGAATTCGTGATTATTCAAGGGAACCCCTAGATCTTGCGGAACGTTTTCATAAATGTTGGTAAGATAGGCCTATGTGGTAGTATTTAATACGCAATTCACTTAGCCAATCCCTAGAAAAATCAATAGTGACGGTTTGCGAAGGCAAACTTGGGCGTGGTTAGAAAAGCGTAATCCGTCTCCGTATCTCCGTCCAATCGCACTACTAGAACCACCTTCCAAGGTCCTGTAACCACAAGGGAAGACTAGTTGCATTAGGGGTCCAGGACGTAGAAGAATATCCTGGCTAAAGAATTTAAGTGAGTACAGTGTCACTGTTCAGAAAAGCTATGGGCAAACAGCAGATCATGCTACTGATCGCCCATGTTCTTGGACGATGAGGTACTTGAAGAAGAGGAATCCCTAGGAAGGGCAAAGTTGTACGTGTTGTAATATTTTTGGGAGAAGCTTAGGCTCGGCCGAGGAGGGGTGTTTAAGTCTTCTTTTCGGTCTTCTTAGGCAGGAGCACTGCCTCGATGTTGGCCAGCTGCATGAGACGGGGAATTATTTCGCTCTTCTAGTTGTCACGGGCAGCATTTCTCGCCAACTCCAGGACTTCAGCAGCATGAGTGACTTGAAGTAGCCTACTACACTACTACAACCAACCTACCCTCAAATGCCTGTCTGTGGTTAGAAAACCTTGGAAGGTGGTTCTAGTAGTGCGATTGTATGGAGGTACGGACACGGGTTTCACGTGTTTAAAACCACGCCCATGTTAGCCCTTACAAACCGTCACAGTTGATTTTCCTAACATCTGTGCAAGTTCAGTTCACGTTTCTATTGTTAGTTAATACTATTCTACTGTATATAATAACCCCTGGCACTACATCCCATGAAGGGCCTAGGCCTACCAAGCGATCGCTGCCCAGCCATTTGGCCTGCAGATATTGGGGTGACGCGTGGTCAGCGCATCGGGTCCCCTCGGACATTAGTCTTGGTTTTCGTGACCGGGGCGATGCCTCACTGCCAGACAGCTACTCAATTGTCCTCACGAGGATGAGTACATCCCGTTCCAACCCTCGCGTCAGTTTCTAAAATTCTTTTCTAGTATCTTCAATAATTATTTTTCATATTAACCTTTTAAGAACCAGCAATTTTTAAACGCGCTCGTATTGTTGTACTTTTCACGACTGTTTTTAATACCAAATGAGTTTCTCAGTCATTTGATCGTATTCTGTCCAATAAGTAGAAACCACCAATTTGTTATGAATGGGCCCTTCTTTCTAGACCGATACTATTTATGTGCGCAGTGAGCCTTAATGCGTTTGTGACAAGTGCAAATATAGTGCACAATGTCTCCTCGCGTAGATCATGCTTATATTTCGTTTGGTTTCAGCACTCTATACGAGCTGCCAGAGTGGGTACAGTGAAAACAACAAGATTAGTGACCAATCAGGTGCTGGGGGGGTGTCACTTGATATTGTGTAGAATCACTCTAAAATACTCAGGCGCATGCCATGGCCCTCCCTTCTCCCAAGAAGAAGAAATAATACATTGGAAGGTATATTAATCAAATTGAAGATATATTTTAAATAGTAATTACTCTGAGGCTTGAGCTCAGTTATAAACAAAATATTGATACTGTATATGAAATAAGCTCTGCAAGGATATCGTCAGCAGTGTCATGGATAAGATACATCTCCACCAGCTGTATGACATGCGAAGACAAATTATGTTCTACTCTCTGTTAGTGCTCACTTCTAAAATTACTTAATGACCACCTCGTGGCGCAGTGGCTAGCATTGTTGGCTGGCACTCTCGAAGTTCTGGGTTCGATCCCCGACTCTGCCAAGAATTTTAAAACTTTTGGTGTGGTCTTGTACGGGGTTTCCGACCCTCGTGATGCGAAATGGGAACCTGCTGGATGCTATGGCAGGAGGAGGAATGGAAAGGAACTGGCCACCCTACCACACACAAACTCGAGCTCGGGACGCCTGGTTAGTGATCCCTTGACGAAGCCAAGGGCTCTAATTCAGGTAACGTACGTCCTGGGAGAGGATACGGCACTCTAGTTAGTTAAAGTTACTTAGCTTAATAATAATCAGGCATTTAATATGCCAGTTATTAAGTAATATTATTCTACCTAGGTATTAAGACACTAACAAGAATTTTTACTTGAAAAGTAAAAGTAATGTAAATGTAAGAAATTATTGTTTTCAATAAATTTAAGGGGAAAAGAATGGCCGGCCCATTCACATCCAGTGAGTTGAACACAACACATCCAAAAATGTTTTAAAATCTCATTTACTATTAATTAATTATATTTGAATTGCAGCCAATGGCCATAGCGGGGGGGATTTTAATTGAACGCCCGTAGGCTCACAGAAAGTTCAATTTCAAGTAGTTCCAACTTTGGCTACCAGGGATGGTATTGTCACTGACACCTAGCGGTAACGTTGGAACATGATGGAGCGTTTCTAATTAAATAACCTAAAAATTTAGCTACACACTGCCAATTGTAGTGTAAGCAAAAGTTTGGTGCTTTTCAGTCGGTCAACTCGAATGTACCCAAAAGAGCTGGGTTATGCCCTGATCCTGAAATAAATTACATAAGATTAATAAATACACTAGGATGACCAGTTTCGATCGTCAAGCGATCATCATCAGATCCATTACACTTAGGCTATAACATCTATGTTTGAGAATACAAGTGAAAAATATATACAATATGTACAATTATTTAGTTGCAGTGTTGGTAATGCAACAGTCGGTGTATGTTAAATGTGGTATATCTAATGTTAGGTAAACTTCTAAAATAGTGATGAAAATCCGGAATTTGTCTGTTAGGGGTGATTATATGGTTTTACAAAATCAACTATGGTTATACTGAAATAATGCAAGCTTATACTTATCGAGTTGTCTCTTTAACTGGAACTTGAAGCAGTTGACGTGTTGCCATAGACACCAGTTGTAGTCGACTAACCCCGAGTGTTTGCTGGGTGGAACTGGTTTTCCCCTTCCTCCCCCTTTGGTTGCTATGTTCTTCCAGAGGACAGTGCCATGTATATTTGTGTGACTTTGCCAAATCTAGATAAAAGTGTATGCTATTGAATGCAGGAGTCTGCAACTACTAAAGACCGTGGAACTATCTTCGCCACGCATGGGCTAAAAAGCCATCGATACTGAGCGGTACACGGTCTATTGAAGACGTCCCGGCACCTTTAATACTGCCGCGCATATCGGCCTAGGTTTATTGTAGAAAAATGTACATAGTACACCTGATCCAATTAACATTTACCTAATAAACACCGCTATTTTCCCCCCTTTTTATCTAGCTTGGCTGTATCGCTAAGTTGTGTCTTGTTTTCGACAGGGTGTGTTTTTTAGTAGGGCGAAAAGGGGTGAACTCTCCATAAAAGTGTGTTTATTTAGATTGTTGGGATTGTTTTGTTTGGCTAGGTGAATCTCGATTGCTTCTTTTATGTCGAGAGCTCTGCCTTTCGATTCTTGATGAATTATTTTTAGATCAGTCTCGATTTTAGTGAAGCTGTGCCCCGTGTCTTCAATAGACCGTGTACCGCTCAGTATCGATGGCTTTTTAGCCCATGCGTGGCGAAGGTAGTTCCACGGTCTTTAGTAGTTGCAGACTCCTGCATTCAATAGCATACACATTTATCTAGATTTGGCAAAGTCACACAAATATACATGGCACTGACCTCTGGAAGAACATAGGAACCAAAGGGGGAGGAAGGGGAAAACCAGTTCCACCCAGCAAACACTCGGGGTTAGTCGACTACAACTGGTGTCTATGGCAACACGTCAACTGCTTCAAGTTCCAGTTAAAGAGACAACTCGATAAGTATAAGCTTGCATTATTTCAGTATAACCATAGTTGATTTTGTAAAACCATATAATCACCCCTAACAGACAAATTCCGGATTTTCATCACTATTTTAGAAGTTTACCTAACATTAGATATACCACATTTAACATACACCGACTGTTGCATTACCAACACTGCAACTAAATAATTGTACATATTGTATATATTTTTCACTTGTATTCTCAAACATAGATGTTATAGCCTAAGTGTAATGGATCTGATGATGATCTCTTGACGATCGAAACTGGTCATCCTAGTGTATTTATTAATCTTATGTAATTTATTTCAGGATCAGGGCATAACCCAGCTCTTTTGGGTACATTCGAGTTGACCGACTGAAAAGCACCAAACTTTTGTTTACTTAGGCAACACTGAAAAATGGCTTCAAACCTCACAATATTGTAGTGTAAGGTTATTTTACATGCCATAAATCTATGACATGGGCCCGCTGGCTTTACTTACCCTCCGAAGATAGGCATACTGAAGAATTTTAACGCTCTTAAAAATTCATGAAAACTGCATTACTCAAATTTTTCCACAGTGGGCCTTACCAGTACGGTCCAACTTAGCCACCATCCCTGCTGAATGAGCCTCTTTAAATTGAAGCAACTAAATATCACGAGGCGTTCCACTCCGAGAGTCCCGAAACACGTCCTTGACGATAGACTGGATATTCGAGCCAATAATCTGTGACTTATCGATACTTGAACCGCACAGCTTCCATGTCGGATTGACTTCGATTACGAAAATGAAACGGTAACGATCAGATCCATTGGAGCATTGCCAACTCACTTTCACGTTCCATTAAAATCAAGCAATTGAATCAAACGTTATTAGAGACATATTCTCACACGGACAATAGGTGACCTCATATGCTTGCGGGGCGTTCGAAGCAAGTAGACTATAAATAATGCAGTGCTAAAAATAGTCTAGATACGCAGACACTTCTATACTTGTATTCGTTTGCTCTTGCAGTATAAGAGAAACATGCGAATTGGTTACCACATTCTGTGGTCCCGGTGTACATACCGAGATTTCAATCCCAGAGGGACGGGGAAAACTAATGTTGTCAAATTCTTTATTGAAGTATTAGAGTCGCCTCCGTTACGTAATGGTCAGCGTGCTTAGCTGCCACCCCAGAGGTCAAGGTTCGATTTCCGGCTCTGCCACGAAATTTGAAAAGTGGTATGAGGACTGGAACGGGGTCTAATCAGCCTCGGGTGGTTCAAATGAGTAGAGGGAGTTTGATTCCCACCTCAGCCATCCTCGAAGTGGTTTTCCCTGGCTTTCCACTTCGTCTTCGGGCAAATGCCGGGATGGTCCCTACCGTCAGGCCACGGCCGCCTCCTTCCCTCTTTCTTGTCTATCCCTCCCATTCTTCCCATCCCGTCCCATCCCTCATGAGGCCTCCTGTTGGCTTTGCAGGTGAGGCCGCCTGGGCGAGGTGCTAGTCCCGCCTCATCAGTTGTATACCCCGACCCGATGTCAAGCTCCAGGACACTGCCCGTACAGGCAGTAACGGTCGGATCCCTCGCTGAATCCGTGGGGAAAGCCTATCTGGAGGATAAAATGACTACGAAAAAAAGTATTAGACACATTTTATTAATTCTATTATATGAAGTTTTCCAGACTGTCAACACAAATGATGCCCAAGTACATAAGACAGGTAAACAAGTATTTATACGTAGTGATATGAACTTCATATTTCAAAAGGTTTCCTTATTGACGTTTAAAGAAAATACCAAGAATATGAAATAATTGTATTCCACCTTATGACAACAAATTTGAATTAATAAGATTAATTAATTATACTAGTAGTATGCCACGGTGAGTGAGTGGTTATCGTGTCGGACTACCAATCACAAGCTTGCAGGTTCACTCCTGGCCGTGGTAAGTGATTTTTGAAAGGCGACAAAAATCACGGCACGCTTGCCATATGTTGTTGGCATGTTAAAGAACCCATTTGAATTCAGTAGGACATCTTCATAGGGGCTAAATTAATCTCGGGATTTTCCACCAACAAAAAGTTCCTCATTTCTCTACCAGAAAGCGCTATAGTGTCAAGGATCTTAGATATCTAACCTCCTTGACTTTCATAGCGCTCCAAAGAACGGCCAAATTCGGCATACAAGCTGCCCTCTGAGCGTCAAATAACAAAGTTTGCACAAGGCACCCAAGGACCTACCATATTATTATTATTATTAACTAGCTGATGTACCCGTGCTTCGCTACGCGTCATAAATAAATTAAAATGTGAAGGAGACAGTTAAAACAGGGGATAGGCGAGGTGCTGCGCAGAGAGAGATTAAGGATGGAATATTTTGTCCAACTACACCGCTCGGCGTTGACCGTGTTTTATAGCACAAATTTAGGTTTTACTCGCTAACCGTTGGAGATACCTTTCGGATAGAAAATGTAATTTTAAACCTCGTATATGCCAACAAAAGTTTGCTATTTCTTAACGTTCTCTTTTTATTTGAAATGGAAATGTGAAAGTTTGAAACCAAAGGGTGTAGTGACGTCACTAAAATGGTCGCCATCTTTAAATAGTACAAAGTATTGAAATCAAAAGTAACCTATAAGTTAACCAGGTAAATCAGCTACTTCCATGTAAAATTCATGTAAATCGGACCAGTGGTACTTGCGTGATTGAGTAATACACAGACACACACCATCTCATTTTTAGCCTCGCTTCGCTCGCGTCATAGTCGTGTCATATTGTTATTCAATGAAATGCAGGTTTAACCCCGTTAACACCCTTTTAGAACCTGAATATCCAAAAATCCCTCCTTAGTAGACGTTTTCGACACACAACAAACATATCCCCAAAATATCATTCTTCTAACTTTGGTCGATGAGAGTGAGCATCCAAAAATCCTTCCTTAGTGGACGTTTTTCTTCCAGAATTTCACCCCTGCCCATAGGCCCCTTAAATTGCATTTATGAAAAAACGACACCTATTTATTTTATTTTATTTTATTTTATTTTATTTTAATTTATTTTATTTCATTTTATTTTATTTTATTTTATTTTATTTATTTATTTATTTATTTATTTATTTTTAAGCTGATTGATTTCCTCCGAGTTTCAAATTCCTCGCCTATGTCGTTTAAGAGATACACGGTCCGTTAGGAATCTTTCAACCCCCACTTTTCATCCCTTTCACCTCATAATGTACACTATATCGGAAAACCATTAGACATGTGTCAGCTTATTTTTAATGATTAGTATATATGCCAAGTATCACATCCCCAAATGAAACCACTCGTGAGATATTGTTATTCAATGAAATGCACGTTTACCCCCATAACATCTCTTTAGAACCTTAATATCCAAAACTCTTTCCTTAGTGGTCGTTTTCGACATACATCGAACATACCCCAAAATTTCATGTATCTAACTTCAATAATTTTGGCTGGGCGATGATGAGTGAGTGAGTCAGTCAGGACATTTTCTTTCATTTATTTTTGATAATTTCACCCCTCCCCATGAACCCCTTAAATTGGATTTATGAAACAAACGGTCGAACACCTATTTACTTATTTAAAGCTGCTTTTCCCCTGAGTTTGATGAGTGAGAGCGTCAATCAGCTAGGACACTTTCTTTCCTGTTTCCCCCCCCAAGAATTTCACCCCTAAGGGTCCCTTAAATTGGATTTATGAAAAAACGGTCGAACACTTATTTACTTCTCTTTTAAGCTGTTTCTTCCCGCCGAATTTCAAACTTCTCGCCTATGTCGTTTCAGAGATACATGCTCCGTTAAGAAACCCTCAACCCCCAATTTTCACCCCTTTCACTTCATAATATACACCACATCGATAAACCCTTAGACATATGATTATTTTTAATGATTAGTTTATATACCGAATATCACATCCCCAAAGAAAGAACTCATGAGATATCGTTATTCAATGGAATGCACGATTACCCCCTTAACACCTCTTTAAAACCCGAATAAACAAAAATCATTCCTTAGTTGACGATTTCGACATACAGCGAACATATACCCAAAATTCCATGTTTCCAACTTTAATAGTTTTCGCAGGGCGTGATGAGTGAGTGAGTCAGACAGGACATTTTCTTTCAATTATTTTACCAAAATTTCATCCCTCCCCATGGGCCCCTTAAATTGGATTGATGAAAAAACGCTTGAACACCTATTTTTAAGCTGTCTTTTTCCCCTGACTTTGATGAGTGAGTGAGTTAGTCAGTCAGTTAGGACACTTTCTCTCCTTTTTTCCCCATAATTTCATCCCACTCCATTGGCCCCTTAAATTAATTTATGAAAAAACGGTGGAACACCGATTTACTTACTTTTAAGCTAATTTTTTTCCCGCTGTGTTTCAAATTTCTCGCCTATGCCGTTTAAGAGATAGGCCTACACGCTCCGTTAGGAATCCTTCAACCCTCACTTTTCACCCCTTTCACCTCATAATAATACACCACATCGAAAAACCCTTAGACACATGTCTGCTTATTAGCCTACTTTCGATTTTTGCAAAAAATGAAAGTAGACTTATGAGATCAACACGGCGAAAAAAGTGTGTCTGTCTGTGTGTGTGCGAGTCTGTGTGTGTGTGTGTGTGTGTGTGTATGTGTGTGTGAGTCTGTGTGTGTGTGTGTGTGTGGGTGTGTGTGAGTGTGTGTACTCTGAATGTCTGTCCCCCCCTATCAATTCGAACACGCTGAAACCGAATTGAACGAAATTTGGTACAGAGGTAGAACAAGCAAAGGGCACCTCAGTGTCATGTTTTATATCGCCGGCATCTTTACTAAAACTGAATGGCGGCCACTCAAACGTTCAAACCGTAAAATCAAATAACGACTAACCAAATCATCCGATCTCTACCAAATTTGGTAACAACATATCTTCGTATAGGATGCGTCTTGTGACCAAACTACAAGGTCGTCCGCCATACCATTTCAGGATGGCGGCCGTGCGAATTATGCAAACTTTATAATCCATATCATGGGACCCACCAGTTCCGATTACCGAGCCGAGAATCGTTTTAACTGTTCTAAAGGAAGAGGCACGTTCGAAATTAAAAGTTTATTTTGTAATACTATAGTGCAGGCGTGATATTAAAAAGTTGAGCCGATTCAGTAATAAGACAAGATGGCAGCGGATATCTTGTGCCTGACTTATATTTCACTAATTTGAGTATTGCATGCAATATAGCGTACTGATACAAAATAAATAAACTTTGTATGAAATGCTTTACATATAAATAATATACTCCAGTGATGAAATCGTTTAGTATAAATCATTATTTGCTAACAAGTTCTATGTAAGTCATTTTATATAGAACGATATTCGTTGACACAATTATCTCAGTGGTAGAGCGTTAGCCTATCGCTCAAATGCCTATGGTTCAAACCCGGTCAGAGCTAGGTTTTTTGCTTGAAATGTTATATGTTTATTGTTTTGTAATGACTCAGACGTTTTAAAATTAAGCGTTATATTGTGCATATTATGGTGTAAAATATATATTTAATTAAAACATAATTCGCCAGCAGATTTACTCGAGACATCTAGCTGCCAAAAAGGTAACTGCACGCCGACCTACTTATTAACTTCCAGATTTTATTGAAAAGTTTCTTCTTCTGGCCGCTAGAATGCACTCGCTCTGTTAGGATTATATTGTTCGATATTTCACCACTAGATGTCACGACTAGTCTACGTGGGGCTCCATTGATTACTATACCATTGGCATTCTATGCGCATCGAATTTGAAGAATGACAAGATGATACTACGATACATTTTTACTTTTTATTTTAAAGGGTTTGTAACAGCCTATTTTGCGTTACTTGAAAATGTTATTTGAAGTAAAGAACAAAACGATTTCACATAGTAACTGAATTCAAGCCGTTGGTGTTAGTTCAGGTTATTAATTACTACTTTTATTTCAGGCAAATAGCAATCGAAAATATCCACATAGTTTGTATACACACGTCTCTGTAGGGTCATGGAAAGATTTGTTAATTCAATTAGGGTTGTGAAAGCCATGCACAACCAGACGTGTAAAGACATGCCTCAACTCAAAGTTGGATGTTGCCCACGGCAGGTCGTATATGTAATAATAATAATAATAATAATAATAATAATGTTATTGGTTTTACATCCCTTTTAACTACTGCTGCTTTTAGAGACACCGGGGTGCCGGAATTTTGTCCCGAAGGGGATCTTTAACGTGCCAGTAAATGTACTAACACGGCTCCCTCGCATTTGTGCACCCTCAAATGCCAGCTGACTGCGCCAGGATACGAACCTGCAACCTAGGGCCCAGCAAGCGAGAACGTTACCGCTGAGCCACGCAGCCAGTCCGGTCGATTATGTCTCCAGATCCATAACATTCTTGATATACTTCTTATCTTTCTTTCTTCAATGATGGTAGCATTTTTTATCTAGGTTGTGGCGTTTGGTAGAGGTAAATCGTTTCTATGGTCTTCAACAAAGAATAGTTCTATTATACTCATTGATAATAACAACGAGTTATAACTATACTCATACATTTAGGAGAAAGTAGGCTATATGTTCTTTACTGAACATCTTGTTTTTAATGATTAGTTTATATGCCGAGTATCACATCCACAAATGAAACCACTCGTGAGATATTGTTATTCCATGAAATGCAGGTTTAACCCCCTTAAGACCCCTTTAGAACCTGAATATCCAAAAATCCTCCCTTAGTGTACGGTTTTGACATACAAAGAACATATCCCCGAAATGGCATGTTTCCAACTTCAATATTTTTGGCTGGGCGATGATGAGTGAGTGAATGAGTCAGGACGTTTTCTTTCAATTTTTTTTTCTTCAGAATTTCACCCTTCCCGATGAACCCCTTCAATTTGATTGATAAAAAACTGTCGAAAATCTATTTACTTACTTCAAAGCCGTTTTTCCCCTGAGTTTGATGAGTGAGTGAGTCAGTCAATCAGTTAGGACACTTTCTTTCCTGTCCCCCCCCCCCAGAATTTTACCCCTCCCCATGGGCCCCTTAAATTGGCTTTATAAAAAACGGTCAAACACATATTTACTTATGTTTTATGCTGATTTTTTCCGCTGGGTTGCAAACTCCTCTCCTCTGTCGTTTAAGAGATACACGCTCCGTTAGGAATCTTTCAATCCCCAATTTTCACCCCTTTCACCTCATAATATACACCACATCGAAAAACTCTCAGACACGTGTCTTCTTACTTTTTAATGATGAGTTTATATGCCGTGTATCACATCCCCCAATGAAACCAATCGGGAGATATTGTTATTCAATGAAATGCAGGTTTAACCCCCTTAAGACCCCTTTAGAACCTGAATATCCGAAAATCCTCCCTTAGTAGACGGTTTTGACATACAATGAACATATCCCCAAACTGTCATGTTTCTAACTTCAATAATTTTGGCTGGGCAATGATGAGTGAGTGAGTGAGTCAGGACATTTTCTTTCAATTTCCTATTTTCAGAATTTCACCCTTCCCCATGAACCCCTTAAATTTGATTTATGAAAAAAACTGTCGAACAGCTATTTACATACTTTAATGCAGTTCTTCCCCTGAGTTTGATGAGTGAGTCAGTCAGTCAATCAGTTAGGACACTTTCTTTCCTGTTTTTTTTTTCAGAATTTCACCCCTCCCTATGGGCCCCTTAAATTGGATTTATGAAAAAAAACGGTCAAACACATATTTACTTCTTTTTTATGTTGATTTTTTTCGCTGAGTTTCAAACTCCTCGCCTATGTCGTTTAAGAGATACACGCTCCGTTAGGAATCTTTCAATCCCCACTTTTCACCCCTTTCACCTCATAATATACACCACATCGAAAACCCCTCAGACACATGTCTTCTTATATTTAATGATGAGTTTATATGCCGAGTATCACATCCCCCAATGAAACCAATCGGGAGATATTGCTATTCAATGAAATGCAGACCTACCCCCTTAACACCCCTTAAGAACTTGAATATCTACAAATCCTCTCTTAGTGGGCAATTGCGGCCCTTGAGGAAGCTGCATGCCAAATTTCATTCCAATCCGTTCGGTGGTTTCTGAGATTTCGCGATGAATGAATGAGTGAGTGAGTGGTATTTGACAGATATATTGTAGATAGTGTCAAGTCTTTGTTATGCTATACTCAGTTGACAGTGCTGTGTGAGCAGTTGAGTAACTAACGGGATTTCAAGTAAAGATCCTCATTTTATATACCGGTAGTGCAGAGCGTAACTTGTATCCAGTCGGCCGTGTCTCGACTTGAGCTATGTTGCCATGGGAACTATCTGCCTTGCCATTCCTTCATGAGTATATTTTATGATTTGATTAGCCTGTGCTTGAGTGCAAAAGGGCCGAAATCAGAAGAATGAGAAAGACTATCGAAAATTCATGTAGCCAGCGGTTCCTTCTGGGTCCTAAACTATGTGTATGCAAAATTGGTGGAACGGTGTAGATTTGTATACGGAACCAACCCACCCACCCACCCACATACATACAGACTTTCACTTTTATATATAAGATAATATTATTATTATTATTATTATTATTATTAATATTATTATACTAGTTCCCATGAAAACAATAAAAACACACAATAGTAGGCCAAATGTCAAAATACAACAATAAATTCCGAAACAACAGTTCTTTGTCAAAATTGCCATTGCAACAGAAAGATAGCCTACATACAATAACCTACAAATTGTAAACTTTGCTTCACTCCACAAAGAGTGTATATTCGACATATGAAGGTCTCACCCTGTTGACCATATGAGCCACGGGAACGCCTTTTTGTGTGGAATCTGAACCACAAGACATGACATTTCACTTCGAAAATCTCACATGCATTGACCGGGAATCGAACCTGGCCTGCTGTGGTGAGAGGCCAACAGCTTGACCGCTGCGCCACCACGCTCTCATGCCACCAGTTTAGATAGGATTTTAAGAGCGTTAAAATCCTTCGGTATGCCATCCTTCGGAGGGAAAGTAAAGCCGGCGGGCCCATGTCATAGATTTATGGCATGTAAAAGAACCTACCACTACTATTGGTAGTGTGTAGCTAAATTTGTTGGTTATATTAAGCTTGTTAGAAACGCTCTATCAGTTCCAACGTTCGCCACTAGGTGTTAGTGACAGTAGTATCTACTAACCAAAGTTGGAACAGCCATTGGGTGCAATTCATATATAGAAATAGTGTAGACAACATCAAGCTTGAAGTTCGTCACAATAATCAGGCAATATATCACAGGTTAACATACTCAAACTGCATTAGTAATGACGCAGTTATAGAAGTGCTTCAAATCGACTGAGCAATAATATCTGTAATTAAGATTGGCACGTTGCAGATGCTTTTACAAGATTTTTTAATATAAATATTGTATATATATATTTGTGCTTAAGTGTAATTCATAAACATCGTACATTAACTAAGTCTAAGTAAGCAAGATCTGATGATGATCGCATGTTATTTGATGATAAATTAGCATTACCCGTCGCGGCTTCGCCCGCGAATATTCTAGTTGTATATAGAGTACACTTAGCAAAATCTCGATCATGAATGCTATGACTTATTTATCCTTGGTATGAAAAATCAGACTTTATCAATTCAGCTACTGGTGCAGTGGTTAGGGGTTTGTCATTCCTTCATACGTATATCGGAGCGAAGTTAGTTTTCTGGGAATATCACAGACACTGTTAATTTAAGGGACTTTAAATGTGGTTTTCGGAGACCCTTTATAGTCGGGTGAAAAAAACTTTCGTACCACACTCAAACGTGAAAAAATCTAGAGTGCCCCTTGACCCCCTTAAGGGCATTATACTGTATGTATTGATGAATTTTACAGCTTAATTTGGTTCACTGATAACCTTATAACTGTCTGGGAACTTTCACAGTAATGTAATAATTGGAATTGCATTGCGTCCAGAAATAGATGGACCTGTGAGATTCTGTTACCATGGTTACCGTGTTGCATTCTTTCATTATTTCACTGTATATATACATGTTTTAAGGTATGTATTTAATTGTGAGGCATTTAAAGAGTAAGTGAGTGCGTTTCGCTTAGGCATTGGGTTATGCTGAACCTGTAGGTACCCCATATGTGTAGGTTGGTGTTCATTGTACCTTATTTCCGGTACAAAACTGGAATGGGACCTTTGCAGAATAATATAGGGAGGGACTAATTATGCTAGTTTCCATGAAAACAATAAAAACACACAAGAGCACATGCCAAAATACAACAATAAATTCCGAAACAACAGTTCTTTGTCAAAGACAATTCACGTCAAAATTGCCATTGCAACAGGAAGACAGAGTACATACAATAACCTACAAATTCCAACCTTTGCTCCACTCCACAAAGAGTCTACGGTATATTCGACTTGTTTGTGGTGGTGGTGGTGGTGGTGGTAGTGGGGTGTTACTCGTCGGGTTCCAAAGGGTAAGTATGTAAAATTTGGTTCGGATCACATCCTGTTGACCATATGAGCCACAGGACCTCTTCTTTACGTGGAATCCGAACCACAAGATATGGCATTTCACTTCGAAAATCTCACATGCATTGACTGGGAATCGAACCTAGCCTGCCGTGGTGAGAGGCCAACAGCTTGACCGCAGCGCCACCACAACCTCATGCCACCAGTTTAGATAGGATTTTCAATAGCTTTAAAATCTTTCAGTATGCCTTCCTTTGGAGGGAAAGTAAAGCCGGCGGGCCCATGTCATTGATTTATGGCTCGTAAAAGAACCTACCACTACTACTGGTAGTGTGTAGCTAAATCTTTTGCTCATATTAAGCTTGTTAGAAACGCGCTATCAAGTTCCAAATAATATTTTTTTCAGTTTATCGTATATAAATACGTGTTTTCCTGCCTAATGTAACTGGACACAATTTGTGTTGAACGACTGAAAAGCATTATATAGTAAAATTCCTTATTGTACAAGAATTGTGTTAATTAAGTGATAAATAATTGAAATTTATTATTTTTCAGTTGGTCAACTTGAATATACCCAATTGTAATGGCTGGTTCCCTAATCTTGAAAGAAATTGCATGAGATTAATAAATACATGTACATTTTTTGAGGGTTGAGTGTTGACCGACTGAAAAACATTCAGTTTCTTTCACTAAAGCAACACTGATAAATGCCTTCCAATACAATAATGAAAAATAATTCATCTCATATTTTGTTTCAGGTTAGGGTAGGGAAATTAAATACAGTATTTGCAATCCCCGCCTGATATAATTGGACACAGTTGTGTTGACCGATTGAAAAGCATTTTATGATAGGTATATGATGTACACACATACATATGTAAGGCCTTCGTTTTACTATACTATACCTGTATGGATCAAACCAGATAGGTACATGTTGGATAAGTCTTGGTCGTGTTTGAGCCAGCTATGATGTCACGTCTCTTGGACGCCTCTCGGGAGTAGCAAACCACTTTCTGCTAATTGGACGTCTCCACATTTTAAAGATCTATTCTCCCTTGTTGTGTACGTTTTATGCCTTGCACGTGACAGTATTGGCACATAAACTGCGACCCATTTTAAAAACTGCTTGTCTGGAGCCACTGCCAGTAAAGGTTGTCGCCAATACTTACAGATCAGTACGTTGGGTTGCATAACCTGCCGGAGCCAATACGCGTAGCTAAGGGGTTTCTGTGAATTCGCTATACGTCTGCTGTCTGTTCGAATACGAACTTGTTCAAAGTTGCCTATGTCGTATCTTATATGCATAAATACAGTATATAATAATGAATGGAATGTTTGGAAATTGAAGCCCAATCTACTGTGGACAAAAATCTGATACGGATATCCGCTGGTTACCATGGCAACAAGTGCTCGTCATCTGGGCCTATTCATTCAAGTTCAGTCGACACCTACATGTTGCTATAAGATTGTTGATTCTTTTAGGGGCTTTGCAACATCGTGGTCATGCAGCCCTGTGTACTTGTTTAGTTAGTTAGTTAGTTAATGTTGTTTTTAGGGGCGAAACAGCTAAGTCCCTGTGTACTTGGGTGTGTGTAGAATTTGTCTGATAACATTTATCACTGTGATATCTTTACTAGTGTGTGTATTTGAAATTGAGGTAGGATTTTAGTAGGAAGTGGCCATGGGCTTAAGTTCGGTACCATCCCGGCATTTGCCTGGAGTAGAAGTGGAAAATCACGAAAAACCACTTCCAGGATGTCTGAGGTAGGAATCAAACTCGTCTCTTTTCATTTTTCCCTCACGAGGCTGAGTGCACCCCATTCCAGCCCTCAGACCAGAACTAAATTTCTTGGCAGAGTCGGAAATCGAGCCCGGGCCTCCGCGGTGACAGTAAAGAATGCTAGCCACTCCTCAACGAGGCGGACATCTGCTATAAGAACATAAGGAAGGAAATTTGTAGTTTCACGTGGCCGTTTATTTCGCGATCAAACGTCACGTGACCTCCATTTTTACGTGGAATCCAAACCAGAGGACTTGATATTTTACTTCGAAAATCTCACATACATTTACCGGCAATCAAACCAGTTCAGCATTGGTGAGAGGCAATCAGCTTGACCACTAACATCTTACTTACTATTATTGAAAGTTAGTTCACTTATCGGTTGCGACATAGTACGAATTTGAAGTGTTGGACTGTAACTACAATTGTGTGAAGCTAAATTTGTAGGTTAGATTTGGTTAACGCTCTATTAGTTCCAACGTTAGCCACCAAGTGTCGGTTGCGGTAGCCAAGTTCACAGCTAGGTGTCGTTGACGGTACCATTTGGTAACAAAAGTAGCAACTACTTGGAATTGATCATCTGCAATCCTTACCTGAATTACAGATAACACACACTAATACAGTCATCACAATTAACACCGCTTATCAGACAGATTTTACACACACACGGTGAGGAACCAACCATGATGCATTATGTGTCCAAAGAATTTGGTAAATCCTTGTTCACAACTACGTGCAAGTTGTCCGGGCTTGTAGGCCGTGGTCCAAGCAGGATGTTAGCTCCCGACGTTTCACTGAATCAAGGGCTCTCGTCAGCAGACCCTTGATAATGCCGAATGTAGTTTTTGGTGAAAAGTCGAGAGCTAACATCCTGCTTGGATCGCGCCCTACAAGCCCGAACAACTTGTACATAGTTATGAACGCCGGCTGTGAAAGCCTAAGCAGTAATATCTTTGTTCACATATTCATGATAACCTAGATCTGAGGTGGAGCTCTTTAATAAACAAGATGTTCAGTAAAGAACATATAGCCTACTTTCTCCTAAATGCATGGGTATTGTTATAACTCTTTGTCCTTTTCAAGGAGTATAATTGAATGTTGGTTGTAGTAGCTTGTTGAAATACAACGTGCTATAGGGATATTAAACATGAATATGAGGTGCCCTTTGCTAGTGCTACCTCTGTAAAAAAAATTCATTCAATTCGGTTTCACCGTGTTTGAATTGATCTGGGGAATAGATTTTCACACATACATGGCTGCTATTTGCAAACTATTGGGCTGATGACCTTGTAGTCAGTCATAAGATGCTTTCCACAAAAAGGCATGTTGTTGCAAAATCCGGTAAAGATCAAATTATTAGGATGGTCGAGATTTGATTTAAGCTTTTAACATTTGGGTGGCCGTCATTCCGTTTCCGTCAAGATGGTGGCGATATAAAAAATGACAATGAGGTGCCTTTTGCTAGTGCTACTTCTGTACCAAATTTCGTTCCATTCGGTTTCACCGTATTTGAATTGATAGGGGGAATCGATTTGCACACATACTTGGCCACCATCTGCAAACTATTGGGCTGATGATCGAGCAGTTTGGTCAGAATATGCTTCCCACATAAAGATTTGTTGTTGCAAAATTTGGTAGAGATTAGATTATTAGGTTGGTCGTAATTATATTTTAGCCTTTAACATTTGGGTGGCCGCGATTACGTTTCCGTCAAGATGGCGGTGATATAAAACATGACACTGAGGTGGCCTTTTCTAGTGATACCTCTGTACCAAATTTCGTTCCATTCGGTTTCACCGTGTTCGAATTAATACGGGGAATCGATTTTCACACAAAGATGGCCGCCATCCGCAAAATATTAGGCTAATGACCTATTTGTTTGGTCAAAGGATGCTCCCTCCATAATGGTATGTTGGTGCAAAATTTGGTAGAGATCGGATGATTAGGTTAATCGTAATTTGATTTAAGCTTTGAACATTTGTGTGGCCGCCATTACGTTTCCGTCAGGATGGCGGTGATATAAAACATGACACTGAGGTGCCCTTTGCTAGTGCTACCTCTGTACCAAATTTCATTCCATTCGGTTTCACCGTGTTCGAATTAATAGGGGTAATCGATTTTGACACAAAGATGGCCGCCATCCGCAAACTACTAGGCTAATGACCTATTAGATTTGTCAAAGGATGCTCCCTTCATAAAGGTATGTTTTTGCAAAATTTGGTAGAGATCGGATGATTAGGTTAGTCGTAATTTGATTTAAGCTTTGAACATTTGTGTGGTCGCCATTACGTTTCCGTCAAGATGGCGGCGATATAAAACATGACACTGAGGTGTCCTTTACTAGTGCTACCTTTGTACCAAATTTCGTTCAATTTGCGCTCACCGTGTTCGAATTGATAGGGGGGGACAGACATTCAGAGTACACACACTCACACACACACAGACAGACTCACACACATACACACACACAGACAGACACACTTTTTTTCGCCCTGTAGTGATCTCATAAGTCTACTTTCATTTTTTGCAAAAATCGAAAGTAGGCTAAAAACGCATTGATGCAAAATACCGTCCAAGGTATGCGCAACTTCTATCGTGAGCACCACTTTTCAAAAGAACCTATCTTTTCACGTCTATAGCATGGAGTGTCCATGTCGCGGCTACATACAGAAATACTCAAAATATGTACTGTACTAGCATCTTCTTTAACGGTAGCGAGTGGAGCGATCTTTCCATAAATGGAACAAAGCTGACATTACATTTTTGGCTATAGACGTTTTCCTCCTAATTTCAGTAGTACAGCTTCCTGAATCAGAAATAACTGAACCAAAGTAAAGCATTTCTGAAACAACATCGAATTCCTGGGTCAATTTCCTGGCTCTAAAGTTACTAAGAGTCGTAGTTTTAGAGTCTCCGAGTGTCATTTTCAATTCCTAAAATCATTGCTACCAATTGAATTTTTAATGTCAACAAAGTTACTAAGTTCAAATTTCTTCGAAAGTGCAATTTAAAGTCTGAGAAATACCAAGGTAACAAGGCTTACAAAAATGGTCCCTTAAATTACATAAAATGTTGCCTCATACTAATAATAATAACATTTAGGAAAATATTGTACATCGTTGATCAAACATCGTTAACAGCACTTCAAATATTAGCATAGATGTTCTCATTCCTGAGCGTAACATTGATAAATATATATTTCTTTTGAAAAACATAATAATAATGATAATAATATATCCATACTTCTCATAATAAGCAAGTAAATTAAAATTACTGTCCATTACTTCTTCTAGTTTGTGTTAGATAAGTCAGTAGTTAGCAGTAGTTGTTGATTCATTTTCACTATCACCTATAGCATTAGGGGCAGATGACTTAGATGTTACAATCACCAGAAATGTATTTAATAACTAATACAAGTACATTTTTCAGTAGTGTTTCTTTCTTTCTTTCTTTCTTTCTTTCTTTCTTTCTTCTTCTTTCGTATAGGCCTACTTTCGACCACGCGTGTTCAACTGTTGGGCCTTGATCTTTGCTCAATATTGACGCATCTTTTCCGGAAGCGACAACTTTCGTCCCACTGTCCATAGGATACCTTTCCTCCGAGGTTTTTCCTGAAATCCACGGGCTTCCTTGAGGGTTTGTCTCACAACTTGTCTGTCATGAAGGTCTAGTATTCCCATTTCTTGAACATCTCTCTCGGTTTCTGTCAGCCAGGTGGGGCGAACTTTGGAATTCCCCAAATTCCTGCACTGGGCCTAGGATCTTCCTGAGTGTTCTTTTCTCCCTAACTTCCAATTGATCAATCAGTATTTTTTTCTATTTTTAGCCTACTTTCGATTTTTGCAAAAAATGAAAGTAGACTTATGAGATCACTACAGGGCGAAAAAAGTGTGTCTGTCCGTGTGTGTGTATGTGTGTGAGTCTGTGTGTGTGTGTGTGTGTGTGTGTGAGTGTGTGGACTCTGCATGTCTGTCCCCCCCTATCAATTCGAACACGGTGAGCGCAAATTGAACGAAATTTGGTACAAAGGTAGCACTAGCAAAGGACACCTCAGTGTCATGTTTTATATCGCCGCCATCTTGACGGAAACGTAATGGCGGCCACACAAATGTTCAAAGCTTATATCAAATTACGACTAACCTAATCATCCGATCTCTACCAAATTTTGCAAAAACATACCATTATGGGGGGAGCATCCTTTGACCAAACTAATAGGTCATCAGCCTAACAGTTTGCGGATGGCGGCCATCTTTGTGTGAAAATCGATTGCCCCTATTAATTCGAACACGGTGAAACCGAATGGAACGAAATTTGGTACAGACGTAGTACTAGCAAAGGGCACCCCAGTGTCATGTTTTATATCGCCGCCTTCTTGACGGAAACGTAATGGCGGCCATCCAAATGTTCAAAGCTTAAATCAAATTACGACTAACCTAATCATCCGATCTCTACCAAATTTTGCAACAACATACCTTTATGAAGGGGGACATCCTTTGACAAATCTAATAGGTCATTAGCCTAATAGTTTGCGGATGGCGGCCATCTTTGTGTCAAAATCGATTACCCCTATTAATTCGAACACGGTGAAACCGAATGGAATGAAATTTGGTACAGAGGTAGCACTAGCAATGGGCACCTCAGTGTCATGTTTTATATCACCGCCATCTTGACGGAAACGTAATGGCGGCCACACAAATATTCAAAGCTTAAATCAAATTACGATTAACCTAATCATCCGATCTCTACCAAATTTTGCATCAACATACCATTATGGAGGGAGCATCCTTTGACCAAACTAATAGGTCATTAGCCTAATATTTTGCGGATGGCGGCCATCTTTGTGTGAAAATCGATTCCCCCTATTAATTCGAACACGGTGAAACCGAATGGAACGAAATTTGGTACAGAGGTAGCACGAGAAAAGGCCACCTCAGTGTCATGTTTTATATCACCGCCATCTTGACGGAAACGTAATCGCGGCCACCCAAATGTTAAAGGCTAAAATGTAATTTCGACCAACCTAATAATCTAATCTCTACCAAATTTTGCAACAACAAATCTTTATGTGGGAAGCATATTCTGACCAAACTGCTAGATCATCAGCCCAATAGTTTGCAGATGGTGGCCAAGTATGTGTGCAAATCGATTCCCCCTATCAATTCCAACACGGTGAAACCGAATTGAACGAAATTTGGTACAGAGGTAGCACTAGGAAAAGGCACCTCAGTGTCATGTTTTATATCGCCACCATCTTGACGGAAACGGAATGACGGCCACCCAAATGTTAAAAGCTTAAATCAAATTTCGACCATCCTAATAATTTGATCTCTACCGGATTTTGCAACAACATGCCTTTTTGTGGAAAGCATCTTATGACTGACTACAAGGTCATCAGCCCAATAGTTTGCAAATAGCAGCCATGTATGTGTGCAAATCCATTCCCCAGATCAATTCAAACACGGTGAAACCGAATTGAATGAATTTTTTTACAGAGGTAGCACTAGCAAAGGGCACCTCATATTCATGTTTAATATCCCTATAGCACGTTGCATTTCAACAACCTACTACAACCAACATTCAATTATACTCCTTGAAAAGGACAAAGTGTTATAAAAATACCCATGCATTTAGGAGAAAGTAGGCTATATGTTCTTTACTGAACATCTTGGTTTTTTTTCGAATAGCACTATTACAGAGCATGTCACATGTCTTTTTTCTCTCTGCCCACAATCGCTTCATCCTCTCTGATCTCTGCTTCCGGAGCTGTTCAATGTTACGTGGCTGCTTTCGTTGTCTTTCTTGTTCCTCCCTGAAGATTACTTTTTGAATATTGTCCCGAAATAAATTCATATTATATGTATCTGTAATGTCAATGTCGGCTTCCTGAAGATCCTTTAATATCTGTGTAATTTATATATTTATTTATTTATTTATTATATACATTGTACCCCAACCAGTCATTTGGGCTAATTTGTGTTGACTGACTGAAGAGTTACAACTAACAATAACCACCACCCTAAATGATCCTCCGAAGAGGAGACCACCTGCATTGTTAGTTACGCTGATGATTCAGCATGAAGATACACGAAAGAGAGGTTTTGATGAATGGTTCTCAAATAATCATGTCTTTCTCCACCGTGGTTATACGTATTCCTAGAGAGGTAAATCAATCCTTTCTAAACGGTCTTTTATCGCAATGGCATTGGCATATCGCCAGCCACGAATCCATTGTCACCCCCAACTGGTGGCCTAATTCCGTGACTTTATCGTCTGGGTATACGTCCTCTGCCACTAACTTTTCAATAGCCCTGATTGAATAGCGACACACACACACACAAACACATACAGTGGGGCATGACAACTTCCGTTATAATTGCAAGTACCATTTCAAATCGATTGATGTAATTATTTCTCTCCATTCCCATTATCTGGTTGGAACTAACACAATCTTTAGGAGGTGAGACGTTTAAAGCTCAACACAGTATAGACTGCCCAAGAAGTAACGTGGGGACGTGGTGGCTCAGCGGACAAGCTGTTTGCCTCTCAGCAAGACGGACCGTGTTCGATTCCCGGTCAATGCATGCGAGATTTTCGAAGTGAAATGCCATGTCCTGTTGTTCGGAATCCACGTTAAAATGAGGTCGCGTCTCTCATGATTGCAAGATTAACGGTCACGTCAAACTACAAGCTTTCCCCTAAGAAGTAACTGAACTGGTTGACCGATGAACCACAAAGCATAGATGTTGTCGCGAAGGAAGAGCTTTGGCTGCGCAAACGTTGATACAACAATTCGATGTGATTTCCCTCTACTTACACATATACGTACATTTTCATGTGAGAGCGTTTTGCCATTCAACGTCCAGTATAGTCTGCAAGCCTCTAATTGCGAACTAGTCTCCTGCATTATCCCCTATAAGCAGTTCGCACTGCGGCCTTCTCTGCTTCTTCACCGCTCACTTTGAAATCGTTCAATACTGAATCTAACGCCTCCTTGATCTACCTCTGCTTCTCTTACTCTCTACAGCCGAACTCATTAACCTGTTATTTATTTATTTGTTCATGTATTTATTTATTTATTTATTCATTTATTTATTGATTTGTTTGTTAATTTCTTCATTTATTTATTGATTTGTTCATTTATTTATTTATTTGTTCATTTATTTATTGATTTGTTTATTTATTAATTTATTCATTTATTTATTGATTTTTATTCATTTAATCATTTATTGATTGATTTGTTTATTAATTTATTCATTTATTTATTGATTTGTTTATTTATTTATTTGTTTGTTTATTTATTTATTTATTTGTTCATTTATTTATTTATTTATTCATTTATTTACTGATTTGTTTATTTATTTATTCATGTATTTACTGATTTGTTTATTTATTTATTCATGAATTTATTGATTTGTTTATTTATTAATGTATTAATTTATTTATTGATTTGTTTATTAATTTATTCATTTATTTATTGATTTGTTTATTTATTTGTTTATTTATTTGTTCATTTATTTATTTATTTATTTATTGATTTGTTTATTTATTTATTCATTTATTTATTGATTTGTTTATTTATTTGTTTATTTATTTGTTCATTTATTTATTTATTGATTTGTTTATTTATTTATTCATGTATTTATTGATTTGTTTATTTATTTGTTTATTTATTAATGTATTAATTTATTTATTGATTTGTTTATTAATTTATTCATTTATTTATTGATTTGTTTATTTATTTGTTTATTTATTTGTTCATTTATTTATGTATTTATTTATTGATTTGTTTATTTATTTATTCATTTATTTATTGATTTGTTTATTTATTTGTTTATTTATTTGTTCATTTATTTATTTATTGATTTGTTTATTTATTTATTCATGTATTTATTGATTTGTTTATTTATTTGTTTATTTATTAATGTATTCATTTATTTATTTATTCATTTCTTTATTGATTTATTTATTTACTTGTTTATTTATTTATGTATTTATTCATTTATTTATTGTTTTGTTTATTAATTTATTCATTTATTTATTTATTTGTTTATTTATGTGTTTGTTTATTTATTTATTCATTTATTTATCTATTTATTTATTGATTTGTTTATTTATTTATTCATGTATTTAATGATTTGTTTATTTATTTATTTATTGATTTGTTTATTTATTTATCCATGTATTTATTGATTTGTTTATGTATTTATTCATGTATTTATTGATTTGTTTATTTATTTATTTATTTATGTATTTATTGATTTGTTTATTTATTTGTTTGTTTATTTATTTGTTTGTTTGTTTATTTATTTGTTTATTTATTTATTTATATATTCATTTATTTATTAAATAATAATTTATTTATTTATTTATTTATTTATTTATTTATTTATTTATTTATTTATTTATTTATTTATTTATTTATTTATTTATTTATTTTTATCCCCCATTCTCTTCACATAACCCCACCATCTGAGTCTGCTCTTACGAACAGCTTCATATAGCGTGTTCATTTCTAACATAGCTTTTATCTCTTCATTACGAGTACCTTCTTGCTATTGCTCCCATCTATTTGTCCCAGAAATCAATGGTCCTACCATCATATCAGTTACCTCTTGCTTATGAATCATATATCCTGAATCCATCCAGCTCTCACTTCCATACAGCAAGGTCGGTCTAAGTACTGAGCAATGTAGGGAGAGTTTAGTAGCTACACCAACTTCTTTCTTACAGAATACTGTAGATTTTCCTTGTATCTTTCCACTTTCACGGATAAATCCAGCCTCCTATGCACATGTGTTTAATACACAATCCTGTACATTTGCAGCTGCTAGATAGATTTCTAAAGGCATGAAAGTACACCCTCTGTCTGAAAAGTTCGGTGAATGGGTCTATATTACGAACGGATTGTTGGCTTACCTGAAACAGCCGTTACTATCCTTTGAGTAATCCCCTTGGATGGTTATGCACTTCTTAGAAATGCTGTACAAGTCCTGGCATAGTCTTCCTGAGGGATAGCCTTCAGTTGGGTCGTCACATTACGTTGGATGTCCGAAATGCCCGAAAACCTCTGGCCCTTCGGGACTTTTCAGCGACCCTGGATCCCGATACTCCATACTTTGACGCTTGCCTTCGAGGTCGTACCTCAGGTACCAGGTCTCGTCACCCGTGACGATGGTTTTCAGGACCATTCCATTCCACGGAACATTCACCCATCTCACTGCCACCCGTCGAACAGGTGTGCACGTTAGGTTACATAAATTCACCCTTCTCACAGCAGCCCTTATATCAGGTGTGCAAGGCAGGTTGCATAAATTCACGTTTCTCTCTTGCTTTCAATTTAGAGTTTTGACGACCCAAACTGAAGGTTATTCCTAAAGAAGACTATGCCATGAGTTTCCAGGACTTGTTCAGTCGTTCTCAGACGTGCATAACCATCCACGGGGATTACTTCGAAGGACAGTAACGGCTGTTTCAGGTAAGCCAACAATCCGTTCGTAATATAGCCCATTCACCGAACTTTTCAGACAGAGGTTGTAGTTAACTAGTCACTGATATGTCTGTGCTAAAGCGATATGTGGAAAAGGATATGTTCTCCATGTGTACAGTAGGTAACCAAATTGACGAGGAAGTGAGCGAACATGTGGAGAATGTTTTACCTATTTGCCCAACACACTGCCCCTTATCTCAGCTCTTCCTGAATGGCTACGTCTATATTATACCATGTGGATAAGCTGCCCCTGTTCGTTATATGCAGCCCAACTAACCTGTGTTGTCACAATGGTCGATAGTTCTCTGCTTGAATCCCGTATGGTACTAATGCTCTGCAGGCATATCCTACAAACGATATTCAACACTATTATCTTTCCCTCGATGTGACTACAGACTAATACGAGGGGAAAATAATAGTGTTCAGTATCGTTTGCAGGATATGCCTGCAGAGCATTAGTACCATACGGGATTCAAGCAGAGAAATATCGACCATTGTGACAACACACGTTAGTTGGGCTGCATATAACAATATTATTAGTGGCAGCTGATTCACCTGGTGTATTATTTCCATTACGCACAAGTCTCTGATTAAAACTGGTTTTGATTATGGAGTGATCCGTCATGTAGATTCCTCCTCACTTGGTCAACACCCTAACAGGAGCCTAGTTATTATGGAAAGTCAATATCAATATATACAGGGTGTTCCGGAATTCTCATTACACACTTTTTATTTTTTTAGCGTGTGGCTTTTAGTGCCGGGAGTGTCCGAGTACATGTTCGGCTCGCCAGTTTTGTAGCTGCTTCGAGGTGGACACCCAATGGGTGAGCTACAAGTACCGTCGCGTGTAGAGTGTTGTCAGGAAAGTTTGAATGTAAGGACGAGGAGTTGGAAGTTATCGACTGTGGCCTTTAGTTAGGGACCAACCCCGGCATTTGCCTGGACGGAAGATGGGAAACCACAGAAGACCATCTTCAAGGTTGCCGGCGGGGGGATTAGAACCTCCTCGCCTCCAGGATGTGAGCGACTGCCAGCAGTAATGCCGTAACGACCACGGCTAACTCACCCGGTATTACACACTTCTAGGGGTTGTAAAGCGGTCACTCTCCTACCGCGGCAAATTTTCAAGTTGGTGGTTTCCGGAATGACGAGAAAATATATTTCATCTCTTACACGACACACACTGTATCCCAAAGTCTGAAAGTCTGAACTTGATTTAGAATGTTTTAGGATAGGACATCGCAGGTTTGAATCCGGTGCTGACGTCAGCCATCCTGAGCGTGTTTTTCCCTGGGTTTTTCCAAACTCCCACCAAGCAATAATCGGAATAGTACCTTACTTCAAGTTCCGGACACGTACCACATCCCTGTCCCTAATTCAGTTACACACACTACTACAGTCATTACAGGTATATAGGTTATCAAATAGTTCAACAGACACCCAACTACATGCGGGTGGCGACCATGATGTCCCGAAGTCCCCAAAAGAATCATCAAAAACAAATTTTAACAACAACAACAACAACAACCGAGCATCTATCGTCGAGCAACAGCTAACGGTTTCAATGTTAATGATACATTCACTACTTTCCCAAGTCTACTTCTTTCTTTCCTCTACTTTTTATTATCTTGCATTAATATGGGTTTTATTGCTTAGCAGATCATATTTAGTTTACTACTCATGTTTACGATGGGATTTAGTGAAGCATTCAGTCTCTGATACTGCCTTTATGACGATCATTTCCCGTAACCTCGATGTCATGACGCACACATCCACTTCTGAACGCCATCTGTAAACTCGGTGACTGCCGCCATCTGTCGTCTCGAGATACCTATTGAGACTCTGGACCCAGATTCCTGGTTATGCCAAACAATTTCATTCTCATCTAACAGTAAGTAAAATAACCAGTGATGGAAGAAGCAAAGAGGATATAAAAAGGAGGTTGGCTCAGGCAAGGAAAGCATTTCTACAGAAAAGGAATCTGTTGACATCGAATATAGATTTAGGTATTAGGAAGACATTTCTGAGAACCTTTGTCTGGAGCGTGGCACTCTATGGAAGTGAAACTTGGACTATTGGTGCAGCAGAAAAGAGGAGAATTGAAGCGTTTGAAATGTGGTGTTACAGGAGAATGATGAAGATCAGATGGGTAGATAGGGTTATAAACGATGAGGTATTAAGACGAGTGGGAGAGGAGAGATGTTTCTGGCGACTGCTAATGAAGAGAAGAGATAAGTTGGTAGGACACAAACAAAGGTACCCAGGAATAGCAAGCTTAGTTATGGAAGGAAGGTTCGAGGACAAGAACTGTAGGGGTAGACCAAGGTTAGAATTTGTTAAACAGATTGCCTCGGATGTAGGGTGTGGTTGCTATGTAGAGAAGAAACGATTAGCTCAGGACATGGAGGAATGGAGAGTTGCATCAAACCAGTCAAAAGACTGAAGACTCAAACAACAACAACAACAACAACTAACAGTAAGAATTGTATCGACGTACACCCAGTCTGGCGAGGCACAATTCAGAAGAAATTTTGTTACTGGTTTTACGTCCCTTTTAACTAAAGTAGTTCGGCTTTTAGAGACTCTGGGTTGCCGGAATTTTATTCCGAAATGGATCTTTAACGTGCCAGCAAATGCACTGGCATGGCTCCCTCGCATTTACCCACCCTCAAATGCCAACTCATTGCGCCGAAAATCGATCCCGCTATATTTGGCTCAGCAGGCGAGTACGTTACCGCTGAGCCACGCAAACAGTCCAGAAGAAATGGGTTCGATTCCCAACTCAGCTGTCCTAGAAGGGTTTTTTCTCGGGTTTTCCTACTTCTACTCCAGTCATACGATGGGATAGTTCTTAATTTAAGGCCACTGTCACCTCCTCCCAAAACCAAGCCTCCATTACAAACACACACACTACTACAGCCATTACAATGGCACACGTTATCAGACAGGCACCTAAGTCAAAAAGACCGTAAATGTATCAACAATTACTCCACTTTTCATCCAGGACATACGGAGTTCTGCTTGCCGAACTGATCTAATATTCCTCGAGGACAAACAAGTCAATATGGGTTATCAAGTTAAGTCCCATATTTATGGATGCTATTTTACTGTAAAAAGAAGCATTGACATATTCTCTCCTGATAAAATTAGTGTTGTTCTTGATTCATTTATGGGCCTTTTGACTCCAAGGTCATGTATCCCCGTGTACTTGGTTGTGTGTAAAATTTGTATGATAACCTGTGTCATTTTGTTGTCTGTACTAGTGTGCATATTTGTAATTGAGGAAGGATTTGGGTAAGAAGTGGCCGTGACCTTAAGTTAGGTACCATCCTGGCATTTGCCTGGAGAAGAATTGGTAAACCACGGAAAACCACTTCCAGAACCCGCCTCTTCTCAGCTTTGCCTCATGAGGCTGAGTGTACCATGTTCCAGCCCTCAGACCACAATTGAATTTCTTGGCAGAGCCGGGAATCGAACCAGGGCCTCCACGGTGACAGTCAAGAATCTTAGCCACTACGCAACAATGCGTACGCTCTCTCTCCCTATACATCATTCAAAAAGGCCATTACAAGATTCCGTTCATCCTCAATCCTAACCCCCCTCGAGATCACGTACTATCTCAATTATACAGAGAGCTTCCAAGTTTTTTTTCAGTGTTGCCTTATTGACAATAATGCAGCTTTTCAGTCGGTCAACACAATCTGTATGCATATACATGGTGTTTAGAAGAAAGTGTCCGATATAGCAACAGGGGTTGTTAATTATCAGTGCTTCTGTAGCAACGATGTGTTCTTGTACGTGTTGCGATTACTAAGCCAATGCGATCTTCAGACACTACACATGTTAATACGAGATATCCACCGTTCTGTACATTTATGGTAAACCGTCTCCCGGGAAATTGCTGTTGGAGGGTAATGTACACTTTCCATTCGCCGTGTAATTTCTGTCCGTGGTAACTTCTCGCATCAAAGCCTCAAGTAACACATAACGACCCGGCCCGCCCCCACGCTCTCAAAGCGAATATGGTATCATTATCAGAATTCCGTGTAGACTCAGAACACTCTCCACGGTTACAAAATAATTGCATTAATTTGTATATATGGAGCCAGTTTCCTTCTCAGTATTGAACGAACTGATATCGTGCACTTGCGTGACTGTGGCTAATCCAAGGAATACAGCCTTATTCACCCTTACTACACACACTACGAATTCAGACTTAACTAAAATACTGTAGGCCTACGTTTCATCACTTTATCATTTTACGACTGTATTAAAAAGTGAGAAAGCAAGTTGGTGTAGCTCAAATATAGAACAACTTTCACGTTACACTTGAAGGTACCCCGCAGGGGCTCACAACTAGTGAGACTTGGCTTGGCGACCACGGGACCCCAGATGAGTCCGGCATTGCTTCCACTTAGTTTTTCCGGGCTCCTTACCGTCATCTCTTCTGTCGACCCTCCTCTGTCTATTTCCTGTCTTAATTGGTCCTTGTCGCATTCTTCCTCATGCCCTCATTTATCGAGGGTCAGCCCTCTTGTTTTCTTTTCATGATATGCCTCTCTGTCCTGGGCTAATCGTTTCATCTCTACATAGCTACCACACCTTAAATCCGAGGCAATCTGTGTAACATATTCTAACCCTGGTCTACCCCTACTGTTCTTATCCTCGACCCTTCCTTCTATAACTAAGTTTGCTATACCTGGGTTTCTTAATATGTGTCCTACCAACCTATCTCTTCTCTTCATTAGCAGTCGCCAGAAACATATCTCCTCTCCCACTCGTCTTTAATACCTATTCATTTGTTACTCTCTCTACCCATCTGATCTCCAATATTCTCCTGTAACACCACATTCCAAATGCTTCTATTCTTCTCTTTTCTGCTGCGCCAAGTTTCACTTCCATAGAGCGCCACGTTCAAGACAAAAACTTTCATAAATGGCTTTCTAATAAATAACTAAATCTATATTTGATGTCAACAGATTTTTTTCTGTAGAAATGCTTTCCTTGCCTGAGCCAACCTATTTTTAGCCTACTTTCGATTTTCGCAAAAAAAAGAAAGTAGACTTATAAGATATACACAGGGCCAAAAATTGTGAGTCTGTTGGTGTGTGAGTGTGTGTGGGATTCGGTATGTCTGTTCCCCCCCTATCAATTCATACATTATGAAACCGAATTGAACGAAATTTGGTACAGAGGTAGCACTAGCAAAGGACACCTCAGTGGCATGTTTATATCGTCGCCATCTTGACGGAAACGTAATGGCGGCCACCTAAATGTTCAAAGCTTAAATCAAATTACGACTAACCTAAATATCTGCTCTCTACCAAATTCTGCAACTACATACCTTCATCTAGGAGGCGGCTTTCGCCCAAACTACAAAGTCATCACCCAAATAGTTTCAAGATGGCGGATGTATGAATAATGCAAGTATAGCCAAGCCGTAACTTACGATTCAACAAGGCCTGGCCTTACCAAATACGCTCATCGTGCATAGTGAGGTTTAAACCGTCCTCAAGGAGGTGACAGGTAGGATATTAGCATATTAACATAGAACATGTAACTGCAGTAGTGACTAACAATTCTGGCTGACCGTGCAATATCGTGATTGTCCGTGGCCGTCTCGTTAGATCAAACCGGCCGCTATTGTTTGCTCGTAAATCCATATACTTCCGTAACGTCGTAAGTTTATATCCTTTTAGGAATGTACGGAATATGATAATACCTATTTAGTTTCAAATCTAATATATAAAAGTGAAAGTCTGTATGTATGTATGCATGTATATATGTTGGTTCCGTATACAAATCTACACCGTTCCACCAATCTCAACCATATTTTGCATACACATAGTTTAGGACCCAGAAGGAACCGCTGGCTACATGAATTTTCGATAGTCTTTCTCATTCTTCTGATTTTGGCCCTTTTTCACTCAAAAACAGGCTAATCAAATCATAAAATATACTCATGAAGGAATGGCAAGGCAGATAGTTTCCATGGCAACATAGCTCAAGTCGAGACACGGCCGACTGGATGCCAATTGCGCTCAGCACTACCGGTATAGAAAATGAGGATCTTTACTTGAAATCCCGTTAGTTACTCAACTGCTCACACAGCATTGTCAACCGAGTTTAGCATAACAAAGACTTGACACTATCTTCTTTCTACTATATATTTTTCAAATACCACTCACTCACTCACTCACTCATTCATTTATTCATCACGAAATCTCAGAAACCACCGAACGGATTGGAATGAAATCTGGTATGCAGCATCCTCAAGGGCCGCAAATGCCCACTAAGAGAGAAATATTGGCTATTCAGGTTCTAAAGGGGTGTTAAGGGGGTAGACCTGCATTTAATTGAATAGCAATATCTCCCGATTGGTTTCATGGGGGGATGTGATACTCGGCATATAAACTCATCATTAAAAATAAGAAGACATGTGTCTGAGGGTTTTTCAATGTGGTGTATATTATGAGGTGAAAGGGGTGAAAAGTGGGGATTAAAAGATTCTTAACGGAGCGTGTTTCTCCTAAACGACATAGGCTAAGAGTTTGAAACACAGCGAAAAAAAAATCAACATAAAAAAGAAGTAAATATGTGTTTGACAGTTTTTTTCATAAATCCAATTTAAGGGGCCCATGGGGAGAGATGAAATTCTGGGGGGGGGGGGACAGGAAAGAAAGTGTCCTAACTGATTGACTGACTGGCTCACTCATCAAACTCAGGGGGAAAAACTGCTTTAAAGTAAGTAAATAGCTGTTCGACAGTTTTTTTTTCATAAATCAAATTTAAGGGGTTCATGGGGAGGGGTGAAATTCTGAAAAAAGAAAATTGAAAGAAAATGTCCAGACTCACTTACTCACTCACTCATCATCGCCTAGCCAAAATTATTGAAGTTAGAAACATGACAGTTTGGGGATATGTTCATTGTATGTCAAAACCGTCTACTAAGGGAGGATTTTCGGATATTCAGGTTCTAAAGGGGTCTTAAGGTGGTTAAACCTGCATTTCATTGAATAACTATATCTCCCTTTTGGTTTCATTGGGGGATTTGATACACGGCATATAAACTTATCATTAAAAAGTAACATGGCACGTGTCTGAGGGTTTTTCGATGTGTTTATGAGGTTAAAGGGGTGAAAAGTGGGGATTGAAAGATTCCTAACGGAGCGTGTATCTCTTAAACGACATAGGCGGGGAGTTTGAAACTCAGCGGGGAAAAAAATCAGCATAAAAATATGTAAATATGTGTTTGACCGCTTTTCTATAAATCCAATTTAAGGGGCCCATGGGGAGGGGTGAAATTCGGGGGGAGGGACAGGAAAGAAAGTGTCCTAACTGATTGACTGACTGACTCACTCATCAAACTCACGGAAAAAAAAACTGCTTTAAAGTAAGTAAATAGCTTTTCGACAGTTTGTTTTTCAATCAAATTGAAGGGGTTCATCGGGAGGGGTGAAATTCTGAAGAAAAAAAATGAAAGGAAATGTCCTGACTCATTCACTCACTCATCATCGCCCAGCCAAAAATATTGAAGTTGGAAACATGACATTTCGGGGATATGTTCGTTGTATGTCAAAACCGTACACTAAGGGAGGTTTTTTGGATATTCGGGTTCTAAAGGGGTCTTAAGGGGGTTAAACCTGCATTTCATTGAATATCAATATCTCACGAGTGGTTTCATTTGTGGATGTGATACTCTGCATATAAACTAATCATTAAAAATACGCAGACATGTGTCTAAGCGTTTTTCGATGTGGTGTATTATTATGAGGTGAAAGGGCTGAAAAGTGGGGGTTGAAGGATTCCTAATGGAGCGTGTAGGCCTATCTCTTAAACGACATAGGCGAGAAATTTGAAACTCAGCGAAAAAAAAACAGCTTAAAAAGTAAGTAAATCGGTTTTCGACTGTTTTTTCATAAATTAATTTAAGGGGCCAATGGGGGTGGGGTGAAATTCTGGGGGGAAAATGGAGAGAAAGTGTCCTAACCGACTGACTCAGGGGAAAAAGACAGCTTAAGAAATAAGTTAATAGGTGTTCAAGCGTTTTTTAATCAATCCAATTTAAGGGGCCCATGGGGAGGGGTGAAATTCTGGTAAAATAAATGAAAGAAAATGTCCTGTCTGACTCACTCACTCATCACGCCCAGCGATAACTATTAAAGTTGGAAACATGACATTTTGGGAAGATGTTCGCTGTATGTCGAAAACGTTAACTAAGGAATGATTTTTGTTTATTCGGGTTTTAGAGACGTGTCAAGGGGGTAAACGTGCAATTCATTGAATAACGATATCTCATGAGTTGTTTGTTTGGGGATGTGATATTCGGTATATAAACTAATCATTAAAAATAATCAGACATATGTCTAAGGGTTTATCGATGTGGTGTATATTATGAGGTGAAAGGGGTGAAAATTGAGGATTGAGGGATTCTTGACGGAGCGTGTATCTCTGAAACGACATAGGCGTGAAGTTTGAAATTCGGTGGGAAAAAACAGCTTAAAATACAGGAAAATAGGTGTTCGAACGTTTTTTCATAAATCCAATTTAAGGGGCCCTTGGAGAGGGGTGAAATTCTGGGGGGGGGGGAAAACCAGGAAAGAAAGTGTCCTAACTGATTGACTCACTTACTCACTCATCAAACTCAGGGAGAAAACAGCTTTAAATAAGTAAATAGGTGTTTGGCCGTTTGTTTCATAAATCCAATTTAAGGGGTTCATGGGGAGGAGTGAAATTATCAAAAATAAATGAAAGAAAATGTCCTGACTGACTCACTCACTCATCATCGCCCAGCCAAAATTATTGAAGTTGGAAACATGAAATTTTGGGGATATGTTCGTTGTATGTCGAAAACGTCCACTAAGGAAAGAGTTTTGGATATTCAGGTTCTAAAGAGGTGTTAAGGGGGTAAACGTGCTTTCCATTGAATAACAATATCTCACGAGTGGTTTCATTTGGGGATGTGATACTTGGCACATATACTAATCATTAAAAATAAGCTGACAAATGTCTAATGGTTTTTCGATGTAGTGTATATTATGAGGTGAAAGGGATGAAAAGTGGGGGTTGAAAGATGAGCGTGTATCTCTTAAACGACATAGGGAGGAGTCTGAAACTCGGAGGAAATCTATCAGCTTAAAAATAAATAAACAAATGAATAAATAAATAAAATAAATAGGTGTTCGACCGTGTTTTCATAAATGCAATTTAAGGGGCATATGGGGAGGGGTGAACTTCTGGAAGAAAAACGTCCACTAAGGAAGGATTTTTGGATGTTTGCTATCATCGACCAACCAAAACTATTAAAGTTAGAAGAATGATATTTTGGGGATATGTTTGTTTGTTGTGTGTCGAAAACGTCTACTAAGGAGGGATTTTTGGGTATTCAGGTTCTAAAGTGGTGTTAACGGGGTTAAACCTGCATTTCATTGAAAAACAATATGATACGACTATGACGCGAGCGATGCGAGGCTAAAATTGAGATGGTGTGTGTCTGTGTATTACTCAATCTCGCAAGTACTGTAACGGCTACCTTCGTCGTTGGATATCGCTCTACAAGTTGGGCGATCATTTATAACGTTTCTACAGATATTACACTCAAGACTCCTTAAAACCACCTCATCGTTCTTATTTAGCATTGGCCTGTCTAGACAGACGACATACACTTTATTAATTTAGATTTACTGGGCGCCAGTTATCGTAGAGATAACACATTAAAATTTTATTTAGCCACGGCCGCTCCCTTCCTTGAGCCAAGATCTATCATCGGAGCGTAGGGCAATAAACTTGCTCTATGAGATACTATTTGCATTCCAACTATCCTATATATTCAACTCCCAATGAACAAGACATTTTAACTAATACTGGTTTATTTACAACAAAATTATTAACATTTGATCTGAGGTTTCGAGCTGTGTACAATATGTGCATTAATATTCCCTAATTGCGGGGCAATATTGACTGTCTTCTCGCTAGCGCTGATCTTCTGTGTTGATAATAACTCGGTCCACATACCTGGTGCCTTGTGGTTCAAAGTCCATCTCGTTGGTCTGCTTGCAGTCTAATTTGAGATCTTACGCCAACACACGTTTATTGACCTTTGAAAACATATGTTTTCTTCTTGTTGTTGTTGTTGTTGTTGCTGCTGCTTGTTTCTGAGTTTGATCATCATGGTAAGCAAATTTGAACAAACCAGGCTAATTGAATTCACTAAGTCCCATCTTACTGAGGGACTGACAGAGTCTACGACTCACAAAGTCAATGAGTGAGTGCGTGATCGAATAAGTGAATGACAGAATAGAATCTATAGAATAGCCAGTGCTGAAGTCGCGCTGGGCTTTTATACACTCTGAATGGTCCCGATGTTTCGCGGCATAAATTTGCCCGCGACCCATCAGACCAATTATAGCAAAGCATTTCTCAGTCCTCAAGCGACGCTAAAACTTCTCCGAGCGGGAATACAGGCCCGCGTACTTCAAATATTCCACTCAGAACCCGCTATTCCTCTCGTTGCGCATATATATATTCCGCCCAAATCTTTCTCCAAGCCCTTGTCTCCAGTCAGCGTGGCTTCGTTCCAGAAATACATCTTCTTGCAATATGTTGCTTCACCGTCCGTAACTTCTTCCAACCATGCCCGTCCTGTCTTTACAATTTAACTAATAAAACAGCCCTAGACCTCTATAAAAACCCTGTTTCTTAATCTGAGCACTTGACAATATTATATATGATTATGGTAATGACGTGAATATGGTATGGCCCCTCCCTTGATATTAATGGGTGAATAAAACGATATAACTTTGATATTTCAATAATAATAATAATAATAATAATAATTACACAATGACTTTAAAAATAATAATAATAATAATAATAATAATAATAATAATAATAATAATAATAATAATTTGTACCGTAATCAAGATTACGTTACAGTACCACTGGTCCGATTTACGTGAATTTTACATGGAAGTAGCTGATTTACCTGGTTAACATATAGGTTACTTTTGATTTCAATACTTTGCACTATTTAAAATGGCGACCATTTTAGTGACGTCACTGCACCCTTTGGTTTAAAACTTTCATATTTCCATTTCAAATAAAAAGAGAACGCTAAGAAATAGCAAAATTTTGATGGCATATGCGAGGTTTAAAATTACATTTTCTATCCGAAAGGTATCTGCAACTGTTAGCGAGTAAAACCTAAATTTGTGCTATAAAACACGGTCAACGCCGAGCGGTGTAGTTGGACAAAATGTTCCATCCTTAATCTCCCTCTGCGCAGCATCTCGCCTATCCCCTGTTTTAACTGTCACCTTCACATTTTAATTTATTTATGACGCGTAGCGAAGCACGGGTACTTCAGCTAGTGGTTTATAGAAACGGCACAAAACGCTAATGAAATCGTTCATTGCAAGACAAAATAGTCTAGACAGTTATACGAAAGCAGATATTAAACCAATGTTGTTATTGCTTGGTATAGCGTAATCGTAGCGTCTCTGACGCATAGCTTGGAGGTTCGTGAAATCCCAGCAGTTTTAAGTTTTTTTACTTAGTTTTATTTGTATTTATTGATTGATAACTACTCACACGTTATAATGTTAAGCATATATAGTGTGTATTTGCAATCGAAAATATACTTACAATACCACATATTTAAACACTCAACTACAGCGATTAAAATTCGTTGTCCTTTATCCGCGGTAGAGTCTATTGTTGTTGTTGTTGTTGTTGTTTTTGTTGTTGATTCTTTAGGGATTTTGTGGCATCATGGTCTTCTATCCAGGTGTACTTGGGGGCGTTTAGATGATGTCTGATAACCTGTGTCACTCTGATGTCTGTAGGCTTACTAGTGTGTGTTCTTTTATACGAGGAAGGATTTGGTTAGGAAGCTGTTGATTTGTTTCATTTGAGATGAATGGACATCATGATCATTTAGACACGTGTACTTGGGTGAGTGTTAAATTTTGTTTGATAGCTTGTGTTATTGTGTGTGAATATATTATTCAGGTGAGGATTCAATCAATCAAAGTATAATATCCGTACAGCACGTTGTATTTTAACAAGCTACTACAACCAACATTCAATTATACTCCTTGAAAAGGACATAGAGTTATTACTATACCCATGCGTTTAGGAGAAAATAGGCTACATGTTCTTAATTGAAGATATTGTTTATATCCCTTTTGCTTCACCCATCACTGGTTGTTTTGATTCCTAAGCAGCAAACTTTCACTTTTAACTTTTCACTTGTCAATTTGACGTCAATCGGGGTCCTGATTTCTTTCGGCTGCATTCCATTATGATTATTATGATGATTATTATTAATAATATTATGATTAGTAGGCCTATATACAGGCTGTCTCAAAAATGTACTAACACTTTGACTATAAAATGATTATTTATGAACATAGAGACAAGTTTAAAGGCTTCAATTATAGAAGAGACATGTAATTAAGACTCATGTTCACAAATGTTCAAATTGATGACCGTCAGTGTCAAGACAAAGCTGATAACGCGAAGCAATGGCTTCGCCAACGTTACGACAAAGTTAATTTGGAATTTCGTGACATTGTCTTTCAATTTCCAATTTCGTGTTGGAATGTAGGATTTCCAGCGCAGACGCTTCATTATGCGATGGACGCTATCTTTTGAGAGGTGTGTCTCTCGAGCCGTTTGTTGTAGTGATTTCGGTGGGGATCGAGTAAGGGCTTCCTGCACCTGCTCTCATTTTCTAGGACTGGTGGATGTCCGTGGTCGTCCAGAACGTTTCTTGTTGACGTTGTGAACGGTTCTATCTGCTCCAAATTTGTCTCTGATGCGAGCAACGGTCCGGTGCATTGGTGACGGTTTGTCAAACTCCTGGACACTGACGGTGATCAATTTGAACATTTGCGAACATGAGTCTTTAATTACTTGTCTCTTCTATATTTTGACCTTCTACTTGTCTCTACAGTATGTTCATAAATAATCATTTTATAGTCATTCAAAGTGTTAGTACATTTTTGTGACACCCTGTATATGAAATTAACATCAAAATACAAAACCATCACCGTCGGACTCTCTGCGAGCCACAGACACTGAAGGTAGCACTGGATGTCAAAATGTTCAGAGCTACTGAAGAGACAAAACATTACGTACTATAGCCTACTTGCAGTGGTCTTTTGTATTATCTGCATATGGTTTCTCTTCAAGGCAAGTTTCTCCTTTTCATTTTTCCAGACCATTTTGACTAAACCATTCAGAGGCAACAACTGGGATGACGAAAACTTCCTTCCTACAATACTAACATACGTAGAATTTATGAGTATGAATAATTTAACTGCTTAGAATTCCCTCTATATCTGTCCCCACCCTACCATCTTCCAGCAGTTCTTCTACTGATCTATGGTGGTGGTGTCAATGCTTTTGTTAGTAATGCCAATCAGTTCTAGGGGCATAATGTGGGCAAACAATTGCCTAGAAACTATCCTTGGTTTCTCCATGGGGAATTTGATGTAGATATATCACATCACTTCAGAGGCATTATAAAGCAACCTCATAAAACCAGAGACGGTATAAGAGGCTGGAGAAATTACGTACTGCTATTTACGTCAAAGTAAACGACTTCTGTATTTCTTGTATTTAGGATGGGACTTAGCGTATTAAACTCCAAAGACTACAGAGGACTCAGTGTATATAAATAGTGTTACATACGAAATATATATTAATTTCAACCATTTAACTAATTGTTGCCTTAGCACAAAGTTCGTAATATACGTAAATTTAACATATTATTAGTATTAAGCATCAATTGAATAATGTTAGTGTTCTAGAGTTAAGCGATATATGTGGCTGAGATCAGCGGCAACTAGCTGATATTTGCGCCTTTTCTCAGCCACCCTATTCTGTAAGTTTTCATCGAGTTGCTGAACTGCTATGCCCAAGATAGCGGGTTCAAACCCGGCCGAAGTCGTCGGATTTTTTAAGAGCGTTAAAAATCCTTCAGTATGCCTTCCTTCGGAGGGGAAGTAAAGCCGGCGGTCCCATGTCATAGATTTATGGCATGTTAAAGATCCTTTCACAGACTAAACTTGTGTAAAGCAAAATTTGTTAGGTTAGATTTCGTCAGAACGCTCTATCAAAGTTCCAACGTTCACCACTAGGTATCATTGATATCTGGTGGCGAAAGTTGGAACTACTTAAAATTGAACGGAACTGGTAGCTCGCCCTTTAGGGTGTCCGCTGGAAGCAGCTACAGACTCAGGCGAGCCGAACATGTCCTCGGACACTCCCGGCACTAAAAGCCATACGATAAATAAATAAATAAATATTTCTATGAAATGTCTATTGGCTTTTTGAGTAGGGAATGCTTACCTGCCCCAGATACGCCCTTAGTCACGTGGTATAGCAAACTAGGCCATGCATTACTTGGAACTTGCAACAGTGCGACAGACGGCCATTTGAAAGACACTGGCGTCAGACATGGAACGTCTCAATCTCTTTAAGTACAGCCGGACTCAGCTGCTGTTTTATGGGTGGCTGTCTCAACCAGAGGGACGGCTGGCAGTATCGAGTGTGGTGGCTTGGAAATACAGTATCACTCACTGAATTAGTCGACCCCATCATTCACTCGGGGACTTCCAATGATGGCATTCTATAATCACCAGTGCTAGAATTGTGTGCTCATGTTAGTGATTGAAACTTCAATAAGGGACTTGGGACATATTTGGTTATCAAACTCGTGTCGAATAGCCTATGCTATTATGGAGACTACAGTAGTGTGTAAATGCAGTCGGTTTCAGTAGCGCAGTTGGCTAAGAGGTTTTATAAACACTAGCCAACATACGTCTCACAATCTCTCTTTAATTATTTGAGGGGTTATCTAGAATTTTAGCCCCTATGTGCATATATCCTTGGTGTTATGTATAGCAAGAAGAAATGTTGTTATTGTTGGTTAATTTAGGGGTTTTGCAACATCGAGGTCATGCAGCCCCATGCACTAGGATGTGTGTTGAATCTGATAAACTGTGTCATTGTAATGGCTATACTAGTGTGTGCATGAATGATATGGCTAGGATGTGGGTAGGAATTTTCCGTGGCCTTAAGTAAGGTACCATCCCAGCATTTACCTGAAGAAAAAGTGGGGAAACCACGGAAAACCACTTACGAATTTTCACTTAGCCTACAGTTTGTTTTGTTTCTAAATGAAAACTTATTTTTTTCTACTTTAAGGGAATGTATGGTTTTAACATGTTTCAAGCATAAATATGCTCAGAAAGTTGATTTAAATGGACCAGAGCTCACGTGCCTAACCATAATTCAAACCTTTAAACTTAAGTTACTCAATAAGTAAAAATTGTGTTCTTTATTGTTTTAAACATTAATAACTCAAGTCTTAATTCACCTATCAACCTCAACAAGGTCTCAAATTAAATATCATTAAATAGCAAATGTCATGTAATAAAGTTGCGAAAACAATGTGTCCCCATTCAAAAACTGAATGTGAAGAAAAGAAAAAAAAATATTATTTTTATTTTATTTTGAAATAATGTGTTATACTTCTTGGTAAAACAGTGATGGAGCACATCATAAACACTAATGCTAATAGTTATGTGAAAGGAAAAAGGAAATAAATTCATTGAGGTAGTTGCTAGGTGATCTCAAACAATGCCAATTTGTTTCGCAAAAAAAATGTTTACCCTTCGAATTGTAAATTAACCATTATGATGGTGTAACTGCCTTTATTTTCATCTCTACAAAAAAGTATTCAAAAATTGTCGTTCAAAATTTGGACATTTTCTTAAAACGCACATGAATACAATTAAAATCTAAATAGTAGGCTATTAAAGCTACCATTAGTCAATAAATATATTATTATTAGTTCAATGTACTAGGAACAATTTCGACCACAATGTGGTCATCATCAGCAGTCTTAACAAATTGTCGGAAGGAAATATTTAAAAAAGAAGTTGAAAATAGTTGAAACCAGGAGAACTGCGTATGTTAAGGCGTTCTTCTGATCACATACGCAGTTTGCCTGACAGTGGTGGACAAACGGCAGTATATCTTACAGGGGAGTTTTCTCTCCCGTATATGGGTCGGCTGCACTTGCGATCGGCGATGCCATTTCAAAAGCTTGTCAGCACACCCACACATGGGCGACTGTTGATGTAATGGCGTCTTAGCCTTGCCACTAGATGCAGGTACTCAGCGCACCTGCACGGAATGCAGACCGCAGCGCTGCAACGGCGTTATATCACAACGGGTATTACTTAGAAAACAGCCCTCCTATGTTATATTTCTCAAATGCTCTTAAAATATTCCAATACTACCCAAACTAATGTTATTTCTACGTACTGATATGAACAGGATCATTTTAAGAGCTTCCTTATTGACGATTAATCTAATTGAAATACCAATGGCTACTTAATCAATTATTTATTAAATATCCATTGATTTTTCATTTACAAAGTTATTTAACCAAATATACAAATTATTTTCTAAGAAACTCATACAAGTTCTGTGTTTCTCACAAGATTTAAAATCAAACAGAATTTGTAATAAAACTCAGCAATTTTTCTAGGTTTTTGCCGTGTCCTGTGTGGGGTTTTGCCTAGGACACCAAGCTGGCTCATCAGCGGGTTCTTGGTGCCCTCACTTGGACCCCAACAGAAGTAGCGAACTGTGCGCTACCTAATTTTTTATGAAGCACACTTGCGCCTCTTTACTGGGAGAACTAAAAGCTCAAGCAGCCATAACCTCCCTATGTAGGCTTCCAAAAATTTGGTGTATTGGTATGCACGGCCAGTGAATTAAAACTCAGCAATTCTTCTAGGTTCGTGCCGTGTCTTGTTTTATTTCACTGGCCGTGAAAGCCAATATACCAAGAATTTGTAACTTTTATAACTAAAAGGAATGTTAATTATACGTTATAAACCAAATATAAATCTTCTTCCAATATTTATCCATTGGGTGTGCTTCTTGAGAAATACTCTACAAGACACAAAATGTTGAATGGTAATCATACAGAATTATTCTACAAAGAGAATGAAATATCTTAAATTGATTGGAAAAAAAAGTTTGGTACTTTTCAGTCGGTCAACTCGATTGTACCCTAATGAGATGGGGTCATCCAAGTGTATTTATTAATCTCATGTATTTTTAACCTTTTCGATTTTTGCAAAAAATGAAAGTAGACTTAATGAGATCTACACAGGACCAAACATTGTGTGTGTGTCTGTCTGTCTCTGTATGTGTGTGTGTGTGTGTGTGTGTGTGTGCGTGTGTGTGAGTGTGTGTACTCTGAATGTCTGTCTCCCCCTATCAATTCGAACATGGTGAAACCGAATTGAACGAAATTTGGTACAGAGGTAGAACTAGCAAAGGGCACCTCAGTGTCATGGTTTATATCGCCGCCGTCTTGACGAAAACGTAATGGCGGCCACCCAAATGTTGAAAGCTGAAATCAAATTACGACTAACCTCAAAATCTGATCACTGCCAAATTTTACAACATTATACTTTTATGTATGAAGAATCTTTTGAACAAACTGCAAGGTCATCAGTCCAATACTTTGTGGATGGCGGCCATGTATGAGTGCAAATCGATTCCCGCGATCAATTCAAACACGGTGAAATCGACTTGAACAGAATTTGGTACAGAGGTACCACTAGCAAAGAGCACCTAGGTGTCATGTTTCATATCGCCGCCTTCTTGACGGAAACGTAATGGCAGCCACCAAAATGTTCAAAGCTTAAATCAAATTACGTCTAACCTAATCATCTGATCTCTACCAAATTTGGCAACATTATACCTTTATGTAGAGAAAATCTTTTGACCAAACTACAAGGTCATCAGCTCAATAATTTGTGGATGGCGGCCATGTATGTGTACAAATCGATTCCCCCTATCTTTTCAAACACGGTGAAACCGAATTGAATGAAATTTTTCACAGAGGTAGCACTAACAAAGGGCACCTCAGTGTCATGTTTTATATTGCCCCGCCATCTTAACGGAAACGTAATGGTGGCCACCCAAATGTTAAAAGCTTAAATAAAATTACGACCAAACTAATCATCTGATCTCTACCAAATTTTGCAACAACATACCTTTATGTGAGATGCGTTCTTTGACCAAGCTACAAGGTCATATGTTGTCCAATAGTTTGCAGATAGCGGACATGTATGTGTGAAAATCGGTTCCCTATATCAATTCAAATACGGTGGAACCGAATTGAATGTTTTTTTTTTTTGTTTTTTTTTTCAGAGGTAGCACTAGCATATATGTATATGTATATGTTTAATGTCCTTATAGCACGTTGTATTTTAACTACTACAACCAACATTCAATTATACGCCTTGAAATGGACAAAGAGTTATTATACCCATGCATTTAGGAGAAAGTAGGCTATATGTTATTTACTGAACATCTTTTTTTGTTTCTTTTGGGATTAGTAAAACTTTTGTTTACTAAGGCAACACTGAAAAATGGCTTCAAACACCATAATGATTGAAAAAACTCACGTGTTGTAATATTGTCGAATGCCCAATTTACACTTCGTACAGAAATTCGTACTAGTCAAATAAATATTAGCCAACTGTAGTTCATGAATAAGAAATGTAACCTTACGGAATATTGTGGTTGTGATGCATATAGCTGAAATATCAAAGAATTCGAATGGGTATTATGAGTGTTTATTTCATAAGCTGTTCCACAGACACTCTGTAAATTGTGCCCAATGTTATCTCGACGACTACCAGGTCGCTTATCTCTTCACATTGCGTCAATGGCCAGACAGCTCCACGGGGACAGAGTGCAAATGACATGGAAGGCTATATCGGAGTATGAGATAAAACGTCACGGGTTGGGTTATATATTGGCTTCTGACAAACCAATAAATAGTCATCTCCAAACCAGGAAATGCAGTTGATATATGAATTTTTAACCATTAATAGTCCACAATACTATCATATTGACAACCCTCGTATAACCTACGTGATTGGTTTCATTTCAAGACTTTCCAACTTTCCGATTTTACTTAAAAAAGAAAAAATGACTAAAATGTAGCCTATTCAACTTGTTTGGGATGGTAATAATATCAATCAAACTAAGATTTTTCTGATGATTAAGATATCCCCAGTCTTTAAAAGAAACAAAAACAACAACAAAATGAGCATCTACAGGGTAGGATGAAATTTACTTTGCGGCAAATGTTCTTTCCTGTTTTCATAGTGTTCACACATTAACACAAGGTAGTTCTTTTCTTCTCTCTCTTGTGGCCCCCTGAGAGGCCGAGTGCAGGTCTTTATAGTTGACGCCCGTGGGAGAATTGCGCGTCGGGATGAGAGATGGAATGGATGAATATGAATGAAACTGGGCAAGGATGTGGAAGAAAGCGGCCGTGGCCTGTCAGAAGGGACCGTCCCAGCACATGCCTGGTGTTGAAAATGGGGAAACCACGGAACACCATTTCAAGGACGGCCGGCGGTGGGGCTCGAACGCACGCGTCTACCGAGTCAGGAGAGAGCTTGGCCCCATGACCTAACGCTGCGCTTTAGCCAGCGTAGCTACTGCTGTCGGTAATAACAAGGTAGTCAAGGTTTTGTGCTACGCTAAACAATTACTTTTCCTACACCACACTACTATTTTAATAGATTCGAGTAATCAACTAAAGTAGGTTAGCGGCTTCGGTGGCGTAGTTGGTAGCATGCTGAGCTGCTATGCCCAAGATAGCGGGTTCAAACCCGGCCGAAGCCGTCGGATTTTTTAAGAGCGTTAAAAATCCATCAGTATGCCTTCCTTCGGAGGGGAAGTAAAGTCGGCGGTCCCATGTCATAGATTTATGGCATGTTAAAGATCTTTCCACTAATTACACCTGTGTGAAACTAAATTGGATAGGTTAAGAATGTAAACAACGCTCTTAGGTTGCTACGTTCGTTGCCAAGAGCCGACTGCGGTGGCGTCTAGTAGCTAGTTCTGAACTAGGCCTAGTAGTCGTTGACGGTGGCGCTTGGCGGCAAAAGTAGGAACTATTTGAAAATTCAAAGTTGCAGTCCCTACTTGAATTTAAAAAAAAACAGATACACACACTAATACAGTCATCACAATTAACACCGGTTATCAGACAGATTCTACACACACCCAAAGTACACGGGGCTACATGACCGCGTTGTCGCAGCCCCTAAACTAAGGAACCAACCAACCAACCAAAGTAGGTTAATCGTATTTTTTTAGATTAATCGGTAAATCAGTCCAATTAATCGATTAAATCGAAAGATCTAAAAATACGATTAACCCATCAACGTGCTTTAGTCGATTATTCGAACCGATTAAAAATAGTAGTGTGGTGTAGGAAACGTAATTGTTTTGCGTAGCACAAAACCTGTGTAGTGTCTTATTATTTGCCATTTGGCGCGCTAGCATCAGCTATTGTAAGATTGGCAGGTCATTTAAGTTAACTGGGGCTCATACCTTTGCTTCATGAAGATAAAAGCGATAATACAGTATCTCCTTAATTGCTTTCTTCTAATTAAATGCTTTTGAATTTATTTATTTTTACTTGCACGCCACAAGCACAATTAAAATATAAAATTATTATCTTATACATAGCAAATAGAATTATAATCATTTTAAAATATATTATTCAAACGTGTTTTTTCTCGAACTGATTGTGAAATCGACTAAACTTTGATTAATCGACCAATTAATCAAATTTTAGTCGATTTCACACAGTACCAAATCAAAGTTTTTAATCGATCGACAGCAAAAATTGCCAAAAACCATTACATCTCTATAAGACAAAGGCCTCCTACCATCCGGTAGGGGTAGCTCAACTGAACTTACTGAGTAAGCTAGTCTCTCAGAGTTTGTTTTTCCTGTAATGTTATGTTCCAAGCTATTTAACATAATAATCACTTATTGTCCATTGACCTTATTCCAGTAATGCTAAACCCTAAAAGTTCTGACTGTATATCTGAACGTGTTACATTCATCATCATCATCCTCCTCTACGGCTTATCCCAATTAATTGGGGTCGCCAGAGCCAACCCGGCTCATTTTTTTGTTTTGGCTGGGAATTTAAGACCGGATGCCCTTCCTGACGCCACGTGATTTTTCAGGTGAAAATTTCGCCCAGCTGTCACCGGGATTCGATCCCCGGCCGTCCGGGTGAGAGACGAGCAGCTAAGCCACTACGCCATCACGCTCCCCATCTGAACGTGTTGCATTGCTTACTGTTAATTGTACATACTAGCGGACCCGTACGGGAACTCTCGCATAATGGCTTGTGTGCGCCCCATGTGTTCAGACTACCCGCCCGGCTAGTGCTACGCGGGCTGGACGCGCCAGAGTTCTGGCAGGGGCTATCGTCTTGTTTATTTGTTTAAAAGCACTTAATAAACAAATAAATATATTTACGCCGACTTTTCAAGAAATGTAAGATTTTTCCTGTACTATTGAGACGATTTGTAAGATTTTGGTACGAACCACACCTTCTAACTCCCTCTGGGTTGTTAGCTTGAGTTTTGTGAAACATACATTTTAGCGTATTATACAGGATGAACAAAAAAAATGCCGCACTTGGAGGTCTGCATGCGATTCCTCATCCAATTGCAAGACAAAAGTTTCAATAGGAAAATCGGATCCGGTGCTGTTTGAAAACAAAAGTATGAAAACGAGAAGCTGGCAACACTGTCACATCCTGTAGTGCATCGGAATGTACAGAGAAAGCTCTGGCAGAGCACAGAGTTCCTGCGACCTGCTTTTGGCCACGCTGCATGCAGTTACAGCGTTGCCGGAGCTTCGTTTCTTAACACGCATTTCTGTTAAACATATTGTCGGGAAGCGGCTTCGGTGGCGTAGTTGGTAGCATGCTGAGCTTCTATGCCCAAGATCGTGGGTTCAAACCCGGCCGAAGATGTCGGATTTTTTAAGAGCGTTAAAAATCCCTCAGTATGCCTTCCTTCGGAGGGGAAGTAAAGCCGGCGGTCCCATGTCATAGATTTATGGCATGTTAAAGAACCTTCCACTAATTACACATGTGTGAAGCTAAATTATAATATAGGTTAAACATTCGACAAACGCTCTTAGGTTCCGACGTTCGTCGCCAGGAGCCGACTGCGGTGGCATCTGGTAATGAAGTTCTGAACTAGTAGTCATTGACGGTGGCGTTTGGCGGCAAAATTAGGAACTACTTGAAAAAATGCAATATCTGCAGTCCTCATTTGAATTGAAAACAGATAACACACACTAATAGTCATCACAATTAACACCGGTTATCGGACATATTCTACACACACCCAAAGTACACGGGGCTACATGACCGCGTTGTCGCAGCCCCTAAACTGAGGAACCAACCAACCTATTGGCGGGACTCGGTTTAGCCACATAAACTTTTGTCGTGAATTTCGACGAGGAACCGCATGCTGACCTCCAAGTGCGACATTTTTTTGTTCACCCTGTATATACAGTAGATTGTAGCTTCGAAGCCATTTTTCAGTGTTGCCATATTGACAATTGATATTGTAAGTTTTCAGTCGGTCAACACAATATAATCCCAATTACTGGGACATGCGAGAGAAAACTGAAACAATTATATGAGATCAAAGAATATTTATTTGTTATGGACTACAGAAGAGCTAAAAAGGAATGACATGTTTCGCTCGTCAAGCGAGCATTATCAGAACCGAATATAAAAGATATACGATCAAGTGTATGAATGTCGTCCGTATTTATTGATTGTTGTTTCTTGTTGTTTCATTTGAGGGACTAAGACATCGTGGTCGTTAATCCCCTTGTACTTGAGTGTGTGTAGAATTATGTGGTGACTGTAGTAGTGCGTTCATTTGTAATTCAGGTGAGGATTGGGGAGGAGGTGGCCGAGGCCTTAAGTTAGGAAACATCCCGGCATTTGCCTGGAATATATGTGGGGAAAACCACGGAAAACCACTTTCATTTTCGAGATCTCAGACAGAAATGCATTTGCTTGGCAGAGCTGGATATTGAACTCGGATCTCCAGGCCGACAGTCAAGAATGACAGCCACTACATCAGTAAATGGACGTAGTTATTGGAAAGATTACTCAGATCCTTAGCAATGGGAACCAGTACCTTGGGCACAGGAGGCGAGTATCGCAACTACCGAATACCAACTGCACAAATTTCCTCTAAAGAAGCTGCTTGTGTCTTAATAAAGCGAACTGAGTTCAATTCCTGGTTAGGTAGAGTGAGAAATTCGGGGTGAAATATTATTTTCAGTAGGCTATTTAGGATTCCACGTAAAACTACGAGCTTGCTCGCTTTAATTTTCACTAATTAGCATCATTTGGTCAAAAACTGATCTCTTTTGGGTCAAACTTAGGATACTTGGCTATCAATAAACTAAATAGAAACACGCACATGTAATACACCTTAGACAATAACATTTTTAAATTAATCTTTATTAATTAAATACCAGTTTCGGACACATTGAACAGCTTTTAATCAAGGACCATCATCATTTTCCATATCGCATCAAAATGTTATCATTGGAACAGAGGATTTTTACAACAAACATTCCAACCTTTGCTCCACTCAGCAAAGATTTTCTTCATTTCATAGAAAGACCTATCAAGATTTTTAAAGAACAATTTTTAGTCTATGGGAATACAAACAAAAACATTTTTTTAAATGTATGTCATTCTTTAACAAAAATATTCTATACGACGCAGTGCTCGTCTTTCGCCCGGACGGATTTGAATCCCGGTGACAGTGGGGTGGAATATCCAAATGAAAAATCACGTGTCGTCAGGAAGGGCATCTAGGCTTACATCCTCAGCAAAAACCAAAATGAGCCTGGTTGGCTCTGGCGACCCCAATTAATTGGGAAGATTCTATACTAGCAATCCGGCTCGGCTTCGCCCGGGAACAGTAGTGACTGCATTAAGTGATAAGCGCTTCTTTACGATGTCAATGAACTAAGATTTATATCCGTTTTACGTCTCGGCATGAAGGGTTAAAATCACTGACTGGACTATATATTATCATGGAGATGCATTTGCAACAAATTCTTGTCAGACGTAATTTAAGAATGGCGAGGTGCATGAAACACAAATCCCCCTTCCCGTCAATCTAAAAACACGTATAGTGGACAATATATTGAATATAGAGCTGTGCTCTCGCGTACGTGTTTATAGAACGTTTCATGCTGAACAATTCTTACACTCATTGTATAATGATATTTTCAACGGTTTGCCCAGAGTAAGCTTAACAAGCGCACGGACGCCCGGATTTTTTCGACTTTTTCTCTGAAATCGATACTGCTTGACTTCCTTTGATCATAAATAAATTATTTTCTACAGAAACCTTCCTCGAGGTATCCTTTACAGAATGGTGAACACCGCATCAAAATCCATGCAGTGGTTTTCGAGATTACCCGTGACATCCAAGAATCGGGGACTTGGGTTTATACTTAGTAGAGATTATACGCCAATCAGTATAATTTAATATAATATAATCCCCCTTCCGTCCAATCTTAAATTGACTGTGAATATTGCGGAACGAAAAGTTCTCAGGCGAAATGAGAGTTGCACTTCCAGGGAATGGCGAGGTTAATGAAATTCAAATCCCCCTTCCGTCCAATCTTAACTTGACTGTGTTTCACAGGCGAAATGAAGAAAACCCGAGTTGCAATTCCAGGTAAACTACCAACACAACCATCCTTCTCAGAAGTGTTAACTCAACACGACTCGATGGTTTGTTGCTGGCTGTATCTGGGGCAATAGGTTCGCCCGAAAGCTAGGCTGTAACAGGGTTGATTGACTCGCCCTTAGCTAGCTAGTAAACTGTCGCCTCAGTGTTGTTGAATGGACATGGTTGAAAAAAATTAAAACGTAGAAACACTTATAGTGGGCGATGTATTGAAGATAGACATATACTCTCATGGACTTTTTGTAGAACTTTTCATGCTGAACAGTTCTTACACTCATAGTATTTAGATATTTTTAACGGTTTGCCCAGCGTAAGCTTAAAAAGCGCTCGGACGCCAGAAATCATCCTCGAGATATCCTTTACAGAATGGTGAAAACCGCATCAAAATCCATCCAGTGGTTCTCGAGTTTGCCCGTAACATCCAAGAATCGGGGCCTTAAGGAGAGATTATCATTTGTGATAGAACTGTTTTTAAATATATTTTTAGAAAAAAATTAATAGGAAAGACCAAGTTTAATATTGTTTTCGAAAGGTTTGCTCGCAGTTTACCATTCGTTTTTTCTTTTTTTCTTTCTTTCTTTCTTTCTTTCTTTCTTTCTTTCTTGAAAACTGAAGAAGGCCATACATAATGTGGCCGAAACTTGCATTTAATTAATGAATATTAATTTAAAAATTGTATTGCATAATGTGTATTAGATTTATTGAATACCTATGGGTATTTCTACTCAGATTGATTATCAATAAGTAAACAAGAAATATGACTAAGTTAATATCATTACGTATCAATAAACTGTTTGGGATGAGCTCGTCTGGATCAGTACTGATAGACTACTTCGATTAGGCTCGCTCCTTTGAAAGCCTCAAAAGTCTTTGAAGATAATGCATGTATTTAGTCCAGTCATTTGGTAGTTTGTACAGGAAAAATTAGGGGAGGGGGAGTTCAGGGGGCTAAATGGTGGGACACACTAGCCTGACGGGATATGCAAACAAGGCTTTGAAAGTCTGAAATATGAAGATATTGGCTAACTTGAAAACTATGGTCAATCTTTAGCGCAATATAGCGCTCAAACAAAAAGCTAGCGAGCTGGTTCTAGTCTTATGTTTTAGGAAATTTTATCAGCTTTCTTCTGGATAAAAAGTGATTTTTCTCTAGGATGCTTTGTTTTGGAGTTAAAAGCGAGAAAGTAAAATAACTTCCGAACTTTTATGTTTTTTCGCCATTTTTATGGTGAAGCCATATCCGAATCTAGATGATAACTGGATTTTCAGATTCATCACCCCAAAAAACATATAGATCCGTCGAGAAATATTCTTCAGCAATTTTTTCCTGAATCGACTGCATTCCGTCACCAAATTACTGGACTAGTTAGCCTTTCAAGGTATGAGTGCCGCTGAAAATGGGCTGCTCCAGCGTTTGTTGATCATAGCAACTGGAGCCTTGCGGGACGAGGAGGGGGACACGGCGATGACACATTGCAGTCTCCACATACAGTAAGTCAAGCAGCATTGCACGCGTTACTTGTGTTAGACAGAAGTTATTCTGTAAATTGTGAACGGGAAGACTAATAATGATATTAAATGGGCAAAGTAAGAATGGTGCGCTTCTAATTGTTTATCAGAAGCACAGCTAACCTTAAAAGGAGAGTAAAACTATGACATGCTATTGGAGCTGAGTCTTACCCTACCCACGCAACTGTACCTGTCAACCAAGCAGTCTGTCAGTGCGACACATGTATACAAAGAATAGTTCCCACCTCCGCCGTCAGCACTCGTATTTTGAAAGGCTAATACTCCCATGGCTATATGACAGCTGTAATAATATAATAATATCGTATGGCCACGGGTGCTGGGTGCAAGCTTTATATCAATTTCTTTTGTTCCTTGAAGCACTATGAAAGTCAAGGAGGCTAGATATCTAAGCTCTTTGACACTATAGCGCTTTCTAGTAGAGAAATGAGGAACTATGTATTGGCGGAAAATCCCGAGATTATTTTTGCCATTATGAACACGGCCTACTGAATTCAAATGGGTTCTGTAACATGCCAATATCGTATGACATGCGTATCGTGATTTTTGCCGCCTTTCAAAGGAGTGAACCTGCAAGCTTGGGGCAATTAATCCGACACGATAACCACTCAGCTGTGAAGGTTCACATAACCACCTGCCATCAGTGCAACACCATGTACAGTGCACCAAAGTGACCAGTGAGCTCTTTCAAGGGGATGACTAACTTATCCTCCGTATACACCCCAGCCTCAAAACGTAAGTTCTCGCAATATGCAAATATCATTTCCAAGCGCCAACTGAACTCCCCTCATGACCATAAAATGTAATACACAAGACTTGATGTGGTGTGTCTTCGTTTGCTTAACCTAACGGAAGAAGAGCCTGTGAGATATTTTGTGAACACCTCGGGTCTACGAGATGAAGTCTTCGAGAGTGGAGAAGATAAGAACCAACTCTGGAATAAACTCTCCCAGAAGACGGTTATATCACAGTAATGAGGATTCCATCGATGTGAGGTCTAAAGCCAAGGACAATGGCGAACTTGAAGATGAAGCACGGAAATTTAACTGAACTTCTGTTCTTATCTCTTACGGTCACTCTACATTACCTGGACATCTCACTTACTAATTATACAATCCCGAGTGAGTCTGTTCTTTTTAACCACTTTGTCCGCCTCGTGTAGTGGCTACCAGCACTCTTGACTGTCACCACGGAGGCCCGGGTTCGATTTACGGCTCCGCTAAGAAATTTATTTCTGGTTTGAGGACTGGAACAGGATACACTCAGCCTCGTGAGGCAAAACTGAGAAGAGGCGGATTTGATTCCCACCTCATCCATCCTGGAAGTGGTTTTCCGTGGTTTCCCACATCTACTCCAGGCGAACGCCGGGATGGTTCCGAAATTAAGTCCACGGCAGCCTATTTCTCAACCCTCATCTGAATTGCATGTACACACATTAATACAGCCATTGCAGAAACACGGGCTATCAGACAAATTCCACACACACCCAAGTACACGGAGTCAAATGATGACGATGTCGCAAAGCCTATAAATTAATTAACAACTTGTTAACCTCACTTCCATGTCAAAGGCAGCACGTCGCTGAGAGAATCGGAGATGATTTACAACCTCAGTAGCAACCTAGATTCTGAAGCACAGGTATTGTTGTTTGGCTACTTAATTTGCTACTTAGTCGTGCGCGTCAAGTAGCACATCACGACTGGAACAAGAAGCTGGAATACGGAGATCGAAGAATCTTGGGCATCGTGATTGGTGTTTACCCCTAGTTCTTCCCCGGCATTTTCGACACTATCCCAGGCAAATCCCAGTACATTGGACTGATGTACACATTATGTCCTTCAAGTGTACTATGTGAAATCGCCATGGCTCGTGTACATTGACCCCATGATTTTACAATTATTAAGAATTAGGTTACCGACCACTAGAACTCAGCCGAGTCGACCATTGCTTCCCCACTTACTAGTCTCCTTTCCCTTCTTTCCTATCGAACTCCCTTGGGCTATTTTTTCTTTTCTTCTAACGGATTGTTTTTGATCAGTTTTATGAATATATAAATTCCAACAATATCCTAAATCTGAACCAATCTGGTTATAAATCAAAACATAGTACTCTGACAGCCCTTATCAAAGTCACAGACGACATTCGTCTAGCAATGGACCGGAAGGAAATAACTATATTATCTCTATTCGAGTTCAACAAAGCTTTTGACAGAGTTCACCATGAGATCCTACTCGTTAAATTAAGAAATCTAGGCCTTTCGAAGTCAGTAACGAACTGGTTTAGGTCTTACCTAACAGGCAGATGTCAGAGCGTAGTCCTAGCAGATGACAATGTTTCAGAATGGTGTGAAGTGACAACAGGTGTGCCGCAGGGTTCGGTCCTTGGTCCACTCCTGTTCTCCGTGTATATAAATGACCTTCCATCTGTCCTTAAATTCTGTCAACATCATATGTACGCAGATTACCTTCAGCTAGATCTACACACGGATCTGAAATCCATTCATTTGAACGTAGCTCTAATTAACAGTGACATTCAAAGCCTATCTCAGTACGCACTCGATCATAATCTAATACTTAACTTCGAAAAAACGCAACCGATCATCATCGGCTATGCCAAATTACTCAGTTCCCTACCTGACCCAGTACCACCTTTACAGCTTGCATCCCAAACAGTTCCGTACCAGTCGGCAGTAAGAAATCTGGGAGTTATTTTTGACTCTCGATTATCGTGGTAGGATCACACAAACATGATTCTGAAAAGGGTTGCATCGTCATTATATCAAATTAGGCGAACTTGCTTCTATTTGCCTCAAAATGTACGAAAGATACTGATACAGAGTTTGATATTACCAATATTTGACTATGGATCTATAATTTACCATGATATGGGAGAGGTCCTCAATACAAAATTGCAAAGAATGCAAAATGCTTGCTTACAGTTTGTTCTCAATGTACCAAGAGAGTCTAATATAACTCCATTTTACGTCCAGATTGGATGGCTAAAGTTAAAGGAACGAAGACAGTATGCCATGGCTCTGACTGTGATAAAAATTCTAAAATTCAAAATTCCGTCTTATATTTACTGCACACTAACTCCCATGCAATCAGTGCATAACCGTGCGAATAGACACACTGCACAAATGCTCCAGATACCTCATCACAGAACCGAAAAATGCAAAGGTTCATTCCGTATTTCAGCTAGTATTCTCTGGAATAAATATAAATTGCACCAGTATTCAGGACTTCCTATCAGAGCGATAAAACACTCCCTTCATTGTAATCTATCAGCTATACAATTATCATGTTCAAGGTGAACGGATGTAATAACAAGAACTTCTATTGTCAACTGTATGTATAGGTTAATTTTTTTCTTTCTTCATTTATTCTATTGTATTTAACCGCCCTCTGAATGAAGAGAGCTGCATAAAGAGGCTTTGTAGCCTCAGTGGCCTGTATAAGAGAAACAATAAATTCAAATTCAAATTCAAATCCTCAAGCCAGAGGTTTCATTCATTTATCTCCCTTAATTGATCCGTCTTTGTTTCATTTCTCATTACCCGAATATATGAGGAGGTCAGAATATTTCAGGTTTTTTTTTTCAGGGTAGTTGTGTGTCAAGAACGGTAGATAATCTCGATGTTCCACCTCTGCAACAAAAAAAAAATATTGTCCACTATTACTCTCCTCCTTAGATCCCGTCATGTACGCACCCATCATCAAATCGTTCAACTGTGAAAGTGGATTAGGCTGTTGTCATACGTCCATCATTTACCCCCTGGTACCTTTGTGTGTGTAATCTGTCTGACAACCTGTGTCATTGTGATTCGGAGTTTTAAGAGCGTTAAATTCCTTCATTATGCCTTCCTTCGGAGGGAAAGTAAAGCCAGCCGTCCCATGTCATGTATGGCATGTAAAAGATCTTTCCACTAACTAAACTTGTGTGAAGCTAAATTTCTAGGTTAGAATTCGTTGGAACGCTCTATCAAAGTTCCAACGTTCACCACTAGGTATCAGTGACATCTACTTGAAATTGAACGGTACTTGTAGCTCACCCTATGGGTGTTCGCTTGAAGTAGTTACAGCCTCTGGCGAACCGAACATGTCATCAGACACTCCCGGCACTAAAAGCCTTATGATAAAGAATATAAATAAATTGTGATGGCTGTATTAATTTAGGTACCATCCACGCATTCGCCTTGAGTAGATGAGGAGAAACCACGTTAAACTACTTGTAGGATGGCAGAGGTGGAAACTGAGCTCACCTCACGAAGCTGAGTAGATCCCATTCCAACCTTCAGACCACAATTTAATTTCTATGCAGAGACAGGAATCGATACCAAACCTCTGCCAGGATGCTAACCACTACGCCACGAGGTGGGCCCATATAATCTTGTCTTGTATGTTTTATTATAACGTGAAACTAAATCTCGTGCCATCTTCTTGTAAATCTGCTAATGTTCTTAGGAATTAATACGAGGCCTACACGTGAACAGACACATCGAGCGTGGGAAGAAACTAAAATTGTTTTGTTGTTCTTAATTCATTTTAGAGTCTTGGAACATCTTGGTCATCAGCCCTATGTAATAGGGTGTGTGTTGAATTTGTCTGATAACCTGCATTTATGTGATGACTGCACAGGTGTCTGTATCTGTATTCGAAGGGACAGAGATGGGGTAGGTGCCCTGCGTCTTGAAATAAGGTACGATCCCGGCATTTGCCTGGACGGAGTGTGAAAACCCGGGGAAAACCACACTCAGGATAGCCACAACCAGCACTGGGATTCAAACCTATTATCTCCGGACTTGATGCAGCTGCCCGTGTGGTCGTGGTGCACGATTCAAGGATCAAGGGTGCGCCGCGGGATGATTGACTATAGACATGATGTCTGCAGAATCAGTAAGGAAGCACACATGGATCACTCATGACATGTAAACAAATGTGCGATTTTTTAATAAATATAATTATAATAATGTTATTGTTTTTACGTCCCTTTTAATAACTTTTAGAGACACTGGGGTGCAGGAATTTTGCCCCGAAGGGGGTCTTTAACATGCCAGTAAATATACTGACACAGCTCTCTCACATTTGCGCTCCCTCAAATGTCAACTGACTGCACCAGGATTCGATCCTGCAACCATGGAAACAGCTGGCGAGAACGTTACCTCTGAGCCACGCAGCCAGTCAGATTTTTTATTTTTAGCCTACTTTTCACATTTTGCAAACGTGAGGAAAAAGTATACTTATGGGATCGATCCGGGCAAATTTGTGTCTGTCTGTCTGTCTGTCTGGGTTTCCCCCCTATCAACTCCTAAACGGCTGCAGGAATCGAAACAAAATTTGGTAGGAGTAAAGATCTACACCTGAATATCTCAATGCCGCATTTGAAAAAGACGTCAGTGTTACCAGCGGCAAAAATCGCAATTGAAATTTGAGCTCCATGTTGGATATCTTGGAACGTATGAATGGGAGCTATTTCAAAATTGGCATACGTATAGATAATAATATTTCAGTTTAATTTCCAGGAGGCCATACATGGCAGTGTTGCCAAAATGATTATAAGCCTGCTGATAGGTCCAATTTTTAAATTCATATAACTTCTACACTATCAATTGGAATTCAACCAAATTTCGTATGTGCTATGTGTACATAACCAGATATGACTGATCGTATTCTTAAGAGCCAACAGGGCTGCCAATTGTTAATAAATGCTCTCAATTTATTTTATCCAAATACCAATATATCAAAAAAAAGCTTGTAGTTTAACGTGACCGTTAATCTTGAGATCATGAGCCACGGGACCAATATATCAGAAAGTATGCAAGCCGACAGCGTTAAACTATGCACACGTATTGTACCTGACATTCTATATTAATTTGGAGTAACTTATATACGTCAGAGGTATCAACATGATTCTAAACCTGCTGAGAGGTCCAAATTTAAATCCATGTAACTTCCATACTATCATTTGGATTTCAACCAAATTGTGTATGTGCTATGTGTACCATAACAGATATGACTACGCGTATCCTTAAGAGCAACCAGGGCTGTCAACTGTTAATAAATGCTGTCTCTATTTTTGTTATCCTAATATCAATATATCAGAAAGTATGCAATCCATTAGCTCTAAACTCTGCACACGTATAGTACCTGGCATTCTAGATTAATTTGGAGTAACAAATATACGTCAGTGCTGCCAACATGATTCTAAGACTGCTGTTAGGTCCAATTTTAAAATGCATGTAACTTCTATACTAACTAATGGATTTCATTCAAAATTGGCACAACAATATATCATATTATTTCAGATTATATCTGACCAATACATGCATGACATTGTTGCCAACATGATTTTACGCGCTCTGTTAGATCCAATGTTTAACTGCATGTAACGTCCATGCTATCCATTGGAATTCAACCAAATTTTGTATTCTGTACCTTAAGAGATGGAACTAAGATTTTATTCAGTCACCAGGGCTGCCAACTGTAGTGCTCTATTAGGGTACATTATGCCAGGTATACAGTATTTCGAACTAATTAGAAATTTCGATATTACCAACTTAATTTCGTCATTATTCTAGATAGATCCATATAGATTAATCATTGGCATGAATCTTAAATTCTAAGAAAAGTAGGCTCTTTAGTTCGTCACGGAACTTCTAGTTTCATTATGACTATAAAGTTTTTTGATGCTACTGTATGTCAAATAATACAAGTATAGTGAATTTATGAAACCACTCCACTCATTTGTAATAACCGTGTATTTTTGTCGAGTGTACTGTACAATTGATATGAAATGGTATTCCGTAACATACATTTGATATCAATTACCCAACCCCACATGGCGATATTCCCTCTCTTCAATTACTGCACCTGATCATGTTACCGTGAGCTTTGCCAGCATAAATACGAGTACACATAAACTTGTGGCATTTAAAAGTTGGGAGAACTGGGTCAGGCTGTGCAATGCACATTGTGTGGTGTGCGCCAGCATAAATACTCCTTCTTGTAATTTGTGAGTGCGCTAAACATTTGCTCATTAGCTGCAATTACACGGACAGTAATTAACAATTACCTCCACCGTGCTGCAACCGCCATTATTTTGATATAGCATTCAACACTACCAATATGCACTCCCGTGCTGTGGTTTAATTTCAACACACTTACGCTTCATTAACTAAAATGCAATAATTGTCCTTTACTAAAGATGTTGTTGTTGACTCTGTAGGGGCTTTGCGACATCGTGGTCATGTAGCCACGTTGACTTGGGTGTGTAGACGTTGTCTGATGTCCTGCCTCACTGTGATGTCTATATTGGTATGTGTACTTGTAATCGTTGGTTGGTTCCTCAGCTTAGGGGCTGCGACAACGCGGTCATGTAGGCCCGTGTACTTTGGGTGTGGGTAGAAGCTGCCTGATAACCGGTGTTAATTTTGATGGCTGTATTAGTATGTGTTATCTGTAATTCAAGTAAAGACTGCAGACGATCAATATGAAATAGTTCCAACTTTTGCTGCCAAATGCTACCGTCAACGACACCTAGCTGTGAACTTGGCTACTAGATGCCACCGCAACCAACTCCTGGTGACGAACGTTGGAACTTAATAGAGCGTTAATCAATTAAAACCTACAAATTTTGCTTCACACAATTGTAGTTAGTCTATGACTTTGGCCCACTTGATTTTCTTCCCCTCCGATGGAAGGCATACTGCGGTACTTTTAACGCTCTTAAAAAATCCGACGACATCAGTTGGGTTTGAACCCGTGATCTTGGGCATAGAAGCTCAGCACAGGAGCCCCTGTAATTGTAATCGAGGCAGGATTTGGGTAGGAAGCGGCCATGGCCTTAAGTAAGATACCATTCCAGCATTTTCCTGGAGTAGAAATGGGAAACCACGTAAAACCAGTTCCAGGACGGCTGAGCTAGGAATCTCAGTTTTGCCTCTTGAGTCTGAGAGTGCCCACGTTCCAGCCCTAAGACCAGAATTTTTGGCAGAGTCGGGAATCGAACTTGGGCCATCGCGGTGACAGCCAAGCATGCTAGTCACTACGCAACAAGGTACACGTTTATTAAAGTATCACATACTGAACCCATGTGCCATAGGGTCCAAGGAGGTCGAATCCATGTATTTGGGGAAGAAATGAAAGAAACGTACAGTTTCTAATGTAACATAGAGAAAGATCAAGCTAGGATGCTGGCCTAACGTTGTGCAAGCAACGAGAGCCAGGTGTTAGAGAGATGAGATCACCCCTCTTGACATTCAGAAAGGAGCTAGTCATGAGTATTAATAACCGAGTGGAAAATTCCCACTATTTGACAAGGAAGCCTGACTCGGAAATCGAGCTTAGCTTGCTGAAAAACGACAACACCGCCTATGCGCCAGAAGAAGAATAATTAAATTTAACCCGTTTACGAGTATAAAAATAAGTAAACAATTACAGTACAGTGAATCATTTCGAATGAGAGATTTTTGTGTAAAGAAAAATCCTTTAATAATTGCACAGGAGAAAACTGCAAACGCAAGTATACGTCATCGGGGATTTACCAAGGCCTGTAGAGAGGGGAGAATGCAAAAGAACAGCAACACCTACGCAGCTGAAGACTACAAATTAATTAATATCTCCGAATTGCACGATCGATTCTTATGCGCAATGAGATTATTTGACATTGAGAAGACGAGCTTTCGGAAGGTATAATTTTTATAATTGTGTAACCATTATTTTAAAAGTTGGTCACGGAAAGGGCTAGAGTCTTATCTTTTTGTAGCGAAAGAGTATAAAGCTCCTGGCATCACCAAGCCAAACATGCAGTCATTCCGACAGCCCGTGAGGGGGCGTAAGGCTACATCGCAGTATTAGTCCGTCCAGGGGGGCGTGACGCTGGAGCAACAACAGTATATGCAGTTCCGAACAGCCCGAGGGGGCGTTGCTACGCATCATGCAGTCTCAAACAGTCCAGGGGACGTGACGCTGGAGCATCAGTACAAGCAGTTCCAAACAGCCCGAGGGGGGCGTTGTTACGCATCAGTATTCAGACAGCCGTGTGGGGCGTCATTCTGCTACACACCGAAGACAGTTTACCAGTACTCCTTGAGGGGAGAAAACGCTGTATTACACCGCAGAATTAATATCCGATAGCCACAGGCTTCGCAGTATTAACAACTTGCTTGCCTCCATAAGGAGTTGTAAAGAAGAAATATTAAAGTATCGCCGTGTTGAAAAATTAGGAAAATCCTAGTTACAGGATTTAGGTCCGACAGTACACAAGTTTACAGTGAAAAGTTCGTAAAATATAGTCAGAGCAGGCTGCGAACGTTGGACTTAAGGCGATAGGTCTTTAAATAGACGACCGAATAAATCATAACGTACGGAAGTACCGTAACAGGAAGATAAACAGTTATCTAAATTAAAGGACCCAAATAGGGAAAAACAGAGTAAGGTTCGACACGTATTTCAGAAACGTAGGAGTGCTAGAACCGATTAAATAAAGAAGAACGGAGACTATAGACATTATCTCCAAGAAAGCAGACGAACTATTCTAAAGCACTAGACTCGAGAAGTACTAGCTGCTATAAAATAAATCCATCGATCATCGATAAGTTATTGAGGGGACCTCGATCCGAACAGACTTTCGCTAGGATCGATAAACTAGATCTAAAAAGGGAAGCCGTTCAAGCTAGAGAAATAGCCGGTCATCAAGAATAGGATTCGAAGAATTAGGATTCCAGGGAAAAGTAGATGTTTCGAGACTTTCGTATTCTGCAGGATAGGAAGCCGACATTGAATAAATTTCACCCTTGGAAACGGGAGATTAAGAGGTCACGTGTGATAGGCTAAGAAAATACGGCCTAGTGATCAAAAGTTGTGAAGTGTAAATCGATCAAGATTGTGTGTAAAAAATAATATTTTTTAGTGTTTATTGTGTGTTCTAAAGGGATACACCAGTGTATTAAAAATGTCGTCAATGTTAAGTGTATTAAATATGTGTCAAGAAGTGTTTGTACATAAGATGAATTTCTATAATATGGAGTAAATTTCAAAGTGGGCCAAAATGAAACACCGCACAAGGATAAAGGTCATGAGACGACCTTAAAACATGTGAGTAATGAATTTCATTATATTTTGGTGTCAGGAAACGATTGTGTACAAATCCACCGGAGTTTTTGAGTAAAAGGGATGTGTTTAAATAAATAAATACTGAATAAACAAAAACGCGGTCTGAACAATAATAGAAATTTGAGAAACTATAAATAATCATGTAAAGAATAAATCCAGTAGAGGAAATATATGAATAAAATGTCAGTGTATTTGACGAAAGTCATGAGGGCAAGTGAAAATTAATAATTATAATGAAAAAATATTTAAATAAAAGTAAATTTGAGATATGAAAGAAATAGCTTTTGAGCTTGTGTAAAGAATAAAGATATGAAATAATAATAATAATAACCAAGTAAGGAAATATTAAATAAAGATCAAATTAATTGATGTGAACATAAGAGCGTTAGAGCCTTAATAAAAAGTATAGACATGAGGTTCAAAATGCATGTTCTTGAAATAGAGAAAGTTATTGTCAAAGGAAAAGAATAATATAAAAATTGAAATGTGTATCAATTGTTAATATGATATTATCAGTTCTTTGGATGACGCTAGGCTTAAAAAATATATAGCGCAAAAGAGCGCAATTTAAGTAAAATGTCACGCTAGGAACGCGTAAAAGTTAATGTACTTGGTAAATTACTTATGAGAGGTAGTTGATTGTAGCGAATTGAGATTTGGTATAAGTCCTCTATTTGTGACGTAGTATCACGAGGCATTGTGTATGTTATTGAAAGGGAGCAAATGTATGGTATTGAGCGTAGGTCTTATAGCTATTGGCTGACCCTAAATCGCATTTTGTATAGTCCTCTATAAGGGAAGGTTCCCGAGGCATGTGAAGAGATTCGAACTCAGAATCCTCTTATTTTGAAAGCCCCTTTATTATTCGTCGTAGAATGTGTAATTACTCTTCCCCAATCAATGAGGACCTTTCATAATTAATAAACGCCAAGATTACGAAGTGGTTTATGAGCCCAATAATATGGTTGAATGTACACGAAGAGTAGAATGCCAGGTCTCCCAAAGAACTGAGAATGAAAGGTTTGTGTTTTGTAAAAGCATTAAAGAGAGCTCTCGCTTGGGCTATACGGGAGGGTTCCCGCATAGTCATAAATAACTCTCAAGTTTCACGGCCAGACCCTTGGAGTAGGAGGGTGTCTGAAGGCCGTTTTGTAAGGAGTAATGAATACACCAGGAGTGTTTAAAGTTGTTAATGACCCGGGCGTTAAACCGAGGTCCTTGTAGATTGATATTTCCGCTTGCCTGTTCAGATCGTAGTTTTTTTAATGTGATAATGGTCTTATAAGACGTAAGAAATAAATAACAATCCCTATTGTAGTGTTGTATGGAAGTAGGATTCCATGAGTTAATTGAAGGCAACTAGGTTTCGGGAGTGACCATAGTTTTTTGACTGTGTCAAGTATCTTCATGCTCTGGAGTACACAAGTAATTTCCTGATTACCTTAATGTATTTGTAAGGCTAGAGAGAGATGATAACAGCTGAAAATGTGTGAAAATGCCCAAATATTGAGTTAGATAATTAATATGTAATTTTAAATGTAATTATACATTTGTTTGATGATTAAGAAGATATAAAAAGTAGTATTGAGGTGTACAAAGAATGACACCTTTATGATAGAAAGCATTGAGCCAAAGAGCTCGGAGTTATATGAAACTCACAGTTGATGCTTTATGGAAGTAAAAATAAGTAGGAATTGTTGATTTATATGGAAACCATATGTTTTAATACAATATTGTTTTATTCTATTGTTAGTCCTTGTTCATTTGGAACAAGTAGATGATTATGGGTCAGTAATTTAATTGTTTAATTGTTTGTAGCGCCATAATTTTGATTAATTAAATGTGTTAAAATAGGAGTTGATTTTGTTGTTATTTTTGCAAGTGTATCCTCTAATTAATCCAAAATATGTGAGTCACAGAGTGGGGGAACTTACCGCTGCCCCGAAAATCCCGAATTGAGCTACGCTGGTATACTGTGATTGGCATATTTCTTGCTAAAAGGGCACAATACATAGAGAGAAGAGTATTTAGAGCATCCTTGATCCACCTCGTGGTGTGATGGCCAGCATTCTTGGCGGTCAACGTGGAAGTCCTGGTTCGATTTCTGTCTCTGCCTATAAATGTAATTCTGTTCTGAGGGTTTAAACAAAGTTAACACTGATCTTTGTGACACAGAACTGAGAAGAGATGGTTTCAATTCCTACCTCAGCCATCCAAGAACAAGCGGTTTTCCGTGGTTTCCCACTTGTACTCCAGCAAATGCCGGGAGAATACCTAAAATGAGGTAACGGGCGCCTGCTACCCAAATCGTGGCCTCACCTACAAAACACACACTAGTACTGCCGTCGTAATGACACAGGTTATCAGTCAGATTCCAAACACGCACCTAAGTGTACACGGTGCTGCATGACGATGACGTCGGAAAACCCCTAAATTAAAAACAGAACTGCTTTTAAGTAATAACTTTTCCCCGAAATTCCACTTAGACTCCAGTGTGCGGCTTCGGTGGTGTAGTTCGTAGCATGCTGAGCTTCTATGCCCAAGATCGCAGGTTCAAAGAGCGTTAAAAATTCCTCAGTGTGCCTTCCTTCGGAGGGGAAGTACAGCCAGCACGCCCATGTCATAGATTTATGGCATGTATAAGAACCTTCAACTAACTGCAATTGTGTGATGCTAAATTTGTAGCTTAGATTTGATTATCACTCTATTTGTTCCAACGTTCGTCGCCAGGTGCCGGTTACGGTGGCATCTAGTAGCCAAGTTCAGAGCTCGGTATCGTTGACGGTAGCATTTGGTAGCAAAAGTGGGAACTACTTGAAATTGATCGTCTGCAGTCACTACCTGAATTACAGATAACACATACTAATACAGCCATCACAATTAACACCGGTTATCAGACAGATTCTACACACACCCAAAGTATACGGGGCTATATAACCGTGTTGTCGCAGCCCCTAAACTGACGAACCAACCAACCAGTGCAAACTACTAGAAGCGAACTTGGAACTAACTCAATTTCTCTCTACAGTAATTATGGAAAGCTTAAATTTTACTTCGAGCGTTTATTTTTTTATATTGAAAATGGTGACTTGTGTGAGAGAAGAATGATGGTGAAGGGTCTATTGTACAGTGCCGTCTCAGAAATATTAAGATGGTTGTTGACCTTTCTGTTTGTTTGTCCACAGGTCGTGGACGGAATGTCTTCGGCTAGTGAGGCGGCCAAAGCTAAGAAGTTAAACCTGGAGCGCGCAAGTAACTTCATGCGGCAGTACCGCGACCCGCAAAGTCGCGAGCTCAAGAAACTGTCCGCCAACCAGTTCATGGAGGTGTGGAGCCACTACGACAAGGACGGTGAGTTTCTATGTTTCCTTTACTCTGTTAATGAATACAGTCAACGTCCACGAGGTATCAACCACTCCCAGTAACAGTAATAACAGACTGGCTGCGTGGCTCAGCGGTAACGTTCTCGCCTGATGAGTCCAAGTTAGCGGGATCGAATTCCGGCACAGTCAGTTGGCATTTGAGGGTGCGCAAATGTGAGGGAGCCGTGTCAGTAGATTTACTGGCACGTTAAAGATCCCATTCGGGGCAAAATTCCGGCACTACGGCGTCCCTAAAAGCTACAGTAGTTAAAAGGGACGTAAAAACAATAACATTATTATTATTCTTTAATAGTATCGGCCTAGTAAGGATCACGCCATTTCAACTGTCTTCTCTGGGCTTTGATGTTGGCCCAGTGCTTCTTCATACGTTGCCGGTGTTGCTCTTTTCTTTATTTCGTCCACATCTTTCCCGGCTTCAACTTTGATTTTTCTTGAAAACCCTGGTGGTCGTTTAGTTTCTTCCTGAGGGGATTGCGTTCTTGATATCTTCACAGGTAATCTCTATCTCCTGTAGGTTACTTTCTACCTTTTCGAACCACGCTGGCATTGTCTTCTCATTTTCAAAATAGGTTAAGATCCGGTTCGTCAATCCTGTGGGTTTCCTTCTTAGCTAGTGACCATTAAATGTAAATCTCCTTTTCCTCATAGCATCAGAGATTTTGGACATGAATATACAGCTCATGGTAATGCCGTCGTCTATATTCACCGTTGTCTATAATCGGGCCAAGATTTTCTTCAAGATCTTTCTTTCTTTCTTTCTGTCTTTCTTTGATCTCCAGTTATTATTATTATTATTATTATTATTATTATTATTATTATTATTATTATTATTACAGTAATAGTTTGTCCACGTCTCCAACCACCTCATATTCGTCCAGAAATTGATATTTCGTTTGCTTTCCTTTTAATTCTATGCCAATTCATCAACTGAAGTCTTCAAACATGAATGGCCAGTTAGCAGTTATTTAAGATGTTTAAGCTTTCCCTTATCACAGGGTTGTATCAGTGTAGGTGTTGGAGGTAAAGACTGGAAGCCTCTGAGCTGTATTTGAAAAGATTGCTCCCAAGATCATTCCCATGATATGATTAGCTGAGCATATAATCATTTCACAGTACCACTCGTTGCATAGCGACTAGCATTCTTTTCTGTCAACGCGGAGGCCCGGGTTCGATTCCCGACCAATGTATGTGAGATTTTCGATGTGAAATATCACGTCCTATGCTTCGGATTCCACGTAAAAGCTTCATTTTTAGTAGTAGGGTAGAAATACCAAGTGGTGCCACAGATAAATACATCCCATAAGTAGAATTCTGTCTAGTTTCCAGTTTCACTCCAAAGTGAAACGTCGGTTTAATGGTTTAATATTTCATTTTGGCCATCGTGATCATTAGATTGTTGTTTTTTTTGTTGTTAATTCATTGAAGGGGCTTGGAACATCTTGGTCATCAGCCCCGAGTAGTAGGGTATGTGTTGAATTTGTCTGATGACCTGCATTCCTGTGATGAGTGTAGACTAGTAGAGTGTGTAACTATATTAGGGACAGGGATGAGGTATGTGCCCCGAGACTTGAAGTAAAGTACTATCTCAGCATTTTCCTGGAAGGAGTGTGGATATTCCGGGGGAAACCCACATTCAGGATAGCCGCTGTCATCGCCGGGACCTGCGACCTCTGGACTTGCTGCAACTGCTCGCGCGACCGTGGGTAAAAAGAAGCAAATGAATAAGAACACGCAGCAACGAAAATCTCAAATGAGCGGGCAATTGCATGGTCGGTACAATTCAGCTGACGTCATAGCGGAGCCAGTGTGAGTAGGGGAGGGAATTGGATTTGCGCGTGGTCCCACCTTAACACTTTACTTTTTAGCATGGTGTCAACTGCAAACAGTAGAATTTTCTGCTGATGATATTGGGAAAAGCATCCTTCAAACCTTCCATGAAGAGTGTAGACAGAAGACGTCTAAGCTCACTGCGTACAGTAGTGGAACTCCTAATTTAACTGGTATTCAGTCATAAGAGGTGGTGGAGAAAACTGTACGCTGATGTCCATTTATAAGGAAGCTAGAGGTAGATGAGATGATTGGGCGATCCTTCTTCCTTTATTTTGTTTAATCCTGTTAAGATATTTAGTTTAGTTCTTTCAATAATGGGAATCTTTCAATAAAAAAGAATGTGTGCAAAATAACAACTTGTAGGTATTTTGTGTATTTAATAGTGAACCCATTTGTGGTAGACTATTACATCAACAAATGCCATGATAATCATGCAGTCTATAATATCGGGACTTTTTACCATATTGAAGATTTCTTTCTGAACCAACGAACACTAAGTTAACATTGGGTACCTCTGGCCACTCTACTTAACATTAGTTACTTAGCTAATTAGTTAGTTAGTTAGTTCTTTATTATTGTTTTAAGGAATGAAACATTGTTATTTATTATATGTTATTCATAGTATTATTCGTTGCCCATTTCATTTCGGTTTCCTGCGATTTCATCTAATTAGAACGTTATTTTTGTTCACGATCATGAGGGTGTATACCATATACAATGAGACTAACCCAGTAAAGGTGGTGATAAATAATCAAGAAAACAAGACCTCCTACACGTATACTCTTGACCTTCTTTTGACGTACATCTTGGCGGCTTCGGTGGCGTAGTTGGTAGCATGCTGAGTTCTATGCTCAAGATAGCGGGTTCAAACCCGGCCGAAGCCGTCGGATTTTTTAAGAGCGTTAAAAATCCATCAGTATGCCTTCCTTCGGAGGGGAAGTAAAGCCGGCGGTCCCATGTCATAGATTTATGGCATGTTAAAGAACCTTCCACTAATTGCACCTGTGTGAAGCTAAATTGGATAGGTTAGGAATGTAAACAACGCTCTTAGGTTTCTACGTTCGTTGCCAAGAGCCGACTGCGGTGGCGTCTAGTAGCTAAGTTCTGAATTTGGCCTAGTAGTCGTTGACAGTGGCGCTTGGCGGCAAAAGTAGGAACTATTTGAAAAATTCTAAGTTGCAGTACTTAAATTAAAAAACAGATAACACACACTAATACAGTCATCACAATTAACACCTGTTATCAGACAGATTCTACACACACCCAAAGTACACGGGGCTACATGACTGCGTTGTCGCAGCCCCTAAACATAAGAACCAACCAACCAACTGACGTACATTCAAATATGGTTCCCAAATTATTTCAAAGACTGCTGTTTATTTTCAATATGAAGAAGTTTTGAATTCAGATCCATTTAATTACTCTGATGGTTTATTGAGTTAAAAGTTAGCTAGATCCGAGAATTGGTTTGCGGTCTTGTATTTGTTGACATCTTTACTCAACGAGCTCCACTCCTGACAGAAGTTCAATGTCTGTGATAATGTTTGTTGATGTGTCACTTTAATAAAGAAAAGCACAGCGCCAGCCAGTTGCAATGTTGGAGCGAGTTCTCACAGAGACAGTCTCTGGAAGTAAACACAGCTGGTGTTGTCTCAAGAACAGCAACACAATCTTTAACTTATCACACACTGATATGATATAGAATTACCTCCCTGTTTCAGTAATAAATGATACAGCAAAGGTTTATGAGCACAATGTCAGCATGGATTTCTGCCCGTCAGATCTGTTATTACATATTTGCTGGGTTCTACTCAAAAGATTTACAACGCATTAGATACCAATAGAAGAAGTGACGTGATATACATGGATTTAGAAAAGGCCTTCGATAAAGTAGACCATAAAATTCTTGCGACAAAGCTGTACAAGTTTGGAGTTTCTAAACTATTACTTCAAATGTTATGATTCCTATTTAAAATATAGACAGCAATTTATTTGTTTCATAAGTGAAATCTCAGATATTTTTGTTAGTTCTTCTGGTCTCCCACAAGGGTCTAATCTTAGGCCTCTCCTATTTCTTATTTTGGTTACGGTAATGATTTGCCTAATATTCTTTTTTTACTCTGACTGTTTATTGTTTGCTGCCGATGTAAAGCTATATAAGACCATATACAACTTTAGAGACGAGAATAACCTGCAACTGGATGTTAAAAATATTATATCATGGTAGGTTAGTAATAATTCAGTCCGTAATGTAAAAGAAATGTAAAGGCATGGTATTTACAAAGAAGAAAGAATATATAAATCCTAGATATTGTATTGAAGAAATAGCACTCGAAATTGTACCATCGGTAAATGATTTAGGAATTATGTTCGACAGCAAATTAACTTTTAATGGCCTTATTGCAAATATAATTAGTTCGGCCAACAAGATGCTTGGCTTTGTTATTAGAAACTCAAAAATTATTTACTCAACCTGGAGTAAATGTTAAGTTGTATGAAAGTTTATTTCGAAGTAAGTTAGAACGTTCATCAGTAGACTAATCTGGGATCCCTTTTATAAAGGTCAAATTCGTCACATTGAGATTGTGCAAAATAAATTTCTAAGATACTAGTATTATAATATGTTCAATGTATTTGTCCATTTGACACTTCGACTCAGTTATTACGAAATTTGTTCAACTTCACGTCTTTGAAAAATAGAAGGTCGATAATTTAATTGCAATTACTGAGGAAAATTTTAACTGAAAAATTTGACTGCCAAGAGTTACTTAGATTCCTGACTTTTCATGTAATACAAGTAAGATCTCGACAGCAAGCACTCGATCACATCCCAAGATCCAGAAGTGTTCACCATTCTAATTCGCCTTTAGTTCAAATATGATCACTTTATGATTCAAGTAGATTTATTCGCTGGCACTAACTCATTCAATAAACAAGTAAACGCAGCTGTTCCTTGAATACTGGGTACACTTTTCTCCTTTGTTGTTGTATATTCATTTTTCTATTTCGTACTGTTTTTCCCATAGTGTATATTTTCACAATTTCTTTTGCAGTATTTATTTCTTTTTTGTTCTTCAATTGTTTACTCTTTTTTCTCTCTCTTCTCATTGGTGTATTTTGTGCTTTTTAACTAGGTATGTCAAGAAGGAATGTATCTGGGCTTATGCCTGTGTTCCTTCATATTACTCAATAAGTAAATAAATAAATAAATAAATAAATAAATAGGCCTACGCATGATTCTCTTTCATCTTTTCTTTCTCTCTTTCCTTCATCTTTTCTCATGTGGAAGAATATCGAGATATAATAATAATAATAATAATAATAATAATAATAATAATAATAATAATAATAATAATAATAATAATGTTAACCAAAAAGATATTTGACTACTTCCGTAACAAGAAAACCAAACCACTTCGGTTTAACGAAACGGAGAAAGACTTACTAGAACTCCAAATCACAGAAAATACGCTCATAAATAAATCAGCCAAAACCATAACCAAGGAAAATAAACAACGGTTCCAAGTCAAAGTCAAACCCAGGAGAAAGATCCAAATCCCTGATGAAGAAATGAAAGCAAGACCATAAATAATGAGGCATTACTGGGCTACAAGGAAATCATAGGACATTAAAAAGTGATTGATATAATGTACCCCAAAGCTGGATGAAACGAACAGAAAAAATAGTTACGTATGCAGTCGAAACCCTTTCCCAAAATGCCGACGAAGGGCTCCTCAAAGAATTGGAGAAAAAAGAGTGCAGAATCATTAGCTTTCCAAAAAGTAGTTTGCGATTCTTGTGAAATGGATGAGAAATTAATGTTCTCATTATGAGGGCCGCCTTAAATCAAGTTTATGACAGTTGTTCAATGCAAACATGTTACCATGAGTGGTGTGAAAATAATCCATCTTCGTATATTGATCCATCGGCGGGTAAGGCTGATGTTAGGAAGATGTATCTGCTCATGAAATTGCCTCTCTTCAGACCAGTGAACTGGAAGCAGTAATGATCCCCGGCGCCATCATTATTAGTACACATAACTCCAGTGTTGCGATACAGTGACTCATTTTGACGAGCAACAGATTTATATAGTATTCGGAGCAGAATGGCAATAATGCCGTGACTGGAAAGTTTTATCTCTCGTTTACTAAAGAGATAAAATCTAGTGTTTATTATCGTTCTTGAGCTTTTTACTCTGTCATTGACGGATTGATTCGCAATGACTATTTGTCTGCATACAACGTTACGCTTATCTCCAATGACAGCCAGTTTCTACGAGATTCAATTTAGAACTGTACCATTTTATAAGAATTGCGCCTCATATTTCTGATGTATACCTGGAGAAATTCAGCAGCCTGTTATTTCCCCCTTCATAAATTATCACTTCATAGTCGGACATCACATGTGGGGCAAGGAACAACGTGTGAGTGGTGCTTCTTCCAAATAACATCCAGGAGAGCACTGCCTCACGGGAGAAAACCCGTAGATTGTGTGAGAAAATAAAAAAAGTGTTTGGCATATAAATTAGATGGTTAAGAGAATTAGAACATGAAAATTCACAAATAATTTGACCATTCAATGTCCTTAAAATAATAGTTACCTCGTGTGGCTCACTGGCCAGGTGCGTCTCTTCAAATTTGACACCACTAGGGGTATTTATTTATTTACTCATTTATTTATCTATGTATTTATTAATTAATACATTCATTTATTCATTTCTTCATTCATTTATTTATTATTTATTTCTTTATCAATTTATTCATTTATGTATTATTCTATTTGTTTATTTATGTATTCTTTTATTTATTTTTATTTAATTTGAATTTATTTAAATTTATTTATTTATTTATTTATCTATTTATTTATTTATTTGTTTATTCATTCATTTATTTATTTATTTATTTATTTATTTATTCATTCATTCATTCATTCATTCATTCATTCAATCATTCATTCATTCATTCATTCATTTATTTATTTATGTATTTATTTATTTATTTATTTATTCATTCATTCATTCATTCATTCATTCAATCATTCAATCATTCATTTATATATTTATATATTTATTTATTTATTCATTCATTCATTCATTCATTTATTTATTCATTCATGCATTCATTCAATCATTCAATCATTCATTTATTTATTTATTTATTTATTTATTTATTTATTCATTCATTCATTCATTCATTCATTCATTCAATCATTCATTTATGTATTTATTTATTTATTTATTTATTCATTCATTCATTCATTCATTCATTCATTCAATCAATCATTCATTTATTTATTTATTTATTTATTTTTTCATTCATTCATTTATTTATTTATTTATTTATTTATTTATTTATTTATTATTTGGCCTAATGATTCGGCAGGTGCCCTGAAGCAAGAGCATCCATCCAATAATTTTCCTTGACTGCGGAAAATCTACACTCAGGTTGGCTAACTGTCAGCTTCCAGATTGGAACCTCATGTATCGGAATGTCAGTTACACACTCCTATCACAGAAACACAGGTTATCGTACCAGTTCAACACACACCCAAATACACGGGGCTGGTTACCAAGTTGCCCTAAAACCCTTAAATGAATTAACAACAACAACTACATGCTTTTTCTGGAATTTCCGATTTAATTCCAGCAATTTACCACTCTGCGACGGACCTCGCCAGCCTAATATTTCCATTACCTTCTCTGACCTGGAACTTGACAAAAATCTGGTCAGTAGACTACATTTTTAAGAGCAACAATCGCCAGCAGCCCCATCTACGCTTCTAGGAAAGTTTGAATTTAGGGTCTGAGATGATACGGAAGAAAATAAGAAAGGTCTGCGTGGGTGGGAAGCCAAGTGAAGCAGAGATGAGGATAAATGTCTGATAGCTGGCGGGTGTGGGTGTTATCTTTGTGCCACATTAAACTTAGTTTAGTTTTTCTGCGCTCCCATAGCTCACTGCCAACAAATCCCGCTCCCAGATAGTGCCAAGTTTCCTATCTCTGATGCTTTGTCTCTTGTAAAAGATTACCTATGATCGAGGCTAAATAAGATGTATGTAGCGTAAACTTTGACCCATGCACACTGGAGGGGTATCTCTTTGAAGTTTGCTTGTGCTTCGAAATCAAAAGCAGACAAACAAAACAAACCCTGTGGCACCACTGCCCATGAAAGGTCCTGACTTACCAAGTGACCACTGCCCTGTCATACGGCCTACATATTGTGGGACTAACGCGTGGTCAGCGCGATGGATCCCTTGGCCGTTAATCTTGGTTTGCATGATCGGGGCGCTACCTCACTGTCAGACAGCTACTCATTCGTCCTCATGAAGCTGAGTACACCCTGTTCCAGTCGCAGACGCAGAGGGGCCAGCAATGCAGACAATTACTTTTAAAAATTGATCCATAGTATAGTTTGACGGATATCGATATTTTTACTGCAGCATCCTCAGTTAAAATCTCGGTTAACACAATTGAAATGTTTGTTCCATTAAATGGAGGTGGGACGAATTTTTTCCGGGATCTGTGGTTTCTCCTGCCAAAGGCAATGTTCCATAATCGTTCATTACTAATCGTGCCAAAAGAGAGCAGCAAAACTCTTAAATGTATATTGGCTTTCACGGCCAGTGATTTTAAACTCAGCAATCTTCCTAGGTTTGTGCCGGGTCTTGTGTGGGATTTCGCCTAGGGCATCAAGCTGGCTCATCGGTGGGCTCTTGATGTCCGCGCCCGAGCCCCCACTGGCCGTGAAAGCCAATATATCATCTTTTTGGAAGCCTTCATAGGGATGCGAGGACTGCTTGACCTTTTAGCTCTCACAGTGAAGAGGCGCAGGTGCGCTTCATAAGAAGGGAGGTAGTGCGCAGTTCGCTTCTCCTGTGGGGGTACGGACGCGGACACCAAGAGCCCGCCGATGAGCCTAGGTGAAACCACACACAAGACACGGCACAAACCTAGAACGATTGCTGAGTTTTAAACTGCTTAATATTTCAAAATAACAATGTTTGTTAGATGTTCACTAGAAGCTACCGATAAAGCTCCGAGCGCCCAAGAGCCATTACATTCCTTTAGCTGCTAGGGTTGAACCATAAAGTAAGGAGATTCTTTCCAATGAATCCGGGGACACTTTTTGAATTCCATGGGTGTAATTTTAATTTTAAACAGAAAATGTACGACTCAGTTACATCCCTCTTCTTACAATATCTACAAGGTCATGTATTTGACTCAAATCTGGAATATTGAACACTATTTTATCATTTTAAATGATCTTGTCGACTTCGTCGTTACGCTGGGGTCTGGCGTTACGTTACGGTGACGGGACGAAATGTACCCAGATGCACTAAGGTGTGTGACGTCATAGTACTGCTTGGTGCATGTGTTCCCCGACTATCTCTACTTCGTTAGTATAAGACATAAATCCCCGATTCTTGGATGTCACGGGTAATCTCCAGAACCACTGGATGGATTTTGATGCGGTTTTCACCATTCTGTAAAGGATATTTCGAGGAAAGATTCTGTAGAAAATAATTTATTTATGATCCAAGGAAGCCAAGCAGTAACGATTTCAGTGAAAAAGTCGAAAACAAACTTGGCGTCCATGCGCTTCTTAAGCTTACGCTGGGCAAACCGTTAAACATATCAATATACTATGAGCGTAAGAATTGTTCATCATGGAAAGTTCTACAAAAAGTCCGCGAGAGCATATCTCTATCTTCAATACATCTCCCACTATAAGTGTTTTTAGACTGGATGGAAGGGGCACGTCCCCGCGCGCTCTTGTGAGTGTGACGGCATCCCACGCGCTTGACCTTGCTTTGCCCTTGGTTTGCACTTGCCGTTCGCGAGTAATTTGAAACAAGATAAGCAAGATAAGTATTATGCAGATAATTTTCGCGAGAAGCCTCCAGCCTTTCTAGCATTTTTCAGCATTTGTAGCATTTAAAATGATACAAAGTCTAGTCTTTCAGACTGACTGTCACTTTTTTATGTATTAAAACTAGCGAGGAAAGTATTCACCAATTATCTCAGTCGTCACCTTGCGCATTAGAGCCCAACACAGCAGTCTCTCCCGCGACATAACCGGGGCCAATGCCACCGTACAGTAGGAGGAATGGGACTGTCCTAGCTCGACTGATCGCTCGCGTCATTTTTAAAACCAAACTGAAATATCGCATGCGCCGCTGGGTCAAGTTTGGCAGGATACGGTTTCAAGATATGAGTTGGATGAAAGGCAGCTTCCTCCTGAATGTATAGAATCATGAATCAATATTCTACGCTCAGTAGTATACTTTTTATGTTATTTTAAAATTATTTGAAAGAGGACGCTACTTATCGATCATTAAACACTCGTTCCTAGCTGCCGCAGAGTGCACGAGCCAATGCAATGTTGTCAAGTCGTTGCACAACGACGCGTTGGGTGAGCGAAGCTCTTCCTCCATTTCGTTAGCATTATGTTCCCACGTTCAAGTCCAAGCACAGAATGAACAATGTTGCTACATCAGGCCTCGGAGAGGCAGTACGTGTCACGTGTTTCAGAGTAGGCGTGAGGGAACTGTAGCTCGGCAAGTTCGAAGAAGCCCTGAGTGAGGGCGCTGCAGGCACGAACAAGAGAGGGAGCGAAGGAGGGTAAGCATATGGTGGGTGGGGGAGGGGAGAGTGACGCCATTGGTAAATCATCCTCACGTGTGCACTACCCAGCGCCAGATGGATTCTGTGCAAGTCACGTCTTTCCGCGGCAGCAAATAGTGGTAGATCCAGCAACATGAAGACTAGAGGGGCAAGGGGAAGCCTAGTAGTTTGCATACTTGCCGGGGCATCAGATGAACTTGTCGTGCAGTAAAACCGACTGAATCAATTGTGAGAGAGACCTATCTCCAGTTAGGAACCATCACGGTTTTTGTCTGGGGTAGAGGTGGAAAATCACAGAAACCCACGTCTGGGATTGTAGAGATGGGACTCTAACTAACCTGTTCACAGTTCTACTGTACGAGATTTCGGTGATTCACCAATTATATCAATCACCCTCCCCTGAACGTTTAGAATGTATTGCCTCGTACAGATGATGATAAAATGACATTCACGTTTCGTTACAAGAGAACAATATTTTTAGCCTATTTTCAATTTTGAAAAAATAGGCTTATGAGATCACCTTTTGTCCGTGTGTGTGTGTGTGTGTGTGTGTGTGTGTGTGAGAGAGAGAGAGAGAGAGGTGTGTGTGTGTGTCCCCCTAATAAATTCTTAACAGCTGGAGCGATTTCAATGAAGCTCGGTAAGTTCATAGCACTATTCCGGGCGACCCCGACCGTGCCATTCAAATTTTGTTACGTATCACCAATCCAACATGGCGGCTTTGCGAAATATTTCACCAGCATTCAATATCTCCGAAACTATTACCGATATCACCTTGGAATTTTTTACGGCGATAAAGGGAACTACTAGAAGTTCACCTATGTGACTCTTGAAAAACTGGTAACTACAAAACCAACATGGCGGCCAAGCGAAGTTGCGACTTTTAAATAGACGTTTCTCGCGATTTAACCAACCAAACGCAATAAAATTTGGTACAGTATATTTTTATACACTTTGTAATGCACCGACATCTAACTTCGTTCAATTGTTTACATAACCACAAGATGGCGGCTGTGCGAAATATTTCACCGGCATTCTATATCTCTGATACTATTAGCGGTATCACCCCGAAATTTTGTGCGGAGATAAAGGGCACTGCTGGAAGTTCACCTATAAGATTTTGAAAAATTGTTTAACTACAAAACGAACATGGCGGCCAAGCGAGTTTGAAAATTTAAATAGACCTTTCTCGCAATTCAATGTTCCGAACGCATTGAAACTTGGTACAGGAAATGTTTATGCACATTGTAATGCACTGGTATCTAATTTGTTTCAATTGTTTACATAACCTCAAGATGGCGGCTGTGCGAATTTTAAAATTAGGTTTTTATTTCTTGTGTCGTAATTATGCGATCGAAGTGGAAGTTTGAATAATGAACCTACGAAATAATTTTTCTTTAACGGTACATGACTCTATGGCCTATACATTTAACCATCCAACATGGCGACCATCTGAGATATTTAGACGGCTATGAATATCTACGAATCTATTACAGAAATCAAACTGAATATTTTTATCTTCGTAGGGGCTATGAACATAAGTTTACCTATAGGACTTTCAATAACCTGGTGATCACAAATCCAACATGGCGGCGACGCGAAGTATAAATATTCACATGGACGTTTCTCGCAATTTAACCATCCGAGTGCAGTGAAACTTGGTACAGTAAATCCTTATATGAATGTTAATCCACTGGAATCTAATTTACTTCAATTGTTTCCATAACCACAAGATGGCAGCTGTGCGAAATTTTAAAATCTAGTTTTTACTTCTTGTGTCCTAATCATGCGATTGAAGTTTGAATGCTACACGTACACAATAATCTTCATGTAACAGTACATAAATCTAGGACCTACATAAATAAAGTCCAACATGGCGACCATCCGAAATATTTAGTCGGTTATCAATATCTACGAATCTATTACAGCAATCAAACTGAAATTTTGTATGTTGATAGTGGCAATTAACATGAGTAGGATATATGAAAATAGGCTGTATAGTTCTTCACGGAACTACTTGTTTTAAATGTTATCACATTGTACTGATTAATTCATTAAACGTATTCTACATGCCAGTAAAGGTATGTTCAAAATATTTTATTAAATAAAATATTAGGTTTCGGCTTAGTGTTTCAATTAACACTTTCAACTGAATGATGCCATAACTGGTCTTTCTTCAGTGTCGATATCTGGGAATAGCCTTGCCCCATTCCGATCGCAACAGCAACTCGTGGAGGACTCTAGTTCTCCTGAAGACGATGATTACTTATCTACATGTTGGTTGGGGCTGCGACAACGTTGTTATGTAGCCCCATGTACTTTGGGTGTGTGTAGAATCTGCCTGATTTTTGTGTGGCCTTCTAAGAGGCCAAGTTCAGGTCTTTCTAGTTGACGCCCGTGGGCGACCTGCGCGTCGTAATGAGGACGAAGGGATGGTGAAAACGTCACATACACCCAGTCCCCGAGTCAGGGGAATTAACCCCAGGATATTAAAATCACTAATGGCCCGGCCGGGAATAAAACCCAGGACCCTTCGGGCCAATGGCTAGCACGCTAACCAATAATTAGCCATGGAGTCGGACATCTGCCTGATAACCGGTGTTAATTGTGATGGCTGTATTAGTGTGTGTTATCTGTAATTCAGGTAAGGACTGCAGACGATCAATTTCAAGTAGTTCCTACTTTTGCCACCAAATTCTACCGTCATCGACACCTAGCTTTGAACTTGGCTACTAGATGCCATCGCAACCGGCACCTGGCGACGAACGTTGGAACTAAAAGAGCAGTAATCAAATCTAATCTATAAATTTTGCTTCACACAATTGTAGTTAATGGAAGCTTCTCTTACATGCCATAAATCTATGACATGGAATCGCCGGCTTTACTTCTCCTCCGAAGGAAGGCATACTGAGGGATTTTTAACGCTCTAAAAAATCCGACGACTTCGGCCGGGTTTGAACCCGCGATCTTGGGCACAGAAGCTCAGCATGCTGCCAACTACGCCACTGAAGCCGCCATGATTCTCCACGTTTTTCTAGTTTTGTTACAAAATTTGTTTGGTGTATTTAAACAAAAGAGTATTTATGTTCGACCCTCACTATTATGTGTCAGAAAACGGTGTCATAATGATGGTCATTATAACACTTATTTTCATTATGATACAGTTTCTCCAGCCAATCAGAGCTCGTTCATTGACCAATTAGGTAACGATACCTTCGCGCATGCGCTCAAAATCCAACATGTCGGGCATAAACACAACATCGAACTATAATACACACATCAAAAAAAGTTTTGCATCACCTCGGTTCCAAGAGTTCCGGAACCGTTAAATACAAAGGGAATAGAGATCAACACAAACAACATTTCAGCTCGTTTTATTGCTCATGAGACCCACACATTGCATGTTGTACCATCATACAGCTAGACTTTCAGCATTTGTGGTCCAGATTGCAGTACACACCACTACCTCTAATACCCAGTAGTACGTCCTCTTGCGTTGATGCATGCCTGTATTCGCCGTGGCATACTATCCACAAGTTCATCAAGACACTGTTGGTCCAAATTGTCCCACTCCTCAACGACAATTCGGCGTAAATCTCTCAGAGTGGTTGGTGGGTCAAGACGTCCATAAACAGCCCTTTTCAACATATCCCAGGCATGTTCGATAGGGTTCATGTCTGGCGAACATGCTGGCCACTGTAGTCGAGCGATGTCGTTATCTTGAAGGAACGCATTCACAAGATGTGCACGATGAGGTCGAGAATTGTCGTCCATGAAGACAAATGCCTCTCCAATATTCTGCCGATATGGTTGCACTATGGGTCTGAGGATGTCATTCAGGTATCGTAAAGCCGTTTCGGAGCCTTCCATGACCACCAGTGGCGTACGTCGGCCCCACATAATGCCACCCCAAAACATCAGGGAACCACCACCTTGCTGCACTCGCTGGACAGTGTGTCTAAGACGTTCAGCCTGACCAGGGTGCCTCCAAACACGTCTCCGACGATTGTCTGGTTGAAGGCATATGCGACACTCATCGGTGAAGAGAACGTGATGCCAATTCCATGGGGTCCATTCAGCATGTTGTTGGGCCCATCTGTACCGCGCTGCATGGTGTCGGGGTTGCAAAGCTGGACCTCGCCATGGACGTCGGGAGTGAAGTTGCGCATCATGCAGCCTATTGCGCACAGTTTGAGTTGAAACACGACGTCCTGTGGCTGAACGAAACGCATTATTCAACATGGTGGCATTGCTGTCAGGGTTCCTCCGAGCGGCAATCCGTAAGTAGCGGTCATCCACTACAGTAGTAGCCCTTGGGCGGCCTGAGCGAGGCCTGTCATCGACAGTTCCTGTATCTCTGTACCTCCTCCATGTCCGAACAACATCGCTTTGGTTCACTCTGAGACGCCTGGAAACTTCCCTTGTTGAGAGCCCTTCTTGACACAAAGTAACAATGCGGACGCGATCGAACTGCGGTATTGACCTTCTAGGCATGGTAGAACTACAGACAACATGAGCAGCGTACCTTCGTCCTGGTGGAATGACTGGAACTGATCGGCTGTCGTACCCCCTCCGTCTAATAGGCCCTGCTCATGCATGGTTGTTTACATCTTTGAGCAGTTTTAGTGACATCTATGAACAGTCAAAGGGACTGTATCTTGGATACAATATACACAGTCAACGTCTATATGCCGGAGATCTGGGAACCGAGGTGATGCAAAACTTTTTTTGATGTGTGTAAATTACCGACATGGAATACGCACCGTCCATATGTTCGCGTAAATAAACTGGCGCATATGAAACTTAGAAATAGCACTGTACTTTAATATCACCAACACTAATTTCTACACAGCCTTCAAACGACTCCGGAGACAATATTACTGAGGGACGGCAGATGTAAACATATGGCTTGCATATGGCATTGCAAGCACACAGAGCGCATGCGTCGGTTGTTCAAAGATCTTGAAAGACAGAGAGATGTCTCGCGCTCGCTCTCCGATAACAAAATTCTTGTGGCTGACTCTCAACAGATATTTATGAATATTTATGTTAAAACATATAATAAAATTATAATTATCGTCGAACATAAACAGTCGTATGCAACTCGCCTATAATGGTAATTAAGACACTCGTATGGAAATTATAAAACTCGCATACGCTCGTTTTATAAAAAAAATACTCGTGTCTTAATTATAGCCATTATAGGCTCGTTGCATAATGTACTATTTTAAACTATAAATCTGTCTTGATTGGGGATGTAAAGTTTTAAAGCCTTGTTTTCAATGTTGCCTGTAAAAACGGTTAGTTTTACAACTAACAGTTCGATTGGGAAGTCAGGACTCTTCAATAAAATAAGTGTAGAGTGCATTGCCAGTTGGGAACTATGTAATGACTTCTTCGATCCTAGATTTGATACAAGAACTATAGTAAACAAATACGTGGATTTTGAAGAATTTCTTAACATCTTAACTCATAGAATGCAAACACAATTGCCATTGAAAAAACAAATGTTTTAAATATCCGTATTTATATTAGAATTAAATGTTTAAAATTATATTGATATAGCGTATAATTTTAAACATTTAAATCTTAACTCAGTTCACTGACATCGTAGAATTATAAGGTGCGTTCAAAAAGTAACGAGCTGGAGGCATAATTACAGAAACCGGTACCTGTATGTTAGAAGTATTGGCCCTGGCTTTTGAGGCACTTGTCCCAATGTGATACGAGGCGGTGAATGGCTGTCTCATTAAATTCCCGGGCTGCGATGTGAACCAGTTCCGCACGTACAGCTGAACGTCGGCATCCGGGGTGAATCGTTGGCCCCGCAGAGCTCTTTTCAGGAGACCAAACATGGCGTAATCACAGGGAGAGAGGTCTGGACTGTACGGAGGGTGGCCGAGAACCTCCCATTTGAATTTCTGCAGGAGTGCCGCGACTGTGTTGGCCGAATGAGGTCGTGCATTGTCATAGAGCAACCACGGTGGCTAATGCGTTCACTGTCACTCGGCGGTTCTGGGTAATGAGTGCATCAACCAGCTGGACGTTGTCATCAGTAATGCAGGGGGGTACCCCAGACCGGGCATCATCGGCTAACGACACCCGTCCTTCCCTGAAGCGTTTGTGCCACGCCTTGACCCTTGCAAGGGACATGCAGTGTTCGCCGTACACTTGTGACATTCGGCGATGAATGTCCGTTCCCCCTACTCCTTGCGCTGTCAGAAACCGAACAACACATCTTTGCTCTTCGGTTGACGCCTCCATGTCACTGTTTGCAATACGACTGGCAGCGTTGGTCGATTGATGCGTGGTGCTGCTCGCTTTGCATCGTCACGTGACGTGCACGCGTGCTCTCTAGCGACGGGCTGTGACCTTCCATGCTCTGGTCGGAACCACACCTCGTTACACACGCCACGATTAGCCGATGTAGTCACAGGTTTGCGCATTCCAGCCTCCGGCTCGTTACTTTTTGAACGCACCTTATACTTTGTACGTTTAAATACACCTCTCGTCAAGGTAAAATGAAAGAGTTCAATAAATACACATTCAGTGTAAGTAATGGCCATGTGAATCCAGTACAATAAGGTGAACTCTGTATTGACGCATGTAGCAGGTTCGTCACCTGATGCTAGGCATTGTTTTGGGCTTATCTCGTATCGAGCGCTGTGGTTGTCATGACAACGGCATCTCCCGCTACAGCGGATGTACAGTAAACACCTGCCAGGCCCCGAGACCTTAACTACACAGAATGCTAATAAGATAGGATCTTACCTTCTTAGATCTAAGCGTTAATTAATTTTAATTTAGTTTAATTTATAAAAATATTAGAGGCTTCAAATAGCAACCAGTTTAGCTCGACACTTTAACATGCCCAATGGCGAAACTACGTGGGGTGATCAAGACGATCAATCCACCCACCAGAGCAAATAATAAAAACAAAAATTTGTTAAAGTTTAGGATTTTTAATAAAATCAATCTTCGGATTAGATTAGATTGGATTATGTTCATACTTACTAATTAGAAAGCGTTCCCTTTTCACATGTTCAACTTTAGTGTAGCCAGGGCGAATAAAGTAATAAGTGGTGGAACTTCCATATGAGTCAATGGTTAAGATGAAGTAGTTCTAAATTTCAACACCAGGCGCCGTGCCGAGCATTTGGTCTCAAGCAAATGACGGGATGGCAGTCAAGCAGTGTACTTCCTGCATTAGGTCATTGGAAAGTGATTCCTCTCCAAGCTGCGAGACTATGGTGGAAGTAAATCTAAATTTCTTAAATGCCCGTCTCTATCTTTCTTTCACGTGATGAAACGTGTAGATGCAGTAGTGGGGGAAAAGTTGGAGCAAGAAGGCGCGTTGTGGGGTGATATATTTTCAGATTGTGTGGATATGTTCTGTGAACTTCCTGTGTTTCGAAATGTGTGCTGCTCCGAGGATCACCAGTTACTATATTTCCCTAGGATAGTGTTTCATTACATTAAATGCCGATTCATTTTCCGGGCGAAAGAAATTTCCAGGAAACGAGATCCAGATCGTCTTCAAAATCAGCGAGAAAAATAATGAGGGTCTCTTCTGTTTAGAGGTAAGCTCTGCTCTTCTTAGAAATGTATTTTAGTGTGTTCTGTATAGTATTTTAATAAGTTCGTATTCCCTTGAAGATTTGTTTCTGTTATTCACAACTTGCTTACTATTTAGTGCAATACATCCTTTAATAAACAACGAGCCAGACAGGCCGTCCACCTGCACGCGAAGGCCAAGTTACGCTAGTACCACCTAGCGGCGGAAACGGTCAACTACCTGAGTTCATTCACTTATTACTTTATTCGCCCTGGTGTAACCCTAAACATAACACTTACTGAATGAGAAAAATGCTTGGCTATTCACTTAGCCTGAGGGTTGGGAGTGAGATGGGAGTTGCACTATCTTTCCCTATCCCTTTCCAAAAATACAAAATTTTCAATTGTCATCCTGTTAGTTGAAGGTAATAGAAGCCATTTTTCAGTGTTGCCTAGTTCTATTATAGAAAGCTTTCCAGCCGGTCAACACAAATTGTGCCCAATTACATTAGGCGGGAAAACAAGTATTTATATGCTCTAACATGAGAAATATTACATAAGATTAGGTGGGAAAACAAGTATTTATATGCTCTAACATGATAAATATTACATAAGATTAGGTGGGAAAACAAGTATTTATATGCTCTAACATGATAAATATTACATAAGATTAGGCTGGAAAACAAGTATTTATATGCTCTAACATGATAAATATTACATAAGATTAGGCGGGAAAACAAGTATTTATATGCTCTAACATGATAAATATTACTTAACATTAGGTGGGAAAACAAGTATTTATATGCTCTAACATGAGAAATATTACATAAGATTAGGTGGGAAAACAAGTATTTATATGCCCTTACATGAGACATATTACATAAGATTAAGCGGGAAAGCAAGTATTTATATGCTCTAACATGATAAATATTACTTAAGATTAGGCGGGAAAACAAGTATTTATATGCTCTAACATGATAAATATTACTTAAGATTATGTGGGAAAACAAGTATTTATATGCTCTAACATGAGAAATATTACATAAGATTAAGTGGAAAAACAAGTATTTATATGCTCTAACATGAAAAATCTTACTTAAGATTAGGTGGGAAAACAAGTAGCCTATTTATATGCTCTAACATGAGAAATTTTATATAAGATTAAGTGGAAAAACAGGTATTTTTATGCACTAACATGAGAAATATTACATAAGATTAAGTAGGAAAACAAGTATTCATATGCTCTAACATGTTAATATTACATAAGATTAAGCGGGAAAACTAGTATTTATATGCTCTAACATGATAAATATTACATAAGATTAAGTGGGAAAACAAGTATTTATATGCTCTAACATGACAAATATTACAAAAGATTAAGTGGAAAAACAAGTACTGTATGTACATTATATGCTATAACATGAGAAATAGAACATAGGATTAGGCTGGAAAACAAGTATTTATATGCTCTAACATGAGAAATATTACTTAAGATTAGGTGGGAAAACAAGTATTTATATGCTCTAACATGAGAAATATTACGTAAGATTAGGTGGGAAAACAAGTATTTATATGCTCTAACATGATAAATATTACATAAGATTAGGTGGGAAAACAAGTATTTTTATGCTCTAACATGAGAAATATTACATAAGATTAAGTGGAAAAACAAGTATTTAAATGCTCTAACATGATAAATATTACTTAAGATTAGGTGGGAAAACAAGTATTTATATGCTCTAACATGAGAAATATTACATAAGATTAAGTGGAAAAACAAGTATTTAAATGCTCTCACATGATATATATTACATAAGATTGGGCTGGAAAACAAGTATTTATATGCTCTTGCATGATAAATATTACTTAAAATTAGGTGGGAAAACAAGTATTTATATGCTCTAACATGATAAATATTACATAAGATTAGGCTGGAAAACAAGTATTTATATGCTCTAACATGATAAATATTACTTAAGATTAGGTGGGAAAACAAGTATTTATATGCTCTAACATGATAAATATTACATAAGATTAGGCTGGAAAACAAGTATTTAAATGATCTAGCATGAGAAATATTACTTAAGATTAGGTGGGAAAACAAGTATTTATATGCTCTAACATGAGAAATATTACATAGGATTAAGTGGAAAAACAAGTATTTAAATGCTCTGACATGATAAATATTACTTAAGATTAGGTGGGAAAACAAATATTTATATGCTCTAACATGATAAATATTACTTAAGATTAGGCTGGAAAACAAGTATTATGTGCTCTAACATGATAAATATTACATAAGATTAGGTGGGAAAACAAGTATTTATATGCTCTAACGTGATAAATATTACTTAAGATTAGGTGGGAAAACAAGTATTTATATGCTCTATCATGATAAATATTACATAAGATTAGGCTGGAAAACAAATATTTATATGCTCTTACATGATAAATATTACATAAGATTAAGTGGAAAAACAAGTATTTATATGCTCTAACATGAGAAATATTACATAAGATTAAGTGGAAAAACAAGTATTTATATGCTCTAACATGAGAAATATTACATAAGATTAAGTGGAAAAACAAGTATTTATATGCTCTAACATGATAAATATTACTTAAGATTAGGTGGGAAAACAAGTATGTATATGCTCTAACATGAGAAATATTACATAAGTTTAGGCGGGAGAACAAGTATTTATATGCCCTAACATGAGAAATATTACATAAGATTAAGTGGAAAAACAAGTATTTATATGCTCTAACATGATAAATATTACATAAGATTAGTCGGGAAAACAAGTATTTAGTGTATATGCTCTAACATGAGAAACATTACATAAGATCTTTCAGATGGCAATCAGAAGAGGTGAGAGTAAATGGTTATCCTTTTTCGGATTATGCTAGATATATTTTCGGTGTGGATTTATGTGTCTAAGTTGTTCAGAAGTTGTAACACAATCTTTGAAGTTCAGACCAAGATTTTTGCTGATAATCCACCTTCTCTTAATTGCCAGCTTTTCAAGCAGGTTATGTGTTCGAAGTGTTAAACATTCTGCATATAATCCGTTAGGTCTAATCACCGTTTGCTATGTCTAATGTTTGCACTTCGAGAGATGAGCTTTTTGTTATATACATTTTGATTGAGTCGTAGATGGCCAACTTCTCAGAATTGTTATCTTCAACCCACTCACCGAGGTACTTGAATCTTTCCATTTTCAAGATTCCACCGTGGGTAGTCGGAAGTTGTGGTCGAGCATCTATGTTGTTAGAGATGAAGTGGGTTTTGATGTAGGAGATTTTTAGGCCAATCTTAACTGCGTGTTCATGCAGGTAAAAAATTTGCTGAGTAGCTAGTTCAGGAGAGGAAGCAAGAAGATCGAAGTCATCTGCAAAAGCGAGGCAATCATATTGTTACTATCACGAACTCAGCCTATGTGAACTCCACTGGGAATTCATTTCGATTGGAGAACATGTCTCCATTCCCAGATGACCCTCATGTAAGCACAGTTGACAAGGAATGGTGACAGCCCATCTCCTTGACAAACCACTGTTTGGATTTGAAAGGCTTCACATTGGTAGACGTACCAGTGAGTGTACTATGGATGATCTGCATGGTTTTGTTGTCTGTGTCAAATTCTTGGAGAATTATTATTATTAATATTATTATTATTATTATTATTGAAGCCTCCGTGGCTTAGGCGGCAGCACGCCGGCCTCTCACCGCTGAGTCCGTGGTTCAAATCCCGGTCACTCAATGTGAGATCTGTGCTGGACAGAACGGAGGCAGACAGGTTTTTCTCCGGGTACTCCGGTTTTCCCTGTCAAAATTTCATTCCAGCAACACTCTCCACTATCATTTCATTTCATCTGTCATTCATTTAATCATTGCCCCAGAGGAGTGCGTCAGGCCTCGGCAGCCGGCACAGTTCATATCCTCGCCGCTAGATAGGGGCTTCATTCATTCCATTCCTGACCCGGTCGGAGACTGGAAGCAGGCTGTGGATTTTCATTTTCATTATTATTATTATTATTATTATTATTATTTATTTTGTGTTATTTTATTTTATTTTATCTTATCGATTGTTCCCCTCTAGGAGAGCGATTTAACTTGAATTCACGATTTCATCTTCGGGCGTATCCCCTCTTTTCTTCCAAAAATATCTTCATCCTCTTGGGATGCTCCTTCTTCCACTCAGCAGTCCGTTCTTTTCCAGGTTGTCGTGATGTTCTTTGCTCAAACTTAACATTTGTGATTTTATTCCGGCACTCGATGCGGTCCTCGAGATTCTTTATGTTGATCTGTTGTAGGTCCCTCTGGACCACTGTCGCCATTCCGTGCCGCATTTACTCTTTTGAGCTGTATCTTTGCCGTTCTCAAGTTTTCAGACTTGTAGATGTGTGTGTAAAACTTGCTTGGCGTTTTCTGATTTATTCCGTTATTGTGTTGGTCTTTTGATACAGTTAGTTCTGAGGTCTCTTCATCAAAATGTCGTTTCAATTGACTGTTCCGTAAATCTTTCTGCGGATTTTTCGTTCCTGCTTTTCCATGTCCTTAATTTTGGAATGACCGTCGATCACCATTGGTTCGGCTGCGTAGGTTGCTTCTGGAAGAATCAATGTTTTATAGTGCCTTAATTTTACGTCTATCGAAATACACTTCTTTTTGTAGTGAGCCCACGTTAGCTTGTTTATTATTATTATTTGAAATCATTATCACGGCAAATACTGGACCATTTTATGTTACAGTCTAGTTCGGCCTTAGCAAGGAACCATCTGTACTGAGGTAATTTTCTAGATTACACTGTTCAGAGACTTCACATTACTGTACATCCATGTCGTGCCTGCACTCTTCAAGAGTCTCCTTCATTTATAAGATGAGCTAAATTCCCATATGAATCTTCGAGCCTTGCTGAGTGTTCGACCAGGGTATTTATTGTCACCAAGGAATTACCTGACAAAATGGCAGGTGTTTAACAGAACTGCCTTCTGTAGTTCAATATATACCTGTTGATGCATATTCAATACTGATAGACTACTGTGGAGAGTTTTGGGTATAACACCAGTACATGATACAATTATTGGGATTGTAGTCACCGACTCAAGTTTTCACATCTGCTTTATCTCAATTGCCAGCTCTGTGTACTCACAGTAAATATTTTAGTAGCAGCTGTTGTTTGGATGTTTCGAGTGATGGGACATGTGATATCTATCAGTAATGCATCTTGGTGTTCTTTATTGATGACAATGAGAATATCTGGCCGGTTGTTATTCTTCTTCATCATTCGATTCGGCCATCTAAGGACCTCGGCATGTCAACTGTTTCTTGTTGCATCGAGCTTTAACATCCTCCCAGTACTTTCGCATTAGTTCTCGATGCTGTTGTTTCCTTTCTGCAGTCCACTTCTTGTCAGTTAGAAGCTTTAGCTTTTCTTGGAAACATCGGTGTGCTGTTAGTTTTTGTTTAAGGGTGTCACGTTCCCAAATATCGTTGCCTGTAATTCCCACTTCTTGTAAATCTTGGTCCACCTCAGTGAGCCAAGCTCCTTTTGTTTTCTTTTTGAGGACGTAGGTGCAAATTCTATTTGTCAATCATGCTGGGTTCATTCTTGTTATATGACAGTAAAAGGCAATTCTCCGTCTCCTCATGGTATCAGTTATTTTTTCCGCATTGGGTGTAAAGTTCGTGGTTGTGTCGCCTCCTATATTCCCCATTTTCTTTTACCGGACCCAAGATTTTTCTTAGAATTTTTCTTTCTTTCACTTCCAGATTCTCTGTTAGTTCCTTGCGATGCATTTCAAGGCACTCTGCAGCATACAAAGCCTCTGGACGGATGACTGTTTGGTAGTGTCTTGGACGGATGACTGTTTGGTAGTGTCTTAACTTGGCATTTGTTGATATGGATTTCTGGTTATAAATGGCCTTTGTTAGATTATATGCCATTTCCATTTTCCTGATTCGTGACACGAAAGCTGCCTTCTCGGAGAGATTGGGGTCTATCCACTTACTCAAATATTTGAACGCTTTCGTTTGCTTGATATTCCCCTGGCCTACATCCAGCTCTTTTGGCCCTAGCTTGATATTAGTGATGAATTATGTTTTTTTTTCAAAGGAGATCTTAAGGCCCGTTTTTGCCGCTTGAATCTGGAGTTCATTAATTTGCGCTGAGGCTGCATCGAGGGAATCTGAAAAAATTGCGAGGTCATCTGCGAATGCCAGGCAGTCAACTGTTAGGTTCTGTTTTTGTAGCCCAGTCTGACTCCATTTTCAGACTTGTTAATGTTCATTACTTTTTGCCACTGCCGGATGACTTATTCGAGCACACAGGTGAAGAGCAAAAGCGATAGTCCATCTCTCTGTCTTACACCAGTCTTGATTTCGAAGGGCTCTGAAATTTCTCCCCGGAATTTCACTTTGGAAGCTGTGTTGGTTAAGGTTTTCTGAATAACTGCTCTTGATTTGTTGTCCAGTCCCAGTTCTTTCAGTATTTCAAATAGGGTGGGTCGATCGATAGAGTCATAAGCCTTTTTGAAGGCAATGAAGGTCACTACAAACTGTTTGTTTCTAAGCTTCAGATATGAAAGAATAGATTTAAGGTTCAAAATCTGTTCGGCACATGATCGTCCCTTCAGATATCCCCCTTGATATTCCCCTAATTGTGGATCCAACTGTTCCTCTGCTCTAGTTTGAAGGGCTTTTGAAAGGATTTTGTATGTTATTGCAAGGAGGGAGATGCCACGGTAATTGTTCACATTCGTTCTATCACCTTTTTTGTGAAAAGGGTGAAGCAGAGCTGATGTCCAATCAATAGGGAGTTCCTCCTTTTTCCATAGCTCACTAATTATTTCTGTTAGCTTATCGATAGCAACGTCACCAGCATGCTTCCATAATTCGGCGATTATTGAATCCTCGCCTGGTGCATTATTGTTTTTAAGTGACTGAATGATCTGTATAACTACTTCTTTGGTTGGTGGTGTAGAGTCCGGGTTTGTATTTGGATTGTCTTCAAATGATAATGAGGATCCTGGGCTTTCACAGTTAAGGAGAGTCTCAAAATAATTTGCAGGATAGTGCAGTTGTCCTAGTCATTATAGGCAGTGTTTCCCTCAGGATCGTTGAAGTGTAGGCTAGGTGGAGTGTATTTAGTGAGATTCTGTCTGAAGGTTCTGTAGAAATCTCGAGTGTTGTTCTTCTTGAAGTCTTGTTGAATCTTTTCCAACTGGCTTTAGTCGTATGCACGTTTTACCCCACGTATGGTTTTTGCAGCATGTTTCCTCACTAACAGGAAACTCTCCCAGTTATATGAATTCTTCTGAGAGTTCCATCTCTGCCATGCTAGTTGTCTCTGCCTTATTGCTGCTTCACATTCACTGGTCCACCAGAGATGTTTCCTTTTTTGTTAGCGGGACTATCTCTTTAGCTGTTCTCACCATGCCATCTCGTAGTTGTTCCCAGTTCTGTGGATCCAAAGTTCCAAGCTTCTCAGTAAACTCGTGATTCAAGTGTAGCTTCTCTGTGTCAACCCTGTTGATCTCTCTTCGGCAGACCCTCCTGGTATTTCTTGGAAGAAGTTTAACCTTGATTTTGGAAAGGTAATGATCAGAATCAAGATTTACACTTCTCAGGACTTTTACATTCTGGATCTCTCGGTGTTCCTTGCGTGAAATAGCGACATGATCGATTTGGAATTCACCAAGTTTTGGATTTGGAGAAGTCCACGTTTTCTGCTTTCTTCGCAGGTGTTTGAAAGCAGTAGATTTCATAACAAGGTTGAACGCCTTACTGAGCTCCAGAAGTCTCTCTCCATTGCAGTTGGTTCTGAAATGAGCTGGGTAACTTCCTACAATGTTTCGGAATTTTATTTCACGGCCAAGTTGAGCATTGAAATCTCCAAGCAAGATAATCATATGTTTATCCGGAATTTTAGCCATTATATCCTCCAGTTCTCCCAAATTTCATCTGTTCCTCCTCTGTCTTTTTTGTTTGCCTCATTAATTGGCGCATCACATTAACCATAGTACACATTTTGTTCGTGCATCGGAAAGTGAGGATTGCTACTTGGCTGCTAGGAGAACTGAAATCTATAACCGAGTCCAAAATTCATCTATTTACAATGAATCCCGTGCCAAGTTGAGGGATGTTCTTTGCAACACGTTTACCAACTTTGCCTTTAAATATTCTGTACCCTTGAGACTGAAAAGGATGTTCATCTGTAAATCTTGCTTCTTGTACTGCCGTGATAAGAATTTTATGTTGGGAGAGAGTATCAGTGAGATGCTTATGTTTACCAGTCTTCAAAAGGGAGTTCATATTAACGGTAGCAAAGAAGTTCCGATGTTTGTGTTTGATCTTTAGTGGAGTCTCCGACACCTCCAAGCATTTTGGTGCAGGCTCCCCAGAATCCGAAGGCCTGCATGCATCGCTGAAAGCGATGGTGGACTGGTTTCCACCTGGGGTAGTAGCTTTTGCTGAATTTTCCTCCATGCTTTCTTGAGACAGTTGAAAAACTGTAATTGGGGTCGGTGATATTTCACACCGGCCAAAGTACTACCAAGGTTGTGAGCCTTGAAGCCACCAGCACTGATCAGCTCGCCGACCCAGTTTCCCGCTGGGTGGGGTTACCCAACCTTCCACTGGGTCGCTCGGCTTAACAGGGGACATCTCGGGTAGGTTACGTGCTGGAGTTGGAGTGAAAGAGGCTAAGTTGGATTATCTTACTGAATCCAATAAGTTTGAGTTGCAGGTGACATGCAACGACGCATTTCACTCCCATTTGCCCAGAGCCACACGGACTCCTCCCAGGTTGATTCCTGAGACCCTGGTTATTATTATTATTATTATTATTATTATTATTTCGTTTAGGCCAGCTATGGACCACGTCATTTCAACTGTATCCGTCTTTGGGCCTTGATCTTAGCCCAGTGTACACGCATTCGCTGCCTGTGAGACTCCCTTCTTTCATCAGACCACTTCTTGCCGGTTTTTAATTTCGCTTTTTCTTGGAATTGGTGGTGTGCTCCAAGCTTTTCCTTCAAAATATCACGTTCCATAATGTCTGCGTGGGTGACCCCTACTTCGTGTAAATCCTTGCCTACCTGACGAAACCAGGGGCCCCTGTTTTTTTTTTTTTTTTAAGAAAATAGGTAAATATCCGATTGGTGATTCTCTCGAGTATTATTATTGTTACGGCTGTGAGTTTGTTTCATCGCTCGCCGCATGAGTCACAACTGCCCCAGGGCTGGGCTGTGCCCTGCCTCAGTGTATTGCGTGCGCCTTATGCAACAGGTCTACTAGAAAGGGATGGTCCAGAATATTCGTGACCGAGCCAGCGATGGAAGCCTCGAGAAGCCGTGAACCCTGGATGGGTCTAGAAGCATTTATTGAGTCACCAGCCTGCTATATAAGAGCAACCTGTCAAGCAGTGTGTGTTTGTTTTACGAGCTAGTGCGAGCGATTATCCTGAGCGACAGAGGTGTGGTGACTTGCGAAACCCCTAGTGAAGCCGATTTTCTTGACAGCGAGGGAGTGAGAAGCATACAGGGGACTGCCTGTGTTTTGAGCGAGTGTGATTTCACTGAGCGACAGAGGTATCGTGGCGAAGTGCCGCGCGAGTTACGAAATCCAGTGACATTGTTTCCCAGCTCGTGGGCAGCGAAGCAGCGTGTAGCAGGTTATCGTAAGTAACTGTAGTTTTTGTACATAAGGGAGAGGGCAGGTAGTTTCTGTCAAGGCCACCGGACTCATTAGGACAGATTAACTTCTGTGGTTTGTTGACAAGTGAAAGGGGGCAAGAGCTCTCCATAAGGAAGAGACTTGAGGAAACTGGAGTAAGGTTCTAATGGCTTGTATTTACTGATAAGTAGTGTATCTTTCTGGCCGCAATAAAGTTAATTATTTCTTTAAAGGAACAATCTGTGTTGTGCTTCAACCCACCGTAATCCAGTTAACAAAAGTGTCACTAGGGGGTGGCACGTAACAACTGGTGTCAGAAGCCAGATTACGAACTCAAACACAAGCACAACACCTGACGGTCCTGGTTTCAAAACCCGAGCAGGTCATTTTTTTAAATTTTCCTGTGAGTGCATGCCCTTTACAAGACAAACATCTAAAATGGAAGCGCAATTGGCAGCATTACTAGAAAAGTTAAGTCAACGGAGTGAGCTGGCCCATGCTGATCGACACGGGAGCGTCGAGGACCATCGTCAATCACACCGTGATCCCGAGGTGGAGAGTCCAACCCACACAAAGGAACCTCCAGCTAATAACGGCGACTGGAGAGACTGCACCGGAACATGGCGAAGCATCACTGGAGTTCGTCATTGGTCGACGGGCGGTTAAGCATCCAGTGCTTGTGGCTGACCTATCAAACGAAGTGATCATCGGACTGGACTTTCTGGACCAGAACGACATCATCTTGGACCTGAGTACCAACACTCTGCACTTCGGAGGTGAGGAACTTGCTTTGCAACCAGCGCGCGAATCCATCACCGCACGACGAGTAAGGCTGAGAGAAGACGACATCGTTCCCGCCAGGACGGAGGTCAGCGCTGCCGTAATTGTCGACGGAATTGCTGAGGGAGTGGCGGCTGTCATCGAGCCAAAATATGAGGACATCCAGACAAAAGGATTGCTAGTTGCCAAGATCCTCATCAACACGACGTCTCGGCCGTACGTCCGCCTGTCAAACCTGAACGACTACGACATTACGGTTCACCGGGACACCAACCTAGGTGTCTGCGAGCCCGTTACCTGGATTGCCCGCATCACAGATACGACGGACGGACACCTGCAGAGGAACAACCGAAGAAGACGCGCACTGCCAGAAGGACTACAGAAGCTGTACCAAGGATCCCAGGACCATTTAGACGAGGAACAATCACGCCAACTTCAGGACCTGCTACGCGAATTCCAGGACGTCTTCTCCGTGGGGAGCAAAGACTTCGGCAGGACAAGCTTGGTCCAGCACAGAATCGACGTTGGGGACAGCGCACCGATTAGGGCCCCATTCCGACGTGTCCCGCTCGCCAAGCAAGCCGAAGTCGACCGGATGGTAGAAGAGATGAAGGAGCAACGGGTGATCGAGCCATCACATAGTCCTTGGAGTTCTCCGGTCGTGCTAGTGAAGAAGAAGGACGGTTCCACCAGGTTCTGCGTGGATTACAGCCGGGTGAATGACGTCACGAAGAAGGACAGCTACCCTCTACCCCGGATCGACGACACCCTGGACACCATATCAGGGTCAAGATGGTTCTCCACCTTTGATTTGAAGAGTGGCTACTGGCAGGTGGAGGTCCACCCTAAGGACCGCGAGAAAACTGCGTTCTCTGTGGGCAGTGGGCTCTGGCAGTTCACCGTCATGCCATTCGGTCTGTGCAACGTCCCTGCGACCTTCGAAAGGCTACTGGAGTCCATTCTGAGGGGACTACACTGGAAGACCTGCCTGGTCTACCTAGACGACGTCATCGTTCTGGGAAGAAGCTTCGAGGAGCACTACAGCAACCTTAAGGAGATCTTGATGAAGCTACGGGCTGCCCAGCTGAAGTTGAGCCCCAAGAAGTGTCAGCTCTTCCAGAAGCTCCTTGGGCATATCGTCTCCGAGGAAGGGGTGCGCACCGACCCAGAGAAGACCGCAGCTGTGAGGGAGTGGCCAGTTCCGAAGGACAAGTCCCAACTACGAAGCTTCCTGGGACTCTGCACTTATTACCGTCGCTTCGTGAGAGGATTCGCCGACATCGCCAAACCACTGCATCGACTGACTGAGAAGGACCAACTCTTCACGTGGACAGCAGAATGCCACAGTGCCTTCGAACAACTCAAGCAGGCTCTGTGCACCGCACCTATTCTGGCCTACCCCAGACCTGGAACAAGGTTCATCGTCGATACCGATGCCAGCGACTTTGATATAGGGGGAATCCTGTCGCAAATAGTGGACGGCGAGGAGAGAGTAGTAACCTACTTCAGCAAAGCCTTGTCAAAGCCAGAGAGGAACTACTGCATCACCAGGAAGGAACTGCTCGCCCTCGTGAAGACCATCGAACACTTCCACAAGTACCTGTAAGGGCAAGAATTTCTCATCAGGACCGACCATCCATCCCTGCGGTGGATCCTGAACTTCAAACAGCCCGAGGGTCAACTCGCGCGGTGGATAGAGAGGCTTCAACAGTACAACTTTGAGATCCAGCACAGGAAAGGCCAACTGCATTCTAACGCCGACGCCCCGTCACGAAGACCGTGCCCCGAAGACTGCACCTTCTGTACCAGAAGAGAGGAGAACACAGGGATACAGTGCCGAAGGACTACCGTGGAACTTCATGGGAGCTGGAGCCGCGAATCTTTCACGTGGGCACAAGCAGAAGATGATGACCTGGGACTGATAGCCGAATGGAAGAGGGCCTGTGTTTCCAGACCCGGGTGGAACATTGTGAGCGACTGCAGTCCAAAGTTCAAGTCCTACTGGGCGCAGTGGGACTCGCTGATTGTAAGGGATGGCCTCATCTGCCGGACCTGGGAGAGCACCGACGGGAAGACATCTCGACAACAAGTCGTCGTACCAAAGGCTATGACGGAGGAAGTCCTGAAGGAAGTCCATGGAGGATCATTCGGTGGACACCTAGGGATAAAGAAGACCCTGGAGAAGCTGAGAGAACGGTTCTACTGGATCGGATGCCGAACTCACGTGGAGAACCACTGCGCGAGGTGCCACGATTGCGTAGCCAGCAAGGGCCCAGGACGAAGACGACGGGGTCCACTGAAGACCTACAACATGGGCGGCCCCATGGAGAGAGTGGCCATCGATGTTGATGGGCCATTCCCGTTAAGCGAGGCAGGGAACCGCTACATATTGGTCGTCAGCGACTACTTTACCAAATGGCTGGAGGCGTATGTGCTCCCTAACCAAGAAGCCGCGACGATCGCAGAGACCCTGGTGAAGGAATTCGTCAGCCGGTACGGAGTACCCCTGGAGCTGCACTCCGACCAAGGGAGGAACTTCGAGTCGCAGGTGTTCCAGAACCTATGCCAGCTGCTGGGAATCCGGAAGACAAGGACAACGCCGCTACACCCTCAGTCCGACGGGATGGTAGAGCGATTCAATCGCACCATCGAGAACCATCTTCGAATAGTCGTCAGCGAGCACCAGAGGGATTGGGACAAACATCTTCCACTATTTCTCCTGGCCTACCGCGCCGCCGTGCATGAAGCCACCGGGTGCACACCAGCCCGGGCCATGTTTGGGAGGGAGCTCCGTCTACCTGTCGATCTTGCCTTCGGCCGACCTGGGAATGATCCGGTCCCGGTAAGCCAGTATTGTCAAGAACTGGTCGACCAACTGGAGGACGTTCACGCGTTCGCGAGGAGGAAACTGCGGATCGAGACCGACCGAATGAAAACCCGATACGACCAACAGACGGATGCCGGCGGATTCCACGAGGACGACCTGGTCTGGCTCTTCAACCCATTACGGAAGAAAGGCCTGTCACCCAAACTGCAGAAGTCCTGTGAGGGCCCGTACCGAGTCGTGAAACGGATCAACGATGTCGTCTACAGGATCCAGCGTAGCCCGAGGGCGAAGATGAAGATCGTGCATCGAGATCGCCTGGCAGCCTACGGAGGACACAGACGAACCAATGATTGATCGGGACGATCAGCTTTTTAGGAAGGGGGTGGTGTTACGGCTGTGAGTTTGTTTCATCGCTCGCCACATGAGTCACAACTGCCCCAGGGCTGGGCTGTGCTCTGCCTCAGTGTATTGCGTGCGCCTTATGCAACAGGTCTACTAGGACAAAGGGATGGTCCAGAATATTCGTGACCCAGCCAGCGATGGAAGCCTCGAGAAGCCGTGAACCCTGGATGGGTCTAGGAGCATTTATTGAGTCACCGGCCGGCTATATAAGAGCGACCTGTCAAGCAGTGTGTGTTTGTTTTACGAGCTAGAGCGAGCGTTTATCCTGAGCGACAGAAGTGTGGTGACTTGCGAAACCCCTAGTGAAGCCGATTCTCTTGACAGCGAGGGAGTGAGAAGCATACAGGGGACTGCCTGTGTTTTGAGCGAGTGTGATTTCACTGAGCGACAGAGGTATCGTGGCGAAGTGCCGCGCGAGTTACGAAATCCAGTGACATTGTTTCCCAGCTCGTGGGCAGCGAAGCAGCGTGTAGCAGGTTATCGTAAGTAACTGTAGTTTGTGTACATAAGGGAGAGGTGCAGGTAGTTTCTGTCAAGGCCACCGGACTCATTAGGACGGATTAACTTCTGTGGTTTGTTGACAAGTGAAAGGGGGCAAGAGCTCTCCATAAGGAAGAGACTTGAGGAAACTGGAGTAAGGTTCTAATTGCTTGTATTTACTGAAGAGTAGTGTATCTTTCTGGCCGCAATAAAGTTAATTATTTCTTTAAAGGAACAATCTGTGCTGTGCTTCAACCCACCGTAATCCAGTTAACAAAAGTGTCACTAGGGGGGTGGCACGTAACATTATTATTTATTCAATTCACCACTACAAGCATGGGTTACTCTAAAGCACTGGTTAAACCAAGTGCTTTACAACAATACATAAAAATATAATACAAACTATAATACATACATATCATGTATATACAAAATACAGAGTTCATTATCACTCATTCACTAAACAGGAAGGATCGCACAATATTGCATGTGGGCAATAGGACAGAATGCTGCATACTCCTGTAGATGGTCGGCGGAAGATCCAATTCCTTCAGACTCTTGTGGAATGTGTGAGGTATGAGGCCGTTGCCTAACAAGATTACAGGCACTATCCGGACGTAGTTCATCTTCCATATCCTCTTGATTTCCTCTGCGAGCTGTCTATATTTGGTACTTTTTTTCATTGTGTTTCCGTTCGACATTGGTGTCATTAGGGACTGCTATGTCTATTATAAATGTAGTGCCATCAACCTTATTTACTACTATGATGTCTGGTCGATTGTGAACTATTGTTTTGTCTGTCACAATACCAGTGCCCCAATATATTTTACACAATTAATTTTCGAAGAGGGATCGTGGAGGATACTTGTAGTAAGGGATATACTCCTCAGTTAGTTTATATCGATGTGCGAGTGCTTGATGAATGCTGCCTGCAACTTGATTGTGCCGTCTTGTATATTCAACTGATGCTAATATTGGGCAACTTGCAGTGACATGGTCAATGGTCTCGAGATGAATGGCGCATCGCCTGCATTATTATTATTATTATTATTATTATTAGTAGTAGTAGTAGTAGTAGTAGTAGTAGTAGTAGTAGTAGTTTTTTTTAATTTATTTATTTATTTACAGCGTATTTTCCCAATATTGGAAAGCGTTAAGCACTTTGACTCAATTCTTGACGTTCTTCTTATCTTGCCAATATTGTTTCATTCTGTTGGAGAATGCCAATTTTCTTTCGTCAGACCATTGAGGTCTGTAAGGTGTAGGTTTTGGTTGCTCTGGTTGGACTTCCCAGTTCACTTTGTTACGGAAGGAGTCTCTGTCTGATGTGTCGCTTATGTTAGCAGTTCGCATGTCTTTTTGTACTTCTTTCATCCATGGTGTTGTACTTTTGAGTGATGATATGTAATCTAGTATTCTTTTGGTTAGTCGTGTATTCGGCAGTCTACTTATGTCCCCGAAGAATTTCAATCGTCTTTTTCTGAAGTCGACTTCGATGTTTGAGTATTTTTCAGTTGTCTTGATTGACTGTAGTCGGTACCCGTCAGGAGTGAGTCTTGGTCCCAGTATTTTCCGAATGATTTTTCTTTCTTCTTTCTTGATGTCTTCAAGTTCATATTTCTTATTGAGTGTAAGTGTTTCGCTTGAGTAGAGACTTGCCGGTTTGATGACAGTGTTGTAATGTCGAAGTTTGGTTTGTCTTGACATGCATTTTTTGTTACAGAGGTTTTGGATATGTCCGAGTGCTCTCCTGGTTTTCTGGAGACGGTTTTGTTGTGAGATATTTTCGGATCCAGTTGGTTCGATAAATTCTCCCAGATATTTGAAATGTGGGACTCTTTTGATGGTTCCGTATTTTGTTTGCATGTTGTCGCCTTTGTGACTTAGCACTTGAGTTTTCTCGAAGGATATTGAAGTCCCACTTTTTCGGCGCATTCTTGGAGTGTTTCTATTTGTTTTATTGCGGTCTCTTGATTTTCTGTTAGTATAACCAAGTCATCGGCGAAGGCAAGATAGGGTATAGAGAGATTGTTTTTGCGATAGCCAAGGTGTAACTGGTTTCCAGACATTTTGTTTCTTGAGCTCTTTTTCCCATTCTTCCTTGACTGTATCCAGGACAATGTTGAACAAGAGAGAGGAAAGACCATCTCCTTGTCGCACACCTGTCTGAATTTCGAAAGGTTCGGAGATTTCTCCCATAAATTTTACTTTGGATTTTGTATTGGTCAGCGCTTGTTCAATGAGTTCCGTGTTTTGTGATCTAATCCTCTTTCTTCAAGGATCTGGAAGAGTGATTGTCTATCGATCGAGTCGTATACTTTTTGGAAATCGACAAATGTGCACATCACTGGTTTATTTCGAATTGCATGCATTTTGACAATGGTTTTAAGGTTGAAGATTTGTTCAGGGCAGGATCGGTTTGGTCTGAATCCTGCTTGAAATTCTGATAACTTTGGTTCGAGCTGTTCCTGTGCTCGTGTCAGTAGACAAGCTGAGAAAATTTTGTAGGCGACGGGAAGAAGAGAAATCCCTCGGTAGTTCTTCACGTCAGACGTATCTCCTCTTTTGTGTAGTGGGTGGATGAGTGCTGTTTTCCAGTCATCAGGTATTTTCTCTGTTTGCCATATTTCTTGGATGATTAGTGTAATTTCTCTGAGTGCATTGGGTCCTAGGTTTTTAAGTAGGTCTGCAGTGATGCCGTCTTCACCTGAGGCTTTATTGTTTTTCAGTCTATTGATGTGGGAGTGGATTTCATCTTGAGTTGGTGGTAGTGATTCTTCTGATGTGTGGTCTGATTGTTTCTTTGGGAATCTTTTCATGGTTTCTGGGCAATTCAAAAGTCATGAGAAGTATGCCAATGCCAGTTTTCCGTCTTGTTTTCTGAAGCATAAGTTTTGAGGTGTGTACCCTTTGATTTGGTTGGCGAATGTTTTGTAGAAATCACGCGTATTGTAGTTTCGGAAGTGGTTCTCGATCGAAGTCAGTTGATCATTGATATACTTCCGTTTGATTCGTCGCAGAATTTTGGACGTCTGTTTACGTACCTCGAGGAAGATCTTCAGGTTTTTCTCAGATTTTTTACTGTTATAGCTTTGGAAGGCAGTTTTTCTGTTGTCGAGGGCGATTTCGCATTCTTGATTCCACCACGGATGTTTCGGTTTTAGGTAGATTTCATTAGAAAGCTAACTATTGCAATGGGTCCCATGTTTCGACTTCCGGAAAATTTTGACATATCTTCGCGTTTCACATCCCCCAGACCCCAAAACCACCGTCAGTTCAAAAGTGTATACATAATTTATGTATGTATATATGTATATATATATATGTATAGATATCAGTTTCTTGTGGACACGATAACTTCCGTAATTTTGCACCAATCACTTTGAATTTTTTACATAATATGTAACCCCTTAAAATCTCGGTCGAGTTCGTTAATGGGCAAAATCGGTCAAAGGGGGTGAAAATGGGAGGCTTTTTTCGAAACATTGAAATATCGCTATAACTCTCTTAATATCAGAAATATTGAATCCATTCAAAGTTCATACTATGTGTCGGATAAGGCCCTAAAATTTATGTTTGAAAAGTTTTTTGATAGCACCAACCATTGACCAAAGGGGTGGGAAAAAGTGGGTTTTTCGGGAAACATTAATCATATCTCTCTGTTAATAGGCACAATATCAAAACCGTACAAAATGGACAATATCCCTCCAGTAATTACCTAAAACTTTTGTATGAAAGAATTTTTGATATAACCCACCATTACGCCACGGGGTGAGCAAATTTATTTAAATTATAAGAAAGGTTACCATGACAACTTTACTTTTAATTGATAAGGGATGAGCCATCAGCAGTTGCTATGACAACGCCACTGCACGAGATCACATTCAGTTTTCCATCTGTCTGTCGGAAGCGACTTCGGTATCGGAACTGGTAGCATGCTGAACTTCTATGCCCAAGGTCGCTGGTTCAAAGCCGGCCAAAGTCGTCGGATTTTCTAAGAGCGCTAAAAATCCCTCAGCATGCTTTCCTTTGGAGGGGAAGTTCCAACGTTGCAAGTTTCTGGTTGCGGTGGCATCTAGTAGCCAAGTTCACAGCTAGGTGTCGTTGACGTTAGTATATGGTACAAAATTAGGAACTACTACTTAAAATTGACCGTCTGCAGACCTTACATGAATTACAGACTAATACAGTCATCACAATTAACACCGTTTATCAGATTCTACACACACCCAGTGTACACGGGGTTACATGACCACGTTGTCGCAGCCCCTAAACTGAGGAACCAACAAAAATCTCTGCGGGAGATAAAATTTTGCGTGAAGAAGTAACAGACTGTCAGATAGTTACACATCAGTTCCAAACCTTGCATACGGACAGTGTGATTACAAGTATAAAAATGAACCCCAAATGACCAGAAGGTTACCATCCCCATAAGGCAATAAAATGATAAAAATATGCATATAATAACGAAAAAAAGTTAATTAACCTCCAAATGTAAAATACTTTCTTTCAATCAATGAGGACTGATCCTCCTACGAAAACCTGCATATTTTGCCTATTATAGCCTAACCCCTAGTTTGCCCGGTGAAATCTACCTCTGCCTTCCGGCGTGCCGAGAGGAAATTTTTTAATCAGATGAATCAAGGTTTTTGCGATCTCGATGATTTTTCCTTTGAAATTTTCCCAGTTTTCTGTGGGTTGTTCTTCCCATTTTTCAGCGATTTTGGAGTCTTTGATTTTGCTTATGTTGAATTTTGGAATCATTGTCTTGTTAAATTTTCTCCTTGGTGTGAATTTGATTTTGATTCGGGAGGGATACTGGTCAGAATCAATGTTCGCTCCTTTGCGTACTTGTACATCGTGAATTTCTTTCTGATAGGTGTAAGAGATTGCAACATGGTCGATTTGAAACTCGTCTAAGTGGTGGATAGGTGATCGCCATGTTTTCTGTTTCTTGGGGGATTTTCGTAGTGAGGTTGACATAATTTTCAAATTGTTTTGTTGGCATAACTCAATGAGTCGAGTCCCGTTTTTTTGTAGTTAAATTTGTGCGCGGGCTAATCACCTACTGTTTTTTTTTTTTTTTTGTTTGGTATTTTCTTTCTCTGCCTAATTGTGCATTGAAATCCCCGAGGAGAATTTTAACGTCATCATATGGAATTTTGGACATTTCGTTTTCGAGTTCTTCCCAGAATTTGTCTGTCTTTTCGGGTTCTTTTTTGTTGTCAGCATTAGTGGGTGCATGGACGTTGATGAATGTGTAATTTTTGTTCGTGTGTTTAATTTTCATGGTCATTAGTCGATTGTTGATTATTATTATTATTATTATTATTATTATTATTATTATTATTATTATTATTATTATTATTATTATTATTATTATTATGGCGTACGTGAAGAAGAGTACAATGCAGCCCCCTATAGAGTATTAGTGTCCATAAAGCGAGCAATGAGGGGAGTCCAGTGATGCTGGTAACCACTTAGGATCTCATCTTGCAGGGAGAGCTTGTAATCCAGGCTATATCGCTCCCTGGGTCAGCGCTCTCATCCTTTCACTCTCACTCCACTGCTTGCATTGAGCCGCCGCCCGCCCATCCGCTATTTTTATGGCCGCTCTGGGACACGGCTCAGTCTCCGTGACAGAATAAAAGTGTATTATTTTACACCTCACCATAAACATGAAATGAAGCGAAAGTTACAATACCATAAGCACTATAAAGAGGAGGATGTGTAATATTACGAAAGCTCACGATACTGGACTTAAAATTTTACTATTTCAGATTATAATACTGTATTTACCGACCACCTTGTGTTGTAGTGGCTAGCAATCTTGGCTGTCATCCTGGAGGTACGGTTTCGATTCTCGGCTCGTCTGAGGGCTGGAAAGGGGCAAAAGTGGGAAGAGGTGGGTTCTACTGTACTTCAGGCAAATGCTGGGATAGATCCTAACTGAAGGCCACGGCCAATTACTTCCCAATCCTCGTCTGAATTTCAAATACATACAATAATGCAACCATCATAATAACACAGGTTATCCGACAAAATGCACAAGCCTAAGTACACGGGTCTGCATGACCACAATGTCGCAAAGTGCCTAAATCAATGTAGTTACTTACCGTTGATCAGATACAAGTCGTTTATACCTTATTTCGTCAATATTTTCTGCCCTTTGCTAAACGACTGGCTGCGTGGCTCAGCAGTAACGTTCTCGCTTGCTGGGCACAAGGTTATAGGTTCGTATCCTGGTGCAGTCAGCTGGCATTTGAGGGTGCGCAAATACGAGGGAGCCGTATCTGTAGAATTACTGGCACGTTAAAGATCCCCTTCGGGGCGAAATCCCGGTACTCCGGCGTCTCTTAAAGCCACAGTAGTTAAAAGGGACGTAAAACCAATAACAGTATTATTATTATTATTATTATTATTTATTATTATTATTATTATTATTATTTGTTATACCCGAGGTGGCATGAGTCCCTGAGTCCCTACGTAGAATAATTTCCTTCACGTTCGGATGTTTCTCCTGGTGTCAATCTCATCCGATGAATTATTCTTAAGTTGTTAGTTCGTATTAGGGGATTGGGACATCTGTGGTCAACAGCCCCGTTTACTTGGGTATATGTAGAATGTGTCTGATAACTTGTGTTTCTGTGATGACTGTTGTAGTGTGTGTAACTTAAATAGGGACAGGGAAATAAGGTACTATCACGTCTTTTGTCAGGCAGAGAAAAACCTTACTCATGATAGCCAGTGTCAGGGCTGGGATTGGAACCTACAATATCCGGACTTGCTGCAGGTGCCCTCACGGTCGCAGTAAGCGATTCAACGCACACGGCTGGGGGAATTATTGAAAGACTAGCAAGCCATCCCGGCTTCGCCCGGTATCTTTAACGCTCTACCCATCGTAAGCTTAAAAGGCGCACGGACGGCAGGTCCCAGGCGCAATTCAGAAAACCGAGGTGGACACCGAAACTCCAAACACTACACTTCTCTGAAGTCTTAACTCGACACGACTCGACAGTTTGATACTGGAAGAAGCTGGGGTGATAGGCTCGCCCTCTAGCCCGTAAACTCACTCCGAAGCTAGTACTTTAAATTTCCACTGAATGTAGATTTTGGAAAAAATGAATACATAAAAACTTATACTATTATATATAGAGATATGCTGCCCTGGACTTTTTTTTTAGAACTTTTCATGCTGAACAATTCTTACACTCATAGTATATAGATATTTTTAACGGTTTACCCAGCGTAAGATTAAAAGGCGCATGGACGGCAGGTTTTCCTTCGACTCGATTCACTGAAATCGTTACTGCTCGGCTTCCTTTGGTCATAAATGAATGTTTTTCTACAGAAACCTTCCACGAGAAATCCTTCACAGAATGATGAAAATTGCATCAAAATCCTTCCAGTGGTTCTCGAGATTACCCGTTACATCTAAGAATCGGGGATTTTGTTTTATACTATGTAGAGGTGAAAGAAATTGAAAAATAGAAAATGTTGAAGTAAATGTTTCAGTGTTGCTTTACAGATATTGTATCTTCCCAGTCGGTCAACCTGACACATTACGAATGCCCACAATTCTGTAGTTAAAATTTTGCTGTTTACGAAACATCGTTTTGACCGACTCAAAAGTTATAAGATCATTTAAAACTGAAGAAGGAGTTGAGAGAATGCCGGCCGGCCATGACATGTTAGAATTTACTACACTGGCATTCTCCTTAAATTGAAAATGGGAAATCACGAAAAAGCATTATAAAGACAGCCCTCGGTGGGCTTCAAAACCACTCTCCTCCTTAATTCGGATGTATCCTGGTCCCATGACCTTCTGCAATAAAGGGTTGAACTAAATCGGCCGATCAATCATATCTGGGGTCATCAAAGAAATACGTTCGAAAAAAATTATTCATTAGGAAAACTTTATTGTGAGATCGCGAGAATGCTGCAGATAATGATTATTTTTTTGTATCAGAAAAGAAGATTTTTTATTAACAAGCGTATGGGAAGTGGAAAAAATAAAGTTCAATTGGATTTTACAAATACGGTGATAACGAAAAGAAACTGACATTCTTACTCTATGAATGACCACTCTATTGTATTAATAATAGTCCGCCTCGTTGCATAGTGACTAGTATTCTTGGCTCTCACAGCGGGTTGATTCCCGCCTCTGCCAAGAAATTTAACTCTGGTCCGATGGCTGGTGAAGCTGGTGAAGCCTCGTGAAGCAAAACTTAGAAGAGGCTGGTTCGATTCCCACCTCAGCTATCCTGGAAGTGGTTTTCCATGGTTTCCCCCACATCTACTCCAGACAAATGCTGGAATGGTGCCTAACTTAAGGTCACGGCCACTTCCTACCCAAATCCTACTTCAATTGCAAATACTCACACTAGTACAGGCATGACAGTGACACAGGTTATTATACAGCTTCTACGCACACCCAACTACACAGGGCTAAACGACCACGGTGTCACAAGGCCCCTAAATAATCATCAACAACAACAACTCTACTGTAATAAGTATTAAAAATAATGAGCGCTAGGGATCTCTCTTCTAACACTGGGGATTTAAAGACACCGGGATTCCTAAAGTTTGCCGGGAGGAAATCTTCAACTGGCCAGTAAATCTACCAACACGAGGCTGTCACATTCCAACGTCTTTAAAAGCCAGTAACCTATCAGTCTCTTAGTCATGGGTTGGTTCCTCAGTTTAGGGGCTGCGACAACACGGCCATGTAGCCCCATTTACTTTGTGTGTAGAATCTGCCTGATAATCGGTGTTAATTGTGATGGTTGTATTAGTGTGTGGTATCTGTAATTCAGGTAAAGACTGCTGACGATCAATTTCAAGTAGGGCCTACTTTTGCCACCAAATCCTACCGTCAACGATACCTAGTTGGGAACTTGGCTACTAGATGCCACCGCAACCAGCACCTGGTCGCAAACGCTGGAACTTAATAGAGCATTAATCAAATCTACCCTACATATTTTGCTTCACACAATTGTAGTTGATGGAAGGTTCTTTTACATGCCATAAATGTATGGCATGGGCCCGCCAGCTTTACTTCCCCTCCGAAAGAAGGCATACTGAGGGATTTTTAACGCTTTTAAAAAATCGGCGACTTCGGCCAGGTTTGAACCCGCGATCTTGGGCGTAGAAGCTCAGAATGCTACCAACTACGCCACCGAAGCCACTTTTAGTCGTAGGGCGCTTAAACCAGAGGGAGTTACAAAGTTCTGCTTGTGTCAAAATCTTCCAAATCGTCTCAATAGTACAGGAAAAATATTGCATTTTTTGAAACAGAGAGTACCCGCGTCAGCAGAGATTTTCATTCGGGATGGAAATCGGAAATCATTCTCTCACTGGAAATATCGATGTGTTTGAGTTCCGTGATTAACTAGATTTGTGGTAACTAATATCCTATACTGCTCGGGAGATTCGTTTCTCCCAGTATGATAACAAAAGTGATGTGTAGCTACTGTAGTTTTTGATGCAATGAAATAATAATTACGTAAAAATGTATCTCTTATTTCAAAAGTCATCATATTGAGGCCAATAAACTCATCAATAGACATTCATTACGCCCTTCGACGATGGATGCGGACAGATAGTTTCATATACAGTACATGAGCAATAAACTACAGAAGAGAACAGCTCACAGTATACTGTCAACCTTTTTATAAGTCTCACCTGCGCTCTCATTTAATGCATGTACTCTTTTATTGTTTATGTACGTAACGAAGTAGGTGCACATGATTTACAACACCTCGCCTGTTTTCAGCTCGTCCTCAATTTGAACAGATACATTTTATGCATAGCGACACCTGTAACGAATGTCCCCGTGTTCACAAAAAGTTGATATACTGCCGCACATGTCATGAGTTCCACTATGCGATAAATCGCTCTTCAGTGGGTCAGGTTTGCTATAACGTTCTCAAAGCCTACACCGCACCGCTTCGAAGCATAAAGGGCAATATTTTAAAACAATTTCGCAATAAATACAGCGCCCATGCAATGTTAACTCTTCAGACCAGAAATTAATTTGTTATACGTGATCATTATATTCTTACCGGGTGAGTTAGCCGTGGTCTTGACGGCGTGGCTGCAGGCAGCCGCTCACATCCGGGAGGCGAGGAGGTTCGAATGCCCCCGCCGCCAACCTTGAAGATGGTCTTCTGTGGTTTCCCATCTTCCTTCCCGGCAAATGCCGGGATTAGTCCCTAACTATAGGCCACAGCCGCTACCTTCCAGTCTGACCCCATTCTCTACACCATCCTTACACAATTCTTTACGCCATTCTCGAATAACTTTCTCAAGAACACATCATTATCACGGTAAATACCGGTTACATTTTATGTTACAGCTCGGTTCGGCCTTAGCAAGGAACCATCTGGGCTGTAAGAATAAAGACCTGACAATCGACTGTTAAGCTTTCGCAGATGATGTTGCAATTTTCTCTAATTCTCTTGACACGGCCACACAACAAATCAATCAATAACAGGTGCAAGCAGCAAAGGCAGGTCTTCAGATATCGTTTCAGAAAACGCAGTTTATAACGAACATCAAGTCAGAACCCAGATAACCTATGGTGAATGGAGGACAAATAACACAGGTAGAGAAATTCAAATACGTGGGTGAATGGATTGAACCATTTATATTTCTGTGCGAGTGCTTGATGAATGATGCCTGCAACCTGATTGTGCCGTTTTGTATATTCAACTGATGCTAGTATTGGGCAACCTGCAGTGACATGGTCAATGGTCTCGAGATGAATGGCACATCGCCTGCATTTGTCTGAAATTACACAGGTATCTTTGATGATGTATTTCTAGTAATTTTTTGTAGCAATGACTTGATCTTGGATGGCAATTGCGAATCCCTCTGTTTCTCCAAACAGTCGACCACTTTGTAACCACATACACGATGCGTTTTTATCAATAATCTGTTGGGATAGGTTGCTGTAGTATTTTCCATGGAGGGTCTTTTCTCCCCATGCCTTTTCTTTTTCATGTAAGTGTAGTTGCTGGCTGATATGATCATCAGAGGTTGTACGAAGGTTCAATACAGTTGCTGAACAGGCGGGCACATGTCGGGTCACCCGAAAATTCTACAGCCGACAACGCAGATAGGAGAACCCAACAGCCGTCGTCTCCCCCTGTCGAAAGTGTTTCAAACATTCAACTGACAACTAAGGCAGCAAAACTGAGGCAGCGCATAACATGGACTGATGAGATGAACAAATTCAAAATGCGCTCCTACTTTATTGTTACAAACTTATAGAGAGACCACACAACATATAAGTAATATATGCACAAGTTGTTTGTGGAGAATTTTCCTGAGTACTCTTTCATTACAGAACAAATAATTGCAGACCAAAGACGAGTAATAGTGAGGAACAATAGACTTCCTGCAATAATAATTCAAAGTCTTAAAGAGGAAGCAGCAAAAATTCTAGCTTCAGAATCCAACAATGAAAGCAGACCCACATTATTGATTCAAGCTGTTCAGGAAGTAACCTGCAGAAATGACACAGGGGAAGAGGGAATTATTATACCAACTATCCCTACCAATATCTCGAGTTCTGATGAAACAAGTTGTATTGAACATGTGTTTAAAGAGGCAATGACAGAATTTATGGGTCTTAAAGTAGACTATCGACCAAAGCTGCCCAAACTTCTAGAAACAGCAAAGAGTACATCTCTTGTCAGTATGACAAATAACATCCTAAAACAGTATGTGGAAACATCCGACAATCTAGAAGAAACAAACTCTCTTGTATATTGCGCAGCAGTAACTGTGATAAGGCTGAACAACCAGAAACTAATACCTTTGTCTGGAAGCTCTCGTGGAAAAGGTGCAGATGCAGAATACATTCCACCCTAGCTGCGTCGATTAGAGAATGACATCAAGGAACTGAGTAAAACCATAGGCCAACTAACAGCATATTTAAATAATAAAACTAAACCCAAAACCAATCGAAAGCTGAGGAATATATTCAGAAAAATCAACAGCCATATAAAGGAATATGATCACACAGAAAAATCAAGGTTTACATTGACAATCAAAACCTAAAATTATGCGCAAAAGCAGCAAGACTCAGGAGGTACAAGGAATCACGAGCGAGGAAAACACAAAACAAACTTTTCTCCAACAATGAAGGTCAGTTCTACAGAATGATCAAACGAAACAAACAATCCATGACAAAAGCAGAACCTCCTAGCACGCAAGAAACGGAAGATTTTTGGAGAAGTGTATGGGCTGCGACGTCACCGCACAATGAAAATGCAAATTGGATCAACGAAGAACGAAATAGCAATAATGTATATGAAGAAATGGATTTTGATACCATTGAAGAACGGCATGTATATGATGCTATCAGGAGAAGTCAGAATTGGAAAGCGCCGGGCACAGATAAAATTCACAATTATTGGTACAAACATTTCACGTGCGTGCACCAGAAGATAGCCCAGCAATTTACTTACCTCATCCATCATCCTGAGGAATGTCCTGATTTCCTTACTGCTGGAATCACATATCTTATCTCAAAAGAAAGTGGAAATACCAAAGACCCATCAAACTACAGACCTATCACCTGTCTCCAAACACTTTATAAACTATTTACGTCCATAATGGCGGACGAAATATACAAGTATCTCGACAAACATAACATTTTGGCTGAGGAACAGAAAGGATGCAAGAAACTGTCGCAAGGATGCAAAGGACAGATAGTTATTGATTCTGTGATAACACAACAGGCGATACATAATCAAAGGAATCTATATACGGCATACATATATTACCAGAAAGCATTTTATTCAGTCCCGCATTCATGGCTGAAAGAAATCCTCCATCTGTATAAGATTAACCCTGCTATAATTCACTTCCTCGAGGTCACTATGTATAATTGGAAAACAGTACTTTATACTAAGACAGACAATGAATGCGTCACATCTGGCACAATAAAAATTGAGCGTGGTATCTATCAAGGAGACTCGCTAAGCCCATTATGGTTATGCTTAGCCATCAAACCTCTCTCTAAAATTCTAAAATCCACCGGTTTCGGATTTGACATCAAATACTACAACAGGAAATACAGAATATCCCATCTCCTTTATATGGATGACCTCAAAGTATATAGACACAATGGGACTCAAATGAATGCCATGCTAAATATAATATATTCATATTCATCAGATGTCCGAATGATGCTGGGAGTGAAGAAATGCAAGCGTTTGACAATTGAAAGAGGTAAATATGCAACTTCTGAACCACATGAGCTACGCAAAGGATCTCTAATTGAAGGAATGGCTGAAATATGAAACCTACAAATATCTGGGATTTGCTCAAAATACAACTTTGGATCATAAAAGTATCAAAGATGAACTCATTGGAAAATATACCACAAGACTACATCAAGTGCTGCGAACCAATCTATGTGCAAAGAACAAAATTAAAGCTATCAACACATACGCTATACCAGCCCTAGTATATTCATTTTGGATTCTGAAATGGTCAGCAACAGAAATGGAAAGCCTGCATAGAAAAACGAGGACCCTTCTCACTACTTACCGTTTACATCATCCAAACGCCTGCAAAGAAAGGGTCACTCTTCCACGAAAGATGGGAGGTCGAGGAGTACTGGATTTACAAATTTTGCTCCAGAGCAAAATTAAAACCCTTAGAAGATATTTCTATCAAAGAAAGGAAAACAGCATTCTCCATAAAGCCATTGTACTTATTATTATTATCATTATTATTATGTCGTCGCTGATGATCACGATATCCCAAGCCTCTAAAATAAGTTAAATTAAATTACAGTAGGAGAGTAAGCAGCGTAAAACTCATAACATTGTTGTGATGTGGCAAAGAAAACTTAGCAACGTCCTATTGTTAGTTCATTCCCAAGTTAGTGAATTTACTGTAAGAATTGTTGGCAGCACTGGCGATGACGTGAGGAGAGAACTCTTGCAGAGACCATTAGTATCACAGCAGTAAGGAGGTCTGTCAGAAACATGCTTCTCACATTTACTCTACTCCTTCAGCCATGTGAAATGTGTACACATCTGATCTGGAAACAGATAACACTGCAGACTCTTAGAAGGATACAACTAACAGTTAATATATAGAACATTCTGCAGAGGATACATTCTCTTGATGAGTAAGAAAGTTGAAAAGAGAAACCTTTCTAGAAAAACCATGGGACGTATTTCCTCGGACGCAGTGAATTTGGGAGTTGTCACTTTATCAACTCTTGTGCTTCAAGGCACTGAATAATTTTCAAGAAATTACATAAATAAACTCAGCGCTACTTGCGCCTAGAGGGGGTTCAGAAAATGATTGCAATAACTAAACACATACTGAACACGTTTAGATAAGGAGTTCGAGGTCTCCAATTTTAATTTTACATTAGATCTGATTTCACCGTCAGAACTAGTTTTACATGACACTATTACACTGATAATAATATTATTGGTTTTATGTTCCTTTTAACTACTCTGGCTTTTAGAGACTCCGGGGTACCGGAATTTTGACCCGAAGGGGATCTTAAACGTGCCAGTAAATCTACCGACACGGCTCCCTCGAATTTGCGCACCCTCAAACGCCATCTGAATGCACCAGGATACGAACCTGCAAACTTGGGCCTAGCAAACGAGAACGTTATCGTTGAGCCACACAGCCAGTCACACTACTACACTGGTAAATATGTCTACGGTCAGGGGCAGATGTCTTCGTAGTTCCGCCCCTTAAAACAACAATAACTAACTACGGTCAATTCCAAACATAGACCACAACTAACCAGTTGTAGACAACCGTACGACACATTTCTATGAGATCAAAGATCATATGAATTGTATTTGTGTCCAGTGGTTTATATGTGCGGATGCCCTTCCTGACGCTAACCTCGCCACAATAAATAATTAGAGAATAAATGAATGAATATGAATATACCTGGAAAAGGAGTTTGAGCGAAACGGCTATGGCCTATTAGGAGCTGAAATCCCAGCGTTTCTATTGGAGTTAAAAATGGGAAACCACGAAGAAACATTTCTTAGATGGCCAACCAAGCCACCCTTCTATTCACTCCAGAGATAGCCTGGTCCATGACCTTGCGTCCTAATATGAGTAGCTACCCAGGTCAGTAAGCGGACAAGATGACATACATTAGTTTTATTTCATATAAAAGTATTGCGTGGTGTGAGATTTACTGCTCTGTCCCAGCAACTCAAGTTTGATTTTCTCGCAGACTATGTATATAAAATGGCTCGCTCTTGGATAGTCTCATGTTACCGGCAATATGCGCCGTAATTAACGAACCCTCTGCAGTGACGCCGAGAATATATTACTGTATCTCAAAAGCAAAGGATGCACAGCTCTTTAGTTAATGTGTACAATGGAAATGCAGCAAATTTGATTAATTTTGAAAACAATTCCAGATTTTTTTTATTTTATTTTTTATTTTTGGCTTCTGTTGATAAATACAGTACTGTATTTAGGTATGCGAAAGGCATGGCAATGATATATTTATGACGTTGACCTGCGCTAATCTATCATTGCTAGGTGAGAATTCTAGTATCATGTTATGTAGCTCAGTGGTCAGAGCACTGGTGTACAAATCCGGAAGTCACGGGTTCGAGCGTCACTTGGATCAGACAGTCTAATACTCTTTCATCTACATTTTATAGCTATTGTAGATTTCAGGGGTGGAACAGGGAGGTCATCTGCCCCTACATCTACTTGTTCGCATTATGCATCCACGATCTAATAGCGTAAAGCCTTCATTTATCTTCATTGCGGATGTAAAAATCCAATTCCAGAATTTTATAGAGTTGTATTGGAATAGTGTTTCTCATTTCTTTGTCCACCTCGTGGTGTAGCAGCTAGCCAAGAAATTTAATTTTGATTTGATTTGAATTGGTTTGGTTTGATTTGATTTCATTTATTTTAATTTAATTTAATATTAATTTATACAATATTTAAAATTTAATATTAAATATTTAATATTCATTTAATTCTTATATTAAATTTTATTTTTTATTTTTTTATATTTATTTTTTTATTTTTTAAATCTTTAATATTTTTAACTTATAAATTTATTTATTTTTGATTTTTGATTTTTAAATTTTAAATTTTAATTTATTTTATTTTACTTTAAATTTTACATTTTGAATTTTAAGTTTTAAGTTTTAAGTTTTAAGTTTTAAGTTTTAAGTTTTAAGTTTTAAGTTTTAAGTTTTAAGTTTTAAGTTTTATTTTTATATTTTTTTATTTATTTTTTATTTATTATATTTATTTTAAATTTTATTTCTTTAATTTCATTTTACTTAACTTAACTTAACTATGGTATGAGGGCTGGAACGGAGATCATTCATCCTGGTTGGGCAAAAATTAAGATGGGTTCGATTCCCACTTCAGCCATCTTGGAAGTAGTTTTCCGTGGTTTCCCACTCCTATTCCATGCAAATGCCGGGATAGTTCCTAACTTAAGGCACGGTGCCTCCTTTCCAATCCTCACCTGAATTACAAATACACTTACTACTACAGACACCTCAATAACAAGGGTTATCGGACAACTTCTACACTCTCCCACACCATGATGGCTAAGCCCCTCAAATGAAACAATTACAACTACCTCTTTTTTCTTGTACGATAATATTGAGAGAGAATACAAAATATCGGATAACTGTCCTTAGTCGAGGGTTACCATAAAGACTTAGCTTATCAACAAATTCAGTCTATAGGCAAGAAATCACGGGCAAATGAAACGTTTACCTTTAATTAAGATAATTTAAGACCAACTGGGCGAAGACGGTTGCGTTTGGAAAACTTTATTTGGGAAGCTAACTTGTAAGTTAACTTTCAGTTAGATTGCAAATAGTCGACACTGACTGTTTACTCTAAGAGCTCAATATTGCCACATCAGTCTGTTAACTTGCTCTTAGGAACTTTGCAGCCAGCTTCTACCAGACAAGACAATATTGATTCAAGGTAGGATACCAACTACAGTTTGTTCAACAGTCCTGAGTAGCTCAACCACTAGGCAGTCGTGTCTGCAAGAAGTGTTTTGAGGCCAAGATAAAGTCCCAAACATAGATAAACATTTCAGTCGGGCTTTTCTTCAATGCTTTCTTGTTGCTTTATATAGGGGCGAAGGAGGCGGCTGTCGCTTTACATTAGGAGCCATTCCAGCCTATAGTAGAAGTGAGAACCCCCATGAAGCCTTTTCTAGGATGGCTGAGGTGAGAAGCGAACCCACCTCTACTCAGTTATGCATCAAGAGGCTGAGAATACCCCATTCCGGACCTCAGACAATAATTAAATTTCTTGGCAGATCCGGGGTGACAGCTAAGAATGCTATCCCCTACACCACAAGGTGGTCAAATCCAAAATATTATGAGGTACCTTTATGTATTTATGTTCGTTGATGTTCTCTATAATCTAAATCCCAATTGAAGAATACCTGGTTCAAAATACGTATATTCCAGCTTTTAGCGATCTCCGTTATACAGACTGGTCCATACAATACTAGTACATAATTTGATACAACCCTCACTGTGTACAGTAAATTCAGTAGTAGATGCGCCGAGTGCTACTTCGGCCGTGTAGTAGTTCCGCCGTAGAGATCACCTACAGTGAGCAGGATACGTTTGACAGTTTAGCCTTCTTGCAAGCAGAGTGCTACTTGCGCCACGCCGTTACGGTTCTTTTCTAGATCCAATTAGTGGAATAATTACTCATGGGGTTGAACGTCTGCTGAACTGAGATTTTAAAATTACAACACCATATGTTATTCACCCGATCAGTGTAAGTTCATTATCCTTGGTCCGTCACGCTGGAAGTGAGAGGTAAGAGTATTTCAATTCCATCGGAGTTGTTGGCTGCAAATATAACAATCGACAAAATTGTATTTTCAATATAATTTGTTGTAGTATACAGTACAGCAAAGATCTTCTTCCACTCCTCAAGCAACGGTTGTTTGTGTCCATCATCTGCAGTCAAACAAGTAACATTCCTTTGGGATGCCCTGACAATGCTGGTTTCCATGGCGCGGCGCAAGTAGCACTGGACTGTTCTATTCCGCTAATGAGTTCCTAGAATGATCTCAGCGCAAGTACTGCTGATTTTAATACGGCGCAAATAACACTCAATGGAACTAACACGACACCGTGCAGTACATCTTATATTCTATTATGTTAATTGCCAAATGCTGACGGCTCGAAAGGAAGCGCCATTTAAGAACTACGAACACAGAACAAAACACTCATTACACACGAAATTAGCACGCAGAGATAAACGTGCACTACTGCTAATGGTTTAAAATGTGTGTGCTCTTGGGTAATAGGCTTCAACCCCTTATTGTTATTTGAAACACTGAGGCAGGTAAAAGGAACGTATTCGTCTGACTGTATATACAGCTCAACACAAGGTTCCAAAATTGCTATTATGATATTAACCTTCATACAATTTTGAAGATCGGTATACCGGTACTGTAATTAATTCTTATTTGAGATATGAGAAAATTAAATTTAAAATATAGACTACATAGTGATTCAAAATGTTTCTTGTCGCAGAAACGATGATATCACGCAGGAAGTCTGCAGAGAAGTCCAGTTGTGACAGGATGCCACACATAAATTTCGTCATCCATCTCCTTGCTCCAAAGAGTAGTCCATGTACGGCGCCTTCCATTTTCCTGATAGGATGTTATAGTATTTACTTGGGCATGGAATGAATGGCCCATGGAATTCTCTTTTCTCCAAATCAACCTCTACTGGATGGAGTTCTCGAACCGGATAGTTGGGTCTAACATACAGGCTACAGCCACAATGCCCACACTTCTTTTGCATGATGACACGCAGTACAACTCTTCAAAAACTTGCCACTCCGGAATCTGTTTACCAAATAATGATGAATTGAAGCGTATACGCGAACAATCGTCTATGTTACATTTTGTGTAATTTGAGATATTCACGGAATAAACATCTAGGATGTTTTCTGAATATGTATTTGCAAGTAGTTCGAGCATAGGCCTACCTCCAAAGATGACTTTAGTATTCTCTAAATTGTGAAGCGAAATGCACTTTAAAAACAAGATGTTCAGTAAAGAACATATAGCCTACTTTCTCCTAAATGCATGGGTATTGTTATAACTCTTTGTCCTTTTCAAGGAGTATGATTGAATGTTGGTTGTAGTAGCTTGTTGAAATACAACGTGCTATAGGGATATTAAACATGAATATGAGGTGCCCTTTGCTAGTGCTACCTCTGTACCAAATTTCGTTCAATTCGGTTTCACCGTGTTTGAATTGATAGGGGGAATCGATTTGCACACATACTTGGCCACTATCTGCAAACTATTGGGCTGATGTTTTTGCAGTTTGGTCTGAATATGTTTCCCACATAAAGATATGGTGTTGCAAAATTTGGTAGAGACTAGATTATTAGGTTGGTCGTAATTACATTTTAGTTTTTAACATTTGGGTGGCCGCGATTACGTTTCCGTCAGGATAGCGGTGATATAAAACATGACACTGAGGTGCCCTTTGCTAGTGCTACCTCTGTACCAAATGTCGTTCCATTCGGTTTCACCGTGTTCGAATTGATAAGGGGAATCGATTTTCACACAAAGATGGCCGCCATCCGCAAAATAGTAGGCTGATGACCTATTAGTTTGGTCAAAGGATGCTCCCTCCATAAAGGTATGTTGTTGCTAAATTTGCTAGAGATCGGATGATTAGGCTAATCGTAATTTGATTTAAGCTTTGAACATTTGTGTGGCCGCCATTACGTTTCCGTCAAGATGGCGGCGATATAAAACATGACACTGAGGTGCCCTTTGCTAGTGCTACCTCTGTACCAAATTTCGTTCATTCGGTTCCACCGTGTTCGAATTAATAGGAGGAATCAATTTTGACATAAAGATGGCCGCAATCCGCATACTATTAGGCTAATGGCTTATTAGATTGGTCAAAGGATGCTCCCTTCCAAGGCCGACCGGGTTCGATTCCCGGTCAATGCATGTGAGATTTTCCACGTGAAATGCCATGTCCAGTGGTTCGGATTCCACGTAAAAAGGAGGTCCCGTGGCTCATGATCGCGAGATTAACAGTCACGTTAAACCACGTGCTTGCTCCCTCCATAAATGTATGTTGTTGCAAAGTTTGGTAGAGATCGGATGGTTATGTTAGTCGTAATTTGATTTAAGCTTTAAACATTTGTGTGGCCGCCATTACGTTTCTGTCAATATGGCGGCGATATAAATCATGACACTGAGATGCCATTTGCTAGTGCTATCTCTGTACCAAATTTCGTTCCATTCGGTTACACCGTGTATGAATTAATAGGGGGAATCGATTTTGACACAAAGATGGCCGCCATCCGCAAACTATTAGGCGAATGACCCATTAGATAGGTCAAAGGATGCTCCCTCCATAAAGGTATGCAGTTGCAAAATTTGGTAGAGATCGGATGATTAGGTTAATCGTAATTTGATTTAAGCTTTGAACATTCGTGTGCCCGCCATTACGTTTCAGTCAAGATGGGGCGATATAAAACATGACACTGAGGTGCCCTTTGCTAGTGCTACCTCTATACATAAATTTCGTTCCATTCGGTTCCACCGTGTTCGAATTAATAGGGGGAATAAATTTTGACATAAAGATGGCCGCCACCCGCAAACTATTAGGCTAATAACCTATTAGATTGGTCAAAGGATGCTCCCTCCATAAAGGAATGTTGTTGCAAAGTTTGGTAGAGATCGGATGGTTATGTTAGTCGTAATTTAACTTAAGCTTTGAACATTTGTGTGGCCGCCATTACGTTTCTGTCAATATGGCGGCGATATAAAACATGACACTGAGATGCCCTTTGCTAGTGCTACCTCTGTACCCAATTTCGTTCCATTCGGTTTCACCGTGTTTGAATTAATAGGGGGAATTGATTTTCACACAAAGATGGCCGCCATCCACAAACTATTAGGCTAATGACCTAGTCATTTGGTCAAAAAATGCTTCCTCTACAAAGGTATGTTGTTGCAAAATTTGGTAGAGATCGGATGATTAGGTTAATCGTAATTTGATTTAAACTTTGAATATTTGTGTGGCCGCCATTACGATTCCGTCCAGATGGCGGCGATATAAAACATAACACTGAGGTGCCTTTTGTTAGTACTACCTCTGTACCAAATTTCATTCCATTCGGTTTCACCGTGTTTGAATTAATAGGGGGAATTGATTTTCACACAAAGATGGTCGCCATCCGCAAACTATTAGGCTAATGACCTAGTCGTTTGGTCAAGAAATGCTTCCTCTATAAAGGTATGTTGTTGCAAACTTTGGTAGAGATCGGATGATTAGGTTAATCGTAATTTGATTTTAGCTTTGAACATTTGTGTGGCCGCCGTTACGTTTCCGTCAAGATGGCGGCGATATAAAACATGACACTGAGGTGCCTTTTGTTAGTACTACCTCTGTACCAAATTTCGTTCCATTCGGTTGCACCGTGTTCGAATTAATAGGGGGAATCGATTTTCACACAAAGATGGCCGACATCCGCAAACTATTACGCTGATGACCTATTAGTTTGGTCAAAGGATGCTCCCCACATAAAGGTATGTTGTTGCAAAATTTGGTAGTGATCGGATGATTAGGTTAGTCGTAATTTGATTTAAGCTTTGAACATTTGTGTGGCCGCCATTACGTTTCCGTCAAGATGGCGGCGATATAAAACATGACACTGAGGTGCCTTTTGTTAGTACTACCTCTGTACCAAATTTCGTTCCATTCGGTTGCACCGTGTTTGAATTAATAGGGGGAATCGATTTTCACACAAAGATGGCCGCCATCCGCAAACTATTACGCTGATGGCCTATTGGTTTGGTCAAAGGATGCTCCCCCCATAAAGGTATGTTGTTGCAAAATTTGGTAGAGATCGAAAGATTAGGTTAGTCGTAATTTGATTTAAGCTTTGAACATTTGTGTGGCCGCCATTACGTTTCCGTCAAGATGGCGGCGATATAAAACATGACACTGAGGTGTCCTTTGCTAGTGCTACCTTTGTACCAAATTTCGTTCAATTCGCATTCACCGTGTTCGAATTGATAGGGGGGGACAGACATTCAGAGTACACACACTCACACACACACAGACACACACGCACACAGAGAGAGACTCACACACACACATACACACACACAGACACACACACACATACACACAGACAGACAGACACACACACACACATACACACACACTGACTCACACACACACAGACACACACACAGACTCACACACACACATACACACACACAGACACACACCACAGACACACACACAGACTCACACACACACACACACACAGACTCACACACACACACACACACAGACACACACACACACACATACACACACACAGACAGACACACTTTTTTCGCCCTGAGTTGATCTCATAAGTCTACTTTCATTTTTTGCAAAAATCGAAAGTAGGCTAACAACGGAACAAATGTCTATGTTACATCGCTTCCCGCTCGAACGCGGCAATAATGTTATGAAGTGAATGGATATAATGAACACAATCTCGTCAGGAGGCTATTCTGGTGTTATCAGCTGTATATTAATAAGCTTAACCTATTTGTGGAAATTATTGTGTTGAAACCAAAAGGAAAAGCACGATAGTTGTATTTTAAAACTTAATAAACAAGATGTTCAGTAAAGAACATATAGCCTACTTTCTCCTAAATGCATGGGTATTGTTATAACTCTTTGTCCTTTTCAAGGAGTAAGATTGAATGTTGGTTGTAGTCGCTTGTTGAAATACAACGTGCTATAGGGATATTAAACATGAATATGAGGTGCCCTTTGCTAGTGCTACCTCTGTACCAAATTTCGTTCAATTCGGTTTCACCGTGTTTGAATTGATAGGGGGAATCGATTTGCACACATACTTGGCCACTATCTGCAAACTATTGGGCTGATGTTCTTGCAGTTTGGTCAGAATATGTTTCCCACATAAAGATATGGTGTTGCAAAATTTGGTAGAGACTAGATTATTAGGTTAGTCGTAATTACATTTTAGCTTTTAACATTTGGGTGGCCGCGATTACGTTTCCGTCAAGATAGCGGTGATATAAAACATGACACTGAGGTGCCCTTTGCTAGTGCTACCTCTGTACCAAATTTCGTTCATTCGGTTCCACCGTGTTCGAATTAATAGGGGGAATTAATTTTGACATAAAGATGGCCGCCATCCGCAAACTATTAGGCTAATGACCTATTAGATTAGTCAAAGGATGCTCCCTCCATAAAGGTATGTTGTTGCAAAGTTTAGTAGAGATCGGATGGTTATGTTAGTCGTAATTTGATTTAAGCTTTAAACATTTGTGTGGCCGCCATTACGTTTCTGTCAATATGGCGGCGATATTAATCATGACACTGAGATGCCCTTTGCTAGTGCTATTTCTGTACCAAATTTCGTTCCATTCGGTTTCACCGTGTTTGAATTAAAAGGGGGAATCGATTCTGACACAAAGATGGCCGCCATCCGCAAACTATTCGGCGAATGACTTATTAGATTGGTCAAAGGATGCTCCCTCCATAAAGGTATGTAGTTGCAAAATTTGGTAGAGATCGGATGATTAGGTTAATCGTAATTTGATTTAAGCTTTGAACATTCGTGTGGCCGCCATTACATTTCAGTCAAGATGGGGGCGATATAAAACATGACACTGAGGTGCCCTTTGCTAGTGCTACCTCTGTACCAAATTTCGTTCCATTCGGTTCCACCGTGTTCGAATTAATAGGGGGAATCAATTTTGACATAAAGATGGCCGCCATCCGCAAACGATTAGGCTAATAACCTATTAGATTGGTCAAAGGATGCTCCCTCCATAAAGGTATGTTGTTGCAAAGTTTGGTAGAGATCGGATGGTTATGTTAGTCGTAATTTAACTTAAGCTTTGAACATTTGTGTGGCCGCCATTACGTTTCTGTCAATATGGCGGCGATATAAAACATGACACTGAGATGCCCTTTGCTAGTGCTACCTCTGTACCAAATTTCGTTCCATTCGGTTTAACCGTGTTTGAATTAATAGGGGAATTGATTTTCACACAAAGATGGCCGCCATCCGCAAACTATTAGGCTAATGACCTATTCATTTGGTCAAAGGATGCGTCCTCTATAAGGGTATGTTGTTGCAAAATTTGGTAGAGATCGGATGATTAGGTTAATCGTAATTTGATTTAAGCTTTGAACACTTGAGTGGCCGCCATTATGTTTCCGTCAAGATGGCGGCGATATAAAGCATGTCACTGAGGTGCCTTTTGTTAGTACTACCTCTGTATCAAATTTCGTTCCATTCGGTTGCACCGTGTTCGAATTAATAGGGGGAATCGATTTTCACACAAAGATGGCCGCAATCCGCAAACTATTACGCTGATGACCTATTAGTTTGGTCAAAGGACGCTCCCCCCATAAAGGTATGTTGTTGCAAAATTTGGTAGAGATCGGATGATTAGGTTAGTCGCAATTTGAATTAAGCTTTGAACATTTGTGTGGCCGCCATTACGTTTCCGTCAAGATGGCGGCGATATAAAACATGACACTGAGGTGTCCTTTGCCAGTGCTACCTTTGTACCAAATTTCGTTCAATTCGCATTCACCGTGTTCGAATTGATAGGGGGGGACAGACATTCAGAGTACACACACTCACACACACACACAGACACACACACACACACAGAGAGACTCACACACACACATACACACACACAGAGAGACTCACACACACACATACACACAGACAGACAGACACACACACACACATACACACACACAGACTCACACACACACATACACACACACAGACACACACACAGACTCACACACACACACATACACACACACAGACACACACCACAGACACACACACAGACTCACACACACACACACAGACACACACACACACACATACACACACACAGACAGACACACTTTTTTCGCCCTGAGTTGATCTCATAAGTCTACTTTCATTTTTTGCAAAAATCGAAAGTAGGCTAACAACGGAACAAATGTCTATGTTACATCGCTTCCCGCTCGAACGCGGCAATAATGTTATGAAGTGAATGGATATAATGAACACAATCTCGTCAGGAGGCTATTCTGGTGTTATCAGCTGTATATTAATAAGCTTAACCTCTTTGTGGAAATTATTGTGTTGAAACCAAAAGGAAAAGCACGATAGTTGTATTTTAAAACTTAATAAACAAGATGTTCAGTAAAGAACATATAGCCTACTTTCTCCTAAATGCATGGGTATTGTTATAACTCTTTGTCCTTTTCAAGGAGTATAATTGAATTTTGGTTGTAGTAGCTTGTTGAAATACAACGTGCTATAGGGATATTAAACATGAATATGAGGTGCCCTTTGCTAGTGCTACCTCTATACCAAATTTCGTTCAATTCGGTTTCACCGTGTTTGAATTGATAGGGGGAATCGATTTGCACACATACTTGGCCACCATCTGCAAACTATTGGGCTGATATTCTTGCAATTTGGTCAGAATATGTTTCCCACATAAAGATATGGTGTTGCAAAATTTGGTAGAGATCGGATGATTAGGTTAATCGTAATTTGATTTAAGCTTTGAACATTCGTGTGGCCGCCATTACATTTCAGTCAAGATGGGGGCGATATAAAACATGACACTGAGGTGCCCTTTGCTAGTGCTACCTCTGTACCAAATTTCGTTCCATTCGGTTCCACCGTGTTCGAATTAATAGGGGAATCAATTTTGACATAAATATGGCCGCCATCCGCAAACGATTAGGCTAATAACCTATTAGATTGGTCAAAGGATGCTCCCTCCATAAAGGTATGTTGTTGCAAAGTTTGGTAGAGATCGGATGGTTATGTTAGTCGTAATTTAACTTAAGCTTTGAACATTTGTGTGGCCGCCATTACGTTTCTGTCAATATGGCGGCGATATAAAACATGACACTGAGATGCCCTTTGCTAGTGCTACCTCTGTACCAAATTTCGTTCCATTCGGTTTAACCGTGTTTGAATTAATAGGGGAATTGATTTTCACACAAAGATGGCCGCCATCCGCAAACTATTAGGCTAATGACCTATTCATTTGGTCAAAGGATGCGTCCTCTATAAGGGTATGTTGTTGCAAAATTTGGTAGAGATCGGATGATTCGGTTAATCGTAATTTGATTTAAGCTTTGAACACTTGAGTGGCCGCCATTATGTTTCCGTCAAGATGGCGGCGATATAAAGCATGACACTGAGGTGCCTTTTGTTAGTACTACCTCTGTATCAAATTTCGTTCCATTCGGTTGCACCGTGTTCGAATTAATAGGGGGAAACGATTTTCACACAAAGATGGCCGCAATCCGCAAACTATTACGCTGATGACCTATTAGTTTGGTCAAAGGACGCTCCCCCCATAAAGGTATGTTGTTGCAAAATTTGGTAGAGATCGGATGATTAGGTTAGTCGCAATTTGAATTAAGCTTTGAACATTTGTGTGGCCGCCATTACGTTTCCTTCAAGATGGCGGCGATATAAAACATGACTCTGAGGTGCCTTTTGTTAGTACTACCTCTGTACCAAATTTCGTTCCATTCGGTTGCACCGTGTTTGAATTAATAGGGGGAATCGATTTTCACACAAAGATGGCCGCCATCCGCAAACTATTACGCTGATGGCCTATTGGTTTGGACAAAGGATGCTGCCCCCATAAAGGTATGTTGTTGCAAAATTTGGTAGAGATCGAAAGATTAGGTTAGTCGTAATTTGATTTAAGCTTTGAACATTTGTGTGGCCGCCATTACGTTTCCGTCAAGATGGCGGCGATATAAAACATGACACTGAGGTGTCCTTTGCTAGTGCTACCTTTGTACCAAATTTCGTTCAATTCGCATTCACCGTGTTCGAATTGATAGGGGGGGACAGACATTCAGAGTACACACACTCACACACACACAGACACACACACACACACAGAGAGACTCACACACACACATACACACACACAGACACACACACACACATACACACAGACAGACAGACACACACACACACATACACACACACAGACTCACACACACACATACACACACACACAGACACACACACAGACTCACACACACACACATACACACACACAGGCACACACCACAGACACACACACAGACTCACACACACACACACACACAGACACACACACACACACACATACACACACACAGACAGACACACTTTTTTCGCCCTGAGTTGATCTCATAAGTCTACTTTCATTTTTTGCAAAAATCGAAAGTAGGCTAACAACGGAACAAATGTCTATGTTACATCGCTTCCCGCTCGAACGCGGCAATAATGTTATGAAGTGAATGGATATAATGAACACAATCTCGTCAGGAGGCTATTCTGGTGTTATCAGCTGTATATTAATAAGCTTAACCTCTTTGTGGAAATTATTGTGTTGAAACCAAAAGGAAAAGCACGATAGTTGTATTTTAAAACTTAATAAACAAGATGTTCAGTAAAGAACATATAGCCTACTTTCTCCTAAATGCATGGGTATTGTTATAACTCTTTGTCCTTTTCAAGGAGTATAATTGAATTTTGGTTGTAGTAGCTTGTTGAAATACAACGTGCTATAGGGATATTAAACATGAATATGAGGTGCCCTTTGCTAGTGCTACCTCTATACCAAATTTCGTTCAATTCGGTTTCACCGTGTTTGAATTGATAGGGGGAATCGATTTGCACACATACTTGGCCACCATCTGCAAACTATTGGGCTGATATTCTTGCAATTTGGTCAGAATATGTTTCCCACATAAAGATATGGTGTTGCAAAATTTGGTAGAGACTAGATTATTAGGTTGGTCGTAATTACATTTTAGCTTTTAACATTTGGGTGGCCGCGATTACGTTTCCGTCAAGATAGCGGTGATATAAAACATGACACTGAGGTGCCCTTTGCTAGTGCTACCTCTGTACCAAATTTCATTCATTCGGTTCCACCGTGTTCGAATTAATAGGGGGAATCAATTTTGACATAAAGATGGCCGCCATCCGCAAACTATTAGGCTAATGACCTATTAGATTAGTCAAAGGATGCTCCCTCCATAAAGGTATGTTGTTGCAAAGTTTAGTAGAGATCGGATGGTTATGTTAGTCGTAATTTGATTTAAGCTTTAAACATTTGTGTGGCCGCCATTACGTTTCTGTCAATATGGCGGCGATATTAATCATGACACTGAGATGCCCTTTGCTAGTGCTATTTCTGTACCAAATTTCGTTCCATTCGGTTTCACCGTGTTTGAATTAAAAGGGGGAATCGATTCTGACACAAAGATGGCCGCCATCCGCAAACTATTCGGCGAATGACCTATTAGATTGGTCAAAGGATGCTCCCTCCATAAAGGTATGTAGTTGCAAAATTTGGTAGAGATCGGATGATTAGGTTAATCGTAATTTGATTTAAGCTTTGAACATTCGTGTGGCCGCCATTACATTTCAGTCAAGATGGGGGCGATATAAAACATGACACTGAGGTGCCCTTTGCTAGTGCTACCTCTGTACCAAATTTCGTTCCATTCGGTTCCACCGTGTTCGAATTAATAGGGGGAATCAATTTTGACATAAAGATGGCCGCCATCCGCAAACGATTAGGCTAATAACCTATTAGATTGGTCAAAGGATGCTCCCTCCATAAAGGTATGTTGTTGCAAAGTTTGGTAGAGATCGGATGGTTATGTTAGTCGTAATTTAACTTAAGCTTTGAACATTTGTGTGGCCGCCATTACGTTTCTGTCAATATGGCGGCGATATAAAACATGACACTGAGATGCCCTTTGCTAGTGCTACCTCTGTACCAAATTTCGTTCCATTCGGTTTAACCGTGTTTGAATTAATAGGGGAATTGATTTTCACACAAAGATGGCCGCCATCCGCAAACTATTAGGCTAATGACCTATTCATTTGGTCAAAGGATGCGTCCTCTATAAGGGTATGTTGTTGCAAAATTTGGTAGAGATCGGATGATTAGGTTAATCGTAATTTGATTTAAGCTTTGAACACTTGAGTGGCCGCCATTATGTTTCCGTCAAGATGGCGGCGATATAAAGCATGACACTGAGGTGCCTTTTGTTAGTACTACCTCTGTATCAAATTTCGTTCCATTCGGTTGCACCGTGTTCGAATTAATAGGGGGAATCGATTTTCACACAAAGATCGCCGCAATCCGCAAACTATTACGCTGATGACCTATTAGTTTGGTCAAAGGACGCTCCCCCCATAAAGGTATGTTGTTGCAAAATTTGGTAGAGATCGGATGATTAGGTTAGTCGCAATTTGAATTAAGCTTTGAACATTTGTGTGGCCGCCATTACGTTTCCTTCAAGATGGCGGCGATATAAAACATGACACTGAGGTGCCTTTTGTTAGTACTACCTCTGTACCAAATTTCGTTCCATTCGGTTGCACCGTGTTCGAATTAATAGGGGGAATCGATTTTCACACAAAGATGGCCGCCATCCGCAAACTATTACGCTGATGACCTATTAGATTGGTCAAAGGATGCTCCCTCCATAAAGGTATGTTGTTGCAAAATTTGGTAGAGATCGGATGATTAGGTTAATCGTAATTTGATTTAAGCTTTGAACATTTGTGTGGCCGCCATTACGTTTCCATCAAGATGGTGGCGATATAAAACTTGACACTGAGGTGCCTTTTGTCAGTACTACCTCTGTACCAAATTTCGTTACATTCGGTTGCACCGTGTTCGAATTAATAGGGGGAATCGATTTTCACACAAAGATGGCCGCCATCCGCAAACTATTAGGCTAATGACCTATTCATTTAGTCAAAGGATGCTTCCTCTATAAGGGTATGTTGTTGCAAAATTTGGTAGAGATCGGATGATTAGGTTAATCGTAATTTGATTTAAGCTTTGAACATTTGAGTGGCCGCCATTACGTTTCCGTCAAGATGGCGGTGATATAAAACATGACACTGAGGTGCCTTTTGTTAGTACTACCTCTGTACCAAATTTCGTTCCATTCGGTTGCACCGTGTTCGAATTAATAGGGGGACCGATTTTCACACAAAGATGGCCGCCATCCGCAAACTATTACACTGATGACCTATTGGTTTGGTCAAAGGATGCTCCCCCTATAAAGGTATGTTGTCGCAAACTTTGGTAGAGATCGGATGATTAGGTTAGTCGTAATTTGATTTAAGCTTTGAACATTTGTGTGGCCGCCATTACGTTTCCATCAAGATGGCGGCGATATAAAACATGACACTGAGGTGTCCTTTGCTAGTGCTACCTTTGTACCAAATTTCGTTCAATTCGCATTCACCGTGTTCGAATTGATAGGGGGGGACAGACATTCAGAGTACACACACTCACACACACACAGACACACACACACACAGACTCACACACACACATACACACACACACACACACACACACAGACTCACACACACACATACACACACACAGACAGACACACTTTTTTCGCCCTGTGTTGATCTCATAAGTCTACTTTCATTTTTTGCAAAAATCGAAAGTAGGCTAAAAATACTGTACCTTGACCACGTCAAAGGAACGAATTCATTCGCGTTTCACATTTAAAGGAAAATTATTTTCACGGACTAATACATTATAATTAGGTTCATACAATAACATTAAACTTAAAATAACGCTACTGTATTCTGTACGCTACCATTATGTGTGAGTGAGTGAGCGTGCGCACTGTAGTGAGGTGTTTTTTGTTGTTGTTTGTTGTGTGGACTCCTGAGAGGCCGAGTGCAGGTCTTTCTAGTCGACGCCCATGGGCGACCTGCGCGTCGGATGAGAGATGGAATGGGTGAAGATGAATGAAACTGGACAAGGATGTGGAAGGAAGCGGCGTGGCCTGTCAGAAGGTACCGTCCCAGCATTTGCCTGGTGTTGAAAATGGGAAAACCACGGAAAACCATTTCAAGGTCGGTCAACGGTAAGGATCGAACCCACGCTTCTACCGAGTCAGTAGAGAGCTTGGCCCCATGACCTAACGTTGCGCTTTAGCCCGCGTAGCCACTGCTATCGGTACTGTAGTGTGTTGATTTACGGAACATAAGTGTACGTTACGTCTTACCGCGTAGCCCTGTCCCACGGACAACAGTCACCTTTATTGCTGTTTCTCTCAATAAGTAAGAAATGTAACATAGACGTTTGTACCCACATACGCTTCAATTGATGATTTGCATTTGTCTATTGGCCCATGCTAGAGTAAAATGTGGCTTTCCACCGACTGATATCTCAGTCCCATTAAAGGTTGTGATTATTATGAGGGGTCCAACTGCAGAAGTCACATTCTCCACTTTTTGAAATTTTAGGTAAACGATAAAAAACGATTAAGTAGAATAAATTGAACTAATAATGTTAGTTTGTATTTTCTTTTTGTAGAGTCTATTCTAATTTACATAAATAAGGATTAAACTACTTGAAATGTTGGAGAGTGTGACATTTGCAACCAAGAGTTGGAGAATGTGCATTTTGACACCATCCATTAATCATTAATTCCAACAAGGAAGCTGATTATAAAACATTTATTTATGAACTAATTATAGATTAATTCAAAAGGAAAATTACATGAAGCTCAAATATGCAATCAATGATCTCTTGGCAGAAAGCTCCCAATTATTTACCAACTGTCCACTTTTTTATTTGAAAGACGTTTTGTGTTGAATGAGACCATTCTTCTGCAACGTCTGATGCTACTTTAATTTGTGGTCCATCAACTAAGACAACTGCTAATCTACATTAGAACTTGTTCTTTACTTCATAGAAACATGAAAGGTATCACATGACTCACATTGGGGCTTCCCACTGGCTGACAAGGAGAATGTTAGTTTTGCATTTGGACGCAATATATGGAAGCTACTGAGGTGCGGGTGGTGCTGAGTAATGGCATTTGGGGCACAGCCAGTGCCATGTTTAGACACAAAACTTACTTTGTTTATAGAGTTTATATAGTACAGTAATGAGAATAATACAAAACGACACAATATATTCTCACGCCTGGAATAATTTACTCAATCTATGAACTGGAGAGACTACTGTGCAATTTACATACTGGCCACTAAGCAAACGGAATCAATAAGTTAGACCAGACAATCGCATGGGTCTTAAATTAAACCCACGAACTAGAAATAGCACAACCTTTTTTATTTAAATATACATCTCTTTATAAGACAATGAAATCAATATTTATGATGTGACCTTTGTAATACCGAGTTGGTTTACGACAGCAATTTATCAAATAAGGCACTCTCGTTATTATAATCTCGTGTGTTCTGAATATTTATGGATACATTTATGGATAATTCGAGAAAACTCACTGAGTAAATACGGGCTTCCGTTCAGCTGGTGAAAAAGTAAACAAGAAATAATAGTAACAAGTAGTTCCGTGAAGAACTAAATAGCCCATTTTCATATATTACTCCGGTATTTTCCATTTTTAACCTCTTCCACCTCTCAAATGCATTTTCCATATGATGGACTAAGTACCTTTGGATACACGACCTACATTGTGATAAAGTATAGAGCAACACTTTCAAACTCAAAATTCAACGTTGTAGTCACTTCAGGCAAGACACATTAAAATACTTTAAAACAGCAAAATGGTCTTCCTACGGTATTAGTGCTTATATTAAACCTTTCATCGTTACACGAGGTAAGTCACACCATCATCACTGAAAAATATGTTTTCAAAAACACATGACGAGGCCAGTTGTGTACCAGTTCATGGTACTGGGTTATCAACTTACCGAGAGACCTTTCAATAGAACATCAGTAGAATGTGTTCCTTTCCAGAAATGAATATGCATATAACCTTTAGTTTACGACACCAACATTTGAAAATTGGAGCTTATGTCCTCAATTATCTGTCCCTTACAACAACCATCACTACTAAAATGAAACATTACTTGCTATAATGAGCATGTAACTTTCAGTATCGGTTATTATGATTCCTTCCGTGAGATGGCAACTTTCTGTACTGGGACACAGCTTTTACTTTTAAGAAAAGTCAAATGTACAGTATGGCTTATATAATTTACGAAAGACAAGTTACATAATTCAATGACATAACATTATTATTATTATTAATAATAATATTACTATTAATGTTATTAGTATTATTACTATTATTGTTGTTGTTGTAATCGTTCATTGTAAGAGCTTATTTTGAATCGCTTGAATACGATATTAGATATTGCAAGGCCGCCATGTTGTATTTGTGTTTACCAGATTTTTGAAAGTTACATAGATGCACTTAATTAATGTGGCTCTGTCACCATGAAAAATTTCAGTTTGATTGTTATAGTAGTTTCGGAAGATATTGAGAACTAGTGAAATATATCTCAACGCTGGCATGCTCGATTGTTTACTATGTAGACCGTAGAAATATAAGCAAATGAAGATTATTATAATAGTTCATTACACAATCTACTTATTAGATCACTTGAATATGACTAAAAATATTAAAACGTGAATATTAAATTTCTAGCAGTCGCTATCTTGAAATTACCGTTAACAATTAATTAAATGATACACAAGTATATTAAGATTTGTATAACGATTTACCATGCAATCATCATTGCGCTGGGATGACTAAGTAGCAAGAACAGCCAATTCAAAAATTTCAAATTTGCGTGGATGCCAAGTCGGTCTTGTACTCATCAGGTTACTGAACTTTGCATAGATGATTTTATTTTAATAGCCACTATCAGTTAGATTGCTGTAATAGATGTGTAGATATTGAGAATAGGTGAAATATTTCCTATAGCCGCCATGTTGGTTGTTTTATATGTTAGCCATGGATTTATGTACCAGTAGCGGTATATGAAGATTCATTATGCGCACTTTCACTTCAACCACTTAATTAAGACACATTAAATTAAAACATAATTTTAACATTTACGACAGCCACCATGTTAAACTTCGCAAAACATTTGAAATATATTAGATGGCAGTATATTAAACCATGCATAAAGACTGTATTGCGCTCGGAAGAATAAATTGCGTGAAAAGTCCATTTTAATATTTGAAATTCGTATGGCCGCCATGTTGGTTTTTTACTTATCAGGTTCTTGAAAGAAATATAGGTGAACTAGTATAGTATATGCTATGATCGTACAGAGCTTGCAGTTGATAGAGGTAATAGTTTGGGAGGAGCTAAATGCGGGTAAAATATTTTGCGAAGCCACCATGTTGGATTGGTGATACTTATTAAAATTTAAAAGGCACGGTCAAGGTTGGACAAGGTAGTAGCAAAACCTTACGAAGTTTCATTGAAATCTATCAAGCCCTTTAGATTTCATTAAGGACACACACATACACGCACACACACATTACACAAAATTACGGGGTTACAGAACCAAAACATAAAATCATGGATATGTTTCTATTCGTCTAATCGTATCATAAGTACCACACACGCTTCAAAGAGTGGGAATTAAGTGCTCTTGCACTTGTTGCCATGGTAACTAGATGTCAGAAATTAGTGCACGCTAATTCCAGATAGACTCTCAGCTCAAAAGCATGTCCATTATCCATGTTAATAAGTCGTTATTCATTTGTGTCCGATTCATTTAGAGGCCTTGAGTCATCACGGTATGTAGGTGTATGTATGTGTAGAATCCGTCTGATAACCTGTGTCGTTGTGATGGGGTAGAAGTGTGTATATTTGTAATTAAGGCTGAGATTTCAAAGAAGGTAGCCGTGGCCTTACGTTACGAACCACGAACCATTTTCATGAATTAGAAGTGGGGAGACCACGGAAAACCACTTCCAGGATGGCTGAGATAGGAATGGAACCCTCCTCTTCCCAGTTTTGTCTCACGAGGCTGAGTATACCCCGTTCCAGCCCTCAGACCAGAATTAATATTCTTGGAAGAGTCGGGAATCGAACCCGGGTCTCCGTGGTGACAGGCAATAATGCTATCCACTACGCAAGGAGGCGCTGGAGAGAGCACTAGCAACATCGTAGCATAGCCTTGAAATATTATTAAATTTGAATTGCAGCCAAATAGCTACTTTTATTGGGTAGTTCAAAAGCATTTGCACTACGAATAGTTGTGCCTATAACATATACAAATTTCATTACCCTCAGCCAAGTAGTTTTACATGTAGGCCTATATAGTTTTAAGTGAGCGGTTCCTAGAAAAGATGTCAAAAACCCAGACAATTTTTCATGCAACCACAAATAAAAATAATAATTATTAAACTTGAGAATAATTCGCTTATATAGTCTAACGTAGAATTAAACAAGGAAAATATTGTTATAACTCGTTTTTCAATAGGTCTGTTGGTTTGCTTGCAATTAAGGCCTAAACTCGAGTATCCATAATAAACAGTCCGTTAGTAAGTTATAGGGGTGTATTTTAATTGAACCCCCGTAGGCTCCCCATCAAGTTCAATTTCAAGTAGTTCCAACTTTGTCTACCAAAGATGCCACTGTCACTGACACCTAGCGTCGAACGTTAGAACTTGATAGAGCGTTTCTAACCTAATAACCTACAAAGTTACCTACACACTACCAATTATTGTAGTGGTTGGTTCTTTTCCATGTCATAAATCTATGACCTGGGCCCGCCGGCTTTACTTCATCTCCGAAGGAAGGCATAATGAAAGATTTTAACGTTCTTAAATTTCCTACGACTTCGGCCAGGTTTGAACCCGCGATCTTGAGCATAGTAGTTCATCATGCTACCGACTACGCCACTGAAGCCGACAATACCTTAAAATAAGCATTGCCCTGTTACTAGGTCATTTGTGTTGAACATGTGTCACTCTCTCTCCACTACGGCTTTATTGTGGCAGAATTCCGCATGCCGTTGGTGCTCGCTGTTACGTGTATCGCAACGATGATATTAACAGCGACATTTGCATGCAAATGCGCCATAAACCAACTGGCAATGACACAGTAACTTCCTCTGCCACTGTCACACTCAGGAAATATACAATCCTAATTCAAATACTTGTGTTTATTTACGAAGCAAAAAGGCTTATTTTGTTGCATTATTTCCACGGTGTATTTGTCTCGTGGTATGTGATTCTCTGACAGGAAGCCAGAGAGTTAGTTGAAATGACTCTCCTAAATTGAATTATGTGATGTCCAGTGCAGAAAACAGAGCACTGCTCTCATGCGTCCTCGGAGAGTCTGTTGGTAATCATTTCAACACTACAGTAGCTATCAGCGTGCTTATATGGGAAACTTCAGTCTGTGTTCTTGTTAATTCTTTTTATAGACTTGGGACATCTTGGTCATCAGCCCCGTTTACTTTGCTGTGTGTGCAATTCGACTGTTAACATATGTTTCTGAGGTTACGGGCTTGGATAACTTGGTCATCATCCCCGTGTACTTAAATGTGTGTTCAATTTGTCTGATAACCTGTTTCTCTGCGGTGGTTGTAGGGTCAGAAATGGGGGAGGTGCCCCGGGTTTTGAAATAAGTACTACCCCGGGATTTGCCTGGACGGAGTGTGGAAAAATCACAGTAAGGATAGCCACTGTAAACGCTGGGATTCGAACCTCAAATCTCTAGACTTATTACATCCCCCATATTGTCGTGGTGTGCTACATTGCAGGGTATTACTATATTACAGTAGCTGCCAAAGATATACTGTACCCTTCAGTGTTCTTCTAGGATGCCGACTCTGGCTCGGGTAGTGCTCTGTTCGGGGTGGCTCTAACTTATTCTAAACATCCTAGGAATTTCGTCGAGGATCACAGGAGGCTTAACTTAGAAATCAGTATGTCAGAGAACTCCTAATAAAAATAATTTTATTCACAAAAACATCATCTCCCATTCTCCCATCCATAGACAATAAATATCAAAATAAACTCCCTTAAATTACTCTAATCATCAACATAAAAAAATGCAAAAAATGTAAATTTATCACACTGGCTGAAACCAGGAAAAGAAAAATAATCTAATTTACTGCAGTTCACTGCTTCAAGTTCAAAATTAACGTCAACAGACTTAGTTCATCAAACTATGGCTTAAATTACCCAGCCATTCTATCAAACAACTATGCGCACTCATGTTCATAACTTGCAAAATTGGTTTCTGGGAGCTCGGACATGTTTTCTCGTACAATCATCGTCTTTCCTCTCAAGAGTCAGATAATGAAGGCAACAGACTTATTCTAGACCACAGGCATGTGTGTACTTCTAACTTGAAAAACAATTAATTCTCTCAGAGCCATAACTCTGTTAATTATGGTAAACAAACAAGTCATCATACATGAAGCATCAGATAAATACTTCGGCGGCCGGTGCCCCGTTATCATTAATAAACAAACAACTATAATAAATGCACTTAAAACAATGACAATACAAGACGTCGCTTCCTAAAGCGGTACGGAGAAACCCTGGGAAACCAGACTTCCTTCCCTCATAGAATAACAATACATCCTCGACCTTGTGACAGACACTCTCACCACACTATTCAGCTGGGCCGGCAATAACCTTCATCGCGGCTTTTAGAATCCAGGCGGCTGGCCGCGGTCCCTACCTGCTTCTAAAGACTCTCTTTGACTACCTGGGGTTCGAGCTGTACAATTACCTTTCCGACGGAGCTAAAGCGGACTCTCATCAGACAATGAACTCAATCATTTCACTTACCATTTATATCATCGAAGAACACGGGAATAACACCTCCGTTATTATTTTCACTTACCATTTATATCATCGAAGAACACGGGAATATCACCTCCGTTATTTATCTCAGCTCAACCCAGGATCAACTCTTAACCTTTTCTGAATATTTCATATCATCTAGCCATTTGTCTTACCTTTCTATGCCTTAGTGTGATTATCAATTACCGTACTTACTGCCACATAGTTTCAATGTTACTTACTGGCCTTGTCACAATATCGAGCTATTTTCCCATCTTAGCTTTTACGTTAATATCGTGCATAAGCACTCTCGAACCAATTATCCCCTTAGTTATGCAATCAGCAAAATTACTGACACTCAAACAAAACATACTTTAAACAAATTTTTGATGCTCCAATACATTTACGTTATAAAACACACAAAACTAATCATTACTGATAAATACACAAATCTACACAAAACATGCCTGCTATGCCTAAAATATCTGTTTTATCATAATTGCTTATGATCGAGATAAACTTATCCGATTCCAATGGTGGGATGTGCTATGGCAAACATGCCCCATACAATTATTTACTTATCTCGTATACATCCTGTCGATGCTCTGGTCCTTGTTATCAGTCCTCTGGATCAGTTGGTTCATCTTGCAAGGAGGATAATTTACACACGGCTTCCAAATTTCACCAAAGCAAAGGTCCACTGTGAATCATTACTATTATCACAATGCACGGTACTCGCATATGAAGCTCCTATTTCCTATAGTTATCATCAACCTACTTAGTTCAGCTGACAGTTCAATAGCTTCCTAGAACACTGATTTATCTACTAATAGCTCGTGCGGCTATCCCTATCATTATAACTGCGTTAAACTGTTACGGAATGCACTGTTCTAATTCGCACTCGCGAATACTTAGCGATATCCAAATTTCAGAGGAATGACTGCTTCTACTTATAAAATTAGTACAGAATGTTACTTTTCAGAACTTGTAAAAATCACGGTAATTTCTGATCGTCCTGGGCAAGGGCTTCCGCCTCCAGCAATGCCCAAAAGTAGACTGCCGTTGCTGCGTTTCAAACCATTATTTATACGATTTCTCTTAGGGGGACTTGGAGTAGGGAGCTTTTAAAATTTATTTCCAAAATAACACTCACACGAATATGCAAACTAGCTCCTTAGAACGTCCTCATTTCTAATGTCTCGATGACTTCTTTTTATCCAAAATCCGATCGCTGGATCCTTATATAATGAGCTCCGTAATTTCCTTCATTGTTCCTTAATTTCGTCGGGATTTGGTCGCGTCTCGCGTCCCTCGCTGCTATTGGTAGTTTTAAATCCACCCCCTGATTTCATTTTAATTCTGGCAAAAATCACAGAATGATCCAATTTAAATTTTGACGATACTTCTGAGAGGCTGGGATGTTCCCCTACACGATGGTGTAACTCCTGTTTCTGTATTTTAATTACTGCTCCAATTTCTTTCAAATGGGCGGGGTTTATCTAATGAGTGTTCGTTGAATTTTGCGCATTCTCCCGCGTAGTTGAAGGACCTTCGCGTGGCCGTGATCGCATGTGGTATCCAGATGTTTAGCTTTCTCTTCCTACCGCCTTTGTCTGCGCTAGGTGAAAGCTACCTTAAGGCACGTACGAACTTCCCTTTTGTCATGCCTGTTCCAAAAGCAACATCTATTCTCACACTGGCGTTGAAACACGAATAAAATCTTGTTGAAATAAATATGTAGACTTTATGCAATCAGAGATGCATAAAGGTCACAATACGTATGTCAGAGAATGTTTTCATTCTATGTTTTATGGACTTCCGACGATCAATAATCCATATCATTAGTGTCCTGCTCCACCGGTTGGCAACCAATGAAATGATTGAACTCCTGGCAGCATGCAATGCACTGATCTCTTGAGGACTGCATAAGTGAACGGTTGAAGAATTATATTGCTCTAGTTATTCTTGGATATAAAGAATTGATCACATTAACCTCTATACCGTGAAACCTTCATTCAATGGACCCTTTATTAAACGGAAACTTGTCTTAAACGGTAATATTTGACGGTCCTGTGACCTTAGAGATGTAAAACGTTTTATTATTATTATTATTATTATTATTATTGGTGGTCGCCTCCGTAGCGTAGCGGTCAGCATGGTTAGCTGCCGCCCCGGAGGTCCTGGGTTCGATTCACGGCTCTGCCACGAAATTTGAAAAGTGGTACGAGGACTGGAACGGGGTCTACTCAGCCTCGGGTGGCCCAAATGAATAGAGGGGGTTCGATTCCCACCTCAGCCATCCTCGAAGTGGTTTTCCGTGGTTTCCCACTTCGTCTTCGGGCAAATGCCGGGATGGTACTGTACCCGATATCAGGATAGTAGGCTGTCAGATATCCGCCCCCTCAATCGGATTGCCAATAATCAAACGCACCGGCACAGCTACATCAATGACAATGGCACTGACAGATACTATCGAGATTAGAGCACAATAGTTAACAAGAAAATTATTGTGGAACACACCAAAATATACGGGGGTTCATACTTACCTTTACTTACCTCTTAAATTTATCTCGGGGACTGGGTTGTCAACTGGATCACTTAAAGTATGCCCTCACAATAACCTCCACCATGATATTTAAAATGAACCAGAACGGAGACGAGAAACTTTAAACTGCACAATAATTTATTTCACATAAAGAATGATTTTAACAAAATAAACAACAAAATCAACGTGGCAATCAGAAGCCATCGACCACATAACCATGTCCTCCTGTGGGACTTGTATTCTCTACATATAATGTTTCAGCTTTCTCAAGCTCATAGCAACGTAAAAATAATAATGCATATGGAATGGAAACGGGATTTGGGATGAGACACATATATCAATTGTTTTGCGTGTTTATATACTTCACATTTTATTTATAGCCACAAGGCTATTATGGAACGTCCTTGGCCTCTGTAACACAGTTGTCCGGGCCAGCTGCAATGCACCTGTATTGTCAAAGCGGACTCCCGTTCGTTCAGCCCTAGCATAAGCGTGTTACCTCAGAGCTTGGCTCTCCTTTTCAAATACGTAAATCTTCACATCTCAACTGAAATATTATCACGCAAATGTCTTACATGCTTCATTCAAACACTAGTGGATTACTCCAACAATCCCAAATCATGATTAATTGTTCAAACCCCTTGTTTAATTAGCGTTGTTTAGAGTATAAAAAAACTCTAAATGTTAATAACAAAAGTTCATTAATTATTTATAACAATAATAAATTGTTTATAACAATGTCAAATGACAATTGAAAATTTTATACACGCCTGTATTAATCACTATCATTTCAAATTATTTAACAAAGATATTTACAAAATTATTTTACAATATTATATTGTTTATATTATTTATACAAGGAATACATTAAACCACACGTTTATCCGGTTGATAATTACTCAAATCGTGATGATATAATCGACCAATGAAGGTTAGTTATATTTAACTGTCAAATTCAGGTTTAATAAGGTTTAATAATAATTATAAATATTTGTGACGGTAACCTCCATTCAAAATCTTCCTCTCAAATTATTTAACACTCTTGTTAATTTTAACAGTATCTTCATATGAATAACCTTTCAAAGAACAAGAACAATACAATCAGCGGGAAAATACTTCGCTCAAGACGCCCAAAATTACACAACAATTGGCCCAAAATTCATCATATATCTTCATATATATGGCATAAAAATCTTCCAAACTACACACAAAAATCCTCCACTTATAAATTCATCAACTTCATTAATTATTGTGGGAACCTCCTTCATTATTCAAGGGCATTATTCAACAGCGACTTTTACACGTCCACTGGACTAACGATTATACATCCATTGTTCCTCTTTAAAAATTCTTATATTCATCAATTGTAATAATGACTGTTATTATTTAACCTTCGTGGGTTTCATTCATGAATCGATATGAAGTAAAAATTTGCCAATCACAAATAACTTTAATAGCGAATACGATTAGACACTCCTGCCTGGTCTATCAAAATTGAGATTAACATCTTCAAAGTAACGCAGTATAAAAATACTATCTTCAATCAAGGTTCATCTAAACTGCATGAATAGTCGAATAGAATACAATTAGACTGTGGAATGCAAACATTATTGTTCCAATCTAGAATTGAGAAAAACTCCTATCAAATGTTCATTACTATAGTGTATTCAATAAATTGTAATCCAAGTTCACATTTCATAAAACTGTCTATAATGCAATGATAAATGTCTATGTTGCAATCATGTTCATAAGACGACTAGTATTTCAAAGATCGTCGATATCGTAATAGATTTTAACGCTCTAAAATCATTTAATCATTCTTCTTTCTTGAGGATGACAGAAAATTGGTCAAAGTAATTTACTGAATAGAATTACTTTACTAAAATGACACGCTGTCTGAATTCAAATCTGCCATAGCAAATCGTTAACTTTACAGTCAAATCGTGACTACAAAAATATGCAAATTACTGAAAGAATCTAAATCATCAGTCTCAACTGATCCAAAATTATTAAGTATGCCAATGACATAGCAATGTCTCAAAAAATCGAAGAAAAAGGCATAAATCATCGAAGTGTACTGAGTACTGAAATATCAATCAAGAAAATGGGGCAAAAGATAGGACAGAAAATATGGGAAAATGGTTGCTCAGATATCGCTACAAGACTCAAATAATACAAGAAACGTTCACGACTACCTTATCTGTTGATTGAAGTTCCAGGGGAAAGTTTTCAAAGAAAACTGCTGTTGGTTCCATTTCACCAGCGTAAAGATGTGCTCCGTCCTCGAATCTGGAATCAGCGTCCTCGGAGAATCGAACTGCTTCCTCCTCCGAAATTGCACTGCTCCGTGGATACGAAAAACATCCTTCTGGCAAAACTCTTCTTTGTGCGCCGGGACAACCCTGGCCTCTCTTGAAACTTCCCTGAAGTTCTTGCAGGAATTCGCCATGAAGTTTATTGTAGTTATTTCCGCAGAAATATTCATAGTTGTGGAGTATGAAAATATTTCCACTGTTATCTGGTATAATTCAGCGATGGATTCACGATGCATGAGTGTAGTTGGATGGTCACTACATGCTCGCTTTTGTAGAAAGACGATTAACGAAGTTCCATGCTGTTACTTTACTCCAACGATATATGTCCCAATTGCATTAAAGCCTTAGCCTTCCATCTCAACTACTGTTATAATCATTGAAAGCACTGCAAGATTATAATGTTCCATAGTCGACTGTATCGTTGTAATACCAAACGTATTCTCCAATATCACTGTTGCACTCCACGTGTCAGCCGTAGTGTATAATGTGGAATTTTAAACGTGTTTCTCCTATGGCGAGAAAATCACTTTTGTTGGCAGCCTTAAAGGTTCAATATCTTTCGAAGTATAACTGTGAAATTGTTCAAATCTTCTACACACCTCAATGTTATACTGCCAAATAGAACTATAATAAAGGCTGAAGTTAGCGCTTGATATCTTGACTGGTGGAAACGTTAATGTGAGCGTTTCAACTTCACCTAGTTTCGAGCAGCGTAAAATGGAACTGCTCCGAGTTCGTTCGATGCGCCGGGCTTTATCCACGCTAAAGACAACTTACTTCACTGAATCACTTGAAAATAACTATATATCACCAGAAATATATATATGCGATCTGACATGAGATCTGAGTATGAGTTCTGAGAGCTCCTCTCTCCTGTGCACGACCTTTTATCAACTTCTTAAGGGGCGTATCCATCCCTTCCATAGCCTGTTGCTGCGTCATTGCTGGAAGTTTTAACTTTGGCTATACTTGACGGATTTTCAAATTTCAAAAACTCAAAATTAATTTCTTCAAAATTCCAAATCAATGCCTTAACTGAAAATAGATTTCCACAAATCTGCATAACAAAAGTAATCAAATATCGTAGTTTCAGCAATCTCCGTCTTCCTTCCAAACTATCGTTCATTGGTTCGAGTCTCTCCTCCAATAGCGTAGCTTCTTCCTTAGCACAATACCTTGTTTCCTGCGACTGCGTCGTAAATCTAAGATCTTTCTCGAACAAAATCATGACGTCACCAAGAATCTCAGCTCAATCAGCCTATTTGCATGAAGTATACGTCATCCGTGCCTACGTCATGAATATCCACGTCATAACTATGACATTCATAACTTTACTCATATTTGCCAATACAGCCATCGTGGTCTCAATATAATTCAAATTACGGGGGCATTCTCCCTTCACCACGTTTTAAAAACAGTTGCAAATTGTTTTTAAACTCTGTGTTATAAATATCTCAATTCACTTGAACACGAAATTGAATTATTATTGGCTTACTCTTGGATAATATTTCTTCAAGTTCCCAGCATTGAACTTGCCATAAACGACATTATTCTCATCATCGTAGAGTTCATAACAGTTGTTTCCATAAGCATTCGTAATTCTGAACGGACCCATGAACACTATTCCAAACTTGGGATAGATTTTCTTACCTACGTCAGCCTTGACAGGTCTGCGTAATAATACCAGATTTCCAATTTCTAAGGGAGCACCAAAACGTTTTCCAGCTACTCTTTTCAGTCGTTTTTGTGCTGCTTTCTGGAGTTGTTCCTTCGCTCTGTCTATTCTCTGCTGCCTTCCTAAGTCGGGATCTCTAGGAACGTGGTTAAAAAGATTATCCCACGGCCTTTCTGGGTTTCTTCCTAGATGAAGTCTCATTTCTCGGATATGAATCCATATAATTCCTCCCACTATCACGATACTTCCATTCGGGTTCAATATTCCGATCCTCTTCTTCTTCTCTGAATCTGGATATACGTTCCTCAGGACTAATATCTCTCTCTTCTGTAGTAAGGTTACCTCTTCTCACGTAATTTCTCTCCTCTTCACCAGTCAATCCTTCGGTATCCTTGTCTGTGATTTCCGTGATGACTTTCCTAATCAACTCTTCCTTATAGGTTTCCATCATGCTAGCTTCTCCTAGTTTCAAATTCTGCAGCTTGCTCGTAGTTTCATTAACATCAGAGACAACCTTATGAATCTGTTCCTCTAACGCAGTTTTTAATGCTTGCACGTCCTGACCTATTTGAGTTCTATCCTCTACCTGCTTTTCGGATAGCGAATCCATCCTTACATTCAAGTCTTTCCTAATCTGAACTACTTCGTTATTAATGTCTACTTGTGTACTGGCAAGTTTTCTTTCAATTCGTTCCTGAATCTGATCTACATGTTCCCCACTTGACCTGTTCCATTCATCTTTCCACACTGTTACATTTGCAGTTAACATTTCTGCAATATCTACTTCGATGTCCTCCTTAAGTAAACGATTGTGATCTAATACTTGGGTTCTCATGACCTCTACATCGTATTTTAAACCAGCTAAAGAAGCTGTTGTCCTAACAGACTCGTCAACTAATCGAGTTGTTAATGCACTAATGTTACGAGTACAAAGCATTTTTGAAGTTTCAATTTCCTCCCTAACTTTGTTAACATCAGTCTGAACTTTAGCAATGTCTACAAAAACAGTATTGACTTCTACTTGTATTTTATTGATATCGCTTTGCATATCGTTAACATCTGAATGAATATTATTGATGTCAACTTGAACATTTGACACATCAGTTCGAACATTACTAACCTCTCTTTGAACTTCTTCTACTTTGTCTTGTACAGTGGCAACATCATTCCTTACAACAATTACTTCAGCTCTAGCACATGAAATATCACCCCGGACATTAGCAACATCAAGATTCAACATGGTAAGATCTTTTTGTACCTTAGAAACATCAATTTTAACCTCAGAAACATCTTTATGCACATTGGACACGTCTGTGCGCATGTCAGTTACAGCATTCTCGATTCCCTGGGTATTGATCTGTAAACGCGACATATTATTTTCTAAGTTTGCAGAACTGGTCTGAATAACTTTCAAACTTTCATTCATGCTATCTCTCAAATTAGCAGACAAATTACTAGCATTCTCCTCCATTCGACTAGTATTCCTAGCTTCCATCTCCTTCATACTTTCATCCAGCCTAATAGACAAATTAGCTGACAAACTACTAGAATTCTCCTCCATCATCTGCTTCATATTGTTGGACATCTCCTCCAACATTTTCTTCAGACTCTCATCTGCCATTTCAATAATATTTCAATAATAAACTGCTTTAGGGACATACATCAAACAGAGCAAAATAACAACATCTGAGCAACATTTTTCACCATATATAAATTTGAGCAATTTTCTGTCTTAAATCTAACTTATAATTACCTTATAATTAACCTTCGTAGACACTTCATGTTGAAATAAACTCAAGCACATGTTCAAGTTTCTTTGGTTCATTTTAAAGTATCCTAACACAAATAATTTACATTTACAATCCAAATAGTTTAATTTTATCTTTAATATGACTAAACACGTCATAAGCCGGTCAAAAAAATAAGATTCCAGATCATAGGCGATTTTTCTAAGTTTCCAGCCTATTTAACCTCTTTCAAGTCGTATAAGATCTGATCTTTTCTGAGTGTAATTTTCCTAATACAACACAACATTTATTCCTATATAATCACACTCTCAAATTCTACAATTGGCCAAGACATCTAACAAAGAATCAACCTCTTTATTTGAGTCTTCACAATCCCTTTGACATCGATAACTTGGTAATCCAATGTTATTCGAACACTCCACAAAAATTGCGGTGTCAATTCTACTGCAATAACTTGGTAATCCAATGTTTTGCTGATCGTGCCAATCGAGACAATCGTTCCCCACGTTATAGGGTCGCCAATCCTACTGTACCCGATATCAGGATAGTAGGCTGTCAGATATCCGCCCCCTCAATCGGATTGCCAATAATCAAACGCACCGGCACAGCTACATCAATGACAATGGCACTGACAGATACTATCGAGATTAGAGCACAATAGTTAACAAGAAAATTATTGTGGAACACACCAAAATATACGGGGGTTCATACTTACCTTTACTTACCTCTTAAATTTATCTCGGGGACTGGGTTGTCAACTGGATCACTTAAAGTATGCCCTCACAATAACCTCCACCATGATATTTAAAATGAACCAGAACGGAGACGAGAAACTTTAAACTGCACAATAATTTATTTCACATAAAGAATGATTTTAACAAAATAAACAACAAAATCAACGTGGCAATCAGAAGCCATCGACCACATAACCATGTCCTCCTGTAGGACTTGTATTCTCTACATATAATGTTTCAGCTTTCTCAAGCTCATAGCAACGTAAAAATAATAATGCATATGGAATGGAAACGGGATTTGGGATGAGACACATATATCAATTGTTTTGCGTGTTTATATACTTCACATTTTATTTATAGCCACAAGGCTATTATGGAACGTCCTTGGCCTCTGTAACACAGTTGTCCGGGCCAGCTGCAATGCACCTGTATTGTCAAAGCGGACTCCCGTTCGTTCAACCCTAGCATAAGCGTGTTACCTCAGAGCTTGGCTCTCCTTTTCAAATACGTAAATGTTCACATCTCAACTGAAATATTATCACGCAAATGTCTTACATGCTTCATTCAAACACTAGTGGATTACTCCAACAATCCCAAATCATGATTAATTGTTCAAACCCCTTGTTTAATTAGCGTTGTTTAGAGTATAAAAAAACTCTAAATGTTAATAACAAAAGTTCATTAATTATTTATAACAATAATAAATTGTTTATAACAATGTCAAATGACAATTGAAAATTTTATACACGCCTGTATTAATCACTATCATTTCAAATTATTTAACAAAGATATTTACAAAATTATTTTACAATATTATATTGTTTATATTATTTATACAAGGAATACATTAAACCACACGTTTATCCGGTTGATAATTACTCAAATAGTGATGATATAATCGACCAATGAAGGTTAGTTATATTTAACTGTCAAATTCAGGTTTAATAAGGTTTAATAATAATTATAAATATTTGTGACGGTAACCTCCATTCAAAATCTTCCTCTCAAATTATTTAACACTCTTGTTAATTTTAACAGTATCTTCATATGAATAACCTTTCAAAGAACAAGAACAATACAATCAGCGGGAAAATACTTCGCTCAAGACGCCCAAAATTACACAACAATTGGCCCAAAATTCATCATATATCTTCATATATATGGCATAAAAATCTTCCAAACTACACACAAAAATCCTCCACTTATAAATTCATCAACTTCATTAATTATTGTGGGAACCTCCTTCATTATTCAAGGGCATTATTCAACAGCGACTTTTACACGTCCACTGGACTAACGATTATACATCCATTGTTCCTCTTTAAAAATTCTTATATTCATCAATTGTAATAATGACTGTTATTATTTAACCTTCGTGGGTTTCATTCATGAATCGATATGAAGTAAAAATTTGCCAATCACAAATAACTTTAATAGCGAATACGATTAGACACTCCTGCCTGGTCTATCAAAATTGAGATTAACATCTTCAAAGTAACGCAGTATAAAAATACTATCTTCAATCAAGGTTCATCTAAACTGCATGAATAGTCGAATAGAATACAATTAGACTGTGGAATGCAAACATTATTGTTCCAATCTAGAATTGAGAAAAACTCCTATCAAATGTTCATTACTATAGTGTATTCAATAAATTGTAATCCAAGTTCACATTTCATAAAACTGTCTATAATGCAATGATAAATGTCTATGTTGCAATCATGTTCATAAGACGACTAGTATTTCAAAGATCGTCGATATCGTAATAGATTTTAACGCTCTAAAATCATTTAATCATTCTTCTTTCTTGAGGATGACAGAAAATTGGTCAAAGTAATTTACTGAATAGAATTACTTTACTAAAATGACACGCTGTCTGAATTCAAATCTGCCATAGCAAATCGTTAACTTTACAGTCAAATCGTGACTACAAAAATATGCAAATTACTGAAAGAATCTAAATCATCAGTCTCAACTGATCCAAAATTATTAAGTATGCCAATGACATAGCAATGTCTCAAAAAATCGAAGAAAAAGGCATAAATCATCGAAGTGTACTGAGTACTGAAATATCAATCAAGAAAATGGGGCAAAAGATAGGACAGAAAATATGGGAAAATGGTTGCTCAGATATCGCTACAAGACTCAAATAATACAAGAAACGTTCACGACTACCTTATCTGTTGATTGAAGTTCCAGGGGAAAGTTTTCAAAGAAAACTGCTGTTGGTTCCATTTCACCAGCGTAAAGATGTGCTCCGTCCTCGAATCTGGAATCAGCGTCCTCGGAGAATCGAACTGCTTCCTCCTCCGAAATTGCACTGCTCCGTGGATACGAAAAACATCCTTCTGGCAAAACTCTTCTTTGTGCGCCGGGACAACCCTGGCCTCTCTTGAAACTTCCCTGAAGTTCTTGCAGGAATTCGCCATGAAGTTTATTGTAGTTATTTCCGCAGAAATATTCATAGTTGTGGAGTATGAAAATATTTCCACTGTTATCTGGTATAATTCAGCGATGGATTCACGATGCATGAGTGTAGTTGGATGGTCACTACATGCTCGCTTTTGTAGAAAGACGATTAACGAAGTTCCATGCTGTTACTTTACTCCAACGATATATGTCCCAATTGCATTAAAGCCTTAGCCTTCCATCTCAACTACTGTTATAATCATTGAAAGCACTGCAAGATTATAATGTTCCATAGTCGACTGTATCGTTGTAATACCAAACGTATTCTCCAATATCACTGTTGCACTCCACGTGTCAGCCGTAGTGTATAATGTGGAATTTTAAACGTGTTTCTCCTATGGCGAGAAAATCACTTTTGTTGGCAGCCTTAAAGGTTCAATATCTTTCGAAGTATAACTGTGAAATTGTTCAAATCTTCTACACACCTCAATGTTATACTGCCAAATAGAACTATAATAAAGGCTGAAGTTAGCGCTTGATATCTTGACTGGTGGAAACGTTAATGTGAGCGTTTCAACTTCACCTAGTTTCGAGCAGCGTAAAATGGAACTGCTCCGAGTTCGTTCGATGCGCCGGGCTTTATCCACGCTAAAGACAACTTACTTCACTGAATCACTTGAAAATAACTATATATCACCAGAAATATATATATGCGATCTGACATGAGATCTGAGTATGAGTTCTGAGAGCTCCTCTCTCCTGTGCACGACCTTTTATCAACTTCTTAAGGGGCGTATCCATCCCTTCCATAGCCTGTTGCTGCGTCATTGCTGGAAGTTTTAACTTTGGCTATACTTGACGGATTTTCAAATTTCAAAAACTCAAAATTAATTTCTTCAAAATTCCAAATCAATGCCTTAACTGAAAATAGATTTCCACAAATCTGCATAACAAAAGTAATCAAATATCGTAGTTTCAGCAATCTCCGTCTTCCTTCCAAACTATCGTTCATTGGTTCGAGTCTCTCCTCCAATAGCGTAGCTTCTTCCTTAGCACAATACCTTGTTTCCTGCGACTGCGTCGTAAATCTAAGATCTTTCTCGAACAAAATCATGACGTCACCAAGAATCTCAGCTCAATCAGCCTATTTGCATGAAGTATACGTCATCCGTGCCTACGTCATGAATATCCACGTCATAACTATGACATTCATAACTTTACTCATATTTGCCAATACAGCCATCGTGGTCTCAATATAATTCAAATTACGGGGGCATTCTCCCTTCACCACGTTTTAAAAACAGTTGCAAATTGTTTTTAAACTCTGTGTTATAAATATCTCAATTCACTTGAACACGAAATTGAATTATTATTGGCTTACTCTTGGATAATATTTCTTCAAGTTCCCAGCATTGAACTTGCCATAAACGACATTATTCTCATCATCGTAGAGTTCATAACAGTTGTTTCCATAAGCATTCGTAATTCTGAACGGACCCATGAACACTATTCCAAACTTGGGATAGATTTTCTTACCTACGTCAGCCTTGACAGGTCTGCGTAATAATACCAGATTTCCAATTTCTAAGGGAGCACCAAAACGTTTTCCAGCTACTCTTTTCAGTCGTTTTTGTGCTGCTTTCTGGAGTTGTTCCTTCGCTCTGTCTATTCTCTGCTGCCTTCCTAAGTCGGGATCTCTAGGAACGTGGTTAAAAAGATTATCCCACGGCCTTTCTGGGTTTCTTCCTAGATGAAGTCTCATTTCTCGGATATGAATCCATATAATTCCTCCCACTATCACGATACTTCCATTCGGGTTCAATATTCCGATCCTCTTCTTCTTCTCTGAATCTGGATATACGTTCCTCAGGACTAATATCTCTCTCTTCTGTAGTAAGGTTACCTCTTCTCACGTAATTTCTCTCCTCTTCACCAGTCAATCCTTCGGTATCCTTGTCTGTGATTTCCGTGATGACTTTCCTAATCAACTCTTCCTTATAGGTTTCCATCATGCTAGCTTCTCCTAGTTTCAAATTCTGCAGCTTGCTCGTAGTTTCATTAACATCAGAGACAACCTTATGAATCTGTTCCTCTAACGCAGTTTTTAATGCTTGCACGTCCTGACCTATTTGAGTTCTATCCTCTACCTGCTTTTCGGATAGCGAATCCATCCTTACATTCAAGTCTTTCCTAATCTGAACTACTTCGTTATTAATGTCTACTTGTGTACTGGCAAGTTTTCTTTCAATTCGTTCCTGAATCTGATCTACATGTTCCCCACTTGACCTGTTCCATTCATCTTTCCACACTGTTACATTTGCAGTTAACATTTCTGCAATATCTACTTCGATGTCCTCCTTAAGTAAACGATTGTGATCTAATACTTGGGTTCTCATGACCTCTACATCGTATTTTAAACCAGCTAAAGAAGCTGTTGTCCTAACAGACTCGTCAACTAATCGAGTTGTTAATGCACTAATGTTACGAGTACAAAGCATTTTTGAAGTTTCAATTTCCTCCCTAACTTTGTTAACATCAGTCTGAACTTTAGCAATGTCTACAAAAACAGTATTGACTTCTACTTGTATTTTATTGATATCGCTTTGCATATCGTTAACATCTGAATGAATATTATTGATGTCAACTTGAACATTTGACACATCAGTTCGAACATTACTAACCTCTCTTTGAACTTCTTCTACTTTGTCTTGTACAGTGGCAACATCATTCCTTACAACAATTACTTCAGCTCTAGCACATGAAATATCACCCCGGACATTAGCAACATCAAGATTCAACATGGTAAGATCTTTTTGTACCTTAGAAACATCAATTTTAACCTCAGAAACATCTTTATGCACATTGGACACGTCTGTGCGCATGTCAGTTACAGCATTCTCGATTCCCTGGGTATTGATCTGTAAACGCGACATATTATTTTCTAAGTTTGCAGAACTGGTCTGAATAACTTTCAAACTTTCATTCATGCTATCTCTCAAATTAGCAGACAAATTACTAGCATTCTCCTCCATTCGACTAGTATTCCTAGCTTCCATCTCCTTCATACTTTCATCCAGCCTAATAGACAAATTAGCTGACAAACTACTAGAATTCTCCTCCATCATCTGCTTCATATTGTTGGACATCTCCTCCAACATTTTCTTCAGACTCTCATCTGCCATTTCAATAATATTTCAATAATAAACTGCTTTAGGGACATACATCAAACAGAGCAAAATAACAACATCTGAGCAACATTTTTCACCATATATAAATTTGAGCAATTTTCTGTCTTAAATCTAACTTATAATTACCTTATAATTAACCTTCGTAGACACTTCATGTTGAAATAAACTCAAGCACATGTTCAAGTTTCTTTGGTTCATTTTAAAGTATCCTAACACAAATAATTTACATTTACAATCCAAATAGTTTAATTTTATCTTTAATATGACTAAACACGTCATAAGCCGGTCAAAAAAATAAGATTCCAGATCATAGGCGATTTTTCTAAGTTTCCAGCCTATTTAACCTCTTTCAAGTCGTATAAGATCTGATCTTTTCTGAGTGTAATTTTCCTAATACAACACAACATTTATTCCTATATAATCACACTCTCAAATTCTACAATTGGCCAAGACATCTAACAAAGAATCAACCTCTTTATTTGAGTCTTCACAATCCCTTTGACATCGATAACTTGGTAATCCAATGTTATTCGAACACTCCACAAAAATTGCGGTGTCAATTCTACTGCAATAACTTGGTAATCCAATGTTTTGCTGATCGTGCCAATCGAGACAATCGTTCCCCACGTTATAGGGTCGCCAATCCTACTGTACCCGATATCAGGATAGTAGGCTGTCAGATATCCGCCCCCTCAATCGGATTGCCAATAATCAAACGCACCGGCACAGCTACATCAATGACAATGGCACTGACAGATACTATCGAGATTAGAGCACAATAGTTAACAAGAAAATTATTGTGGAACACACCAAAATATACGGGGGTTCATACTTACCTTTACTTACCTCTTAAATTTATCTCGGGGACTGGGTTGTCAACTGGATCACTTAAAGTATGCCCTCACAATAACCTCCACCATGATATTTAAAATGAACCAGAACGGAGACGAGAAACTTTAAACTGCACAATAATTTATTTCACATAAAGAATGATTTTAACAAAATAAACAACAAAATCAACGTGGCAATCAGAAGCCATCGACCACATAACCATGTCCTCCTGTAGGACTTGTATTCTCTACATATAATGTTTCAGCTTTCTCAAGCTCATAGCAACGTAAAAATAATAATGCATATGGAATGGAAACGGGATTTGGGATGAGACACATATATCAATTGTTTTGCGTGTTTATATACTTCACATTTTATTTATAGCCACAAGGCTATTATGGAACGTCCTTGGCCTCTGTAACACAGTTGTCCGGGCCAGCTGCAATGCACCTGTATTGTCAAAGCGGACTCCCGTTCGTTCAACCCTAGCATAAGCGTGTTACCTCAGAGCTTGGCTCTCCTTTTCAAATACGTAAATGTTCACATCTCAACTGAAATATTATCACGCAAATGTCTTACATGCTTCATTCAAACACTAGTGGATTACTCCAACAATCCCAAATCATGATTAATTGTTCAAACCCCTTGTTTAATTAGCGTTGTTTAGAGTATAAAAAAAACTCTAAATGTTAATAACAAAAGTTCATTAATTATTTATAACAATAATAAATTGTTTATAACAATGTCAAATGACAATTGAAAATTTTATACACGCCTGTATTAATCACTATCATTTCAAATTATTTAACAAAGATATTTACAAAATTATTTTACAATATTATATTGTTTATATTATTTATACAAGGAATACATTAAACCACACGTTTATCCGGTTGATAATTACTCAAATAGTGATGATATAATCGACCAATGAAGGTTAGTTATATTTAACTGTCAAATTCAGGTTTAATAAGGTTTAATAATAATTATAAATATTTGTGACGGTAACCTCCATTCAAAATCTTCCTCTCAAATTATTTAACACTCTTGTTAATTTTAACAGTATCTTCATATGAATAACCTTTCAAAGAACAAGAACAATACAATCAGCGGGAAAATACTTCGCTCAAGACGCCCAAAATTACACAACAATTGGCCCAAAATTCATCATATATCTTCATATATATGGCATAAAAATCTTCCAAACTACACACAAAAATCCTCCACTTATAAATTCATCAACTTCATTAATTATTGTGGGAACCTCCTTCATTATTCAAGGGCATTATTCAACAGCGACTTTTACACGTCCACTGGACTAACGATTATACATCCATTGTTCCTCTTTAAAAATTCTTATATTCATCAATTGTAATAATGACTGTTATTATTTAACCTTCGTGGGTTTCATTCATGAATCGATATGAAGTAAAAATTTGCCAATCACAAATAACTTTAATAGCGAATACGATTAGACACTCCTGCCTGGTCTATCAAAATTGAGATTAACATCTTCAAAGTAACGCAGTATAAAAATACTATCTTCAATCAAGGTTCATCTAAACTGCATGAATAGTCGAATAGAATACAATTAGACTGTGGAATGCAAACATTATTGTTCCAATCTAGAATTGAGAAAAACTCCTATCAAATGTTCATTACTATAGTGTATTCAATAAATTGTAATCCAAGTTCACATTTCATAAAACTGTCTATAATGCAATGATAAATGTCTATGTTGCAATCATGTTCATAAGACGACTAGTATTTCAAAGATCGTCGATATCGTAATAGATTTTAACGCTCTAAAATCATTTAATCATTCTTCTTTCTTGAGGATGACAGAAAATTGGTCAAAGTAATTTACTGAATAGAATTACTTTACTAAAATGACACGCTGTCTGAATTCAAATCTGCCATAGCAAATCGTTAACTTTACAGTCAAATCGTGACTACAAAAATATGCAAATTACTGAAAGAATCTAAATCATCAGTCTCAACTGATCCAAAATTATTAAGTATGCCAATGACATAGCAATGTCTCAAAAAATCGAAGAAAAAGGCATAAATCATCGAAGTGTACTGAGTACTGAAATATCAATCAAGAAAATGGGGCAAAAGATAGGACAGAAAATATGGGAAAATGGTTGCTCAGATATCGCTACAAGACTCAAATAATACAAGAAACGTTCACGACTACCTTATCTGTTGATTGAAGTTCCAGGGGAAAGTTTTCAAAGAAAACTGCTGTTGGTTCCATTTCACCAGCGTAAAGATGTGCTCCGTCCTCGAATCTGGAATCAGCGTCCTCGGAGAATCGAACTGCTTCCTCCTCCGAAATTGCACTGCTCCGTGGATACGAAAAACATCCTTCTGGCAAAACTCTTCTTTGTGCGCCGGGACAACCCTGGCCTCTCTTGAAACTTCCCTGAAGTTCTTGCAGGAATTCGCCATGAAGTTTATTGTAGTTATTTCCGCAGAAATATTCATAGTTGTGGAGTATGAAAATATTTCCACTGTTATCTGGTATAATTCAGCGATGGATTCACGATGCATGAGTGTAGTTGGATGGTCACTACATGCTCGCTTTTGTAGAAAGACGATTAACGAAGTTCCATGCTGTTACTTTACTCCAACGATATATGTCCCAATTGCATTAAAGCCTTAGCCTTCCATCTCAACTACTGTTATAATCATTGAAAGCACTGCAAGATTATAATGTTCCATAGTCGACTGTATCGTTGTAATACCAAACGTATTCTCCAATATCACTGTTGCACTCCACGTATCAGCCGTAGTGTATAATGTGGAATTTTAAACGTGTTTCTCCTATGGCGAGAAAATCACTTTTGTTGGCAGCCTTAAAGTTTCAATATATTTCGAAGTATAACTGTGAAATTGTTCAAATCTTCTACACACCTCAATGTTATACTGCCCAATAGAACTGTCATAAAGGCTGAAGTTAGCGCTTGATATCTTGACTGGTGGAAACGTTAATGTGAGCGTTTCAACTTCACCTAGTTTCGAGCAGCGTAAAATGGAACTGCTCCGAGTTCGTTCGATGCGCCGGGCTTTAACCACGCTAAAGACAACTTACTTCACTGAATCACTTGAAAATAACTATATATCACCAGAAATATATATATGCGATCTGACATATGAGATCTGAGTATGAGTTCTGAGAGCTCCTCTCTCCTGTGCACGACCTTTTATCAACTTCTTAAGGGGCGTATCCATCCCTTCCATAGCCTGTTGCAGCGTCATTTCTGGAAGTTTTAACTTTGGCTATACTTGACGGATTTTCAAATTTCAAAAACTCAAAATTAATTTCTTCAAAATTCCAAATCAATGCCTTAACTGAAAATAGATTTCCACAAATCTGCATGCCAAAAGTAATCAAATATCGTAGTTTCAGCAATCTCTGTCTTCCTTCCAAACTATCGTTCATTGGTTCGAGTCTCTCCTCCAATAGCGTAGCTTCTTCCTTAGCACAATACCTTGTTTCCTGCGACTGCGTAGTAAATCTAAGATCTTTCTCGAACAAAATCATGACGTCACCAAGAATCTCAGCTCAATCAGCCTATTTGCATGAAGTATACGTCATCCGTGCCTACGTCATGAATATCCACGTCATAACTATGACATTCATAACTTTACTCATATTTGCCAATACAGCCATCGTGGTCTCAATATAATTCAAATTACGGGGGCAGTACCTTCTTCAAGTCCACGGCCGCCTCCTTCCCTCTTCCTTGTCTATCCATCCTAACCATCCCTTACCTTCCCTCATGAGGCCCCTGTTCGCTTTGCAGGTGAGGCCGCCTGGGCGAGGTGCCAATTCCACCTCACCAGTTGTATCCCTTCCCATTCGATGTTCCCAGCTCTAGGACACTGCCCGTAGAGGCGGTAGTGGTGAGTTTCCTCACTGAGTCCGTGTGTTCCACCAACCTGGAGGGTAAACGACTAAAAAAAAAAAAATATTGGTGTAAAACATTTTATTAGCCTACTTTCGCTTTTTGCAAAAAAAAATTAAAGTAGACTTATGAGATCTACACAGGGCGAAAAATTGTGTGTTTGTCTGTGTATGTGTGTGTGTGGGTGTGTGTGAGTCTGTGGGTGTGTACTCTGAATGTCTGCCCCCCCCCTATCAATTCAAACACGGTGAAACCGAATTGAACGAAATTTGGTACATAGGTAGAACTAGTAAAGGGCACCTCAGTGTCATGTTTTATATCGCCGCCATCTTTACCAAAACTGAATGGCGGCCACTCAAACGTGCAAAACGTAAAATCAAATAACGACTAACCAAATCATCCGATCTCTACCAAATTTGGTAACAACATACCTTCATATAGGACGCGTCTTGTGACCAAACTACAAGGTCATCCGCCGTACCATTTCAGGATGGCGGCCGTGCGAATTATGTAAACATTATAATCCATATCATGGGACCCACCAGTTCCGATTATCGAGCCGAGAATCGTTTTAACTGTTCTAAAGGAAGAGACACGTTAGAAATTAAAAGTTTATTTTGTAATACTATAGTGCAGAAGTGATTTTAAAAAACTGAGCCATCTCAGTACAAGGCAAGATGGCAGCGGATACCTTGTGCCTGACTTATATTTCACTAATTTGAGTATTGCATCCAATATAGCGTACTGATACGAAATAAATAAACTTTGTATGAAATGCTTCATATTGTACCCATGTGAGTAATCTCGGTGGATAATATGCATCTGCCTCCAGCTAGCATCAGCTCTCAGGCGTGTACGGTAACCCCAATTGAGCAGTGCATATTTTGGATTTGAGGCTAAAAGGTATCAACTCTACAATGATAAGGCACAACTCTATTCTAAAACTTTAATTCATTAAAATAAATCATGGCTTCAAACACAAAACAATACCCAAAAAAGCATAAAATAAAGCAAACAAAATTTTTACTTCCACAATCCATAAGTAAACAAATATAAAATCACAACAAAGTCATACCTAGCCATAAGGCTTTACCCTTCTGTGAACTTCACAAGGATATACTAGTGCGCTGATGCACCTACGACTTCAAAACAAACTGTACATTAACATAACAGTCATACAATGTGACTTCTTTAATATTACAACAAGGATTATTCCTTAAACCTCTTTATGTTAAACAATTATGTGTGCCGTGCGTGTTTTAATATTTTTCTTCTCACCAATGAAATGCTTTGCATGCATTTACCTATTTGGACGTTGCACCAAAATCAACGTGCAACTCCATAATTATGTAAGCCACCCCCTACACATCCTCCAATTATATGGTTTCCCCGCATGCTGTCTGTGATTCCTAGATAAAACGTTACGTTATAGCTTATGTCGGATTGTACGATAGACTACCTCGCGCTCATGGCGATTGGCATCCAGTAACCAACTACATGACTTGGCTCCAGTGACAGTACAAATATATCATGTAACTATTCGTCAGATAGCTAAAATAATGAACCATCAGGATGAACTATAATTATCCATGTGTTCACAAACCACATGGCCATAATACTCAACATAACAATCTTGCATTATATGTCATTTCAACAAGGTCTAGAATCTCTTCCCTTTATAACTTGCCTGAGCGGTCCGGGTGGCTAGCACCGACCCTCGGCTAAGGAAGTCGCTACACAATAGAAAGTGGAATGGGTCGTTTCACCAATTATCTCGACCTTTCTAAAAGTTTGAAAGCCTCCCTCTCTAAGCAGTGGAGATTTACAAGACAAATACTGTGTCCTGACCGGCACACATGTTCCCAAAGGATCTTAATTGACTATTATGCCAACAGGTATTGAATGAGCTTTTGTAAGTATTCCTACGTCTAGGATAATGATTAATTAATGGCCTCACATGGGCCCATTCAACATGAAGGTTCGGGGTTCGCAATGCATGAGCCTGGCGGTTTGACCGATGTCTCAAGTATAATATAGGCGCACAAAACCACTGTCGCCATGAGTTTTCGCTGCCAACGAGCGTAAATAACTCATCAATAAGTTCTCGGGAAATCATAGAGATGCGAGGTGTCCTTGTTTCCTCGACTCTGTCAAGATCCCAGTCCGGAACACATTTCAATCCTTTCTTCAGAGTTAGGGTCCATCACTAAAACTCTGGAATAAATAATATCTCCAACAATGTCCACGACATAGGAGAATTCATACGTAGAATAGACTATCTGGCCCCTAATGCTCCATGCTACGACACTCCGACCTATAATATTAAGAGAAATCCAACATTTACTCTATAAGCTTCTCAATTAAGCTGCAAATTCAATTCACTAAAAGCTCTTTCATTACTGGTATCATTACTGAATATATGCAATATTCTGATATAAAACTTCTTTCCATAATTACTGAAATGTAATCTCACTGTAACATCTTCCTGCTTAGATTGATAAGTCTTGCACTTAGCGTTAATAATTCTCGCTTACAACATTTATTTGTTTCCTGATGTGTTCATTCATACTCTTAATAACCATTATTATTATTATCATCATTTCTCACTGACATAAATGACCAAATTCATTATTTATTATTATTCTTATAAATCTCCAAAATTTCCGACATAGCTATACGTTTTAAATTCGAACAATCGCGTTCGTTGCATTTACATAACTGATTGCCATTCTTAATTCATAGTGGGAATAATTACTCCACTTAATGATGCAAATCAACATCTCAACTCTATAAAAATCAACTCAATACTGATTAAACATGGAGGATCAGCCTCCTAACTGATTTTTACTGGCATCTATAAGGAATTCACAATATCTTTACGGAATCACAGACATGCAGCGGTCCCTACTTCTACATAATCATAACCATAATTTGTGGGGTACTTACATCTCTATAGGCATCTAAGGTGGCTCCGACCAATCATATTCTTCCATGTCGCCCGCCATAATGGGTTTAACGCGACATATTTCTCTTGTTTACACACATTTGATTACACATAATTTCTATCATCAACACGACACGTTGCATACCTTTCAGGAAGTTATCACTCCCCAAACATGTGAAACACTTCATCAAACACTACTTTAAATGATATTTTTACATATGCATTACACTGAACACTCGTCACTTTATACACACTTCAATGCTGAAATTCCCTAGCAGAGATCGAAATTGCAGGTGTCGACGGCATCTTACGTTACCAACTCCTGATTGAAAGTCTGGTTATCTGCTCTCGGAACTCTCCAACAGTTTTTATGGATATCATTCCTACAGTAAGCGTCCTGCGTTACATCAATACGCTGGCTCCCAAACATGAGCGTTAACATCTGGTACTCTCATGGCAATACCAAACACTTAGTAGAGTTTCTTTCGCGCATTCTATCGTAGTTACACATATACGATTAGTTAATACTATACACACTGCGCATAATAAAGTTCAACACTTTCACAAATAATTATATACAATAGTTCTACCGTTAGTCTATACGGTGCTTCGTAACTGAACACGTCATAGTTCGTGCTGCTGATTATGCCTGTATCACGACTATTATTCATACAAGCATATTTACTGTTTCTTTTACACATACCAGTCTTTGTTCGGCGTCTTGATGAATAGATCCGTCATGCGTTTTGCCTTGACGAACTTGCTTCAACCTGGCTGTAGCTGACTGAAGTTTCACTCGAAGACTGCACGTAGCTTATTTGAAGACTTCTGTATGCGGCTTACACGCTGTCTCGTACTGCTGCATATTTGCTGCATACTGATTGCAACTTATTGCCATTGTGCTACAATTGACAATTGAGTAAGACTGTAACTGGCTGTAACTGCGCTTGGCGGCATGTAGACTGAACTTGGCTGCGTTACTACTTCGACTGAGCATAGCTGAGCAAGACTGAGAGCTCCTCCTAGGGTCTACTCCCTTATATCGGATTTCCACAGAAAGTAGAGCAACATCTTCCCGCGTAATCTTGGCTCCTCTCACAGCATGATTCAGGTCTTCAAACCATGATCATTGTGTTCCTCTCTCTTCACAGGTCCCAAAACTATCTGTGTGCAAAGGAATCGCTCGTTCAATTAATTAATATTAATTCCTTTCTCCATGGCGTGGGACGCTACCTAACGGGAAACCCCCGGCAACATCTTCACATCCATCCGCGAACAATGGTCGTTTCACAGTCCTTTGGCACATCATTAAATATGCACCAATTTCGCAGGTAAAAGACTCTAAAATTATCTTCTTGCCAAAATATTCACCTGTGTGCAACTCTCATCTCGATTCGTTACTCCAATCACGAGTAATCAATGATTTTTCTGGGCATTTCTCCGCCCCTACTCCAAATCCATTCTCCGTCGGGGAATAACTATGTCATTATTCAGGCCTCACCCCTGCTCCAGACGACATAATGGGGTGACTGAGATGGACGTGGCTCCACTGGGACCAACCCACAATTCTGGGCCAATTAGTAAATGTCAGCTCTGCCCTCCTCTGTGCTTCAAGCCTCCAATAGCTTACACCAAATCGTCTTATAATGATATAATCTGCTCATTATTTCCTACATTATTTTAATAAATAATGCCATTTCATCAAAAATCACACCAGTGATTAAATATACATTTCTTTCGAGGGGTTTTTACCAAGAAACTCCCTCTTCAGATCTCTGGTTCGCTTCCTGGTGGAACCTTTATACCGAGATCACAGTCTCTGAGAACCATGTTCGATTCCAGTCAGCATAACCCCATCGGGTTCATGTTCCCCTTGCAAAACTTATAAAAGTCCAATGCAAGTGGCTTATATAAGTAACCAGCTGACTGTCGACCACCGTCTGTGTTTACGTCTGGGGTCCTTCACCTTGTCTGGCTGCGAGTGGGTTAGTAGTGTTCCCCCTTCCACACTCGGCCTTGTTTCTGAGCTGTCTATTCTCCCTGCGAAGGGTCGCGTTTACAGCCTCAACCTCTCTGGCCACTCTGACAATTTCTTCATAGAATTCTCGCAAACACTGGCATTCTTTCTGCTCTCCGCTTACACTGGGTAAACTGTCTGCTTCTCGTCCCGTCTCGCCGTTCCAACATTCAGGTCTGCCTGCTTGGCTGCCTCCGCTCTCCACGTTGAGTTGGGTGTGCGTTACTAATTCTTCTTCTGGTTCGTCGAATTCTTCTGGCGAGTAATAAACTTTTAAGTTGGCTATGTTCATAACGACCTCGTTTCCATTCTCTAAATGCCTTAACCTGTATGCATTGTTCTGGAGGTCTCTTATCACCTCGAACGGGCCGTGGTAAGCAAAAATAAACTTTTTATACTTCCGTGCCTCTGGATCTGAACTGGCGGGTTTCTTAATTAAAACTTTCTGTCCCACGAGAAGCGGTTTATGATACCTCTTCGCACGATTCCTTCTCTGACGTCTCTCCGCCTGTGCTTTGAGATATTCAAAGGTTCGTTGGATCCTCAATTCTCTACCGGGCTGTGCGTCTACTGGTAATGGAATAACACCATTCCACGGTCTCTCTGGTCTCTGATCCAGATGTAGAGTAACGGGAACCTGACCTGTCGCCTCATGTACAGTATTATTTATACAGTATTCAATGACTTCTAGAAATTCAATCCAACGCCAATTCGCTTCAGAACAGTAGATCTTCATGTATTTCTGGACCTCTCTCATTACTCTTTCAACGGGACTTGCCTCAGGATGGCGAATGGTAGATAAAATCTGCCTAATTCCTAGAGTTTCCAGTTCTCGACGAAATTCTGCACTAGTAAAGCAACTTCCGTGGTCCGAGAGAATGTTATCCGGCTTCCCAAGAATCGGAATAACTCTCTCTTTCAGGCGCTTCAAGACCTGTTTTGAACTTGTCTTTTGAATGGGGCACAACACCACCATTTTCGAAAATACATCCATGGCTACAAAAATGTGTCTATTGCCTCTACGTGCTCTAGGCAATGGTCCAAAGTTGTCGATACTCAATAGCTGCCTTGGCTTCTCTGGTAATAACGGGATAGGTCGTTGCCTCATTAAAAAGGGATTCGGCTTTACCCTTTGGCAAAGATCACATGTTCTAATAGCATTTCTCACCGTTTCTCTCAATTTTGGCCAAGTAAATGCTTCCTTCAACAGAGCACAAATTTTATCTATTCCAGGATGTCCAAATGCTCTGTGGGCTAGCCATACTAATCTCCTCTGCAAAGATGCAGGAATTACAATCCTTTGACGTGTGTGATCCACATCGTCCCACTTGTGTAATATCTGATTATACCATACATACTCTGTTGCCAATGCCTCCGCCTCTCTGTATATCGCAGTTCCCCTTGCTAAGCGTCCCTCGAAGTAATCGATTATCATCTTCAACCATGGGTCTTCGCGTTGTAGGTTGGTAATGTTCCTTAAGTCATCCAACGTCTTCTGATCTCGATTCTCAATCTGGACCGCTAGTACTTCTTCTTCTCTAGGGTAACGACTTAATATGTCCGGTATTACATTCTCTTTCCCTGGACAGTATTCTATTTCCACATTAAATTGCTGGATATACAGGGACCATCTTGTCAATCTTTGCCTAGACAAATCTGTCTTTAACAAAAATGTTAAAGCTTTATGGTCTGTTCTCAGAACTATTCGGAAGCCGTACACGAGTTTGTGCCACGATTGCAACGCGTACAAAATTGCGAGCAATTCTATCTCTGTGATCGTGTAGTTTTTCTCATGGGCTTTCAGTCTTCTGCTTATAAAGGCGATAAAAACTTTCTTCTCAGGCTGGTCAACATTTTCCTGGAATAGCATCGCTCCAATCCCAATAAGTGATGCATCCGTCTGTATGATGAACTTCTGGGTATAATCTGGGTATCCCAGTTTCACATATTCCAAAAGCATTTGTTTTGACCTCACGAATGCTTCCTGACATTGCTCCGTCCAATTCCATCTGCCGCCTTTCTTCAATAGGTCCTGCAGTGGTGCTACTGTCGCAGTATAGTTTGGGCAGTGGATCGAAAATAATCCAATTACTCCCAAATACTGTCGGACGTGCTTAACTTTCGTGGGTCGAGGGAAATTCCGAATTACCTCCAATTTATCTGGGTTAGGCTTCACTCCATTTGCATCAATAACATGCCCTAGGAATTTAACTTCCCTCTGACAGAAGTGCGATTTCTTGATATTGACCTTAAAGTTCGCTTCTCGAAGGTCCTCTAGCAACTTCTTCAGGTCTCTCATGTGCTCCTCCAGAGATTCTGATGTGAGTAGAATGTCGTCTACATATCTGATGGTACTCTCTTTAACCTCATCTGATAGACTGCGATCTAACGCTCTTATCAGGGCTGAACCAGCTGTTTTCAACCCAAAAGGTAGCCTTAAAAATGTGAATGTATGTTGATCAAACATAAATCCTGTCAACAGACTAGTTTTCTTCTCTAATTCAAGATGGTGGAAACTGGATGTGATATCCAAATTTGAGAATATAGTTTTCCCTCTAAACTTCCTGAGGATCTCTTTGATAGGTGGCACTTGGTCAAATTCCGGAATAACTCTCAAATTTAAGCGTCTCAGGTCCAAGCAGACTCTGACAGATCCGTCTGACTTTGGTACAATTACCAATGGACTTACATAAGGCGTAGGTGTTTTCTCAATAACGCCGGCCCCCAACATCTCCTGAATTGCCTCTTTCACTTTAGCATAATGCTTTTCAGCTATAGGGTAGGGTTTCTGCCTAAATGGTGTCCAATCACTGACTTGAAAAGCATAAGTGAAGTTCTTTATCCGACCAGGTCTCGAATCAAAGACTTCCTTCTGTTCCAGCAATAACTGCTTTAAATTTTCCTTCTCTTTTAGCCCAATTTTCGCTTCTTCTAGCTTCTCCGAAATGTATTCTTCCAATTTGGGTTCCAGATCTTTTTCCAAGTCTGTGGCTAGTGTTTTGAGCTCCGCTTCTAACTGCTCAATAGCTAACACTTCTTCATCAGCCACATCTCTGTATGTATGCCATACTTGTTCACTGGATCCTGGTTCAATTTCATTGAGTGCGACCTCTAAGCCTTCAGCTTCTTCATTCACATGGAACATAACCCTGTCCTGTGCTAGGTCAATTATCACTCTGTATTCCCTTATAAACTCTGCCCCAATAAGTAGATTATAAGGTAGTTTGTTTACTAACAGAAAACTCTGTGAGAAAATAGAGCCTCCTATCTGTAAATCTAGGAATACCTGGTATTTACATATCATTGTTCTGTCTGGAATTACCCCTTTAATTTTGACACTGGAGATCGGTATCTTCAAAATGTTCTCTCTCCGGGCTATTTCATTATATAGAGCTTGTGTCATCAGGCTTACTGTTGATCCCGTATCTAACAGACTTCTGACTTTTAATCCTGCCACTCTCACAATTATAATAGGCAATTCTCTCTTGACCATGACCTGTGGTCCTCCTGTATCCTCAATCAATTCTTCTGGTTTGGCTATCCAATTGATGATGTTAATAGACTTCCATCCATCAGTCTCGAGCTCTTCTAATTTTGGCGTTTTTTTTTTTCTTCAGCGCCCGCCCCTTTGGAGTTCCTTCTCTCCTGTTCGCTGCGCTGTAGTTCCAAACTCTTAGCTCCATCTCCATATCTGTCTGGCGATGTCCTGTTCTGCATGACTTCTTGCCAGCGGACTTGTGGTTTCTGGGGCTCATCTCCCCGTTCTTCGAGGTATCGCAAAGAAGCATGATATCGCTCTTCTGCCTCGTCATCGAAGTTATTTCTTCTCTCTTGGGGTCTCCAACTTCTATTATTGCCTTCCTGGCCATTATTACCTCCATTGTTATGGTACGGTTTGCCCCTGTTATTGTGTTTATTCCACGAACTTCGACCTCTTCCTGCTTTATTAGCATTTCCTTTGTACCTTGACTGCCATTTTCTGGGTTCCTGTTCCCATTGTCGTCCATAGGAATCTAAAGTTTCTGTGCTCGTGGCCTTGTTGTTCCTTGGAGCTTGCTGTTGGTCAGTCTGTGTGTTGGTCACGTGGACTTGTTCCACGGTTCGACTCTGACGCATTGTATTTGCTGTGGTGAGGTCCAGTTGCCTTAGAACTGTCTCCATTTCCATAGCCGTTTTCGCATTAGCCGAGATTAGTAGCCTTTGGATCTCGTATGGAAGCTGTTTGGCGATAGCAATGCATAGCTCCAGTTCACTAGGTTTTTGATCCAGCTCTTTAAAACGACACATCTGCGATATGAAGAATTCTGCGTACTTCGTCGGGTTGTTCGTGCTGTACTTTTTGGCATACAAATCCAGCCGTAAATTATGCTGAGTCGCGGCGTCCCAATATCTCTTCAAGAATGCCTCGCGGAATTCCTCAACAGTATCAAAAGTGTAACGGAAGCTGCGAAACCATAATGCGCACTCCCCCTCTGTTAACTTCTCTATAGCACGTAGCCTACGCTCCTGCGGTATTCGTGCATCATTGAGATATTCAGTCACTTCCTTTAACCAATATTTTGGTGTCATACTACAGTGACTACCTGAAAATTTCCTAGGTTTTTCTTCGCTTGCCCTAATGACGTTTATCACCTGGGTGGGCATCGCGTTTTCATGTGGCGTCGATGCCGCAATTGGTACACCTGGCGTCATGTAAGGACTTTCTCCTGCGCCCGCAGCATTCCTGCTTATAGGTTGGGTTTCTAGGTCTGCCCACCTTGTTTTTCTCATATCCTCTAGGCTGCCTTCACTTGACTTAGGATCTTTCAGAAGTGTCTCCTCCTGTGCTATTATCCTAGTCTCCATTTGGTTATGGCGCATTTCTGCTCTTTCTAGGCGAGTAATGACTTCTTTTTCTATTCTTGTAAGCCTATCTCGGTTTTCCTCGGCTACTTGAAAAATTTTCACCTTGTCTTCTTTCAGACTTTGTTTGATATGGGATATTTCATCCTCTACGTCCTCTTTAATTTGAGCAAGGGTCTTGTCGCTTGCCTCTGTTTTCTGGCCTTCTCTTATTTCGAGTTCTTCTCTCAGACCTTTAATTTCATCTTGAATGTGTCCATTGACTTTAGACAATTCATTCCGGACCTTGGTGATCTCGCCTCTATTTTCCTCTTGTCTTTTATTGACTATGACAATATCACTCTGAACTTGGTCCAGTTCTTTATGAACGTTACCCATCTGACTTTTCACGTTGCCTACCAGCTCCTTACTTTCATGAGCGATAGCCTTAATTTCGCCTATTTCCTGGCATTGACCTAATATATTCTGGTCCTGTTTCTTGAGGTCACCGTTAATTGCTCTAGCGTAACTTTTCAATTTCTGGTCCCATTTGGAGTCGTTCTCCTCTAATCTCTGGTCTACTGTTTTCGTAAACTCTGCGAACTGTTTCGCTTGGCGTTCGAGATTCGCCTCATTTTGGATCTGAATATCCTTAATATCGTTAGACAACGCCTCTAATTTACTGTTGGTTTGCTCCTGAGCATGCCTACACGCTTGCAAATTACCCTCAAGTTTGGCTTCTATAGCCTCGAAACGTTTATCAGTATTTACCTGCATTTCCGATACAATGCTTACAACAGTATCTGTTACTTCGGTCTTAATGACTTCTTGCATTTGACCTAACTTATTATCTAGTGCAACCTGATTTGCATCTAACCGACTGTTTATTTCAGTTTTATTTGCATCTAAACGGTTGTTTAATTCTCTCTGGTTCTCATCTAACCGAGTGTTTATACTATCCTGGAACGCCTTGGTTTCCAGTTTATTCTGCTCGTGAGCAGCATCAAAATGCTGTTTCAGTCCTGCAATAACTTGCAAGATCTCCTGCGTACCTGACATTTTCCAATAACACACTTAAATATGCAGGCAGGCTTCCTGGAAAAATATGTGGATACGTTTCGAAGAGAAACATCAAACACTGCACACATATTGTGAAGTCGTACAAAACCTGATAATATTATGGTAGATTGTGGATTGGGTATGTAACGCTAGTACCCTTAGGCCATTCTCTTCTCAATAGAGAGATTCTGCGTTACCTCAAAAGCCTACTGAATTCAAAAATCACCCAAACACAGTTTGAGGCAAAACAATTACTATGGTTTTCCCCATGAAATACCATAAAAAAATCTATGGGTTTTCCCTAAATCCCATAAGCTCCACGTATTCTGGGCGCCATGATAAATGAGATCAGAGGGTGGTATTAGTAGGACATCGGCCATATTTTAATTTACTATAAAAACTGTTCAGGGAGTGGTTTTTACTGCCGAAAGCCCCACTTAGGCCACGCCATGATAAATTAATAGAGATTATGTACTATCTATAGGTATCTATCAAAATTTATATATACGTATCGGAACTTAGCTATGGATTAGGAGCGGTCACACCCTACTTCGTTAATTCTCACTTTAATAGAGTTGTGTGCATTAAATCTGACCGACTTTAGTCGTACCTTTAGCTCAAATCACAGTATAGGACATCAATTCCCATGTACCCATGTGAGTAATCTCGGTGGATAATATGCATCTGCCTCCAGCTAGCATCAGCTCTCAGGCGTGTACGGTAACCCCAATTGAGCAGTGCATATTTTGGATTTGAGGCTAAAAGGTATCAACTCTACAATGATAAGGCACAACTCTATTCTAAAACTTTAATTCATTAAAATAAATCATGGCTTCAAACACAAAACAATACCCAAAAAAGCATAAAATAAAGCAAACAAAATTTTTACTTCCACAATCCATAAGTAAACAAATATAAAATCACAACAAAGTCATACCTAGCCATAAGGCTTTACCCTTCTGTGAACTTCACAAGGATATACTAGTGCGCTGATGCACCTACGACTTCAAAACAAACTGTACATTAACATAACAGTCATACAATGTGACTTCTTTAATATTACAACAAGGATTATTCCTTAAACCTCTTTATGTTAAACAATTATGTGTGCCGTGCGTGTTTTAATATTTTTCTTCTCACCAATGAAATGCTTTGCATGCATTTACCTATTTGGACGTTGCACCAAAATCAACGTGCAACTCCATAATTATGTAAGCTACCCCCTACACATCCTCCAATTATATGGTTTCCCCGCATGCTGTCTGTGATTCCTAGATAAAACGTTACGTTATAGCTTATGTCGGATTGTACGATAGACTACCTCGCGCTCATGGCGATTGGCATCCAGTAACCAACTACATGACTTGGCTCCAGTGACAGTACAAATATATCATGTAACTATTCGTCAGATAGCTAAAATAATGAACCATCAGGATGAACTATAATTATCCATGTGTTCACAAACCACATGGCCATAATACTCAACATAACAATCTTGCATTATATGTCATTTCAACAAGGTCTAGAATCTCTTCCCTTTATAACTTGCCTGAGCGGTCCGGGTGGCTAGCACCGACCCTCGGCTAAGGAAGTCGCTACACAATAGAAAGTGGAATGGGTCGTTTCACCAATTATCTCGACCTTTCTAAAAGTTTGAAAGCCTCCCTCTCTAAGCAGTGGAGATTTACAAGACAAATACTGTGTCCTGACCGGCACACATGTTCCCAAAGGATCTTAATTGACTATTATGCCAACAGGTATTGAATGAGCTTTTGTAATTATTCCTACGTCTAGGATAATGATTAATTAATGGCCTCACATGGGCCCATTCAACATGAAGGTTCGGGGTTCGCAATGCATGAGCCTGGCGGTTTGACCGATGTCTCAAGTATAATATAGGCGCACAAAACCACTGTCGCCATGAGTTTTCGCTGCCAACGAGCGTAAATAACTCATCAATAAGTTCTCGGGAAATCATAGAGATGCGAGGTGTCCTTGTTTCCTCGACTCTGTCAAGATCCCAGTCCGGAACACATTTCAATCCTTTCTTCAGAGTTAGGGTCCATCACTAAAACTCTGGAATAAATAATATCTCCAACAATGTCCACGACATAGGAGAATTCATACGTAGAATAGACTATCTGGCCCCTAATGCTCCATGCTACGACACTCCGACCTATAATATTAAGAGAAATCCAACATTTACTCTATAAGCTTCTCAATTAAGCTGCAAATTCAATTCACTAAAAGCTCTTTCATTACTGGTATCATTACTGAATATATGCAATATTCTGATATAAAACTTCTTTCCATAATTACTGAAATGTAATCTCACTGTAACATCTTCCTGCTTAGATTGATAAGTCTTGCACTTAGCGTTAATAATTCTCGCTTACAACATTTATTTGTTTCCTGATGTGTTCATTCATACTCTTAATAACCATTATTATTATTATCATCATTTCTCACTGACATAAATGACCAAATTCATTATTTATTATTATTCTTATAAATCTCCAAAATTTCCGACATAGCTATACGTTTTAAATTCGAACAATCGCGTTCGTTGCATTTACATAACTGATTGCCATTCTTAATTCATAGTGGGAATAATTACTCCACTTAATGATGCAAATCAACATCTCAACTCTATAAAAATCAACTCAATACTGATTAAACATGGAGGATCAGCCTCCTAACTGATTTTTACTGGCATCTATAAGGAATTCACAATATCTTTACGGAATCACAGACATGCAGCGGTCCCTACTTCTACATAATCATAACCATAATTTGTGGGGTACTTACATCTCTATAGGCATCTAAGGTGACTCCGACCAATCATATTCTTCCATGTCGCCCGCCATAATGGGTTTAACGCGACATATTTCTCTTGTTTACACACATTTGATTACACATAATTTCTATCATCAACACGACACGTTGCATACCTTTCAGGAAGTTATCACTCCCCAAACATGTGAAACACTTCATCAAACACTACTTTAAATGATATTTTTACATATGCATTACACTGAACACTCGTCACTTTATACACACTTCAATGCTGAAATTCCCTAGCAGAGATCGAAATTGCAGGTGTCGACGGCATCTTACGTTACCAACTCCTGATTGAAAGTCTGGTTATCTGCTCTCGGAACTCTCCAACAGTTTTTATGGATATCATTCCTACAGTAAGCGTCCTGCGTTACATCAATACGCTGGCTCCCAAACATGAGCGTTAACATCTGGTACTCTCATGGCAATACCAAACACTTAGTAGAGTTTCTTTCGCGCATTCTATCGTAGTTACACATATACGATTAGTTAATACTATACACACTGCGCATAATAAAGTTCAACACTTTCACAAATAATTATATACAATAGTTCTACCGTTAGTCTATACGGTGCTTCGTAACTGAACACGTCATAGTTCGTGCTGCTGATTATGCCTGTATCACGACTATTATTCATACAAGCATATTTACTGTTTCTTTTACACATACCAGTCTTTGTTCGGCGTCTTGATGAATAGATCCGTCATGCGTTTTGCCTTGACGAACTTGCTTCAACCTGGCTGTAGCTGACTGAAGTTTCACTCGAAGACTGCACGTAGCTTATTTGAAGACTTCTGTATGCGGCTTACACGCTGTCTCGTACTGCTGCATATTTGCTGCATACTGATTGCAACTTATTGCCATTGTGCTACAATTGACAATTGAGTAAGACTGTAACTGGCTGTAACTGCGCTTGGCGGCATGTAGACTGAACTTGGCTGCGTTACTACTTCGACTGAGCATAGCTGAGCAAGACTGAGAGCTCCTCCTAGGGTCTACTCCCTTATATCGGATTTCCACAGAAAGTAGAGCAACATCTTCCCGCGTAATCTTGGCTCCTCTCACAGCATGATTCAGGTCTTCAAACCATGATCATTGTGTTCCTCTCTCTTCACAGGTCCCAAAACTATCTGTGTGCAAAGGAATCGCTCGTTCAATTAATTAATATTAATTCCTTTCTCCATGGCGTGGGACGCTACCTAACGGGAAACCCCCGGCAACATCTTCACATCCATCCGCGAACTATGGTCGTTTCACAGTCCTTACGCACATCATTAAATATGCACCAATTTCGCAGGTAAAAGACTCTAAAATTATCTTCTTGCCAAAATATTCACCTGTGTGCAACTCTCATCTCGATTCGTTACTCCAATCACGAGTAATCAATGATTTTTCTGGGCATTTCTCCGCCCCTACTCCAAATCCATTCTCCGTCGGGGAATAACTATGTCATTATTCAGGCCTCACCCCTGCTCCAGACGACATAATGGGGTGACTGAGATGGACGTGGCTCCACTGGGACCAACCCACAATTCTGGGCCAATTAGTAAATGTCAGCTCTGCCCTCCTCTGTGCTTCAAGCCTCCAATAGCTTACACCAAATCGTCTTATAATGATATAATCTGCTCATTATTTCCTACATTATTTTAATAAATAATGCCATTTCATCAAAAATCACACCAGTGATTAAATATACATTTCTTTCGAGGGATTTTTACCAAGAAACTCCCTCTTCAGATCTCTGGTTCACTTCCTGGTGGAACCTTTATACCGAGATCACAGTCTCTGAGAACCATGTTCGATTCCAGTCAGCATAACCCCATCGGGTTCAATATATAAATAATATACTCCACTGATGAAATCGTTTAGTGTAAATCATTAATTGCTAACACGTTCTATGTAACTCATTTGATATCGGTTAATGTCCGTTCACACGTTTGGCTCCGTGGTAAAGCGTTAGCCTATCAATCTTATGGCTATGGTTCAAACCCTATCAGAGTTAGGTTTTCTGCTTGACTTTCTTTATATTTATTGTTTTGTAATAACTCAGACGTTTTAAAATTAATCGCTATATTGTGCATAGTACGATGGAAAATATATAATTATAACAAAATTCGCCAGCAGATTTGCACGAGACATCTAGGAACAAAAAGTGAATTTTCATGGCGAACTGCACGCCGGCCAACAGATTAACTTACAGATTTTATTGAAAAGTTTATGTTTATGGCCGCTAGAATGCACTCCCCCTGTTAGGATTATCTTGTTCGATACTTCTCCATTAGATGTCACGACTGGTCTACATGGGACTCCATTTATTACTATACCATCGGCATTCTATGCGCATCGAATTTGAAGAATGACAAGATAGGATACATTTTTACTTTTTATTTTAAAGGGTTTGTAACAGCCTATTGTGCGTTATTTGAAAATGTTAATTGAAGTAAAGAACAAAACGATTTCACATAGTATCTGAACTCTAGCCGTTGATGCTAGTTCAGGATATTAATTAATACTTTTATTGCAGCCAAATAGCAATCGAAAATATCCACATAGTTGGTATACACACGTCTCTGTAGGATCATGGGAAGATTTGTTAATTCAATTAGGGTTGTGAACGCCATGCACAGCCAGACGTGTAAAGACATGCCTCAACTCAAAGTTGGATGTTGCCCGCGTCACGCCGATTAATTAATTAATAATAATAATAATAATAATAATAGTAATAATAATAATAATGTTATTGGTTTTACGTCCCTTTTAAATACTGTTGCATTTAGAGACGCCGGGGTGCCGGAATTTCGCCCCGAAGGGGATCTTTAACGTGCCAGTAAATCTACTAACACAGCTCCCTCGCATTTGTGCACCCTCAAATACCAGCTGGCTGCGCCAGGATACGAACCTGCAACCTAGGGCCCAGCAAGCGAGAACGTTACCCCTGAGCCACGCAGCCAGTCCGGTCGATTATGTCTCCAGATCCATAACATTCTTGAGATACTTCTTATCTATCTTTCTTCAATGATGGTAGCAGTTGTTTTCGAGGTTGTGGTGTTTGGTAGAGGTAAATAGTTTTTAAGGTCTTCAACCAAGAAATGATTCTATTATACTCTTTGATAAAAACAACGAGTTATAGCTATACTCATACATTTAGGAGAAAGTAGGCTATATGTTCTTTACTGAACATCTTGTTATTTATTTATTTATTCGTTAATTCCCCATAAGGAGAGCGTTACAACACAATCAATTTTCATGTTTTATTCTGGCCCTTCCTTCTTCTTTCCCAAAAACCTCTCATATATACACTATGCTTCCTCTTTCTCTTTCTGTCTCTCTTTGGGAGTTTGCTCAAATTTCTGTTGTCTAAGTTTTTCTCTGTATGTGCTCCTGTCTGCCATGTCTTCTGTACAGATGTTTCGTTTCTTGAGGTCTTCCACGGTTTCCTTAGCCCAATTGGTTTTTAGTGTACTATATTACAAATTTAAACATTTTCTTGGTCAGTCTGTATTCGGTCATCCTATGTATATGTCCATAAAATTTTTCCCTTCTTTTCCTTATGTTGTTTGTAATCCTCTCTGTCTATTTATACAGTTCTATTGTCGGTCTCTTTATCCATATAAAAACGTTCTATTCTTCTTCTTCTTCTCCTCCTTCAAGTGCCTCGTCCTCCAAGAACATTGGCGATCAGTAGCATGATCTACTGTTTGTCCATAGCTGTTCTAAACAGTGGCACTGTATTAAGTCCAAACCACTGGCTTAAGTTCTTTAGCCAGGATATTCGTTTGCGTCCTGGACCCCTAATGCCATTAATCTTCCCTTGGATAATTAATTGCAAGAGGTGGTATTTGTTGTTGCGCATGAAATGACTAAAGTATTCTAGTTTTCTCCTTCTGATGATACTGAGAATTTCCAAGTCTTTGTTCATACGCCGCAGTACTTCCACATTTGTGACTTTAGCTGTCCATGATATCCTTAAAATCCTGCGATGCGTCCACATTTCAAATGCTATCATTTGCTATTATTACCTGGTCGAACAGGTGCAGCCCTACACCAGTAGCGTTGGATAGATTACCCCCGATGTGACTGTGGTTTTGAAATTCAGACTATCGAGCATATTGTGCAGGAGTGCCCTCTGCATTCATATCCCGGCGCCTTGGATGATCTCCACTCAGCAACTCCTGATGCAATTGCATGGATTACAGACCTTCCTGTCCAAATTTGAAGAGATGGTCCTAATGCTGTGAATAGTGTTTATTGTAAATAGTGTATATAATTCTTTCTAGTCTTGTAAGCATCATACGCTAAATAAATAATTACTATACTATTATTGTTATTTATTGTCCTCTGAGTGGCGACGTTAGGGCTCTCGGTCCTCTCTTACACTTAACCACTCATTGTGCTACTACTTAAACCTTTTACATTAGAGTTTTCAGAAACAAAAAAACAAATTAACATTAGTAATTACAATTACACACTCATTCACACCAATCAGTCAGCAGTACTCATCAAGTGGTCGTGGTATACTGTTTTGAATTTCTTCAGTGAGGTCACATTTCTGACATTGACAGGTAGGGAATTCCACAGTCTTGAACCCGTGACCACAAATGATTTGTTAAAGCAGGAGGGTCCAGAACGCGTATTGTTACTATGGAAAGATAGAGCAGCTTAAATGTATGGGGGATGTAGAGTGGTGATTTTTGATCAGTAACTTATATATAAGAATTAAGATATGATAGATCCTGTGCCTTCCAGGTTTTAACCATTTTAGTGTCTAATAATAGGCAGTATTATGCTCATCATACCTCAAGTTATAGATGAATCGTGTACAAATGTTCAGTGCCCGTTAAAGTGTCATTGTTTGCTGATCTGCAGCGTCAACAGGAGTTACATCGCAATAATCAATAAATGGAAGCAACATCGCCTGTGCAAGTTTGACCTTTAAGTTTATCGGAAATCCCCTTTATTAAACGGAAACTGTGCTACACGGACAACGGAAATCAAAATAGGCATTTTAATGGGATATTTACAAGTCCAAGTGTTGAGAAAATTTTCAGTCAGCCTTCCAACGTCAAGGAATGTGCAAATAGTTCTTCCTTCTTTTGTTCCCCAAGTTACACGTCAAAGTGTACGATTATTTGCCTGTTTCCTTCTCCCCAAACCTTTCCCAATGCTCGTTTTAATGATCTTTCAACCAACAAATGCCTGCCTTTATGTTCATTGTACATTATTGCTTATACAGTACTGTATTAATTCGTAAATACAACACTGAATAAGGTTTGTACACCATTTTATTTTTTCTCAATATATCTATTATATGCATGTTCATGATTTAATTATTTTGGTATATGCCTACCTCCGTTACCCGGAAACCTATGAAAACATTTGCGAGCCCGTTCTTTTCCGTTAAAGGCAGGTTTTACTGTAAATAGAAACAGAATGTCATTGCTCCACCCCTTTAAAAAGACAGTCACTTCCCAACATCTACAGTGATAACAGAATTCCTTTTCAGTCAATAAACGTGTTGATGTGCTTGAAGTATTTAGCTCTATTACATACATTCGGTTAGCTGTTGTTTTTGTTGTTGTTGTTGTTGTTTTTGTTGTTGATCTTTTATGATCCATCTAGGAGTCATGTAGACCCGTATACCTGGGTGTGTGTAGAATCTGTTTGATAGCCTGTGGTAATTGTGATGGCTGTAGTAGTGTGTAATTGAGGTTATGATTTAGAAGGAGGAGGTCTTGGCCTTATCTTAGGAACCACCCCGGCTTTCAGCTGGAGTTTAAAGTGAGAAACCACGGAAAACCATTTCTAAACCAGCTGAGGTTTTTCCAGTTTTTCCTCACGAGGATGAGTGTATCCCTTTCCATTCTCTGAGCCAGGAGTCAATCCCAGGACCTCTGCATCAGGAGTTTCAATACGTACCCCAAAGACAGCCAGTAAATAACAGACAACATTTCAGTTCTTTAATCAATTGTTATATAAACTATTCATACCCACACTTGATGTATGAAAAACTGCTTGCAATCAAATGTAGATCTGTTGAGTTATAAAAGATGTGATGTTGATACTTATCTGAATTGTGGAAAATTGTTACTTATGATAAAAAATAAAAGCTTCTAAGCTTGCTCTGTCACATTATTGACTTACTTTTAATGTTCTTAACCTACTTTAGCCATTACACCAAGATTTTAAAACCTACCTCTAGTCAAATTTAAATAATTTCTTTCCTGTGATTCCTGCCAACACGCATTTTCTAGCTTCAGACTCTTTCCAACCCCTCAGAACCTGCCTGTTCCAAATATAGAAGAGAGGTCCATGTGTCCCACGGGAAATCAAGACTTCCATATATGCTCCACTCCTCGCAGTTTATCGAACCACACGATTATACCCTGCCACAGTGATTTATTGTCCTCAATGTCTCCATTATTGTGTTGGTTGTGGGGCTTTTTTCTCGCCTTCAGCCTTAAACAAAAGGTGCACTAGTTTTTTTTTCTTTCGTCCTCTGCTTACACCTCTAAAAGCTAGAAGTATCCAACTCTCAAACCTCACGATACATAAATATTCTCAAGTAAACATGTGACTCATATTCTGTCTACTTTCTCACAGTTCTGTAACACTCCCCGTTTAGGCGGCTTCGGTGGCGTAGTTGGTAGCATGCTGAGCTTCTATGCCCAAGATCGCGGGTTCAAACCCGGCCGAAACCGTCGGATTTTTAAGAGAGTTAAAAATCCCTCAGTATGCCTTCCTTCGGAGGGGAAGTAAAGCCGGCGGTCCCATGTCATAGATTTATTGCATGTTAAAGAACCTTCCACTAATTACATCTGTTTGAAGCTAAAAGTATAGGTTAAGAATGTAAACAAAGCTCTGAGGTTCCTACGTTCGTTGCCAAGAGCCGAATGCGGTGGCGACTAGTAGTTAATTTCTGAACTAGGCCTAGTAGTCGTTGACGGTGGCGTTTGGCGGCAAAAGTAGGAACTATTGGAAAAATTCAAAGTTGCAGTCCTTACTTGAATTTAAAAAAAACAGATACACACACTAATACCGTCATCACAATTAACACCGGTTATCAGACAGATTCTACACACACCCAAAGTTCACGGGGCTACATGACCGCGTTGTCGCAGCCCCTAAACTCAGGAACCAATCAACACTCCCCGTCAAACTTTCTAAATGACTTCCCGGATCATACAATAGGCACAAGAAATGTCTTTATTTTTGTATCCAACTTTCAAAAAAAAAGGAAGCTTGTAGTTTAACGTGACCATTAATAATCTAGATCATGAGCCACGGGACCTCCTTTTTACGTGGAATCCAAACCACAGGACATGGCATTTCACTTCAAAAATCTCACATGCATTGACCGGGAATAAACCAGGACCACCTTGGTGAGAGGCATACAGCTAGACCACTGAGCCCCCACGCCCTCTACCCAAATTTAAAATATTCTCCTGCAATGTCATGTTTTTCGCTGTTTTCTTCGTATCCCCCAAGTTTATAGGAATATTTTACGTTTTTTTCTTTAGACGTACTTGTTACACCTCCAAAGTTAACCTCACGTAGACCAGTATGGCTTCTGGGTGACGCTAATGGAGACCCAAACGTACTGTAAAATATTCCACACTACTGAAATTAGCCTAAATACCTTTCTAAAGATAAATAATAATTGAGTCGGAAGAGGTGAGATGCATTAAGTCAGTTTGCACTAGTTTTAAGGAGAACGAAAAACCGTCAATTACAGAACAGAACTTAACAAACACACTATATTAGTAATCCATAATGTGAAGTAACTATTTAGGTGATATTTTTGATAGCGGAATATCAATTTTAATTTAATAATCCATCTTATAAAATCAACTTTGGAAAGTGACTTAATGCCTTTCAGCTTTGCAGTCAGTTTAGCACGGCATAACGCCATCCAGAATTAATATTTCACTTGTTACTTTACTGTAAAATGGATTTGTAACTATACCCTTGGAAAATAGCATATAGACAAGATTCGAAATTTCGGGGTCGTAATGGATTCTTGTGAATGTGATTTAGAGATTTTATGCTATCAATATAACTTCCAGGGTTCATAAGGTTAACTAATTATTACAAAGCCAAGAAAACAACAGGATCTACTAACAAATAAAATTTAATAACTAAATCAAACATAAAAACACTTAGCAATAAACCACCCTTAAATAGTTCACTCGCACGTGAACAGATCTGACACTGACCAGCCTGACGTACCATGATAACACGGCATGACAGCTGTCAAACAAGCGTTGTGACTGCAATGACACTTAAATCAAAGTAACAAAAGAAAACAGATCACAAGATCCAAAAATAACAAACAAATAAAAAGTACAAGAATTTAATATTTATGAGCGACACGCATTTTAAGACTAGTTCAAGTAATGAGCACTTTGACGGGCGCTCGCTTCCGACCAAAACAGTCGGTTCGGGAACGAACTCCGTACTGCGAAGACGAATTACGGAAATGTGGGAACAACAATTACCTATTTAAATACATTACTGACATGCTCTAACCTTAGATTACCACAACCAAATACACGTGTGTATTATTTAAAATAAGGGCTGCGGAATTACCGTCTTATACCACAAACACTAGGAAAGCATAACATAACATGAACAAGTTTGGCCGGTTGCCAAATTATATTTATAATGAATACAATGGCCTTGAAAATAAGAGCCAACAACAACAAAATACAAATTTTTAAATTCACGCCAGAAAATTTGGCGTTTTAAAACAATGAACAAATAAGTCGTAGCCATGATAAAAAAAATCTCGGATCGACAACATGGCAACTCCCCAAATTAAACCAAATAAAATAACCTTAACTCATTAGGCTTTAAAGCAAACATTTACGTGTCATAACAGAGCTGGGGACAGCCGGGTCTGTTATCGCATATCTGAGTAAGTGGCTGATTCCTTCCCCAAACGTAGTAATGAGTGCCACGCTAAATATAGATTCTGGCCCATAGCCAGCGTCCAGCAACCTTTGCTAATCGCCACCTGTTAAACGCGTAAAAACAAAATATCACATTATCTCAAAACATCCTCTCAGGGATTTTTAAGAACACATCTCCAGGTCAAACTTACCCCCAAGGGTAACTAATTTGCCGGAATGATGTCGCAGTCAAGGACAGGCGTTACCTTTCCTCATCATCACACTTACACCCAAAAACACGTGGCACTTTCTCGAAGATCTCGTCGCAGCATAAGATCCAGCACACCCCTCAGATAAATGACACACAACATGTCCAAATGACAATAAAGAATTAATACTTGAATCAGAATTAGCCCGAGTTATCAAAGCAACTAAAATACTAATTTTCTCCCCACGTCTAGTTTTAGTTTTACATATCATTAATTCAGTCCATTTATCATTGTCGTTCCTAGGTTCTCATTCATGGCTACACTTTTTATTGATACGTTAATCATATGCGGCCATTTCGCTATAAGAATTACGTATACATAAAGACAACATTTAAGTTACAAAATTATTGTACAACATAATTTTCACGCAATGCCAAAATTAACTACACGCGTTTCAGTTAAGAAATTAAACCCTAAATTTAAATTAAACCACACAAATAAAATCAGTACAAAGTTCCACACATCTCTCGCGATTCCCCTCGTCCAAAATCAATAAATAATTTTTTTAATACTCATCACTTAAACCGCTTTCCAGAGGCCTCCCGCCTCGTCATCTCCCATCATTAGGCCTTCTAGCCCATAACACTCGTGGTAATGGAGGATGAAACTTGTTGTCTTCTTTCCATGGTCGTCATCTTGCTGCTGTTAAAACACAATTAAATTAAAGTTTTAAAACTGTTCTATCTGCTCTATGAGTATTTTATTTCCTCATATAGTCCTATGCAGAATCGTAGACTTTCCTTATTCTATGGCTAATTGCCATCTCACAATTTATGAAATTTATAACTTCGTTGTCGACACACAACTAGAATTTTAAAACCATGCCGTCTTAAGGACGTCTTAAATTGACTGTCGAAGAATAATTAGGAGTGCCCCGGTTCATCTCAGACATTTGTTTATATACAGAAAGCCTAAAAGTTCCCATAGAGGGAGAAACAGCTCCTCAATATTTTAAATAATGGGCCTATAATTATGTGTGACCTCTCAAAAATCTTGTAATTTCTCACAGGTCGCGAATCTGCCGCCAAACACGCAAACCGATCGCTAGATCTTTTATAACCGATTGGCGCGCAAAAACACACTGATGCTATGTTCTGGCGTCCTATCCTCTTATTGGTCAGTTGAGTTGGCGTCGGAGTTCTGACCTTACAAATCCCGCCCTTATTTTGACGTCACGACACTTCTCCTCTCTCTCACTCCTTGCCGTGGACCCATCATCGTGGCCTGTCGATGGTCACGTACGCCTCAGCGTCATACCTGATTTTCTCAGAAGAATAAGAATAGCATCGGTTGTGAAACTGTCGGTAGTTTCCAGCCAGCACGTAGCCCGTCTTACCAAGTCCAGTTTGCTTGCTACATCAATTTTACTCAAATATCCAGCATATCATGTATTTAGTATTTCCAGCGTTTTTAATAAATATGAAACATTATTATTGGACACAATGATAAGGGTTCATCTGACCCCTAGTTGATGAAATTCGAACTCAATATGAAGTCGAATTTCACACCCTCTACTTTTCTGGCTCAAATTTGAAGTTGCTGGTCACCCTCAAAATATAATGACTGTCCGCCTCTGTCTGTTTAAGTAGCCGTCTCGCACCAAACTCATTAGGAAATTCCTGTTCGCTTGTGCCCTCCGGCCTCTTTCCTCGCTACTCGTCTCCCCTCTCACTCTTTCAAAACATCAACATTGCTCATTTACAACTTCCGCCTGAATTTGTAAACACGTCAGGGCCGTCTTTCGAGTGCATACACTACTAGAGTACCCCCGTATCTTTTGTTGTATGTTATCACGCGAATGTTTAATTTGCTGCAGTAACATTATTTCTCGGTTCGTATGGCTCTCTCTGATGATACAATTTTAAATTTGAAATATTATACACTGCCATGTTTCCTGTGCTCACCTCCCGGACTCTGTAGGCGTTGTTACCTAAATTCCTCACGATGCTGAATGGTCCCACATATCTTTCACAAAATTTGTTTAGTATCTTGTTCGCTGGATCAGATATCGGTGGCTCCTTAACCAAGACCAATTCCCGTTCGATCAACTCCCGATGAAACTTCTTTAAGCCGCTCCTGTCTTTTCTCCATTCTACCGCGATGTCATCTCCTTCTTCTCTCCCGCGTTTCCATCTTCTTCCTTCTCCCTTCTTCTTCTCCGATTCCCGTACAATAACGTTCTTCGCCATATTGCGAGACCCTTGCCTGACACGGCCTGCGAATCTCTCCTGCTATTCTTCTGTTTCCTATTGTCGGCTGCTCTATTTTCTTCTTCTCCATGCAGCTCCTCCAAATATCTCTGGGTTTCTACATGCATGGCCTCCAACATTTGATGTGTTCCGTTTTCCTCCTCGTGGGTGTCGGGATACTTCCGCCGATCTATTGCTCTTTCCCATTTATCCTTATTGTTTCCCTCTATGTTACGTGGCTCCTCCAGGTACCGTTGTGGGTCAGCGTGTCTCTCGTTCCAATTTCTTCGGTCCTCCCTTGGATCCGATTGCTCGTTAAACCGCTGGTTATCTTGTGCGTTATGTTGTTGGTTGTAACGCCTATTGTCCCTGGGCCTGTATTGTTGATTATACTGTCCTCCACGCCATCCCTGATTATAAGGTACGTTATTATTATTATTCTTATTTTATGACGTTTGGTATCTCCTATTATCTCACCACTGCTGATTGTTTGTGTTCCGGTAGCGGTTAGTTTCTTCCTGATTGTTATGGTTTTTGTCCCTATTTTCATATCTCGGTTGAGATCTCGGCTCATATTCTTCGGTGTTCTGCCGTCTTTGATTATCCCCAGTGTTTGTAGCTTGCGACCTCGTGTTTTTGTTCGGTGTCTTGACTACTTCGACTGCATTAACTAACTCTATCTGTCTCTTCTCTCTCGGGTTGATGTAATTAGTGGTTTCATCGATCCTCCTCAATACTTCTTCTGCCTGGACCACGGTCGTAATATTTGCCGCCACCAAGAATTGCTGAACGCTAATAGGCATCTGTTTTCCTATAGTAGTTATTAGCTCCATTTCGCTCGGGGGATTATCAGGATCCTGCAATTTGACAAGTTGCATGGCGAAAAATCTGCATATTTCGTCTGATGCGTGGAATGGTATTTGATCGAGTATAAGTCCATTCGCAAGCTCTGTTGATATGACCCTCTCCAGTATTTGCTTAGGAAGGCCTTGTGAAACCCTTTCATTTATTTGAATGTGTTCTTAAATCCAAGATACCACGTAAGTGCTGAGCCCGCCAAAAAAAATTCAACCATTCTTAATTGTTGCGTTGAGCTAACATTTTGGTCCGAAAAATATTCTGTCAGTTCTCTTAAGAAAGCTTTAGGTGTCCCTCCGCTCTCTGGTAAAAACTTATTCGGTTTAAATTCGTTTCCACGGAAGACTTGTATAACTTGCGTGGGAAGTTGTGTGTTTTGAGGTGTCGAGCTACGACCCTCATAATTCTGGAATGCTTGCGTGTCTATCGTTCTTGGACTTTGCCCAAGCTCGTGGCTGTCTACTGTGTGCTCTCTTTCCGCATTCTCCCCTTTCCCCTTTTCCATTAGTGTCGCAAACATCGTATTATGTCCAAGTGACTGCAACTCCGATTTTATCATGCGGTCCTCTTGAATTTGAAATCCTAACTTCATATTTTCTTCTAACGCCTGTATTTTCGCGTTATTTTCCCCTAGCTTCTTGCTTACTGCGAGCCGTTCATCTTTCGAATCAGCGCTCATCTTGGTCCAATCTTTTCTAATAGTATCCTTCAATTTATCAATGTGCTTTTCGACTTCCTGTTGATTAGCCTCCTGATTATCTTCGAGTTTATCTATCCTTTCTCCCAGAGAAAAGTTGTTCTGCTCTAATGTTTGTTTAATTTCTTCCTGGTCAATTTCTAACTTTTTCCATTTCTCAATTGATTGTATTTCAAATTTGTTGAGTTCCGTCACTAAGCCAGTGATATTGTTATCTACTGTAATTATCTGATCTTGCATACCCTGTGTCCCTTGTTCGATCTTCTCAAACCTTTTTTATAAATTTGTGTGTGCTTCTTTAATCTCAGATGAGTTGGTCAAACACGCTTGCTCGATTTGTGCTAGTTTTGCCATAACAGTCTCATCCATTCCTTTTATTTCCTTTTTAAACGAATCTTCGATACCTTTTATTATTCCTAATTGTTTGGTATTGTTAGTGCTAACGTCCTTTGCTAATTGGATTAGCTGTTCTTTTGTGTGCTCTTTGATTTCTACCGTTAGCGCAGCTATATTTTGAGTGTTCCTTTCGTCTTGTGCGTTTAACATTTCATTGTTTTTCTCAGACTGCCTATGTAGTTGTTCACTAACCAGAATGTTTTGTGTAGCGATTTTCTGATTTATATTCTCGTTAACTTCAGGTAGTTTTGTGTTTAACTGTGTCTGTATTTCTTCCGATTGTTTATTATTAGCCGCTAACTGTGTCTGCATTTCTTCCGATTGTCTATTTATAGCCGTTAACTGTGTCTGCGTTTCTTCACTATTCGCCGCTAACTGTGTCTGTATTTCATTGGTTATGTCCTTTCTTATCTCACTAAGTTATTCTCGCGTACGAGCGGATGCTAATTCAATCACTTCGCGGATTTCTCCCAGAGTTGCCATCACAACAATAATATATTTGAGACATAGGGAAATGACATAAGGGCGGAGCCCTGGATACGCGCGCTCACACATATTAAATATACACACATTAACCCTTTACATACTCAGTTCATTTACTATAATTATTCCCACAAACTATAGCATCACTGAGTATAATTTACTTATTATTCCATTTAATTTTTAACCCTTTGAATCAGTTATAATCTTCCTGACCTTACTTCAATTACAAATCTTACCAATTAATAGAGTATTAATTAGTTTTTAAGGACTAACCTTCCTGTCAAATAATTCTTTGAGTTTGGCTTTTCTACACAGAGCTAATTTAATTTTATTGGGCGCCTGGAACAGTTTGTTCTAATTTTAATCAAAGTTCAAACACTTAACTTGTTCCAAATTTACTTTATTGCAAACTCCATGACTTTATATTTTCAAACATTTTGGCGGTACTATCTTCACCTAACTTACGTTAATAAATTTATCACATGCCGGTGATCTATTTTTTTACTCTAAAACACAAATGCCACACGTTCGGAAGCCAAATTAACACTTATATACCCTTGGAAAATAGCATATAGACAAGATTCGAAATTTCGGGGTCGTAATGGATTCTTGTGAATGTGATTTAGAGATTTTATGCTATCAATATAAGTTCCAGGGTTCATAAGGTTAACTAATTATTACAAAGCCAAGAAAACAACAGGATCTACTAACAAATAAAATTTAATAACTGAATCAAACATAAAAACACTTAGCAATAAACCACCCTTAAATAGTTCACTCGCACGTGAACAGATCTGACACTGACCAGCCTGACGTACCATGATAACACGGCATGACAGCTGTCAAACAAGCGTTGTGACTGCAATGTCACTTAAATCAAAGTAACAAAAGAAAACGGATCACAAGATCCAAAAATAACAAACAAATAAAAAGTACAAGAATTTAATATTTATGAGCGACACGTGTTTTAAGACTAGTTCAAGTAATGAGCACTTTGGCGGGCGCTCGTTTCCGACCAAAACAGTCGGTTCAGGAACGAACTCCGTACTGCGAAGACGAATTACGGAAATGTGGGAACAACAATTACCTATTTAAATACATTACTGACATGCTCTAACCGTAGATTACCACAACCAAATACACGTGTGTATTATTTAAAATAAGGGCTGCGGAATTACCGTCTTATACCACAAACACTAGGAAAGCTTAACATGACATGAACAAGTTTGGCCGGTTGCCAAATTATGTTTATAATGAATACAATGGCCTTGAAAATAAGAGCCAACAACAACAAAATACAAATTTTTAAATTCACGCCAGAAAATTTGGCGTTTTAAAACAATGAACAAATAAGTCGTAGTCATGATTAAAAAAAATCTCGGATCGACAACATGGCAACTCCCCAAATTAAACCAAATAAAATAACCTTAACTCATTAGGCTTTAAAGCAAACATTTACGTGTCATAACAGAGCTGGGGACAGCCGGGTCTGTTATCGCATATCTGAGTAAGTGGCTGATTCCTTCCCCAAACGTAGTAATGAGTGCCACGCTAAATATAGATTCTGGCCCATAGCCAGCGTCCAGCAACCTTTGCTAATCGCCACCTGTTAAACGCGTAAAAACAAAATATCACATTATCTCAAAACATCCTCTCAGGGATTTTTAAGAACACATCTCCAGGTCAAACTTACCCCCAAGGGTAACTAATTTGCCGGAATGATGTCGCAGTCAAGGACAGGCTTTACCTTTCCTCATCATCACACTTACACCCAAAAACACGTGGCACTTTCTCGAAGATCTCGTCGCAGCATAAGATCCAGCACACCCCTCAGATAAATGACACACAACATGTCCAAATGACAATAAAGAATTAATACTTGAATCAGAATTAGCCCGAGTTATCAAAGCAACTAAAATACTAATTTTCTCCCCACGTCTAGTTTTAGTTTTACATATCATTAATTCAGTCCATTTATCATTGTCGTTCCTAGGTTCTCATTCATGGCTACACTTTTTATTGATACGTTAATCATATGCGGCCATTTCGCTACAAGAATTACGTATACATAAAGACAACATTTAAGTTACAAAATTATTGTACAACATAATTGTCACGCAATGCCAAAATTTACTGCACGCATGTCAGTTAAGAAATCAAACCCTAAATTTAAATTAAACCACACAAATAAAATCTGTACAAAGTTCCACACATCTCTCACGATTCCCCTCGTCCAAAATCAATAAATAATTTTTTTAATACTCATCACTTAAACCGCTTTCCAGAGGCCTCCCGCCTCGTCATCTCCCATCATTAGGCCTTCTAGCCCATAACACTCATGGTAATGGAGGATGAAACTTGTTGTCTTCTTTCCATGGTCGTCATCTTGCTGCTGTTAAAACACAATTAAATTAAAGTTTTAAAACTGTTCTATCTGCTCTATGAGTATTTTATTTCCTCATATAGTCCTATGCAGAATCGTAGACTTTCCTTATTCTATGGCTAATTGCCATCTCACAATTTAAGAAATTTATAACTTCGTTGTCGACACACAACTAGAATTTTAAAACCATACCGTCTTAAGGACGTCTTAAATTGACTGTCGAAGAATAATTAGGAGTGCCCCGGTTCATCTCAGACATTTGTTTATATACAGAAAGCCTAAAAGTTCCCATGGAGGGAGAAACAGCTCCTCAATATTTTAAATAATGGGCCTATAATTATGTGTGACCTCTCAAAAATCTTGTAATTTCTCACAGGTCGCGAATCTGCCGCCAAACACGCAAACCGATCGCTAGATCTTTTATAACCGATTGGCGCGCAAAAACACACTGATGCTATGTTCTGGCGTCCTATCCTCTTATTGGTCATTTAAGTTGGCGTCGGAGTTCTGACCTTACAAATCCCGCTCTTATTTTGACGACACGACACTTCTCCTCTCTCTCACTCCTGGCCGTGGACCCATCATCGTGGCCTGTCGATGGTCACGTACGCCTCAGCGTCATACCTGATTTTCTCAGAAGAATAAGAATAGCATTGGTTGTGAAACTGTCGGTAGTTTCCAGCCAGCACGTAGCCCGTCTTACCAAGTCCAGTTTGCTTGCTACATCAATTTTACTCAAATATCCAGCATATCATGTATTTAGTATTTCCAGCGTTTTTAATAAATATGAAACATTATTATTGGACACAATGATAAGGGTTCATCATTCCACACTACTGAAATTAGCCTAAATACCTTTCTAAAAATAAATAATAATTGAGTCGGAAGAGGTGAGATGCATTAAGTCAGTTTGCACTAGTTTTAAGGAGAACGAAAAACCGTCAATTACAGAACAGAACTTAACAAACACACTATATTAGTAATCCATAATGTAAAGTAACTATTTAGGTGATATTTTTGATAGCGGAATATCAATTTTAATTTAATAATCTATCTTATAAAATCAACTTTGGAAAGTGACTTAATGCCTTTCAGCTTTGCAGTCAGTTTAGCACGGCATAACGCCATCCAGAATTAATATTTCACTGGATACATTACTGTAAAATGGATTTGTAACATAGAAAACATCTATATTTTGTACAAATGTAATTTACAATACCAATGAAACACACGGGAATCTTGCAGTGTGGTCAACATTATGTACGAAATACGGCACTGAAAGGTAGCAAGGCATTGACCTGATGCTTTTCTCCTCTGATCACACTACATGTGGCAGTGGATTCTGGATTAAACAGAAGGCTGACTTAATTCTTTCTTATGCCTTTCGAAGGCTCTTGGGTCAATACTTCAATGTTTAAAAAATGGTAATTTCTGACATAATGCTTTTCATCTCCTGCCGATTCAATTGTGGACATGATGTAGTAATAGATGTTTTCTCTATAATCCACCCACCATACCTTTTTAGATCACAACTTATATACTAGTGAAATTTCAGCCGGGTGAATTATGGGACAAATAGAATATTGCCAGTATCTTGCAACAAGAAAAGTACCTGATAGAGTGAGAGACCTTAGTACCATGGCCACATTAGACCCTTCTTCTTCTTGCTCTCCTCAACCTGGCGGTTGATCGGTAGCATGAATGTCTTTGTCCAAAGGTCTTCTATCCTGAGTCCGCTGTTTGATCAGGTGGTACGGACATCTTCCCCTGATGTCATCAAAGAACTCTGCTCCTGGTCGTCCTCTTCCTGCCTTGCCTTGCATTTTCCCTTCAAGCAGTGTGATGCACCATGGTGAATGCCGGAGAAGGTGGCCTATCCAATTATTTCTTCTTTTTTTGATTGTTTCTGTACCATGTCAATTTCAGAAATTATGCATGTGAAACGTATGACACCAAAAAAATATATAATCTGGTCAAGCTGCTTGCCTCTCACCAAGGTGGATCGAGTTTGGTTGGTTGGTTCTTAAGTTTAGGGGCTGCGAACACGCGGTCATGTAGCCCCGTGTACTATGGGTGTGTGTAGAATCTGTCTGATAACCCGTGTTAATTGATTCCCGATTAATGCACGTGAGATTTTGGAAGTGAAATATCACGTCCTGTGGTTCAAATTCCACGTAAGAATGGAAGTCTCGTTGTTCATTATTGCGATATTAATGGTCACGTAAAACTACAAGCTTCCTTCCTTTTCTTTCCTTAAAAAATAATATTTGCAACGCAAATGCCTTATTTATATCGAGGTAGTAATATAGCCAATCATTCAGCTGTCATTGAAGTACAGTAGTTATACACCCACAAAATGTTATGCATCACCTGTGTATGCCATAAACAAACTCCTTCTCGCCCTAAGTTGGCATATTTCGAAACACCTCGTCCATGATGATGATGATGATGATGATGATAATTGGTGTTTTAAGGGGTCGAACATCTGGGTTATCAGCCCCACACCTCGTCCATGTAACTGTCTAAACATATCAACAAACCTGCGGACAGCCCGGCTATCCCAAGCATACCCATCATATCATCACCATACGCTAAGGTGTATGTTTCACAAAACTCAGGATCTTAAACCTAAGGGAGATCCAAGGTGCTGTTTGTACCAAAATCATCCATATTTCCCCAAAAGTACAGGAACGATCTTGCATTTCGTGAAAAGTCAACGTAAATATATGAAATTTGTTTATAAATTGCGTTTAAACAAATAAACATGACGATAGCCCCTGTCAGGACTATGTCCCATCCACCCCGCATAACATTAAAGCCGGAAGGGTGGTGTATACACATGGAACTCTCACAAGTAACCAATAATAATGTTATTGGTATAACGTCCCTTTTAACTACTGAGGTTTGTAGAGACGCCGGCGTCGGAGTGCCGGAATTTTGCCCCGAAGGGGATCTTTAACGTGCCAGTAAATCCTCTGGCACAGCTCCCTCACATTTGCGTACCATCAAATGCCAACAGATTGAGCCAAGATTCGATCCTGCAATCTTGGACGTAGCATGCAAGAACGTTACTGCAGCCAGTTTCACAGTAACCGATCGTAACAAATGAGCATTCAAAAGAAAGAGATTTACTGAAACAGTGACGAATTGCACTTTGATTTCATAAATATCGACAATTTGTTTAAAGAAAAGTGCGATTCTACAAATAAACAAGACGACAGCCCCTGCCAGAACTGTGACGCGTCGATCCCGCACACCAACAAAGCCGGGCGTGTGGTTTATACACATGTGAGAGTTCCCGCTTGGATCCACTAGTTTCATTGATATCAGGCAGACGGTTGCGTTTGTATCTTAGGCGGGTGATGCATAACCTTATTTCATGTGTGCAACTATAACAGTGAGAATTGTCCCTCTGTCTACTTATATCACTATTAATATGTGGTGTAAATTTTAAATAATTTGGCTTATAATTTCGATATTTCACTCGTGGTGAACCTTAAGCTTCTTATACCAGCTTGTATTAATTATGATATAACTCCCTGAAAATGTTCCAATTAATTCCACAGTTTTGTTCCTATTGAACTCAACCTGTAACGCCCCTAAATGACGTCGTTAGTGAAATGTCACGCAATAGGTCACCGCGGAGAGAAAGGATAAGCTCGTTAACGGTGTATTCACCAGGTTCACCCCAGTACAGGTTTAGACAACACTTTGTAGACTTTTCCCTGTGATACAACCACATCCCGCTCTGCTAAGAGATAGATCTCTAAGTAGACAACTTCAGAGGTAAGTCACTAAAACTATATTTGACGACAATAGTTAATTTGAAAAAAAATAGGCTAATGAGTTTCTTTCATCGACGATAATACAGCGACCTTTACACGTTCCATGTTTCACTACAAAATAGTATGAATTCATGTTTATTATTTTGTTGGCTATTAGTGTACAGAATGTATTTGCAGTAACGCTCTTCAAGTATGTTAGATATTGGGACGTGGGTTCACGACCACGGGATTCCAGCTGAGTCCGGCATTGCTTCCACTTACTTGTGCAGGGCCCCTCTCCGTATTCCTTCCTGTCGACCCCCCTTGGTCAACTCCTGTTCGTTTCCGACCGTATTAGGGTATCCGAGGCCTAGGGAGTCTTTCGCTTTCCCGCCATTCCTGATCCCTCATTCTTTGAGGGGTCAGACCTCTTGTTTCCTTTTAATTATATATCCTTTTCTCTTTAAGATTCCCGCACTGTATTTGTTAATTGGCTCCCCGTGTATCTAAATTACCTTAAGCGAATTTTTTGACTACACTATAGGTATTTTCAATCTAAGTTGCATTTTGTAAGTCTTTTCTATCTAAATTGCGTTTTGCGAGTATTTTCAACCTCAATTGCATTTTGTAAGGATTGACAATCTAAATTGCTTTGTAGTAAGTCTTTCAATGTAGATGGTGGAACTTTTGTGAGTATTTTGAATTTCAATTGCATTTTGTAAGTATTTTCAACCTAACCCGCATTTTGCAAGTATTTTCAATCTAAATTGAATTTTGTATGGTGGGCATTTTGTAAGTATTTTGATTCTCAATTGCATTTTGTGAGTATTTTGAATCTCAATTACATTTTGTAAGTATTTTCAATCTAAATTGCATTTTGTAAGTATTGTCAATCCAAATGAGTAGTTTGAATCTACCATACATTTTGTAAGCGTTTTCAATTTCAATTGCATTTTGTACGTATTTTGAACCTAAAATACATTTTGTGCGTATTTTGAACCTAAACTACATTTTGTACGTATTTTTTAATCTATTCCTTTTGTGAGTATTTTCCTTCTAAATTCCCTTTTGTAAATATTACCGCTCTCCATTTTGTGCGTCGTTTCAATCAGAGTTCAATTTTATAAGTATTTTTTTCAGTCTCACTTAATTTTCGTTATAGTTTCCATTTCATTCTCATTTTCGCAATCATTAGGGGCCGATAACCTAGATGTTAGTCCCCTTAAAACAACAATTATCATCATCACCATATTAAGGAGTGGAACAGCCAGGTCATCTGCTTCACATGCTCTTCAAGTAGTCAGCAATCAAGCGACGGAATGTTCTAATAAATGAATGGTATAAAATTTCTCGTGGTGGAGCGACTAAAATCCTCGGCTGTCGCCCCGAAGGTCCGGGTTCGATTCCTACTTCAGCCATCCTGGAAGTAGTTTCCCGTGGTTTCCCACTTCTACTCTAGAATAATGCCGGGAGGCAACGGCCGCCTCCTCCCCACTCCTCACCTGAATATTACAAACACATTAGCCTGTGTAATATACAAATGGCCTTTACACATACACACACACCCAGGTACACATGACTGAATGACCATAATGTCGGAAAGACCCTAAATTAATTAACAACAACGGCATACCGTAAATTAGCGATATAAAATCACATGTATAGCAGAAAGTTTGTAAGAGGAGTACCAGTAAGAGAATGTTGATCCCTTCAAATAGCCGCCATTGTATGAAAATGCTAAGCTTTCGTTCCCTTTATCTGATTATGAGAGCACGGCAAGACAGCTTAGTAAAGAATAATATCCACAACAGAGGCAATAGTGACACTGCCATACTTCATAGCTGGAAACCTAGTTTGATTATGAGAAATATTATTCTAAAAATTGGAACATTGGCAGCTTATGTTCGTGAATTTTGCAAAACATCTCCACGTTCTCCATATTTGCTTCTTGTTTCAAATAAATGAGAGGTTGAAGTTAATACAAGCCATTTTTCAGTTTTGCCTAGTTCTATTATAGAAAGCTTTCCAGTCGGGCAACACACATTGTGTCCAATTACATTAGGCGGGAAACAAGTAAACCATTTTGTACATAAAAGCGTGTTAGTGTCTAATAATATCTCGTAATTTTCAGGTCAGGGTATGTAAATACAGGGTCTTTCATTTAAAATAAGAGCGCCAAGCGGCGGCTTTGTTAACCGTAGCTGCGGTCACCTTGGCCGAGCTTTTGGCTCGCCAAGGCCCCCTGCTTTAAGAGTGTGTACAATCCTATATGATGCAGCGGCCTTGCTAGCGTATGTACAATACTGAAATCTTACTTTAGTTAGTTATTGTTGATGAAACCGAAACCCCTACTTGTGCTAATTTTGTGAGTGATTTATTCGGAGACCGTTCAAGATTCTCGCCAATGTCATCTAGCTCATCCTCTGTTAAAACTGTTCGTGTGCGGGCATGTTTTTTTTATTGAGCACCGAGCCAGTAGTGTCAAACTTATTTGCAATTGCGTGAATCTGTGCTAGTGAAGGTGGCACTTCATCAGGAAATTGCTGAACAAATACATCACGTACCCGCCGAGCCGACTCGTACTTAAAATAAGTTTTACATAAAAAATACGATGTTGCAATGATAACTGTCTCACCATGTCAGCTCTTGAAGTTTAGACTGGCGACTGAGCAACTTCTCGCTTATTGCAAGGTCAAGTTTGGTAATGTCAATCTGTTAATTTTATACAGTCCATCGAACTTGGGGAGGAAAAAAAACAGCCATTGTATGTACTATGCGCGCGCTTTCAATACTATAAGGGTTTCGGTTTCATCAACAATATCTAACTAAAGTAAGATTTCAGCATTGTACACACGCTAGCAAGGCCGCTGCATCATATAGGATTGTACACACTCTTAAAGCAGGGGGCCTTGGCGCGCCAAAAGCTCGACAAAGGTGACCGCAGCTACGGTTAACAAAGCCGCCGCTTGGCGCTCTTATTTTATATGAAAGACCCTGTACTTGTTTCCCGCCTAATGTAATTGGGCGCAACTTGTGTTGCCCGACTGGAAAGCTTTCTTTAATAAATGAGATGTGATATCCTCCGTTATTAAAGCCTGATTTCCATATCCACTGTGGCACAGGTTATATCAGAAAAATTCTATACACACGCCAAGTACATGGGGATGAAATTATCATGTTGTCCAACCACCTAAATTAACAAGATGTTCCGTGACGAACTAAAGAGCCTACTTTTCTTAAAATTTAAGATTCATGCCAATGATTAATCTATATGGATATATCTAGAATAATGACGAAATTAAGTTGGTAATATCGAAATTTCTAATTTGTTCAAAACACAGTATACGTGGCTTAGTGTAGCCTAATAGATCACTAAAGTTGGCAGCCCTGGTGACTGAATATATTCTTAGTTCCATCTCTTAATGTACAGAATACAAAATTTGGTTGAAGTCCAATGGATAGCATGGACGTTACATGCAGTTGGACATTGGATCTAACAGCGCGCGTAAAATCATGTTGGCAACAATGTCATGCATGTGCTGGTTTGAAATAATATGATCTATTGTTGTGCCAATTTCGAATGAAATCGATTAGTTAGTATAGATGGTACATGCATTTTAAAATTGGAGCTATCAGCAGGCTTAGAATCATGTTGGCAGCACTGACGTACTTTAGTTATTCCAAATTAATCTAGAATGCCAGGTACTATACGTGTGCAAAGTTTAGAGCTATTGGCGGTATACTTTCTGATATATTGATATTAGGGTAACAAAAATAGAGTCAGCATTTATTAACGGTTGGCAGCCCTGGTTGCTCTTAAGAATACGCATAGTCATATCTGTTATGGTTCACATAGCACATACCAAATTTTGTTGAAATCCTAATGATAGTATAGAAGTTACATGTATTTAAAGTTGGACCTATCAGCAGGCTTAGAATAATGTTGGTAGTACTGACGTATATTATTTTCTCCAAATTAATATAGAATGTCAGGTACTATACGTGTGCATAGTTTAAAGCTGTTGGCTTGCATACTTTCTGATATATTGGTATTTGGGTAAAAGAAATTGAGAGCAATCATTAACATTTGGCAGCCCTGGTGGCTCTTAAGAATACGCTCAGTCATATCTGTTTATGTACACATAGTACATACGAAATGTGGTTGAATTCCAATTGATAGTGTAGAAGTTATATGCATTTAAAAATTGGACCTATCAGCAGGCTTAGAATCATTTTGGTAACACTGCCATGTATGACCTCCTGGAAATTAAACTGAAATATTATTATCTGTACTTGTGCCATTTTTGAAATAGCTCCCATGCATACCTTCCAAGATATCCTACATGGAGCTCAAATTTCGACTGCGATTTTTCAGCAGTTGGTAGCCCTGATATCATTTTCAAATGCCGCAATGAGTTAGTCAGGTATATGTCTTTACTCATACCAAATTTTGTTTTGATTGCTGCAGCCGTTTAGGAGTTGATAGGGGTGACACACACACAGACAGACAGAAGGACAGACTGACAGACAGACACGCATTTTCCCGGATCGATCTCATAAGTCTACTTTTTCCCCATTTTTTTCAAAATGAGAAAAGTAGGCTAAAAAGACAACAACAAGCCATATCCACAAGGGATGTAGGCGAACCCGATTAGAGACTTTTGATTATGCTGTTGTTGTTGATTCTTTTAGGGTCTTTGCGGCGTCGTGGTCATGCAGCTCCATGTACTTGGGTGTGTGTAGAAGTTGTCTGATAACCTGTGTCACTGTACTGTCTGTACTAGTGTGTGTATTTGTAACTGAGGTAATATTTAGGTAGGACGTGGCAGCGGCCGTAAATTAGGTACCATCCCAACATTTGCCTCGAACAGAGTTAGGGAAACCACGAAAGAAACACTTTCAGAATGGCTGTGGTAGGAATCGAACCGTGTCTCTTCTGGATTTTGCCTCACGAGGCTTACTGTACTCCGTTCTAGCCCTCATTCCAGAATTAAATTTCTTGGCTGAGCCGGAAATCAAACCTGGCCCTCTGCGGTGACACATTTTGGCTATGACATGTGATCACTAACCAGGCAGCCTGTGTTGGAGTTAATGTGTGGCCTACCACCAATGACCAATTACTTACCGCTCCTCCTCCTCCTACCACATCATCAAGCATGTTTCCATTTGAAATCACAAGGCTGGGAGACCTCCTACTAAACCATACCAATATTTCTTTAAGTTTGGTAGACCCTGGAATTGAACCCAAGCTCTCTAGGGCGGGAGCCAACAATGATATGCACTAAATCACGAGGTGAGCTTTCCTTTATTAAGGGGATCTAATTTGCAAGTTTCAACTAGTGCTTTTTAGCGACATTCTATTGTTGAGTTGGTTAATTTAAGGTTACAACAGTTGGCAGCAATGCTAAAGGGGAGGATTGACGTCAACCTAACTTTCTTTCTGCTGGAAGCGATTGGCGTAGTGTTATAGCCTTTCAACCGACTGTGGTAGCTGCTCTATGTAGCCAGGCTATCTCCAAACTCGAAATACTAATAATTTTATTGATTTACATCCCCTTTAACTACTGTGGCTTTTTAGACGCGGCGATACCGATATTTTACCCCAAAGGGGATCTTTAACGTGTCAGTTAATCTACTAACACGGCTCCCTCGCATGCATTTGTGCACCCTCAAATGCCAACTGAGGGCCAGGATTCAATTCTGCAACGTTAGGCACAGCAGAGGAGAACGTTACTGTTGCGCCACGCAGCCAGCCTCCAAAGTGACTTCAAACCGCACCGTTGGCAATCCTCGAATTGGCTTCTCATTTTCAATTCCAGAAAAATGCTGGGATGGTACCTTCTATTAGACCACGGACGCTACCTTCAAACTTATTGTCCAATGTAATTCATCTTCATTCATTTCATCTCTCATTAACTCCTCTCATGAAGTTGGCATCGGTTAAGGACATCCGGCTGTAAAGTCCAACACCCACATATAAATTCATCTCACCCCGTAGGAAGAGTATGCAAACATCCTACCTTGTAGTAAATACAGTACATCGATAGCCAACATAAGAACATACCTGAATAAATGAATACATTCCATTGCTTTATTTTGTATTCAGCACATTGCCAAGGCAATAACAATGCACAGTGGCACAGAGTCTCACTATTGCTCATCCTGTATTCCGAATACGTAATGAGGGAAGTGGATACCAATATCAATAACCGGAGATGCACAAATTACACGGCTCTAATAGCTGCAAACCACGGCTGGTTTCAACCCACGAGTAAACGCTAGGCAATTTCGCTTATGTAGTCAAGTTGCACTTCTTTCTTTTAATAGGCCTTAATCAGCAATCTAGGAGTAGGTATTGAGATTCCTCTTCCAAATTAAGAGAATTGTTTTCAGTCGGTCAACACGTTAATGTGTCAAATTAAATTGGGTAGTGAATAAAACTTATCTATTAATACTTCCAAAAAATTACTTCTATTAATGATACCCTTTATATCGGGTGAATCAGCTGCCCCTAATAATATTGTTTTATGCAGCCCAACTAACGCGTGTTGTCAGGAAGGTCGATATTTCTCTGCTTGCATCTCGTAAGGAACTAAGTTAATGCACTGCGAACATATCCCGCCAACGATACTGAACACCATTATTTTTAATCGTATTAGTCTATAGTCACATCGAGGGAAAAAGTTGAGTATCGTTTGGAGAATATGCTAACGGCCGCCTCCTTCCCACTTCCTTGCTTAAACCTCCCACTCTTCCCAACCCTTCATCAAGCCCCTGTTCGCTTTGCAGGTGAGGCCATCTGAGCGTAGTGCCTGGTCACACACCCCAGTTGTATTCCAAACTCAGAGTCTCAAGCTCCAGAACACTGCCCGCAGTGACGGTAGAGGTGGGATCCCAAGCTTAGTCCGTGGGAAAGCCAACCCTGGAGGGTAAAACGATAGTGAAAGTTAGTAGTTAGATTTAATTACTGGTATTTTTCATTTTTCATTAACACCCAAACAATTAGGGGCCGATAACCTAGATGTTAGAATCCTTGTAACAACAATCATCATCATCATCTTGTATTTGATCCCCAAGTTTAAAATGAGCTCAAAAATATTCAGCGGTGGAGGGAATCGAACTCACCTCTCATTAACAGGACGATTATCTGCCACACACTTAGACCATTGCTCCACGGCTACTTAACCCTTTAGCGTGCCTGAAAGCGTATGAGATGTGATACTGCTTTCCGCTTCGAAGGTTCATTCACGTTTTTAGCCTACTTTTGATTTTTGCAAAAAATGAAAGTAGACTTATGAGATCAACACAGGGCGAAAAATTGTGTGTCTGTCTGTGTGTGAGTGTATGTGTGTGTGTGAGTCTGTGTGTGTGTGTGTGTGTGTGTGTGAGTGTGTACTCTGAATGTCTGTCCTCCCCTATCCATTCGAACATGGTGAAACCGAATTCAACGAAATTTGGTACAGAGGTAGCACTAGCAAAGGGCACCTCAGTGTCATATTTTATATCGCCGCCATCTTTACCAAAACTGAATGGCGGCCACTCAAACGTTCAAAACGTAAACTCAAATTACGGCTAAACTAATCATCCGATCTCTACCAAATTTGGTGACAACATACCTTTATATAGGATGCGTCTTTCACCCAAACTTCAAGGTCATCGGCCTTGCCATTTCAGGATGGCGGCCGTGTGAATCATGCAACCATTATAAACAATAGCTTAAGACCTACCAATTCCGATTATCGAGCCTAGGGTGGTTTAAGCTATCCTGAAGGTCGTGATCCGTTATTTATTATAATTTAATATTATAATATTATACTGTATGAGTGGCTTAAAAGAGCTGAGCCGTCTCTGCCACACGACAAGATGGCAGCTGTCCTCATGAGCCTGTCTTATATTACAGTAGTTTTAGTATGTTATATGTGATATACCCTACTGATACAATAATATAAACTTTGTATGAAATGATCTATAATGAAGTTGTACTGCAGTGAAGAAATCGTTTATTTCAAGTCATTATTTGCCAAAAGTTTGCATCTAATATATCAGTTAAGAACACCATGATGTTAAGGATATAGTTACCTCCAGGCTAGCGTGTTAGTCTGTCACGCAGTTGACTGGGGATCGAATACTGCTACAGTTGACCTTTTTCTTTTCTTGAATTCTTTTACAAATGATGTGCACAAGTTCTTACCACAGATACTGAATAAAATGTAATTTAGCTCAAAGGGGAGGCTAATGTATACACTCGTTTATTAATAAAACCACAGTCCCAGCATTGCACATAAACAGAAGACATTAGGAAAAGGAGAATAAAAAAACTACATACACGTTGTCATCAACCACAGCCTACTTAATATCTCTGTACGGTGCTGTCCTCTTGTGGGTTATGTGGGTAATATTTTCCAAACATACGGCTGTGTAAATACCTGGCCTTCTGAAGTATGGCAATTTTGTAATACTGGTAGTTCAACTATTAGCCACGATCGCGCTCCGATTACCTTTAAACACTGCCAGCAGGATCACCTCCCTCCTGGCTACTTTAAACTGCCTGCTCATTGAACACCCAGAGGCGTACAAGATTAGTACATTATGCAACGAGCCTATAATGGCCATAATTAAGACACGAGTAGTTTTATAAAACGAGCGTATGCGAGTTTTATAATTTCCATTTTTTTTTTTTTTTTTTTTTAGTCGTTTACCCTCCAGGTTGGTGGAACCCACAGACTCAGCGAGGGAACTCACCACTACCGCCTCTACGGGCAGTGTCCTAGAGCTGGGAACATCGAATCGGAAGGGATACAACTGGTGAGGTGGGATCGGCACCTCGCCCAGGCGGCCTCACCTGCAAAGCGAACAGGGGCCTCATGAGGGAAGGTAAGGGATGGTGAGGATGGATAGGCAAGGATGAGGGAAGGAGGCGGCCGTGGCCTTGAAGAAGGTACCATCCCGGCATTTGCCCGAAGACGAAGTGGGAAACCACGGTAAACCACTTCGAGGATGGCTGAGGGAGAATCGAACCCCCTCTACTCATTTGGGCCACCCGAGGCTGAGTAGACCCCGTTCCAGTCCTCGTACCACTTTTTCAAATTTCGTGGCAGAGCCGGGAATCGAACCCAGGACCTCCGGGGCGGCAGCTATAATTTCCATACGAGTGTTTTAATTACCATTATAGGGGAGTTGCATACGACTGTTTATGTTCGACGATAATTATAACTTTATTATATGTTTTAACATAAATATTCATAAATATCTGTTCAGTCACTAGACTGTTGTGATCGGGTGCTGCGGTGGGTAGTATATCTCTGTTTCCTAAGCTCTCTGGACAACCGACGCATGCGCTCTGTGTGCTTCAATGCCATATGTTCAGATTGTGCTCCAGTATTCAGTAAAACTGTCACCGAAGTCGTTTCAAAACCACGCGCTGTGTAGAAATTGATTTCGGGGATATTAAGGTACAGTGCCATTTCTTGTCTCAGTTCATTTACGGGAACATATGGACGGTGAAATTTCGGTAATTTATATAGACATGTTAGATTTTGAACACATGCGCGAAGGTATCCTTATCTAATTGGTCACACAACTGTTTCTTGAGCTCTGATTGGTGGGAGAAACTGTTTCATAATGAAAAATAGTGTTATAATGAGCCTAATTATGATACAGTTTTCTGACACATAATAGTTAGGGTCGAACATAAAAATATTAATTCACTGCTAGGTCGCTGCACCAACTTACTGTGAACGGCGCGGATTTTTATAGGGGAAAGTACCCAAAGCGAAAGATTCTTAAGTTTGCAGGCTGGCTTAATATAGAGATTAACGGACGTGAATGCATTACAATAAGTTAGTAGTTTTGTTATTCAATCATCATAAAGTATATAATATTGATTTTGACACTTACTGGCTAATTATCAATATAAAAGAAAACAAACACTACATGGTGGTAGAGGATTTAGGGATGAGGACAAAGAGTTATAAATATACCCATACATTTAGGAGAAAGTAGGCAATATGTTCTTTGCTGAACATCTTGTTTATCAGTAAGCCACCGTACCTACCGTCAATTTCGTATCAAACCAAAACCGTATAATTGGCATGTTCTTTGTACATGCCCGTATGACAGTTTGATGCTTTGAATTATCACTTGTCGCACACATGTTTTTGTAAAGGTCTTGCTTCCATGTCGTCATAAATCTTGTAAAGTCGTTTAGGGTCATTGTGGCTTGACTATGGACGGGGAACTGTCGACCATGTTGGCATCAGACGTTGGAAATATGGGCGAAAACTAAAAAAATAAGGGGTGGCTGGCTCACCTGGTATATCAGTTTTTTGTGGACACGATAAATGCCGTAATTTTGCAGCAATCACTTTAAATTTTTTACATAATATGTATACCTAAAGGATCTCAGCCTAGTTCGTTAATAAGTTAAATCGGTCGAAGGGGGTGAAAATGAGGGGCCTTTTTCCAAAAAGTGAAATATTGCTATAATTATCTTAATATGTGAAATATCGAATCCGTTAAGTTCATACTATGTGTCGGATAAGGGCCAAAATTAATGTTTGAAATGTTTTTGATAGCACCAACCATTGACCAAAGGGATGGGAAAAAGTGGGTTTTTTGTGAAACATTAATCATATCTCTCTTAATAGGCACAATATCAAAACCGTACAAAATGGACGATATTCCCCTGCTAATTACCTAAAACTTTTGTCTGAAAGAATTTTTGATCTGACCCACCATTACGCCAAGGGATGAGCAAAATTATTTCGGAATTAGAAGAAAATACCAAGAGCCATCCGAGGTTACCATGACAACGCTACTAAATTGATAAGGGATGAGCCATCAGAGGTTGCCATGACAACGCCATTGCACGAGATCACATTCAGTTTTCCATCTGACTGTGGGAAGCGGCTTCGGTGACGTAACTGGTAGCATGCTGAACTTCTATGCCCAAAATCGCGGGTTCAAAGCCGGCCGAAGTCGTCGGATTTTCTAAGAGCGCTAAAAATCCCTCAGTATGCTTTCCTTCGGAGGGGAAGTTCCAACGTTCATTGCAAGTTGCTGGTTGCGGTCGCATTTAGTAGCCATGTCCACAGCTAGGTGTTGTTGACGGTAGTATTTGGCAGCAAAATTAGGAACTACTACTTGAAATTGACCTCCGCAGTCCTTACCAGAATTACAGACTAATACAGCCATCACAATTATCACCGTTGATCAGACAGATTCTACACACACCCAAAGTACACGGGGCTACATGACCGCGTTGTCACAGCCCCTAAACTGAGGAACCAACCAACATATCTGCGGGAGATAAAATTTTGCGTGAAGAAGTAACAGACCGTTAGATAGTTACACATCAGTGTCGAAACCTTGCATAAGGACAGTGTGACCACAAGTATGAGAATGGACCCCAGATGACGAGAAGGTTACCATCCCCATAAGACAATAAAATGTTAAAAATATGCATAAAAAGACGAAATACTAAGTTAATTAAGCTCCAATTGTAAAATACTTTCTCGCAATAAATGAGGTCTGATCCTTCTACGAAAACCTGCATATTCTGCCTATTTTCGCCTATCTCCTAGTTTGCCCAGTGAAATCTACCTCCGCCTTCCGGCGTACCGAGAGGATTTATTTTTCTCTTGGTAGTAGGCACACTCCCTTCAAACCACGAGGGAATGGTCTGACAACTGGTGTCGAGAAAAAATAAGCCGACACGGAGCCCTCATAATCACTTGAGCGGGACTGCTGCACTAGCATGTTGGGCATGAAAGGTTTCCCAGTGGATACATGTTGGTCGTAGCTGATATAACAGGTGTATTTTCGGCATAGCGTACGATGTAAGCAGTGAGTTAGTAAGTAACTTTACGTCCTCAATGTCATAACGCCAGGCGGAAATTGTTACCCTAGTAAGTTTATAGCATTGCAATGACTTTCCAGCACAACTACTAACATAAAATAAGATTGAACCTCGATTGACAGATTTACAGAATTAATGTTTCCGGGCCGAGTAATAGCAATACCTTTCTCACTTGTACCTCTCCGTCCACAGTCTAGCCGGGCAGTTAACATGTCAGCTCTGTATACTGTAGTACTTGCTATGACTCCCATAATGGTCATTCCCAGTAAGTTTATAGATTCATAGTGTCATTAACTGCAGGCTAAAAATGTTACCCTAGCAAGTTTATAGCATTGCAGTAACAATCCAGCCTGAAATGCTTCCGAAGCAAGTATTATCGTTTGAGTTTACAGCGCTGCCGAGCAGGAGTAAAATGTTTCCCTTGCTGCCGAGTTTGTCGTACTTGAGAGCAACTTCCGGCATCTCACCGCTCTCGACCGATGCGGTCTATATTAATAATGTGTTCCATCTCGCCTCATTTCCGGTCGCCCAGCACACACACACACACACACAGTCAACAGGTGAGAGAGCTCCAAGTGCCATTAGCTCGCTTCATTCCTCCAAGTTTAGAAGCCACTTAACATACTGCAACATCTGTGGATTATTCACTGTAACACTCGATCCCTAGAGTAACAATTCGATTAAAAGTTACATTTAGGGTAACGAAGTAACAGTTCGAAGTAACGATATTACAGTCAATTTATTCGGAAAGTAACGATGTTACAGCAAATTTGTTCGGAAAGTAACGACGTTACAGTCATTTTGTTCGGAAAGTAACGTTGTGACAGTCAATTTGTTCGGAAAGTAACGATTTTACAGTCAATTTGTTTGGAAAGTAACGATATTACAGCCAATTTGTTCGGGAAGTAACGATGTTACAGTCAATTTGTTCGGAAAGTAAGGATGCTATAGTCAATTTGTTTGGAAAGTAACAACGTTTTAGTGATCGAAATAACCCATCGTCACTTTCGGTTAGTCATTTGTCCTCCCAGCTCGGCTTCACCTACGGATTCTGCGAGGGATCATTCCTCTACCGTCGCAAGGACGGTGTCTGGGAGCTCAGTTGTGCTCATAATACTGTTATAAACCATATATATTATTCATTACAGAACCTGGAATCGAAACCTGTCCTTCTGAGAGAGAGAAGCAGCTAAGCTTATTCATACACCATTTCCAACTATTCAAAACGTCCATGATCACATCTAACGCATTAGTAGTCCATTTAAACTTTCCATAACATTTCGAAACTTTATTACTTAAAAACAAAGAAAAGAACTCCTGTGCTCATGTATTGGAAATATTTTATGAGAAAGAGAGAATCGAAGAAGCTTCTGAAGCTGGAGATTGGAGTACTCTAATTCTCATCAGTGATCGTATCGAACTGTATAAATATTAACGCTTCCTTTATATTTCTCATTTCCAGCAGCTGTTCTCAAACTTCTCTCTTTTCTCCCTTTAGTATTAATGGGTCGTTCCTTCTTGGCTGGTACAATCCACGTGCGCAATGGTGTTTCCTCGCACAGCGAGCCTTCATAGGTATGTGACCAGTGCAAATGAAGTGCGCAATGTATATATTGAGTCTGATCTCAGTGTTCTACTCGAGCTGTCAGCGTTAGGATCATGCCGATGACAGTGTAACGTGTGAGCGCAAAGAATAGTGGCCAACGAAGTGCTGGGCGAGTGAACAAAAAGACTGTGAAGAGGATGTCACATGATATTATATGGACTCACTAAAATTCTCTTGCGCATGCCACCGCCCAAGAACGGCTGGCCCTTTTATACTCCTGCAATCATTGCTCTCTCTCTTTCCAATCCCTCCACAACGACCCTCTCCGCACTCTCGCCCACTTTCCGTTGCTGATAAAATATAAGTATTTAATATAGACTGACACCACGTGAGTCCAGATTCGATTCCCGGCTCTGCCAAGAAATTTAATTCTGGTCTGAGGTTTGCAACAGGGTTCACTTAGACTTCTGAGCCAGTACTGAGAAGAGGTGTGTTCGAGTCCTACCTCAGCCATCTTATAAGTGGTTTATCATGATTTCCCACTTCTACTACTCCACTTCCTGGTGTAGCGGCTAGCTTTCTTGGATGTCACCCCGGAGGTCCGTGTTTGATTCCTGGCTCTGCCAAGAAATTTAATTCTTGTCTGAGGGCTACAACGGGGTCAACTCAGCCTCGTGAGACAAAACTGAGAAGAGTCGGGTTCGATACTCCCTCAGCCATCATGGAAGTGGCTTTCCGTAGTTTTCCACTTCTATTCCAGGCAATTACCGAAATGGTTCCTAACTTAAGGCCACGGCCGTCTCCTTCCCTATCCTCACCTAAATTACAAATACACACTATTACATACACCACAAAACACGCATTCTTTTCACACCCGACTACACGGGGCTAAATGACCAAATCAATTAACAACCACAAACAACAACTCATTTTAGAGTTTGCAAAATCTTGATCATAATTTCCACGTACTTGGGCGTGTGTTCAATTTATCTCATAACCTGTTGTTCTGTACTGACTGTAGTAATGTGTACAAGTCAGACTATTGTTTTAGACGATTGCTCTTAACCTTGAAGCTTGCTGGTGAGCCTGTACACAGTCACTCTATCACTCCCTCGCTTCACAGTTGTCACCACCGGTCTGATGTAATGAAATTCCAGACTTGAGCATGTGACCACACCACCGTGCAGAAAAGTACAGTCCACGTCGCAGTATTGTGTGACGCGGAAGTACACGTTACATAGTTACGAACAGAACGCCATTATATTCGCCAATGACTGTACTTCAGCAGTAGCGTGAGATAGCTTTGTCCATTATCTGACCGCATGGGGCAGGTGACAACAACACAGGTACTGTAGTAACTCGCCTCCAGGCTTCCATTAGGATGTTTCACTCGTCTAAAACAAACGTCCGGCCTGTATAATTGCAATTATTAGTGCATTTATCTTGAGGGAGTGTGGAAAACCCTGGGAATAAACCACATTCAGGATAGGTTCTGTCAGCACCTAGATTCGAAACTCCTATCTTGTTACAGCTCCCCATCGCAGTCGCAGTGAGTAATTAAACACGCATGGCTGCACCACGGGTTATATCCTGTTGCTAAAATTTCGTTTAGGAAATATATTAGCCTATATAGACTACTATTACAAACCAATCATCAACGTTTTATTCATTGTAGGCGTATTTAGTACAAGACTCGCCAAGCGGGCAGGAGAGAAGGACAAGATTGGTCCCACCTTTTAATTTAAGAAGTGTGTCGTTATCACGGCTTGCCATAAATATGAGTTTGGTGTCGTTTAGAGTATTAAAAATAACATGTAATATGGTAGATTACAATTACTCCAAGGAGCTATTAGTAAACATTTTCAGAGAAAAATAACATCTGCAGTATGCAATCATTAAAATGTATTATTATTAACAGAAAAGCGCACGAATGTGCATAACATAGATTTACACTAGTAAAACATGTTACAAAAGAGTTAATTGATGTGAAAAATATCATGATCCAGTAATCAATCAGGAAAGTGTGCATTAAAGCATTCATTCATGACCAGTCATTATATTGTGAATTGAATGTTATTTGTGAAATAGAGCTTGGTTCAGTTTAAATGTTAGTCCTTGCCATAATGTGATTTCTGGTTATTTTTACATCGTGTGATGTGATATGTGTCACAGAACTGGTCACATGATGAGCACACGCAGAGTTCATTTGGGGCGTGGTAGGACATGTTTTTACATATTTTAATGTATTCAAAACAGTTGAACGGAACGGTCTGAAGTTGAGCAATTTTAGATTTCTTAATATGCCTAAAAGTGTGCAATGTCGTTCATAACTCATGAGCATTGAAAATGATTCCATATTTGGGACTCGAACCGATATCTCCTGCATTTCGGATAGGTACTTAAACCGATTTTACCACGAATGGGCAACGTCAATGATAGGTCATTTGTCAGTTCTTGATGGGTGGTATCGGTTGCGTAGTTGGTAGCATGCTGAGCTTCTATTCCCAAGATCGTGGGTTGAAACCCAGCCGAAGTCGTCGGATTTTTAAGAGCGTTAAAAGCCTTCAGTATGCCTTCCTTCAAAGAGGAAGTAGAGCCGGCGGGCCTATGTCATAGATTTATGGCATGAAAAAGAACCTTCCACTACAATTGGTAGTGTGTAGCCAAATTTATAGGTTATTTGGCTAGAAACGCTCAATCAAGTTCCAACGTTCGCCGCTGGATGTCAGTGACGTCGGGTACCTTAAATTGGAACTACTTGAACTTGAACTTGCCCATTCATCTTCATTCATTTCATCTGATCCACATGCGACGGTACATGTAGCTTACCCCATGGGTGTCCGCATAGAAGCATCTACAAACTCTGGCGAGCCGAACATGTCCTCGCAAACTCCCGGCACTAAAAGCCATACGCTAAATAAAATAATGTAGATCTAGTTTCCCTAAGCCCAGAAATCACAATGAAATACTGTCTAGTGAAATGAATTTAATCATATCTAATAGCGTTCATTATTGGCGATTTAATCTAAATGAATACCAATTGGTAATTAATTAAAATACTCACCAATCAAAACAAATCTTATTCAAATGTTAGTACATGTTTCAGTACACAATGATATCGTCTTCAGCGTTTATACAATATTAAAATAAAATAAAAACTTGGCCGACACGCCTGAGGATTTGAATGAATTTTTGAATGGTATGGACTCCGTCTTGAGGAGAGAATTCATGATGAAAATTAATAAATGTAAAACAAAACTATTGGAATGCAGCCGCAATAAATCAGAAACCTCTATGGACATCAAATTGGCAGGGAAAAATTAAGGAAGTAGGAGACTTCTGTTACTTAGGAAGCAAAATAACCAGTGATGGACGAAGCAAAGAGGATATAAAAAGTAGGTTGGCTCAGGCAAGGAAAGCATTTCTACAGAAAAGGAATCTGTTGACATTGAATATAGATTTAGGTATTAGGAAGACATTTTTGAAAACCTTTTTCTGGAGCGTGGCACTCTATGGAAGTGAAAATTGGACTATCGGCGCAGCAGGAAAGAGGAGAATTGAAGCGTTTGAAATGTGGTGTTACAGGAGAATGACGAAGATCAGATGGATAGATAGGGTTACAAACGAAGAGGTATTAAGACGAGTGGGAGAGGAGAGATGTTTCTGGCGACTGCTAATGAAGAGAAGTGATAGGTTGGTAGGACACATACTAATACACCCAGGAATAGCAAACTTAGTTATGGAAGGAAGGGTCGAGGACAAGAACTGTAGGGGTAGACCAAGGTTAGAGTATGTTAAACAGATTGCTATGTAGAGATGAAACGATTAGCTCAGGACAGGGAGGCGTGGAGCGCTGCATCAAACCAGTCAAAGGACTGAAGACTCAAACAACAAAATAAAATGGATATCCTTACAAATAATTGGATTAAATAAAGGTCTAAATATTTAAATATGATTTTCAAAAACACTCTGGAGATACTGTTTCCAAACTGGTCAATGGCGCCATGATGGATGGTTGTGAAGTTTAAAAAAAACTGACAGATGGAATTTGATTTCCACTCTCGATATCTACCAAATTTAGAGCCAAATTTGCCGGCCAATTCTCGTTGTTTTATTTTAATATTGTACAAACGCTGAAGAAGATATCATCGTATATCGAAACATGAACTAATATTCGAATAGAATTGTATCGATTCGTGGAGCATTTTAATTAATTATTTGTTAGTCGATACGGAACTGTTCTTACATTTTCTTATAATGGTAAATGTTTTTGCTGTTTAACAATTGGTATTTAATAAATTTACTACACCTAAGTCAATAAACATTTAATTAATACACAGTACATGTTATTAATTAATGTATAAGGTGTGTTCAAAAAGTAACGAGCCGGAGGCTGGAATGCGCAAACCGGTGACGACATCGGCTAATCGTGGCGTGTGTAACGAGGTGTGGTTCCGACCAGACCGTGGAAGGTCACAGCCCGTCGCTAGAGAGCACGCATGCACGTCACGTGACGATACAAAGCGAGCAGCAGCATGCATCAATCGTCCAACCAAGACCAAGAGAGTAGGCCAATCGACATGCTTCCTGGTGTGGTTGAAGACTGTGGGGCACCCATTGGGCACACACTTTCCGCAAGTGCAGTCGTTCCTTCATGATGGTGTGCACACTTCCGACGCTCAATCCGACCACGGCGGCTATGGCGTTCACTGTCACTCGGCGGTCCTGGGCAATGAGTGCATCAACCAGCTGGACGTTGTCATCGGTAATGCAGGGGGGTGCCCCGGACCGGGCATCATCGACTAACGAACCCCGTCCTTCCCTGAAGCGCTTGTGCCACGCCTTGACCCTTGCAAGGGACATGCAGTGACGTGCACGCGTGCCCTCCAGCAACGGGCTGTAACCTTCCACGCTCTGGTCGGAACCACACCTCGTTACACACGCCACGATTAGCCGATGTCGTCGCCGGTTTGCGCATTACAGCCTCCGGCTCGTTACTTTTTGAACGCACCTTATATTTTAATTTAATTGAAGAGTGTAACCCAAAAATCTGCTAAGTGCCAACACGTTGTATAGGAGAACGTATCACATGAGTTTTCATTATAAATTTTACTATTTGATATATTTATTTATCTAGCAATACATATTATAATATGAAGATAATTAATACAACATTGAAAAAATAACTATATATACAAGGCTGAACTCAGATAAGGGTCACAATGTCAGATTTACATCCTTTATGTAGTCAATGCATTTTTGTGTAGCCATCAGGAACTCAACTGAAGCCCCAGAGAAAGCTGTTAGTGGACAATCTTGTGTGATATGCTGAATAGTTTGTCTGTCGGCACCGCAGGTACATTTTGGAGATGGAATTTTCCCCCACCTGTGAAAAGAGTCCGCGCATCTGCCACAATTTGTTCATATTCTATTTAGAGTGGACCAAATTTCTCTTGGAAGCTCAAAACTTGGAGGCTTCGTAGACTAAATAGAAGGGCAATTGTAACTAAATTGCTATGTTAAATTAATTATATTGCATGTCACATAAGTATTATCGCATTGTTAAAGTCAGAAATACTAAACATAGAAAAAATCATCTGTGCCAAGGTAGTTTCAGTCTTAGAACTAATAGGCTATTTGCACATCTAACTTATATCCAGCAGCTCTCTTTCTTCCTTTCTCCCCCATTTCAAGATTATTCGCATGCAAAGCTCCTGAACTGTTTCCTTCCATGTCTGAAATCAGCTATTGGTACTTAGCAGATTTCTGGGTAAACAAGTGAGCAACATAGCAGAGCTTGCATCTTGTGATGAATGTATGAACTAAACAAACCATTGTGGCACATAGCTGTGTCTTGGGTGCATTGGCAATGGTACAAAGATGGGTTGTAATGCAAATATTATTTTTAATATTGTGCAAATGCTGAAGAAGATATCATCGTATATCGACACATTAACTAACATTTGAATAGAATTTGTATCAGCGGCTTCGGTGGCATAGTTGATAGCATGCTGAGCTTCTATGCCCAAGATCGCGGGTTCAAACCCGGCCGAAGTCGTCGGATTTTTAAAGAGTGCAAAAAAATCACTCAATATGCCTTCCTTCAGAGGGGAAGTAAAGCCGGCGGTTCCAAGTCATAAATTTATGGCATGTTAAAGAACCTTCCACTAATTACACCTGTGTGAAGCTAAATTATAGGTTAAACATTTGACAAACGCTCTTACGTTTCAACGTTCGTCACAGGAGCTGACTGCGGCGACATCTGGTAAGCAAGTTCTGAACTAGTAGTCGTTGACGGTGGCGTTTGGCGACAAAGGTAGGAACTACTTGAAAAAATTCAAAGTCTGCAGTCCTTACTTGAATTGAAAACAGATAACACACACTAATAAAGTCATCACAATTAACACCGGTTATCTGACAGATTCTACACAAACCCAAAGTACACGTGGCTACATGACTGCGTTGTCGCAGCCCCTAAACTGAGGAACCACCACCACCAGAATTTGTATCGATTCACGGAGCATCTTAATTAATCATCTATTGATCACGAAAATTTTCTTTTTCAAAAATGGCACTTAGCAGGTTTTTGGGTTACACTCTTCAATTAGACTATTATTAACTAAGTTGTAATAAATTCAGTAAATACCAATTAGATTAAAATACTGTGTGCCATGCAGTGCTAAGCGGTCCACAAATGCACGATCGGGAAAGGGAAATTATTGGCCATAACCTTAATATATAAACGTACCAATCAAGTCAGGTCCAGGTCTAAATGCTTCATATGCCATGTTTGAGGAGATGACTTAGATGTGCTTGTTTGTTACAGAATTAAAAGGTACATCCGGTACAGATGTAAACATTCAGACTAGTAGACAGCTAATGCAATTAAATTGTATACAAATCTGTGGTGTATTTTGAGCTCATGCTTGCTAGCTCTCGATACACAGTCACTAAGTTACTCATCAAATCAGAATACTAAAAACATTTGGTAACATATTTGTTGTCTATTTTTACCATGTGAATACCAGGACAACACATAGGTTCTTCCCATGAGTGTCTCAGCAGAATCGTAGCCAATGAGATGCTCGTGCATCCACACCGCATGTCGCACCCCAATATTATACAATAATTATAACTTCATTATATGTTCTAACATAAATATTCATAAATATCTCTCGAGATTCTGTCGGTTGACTTCTTCTTCTTCTTGGGAATTGTGTGGGCTCAGCATTTGATCTCTTCCCAATAACGAAATCCAAAGCTTTGAAACATTGCTTATCCTGAAGTAGCTCCAAGAGATAGCGAACAGGTACTATGTTGGATCATTTTGTTATTTTGGTCAAATTACACAAAATAGGCTGTTGCAAACGCTTTGAAATTAAAATGTATCGTATTATCAATTAGTTATTGTTCAAATTCGATGCGTTTAGAATGTCAACGGAAGGCAAATCAGTGGAGTCCCAAATAGAACAGTCATGACATCTGGCGGGAAAGTTTCGCCTAAGAAATCCCTTTACTGAACAGAGCGCTGGATTATAATTTCCGTGGATCTAATGTCATACGCCTGCTTCCTCCATGACGTTCTGGTGTGTTTATGCACAGTATTCACAACATTGTCGGCGAAATCTTACGAATGTAATGCCCTGTGTAGAAATTGGAGTTGCGGATATTAAGGTACAGTGCTATTTATTTTGCAATATTCCGCCGTTTGTTTATGCAAACATTAGGCTACGGACGGTGCACACATTCCATGTCGGTATAGGTTAGGGTAGGATGGTGTGTTGCAAACTTCTGTGGGCGTACATTCCTAAATTCCACGCATATTTCATAGTACTCTCTTGTTACCGTAACGGTTCGTGCTGATTTTGTATTTGTGTTTGGGATTGTAACTACAATGGTTGATCCAATATAGGCTACATTGTCAACTTTCAAATCATGTAATTCATGTCCGACATGATGGATTTTGAGTGCATGTGCGAAGCAATTCTTACCTAATTGGTCAATGAATGAAAATATTGAGCTCTGATTGGTTGGAGAAACTGTATCATAATGAAAAGTAGTACATTAATGATCCCCATTAGGATACAGTTTTCTGACATATAATATTTACATTTCGGCATCGTCGAACATAAAATATTTTACAATATCCATCTTGCTGTAACAATAACGCTTCTTGTTCACTCTTTCCTCCCCTTAAAACAACAATAACTAACTAACTAACTAACTAACTAACCTCCAATCACTACCTTCATCTAGCGTGTTCATTTCTAGCTTAGCCTTTATCTCTCCATTACGACTATCCCCCTGTCATTGCTCCTATCTGTTTGTCTCAGCATTCATTCGTGCTACAGTCATATAAGTTACCTCTAGTTTATGTATTAGATATCCTGAATCCACCTAGTTCTCACGTCCATACAGCGAGGCCGGTCTTCAGTAAATACTAAGTGATGTGCGGAGAGTTTCATCGCTACATTACTTTCTTGAAGAATACCGAACTTAGATCGCAACTGAGAACTCATTGAATTGTTTTTTCTGCACCTCGACTCTATTTCTTTCCCTATACTACCATATTATTATTATTATTATCATTATTATTATTATTATTATTATTATTATTATTATTATTATTATTATTATTATTATTGAAAATGAAAATCCACAGCGTGCTTCCAGTCGACCGACCGGGTCAAGGAACGGAATTAATAGAACCCCCATCTAGTGGCGAGGATATGAAATGTGCCGGCTGCCAAATCCTGTCGCACTCCCCTGGGGCAAGGATTAATGAATGACAGATGAAATGAAATTATAGTGGAGAGTGTTGCGGGAATGAAATTTGTGACAGGGAAAACAGGAGTACCCGGAGAAACCTGTCTGCCTCCGCTTTGTCCAGCACAAATCTCTCATGGAGTGACCGGGATTTGAACCACGGACCCAGCGGTGAGAGGACGGCGAGCTGCCAACTATTATTATTAGTAGTAGTGGTAATAGTGTTACTAATATTATTGGTATTACCAAAATACCCAAACCATTGCTCCAATGTATACCCGAGGTAGGAAGTAAGCAAGTTTTGGGCTCAAGGCAGTAGATGGATGGGTGTCTTCCTGATTGGGGTCATTCCAGATTCCGTTCACCTTAGTATTCCAGATTGCGGTCACTTTCATTTTAGGGAAGAGCTATAAGCATTCCAGCGTCCAGATCACGATCACTTTTCTTGGGAGACCGGTCCGGTTGTAACTCCCCTGGTGTTTCCTCACCTTTCACTTCCACCCCTCTTGCCAATGTTGAGGTACATGCCATGTGTCAGTTCTCTACACTACATTACTTTTACGAGACGAATTTTTCGATGCAATGAAAAGAATGTTTGTCACGATACACAGTACCTAATATAGGAATAGATATCTCGCACCTCAAATGGGAGACGAGGGGCAGAAAATAAAAATTATACCCTGTAAGTATAACATTTCCCATTACAACAATTTTGTTGAAAGTGGAGGTCGTTGATTCCTATCCTGAAACCTTTCTATTCTTAAGACTGAAAATATTATAATCATTGCTTTACGAGGTGCTGTCAGATTGGGAGGGGACATGATTTTTTTAAGCGAAGTTTTATGGGGTGTGCTCAGCTGAACACTGAACTGTATTCTTTGGTAGGTAGTGAAATATGTTTTCCCTTGTTATCCACAAGGCTTACGGAAGGTATGAGTCAGTCGGGAAGAACCAAGGATCGGTCTCCCAAGAAACGTGATCGCAATCTCGACGCTGGAATATTTATATTTCTTCCCTAAAATGAAAGTGACCGCAATCTGGACTACTAATAAGGTGAACGCAATCTGGAATGACCGCAATCAGGACACAACCGATGGATGAAATCCCCCTTCATTTAAAATCCCTCTCGGCACCCCGGAAGGTGGAGGTAGATTTCACCGGGCAAAGCAATATATTTCAAATTCACTAAATTTGCCAATTGTTGTATAGTCTACTTACGAAAGTTCCACATGATTAGCATGCGAGCTTCTTCTTATAATTCCGAAAATATTTTGCTCATCCCTTTGGCGTAAAGGTAGGCCTTATCAAAAATTATTTCAGACAATAGTTTTAGGCAATATTAGAGCAGTATTTATTTATTTATTGGTGCCTTTATTGTGGCGAAGTTAGGGCTCTAGGCCCTCTCTTACACTTAACCACACACAGTGCAACTTTACAAGACTACTCAAATATGTTAATCTTAACTTACCAAACTTAAATACTAGGAAAACTTAAATAAGACTAGAATTAAATTGGCGACTGCGTGATAATAACTAAGCAATACAACTGGCATACATTTTTAACAAAATTTTACTATGGTCATTCACTCACACTGTAATACACAAATTGTTCTAGTTGGCCTACGAATTCAAGAGGAAATCTTTACATGCACCATTGACCATTTTGAACGGTTTTGATATTGTGCCTATTAAGGGTGGTATGATTTTCTTTCTCTCAAAACACAATTTTTCCCAACCCTTTGGTCGATGGTTGATGCTATCAGAAACCTTCACTCAGATACGTTTTTGGCCCTTATCCGATGAATTGTACGAAATTTGAGTGGATTTTATTATTAGCCTACTTGTCACATTTTGCAAAAATGAGGAAAAAGTAGACTTATGAGATCGATCCGGGAAAATGTTTGTCTGTCTGTCTGTCTGTCCTTCTGTCTGGCTGTGTGTGTCCCCCTATCAACTCCTAAACGGCTGCAGCAATCGAAACCAAATATAGTACGAGTAAAGATGTATACCGGAATATATCAAGCCCATATTTGAAAATGATGTCAGTTCTACCAACTGCTGAAACAACGCACTAGAAATTTGAGCTCCATGTTGGATATCTTGGAAGGTATGCATGGGAGCTATTCCAAACTTGGTACACATGTACATAATAATATCTTAGTTTAATTTCCATGAGGCCATACATGACAGTGTTGCTTAAATAATTTTAAGACTTCTGATAAGTCCAATTTTTAAATGCATATAACTTCGACACTAACCATTGGATTTCAACCAAATTTTGTATGTAATATGTGTACTTAAACAGATATGACTGAGCGTGTTCTTAAGAGCCACCAAGGCTGCCAACTGTTGATAATTGCTCTCTCTCTCTCTCTCTCTTTTTAATCCAAATACCAATATATCAGGAAGTATGCAGGCCGACAGCTTTAAACTATCCACACGTATAGTACCTGACATTTTAGATTAATTTGGAGTAACTTATATACGTCAGTTCTACCAACATGATTCTAAGCCTGCTGATAGGACCAATTTTTAAATACATGTAACTTCTATACTATCAGTTGGATTTTATCCAAATTTCGTATGTCAACAAAAACCCCTGGCACTATCCAGCCCATGACGGGCTAAGGCCGACCAAGCGACCGCTGCCCAGCCATTTGGCCTGCAGATATTGGGGTGATGCGTGATCAGCGCGTCGGGTCCCCTCGGCCGTTAATCTTGGTATTCGTGATCGGGGCGCTGTCTCACTGTCAGACAGCTACTCAATTGTCCTCACGAGGCTGAGTGCACCCCGTTCCAACCCTCACGTCAGTTTTAAAATTCCTGACGGAGCCGGGGATCGAACCCGGGGCCTCCGGGTGAGAGGCAGGCGCACTACCCCAACACCACGAGGCCGGCATAAAATTTCGTATGTACTATATGTAACATAACGGATATGACTATAAGTATTCTTAAGAGCAATCAGGGCTGACAACTGTTAATAAATGCTGTCTATTATTTTTTTACCGTAATATTCTACTGTAGATAGGTTCACATACTGTAAATTAATCATTGGCATGAATCTTAATTTCAAGAAAAGTAGGCTCTTTAGTTCGTCACGGAACTTCTTGTTCATATATACGGTACTAGAACGTTTTAGCGATATTTCACTTTTTAGAATAAAGAGGCCCACCAGTTCCTTCCCCTTGGTCGAATTTCGCCCATTAACGAACTTCACCGATATTTTGAATGGTTATATTTTGTGTATACATTTGAAAGTGATTGGTGCAAAATAACAGTAGTTGTAGTGTCCACAGAAACGTGATATACTGTAGGCCTTTATATAAACTTTCGAACTGACGGTTGTTAGAAGTCTGGGGGATTTGAAACGCAAAGATATATTGAAATTTCCAGAAGTCGCAACATGGTACCAATTGCAATATTTATTTATTTATTTATTTATTTATTTATTTATTTATTTATTTATTTATTTATTTATTTATTTATTTATTTATTTATTTATTTATTTATTTATTTATTTATTTATTTATTTATTTATTTATTTATTTATTTATTTATTTATTTATTTATTTATTTATTTATTTATTTATTTATTTATTTATTTATTTATTTATTTATTTATTGGTGCCTTTATTGTGGCGAAGTTTGGGCTCTAGGCCCTCTCTTACACTTAACCACACACAGTGCAACTTACATGAATACTCAAATATGATATACTTAACCTACCAAACTTAAATACTAGGAAAACTTAAATGCTAGAATTAAATAAAATTAAATTAAATTAAATTAAATTAAATTGGTGACTGCGTGATATTAACTAAGCTATACAAGTTAAATTACATTCATTTTTAACAAAATTATACTATGGTCATTCACTCACACATTCATACACAAATTGTTCTAGTTGGCCTACGAGTTCAAGAGGAAATCTTTACATGCACGTTTGAAAGTTGTTAGGGATGTACAATTTCTGACGTCACGAGGACAATTATTCCAAATTCTAGTTCCCGACACGAGGAAAGAGTTACTGAAGGCAGATGAATGATGTAGAGGAATTGCAATTATAGACCCAGATCGCGTGTGACGATCATGAAAGGAAGAAAGAAAACGAAAATTACAAGAGAGATAGTGAGGAGTACTTTCTTTGAGAAGTCGATAGATGAGGGTACATATGTGCAGGTTTCTTCGTTTTTCTACTTTTAGTCAGGAAAGTGGATCATAAAAAGGAGACACGTGTGAGGAAATTTTCAAGGAGAAAATAAACCTAATGCAGGATTTTAAAGCTATCTGACGTTTCTTGTTTTGTTCTCCGGTAGCATCTACTAATACAACATCGCAGTAGTTAAATATAGGGAGTATCAAGGTTTGGACGAGTTTTATTTTCAAGTTACGGGGTAGAACGGACTGGTGAATCTTAAGTGGATGAAGTGACGAGTAAACTTTCCTGCATATAATAGTTACGTGCCCATCCCAATTCTAAGTTTCATTTAGTGTGACTCCAAGACTTTTTACCGATTTAGAAAACGGGATAGCAACACCATTAAGTTGAATTAAGGAAAGCGGTCTACTGTGTAAATGGAAAAGCAATTTAGTCTGCTTTCTCAGGAAATCTATCCGAAAACATGGTTAACATGAGGCAGAGAATATGTAAGGTTACTTTGGTACGTTTTGTAACTTTGCAATCATTCGTATTTATCCCGTATGTGGAGCACTAATGGACCGCTGATGGACTAGACTGCGCTTCCCGTGTGAAACTAAAGTTAATGATGGCGCTGTTAAAATCTCGCCAGGCTCACTGAACCAACAAACAGACTGGACGCATCGGTACACATTTATGTTCCACATCCTGGCTCCTCTCCACGTCTTCTGTAGCCTTATTTATCCTGTGAAGGTAAGGAAGACCTTGCGAACTAAAATCCCATTGATGTCTGCCCCTTATTGTTCTCGTTTCCAACGGGGTCGGGGATGAGATGGGATGAAATTCTATGTGGCAGATGGTTTTTACAGCCGGATGTCCTTCCTGACGCCAACCTCATGAGAGGAGTTAATGAGAGATGAAATTAATGGAGATGAATGAAACTGGGCAAGGATGTGGAAGGAAGCGGCCGTGGCCTGTCAGAAAGTACCGTTCCAGCATTTTCTTGGAGTTGAAAGTGGGGGGATACCACGTAGAACCATTTCAAGGACAGCTGACGGTGGGGGTCGAACCCACGTCTACGAGTCCGCAGAGTGCTTGGCCCCATCACTTAGCGCTGCGCGTTAGCGAGCGTAGCTACCGCTGTTGGTGCAAAATAAAATCCCATTAAACAAATATAACTTTTAGGTGGTTGTTCGATATCATCCAACAGTATAGCCAAGCATATTAAGTCGCGCTACACACCTGTGATATTGAGCTGCAGTCCGGAGCTCGTATGTTCGATTCTCGGCACTGACAGTGATCACAGTGATTTCCAAACAAGCCAAAATGGTACCTTAATATTAGTCACGAGGCACCGCCTAGACCCACAACTACACGCGCAACTAGACATCATAATACATGTTTTACAAGGAACACTTAAACGTATAGCCCAAGGTTACAGGTTCGAAACCTGGCGCAGTCAGCTGGCATTTGAGGGTGCGCAAATGCGAGGGAGCCGTGTCAGTAGATTTACTGGCACGTTAAAGATCCCCTTCGGGGCAAAATTCCGGCACCCCGGCGTCTCTAAAAGCCAGTGTAGTTAAAAGGGACGTAAAACCAATAACATTATTATTATTACTTAAACGTATATAAACTCGGTCTATGATTATGACGAAACTTGGTTCAGCGATATCGTTCCAGGTTCAAGAGATGATTTAGCTTTTCATTTATACGATATAATGATACTGGCATCATCGTGATATAGTGGCTAGCATTCTTGGCTGTCACCCCGGAGTTCCAGGTTGGATTCCCGGCTCTGCCAAGAAATTTAATTCTGGTCTAAGGGTTGAAACGGGGTACACTCAGTCACGTAGGGAAAATCTGAGAAGAGGTGGGTTCGATTTTCACCTCAGCCATCCTGAGAGTTGTTTCCCTCCACTTCTATTCCAAGCGAAAGCAGGGCTGGTTCCTAACTTAAGGTCACGGTCACCTCTCTCCCAATTCTCACCTGAATTACAAATACACACACTACAGATATCACAACACAGATTATGAGACAAATTATACACTCACCCAAGTACACGGGGCTAAATAACCAAGATGTACAAGCCCTTCAAATTTAATAACAACAACGACTACAATGATATTATACCAGTGAAACTTGCTAGAGTGATTTTACTAAGATTTAAATGTTTTTAAGGGGCTCCAGAATGCACAAAATATTCAACATTTTTAGCCTACTTTCATCTATGAAAAACCGACAGCATTGGCTCAGCTGGCTAAAGCGCAGCATTAGGTCATGGGGCCAAGCTCTCTGCTGACTCGGTAGACGCGTGGGTTCGAGCCCCACCGTCGGCCGTCCTTGAAATGGTTTTCCGTGGTTTCCCATTTTCAACACCAGGCAAATGCTGGGACGGTACCTTCTGATAGGCCACGGCCGTTTCCTTCCACATCCATGCCCTGTTTCATTCATCCTCATCCATTCCATCTCTCATCCCGACGCGCAGGTCGCCCACGGGCGTCGAATAGAAAGACCTGCACTCGGCCTCTCAGGAGACCACACGACAAAAAAAAAATCTATGAAAAAAATAGACTTATAAGATCACCTTGTGTGTGTGTGTGTGTGTGTGTGTGTGCGTGTGTGTGTGTGCGTGTGTGCGTGTGTGTGTGTGTCTCTCTCTCTCTCTCCCGCGTAATAAAATCTAAGCTGCTGGAGTGATTTCAATGAAACTCGGTAAGTACAAACAACTATTTGGTCCGACCCCAACCGTGCCCTTCAAATTGTAATACGTCCCACCAATCCAACATGGATGCTGTGCAAAATATTTCATGGCATTCTATTTCTCCGAAACTACTACTGCTATCACCCTGAAATTTTATACGGTAATAAAGATCACTACTACAAATTCATCTATGAAACTTTTAGAAACCTGTTAAGTACAAAACCAACATGGCGGCCAAGCAAAGTTGAAACACTTAAATTGGCATTTCTCGCGATTGAACCATCTGAACGTAATGATACGTGGTACACCAAATGTTTATACACATTGTAATTCACTGGCATCTAATTTAGTTCAATTGTTTACATAACCTCAAGATGGCGGCGGTGCAAAATTTTAAAATTCTTTTTTTTTTCTTGTGTACTAATCATGTGATCGAATTCAACGTTTGAATAATGAACCTGCGCAATAGTCTTCATCTAACAGTACATAACTCTATGGTCTGCATATATAGAAATCCAACATGGCAACCATCCGAAATATTCAGACGGTTCTCAAGATCTATGAATCTATTAGAGCAATCAATCTGGAATTTTGCATGTTGATGGAGGCAATTAACATAAGTAGGATATATGAAAATAGGCTATATACAATCGTTCTTCATGGAACTATTTGTTAAAATTTTGATTTTGTATCATATTAATCCATGGACTTTTAGCCTTCTAAAGGTAGATTTTTTTCATATTGCTGAAGTTACTTTCCTTATACTGTACACTCCCATAATCGTGCGTCCTGTTAGTAAACCCACCAAAGTGCATTTTTATTTTCATTAGACGTTATATACAAAGAGAGACCTCTAAGAAGCAGGCTGCGTTAGAAGCAAGGGCGAATGGACATGGAACAATAGCAAATTGGATGCTAGTGCTTCAAATGGAAGAACAGGAATCCTATGGTAATGGCATGTTCTTAAAGCCGAAAAAAACTTTGAATCCAATTTCTCGCTAAAATGTTTTTCTAGATATCAAATTTCCGTAGTTTTTTTTTCTTCCAACATACAAAGCTGAAATGTTTAAGTAAATCTTCCTTAAATGTGTTATATTTTAACGGGACCGTCTTTCAAAATTAACTTTCGTTTAATTTTGCCAGATGGAAATGTTCATGAAAGTGCTGTCAATATTATGCAATTTTAAAAAATCATGAAAATTCAAAACTACATTCATTTTCAAAAATCCTGACTCAAAGTAACGTGAGTGTCTTGAAGAACATCCCTGAAAAAATCGATTAGTTCCTGTGAATAATTTCTGAGAAGAAGGTAATAAAAGGTTGGAAATTAGCGTGGGCAATATAGGACATTCCGGAGTCCCTTCAGTATAGGCCTATTTCAAAATACATTTCTCTTGTTCGTGGCGTAATGAACCGTTCGCAGCAAAACATAGTATAGTGAAGCAGGATGGACTAAGTGTTGTAGTTTTGATTATATTATTTAGATTATTTATTTATTTTCGTATGGTACAAATGATCTACATACAAATATGTACATAATAATCAGAAATGAACATCAAGGCTCTTCAGCCAGGAAAGTGCTGGAGCTGATACTTTCATGAACTCTTCCCATTCACCTGCAAAGCTACGCTATGAGCACTCTCGAATGATGTGTTCTTGAGCTCAACAGTCACAAGCTGGTGATTCTAGCTATCCCCATTTGCATTGCACCTTCCATGACCAGTTTGAGCATGATTTAGTAGCTCTTGGTTTGGTAGATCAGTTCCTGGGATATGCTGGGAACGATCATCTAAGTGGATTTGGCGAGGTGAAGAAAAATCTCTCTATCTTTCCTTCTAGATTTTGTTGATGTTGTAAGGCCCTGGCTGCTTAATAATGTCATCACCCCAAATAGGATTCCTGGATTTTATGCGCATGGGTGGAGGATTACTCAGTTCTGAGTGAACCGAAAGCTGCTTGAAGTCAGAACAAATGTAAGTTTTCCAAGCGAGGGTAGCTGCTTGTTGTTGTCTCAGTTGTGGAAGAGGAATGCCTGCCAGGACGTGCAGCCATGGCACAGGGTTTGATCTTAATATTGTGCCCGTTATGATCCTTAGGGACTCATTGTGCTGAGTATCCACTCTGTGGACATGAGCACTTCTGTATCATACTGGTGCACAATATTCGGCAACAGAGTAGACTAGCGCAAGGCTTGCAAATTATTTAGATAATGGATTTTAAACCCGCTGATAAATTTCCCTAACAATGTCTTAAGGAACCAATTGCAGTGAACTTCGATAAATTAACCTGTTCTGATGGATAAACATTTACGTATACAAGCTTCTAATGAATTATTTGTAAATTGTAAATGTTCAGTCTAAGAATCAATTGCTTTAGTCGTACCGGTCATGCATGTACCTCCCTCCTGATTAGACTCTGAAAATGTCTATAGTTGCTTATATCCTATCTCTTTTATGCTCCCGTAAGCAATTTCCTTACCAGTGACTTTTCATTTCAACCTTTACTGGCCTCTACACAGTAGTTCACCGTAATAAATCAATACTTTCTTTTCAATTCGAGTCTCCAGCATACAAATCTCATGCTTTTAGTGCATGCGTAAGCGAACAAATCGTTATTCGTGTCCTAAAAACCATACCTTGCCAACACTAATATTCATCAGCTGTACGCTTTATACTCATGTATCCTAATTGTTGAATCCCATTTTGTCCGTAATGCCTTCCAAATACTCTTTGCTTGGTAGGCCTCTTCCTTTCTTCCCTTAAACTTTGCCCTCAAATATATTGGTGACGAAGGTGCAGTGTCTAATGGTACATCGTGTATATTTATTTATTTATTTATTTATTTATTTATTTATTTATTTATTTATTTATTTATTTATTTATTTATTTATTTATTTATTTATTTATTTATTTATTTATTTATTTATTTATTTATTTATTTATTTATTTATTTATTTATTTATTTATTTATTTATTTATTTATTTATTTATTTATTTATTTATTTATTTATTTATTTATTTATTTATTTATTTTTCAACACCTCTATTACTTGAATAGCAGTGTCCAGCTTTCTCTTCCAAAAATCAAGCAGATATTTTTTTAAATTATTTTTGTACATTACTCTCTTTATTTGCTTAGAGTATTTTTATTTGAGTAAATCTGTATTTAAATTAAATATTGAAACGTGCGGTGTAATCATGGAGAATGCATAAAGCGGAAAAGACGATGTAATTTTTGGAGGAGATAAAGCAGACGGAAAAGCAGAGAAATGGATTGTCTCGGGATGTATTTCTGTAAATACTGTGTTCTGTAGCAGCGTCATTTCTTGCAGAATCCCATGTTTTCTCTGCTCAGTCCCTGGAGGGCAATCCGCTCTGAACGAAATTGTCTTGCTTTTTGTTCGCAGGAAACGGCTATATCGAGGGCACTGAGCTAGATGGCTTCCTTCGGGAGTTTGTATCCAGCGCAAATGTCACCGACATAAGCCCCGAGGTGAGTAATGTTCCTCTCTGTCCTCCTCATGTTTATCAGTGTGCTCGCATGACGTCAGATTCTCATTTTGTGTTCCATTGGTTTATTCATCGTCAAACAAGCCAACAAGCTCATTTATAAATGGAAAAGTAGGTTTATGAGGTCAATTTGGAGAAATCAATTTCAGTTCTAGTTACGATCTAATCTACGATTCTTTTATTTTATACCTTTACTGCCATTGCATATAAGGCACTATGTAAGCACTATATTGACAATATACTCCATAGGACCGATACTCCGATACTCAAGCTCCTAAACCAGCGGTGTGGTTTGTACCAAAATCTTCCAAATCGTCTCAATAGTACAGGAAAAATCTTACATTTCAACGGAAATATACAGTATTATTTATTTGTCTATTAAGTGCTTTTAACAAATAAACAAGACGATAGCCCCTGACGGAACTGTGTCGCGTACAGCCGACATAGCTCTAGGGCCTGGCGGGTAGTCTGTACACATGGGGCGCACACAACCCAGATAGCCCCTGACAAAACTGTGTTGCTTACAGCCCGCATAGCACTAGGGTCGGGCGGGTAGTCTGTACACATGGGGTGCACACAACCTATTATGCGAGACTTCTCGCACGGGTCCGCTAGTTATTATTATTATTATTATTACAACGTTATGCCCGTCTAAGGAGCGCAATTGGGACTATTAGTAGAGCCATCGTTACTTCGGACTTGAAGTTTCAGTGCTACTCTACAGCTATCTAGCGGCAAGAAGTGAAATCACTTTAACTTGCCAATCACAGGCAGCCATTCAAATCGAGTTTCGTTCACGATGTCGCGATTTAGCAAACGACACTCGATATTTCGAGATATATCGATTTGAGTAGCTGCCTGTGATTGGCTAGTTAAAGTGGTTTCACTTCTGACCACTAGATAGCTGTAGCGTAACCCTGAAACTTCAAGTCGGAAGTAAGGATGGCACCACTATACCTGATCTTTCTTTCTTGTCCTCCCATAATATCTTCTTCTCGCTATGGCTCTTTCTGTTGGATGTAATATTTGGGTGGTCTGAAAATTGATGATTGTCAACTAGTTCTCTGAATTTAGATCTGTCAAGTACCATATCACTTGAGATGTCTATTTCCTTTCAATAGGTTTTTTTTTTTTTTTTTTTTTTTTTTTTAGTTCTGGCCAGCTGGAGGTATTGTGTTTGGAGACAGTAGACAAGAAGGTGGCAGAGTTTTGCTCAGAAATTCTGGGTCAATTCGCAGGTCTCGGCATAATTAATTGAGTTGGAATCTGTTAGGTTGAAACTTCATTTTGACCAGAGATGGGTGATGATCAGAGTCAATGGCGCCTTTCGGGACTTTGACATTCATTATCTCCTGTTTGGCTTTGGCTTGTAATAGTAATGTGGTCTAACTGAATTTATCCTAGATGGGTGACTAGTCTGAAATTGCATAGTCGCAGTCGGTTCGCGAAGCGAGTGACCGTGGCTGTGTTATGTGCCAGGTACCGGTACGTCATGCACTCCTCTGCCTGGATTTGAATCTAATGTGGCCTAAAAAGCAGTTTAGATTAATAAAATTATTTTTCTGGAGTGATTAATATTTATAAAAGTATCGTTAATATTTAATTTGACTTAATTAAGGGGTTTGACAATGGGGTGTCTGGCTTTATATTCGCATAATGACTTATAGGGATTTAATTATTTCGAGATTTGACTTAGCTATTGACCGTCATACTACACTCTTTAGTTCACTGCAGTTCATGGTGTGGTTTAATAGTCGTTTACAGCGGCAGCTTCAGCTTGGTAATAATAATATAATAATGGAAAAGATCTTAATCTGTTAAGTTTTAAAAATTGACTTTTTAGGAAGTAAGAGAGACCACAAGTGGGTTGTTTTTTAAGTATGAAAGAAGAAAACAGACCTGTAATAGGTTTTTGATTGAAATAATAGTTGCTTTTAATATGCCTTGCTTTGATTTGGGGAATAATATTTATGAAAATGGATTGGTGGTATGTGCTGAATGCGTGATATTTTAATCGAACCCACGACCCGCTGGACACCATCCCGAGTAAGTCGGCCGTGGCCAACCCCTCAGGCAGATACCACCGCGATGTCACAGGACGAGTTAAAACAATGTAATGAGTTGTCTGGCTGTGTTATTGTTGAGAAATCCTAGATGGGTATCTAGAGATCTCCAGGATGTTTTCTTCTACGGACGTGCTAGAAAACGAGTCGACATTAATTTGAAATCAAAGTTCTCACAAAAGTTGATTAACCTTTCCCCCCTTTATTTGCCCTTATGTGGGCAGGGTGCAGTCCCCCAGTGGCCCTAAACTTCTTTTCTTTACCAATTTGCGCATGAAGTCGCCCATCAAAATGTTGACTGATGGTGCAGAATTCTGGCCACTGTTTCTAGTAGATTCCCGAAATCCCCTACTTTTGTGCGTCTTCTTGGTTGTAGTTATTTGTTAGTGCATGAGCGTTATGACTAGTAGGCTTTATTTCCTGATTGGTTGATAGTAGTGAAATTCTTTCAGAAGTAGATGTGAAATTTAGTATTGAATGTATGACATTCCTCCTTACTGAAAGCCCGTTGCCAAATTGTGAAGATCTGTTATGGACTGAGATCGCTGGTTTGCCTTTGTATATTCTGTATACTCAATTATTTTTGTCAGTGCAGCGGATTTCTTGGTGAGTTAAAATCTGAATTTTGTGTTTATCAAACAAGTGTGTTAATTGTTTTAGTTTGCCAGTTTTTAGAAGTGAGTTGATGTTCACCGTACCAATAAAATGCTTACGTTAGGGACGAAGAGATTTGGGAAGCTCCGATACATTCCCGCATGATGTTCTCAGTCCCCTAGAATCTGATGTCAATTACTAGGGCTTTGAGTAATACTCGTATATATGTCTGCTGACAGCAGCTAGTAGGTTGAAAGTAATGAAGAGATCTCTGTTGGTCGATCTCAGTTGTTACAACTAAGGTAGTAAGCCTTAGAGGTTGCTTCAAGGTAATTTCTGGCAGTTGTTTTTAACGCTCCTCCTTTATTCAGGCTTGCGGCTGGCCACAGCAACTAGAGAGCTACTCAGTCCACCCACTAGTGGTAATATTATTTTCTTTTACAAGCAAAATGACCACTTAGGATCACGCTACAACTTCATTTATTTTTCCTCGTCCGGAGTTTTCTCTGTAACCAGTACTCCTTCATGTATTCGCTGGCCTGCTTCCGTTGTTTTTCTGTCCAGGCTATTCCGGTCTTCTTAGTTCTTTGGGTTGCTGAACCATTTCATCGGCATTTGTCCCAAGATGAAGTGGAGTTCTCTATATTGGTAGGTTAGAAACGAACGAACTATGGAGCAGGTCTCTAAAATAACTATGTTCTGCATAATGGTACGCAGAGTATGGTGGAGCCCCAGTTTATTGAGGTTGGCCGTCAGCACTTCGGTATGATCCCTGTGGAAGAGATGAAGATAGGCAATAATACTGACAAATTCCTGTCGCCACAACACTGTCGGAACTCTTCAGCCAGAGGCATGTATTTCGTCACTTTCTCAGCATAATGTGTTGGATAGTATGCGAGTTAGGGACTGCGATGTCTGTTAGAAGACTTTTATTTTTCACTTTATCAATAAGAATAATGTCTGGCCTGTTTGCTGATATGGGTCTATCTGTGATTATTATTATTGTTTATTTTTGACATCAATATCACGGCAGACACGGGTTACATTTTATGTTACAGCCGGGATTGGCCTTAGCAAGGAACCATCTGTACTGAAATACAATGTATATAAGTTATAGGAACCTCACATTATATTAATTTATTGTCCGCACACTTCACGAGTCTCCTTCATTTATAGGATGAGCAAAGTTTCCAACTGAATCATCTTCGAGCCTTGTTGGGTGATGGACCGGAGTGTTTTCACCAAGGAACTTCCTGACAATGTGGCATATGGTGAACGGAACTGCCTTCTGTAGTTCAATATATATCTGCGGATGCAGATTCAATACTACTGTGGAGAGTTTTGGGTATAACAACAGTACACGATACAATTATTGGGATTGTAGTCACCGACTCAAGTTTCCACATCTGCTTTATCTCAATTGCCAGCTCTGTGTACTTAGATATTTTAGTAGCAGCTGTTGTTTGGATGTTTTGAGTGTTGGGACATGCGATATCTATCAGCAATGCCTCTCTGTGTTCTTCATAGATGACAATGATATCTGGCTGGTTGTTACTGACTGCAACATCTGTCACAACTCCTCTGTCCCAATAGAGCTTGTGTGCGGCATTTTCGAGTACTGCAGATGGTGTGTATTTCCAATAGGGGACGGAGCTTTGAAGAAGTTTGTACTTCAAGGCCAGTTTCTGGTGGATAATGTTGGCAACTTGATCGTGTCGATGTTTGTAGTCAGCGTTGGCAAGGTGGGAACAACCTGTGATGAATGGTTTCGCTACATTTGCCACAGCGGCGACACTTCTCATTCTCTGATGTTGGATCTTTTATGATAAATTTCCGATAGCTTCGAGTAGCAACAACTTGGTCTTGGATAGCTACAACAAATCCCTCTGTTTCCGGAAAGAGGACCGAGTTGGTCAGCCATGCGTGCGACGCTAACTTGTCGATGTGAGGCTGGTCAAACTCATGTGGAAACTTCCCATGAAGCGCCTTCTGTTTCCAATTCCCGATCTTGTATCCAGTAGTTTTGATTTCTTTTACTGGTGAATCTAAAGATGGCAGATGGAGCGGTGTGTAATTATCATCAGCTGAAGATACAGTGCGATGGAGAGGGGATGTTTCACATTTGTTGTGGAAAAATGCACGGAGAGTTGTCACTTGTTTTGTATGGAGGTTCATGATGGATATCAGTCTCCTACCACCTTCAGACCGAGGTAGAGTCAGGTGCTCTGTTGCTGATTTCGGATGGTGCATATCATAGCGTGATAAAAGCACCGATGTTTTTCTTTGCAGATCGTGCAGCTCAGTTTGAGTCCACCTGATGATACCAAAGGAGTATGTAACTACGGGCATTGCAAATGTGTTAACTGCCTTAATGATATGTTTAGCGCTAAGTTTAATTATTATTATTATTATTATTATTATTATTATTATTATTATTATTATTATTATTATTATTATTATTATTATTATTATTATTATTATTAAGTGAGACACCGGAGGAAGTAGACGTGTACCTGAGTGCTCCGCAAAAAGTTAAGTATAGCAAGGAAATGGTTTGCGACCGTTGTCAAAAAGGACTCCCAAGTGATGGTGACTATGTATCCTGCACGGGATGCAAAGGGAAATATCATTATGAATGTACATCAGTAACTGCACGTACATGGAAAGGTATGACCAAACAAGCGAAGGAATCATGGCGATGTCCACAGTGCCGTAGCTTCAAGAAGACGACGTCAGCACCTGCTGTCGCAAGCGGTGGAACAATGACCCAACCAGCTGCTAATACTGATGACACAGCGACTCCACCTTCAACAGCGGACACGGAGATAATACACGCATCGGATATCAAAGGTATGTTTTTAGAATTAAAGAAACAGATTAGTGAACTGAAAAACCAAGTGAGTGAAAGTGTAAAAAGTGCCGACTTTATTGCGCAGAAATATGATGAGTTGATTAAGGAAACAAAGTCAAATGCAACTCTTCTGAAATCACTTACAGCAGAAATAAAAACCCTAAAAGACGAAAAGAATCTACAAGACAAAATAATATCAGACCTAAACGAGAAAGTGCACTCAATGGAACAGAACGGTAGGCAACAATACATTGAAATATGTGAAGTGCCACGCGCGAAAGATGAATGCCTGGATGAAATCGTCCACAAAATTGCTGAGACTCTAGAAGTAGATCTAAACATGTTTGATGTAGAGGAAGTTTACAGGCCCCCACTGCAAAGAAAGAACAAAATCCCCCCAATAGTGGTAAAATTCAACTCCATATCCAAAAAGAATGAATTTTTACAGAAAAGAAAAGGACAAAATTTCATCACTCATGGGAACACTAAATCTAGGTTTTTCATTAACGAAAGTCTCGTCATTTTACAGGGAGCTACTATGGAAAACTAAAAATCAGGTCAGAGAAAATAACTGGAAATTCATTTGGGTTAAAAACGGCAAAATACTAGCGCGAAAAAACGACGAATCTGGTATATTGAGGATCTCCCGTAAGGAAGACATTAACAAAATTAGGTCACCCCCCCCCCCCCCCGCCAAAAAGAAAGAATTATTATTGAATTATTATATTAATTGATATTATGAACAGTTGGGATAGCAATAAAATGTTTCTGGAATACAAAATGAACTCACATTTCTCAATATACCCGATTTCATCGAAAATGGCAATAAGACTAGAAATAATGATGAAATCAATATCCTCTCTAAATATTCAATCTATATCAAAAAACTGGGATTATTTAACCATAACCTTAGGCAAGAAAATTAATGATCTGGATATTATTTGCATAACAGAAATTAACATACTTGAATCTAATAATTACCTATTTACTTTGGATAATTTTAATGTTGTATTTTGTAATAGAACAAATCGTAAAGGAGGAGGCATAGCCATATATGTAAAGAACAACATGGCTATTAGAACACACAATTCATACATTTCCAATACTCATGAATCAATGGTAATAGAAATACTTCACATGAACAAAAAGATTGGATTAACATGCATTTACAGACCACCTAGCAATAACATAAATGACTTTCTTGATGAACTGGATACACATATAACACAACACACCAGTAAGTACAGCGAATACGCCATTTTAGGAGATATCAACATTGATACTTTATCTAATGACATCAGTCTATCAGCTATCAAATATACAAATATTATGGCAACTCATGGTTTCCTACCACTTATCACTCAATGTACTTGTTATGATCCAAATTTAGACTCGAGAACATGTATTGATCACATATACTATCGTAGCAGACTAGATCAATATACTTCTGCAGTCATACAATCAGATATCTCTGACCACTACATAACATATGCAGGTATTTGGCCAAAAAATGATAAGACACAATTACAAGATAATGAATCGTACATTACGCTAATGAACGATACTATAATACACACAAGCCTTAACAACACAGACTGGACAGATTGCCTTGAATTAAAAAATCCTAATGACATATATAACAATATAACAACCAAATTTAAGGAAATCTACCAAAAAGCATCATACATAACAACTCGTAAACACAGAACAAGCAAACAATGGTTCACTTATGACCTAAAAATACAATGTAAGGAAAGAGGCAGACTTTACAAAACAATGCTCAGAAACAAGGGTAATATTACAATAAAAAATGAATACAAAGCTTTCAGAAACAAATTAAATAAGCTAATAAACAAAACAAAACATCAATATTATAAAAATAAGATAAATAGTTCCAAAAACGATAATAAAGGAATGTGGAAAGTCATTAATGATATAACAGGTCGGAAAACACAAACTGTCAATGAAGTCATAAACAAACATTTAATATTACATTATACTAACGAAGTGATAGTCAATAAATTCATCAATACATTTGGTGAAAAAATAAACAGCCTAGCTCATAACTGTAGTATCAACATACGGCAATCAAATAGAAACACATTAATGAATTCCTTTACATTACTTGAAACTGATGAATATGAAATAGAAAATATAATTAAGGAATTAAAAACAGACAAATCGCCTGGGGCAGACAATATACGCTTGAAAGACATAAATGCAACATCCAAAAAAACTATACCAATCATAACACATCTCATAAACAAGATATTCGAATCAGACATAATACCAAAATATCTGAAATACACAATTATTAAACCAATATATAAGAATGGCGATCACTTAGACTTTGGCAACTACAGACCAATATGCATTTTATCAATCCTCCACAAAATAATGGAAAAATGCTTGGATAAGAGATTGAAGAAATTCCTAAATAAATATGATATTTTAAAGGGACACCTATACGGTTTTAGGAAGGGAAAAAGTACTGAACTACTCCTGGCTGAATTTGCCAATGCAATAAATAATGCCTTAAATAAGAACAATCACATAATGGTACTTTTTCTTGACTTTTCTAAAGCATTTGACACAATAAATCACAATAAACTACTTGCTAAATTACACGATATTGGAACAAGAGGCACGACTTACAAACTATTTGAAAGCTATCTGAAAAACAGGGAAATGGCAGTTATGGTCAATAACACTATCAGTGACGCAGTAGAAGGAACACAAGGTATCCCTCAAGGCAGCATTATTTCACCTACACTATATAACCTGTTCGTAAACGACATGAATGAAGTCATTAAACACAGTAAAATATTTATTTATGCTGATGACACCACTATATATACCATACATAAAGACTCTAAAACATCTTTTGATAGACTTCAAGAAGACTTCAATAACATCACAAGATGGTGTCATGACAATAATTTGTATATAAATACAACCAAATCTAAAATAATGCACATCAGAGTTGATCACTTCCCACAAGAAAAATACAAACTAACGCACCACAGCTTATCATGCATACACCAAAACATCCTGGCAGGTTGCAATTGTAACACCTTCATAAATAGTACTTCGACACAAAAATACCTAGGAATTACCCTTGATGAACACTTTAAAATGAACGCACACACAGTAAACATAATAAAAAACCTAAGAGCAAACCTCTTCACCTTCTACAATCTCCGATTTTATGTAGATAGGAAAACTTACAAAACAATTTACAGTGCTCTGATTGAAAGCAAATTAAGATATGCTATAGCAGCTTGGGGAAATCAAAACACAACTTTAATTAATAATCATCAAGATAGCCAAAACAGGTTCTTTAAATATTTCACTGATATCCCTTATTTTAATATTAAAGAGTTGTTTCAAATTACTGTACTGAATCTCTACTACCATGATCCAAGATTCAGGCATAAGGTCTCTCACAACATACAAACAAGAGCCATAACAAGTACTAAACATGTTAAACCTTTATGTATAAATAGCTATGGTTTCAAGAGACTAAATTATATTATACCATCACTACTTAATGAACTACCACCTGGACTGACAAACATTAACAGCAAACAACTAGCTATAAGTCGCATTAAAAAATATTACTTAACCAAACATTAACTCATAACATAAATTGATTAATATAACTACCATAGTGTAATTTTTTGTATCTTTAATTATTTACATTAATATTTTATCATTAACATTACAAAAAAAATGCATGCACTCTTGTATTGAAATATAATCTATTTTGCGAAGGCATTTGATGTCGTGCCGCATGACATTGCTACTCCATAAATTAGCTTCGACGAAGATTGATAGAAGAGTAATTTTATGGATCCAAGAATTTTTGACGGGTCGTTCACAGAAAGTGAAAGTCGAAGGCATATTCTCGGATGAAATTACCGTAACGTCGGGTATCCCTCAGGGCAGCGTAATCGGAACTTTGTTATTTTTGGCGTTGATAAATGACTTACCAAATGGGATTCGCAGTGCCTGTCGATTGTTTGCGGATGATTGTGTAATATATCGAAAGATACATGACTCACAAGACAATGCAGTGCTTCAAGAGGACCTGAACCTGGTCTATAAGTGGGCGATTGAAAATAAAATGAAAATAAACACAAGAAAATGTAGTCTCTTAAAAATAGGGAAAGTGCGGAGGCAGGATTTTCAATATAACATTGGCTCGGAAATACTTGTAGAAGAAGATTCTTGCAAATATTTGGGCGTTCACGTAAGGAATGATATGAAATGGAGTAGTCATGTAGGATGTGTAGTTTCAAAAGCTTACAAATCCCTGCACTTTGTAATGAGGGTATTAAAAGGAAGTAGTACCTCTGCTAAATAATTAGGCTATTTGTCACTTGTGAGACCTATTCTGGAATATGCCTCGGCGGTTTGGGATCCATATCAAGTAGGGCTCATCAATGAGTTGGAAATGGTGCAAAGAAAGGTCGCTAGATTTGTGCTCAGTGACTTTAATCCCAGGAGAAGTGTGACCCGTATGTTAAAGAAACTTGGGTGGGAATCACTGGAGGCTAGGAGGATGAAATCTAGACTCTGCGCTATGTACAACACGTATACAAATCAACCAGCATGGGGTGAGCTTAGCAAACGATTGGGAAAGCCCACTTACATGGGTAGGAGCGATCATCCTTTCAAATTTAAGGGCCGACCACAGCGAACAAATTATGGTAAATATTCTTTTGTAAACCGGGCCATTGATAACTGGAACTCTCTACCTGCCGCAGTCTTAGAGCCTTTTCCCAAACATACAGGTGTGTTTAAGAAAAGACTGACTATTTGTGTAAATACTCCAGTTTAATTGTTGTATAATTGTTATTGAATTGTTATGTATAATTATTTATTTGTTATGTATATCCAATTTGCCACCGGGGGACACTCCCCCCATTGCAAATAAATGAATGAATGAATGAATGAATATATATGTTGTAAATAATAATTAATATGTCTCACAGATAATCTGTACTGTCATCAGATTCGTGAGACATATCACAATAATGTAACATAAATAGTATTTAATAAATAAATTAAATTAAATTAAATTATTGTCATTATTATTATTATTATTATTATTATCATCATTATTATTATTCGGGACAGGTCACAAAGCTAGAGGATGTATGGCCCCAAAGAAATGTGTTCTTTGTGAAGAACGAGGTTTTATCAAAGATTTAGCACATGCTATGGGATCTGGCCAGTGTAAGGTCTTCAGAGAAGCTTTGGACAAAGAAAAGGCACTGAGGTTCAAATGATTCGTATACTTCAAGCCAATCTACATAGAAGTAAGACAGCCAATGATCTGCTATATCAGCTAGTCACAGAGAAGCAAAGCGATCTCTTGCTAATCAGCGAACAGTATAAAGATAAAGAGTCATCTCTTTGGTTCAGTGACACACTTGGCACTTCTGCAATCTGGGTGTTGGATTCTAGAAAAGTTATTATAAAGGATCATGGAAGTTCTGATGGTTATGTTTGGGTGAAGACCAGAAGGGTCACCTATTTTAGTGTTTACCTAACTCCTAATGAAGCAATTGAGCACTTCCGCCGCAAAGTAAATTCTTTGGAAGATGCAATTCTAAACGCCACAGATAGTGTCATAGTGGCTGGAGACTTTAACGCCAAAGCAGTGGAATGGGGTATGCCAAGTACAGATTCCCGGGGTAAGTACATTCTAGAGATGGCATCCAGGATAGGCCTTCTAATATTAAATATTGGTACAGTTCCAACTTTCCGACGTCCAGGATGTGAAGGAACAATTCCGGATGTCTCCCTGGCATCAGAAGTAATTGTGCCATTCATTAAGAGATGGAAAGTGTTGGAAGATTATTGTGCTAGCGATCATCAATTCATCGCCTTTGACTTTGAATCAAATGTTCAGGGACGGGAAGTACCTCCCCAGAAATGTCAACGGTGGAATGTAAATAGGATTAGCATGGACAAGTTCAAAGATATCATTGGGAAGGGTGCAGAACAGATTCGAAGTGCTGAAGCACGGAGAGAGTTTGAGGTTGAGGATCTGGTTTCTGCAACCATGAAAATTATTACGTCAGCTTGTGATGTTTCGATGCCCTCCTCAGTACCACGTCACCGAAAGAGCCCTGTATACTGGTGGACCAGAGAGATAGCAGAATTAAGGAAGAACTGCCTCAGGCTTCGCCGTCTTGCCCAGAGAGCAAGAAATCGGGAAGAAGCTAATGAAAAATCAGCGGAGCATAAAGCAGCAAAGAAGCTACTTCGGAAAGCCATAACTACGAGCAAGGTTCAGAGTTGGAGAAAGCTTCAGGAAGATATTGACACTGATCCATGGGGTTTGGGTTACAAAATTGTAACACAGAAACTTGGAAGTCACAGAACATCGTGCATCATGGAGGATGATATTATGAACACCATTGTTCAAACCCTTTTTCCAACTCATCCCACAAGACCTGAGAGGAATTTTGAATGTGATCTGGACTTCCCACTGTTTACTGAAGATGAACTTCGGGTTGCAACGCATTCTTTACGGAACAACAAGGCTCCGGGGCCGGATGGGATTCCTAATGAGGTTCTGAAAATAATAGTTGATCAAGATATGTTGTTGTTATTGTTGAGAATGTTCAATGTGTGCATGAAAGCAGGAATCTTTAGCTTTCGCTGGAAGATCTGTCGCTTAGTGCTCATTAGTAAGGGCATGGGTGACCCTGAGTTACCATCATCGTACCGCCCACTTTGTATGCTTGACACAACAGGCAAACTATTTGAGAAACTCATAAGACGGAGATTGCTTGAAGCAATAATCGCAGCCGGCGATTTATCACCAAGACAATTTGGATTCAGGGTAGGCCGGTCGACACTGGATGCAGTGCAAGAAGTCGCCGATAAAGTACGAAGAGCGGAGAGTTATAATCATTACTCTCGCCGGGTGATTCTTTTTGTTACACTGGATGTTAAAAACGCTTTCAACTCTGTCAAATGGACTGATATCATGGATGCTCTAGAATTTTCATTCCATGTTCCAAGGTATCTCCTTCGGATCTTAGACTCTTACTTGAAGGATCGTGCTCTGCTCTACGATACTACAGAAGGGATCCGTAGAGTACAAGTCACGGCTGGGGCTGCCCAGGGTTCGATTCTAGGACCTGATCTCTGGAATGTTACATACGACAGCTTGTTGAGGCTTGAAATGCCTGAAGAAACTATTCTAGTAGGATATGCAGATGATGTTGCTGCTCTTGTAGCAGGAAGAAGTGTCGAGCAGGCACAGTTGCGACTCAATATGGTAATGCGCAAAATCAATAGATGGATGGAGGAACATGGTCTGTCTCTAGCACTTAGTAAGACGGAAATTGTCATCCTAACAAAGAAGAGAATTCAGACAATACTTCCAATACAGGTAGGACAAATTCTAGTAGAGACGCAGCCAGCAGCAAAATACCTGGGCATCATGATCGACAGTAAAATGAATTTTGGAGAACAGATTAGACGGACTGCAGATAAGGCAGCCAGAGGAGTAACGTCCCTCAGTCGGCTCATGGCCAATGTTGGTGGGCCAAAATCTAGTAAGAGAAGACTATTGATGACAGCCATCCATTCAGTTCTGCTGTATGGAGCGGAAATATGGGCGGATGCCCTGGATAAGGAAATTTATAGGAAGCCACTGGCGCAAGTGCAGAGGCGGGGTGCTTTGCGCGTGGCATCTGCATATCGCACGGTCTCTGAGGAAGCAGTTCTCGTTATTGCCGGGATTATTCCGATTTTTTTTCTTGCGAAAGAACGCAAGAACATTTACTTGAGGAAATCTGATATGGGTTTACAAAATGCAAGACGATCGGCAAGAGTACAAACCTTTCAAAATTGGCAGATCAAATGGGAGCAAGGAGATCAAAGCCAATGGACTAAGAGAATGATCCCTCAGGTGCAGGTTTGGACAGAGAGGAAACATGGTGAGGTTGGTTACTATCTCACTCAGTTCTTGACTGGCCATGGGTACTTCTGTTCCTATCTTAAGAAGATGGGGAAGGTGGATTCATCAGATTGCATCTACTGTATCAATGAATTAGATAATGCTAATCACACCTTCTTCTCTTGTGGACGGTGGGTCCAAAATAGGCAGTCTCTTCAAGATCACATTGATGTAGAGATATCCCCGGACAATATTGTTGCAGTGATGCTACAAAATGAGGAAAACTGGAAACTGGTAGCAAGCTTTGTTGAAGATATCCTCCGAACAAAGAAGACGGATCTGGATCGCCACTGAAGATGATTCATTACGGAAGAGTGCCCTACAGGCAAATATAAAATGACTCTAGCCTGAAGTAATGTGCTAAACGGTTCCAGGCTAGTGTTCAGAAGTAACGGGGGAGTTTTAGTCGGTAGTCTGCTACTCAGGAGCAGGAGCCCGACACTCTGTGCGTAAATGCATTTCTTCCCCTAAAAAAAAAAAAAAAAAAAAAATTATTATTATTATTATTATTATTATTATTATTATTATTATTATTATTATTATTATTATTATTATTATTGTACATGCATACATACATACATGCATGTGCGTGTTAATGCGGTTCTGAACTAATTGACAAGTTCATGTGACCACGCCAGCACGTTTATGGAAGCCGTCAGTTTTTTTATTACATAGCGCGAAGTACGAGCCAAGTTGGAATGAGCCAAGCGGCGTGGAATGGAAGCATGAAACAGTTGTGTCAGCGGTTTTCAATAAAGGGGTATTATCTATTCACAATATATCAACTCTCAAGTTCAGAAAGTTGTACAGGCAAACATTTTAAGTTGGCACAAGAGAAGTTTCTATTGAAATACTGCACTTGGATATTACTTGTATTTTCACAATGATGAAGAGTTTCATTTGTTATTTGGTGTGAACACTGCACAACTTCGCAATCTTCTCAATTAAGATGTTGAAATATTGACTTATATTTCCGTGCCTGAAGTAAGTTATCTTTTGAAGACAGGTAGCATCTGTAACCATCAGCCAGTTCAATCATGTAATAATGTGGCCTCCCAATTAAGATAATTATTCAATATCCCCTTCCAGGCAGGCACAGACTCGAACAATTTTCTCTAAGGTAACCGTTCAAAATAAATTCCATGATTTCACTTGATCACGACTTCAACTAGATAGTGGATGAAGATTAGTCAGAGTCCATGCTACTTAACTATAACATACCGAAAGATATGAATAAATACTAATTGAATTCACTTCATCTGTCCATTGTATAAATCTCTGCACCGAACCATGACGGATGGATGATTTCAATTCACTTCATCCGTCCATTGTATAAATCTCTGCACTGAACCATGACGGATGGATGATTTCTATTCACTTCATCCGTCCATTGTATAAATCTCTATACTGTACCGTGATAGATGGATGATTTCAATTCATTTCTACTTAGTATAAAACAAAGTCCCCGATTCTTGGATGTTAAGAGTAAACTCGAGAACCAATGGATGAATTTTGATGCGATTTTCACAATTCTGTAAAGGATATCTCGAGGATGATTTCTGTAGAAAGTAATTTATTTATGATCAAAGGAAGCCGAGCAGTAACTATTTCAGTGGAAATGTCGGAAAAAAAACTGGCGTCCGAGCACTTTGTAAGCTTACCCTGGGCAAACTGTTAAAAATATCTAAATACTATGAGTGTAAGAATTGTTCAGCATGAAAAGTTCTACAAAAAAAAGTCCGCGAGAGCATATGTCTATCTTCAATACATCGCCCACTATAAGTGTTTTTACATTTTAATTTCTTCCAACCATGTCCATTCAACTACTGAGGCGACAGTTTACGAGCTAGCTAAGGGCGAGTCTATCATCCCTGTTACAGCCTAGCTAGCGGGCGAACCTATTGCCCCAGATACAGCCAGCAGCAAAATGTCGAACCGTGATGAGTTAAAAACTTTAGAGAAGAGTGGTTGTGTTTGGAGATTCCCTGGATGTGCAACTCGGATTTCTTCATTTCGCCTGTGAACTTTTCGTTCCGCAAAATTCACAGTCAAGTTAAGATTGGACGGAGGGGGGATTTGTGTTTCATGCACCTCGCCATTCTTAAATTACATCTGACAAGAATTTGTTGCACATGCATCTCCATGATAATATAATTAATAGTCCAGTCAGTGATTTTAACCCATCATGCTGAGACGTAAAACTGATATTGGTCGTTGTTCATTGACATTGGAAACAAGTAGTTCCGTGAAGAACTATACAGCCTATTTTCATATATCCTACTCATGTTAATTGCATCTATCAACATACAAAATTTAAGTTTGAAGGTTGTGATAGATTCGTAGATATTGTGAACCGTCTAAATATTTCAGATGGTCGCCAGGTTGGATTTTATGTACTGTTACATGAATATTATTGTGTACATGTGGTATTCAAACTTCAATCGCATGATTAGAACACAAGAAGTAAAAACGAGATTTAAAAATTTCACACAGCTGCCATCCTGTGGTTATGGAAACAATTGAAATAAAATAGATGCCAGTGGATTAACATTTGTATAAGCATATAACGTGCAAAGTTTCACTGCACTCGTATGGTTAAATCGCCAGAAACGTCCATTTAAATATGCATACATCGCGTCGCCGCCATGTTTGATTTGTGCTCAGCAGGTTACTGAAAGTCCTATAGGTAAACTTATGTTCATAGCTTCTATGAACAAAAAAAATTCAGCTTGATTGCTGTAAAAGATTCGTAGATATTGAGAACCGTCTAAATATTTCCGATGATCGCCATTTTGGATTGTTATATGTATAGGCCATAGAGTTATGTACCATTAAAGGAAAATTATTGCGTAGGTTCATTACTCAAACTTCGATCGCATGATTACGACTCAAGAAATAAAAAGTTGATTTTAAAATTTCGCACAGCCGCCAACTTGAGGATATGTAAACAATTGGACTAAATTAGATGCCAGTAAATTACAATATGTATAATTATTTACTGTACCACATTTCACTGCGCTCAGAGAGTTAAATCACAAGAAAAGTCTATTGAAATGTTTCAAATTCGCTTGCCCGCCATGTTCGTTTTTTACTTTTCAGGTTTTTGAAAGTTACATAGATAAACGTGTACCAGTGCCATTTATTAGCGTACAAAATTTCAGGGTAATATCTGTAATAGTTTCGGAGATATGGAATGCCAGTGAAATATTTCGCACAGCCGCCATTTTGTGGTTATGTAAACAATTGAACTAAATTAGACGCCAGTGCATTACAATGTGTATAAACATTTGCTGTACCAAGTTTCATTACCTTTGGATGGTTAAATCACGAGAAAAGTCTATTTAAAAGTCTCAACGTCGCTTGGCCGCCATGTTGGTTTTGTAGTTACCAGGTTTTTGAAAGTCTCATAGGCGAAGTTATAGCAGTGCCCTTTATCACCGTACACAATTTCAGGGTGATATCTGTAATAGCTTCGGAGATACTGAATGCAGGTGAGATATTTCGCCGCCATGTTGGATTGGTGAGACACAATAAAATTTTAAGGGCACGGTCGAGGTCACCCAGAATGGTGCTTTGAACATACTGAGTTTCTTTGAAATCGCTCCAGCCGTTTAGAAGTTATTAGGGGGGACACACACGCACACACAGACCCCCGGACAAAAGGTGATCTCATAAGCCTATTTTCAAAAATGAAAATAGGCTAAAAAAAAGCGCTTATCATGTGATGCATTCATAACTGTTCCCGGGCGAAACCGGGTCGAGTTGCTAGTGTTGTATAAATCTATGCACCGTACCATGACAGATGAATGATTTCAATTCACTTCATCCGTCCAATGTATAAATCCCTATACCGTACCATGATAGATGGATGATTTCAATTCACGTCACCTGTCCAATATATAAATCTACTAGCTGATCCGGCAGACGTTGTCCTGCCAATAAAACAAAGTGTTGTAACTTTGTTTCTTGAAGTGCTTTCGGATACACAATATTTTTTTCAATTTCTGTTAACTGCCTCTAAACTATCGTAAAATGTATTAACGTATTTAGAAACATTCGTGGGAGCGTGCACAACAACTCACCAAAGTTTCATCGCAATCAAATGAATGGCATATGAACGCATACGGAATTTTGTTGAAAATATTCGTGCGCTGTCATTCACTTGTTGAATCTACTCGTGTGCTACCAACTGAGAAATGGATTTGCTAAGTGAGAAACCTTCACGAAAGTGTACACAACAGCTCATCAAAGTTTCATCGCAATGGATGAATGGTGTATGAACGCATACGGGATTTTGTAGAAACGCTTCACGCTTCATCACTCATCTGTTGCATCTACTCGTGCGTTACCTATTGTAAAATGGATTTACTAAGTCGAACCCTTCCCTGTCGTGTACACAACAACTCATCAAAGATTCTTCGCAGTGGGATGAAAGGCTTATGAACAAATACGGGACTTTGTTTAAACGATTCGCGAGTCGTCACTCATTTGTTGAATCTACTCGTACGCTACCTATTATAAAACGGATTTACTAAGCCCGAAACCTTCCCTGGAGTGTACTCAACGATTCACAAAAGTTTCATCGCAATCGGATGAATGTTATATGAACGCATACGGGCTTTCTTGAAACGATTCGCGTGCCGTCGCTCATTAGTTGAATCTACTGTGCGCTACCTATTGTAAAATGCATATACTAAGTCAGAAACGATTGAAATGATTCGTGTGCCGTCGCTCATTTGTTGAATCTACTCGTGCGCTACTTATTGTAAAATGCATATACTAAGTCAGAAACCTTTCCTAGAGTGTACACAATAAATCACCAACGTTACATCGCAATCAGATGAATGGTATATGAACGCATACGGGAATTTGTTGAAACGATTCACGAGCCATAACTCATTTGTTGAATCTACTCGTGCGCTACCGATTGTAAAATTGATTTACAAAGCCACAAACCTTTCCTGGAGTGTACACAACGTTCGCAAAGTTTCATCGCATTCGGGTGAATGGTATATGAACGCATACGGGACTTTGTTGAAACTCTCCACGTGTCGTCACTCATTTGCTGAATCTTCTCGCGCGTACCTATTGTAAAATGGATTTACTAAGCCTGAAACCTTCCCTGAACTGTACACAACATCTCACCCAAGTTTGATCGCTATTGGACGAATGGTATACGAACGCAAACGGGACTTTGATGAAACACTTCGCGCATCGTCGCTCATTTGTTGAATACGGTATGCTCGTGCGTTACCTATTGTAAAATGGATTTACTAAGCCAGAAACCTTCCCTGGAGTGTACGCAATATCTCACCCAAGTTTCATCGCTATCGGACGAATGGTATTTGAACGCATACGGGACCTTCTTGAAACGCTTCGCGCGTCGTCGCTCATTTGTTGAATCTACTCGTGCGCTATCCATTGTAAAATGGATTTACTAACCCAGAAGCCTTCCCTGTAGTGGACTCAACATCTCATCCATGTTTCGTCGCAATCGGATAAATGGTATATGACGCATACGGGATTTTGTTTAAATGATTCGTGCGCTGTCACTCATTTGTTGAATCTACTCGTGCACTACCAAATGTGAAATGGATTTACTAAGTTAGAAAGCTTCACGTAAGTGTACACAACGACTCATAAAAGTTTCATCGCAATTGATGAATAGTATATGAACGCATACGGGATTTTATTGAAACGCTTCGCGCGTTGTCACTCATTTGTTACATCTACTGTGCGTTACCAATATTGTAAAATGGATTTTCCAAGTTGAATACCTTCCCCAGTGTGTACACAACAACTCATCAAAGTGACATCGGAATCGGATGAATGGCATATGAACGCATACGGGATTTTCATTAAACGATTCGCGTGCCGTCACTCATTTGCTGAATCTACTCATGCGCTACGTATTGTAAAATGGATTTATTAAGCCAGAAACCTTCCTTAGGGTGTACGCAAGATCTCACCCAGGTTTCATCGTAATCGGACGAATGGTATTTGAACGCATACGGGACCTTGTTGAAACGCTTCGCGTGTCGTCGCTCATTTGTTGAATCTACTCGTGCGCAACCTCCTGTGAAATGGATTTACTAAGTTAGAAACCTTCACGTAAGTGTACACAAACCCTCATCAAAGTTTCATCGCAATCGATGAATGGTATTTAAACTTATACGGGATTTTGTGGAAACGCTTCACGCGTCGTCGTTCATTTGTTGAATCTACTCTGCGCTATCTATTGTAAAATGGATTTACTACGCCAGAAACCTTCCCTGGAGTGTACACAATATCTCACCCAACTTTCAATGCTATCCGACGAATGGTATTTGAACGCATACGGGACCTTGTGGAAACGCTTCGCGCGTCGTCGCTCATTTGTTGAATCTACTTGTGCGCAACTTGCTGTGAAATGGATTTACTAAGTTAGAATCCTTCACGTAAGTGTGCACAACAACTCATCAAAGTTTCTTCGCAATCGATGAATGGTGTATGTACTTATACGGGGTTTTGTTGAAACGCTTCGTGCGTCGTCGCTCATTTGTTGAATCTACTCTGCGCTATCTATTGTAAAATGGATTTCCTACGCCAGAAACCTTCCCTGGAGTGCACTCAACATCTCATCCAAGTTTCATCGCAATCGGATCTATGGAATATGAACGCACACGTGACTTTGTTGAAACGCTCTAACGTGCAGAGACAAAGAGAAGAATTCGACATCACCTCCACCTATGGTACAAAACATAACTTTGCGCCCCGGGCGGAGTGTAAGTTATGGCGGTAGTTGTACAGGTTGTGACCAGGTGGCTCTAACGTGCAGAGGCAAACCGTCCAAAGACATCAGCTTTCACCAAGGCCAAGGCTAGTGGTTTCCATGACGACTGTTTTTGACTGTACATTGTGGTTCTAAAATTGTGTGTAAATTGTGTTTCTAAAATTGTGTTCATTCCACCTACCAGGTCGGATTGTGAATCAAAACCATACATGGACCCACACAAATATACATACCAAATCCCATCAAAATCGGTTCAGTCGTTTAGGAGGAGTTCAGTCACATACACACGTGTCGAAGAATTATATATATAAAGATGTACCGTACTCTACCCGTTTAAACCATTTGAGCTGCTTGTCGTATCCGAAGATCAGCTGGATTGCAGAATCTCGAGGTCCCCGGCTCATAAACCTGGAAATCCTACCAACAATAGCTAAATGGGGGGTGCACACTTTCTAAGATCATGTTTTGGTAAAGCAAAATGGGCTGATCAATTAAATATAAACGAAGAGCTCGAGAAACTAACTATTCTCGGTTAAGAGGGCGAAATTAGTGGTTCAATAAAACCTCAAATGCACCAAAACATAATCCTTCTTCATAACTTAAATAAATTATCAAAACGCAGTTACAAAACTAACAAATAAATTTATTAATGAAGTGATAATAAATAAAATTAAATCAACAATATCCCTATAATAATTACATATGATCCGCAAATGATTCTGCGAAAATCCTATAATCAAATTATGAAATTAAATCATCGTCCCACGGACGTTAGAAGTACTCCACTTCTTATAAAAAATAAACAAATTATCAAACAGCTGTTAGCACAACAGCGCTTAAATTTTACTCTTGTTCTCAAGTAATATATGAACAAATATCGGTTTTAATACAGCCAATGTCTTCCCATGACATTTCTACTTACTATTTCAAAACCATCCATTGGTAAAATAATGGAAATTAATTTTATTTTGATCTTCCATAAGATCACCTCTGCACAACAGTAAACAACCTTACTGTATTTAAAGAACGTCGTCACGTTCTTTAAACGTCACTCCTTTTTATGGTTTAAACGTTTAAAATCTTTAAAATAAATTAAACTTTCGTTTAATTGTCAACTAGGGTTCCCAAAATTATTTAATGATTAATAGTAGAAATTATTATTATTAAATAATTTAATTAAAGGCTATTAATATTTCCAAAATATTAATTAAGTTTGTAAAATGTTCGTTATTTAGATGTTTATTAATTATTAGAAATAATTATTAATCATCTTAATACAAATAATAAACCGTATTATTATTATTGTTTTAGGATCAGTTGTTTATCAAGAAAGTTATTCAGTTAACTTTATTATATCGTTAAATTCTCCTAGTTATTAATAATATTATATTTAAATATTGTTAACAAAATGTCTTATGTTATTTACATCATTCGTGATGATTCTCAATCATCCAACCTTCCTTCTCTTGTCAACTACTGGCAATCCAAAATTTTTATGCTCTTAAATAAAGTGTCATTATTACAAATTCATATCGTATTGTTATCATCATAATAAAGTTGTTTCGTTTCATAATTGGGCATACATACATAGCCGAACGGTTAAGTTAAGCTTATATAATTGATGTCTTATCCTTGATAATAGCTTAATAATAATTAACAACATGGTTACTTTCAATCCGTTTCCCAAATATTTTCCGCCAATAGAACTAATCAATTCAACTGAGAGTCGTTTTACAATAATACTGGACAACTAAGGTCGTACTTAATTCTTTACTGTAATATATTTACTTATAATTTCCAAATAAACGCTCACAACGCGTATAATGACCTTCCCTTCTCTGATATACTGAACAAATATCCACAGAATACTTAAACAACAACTTCTCTCAATTACATAGGTAAATTCCGTATAACATTTTCCTCAGCTTGTTATCAAACAAATATAGCTGCTATAATTCTTCACTTCGATCTCTTAATACAGTATTCTGCCATAACAACTTATTTAAATTGCATATAATGCCTTGTTTTCATGATATATTTATATATAATAATTACAGCGTATAACTCTATCAGATGTTGTGATAATACATAATAGTCGACTCTAATAAACAGTGATGACGTAATGGTTTACTAGTATAAGTTACTCTAGATTTCAAATAATTGTTGTTAACATTTAATAAATATAAACATTCGTTACTTCTCTCTGGTCTTTCCAAAATATTGCGTTAATGCAATTAAAAGTCAATAACAATCTCCAAGAGTGTTGCAAAAATTTCGTAGAATACTCAAATGTGTTGATTTGTCTGAGCAGATAAGATCTCTCAAATAAAATAATTTATCCACTGATAAATTATTATTAATAATGACTGGCTAAAGTGGAATGTCCAAATAATGTTTCATATTTCCACCAATTCAAATTGTTTGAATAAATAATTACTTGAGCAGAGTCAGACTCGAAAATAACTATAAAATCTTGGAAATGTCCAAATAATAATTCATTTCCAAATAAATATCCCTTTTCAAAGTGTAAGTTGCTTGGGTAAATTAATATCATTTTCTAAGATGGTGAATAAAATTCAATAAAATTCGATAAAATTCCAATAAAATTCCAATAATATTCCAATAAAATTCAATAAACATCAATAAAATTGAATAAAATTCAATAAAATTCCCAAAGATACGTGGATCGAAATAAATTCAAAAAATCGAAATTATTTATAAAATGAGCTTAAATCTCAAAACCTATAATTCAAAAATCCCAATGTTAATCTCCGAAAATCTCACTAAAAGAAAGTTAATATTTAAATATCCAACGTTGAAAAATAATGTCTGGGCTTAAACTATTTCACACACAACAAAATAATTTAGCGTTGAAATGGTGCCATGCTCTCTGATATTCTACTCTACAACTAACTACAAAAAAAAGAACCAACAGCTACTAACGAGGATTTCTGTCTCTACATCTTGTAGAAGAAGTGTGGAGAGAATTACTGTCGACACCAGTAATTCCACATTTAATAATCTTCATCCTCTTTCTTCGGAAGACTGCCTTGTCACGACTCGAACCCTGATCTCTGATCGTTAATCTCCCTGGCTGGCTTCGAACACGGACCTCACCTCGATCAGCGATACCGCAAGAACCTCCCAGTCTCGAAGAATGATGAACGGCTTCGTTTCGGGTTTGATAGTATCTAGCCATGACGCGATAATCAATTTCCTTCTCGTAATGGTGGATTGTAGCTATGCGATCGTTACACCACATCTTATAATTTTAAGATTAATGTCGGTTGCCTGATATTCTTGACTGACAATGTAACATCACGTTCCCTGCGCATAACTTGGCTTAGTTCATGATCACAAATGCGCTAAACACAATGTTAACTATTCCCCTTAACGCTTGCATGTCGAACATTTCGATAAAAACTTGTCACTAAACAGAGACTTGCTATAAATGAGTGCTGCTGTCCTTCAAATGTATTGGCACAGGCATATAACGGGCCATCCCCTTCACGCCTGTAAAGCTGGCACGCACTGAGTGAAACGTGCTTATATCATGCGAATGCTTTCAACAAAGAAAACTATCTTATTCTTTCAAATGTCGTCTTGAAACATTCACGAAATGTACACACGATGTTTATCTTAAGTTTAATCAAACTCTCGATACTAGTTTCACACGAGAACTGATATTATGACGATATTCTGTTTCCCACATCTTCAGCGGACTTCTCGTGATAATTTTTGACCGACGGAACTGTCCTCCTCGCCGACAAACTATGTTCGCGTGAGACCCCTATCTTACACACGCTAGTTTCAGGAACTCAAGTGTCGCAGGTCCGTTCCTCTTGCCGCTTCAACACAAAAGACCTCGATCTGATGCGCGTCCCCACGCTTCTCAAAACCAATCGACTGGCGCGTCATGAGAAAGAGTGGTAAACCATTCATTACTTATATCCTTTTTACAGGATTATCAAACTTCCGTATCAGGGTAACTATCATAAATCCTTTTAATTTAGATCCTTTCTCAATAGTTTTAAATGTGCAGATTCTCTCTTCTTTAATAAATGGCAGTTTATAAATCGACGAAGCTTCTCATCAAGCGCGCTCATTTCTCCTTCCTTCTCTGTTTCTAGAAATTGGATTAGCCAATCAACGCATTTCTCTTCGAACTCTGCGAGTTGCTATGAGCGGCCGAGCGAAAATACTACGCAGCATTGCCCAACGGCGGCTTCCTTCGCCATTTTGTTGTCGTCAAACACAATCTGAAGCTTCCTCTCATAATAAAATTTTAAAAATATCGTAATTCCTCCAAAAATACTGCAATCTTCTCCAAACTTCACCAAAACGTCCTAAATAGCATCCTGTCCATCCTGAATCATTTAGAATTCGAGTTCATTTTCCCCTTAACGCTTGAATCAAAGCGTGACCAATGCTTTTATTCGGGTTCCATAAAACAATTCTTGAAATAGAATTCTAAATTCATTTGTTAATCCAATCTCTCATAAAACTTCTTCAGATTCTTAGCATTGAATCTTCCCACAGAATTATCGCTATCAATCTCCAAAATTTCATAACAGTTGTTTCCAAAAACAGTGCCCACTCTAAATGGACCCATGTATACGATCGAAAATTTCGTGTATATCTTCTGAGCTACATCAGCTTTCGTTGGTTTCCTTATCAGGACTAAATTTCCGACGTTAAATGGTGCACTGAATCGCTTTCCCCGAATTCGCTTCATACGTTTGTCTGCTGCCTTCCTTACATTATCCTTGGCTTTCTCGATCCTTTCTCTTCTCGGAATGTCTGGATCTTTAGGTATGGAATCAAACAAATTCTTCCAAGGCCTTTCTGGCTTCCTATCAAAGTGGAACATCAGCGGAACATCTGCTGAACTCTCGTGAAACGTAGTGTTAAGGCATTCTTCAATGATGGGAACGAATCTAACTCAACTTCGATGATCATTAGGACAAAAAAATCCTACAGAATTTTGCAAATTCTGACATAATTCTTTCACTGGGATTCGTCTCCGGACATCGCACACTAGAAAATATATGCTTGATGTCTAGCCTTTCCATGGCTTCCTGAAACTCCATAGACGTAAACTGAGGCCCATGGTCAGTTAAAATAAATTCCGGCTTTCCTGCCTTCGGAATTATTGATTTCTCAATCCTATTCAAAACTTGCCTTGTCGTAGCTTTCTGGATCGGATCCAATGATACCAATTTTGAAAATACGTATATCGTTACTAATACAAACTGATTTCCTCTATGTCCCTTGGGACACGGACCAAAAATGTCACAGGCGAAAAGTTCAAGGGGTTTAGATGGAATAATGGACCTAGGTCTTTCCTTAAGAAGCTCCGATGTATATTTCCCTTTCTGACATTTTTCACAAGTTCGAATGATCTCAGCCACTGAATTCCTCATCTTCTTCCAATAAAACATTTCCTGTAATGTATTGACAGTCTTATCCAAACCACCGTGGCCTATACAGTGGTGCGTCAACCAAACCAAAGGTTTTACTAAATTGGAAGGAACCATAACTCTAACTTTTGTCTTCTCCTTATCGACATACTTGCAAACAATGTCTCCTGATAAAACACATCGATTCGAGCGTCTACGGACATTCTCATAGTCTGGATCAGCATTATCCATATAACCTTTCAAAAAACGATACATGATCCTTATTGGAGTGCATCTTTTCTGTGATACATTGATCCTCTCAAGTTTCACCAAAGTCTCCTGATCTTTCGGCTCCAATTGTATCGCATTTATCTGGATATTCTCTACAGGATTGAGCGATAAGGCATCAGCTAAAAGGTTATCCTTGCCAGGTTGATGGATTATGGTCGCATTAAACTGCTGAACAAACAAAGTCCATCTTGTTAATCGATCTCTGGATAAATCCGACTGCATCATGAACTGGAGAGCTTTATGGTCAGTTAGAATGACAATTTGATGTCCCAGCAGGACTTTCTTCCATTGCTGCAACGCCGTTACAAAAGCTAGCGCCTCCAACTCAGTGGTAAAATAATTTTCCTCGTGTTTCCTCAATTTCCTACTGCAAAATCCAATATAATGCTTATTTCAACTCTCATCCTTCTGATATAACACAGCACTGATTCCCACTCTCGACGCATCCGATTCTAAATAGAATATACGGTCGAACTCTGGATACTCCAATTTAATATTATTTCTGAGCATTTCCTTTGCTTTTTCAAATGCCTCTTCTGCTGCGGGACCCCATTTCCATCTATTATTCTTCTTAAGAAGGTCATACAATGGTGCCATGACCTCTGAGTATCGGCTACAGTGATTACTCAAGAATTGGCACATGCCTACAAATTCTCGGACTTGTTTCACTTTAGTAGGTCTTGGGAATCGAACAATAGCTTCTACTTTCTTCTCATTCGGATGGTAGCCAAACTGATCAATGGTGTGACCCAAGAAATCTATCCTTTCCTTCAAAAAGTGGCACTTGCCAAAATTTACTTTAATATTTGCTTCTCTCAAATCCAAAAACAATTTCTTTAAATGTTCCAAATGTTCCATTACATTCTCAGATGAAATGATGAGATCATCAATATAACATATTGTGTTTTCCTTCACCTCGTCACTAAGCTTACTGTCCAAAGCTCTTATCAAAGCTGGTCCACTGTTGACAATACCGAAAGGTAATCTCAAAAATACATAGCTCGATTGGTCGAATAAAAACCCGGTATACTGTCTACTATCTTCTGTGAGTTCTATCTGATAAAAGGAGGCTGTGAGATCCAGTACGCTGAAACATGACTTTCCTTTAAATCTTCTTAATAAATCTCGAATCCTCGGTGGTCTATCTGTCTCCGGCAAAACAATGCATTGATACTTCTTGCATCGAGGCATAAACGTAATTGTCCATTGCTTTTCTTCACAACAGTTATAGGATTAATGTAGGATGATGCTTGCTTTCTAATTATTCCATCCTCTTCCATTTTTCTAATAATTCCTTTCACTTCCTCGTAATATTTTTCAGGAATAGGGTATATCTTTTTCTGGTAAGGCGTTTCATTGGTCAATCGAATACGATACTGGAAATCTTTAATTAGACCTGGTTTCTCATCAAAAATGTCTTTGAATTCAATTATCAAATCTTCAAATTCTTCTTGGATTTCTTCGAACCCTTCAATCGCTTGAGTATAATATTCTCTTTCTCCTTCCACTTTATTCACAATATTCTCTAAAACATCCTCTCTATAATCTGTATCTAGATCTGTACTCATTTCCTGTTCTTCCAAATTCTCCGCTTCCAAATTATTCTCGCAAAATCTCATCACTCGATTCTTCAAATCGATAACTGCTCCTACTTTTCCAATAAAATCTATTCCCAGAATCATATCAAAATTGATTTTCTGTACCACAATAAAGACGTGTTCATATCCTTTCTCATTGATCTTGAAATTTAACAATACTTGTACTTTACATTTGACCGTCTTATCCTGAAAGATACCCCTCACCTTTACCGCCGAAGCTGGCAAAATCGTCATACTGTTGCCTTTCAAAAGCCTCAAATAACATTCCTCGGACAAAATCGAAACTACTGCCCCAGTATCAACCAAAGATCTGCATTTCTCCTCTTCCACATGAATATTGATAATGGGTAATTCTGTTTTCCTTTCCTCTCTTATAATTTCTTCCTCAAAGAGTAAGTCTTCGTCGGTGACCTGGTAAATCTCATTAATCGTGACATTGTGATATGACAAGTGACCTTCATTTAATTGCGCTTCGTGATTGGAGTTTTTTTTTTTTTTTTTTTTGTTCAGGGGCTGTTTCTTCAGCTCTTCCCTGTTGACTAGTGCCTGGTTTAGGGTCAACTTCACTCCTGTTGTTATTTCTGGAATCTCGAGTTGTATTTCCCGGGTTAGCGTTTCTAATGTACTCCTGACCTTCACGATACCTCTCATTATACTGTTGTCTAGAGAATACATCATCGTTATAGTTTTTATAGCGGCTATAACCTCTATTGTTTCGATTATTCTGATCATTTCGTTGGTTGGAGTTGTAGTTCCTATAATTGTTGTTATTATAGTTATTGTTATTGCGGAAATAACCTGTCCTTCTGTTATTCTCTCCATTTCTACGTTCCTCTTGCTGGTAAGGTCTACCTTCTCTGAATCGGCGGTACCTTGGTTCATACCTTCTATCTCTAAAGTAATTGTTCCTATCAGGACCTGATCTATTTTGAACTTGATTCGTTACTTCTTCCGTTTGTTGGGTCTGATCAATCACTATCGTATTCACCTCTCTACTATCCTGCCTGTTTCTAGGAATTACATTAGGCATGGAGCTTGTGTAGTCAAGTCTAGGAAGTAATTCATCCATCTTGACAAGATCATTGACTCCTGACGATATTAAATTACGTCTGACATCGACCGGAAGTTGCCTAGAAATAGCTTCTATCAATTCTGTTTGTGTCAAAAGGGGTTGAATGTAACGTAGTTTCGCTAGCTGCATGTTAAAGAAGTCAGCGTAGTTAGTTGGGAGAGTACCTAAGTATTTCTTAGAGTAAACCTCCGCTCTCAAATCTTGCTGCCTTTCCACACTCCAATATCTTTTGATTAGGGCTTCGGCAAATTCCTCAAAGTCTCCGAACATATACCTGAATGCACGATACCACTCCAAAGGTGATCCCTCGAGATAGCGTTCCACGATACGCATTTCTCTATCTTAAGATATATGATTTTCATAAAAATAATCACGGAGATGCCTAACGAACTCAATTGGTGTAAGACCATCTTTATCATTAAATTTTCGTGGTTTTTCTTCAAAATTTCTAATGACAGTGTCATTAGATGCTCTGTTCGAAGGGTATACCTGTCTTAAATTTCCTACCCCTAAATCATTCTCTCTTACATCTAGATCTTGTTGCATTGAAAGTCCTATCGGAGTTTGTTTCGTTCTAACATCTCTAATTTCATCTCCTAATCGTGTCATCCTAGCTTGATCTGTTTCCTTTACTTCGTTTTCGGTCTCGACCTGATTTCCTATGCATTCCTGAATCTCTTTCCTAAGTTCGTCCTTTAATGAAATCTTAATAGCTTCTGCCGTTAATGCATCGCCTAAGTTAATATTTTGAATGCCCCTTTTAATTTCCTCAAACTCAATTAACCTCCTTTCCCTATCGACCGTCAAGTCATTATCCATTCGATTCACTTTATCTCCTAAAGACTTGATTTCATTCATTTCTCTGTCGAGATCTGCTCTAACTCCTGACATATCATCACTTTGAGTTTTCTGTAAAGATTGATTCTTTTAATTAAATCCTCCCTTGCATCAGAAACATCCTTGTTTAATCTAGCTTCAGTTGAAACTATCTTGGTTTCCATATCACGTTTGATGCTTGAAACATGATCGGAACTGAGTTTCTTCCAATCATCTTTCAATGCTTCCAAACTTTTTTTGACAATATTTTCCACATCTACATCAATTCCATCTTTCAACAATTTACTGTGATCCTGTACTTGTGTTTTCAAACTGTCAACAACTGTTTTAAGTTCTGTTAACCTCATGTTAGTTTGTGATGTGTTTCCCTCAGCTTGTTGTTTATTGAATTCCCATTCCTTTCTGATTTCAGTCTGGAAATTCTCATTACTCGTTTCTAATTCTTTAAACTTGTGTTGCATGTTGGACTCAATTACACCTAATCTAGATTGAACTTGTTCTGTGTTAGACTCTATTGTGCTTAATCTAGATTGAACTTGTTCTGTGTTAGACTCTACACTACCTAGTCTAGTTTGTACATCGATGGTGTTGTTCTGAATTTTAATAACTCTTTCTTTGAGTAATATGGCCTCATCTTGAGCTTTTCTAACATTATCCTGTATCTTGTCAACATTATCCTGTATCTTGTCAACATTATCCTGTATCTTGTCGACTGGGTTTGTGACTTGTGTAGAACTAACTTGCAATTTAGTAACATCGCTACTAACGGAAGTAGCACTACTTTGTAATTTCTCCCAAGACTCTTGTAATTCACCTAGATCTTGTTTAATACTGTCTTTAACACTTTCCTTTACAGTGTCAGCAATGTTTTCTACTATAGAGTCCCTAACGCTTTCTTTAACAGCATCTACCTCTGTTTTAACGCTTTCAATTACAGATTCTTTAATAGTGTCCCTATTCTATTCTGCTTCTTCCCTAACAGACTTAAATTTCTTTTCAGCGTCCTCTTTAACACTTTTAAAACCTTTCTGGGTGTACGTGCGAACACCTTCCACATCTTTTGTCAGATTGTCCATCTTATTTTGGACATCTGAAAACATCTTATATACCTCTTCAATCTTCATTGTCATTGCAACAATTACAAATATTTCAACTGCTACGGGAACATGATATACACTGCAGAACTAGAATACCATAGAGCAACCATTTTCAACTTAATATTTGGGAATTTTATTGTTTACCAGACTTATGCTAATCCCTAGAGTAATTCTTTTAATAATTCACTTAAATTATGAAGTCCTAATTCTATTATTATTAATTAATTTTAATCCTTTACGTTACATGACTGTGACTGAAATGTCAACAACCGGATTATCAAACCATCAGATTTAGATTATAAGTCAGCTTTCTGTTTCTCGACTTATTCTTCCTTACACAGGATTTCTTTCAATCTAATCTTCCAAAATTAAAACAATTGCACCCAATCACGCCCAATTAAGCCTCAACAAGCCTAATCGTGCCTGACATCACGAAATACGTCGCTACGAACCACAATTCGAGCCTAGACGTTGGGCTGCCATTTAATGTGTACCCGTTTAAACCATTTGAGCTGCTTGTCGTATCCGAAGATCAGCTGGATTGCAGAATCTTGAGGTCCCCGGCTCATAAACCAGGAAATCCTACCAACAATAGCTAAATGGGGGGTGCACACTTTCTAAGATCATGTTTTGGTAAAGCAAAATGGGTGGATCAACTAAATATAAACGAAGAGCTCGAGAAACTAACTATTCTCGGTTAAGTGGGCGAAATTAGTGGTTCAATAAAACCTCAAATGCACCAAAACTTAATCCATCTTCATAACTTAAATAAATTATCAAAACGCAGTTACAAAACTAACAAATAAATTTATTAATGAAGTGATAATAAATAAAATTAAATCAACAATATCCCTATAATAATTACATATGATCCGCAAATGATTCTGCGAAAATCCTATAATCAAATTATGAAATTAAATCATCGTCCCACGGACGTTAGAAGTACTCCACTTCTTATAAAAAATAAACAAATTATCAAACAGCTGTTAGCACAACAGCGCTTAAATTTTACTCTTGTTCTCAAGTAATATATGAACAAATATCGGTTTTAATACAGCCAATGTCTTCCCATGACATTTCTACTTACTATTTCAAAACCATCCATTGGTAAAATAATGGAAATTAATTTTATTTTGATCTTCCATAAGATCACCTCTGCACAACAGTAAACAACCTTACTGTATTTAAAGAACGTCGTCACGTTCTTTAAACGTCACTCCTTTTTATGGTTTAAACGTTTAAAATCTTTAAAATAAATTAAACTTTCGTTTAATTGTCAACTAGGGTTCCCAAAATTATTTAATGATTAATAGTAGAAATTATTATTATTAAATAATTTAATTAAAGGCTATTAATATTTCCAAAATATTAATTAAGTTTGTAAAATGTTCGTTATTTAGATGTTTATTAATTATTAGAAATAATTATTAATCATCTTAATACAAATAATAAACCGTATTATTATTATTGTTTTAGGATCAGTTGTTTATCAAGAAAGTTATTCAGTTAACTTTATTATATCGTTAAATTCACCTAGTTATTAATAATATTATATTTAAATATTGTTAACAAAATGTCTTATGTTATTTACATCATTCGTGATGATTCTCAATCATCCAACCTGCCTTCTTTTGTTAACTACTGACAATCCAAAATTTTTATGCTCTTAAATAAAGTGTCACTATTACAAATTCATATCGTATTGTTATCATCATAATAAAGTTGTTTCGTTTCATAATTGGGCATACATACATAGCCGAACGGTTAAGTTAAGCTTATATAATTGATGTCTTATCCTTGATAATATCTTAATAATAATTAACAACATGGTTACTTTCAATCCGTTTCCCAAATATTTTCCGCCAATAGAACTAATCAATTCAACTGAGAGTCGTTTTACAATAATACTGGTCAACTAAGGTCTTACTTAATTCTTTACTGTAATATATTTACTTATAATTTCCAAATAAACGCTCACAACGCGTATAATGACCTTCCCTTCTCTGATATACTGAACAAATATCCACAGAATACGTAAACAACAACTTCTCTCAATTACATAGGTAAATTCCGTATAACATTTTCCTCAGCTTGTTATCAAACAAATATAGCTGCTATAATTCTTCACTTCGATCTCTTAATACAGTATTCTGCCATAACAACTTATTTAAATTGCATATAATGCCTTGTTTTCATGATATATTTATATATAATAATTACAGCGTATAACTCTATCAGATGTTGTGATAATACATAATAGTCGACTCTAATAAACAGTGATGACGTAATGGTTTACTAGTATAAGTTACTCTAGATTTCAAATAATTGTTGTTAACATTTAATAAATATAAACATTCGTTACTTCTCTCTGGTCTTTCCAAAATATTGCGTTAATGCAATCAAAAGTCAATAACAATCTCCAAGAGTGTTGCAAAAATTTCGTAGAATACTCAAATGTGTTGATTTGTCTGAGCAGATAAGATCTCTCAAATAAAATAATTTATCCACTGATAAATTATTATTAATAATGACAGGCTAAAGTGGAATGTCCAAATAATGTTTCATCCTTCCACCAATTCAAATTGTTTGAATAAATAATTACTTGAGCAGAGTCAGACTCGAAGATAACTATAAAATCTTGGAAATGTCCAAATAATAATTCATTTCCAAATAAATATCCCTTTTCAAAGTGTAAGTTGCTTGGGTAAATTAATATCATTTTCTAAGATGGTGAATAAAATTCAATAAAATTCGATAAAATTCCAATAAAATTCCAATAATATTCCAATAAAATTCAATAAACATCAATAAAATTGAATAAAATTCAATAAAATTCCCAAAGATACGTGGGTCGAAATAAATTCAAAAAAATCGAAATTATTTATAAAATGAGCTTAAATCTCAAAACCTATAATTCAAAAATCCCAATGTTAATCTCCGAAAATCTCACTAAAAGAAAGTTAATATTTAAATATCCAACGTTGAAAAATAATGTCTGGGCTTAAACTATTTCACACACAACAAAATAATTTAGCGTTGAAATGGTGCCATGCTCTCTGATATTCTACTCTACAACTAACTACAAAAAAAGAACCAACAGCTACTAACGAGGATTTCTGTCTCTTCATCTTGTAGAAGAAGTGTGGAGAGAATTACTGTCGACACCAGTAATTCCACATTTAATAATCTTCATCCTCTTTCTTCGGAAGACTGCCTTGTCACGACTCGAACCCTGATCTCTGATCGTTAATCTCCCTGGCTGGCTTCGAACACGGACCTCACCTCGATCAGCGATACCGCAAGAACCTCCCAGTCTCGAAGAATGATGAACTGCTTCGTTTCGGGTTTGATAGTATCTAGCCATGACGCGATAATCAATTTCCATCTCGTAATGTTGGATTGTAGCTATGCGATCGTTACACCACATCTTATAATTTTAAGATTAATGTCGGTTGCCTGATATTCTAGACTGACAATGTAACATCACGTTCCCTGCGCATAACTTGGCTTAGTTCATGATCAAAAATGCGCTAAACACAATGTTAACTATTCCCCTTAACGCTTGCATGTCGAACATTTCGATAAAAAGCTTGTCACTAAACAGAGACTTGCTATAAATGAGTGCTGCTGTCCTTCAAATGTATTGGCACAGGCATATAACGGGCCATCCCCTTCACGCCTGTAAAGCTGGCACGCACTGAGTGAAACGTGCTTATATCATGCGAATGCTTTCAACAAAGAAAACTATCTTATTCTTTCAAATGTCGTCTTGAAACATTCACGAAATGTACACACGATGTTTCTCTTAAGTTTAATCAAACTCTCGATACTAGTTTCACACGAGAACTGATATTATGACGATATTCTGTTTCCCACATCTTCAGCGGACTTCTCGTGATAATTTTTGACCGACGGAACTGTCCTCCTCGCCGACAAACTATGTTCGCGTGAGACCCCTATCTTACACACGCTAGTTTCAGGAACTCAAGTGTCGCAGGTCCGTTCCTCTTGCCGCTTCAACACAAAAGACCTCGATCTGATGCGCGTCCCCACGCTTCTCAAAACCAATCGACTGGCGCGTCATGAGAAAGAGTGGTAAACCATTCATTACTTATATCCTTTTTACAGGATTATCAAACTTCCGTCTCAGGGTAGCTATCATAAATCCTTTTAATTTAGATCCTTTCTCAATAGTTTTAAATGTGCAGATTCTCTCTTCTTTAATAAATGGCAGTTTATAAATCGACGAAGCTTCTCATCAAGCGCGCTCATTTCTCCATCCTTCTCTGTTTCTAGAAATTGGATTAGCCAATCAACGCATTTCTCTTCAAACTCTGCGAGTTGCTATGAGCGGCCGAGAGAAAATACTACGCAGCATTGCCCAACGGCGGCTTCCTTCGCCATTTTGTTGTCGTCAAACACAATCTGAAGCTTCCTCTCATAATAAAATTTTAAAAATATCGTAATTCCTCCAAAAATACTGCAATCTTCTCCAAACTTCACCAAAACGTCCTAAATAGCATCCTGTCCATCCTGAATCATTTAGAATTCGAGTTCAGTACCTTGACAGATGGATAGTTATCGCCGCAGATCAATATAAAATAATGAACGAGAAACTTGAAATTCACAGAGGTTTTCAATACTATTGATGGCTGTGTGTTGATAATGTATTGCATTTGGTTCAACTAGTTCATTCATTGGAATCATCCTAAACCGTATTTGCCTATGATCATATGAAAAAATAGATTGGGAGTTCGACTTTTTTCCGTGTTTGTCTAATACATTCTCGTACATTCTAAACGGCTAGAGCAATTTCAATGAACCGGACCGCACCTTTCAAATTTTAATAAGTTTGACTAATCCAACATGGCGGTTGCGCGAAATATTTCACAGGCATTCTACATCTCCAAAACTGTTCCTGATATCACCCTGAAATTTTGTATGGTAATAGAAAATACTATGGTTCGTTCCGATATGTGACACTTTGAAACCTGTGAAGTACAAAACCAACATGGTGGCCAACCAAAGTTAAATATTTAAATGACATTTTCTCACGATTTAGTCATCCGAGCGCAGTGAAACTTGCTACGTTAAATTTTGAGATAAGATCTAATTTAATTCAATTGTTGTCATAAGCTCAAGATGGCGGCTGTAGAAAATTTCAAAATTATGTTTTTGTTTTGTGTGCCCTAATCATGCGATCCAAGTGAACGTTTTCGTAATGAACCTACACAATAATCTTCATCTAATTTTATTTAACTCTATGGCCTGCATATAGAATAATCCAACATGGTGACTATCGGAAATATTTAGACGGTTCTCAATATCTACAAATCTCTCACAGCAATCAAACTCAAATTTTGTATGTTGATACAGGCTATAGACTTAAGTTTACCTATGGGACTTTTAATAGCCTGATGAGCACAAAACCAACATGGAGACGTGATATTTCAATATTTATATGGATTTTTCTCGCGACTCAATATTCCGGCGCAGTGAAACTTACCACGGTAAATCTTCATACATGAAGAGAAGATTCGTATGATGTGCAACATCAGTACTCAATTCCTTAGCGTTAAAAGTCTCATCGTGTAAATTTGGACTCATATTTTCCAGTGCTGGAAGTGTGTTACTTTTTCTATGATTTTACTGTAGATAATGTTTAATGTTATAGCTTGTTGATAAACATTTGGTGTAGTGATTATGAATTTTTGATTTGGTCAATACTTTTTTAGTCATTCGGTTACTTTTCAATTGTTTTACTACCTTCTTTTACTTTATTGCTTTCATTTTGCTTCACAATTTTTGGATAGTAAACGTTCATATATGTGAAAAATTTCCATTCGATTGGTCTCGTGGTTCCTGAGAAACAAGGTACATAACTTAGAAAATTTAAAGTTTTGATAAAAATCAAGTTTAAGATTCACTCTAGCAGAAGACCTCACTGTTTCACCCCTTAAAACACCAACATCAACAACAACAATGAAGTTTCACTGACAGTCTTTGTTAAAATATGTTGTCTATATATTGGCTATTAGTAGGCTATATAAGAAGTTAATAAATTAACGGTACTAATATGCCTACTATTTAACAGGCATAACAACTATTTTTCGGCACACACACCCTTAAAATACAAGTAGCCTAATGACTTCAAAAATTCTTCGTAAATCATTGTGGTATAGATTGCTGTAATCAGGAAAGATGGAAGAATGTTTCGAGCGTAAAAGTGAAAATTAGTACTTTTGGTGGTTTAGCATGCACTAGGGATGGAGACCAAATAGTCAATGTGCTAATAGATGGTGAAAAAATATCCCAAGTAAAGGATTTCAAATATCTGAGGAGCTTGATCACATCAAATGGAAAGTGTACGAGAGAAGTAAATGCTCGAATCGCACAGGCAAAGGAAGCCTTCTCAAAAAAGAAGTCTTGACTAACATCCAAGACTGTTAACTTAGAGGTGCGAAAACACTTCGTGTAAAGTTTTGTGTGGACTGTTATTGCAAGTTATGGCTCTGAAACATGGACTCTGCTACAAGCAGATGCATCAAAATTTAGGACATTCGAGATGAGGTGTTGGCGACGACTACAAGAGATACCTTGCACTGATATAGTCACGAATGAGAATATTCTCAAAAGAGCAAAGGAGACACGTACCTTGGTTGAATCCTTAAAACAGTAGAAGGAATAGTTTTGTTGGCCGTTTGATTCGTCATTCTGACTGGTGTACCACACTCTTCAAAGGGAAGCTAGAAGGAAAGAGGAATCGAGGAAGATCAAGGACTCAATTTATAGACAGAATTAAAGGCAAGCACACTTATTGCCATTTGAAACTACAGGCCAGTGAAAGAAGACGTTTTGGGAGACACGCATGCTACCCACCAACCTAGCGGTTGAGAGAAGAAGAAGAAGAAGAAGAAGACGAAGCTTAAAATTACCATCACAGGTGTGTTCCTTGCAATCTTACTACATGTATGTAATGTTTTACGTTCTCGATGTTCCCGTGACTCGCCGACAACTTCATGAAGCGTAGCTCACCTCAGTGATCCGTAACAGACGAGAATTGGCGTAGAGAGACAAGGGCCACGTGGAGCTCACCTCTGTATGCACGCATCAATTTTGAAGGCAGTGAAAGCATATGATCCGTAACGGAGGGGAATCGGCACAGAGGGACAAGGACCACGTGGAACCTTTGCACGCTTCAATTAAAAGCAGTGAAATCATGTTGTCCCTAGCGTACGAGAAGTGGTGCGGAGAGACAAAGGCCACGCAGAGAGCTCTCATCTGCCACGATAGCTCTACTTAACTGTTTAAAGTTTAAACTTGCATACGTACATTGTAGTCCTGGCCACGTGCGTATCGTGGATGGTGGAGACCCACTACGCTGAGTGACGGGTCTTAAAAATGAAGCGTACAGGGGGGGGGGGGGGGATCAGGTCCACTAATTGTGAAAGAAGACGTATTATTACAAGTAGCTAATAGGTATGCGACTGTATCTTCATCTTACTTACTTGACTTAGCCTACTGTATATCCGTTAGTTCCCGTTGGACAAAGAAATGACACAACGCAGCTACTCCTCTCTGACCCACGAACGAGGCAGCACTTTGCCCAGAATGGGGTCCAGTGGAAATTCATAGCACCACGGACGGTTTGGTGGGGAGGCTGGTGGGATAGAATGGTGTGGACGACTAAGAGATGCCTAAGAAAAGTCCTGGGAAATGGTCTAATTAACTAGGAGGCTCTCAGAACTATATTGGTGAAAATAGAAACCAACATTAACTCACGGCCTATAATCCAAAATGGCTCTGAGATACTGAACCCGAGTCATTTCCTGACTGGTACACGGCTGACTACTCTGCCCTGGGTCTCCGAACCTACGATCTGAATAGACCTGAGGAAGGAGATGAGACTTAGGAAGAAACCTCATGAGACAGAGGAATGGCGGACACAACTGGAATTTTACTATATAAGTTGTTGTTTTAAGGGACGGAACTACGAGGTCATCTGCTTACAATATAATTCGTGATTTTAAAAGAGGATGATGGGTGGGCTATAGAGAGCGGAGGAGAAAACATCTATTACCACAGCATTTCCACAATTATTATTCATCATTTCAAAAGGTAGGTTGGTTGGTTGGTTCCTCAGTTTAGGGTCTGCGATAACACGGTCATGTAGCCCCGTGTACTTTGGGTGTGTGTAGAATCTGTCTGATAACCTGTGTTAATTGTGATGACTGTATTAGTGTGTGTTATCTGTTTTCAATTCAAGTAAGGACTGCAGACATTGAATTTTTTCAACTAGTTTGTACTTTTGCCACCAAACGCCACCGTCAACGACTACTAGTTCAGAACTTGATTACCTGATGCCACCGCAGTCGGCTCTTGGCGACGAACGTCGGAACCTAAGAGCGTTTGTCAAATGTTTAACCTCTATGTAATTTAGCTTCACACAGGTGTAATTAGTGGAAGGTTCTTTAACATGCCACAATTCTATGACAAGGGACCTCCGGCTTTACTTCCCCTCCGAAGGAAGGCATATTGAGGGACTTTTTACGCTCTTAAAAAATCCGACGTCTTCGGTCGGGTTTGAACCCGCGATCTTGGGCATAGAAGCTCAGCATGCTACCAACTACGCCACCGAAGCCGCTAAGAAAAGGTATTTCAGCTAATTTAAGTAGTCTTGTAGAAGGTTCACCACTCTTGAACTGTTACCAGTGGTTTTACGTGAGTTCTCATTTCTACACCAGGATAATGCCGTGATAGTATCTAAATTTAGACCACTGCCACCCCCTACCAAAATTCCATCACCTACAGCCATTAAAATGACGCTGGTTATCAGGTAGACTCCACACGCGCTAAAGTACTCGGGGCTGCATGATCACGATATCGCAAAGCCCTTGAATGAATCATCAACAATTCAACAACTCTCAATTCTGTTCCAACACTTAGACCACCTAGTTTCGCAGAATTGGCTGCCACCCCAGAGATCCCAGGTTCGATTCCCGCCTCTACTAAGAATTCAGAAGGCTTGGTATGGTCTGGTACAGGGTCACACAGCCTCATGATGCTAAATGGGAACCTGCCGGATGCTGTGATAGAAGGAGTTGAATTGAACTGACTACCCTGCCACACGTAAACTCCGGCTCGGGACGTCAGGTTAGTGATACCTTGACACAGCCAGGAACTCTAATCGGATCACCTACGTCCCTGTGTGTATGTACTCTTTAATCTTTTGACCCAACTCTTGGCTGGAATCATGTTTGTATAATAAGTCATGTAAACATTTTTACATGTGTCATTTTCGTTGTATTGCATTTAATACGAATAAATTTAAAATTCATCAGCCTCTCGATCTTTTGGTCGCATGTCGCCATAGATGTTACATTGTATAACTAGGCAATAACGGCTGTGCATGTACAGCCTTTCACTCGTCATGAAACTCGCATTACTTCCTGGTCGAACAAATGCCTCAGCCAATCCATACGGAATTACAAGAATTGTAATTGTAAAACTCTCTCCTGTCTGAAACTAGGTTCACTAACCTTGTAAGGCAGAACTGAATAAAGGTGGGTTCGATCCACACCTCCGCAAATCTTCTACTTCTACTCCAGGCAATTGCCGGGATGGTTCCTAACGTATGGCCATGACGGCCTCCTTCCAATCCTAGGCTCAATTAAAAATACTTGGCTTCAGTGGCGTAGTCGGTAGCTTGCTGAACTGCTATGCCCAAGATCGCGGGTTCAAACCTGGCCGAAGTCTTTGGATTTTTATGAACGTTAAATCCTTCAGTATGCCTTCCTTCGGAGGGGAAGTAAAGCCGGTGGGCCCATGTCATAGATGTATGGCATGTAAAGGAACCTACCACTACAATTGGTAGTGTGTAGCCAACTTTGTAGGTTATATTTGGCTGGTTAGAAACGCTCTATCAAGTTCCAACGTTCACCGCTAGTGATAGTGACAGTAGCATCTGGTAGCCATAGTTGGAAATACTTGAAATTGAACTTCTTGGGAGCCCTCGGACGTTCAATCAAAAATACCCAGCTTATGGCCATTGGCTGCAATAATATTTTAAAATATACGCTTTAATACAGCCATCAAAATGAAACAGGTTATCAGATAGAATCCACACACACACCCAAGTGCATGGGGTTATATGAGCACAATATCACAAAGCCCCAGATTAATCAACAACAACAACAACTAACCCAGATGCGGAAAACAATGGAACCGGAACTAAAGGGGGAAACACTTCTGTTGAAAGATTCATGGTCTGGTTAAACTGACAGCAGTTTGCCAACCTAAGTCTTTGGAAACAGTAATTTAAATTTGCACACGAAAATTATAAAACACTTACCGCCTAGAAGTTCTACAGCCTCTTGGTGTCTACTTCCTTCGGCAGTATACACTATTTGCGTGGCTCTTGAAAGTCAGTTTGTTTGTTTGTTGTTGTTGCTGTTGTTGTTGATTAATTGAGGAGCTTTGCGATATCGTGGTCATGTAGCCCCGTGTACTTCGGTGCGTGTATGAAATTTGTCTGATTACCTGTGTTATTGTGATGCCTGTATTAGTGTGTGTATTTGTAATTCAGGTGAGGATTGAGAAGGAGGCGGCCGTGGCCTTCAGTTAGGAATCATCTCGGCATAATCCTGGAGTAGAAGTGTGAAACTACGGAAAACCACTTCCAGGATGGCGGAGGTCGGTACCGAACCCACCTCTTCTCAGTTCTGATTCACTACGCTGAAATACTCCTTTCCATCCCACAGACTAGAATTAAATTTTTGGAGGAGCCAGGAATCGAACCCGGGCCTCCACTGTGACAGCCACTATGCAACGAGGCGGACGATGCATGAAAGAACAACATACGTTATGCTGATGTAATTGTCTTCAACCTGCGTGACAGTATTTCATTGTTTGGAATCGATATACTGTCAGTTGACTCCACCTCGTTGCGTAGTCTTGGCTGTCACCACAGAGACCCGGGTTCGACCGCTGGCTCTGCCAAAAAAATTGAATTCTGATCTATTGACTGGAACGGGGTCCACTCATCCTCGTGAGGCAAAACTGAGAAGAGGTGGGTTCGATTCCCACTTCCGCCATCTTGGAAGTTGTTTTCCGTGGTTTCCCACCTCTACTCCAGGCAAATGCTGGGATTATACCCAACTTACGACCACGACCGCTTCGTACCCAACTCATTTCGCGATTACAAGTACACACACTAATACAGACACCAGTGACACATGTTATCAGACAGCTTTTACACACACCCGAGTACACAGACCTGAATGACCACGATGTCCAATCCCCTAAATGAAATTACAACTCTCCGGATGCTGTGTTATAAGACATTCCGTTGGCGGTAATCGTCAAAAAAAACATAGGCCCTACAACCTGTGTAGTAAATAATGTATTAGCGTGTATGCTCAAACTTTACACACTACCAAGCTAATACTCGTACAGTACTTGGCGATATGTCGAGTGGATGGAGGTCGCTCTCGACCTGAGCATTGTTGTGCTGAGGGGTGGGGTTGTTTCTCACTTGTGTCTCGGGACAGTCGGATGAGGAGCCAGAAAGATGCGCGCGCACCCGGCAGGGAGGAGCATTTGAATAGCGCAAGTTTTAAGAAATAAAATATGGAGGACGGTTGTCGTTTCGGGGTAACATTTACAGTCGATTTGCATTATTAACGCAAAGCGGTCGTGAAACTTGCTTTAAGTACATTTGAAAATATGCATTCCAATCAATATTCAAGATCTAACTGTAATAATTGAATATTTAACCATACGCACTATTAAGAACCATAACAATATGCGGTAAAGTCTGTCGGAAAAGTGTGCGAGTGGTATCGCGCTCGCGTGTTGTTTTGAAGATCCCGGGTTCAAGGCTACCCAAGGGCGGAAATTTTTACTTCTTTTTAATTATTTTATTATTTCCTCCTCACGTCTTACAACAATATTGCAACTTAGTTTTGTCTACATGATCTACGAGGACGATAGTAAACATGTTTTCTCCCATTTAAAATTCTATTTTCCCTAAATACTGTTTAAGACCATGGACGGATACTATTTAAATAGTTCAAAATTTATCCCAGAATAATAATATTAGCCTATGACACGTTCTGTATTTGGTTGGTTGGTTGGTTCCTAAGTTTAGGGGCTGTGACAACGCGGTTATGTAGCCCCGTGTACTTTGAGTGTGTGTAGAATCTGTCTGATAACCGGTGATAATTGTGATGGCTGTATTAATGTGTGTATCTGTTTTTTTAACTCAAGTAAGGACTGCAACTTTGAATTTTTCAAATAGTTCCTACTTTTGCCGCCAGACGCCACCGTCAACGACTACTAGGCCTAGTTCAGAACTTAGCTACTATACGACACCAAAGTCGGCTCTTGGCAACGAACGTAGACACCTAAGAGCGTTGTTTACATTCCTAACCTATACAATTTAGCTTCACACAGGTGTAATTAGTGGAAGGTTCTTTAAGGGGACACTATAGGCTACCCCAAGAAAAATTTTTTGCTCCCAGTGATCCAAACTGCACCAAATTTTATTTCCATACGACCAACATTTTTCATAAAGCAAAAAGTGAAAAATTATTCCTTTCAGTTGATCAGTATGGGCAGAAATTACTAAAAGATAGTCTTTTCCTTTAAAAAAATTATAGGAACTATTTACCACTAACAATTGCTGAAACTTTACAATCTTTTTACACTATGTACGCATTGCACAGACTAATAATTCTGTGCATGGGTTTGGAAAAATATGAAATAGTTCCTGAAATAAAAAATAGTTTCACAAAATTAATTTTTATTTCCAAAAATTAAAGTTAAACATTATTTAAAAATAAACGATAACTATTTTAACTAATATGGATGCACAGAATTATGGGAGATAGATATCTTCACATGCTACAAAAATATTATTGAGATTGTAAAGTAAAAAAAAAGAATTGATTTACAAAAGAATTTGAAATGAGAGAAAACATGTTTACTATCGTCCTCGTAGATCATGTAGACAAAACTAAGTTGCAATATTGTTGTACGACGTGAGGAGGAAATAATAAAATAATTAAAAAGAAGTAAAAAATTCCGCCCTTGGGTAGCCTTGAACCCGGGATCTTCAAAACAACAAGCGAGCGCGATACCACTCGCACACTTTTCCGACAGACATTACCGCATATTGTTATGGTCCTTAATAGTGCGTATGGTTAAATATTCAATTATTACAGTTAGATCTTGAATATTGATTGGAATGCATATTTTCAAATGTACTTAAAGCAAGTTTCACGACCGCTTTGCGTTAATAATGCAAATCGACTGTAAATGTTACCCCGAAACGACAACCGTCCTCCATATTTTATTTCTTAAAACTTGCGCTATTCAAATGCTCCTCCCTGCCGGGTGCGCGCGCATCTTTCTGGCTCCTCATCCGACTGTCCCGAGACACAAGTTTGTTTCTCTGCCCCCGCATGGTCCGCTACAGACATAAAAAAGAAGTATCATGAACCATAAAAAGTTTATGAAATGTTTATAGCTAATGCATGTACTGTAAATGGAATTTACTACTAATACAACACATAACAGGTCACGAACATAATATGAGGAGGCACACACCCTGTACAGTACTTCGAAATTACACGCTACGGAACAGTAATATACCATGAGGTCCTCAAGAGCAAACTAGGGCTCTCACTTTATTTGTCTGGTTTGCTTTGACCTATTTCTGAACTTTGAAACTTTTACAGGTGTAGAAAATGAAAAGGGCGGCTGCTGTGGCGTAGTTGGTAGCATGCTGAGCTTCTATGCCCAAGATCGCGGGTTCAACCCCGGCGTAAGTTGTCGGATTTTTAAGAGCGTTAAAAATCCCTCAGTATGCCTTTCTTCGGAGGGTAAGTAATGCCGGTGGCCCCATGTCATAGATTTATGGCATGATAAAGAACCTTCCACTAATTACACTTGTGTGAAGCTAAATTATAAGTTATATTTGACTAACGCCTCTAGGTTCCAACGTTCGTCGCCAAGAGCCGACTGCGGTGGCATCTAGTAGCCAAGTTCAAAACTAGTAGTCATTGACAGTGGTATTTGGTAACAAAAGTAGGAACTGCTTGAAAATTGAATGTCTACAGTCCTTACTTGAATTAAAAACTGATAACACACACTAAAACAGTTATCACAATTAACACCGGTTATCTGACTGATTCTACACACACCCAAGGTACACGGGGCTACATGACCGCGTTGTCGCAGCCCCAAAACTGAGGAACCAACCAACCAGAAAATGAAAAGATGAAGGATGGTAGTTGTCTTGGAAAAATTCTCAATGAAACAGAAGATTACAAATACCTAGGAAGTAAACTAACCAGGAAATGTAACATCAAAGAAAAAATTTCGACGAGGATAGAAAATTGCTACAAATTTTATTAAAGCGTGTCTGGCATAATTAAGAATTGGAACATACTTACCAAAGTAAAGATCATGAAATACAAATCATATTATCTCCCAATTTTCACCAATGGATCAGAATGTTGGACCTGGAAAAGACCTAAGTAGACTGCAAGCGACAGAGATGCGTTTTCTAAGAGGGATCCTGGGAAAGACAAGAAGGGACAGGTTAAGAAATGGAACGATACGGAACACACGTCATATGAACACCTTAAAAGAAACAAGGCAGAGAAATAGGTTGAAATGGTTTGGACATTTAAACCGAATGGTTAAAGAAAGACTACCAAAAAAGCTTTGGAATGGTTAGAGTCTGGATGAAGACCAACGGGAGGACCACGGACAAGATGGACAGATCAAGTGAAATATGACGTGAACCGGAGAGGACGACAATGGCAGGAAGTGGTGAATGATAGAATACGGAGAGAAGAGAGGATTGGAAGATGCTCTGTTAACGACCTGCATAAGCAGAAACGTTTTCGGAAGAAGAAGAGGAATGACATAGAAAAAAGACACAAACTTGTTACTCATCATCGGATCCATAGCAAACAATCGATATGAGTGGTTTAAAAACAAGTAAATCGATCAACTACTAAAAGCTAGGCGCTGAGTATGGAAACAGTGTATTCAAGAACTTCGTTACAACTACCCCATTTTCAGCAATTAGATAACATCATGTCTATAGTAGAGACCGTTATGTTTACTTGAAGAAATCGTTTCTTAAGTCCAGGCATGATTACAAAGGAGACAATAAAACGAACTTTCACAAAATTTGCACTTATATCGCGGTTTTCATTATAAAGGCATAAGAATCTACATATAGGCCACCTTCCAGACGTGTGTACAAATGACGTATCCTCTGTAACTTGTTTATCAATATAAATACAATACAGCAATTTTTTCTAGGCATTTATTTATAATTAAATTGAAGCCAATGGCCATAGTGGGGTATTTTAATTGAACTCCCTTAGGCCACCCAACAAGTTAAATTTCAAGTAGTTCCAACTTTGGTTACCAGAGATACCACTGTCACTGAGAACCTAGTAGAAAACGTTGGATTAGAGCGTTTCTAACCAAATAGCCTACAAAGTTAGCTACACACTAACAATTGTAGTGGTAGGTTCTTTTACATGCCATAAATCTATGACATGGGCCCTCCAAAGGGAAGCATACTGAAGGATTTTAACGCTCTTAAATATCCGACGAATTTGGCCGGGTTTGAATCCACGATCTTGGGCATAGCAGTTCAGCATGCTACCGACTACGCTACCTTGGTATCAATAGATGGGGTTTCGCCCTGATGTAGTCTACCGTTTGGGCTCGTCAGCAGACGTCGGTACACCCTATCTGGAGCCCTTGTGGGACAGCAACTACATTTTAAGAGGATTGTTTTGCCCTCCGAAGGGTTGTCCTGCATTGCTACTATGGCAATCTTCGGCCGTGAGGGAAAAGGAGAAAAAGGAAATAATCAGTAAAATTGGAGGATGGGGAGATAGGAAATTCTGAGTAATTCAGTGACTAGCTGATCAAGACCCAGGGAACAGAGAGTGATTTAGGGAAATGTTCATGTAATTCGTAGCATCTTCCGGTTATTAAGGGACTCCGTCACCTTATGCAGATTAAGGATTGTCCACATGCAGTTGATGATAAGTGAACACACTCCCTTTCTACTTTGTACCTGTGGAGCTGTATTCACCGTGGCTGACATTCTAACTGAATGTATGGATCTTCTTGACCTACGAAGAAACCTTAGTCTGCACGATCTCATTGTTGTTGATTTTTAGGGGTTTTGTGACATCGTGGTCATGTAACCCCGTGTACCTGGGTGTGTGTAGAATTTTCCTGACACCTGTATCACTGTGATCTATGTACTGGTGTGTGTATTTGTATGTGAAGTAGGATTTGGGTAGGAAGCGGCCGTGGCCTTAAGTTAGGTACCATCCCAGGATTTGCTTGGAGTAGAAGTGGTAAACCACGGAAAAGCACTTCCAGGATGGCTGAGGTAGGAATTGAACCCGCCTCAGTGTTGCCTCACGAGACTGTGTGTACCCCGTTCCAGCCCTCAGACCAATATTAAATTTGTAGGTAGATGTGGGGATCGAACCCGGGCCTCCGCGGTGACTCCGATCGCGTCATCTGCTTTATGAGAGAGAGTAAGCTAACGTAAAAGTCTAGATTTTCCAGTGATGTCTGACTCAAATAATTCGTTTTTTAATTTTGTCATTGTATGTTAAGTCTTTACATTGTGTGATTTTTTTCATTCCGCATATTCTTGTTTATTAGGGCCTATGTTTTTGATTAATATTGTAATTTATTTTTTGTTTTATTTATATTGAATCTGTCTGATGGCCTGTGTCTGTACTTGATTTTACAGTAAGTTACGAACCACACTGACATTCACTGGCAAACCACGGAATACCACTTATATATTAGCATTTAATAACATTTATATTTTATTGGGTTATATGGGGAAGATGACCTGGATATTCCTTCCCTTAAAATGACAAGATCAAGTCTACCCGTGAATCTGTTGCCGACCACATTTGAGACTATTAAACAATATCCACTGGTTATTTAATTCACCATTACCACATGTTTGTTTACGATGCACGAAGCGTACAGTCGGGCTTACGGTTGCTACTCGTGGCGGGAATCTAAGCTCCATCAAAAGCTTAAGGACCGAGCGCACGTTACTACGGAGAATTTTAACATCATTTTAAGCTTATTATCATCTCAACACTTTTGCTTCCATCGTACTACTTACATTAGCAAGTTGTGGCTATATACTCATTACTTAATAAAATCCACTTTCTTTACTTCTTGAAGTCTCTTTTTACCCACACTGTTAGCAGATTGTGCACACTTCAGAGAATCGTTTTGCTTTTCTTTTACCAGCACCTACTTCGACAACCATAACCACAAAGAATGCTAGCCACTAAAACGAGGCGGACGGTATTAGGAAGGGAAACTAATAACCTGTAACTGATTAGTATGGAAAATGTATTTAGGGAACAGAATTAACTCTTTAAACATACAGGATTATATTTATATATCAGCGCCTTCGCGCACGGGGATTTTTCACTCGGCTGTTGTCCGTGCATTGGCCGACCGCGGCTGATGTAATCCCCCTTGTTAGAGCCCGACACACCAGTCTCTGCCGCGACGCAGTAACGCATTTTAGTTCCCTCACGCCTCCTCTGAAACACGTGACACGTCTTGTCTCTCCGAGTGCCGATGTAGCAACATTGTTCATTCTGTGCTTGCACTTGAACGTATGAACATAATGCTAACGCAATGGAGGGAGAGCTTCGCTCACCCGCCTCGCTGTTGTGCAACGACTTGACAACATTGCATTGCCTCGTGCACTCTGCATCAGCTAGGAACGAGTGATTAACGATTGATGAGTAGTGTCCTCTTTAAAATAGTTTTAAAGTAACATAAAAAGTAAACACTGGTCGTAGAATTGTGATGTATGATTCTACAAATTCAGAAAAAAACTGTCTTTCATCCTAATCTTATCTAGAAACCGTATCCTACCAAACTTGACCCACCGACGCACGTGATGTTTAGTTTCGATTTTAAAAATTAAGCGAGCGATCAGCCGAGCAAGGACAGTCCTACTCCTCGCAGTTTTCGTTGGTCACGCCCCCACCCTCGGTCATGTCACGGCAGAGACTGGTGTATCAAGCTCTATCTCTCTGCGCACTCGTCTTGTTAGCTATATCTGTCACCTCGCGGCAATTACATCAGCCGCGGTCAGTCGATGCACGGGCAACAGTCGAGTGGAAAATCCCCACGCGTGGCAGTACTGATATATAAATAACCCTGTAGTAGCTAACATTTTTGGCTTTCACCACGGAAGCCCGGGTTCAATTCCTGGCTCTGCCAAGAAATTTAATTCTGGTCTGAGGGTTGGAACGGGGTACACTCAGCCTCGTATGAAGCAAAACTGCAGGCAAATGCCGGGATGGTATCTAACGTACGGCCACGGACACTTCCTACCCAAATCCTACCTCGATTACAAATACACAAACTAGTACAGACATCACAGTGGTACAGGTTATCAGGCAACTACTACACACACCCAAGTACACGGGGCTGCATGACCACGATGTCACAAAGCCTCTGAAGAATCAACAACAACATTAACAACTCTTTAAACATAATCTATTGAACATTTTAAAATTGTGAGTTAGCCCAGAATCCCTGGCCTACAAGCGGATATGTTCTCAGTGTTCAACTTGAATGGATGTATAGTGTTTGTCTCTATTTCAATGTTAACACTTACCGTGCCTTTACCGGAATGTTCCGCGCTAATATATTTGCCTTGCATGTTGTTTACGATATATTCCGCAACGTAATTCCCGCTCTTGCGGGTCACGTATGAAATATTCTTCAGACTATAATAATAATAATAATAATAATAATATCGTATGGCCTCGGTTACCGGGTGCAAGCTTTGTTAATTGACACCCAGAGGGCAGCTTGCATGTCGAATTTCGTCGTTCCTTTGAACGCTATGAAAGCCAAGGAGGTTAGATATCTAAGATCCTTAACACTATAGCGCTTTCTAGTAGAGAATGGAGGAACTTTGTATTTGCGGAAAATCCCGAGATTAATTTTGCCATTATGAACACGGCCTACTGAATTCAAATGGGTTCTTTAACATGCCAACAACGTATGACATGTGGTGATTTTTGTCGCCTTTCAAAAATCACTTGCCACGGCCAGGAGCGAACCTGCAAGCTTGGAGGTTGGTAGTCCGACACGTCAGCCACTTACCCACCGTGGCAAGCTTCAGACTATAATAAGTTTACATTTAATTACGGTAGGTGGCAGGATTGTATTAGACAAGCTTAATGGACTCACCTGGAATCGGAGAAGTCTACGTGAATAATTTCATCTACATGTTTAGGATAGGTTAGATTTTTTTTTTCGTGTAGCCTCCTGAGAAGCCGAGTGCAGGTCTTTCTAGTCGACGCCCGTGGGCGACCTGCGCGTCGTTATGAGAGATGAGATGAATGGATGAAAGTGGGCAAGGATGTGGAAGTAAGCGGCCGTGGCCTGTCAGAAGGTACTGTCCCAGCATTTGCCTGGTGTTGAAAATGGGAAACCACGGAAAACCATTTCAAGGACAGCCGACGGTGGGGCTCGAACCCACGCGTCTACCAAGTCAGCAGAGAGCTTGGCCCCATGACCTAACGCCGCGCTTTAGCCAGCGTAGCCACTACTGTCGGTATTGGTTAGATAAATACTTGAGTTTAACAGTATGACACATTTGATGTATGATATAAACAGCGAAATTTGGGGAGGGGGTTGAGGCTCATACGATAAATGTGGTAACGACTAGTATGGACGAATCTGACAGTGGTTATAGTACAGTAAATCTGAAGACAGTATTGAAGAGGTTAAGTTTTTATCAAGTGACAATGAAACTGATGGAGATGATAGCAGTGGCCATTCACATACAAGTGTAGTATTTCAAGGTATGCCTGCTTACCGCGATGTTAATTCCATGGTTTCCCTTAACTAATTTTTTACTTTTTTTCTCTTTCAAAATATATTTCTAAGCAATATAACAAGTTTAAAAAATAACCATTGTTTAAAAATTTCCTTGAGGAAAGGATCACTCAAATAATGGCACAGTACAATATATTTCAATGACACTGAAAGGGTTAATACAAGTTCCATCTTGAAAATACACGGTTCAGAATGAAAGCAAAAGCGTGAATCTTGTGGAATATTAAACTCGCTGAGCGGAATGCTCTGATAATTAGTTCATCTTATTTGAAAGAGATTTCTCTTCAAAGACATGGACGCTGATGAAAAGAGAGAGGGCATGGGGATAAGCGCCCGTATTTTACTCTCGCTCCTTATGTAAGTCTGAAGATGTAATCCATCAAAGTTCAGCCATAAGAAAGGTCGCACCAAAGAGCGCGTGCTTCAGACTAAAGCATCTCACGACTCATGGTGATCAATCTGTGTCTGCTTACTCATACAATAATATTCACTATGTTCAATTATTTACATGAATCACCAGCGCAGCCGAGTGTCTAAGGCATACTCCACAGCTAGACTGAGTAGCTGACATTCGGAGATCATAGGTTCGAATGTCGCTACTGACAGCGGCAATCCTGAATGTGGCTTTCCCAGGATTTTTCTACACTAACACCTTATTGAAGTCCCCGGACATATAACGAAATCTTAGCTCCCAATAATACAGTTACACACACGGATACAGCCCAATAGCACTGGTTATCAGACCAATAATATTCTTCGGTGGGTCCGTGGTCCCAGGATGGCGGGTTCGTTTCTCAGCCAAGGGTGTCGAACTTTTGAAGGGCGGCAAAAATCCACGCCACTCCAAGTCGTATGATGTCGGCTCGTAAAATATCTCTCGTATCACATTTGGCGATCACAAGATAAAATAAAAGATCCCTCTCGGGACGCCGGAAGGTGGAGGTAGATTTCACCTGGCAAACAATAATATTTTGAATTCACTAAATTTGCTAATTGTTGTATAGCCTACCTACAAACGTTCTACGTGTTTAGAATACGAGAAGCTCCATCTTATAATTTCGAAATATTTTGCTCTTGGCGTAAAGATGGGTCCTATCAATAATTTTTTCAGACATAAGTTTCAGGTTTCAATACAGAATGCTCAGGTAATTAGTTCATTAGGTTTCAATGACACTGAAAGGGTTAATACAAGTTCCATCTTGAAAATACGCGCTTCAGAATGATAGCAAAAGCTTGAAGCTTGTCCACACCATTTTAAACGTTTTTCGTATTGTGCCTGTCTGTTTTCTTCTTCTTTATATATATATATATATATTGAACCCTTACCATTGTGTCCAATAATAATGTTTCATATTAATAAAAACGATGGAAATACTAAATACATGATATGCTGGATATTTGAGTAATATTGATGTAGCTAGAAATCTGGACTTGGTAAGACATGCTACGTGCTGGCTGGAAATGACCAATAGTTTCACAACCAATGTTATTCTTGGATTTCTGAGAAAATCAGATATGACGCTGTGGCGTACGTGACCATCGAAGGGCAAAATGCTGCGTACAAGGCAAGGAGTGAGAGAGAGGAGAATAGTCGTGACGTCAAAATAAGGGCGGGATTTGTTAGGTCAGAGCTCCAACGCCAACTTATCTGACCAATAAGAAAACATGACGCCAGAACATAGCGTCAGTGTGTTTTGCGCGGCAATCGGATATAAAAAGATCTAGCGATCGGTTTGCATGTTCGACGGCAGATTCGCGACCTGTGAGAAAATACAAGAATTTTGAGAGGTCACACATAATTATAGGCCCATTACTTAAAATATTGAGGAGCTGTTTTTCTCCCACCATTGAAACTTTAGGCTTTCTGTATATATACACATGTCTGAGATGAATCGGGGCACTCCTAATTATTCTTCGACAGTCATTTTAAGACGTCCTTAAGACGATATGGTTTTAAAATTATAGTTGTGTGTCGGCAACGAAGTTGGAAATTTTCATAAATTGTGAGATGGCAATTAGCCATAGAATAGGGAAAGTCGACGATTCTGCATAGGACGATCTGAGGAAATAAAATACTTAGAACGCAGATAGAACAGTTTAAAAACTTTGATTTAATTGTGTGTTAACAGCAGCAAAATGTCGACCATGGAGAGAAGACAGCAAGCTTCATCCTCCATTACCATCAGTGTTATGGGCTAACGGCCTAATGATGGGAATTGACGAGGCGGGAGGCCTCTGGAAAGCAGTTTAAGTGATGAGTATTAAAAAATTGATTTATTGATTTTGGACGAGGGGAATCGCGAGAGATGTGTGGAACTTTGTATAGATTTTATTTGTGTGGTTTAATTTAAATTTTAGGGTTTGATTTCTTAACTGACATGCGTGTAGTAAATTTTGGCATTGCGTGACAATTATGTTGTACAGTAAATTTTGTAATATAAATGTTTTCCTTATGTATACGCAATTCTTATAGCGAAACGGCCGCATCGATTAACGTATCTATAAAAAGTGTAGCCATGAATGAGAACCTAGGAACGACAATGATAAATGGACTGATTTAATGATATGTTAAACTAATTACTACGTGGGGGGAATATTTGCATTTTGTTGCTTTGATAACTCGGGCTAGGACTGATCCTGTTATTTATTTCTTTATTGTCATTTGGACATGTTGTATGTCATTATCTGAGAGGTGTGCTGATTAATGCTACGACGAGAACTTCGAGTAATGTGCCACGTGTTTTTGGGTATAAGTGATGATGATGAGGAGAGGTAAAGCCTGTCCATGACTGCGATATCATTCCGGCAAACTAGTTATCCGTGGGGATAAGTTTGACCTGGGAATGTATTCTTAAAAATCCCTGAGAGGATGTTTTGAGATAATGTGTTATTTATTTGTACGCGTTTAACAGGTGGCGATTAGCAAAGGTGCTGTACGCTGGCTATGGGCCAGAATCTATATTTAGCATGGCACTAATTACTACTTGGGGGAAGAAATCAGCCACTCTCTCGGTGATGCGATAACAGGCCCGGTTGTCTCCAGCTCGTTATGACACGTTATGTTTGCTTTAAAGCCTAATGAGTTAAGGTTATTTTATTTGGTTTAATTCGGGAAGTTGCCATGTTGTCGATCCAAGTTTCTTTTATCATTACTACGACTTATTTGTTCATTGTTTTAAAACGCCAAACTTTCCGGCGTGAAAATTAAAAGTTGTATTTTGTTGTTGTTGGCTCTTATTTTCAAGGCCATTGTATTCATATAAATATAATTTGGCAACCGGCCAAACCTGTTCATGTCATGTTATGCCTTCCTAGTGTTTAAGGTATAAGACGGTAATTCCGCAGCCCTTATTTTAAATAATACACACGTGTATTTGGTTGTGGTAATCTAAGGTTAGAGCATGTCAGTAGTGTATATAAATATGTAATTGTTGTTCCCACATTTCCGTAATTCGTCCTTCGCAGTACGGAGTCCGTTCCCGAACCAACTGTTTTGGTCGGAAACGAGCGCCCGTCAAAATGCTCATTACTTGAACTAGTCTTAAAACCCGTGTCGCTAATACATATTAAATTTTTGTACTATTTATTTGTTTGTTATATTTGGATCTTGTGATCCGTTTTCTTTTGTTACTTTGATTTAAGTGACATTGCAGTCACAATGCTTGTTGACAGCTGTCATGCCATGTCGTCATGGTACGTCAGGCTGGTCAGTGTTAGATCTGTTCACGCGAGTGAACAATAAAAGGGTGGTTATAGTTTTCTTTTTTTATGTTTGATTCAGTTAATAAATTTCATTGTTAGTAGATCCTGTTGTTTTTCTTGGCTTTATAATAATAATAAGTTAACCTTATGAACCCTGGAAGTTATGTTGATAGCAAAACCTCTAAATCACATTCACAAGAATCCATTACGACCCCGAAATTTTGAATCTTGTCTACATGCTATTTTCCAAAGGGTTTATAAGAGTTACTTTGGCTTCCGAACGTGTGGCATTTGTGTTTTAGAGTAAAAAAATAGATCACCGGCATGTGATAAGTTTATTAACGTAAGTTAGGCGAAGATAGTACCGCCAAATGTTTGAAAATATAAAGTCATGGAGTTTGCAATAAAGTAAATGTGGAACAAGTTAAGTGTTTGAACTTTGATTAAAATTAGAACAAACTGTTCCAGGCGCCCAATAAAATTAAATTAGCTTTGTGTAGAAAAGCCAAACTCAAAGAATTATTTGACAGGAAGGTTAGACCTTAAAAACTAATTAATACTCTATTAATTGGTTAAAATTTGTAAGTAAAGTAAAGTCAGGAAGATTATAACTGAATCAAAGGGTTAAAATTAAATGGAATAATAAGTAAATTATACTCAGTGATGCTATAGTTTGTGGGAGTAATTTAAAGTAAATGAACTGAGTATGTAAAAGGTTAATGTGTGTATATTTAATATATGTGAGCGCGCGTATCCAGGGCTCCGCCCTTATGTCATTTCCCTATGTCTCAAATATATTATTGTTGTGATGGCAACTCTGGGAGAAATTCGCGAAGTGATTGAACTAGCATCCGCTCGTACGCGAGAACAACTTAGTGAGATGAGAAAGGACATAACCAATGAAATACAGACACAGTTAGCGGCAAATAGTGAAGAAACGCAGACACAGTTAGCGGCAAATAATGAAGAAACGCAGACACAGTTAGCGGCAAATAGTGTAGAAATGCAGACACAGTTAGCTGCTATAAATAAACAATCGGAAGAAATACAGACACAGTTAAACACAAAACTATCTGAAGTTAACGAGAATATAAATCAGAAAATTGCTACACAAAACATTCTGGTTAGTGAACAATTACATAGGCAGTCTGAGAAAAACAATGAAATGTTAAACGCACAAGACGAAAGGAACACTCAAAATCTAGCTGCGCTAACGGTAGAAATCAAAGAGCACACAAAAGAACAGCTAATCCAATTAGCAAAGGACGTTAGCACTAACAATACCAAACAATTAGGAATAATAAAAGGTATCGAAGATTCGTTTAAAAAGGAAATAAAAGGAATGGATGAGACTGTTATGGCAAAACTAGCACAAATCGAGCAAGCGTGTTTGACCAGCTCATCTGAGATTAAAGAAGCACACTCAAACTTAGAAAAAAGGTTTGAGAATATCGAACGAGGGACACAGGGTATGCAAGATCAGATAATTACAGTAGATAACAATATCACGGGCTTAGTGACGGAACTCAACAAATTAGAAATACAATCAATTAAGAAATGGAAAAAGTTAGAAATTGACCAGGAAGAAATTAAACAAACATTAGAACAGAACAACATTTCTCTGGGAGAAAGGATAGATAAACTTGAAGATAATCAGGAGGCTAATCAACAGGAAGTCGAAAAACGCTTTGTTAAATTGAAGGATACTATTAGGAAAGATTGGACCAAGATGAGCGCTGATTCGAAAGATGAACGGCTCGCAGTAAGCAAGAAGCTAGGGGAAAATAACGCGAAAATACAGGCGTTAGAAGAAAATATGAAGTTAAGGTTTCAAATTCAAGAGGACCGCATGATAAAATCGGAGTTGCAGTCACTTGGACATAATACGATGTTTGCGACACTAATGGAAAAGGGGAAAGGGGAGAATGCGGAAAGAGAGCACACAATAGACAGCCACGAGCTTGGGCAAAGTCCAAGAACGGTAGACACGCAAGCATTCCAGAATTATGAGGGTCGTAGCTCGACACCTCAAAACACACAACTTCCCACGCAAGTTATACAAGTCATCCGTGGAAACGAATTTAAACCGAATAAGTTTTTACCAGAGAGCGGAGGGACACCTAAAGCTTTCTTAAGGGAACTGACAGAATATTTTTCGGACCAAAATGTTAGCTCAACGCGACAATTAAGAATGGTTGAAAAATTTTTGGCGGGCTCAGCACTTACCTGGTATCTTGGATTTAAGAACACATTTAAATCAATGGAAGGTTTCCACAAGGCCTTCCTAAGCAAATACTGGAGTGGGTCGTATCAACAAAGCTTGCGAATGGACTTATACTCGCGTAAATACCATTCCACGCATCAGACGAAATATGCAGATTTTTTCGTCATGCAACTTGTCAAATTGCAAGATCTTGATAATCCCCCCAGCGAAATGGAGCTAATAACTACTATAGGAAAGCAGATGCCTATTAGCGTTCAGCAATTCTTGGTGGCGGCAAATATTACGACCGTGGTCCAGGCAGAAGAGGTATTAAGGAAGATAGATGAAACCACTAATTACATCAACCCGAGAGAGAAGAGACAGATAGAGTTAGTTAATGCAGTCGAAGTAGTCAAGACACCGAACAAAAACACGAGGTCGCAAGCTACAAACACTGGGGATAACCAAAGACGGCAGAGCACCGAAGAATATGAGCCGAGATCTCAACCGAGATACGAAAATAGGGACAGAAACCATAACAATCAGGAAGGAACTAACCGCTACCGGAACACAAACAATCAGCAGTGGCGAGATAATAGGAGATACCAAACGTCATACAATAGGAATAATAATAACGCACCTTACAATCGAGGATGGCGTGGAGGACACTATAATCAACAATATAGGCCCAGAGACAATAGGCGTTACAATCAACAATATAACGCACAAAATAACCAGCGGTTTAACGAGCAATCGGATCCAAGGGATGATCAGAGAAATTGGAACGAGAGACACGCTGACCCGCAACAATACCTGGAGGAGCCACGTAACATGGAAGGAAATAATGATAAATGGGAAAGAGCGATAGATCGGCGGAAGAATCCCGACAACCACGAGGAGGAAAACGGAACACATCAAATGTTGGAGGCCATGCATGTAGAAACCCAGAGATATTTGGAGGAGCTGCATGGAGAAGAAGAAAATAGAGCAGCCGACAATAGGAAACAGAAGAATAGCAGGAGAGATTCGCAGACCGTGTCAGGCAAGGGTCTCGAAATATGGTAAAAAAAAGTTATTGTACGGGAATCGGAGAAGAAGAAGGGAGAAGGAAGAAGATGGCAACGCGGGGGAGAAGAAGGAGATGACATCACGGTAAAATGGAGAAGAGACAGGAGCAGCTCAAGGAAGTTCAACTAGGGGTTACGAACTTAGGTAACAACGCCTACAGAGTCCGAGAGGTGCGCACAGGAAACATGGCAGTATATAATATCTCAAATTTAAAATTGTATCATCAGAGAGAGCCATACGAACCGAGAAATAATGTTACTGCAGCAAATTAAACATTCGCGTGATAACATACAACAAAAGATACGGGGGTACACTAGTGGTTAAAGCGCTCAAAAGACAGCTCTGACGTGTTTACAAGTTCAGGCGGAAGTCGTTAATGAATATGTTGATGTTTTGAAAGAGTGAGAGGGGAGACGAGTAGCAAGGAAAGAGGCCGGAGGGCATAAGTATACAGGAATTTCCTAATGAGTTTGGAACGAGACGGCTACTGAAACAGACAGAGGCGGGCAGTCATTATATTTTGAGGGTGACCAGCAACTTCAAATTTGAGCCAGAAAAGTAGGGGATGTGAAATTCGACTTCATTTGAGTTCGAATTTCATCAACTAGGGGTCGGATGAACCCTTACCATTGTGTCCAATAATAATGTTTCATATTAATAAAAACGATGGAAATACTAAATACATGATATGCTGGATATTTGAGTAATATTGATGTAGCTAGAAATCTGGACTTGGTAAGACATGCTACGTGCTGGCTGGAAATGACCAATAGTTTCACAACCAATGTTATTCTTGGATTTCTGAGAAAATCAGATATGACGCTGTGGCGTACGTGACCATCGAAGGGCAAAATGCTGCGTACAAGGCAAGGAGTGAGAGAGAGGAGAATAGTCGTGACGTCAAAATAAGGGCGGGATTTGTAAGGTCAGAGCTCCAACGCCAACTTATCTGACCAATAAGAAAACATGACGCCAGAACATAGCGTCAGTGTGTTTTGCGCGGCAATCGGATATAAAAAGATCTAGCGATCGGTTTGCATGTTCGACGGCAGATTCGCGACCTGTGAGAAAATACAAGAATTTTGAGAGGTCACACATAATTATAGGCCCATTACTTAAAATATTGAGGAGCTGTTTTTCTCCCACCATTGAAACTTTAGGCTTTCTGTATATATACACATGTCTGAGATGAATCGGGGCACTCCTAATTATTCTTCGACAGTCATTTTAAGACGTCCTTAAGACGATATGGTTTTAAAATTATAGTTGTGTGTCGGCAACGAAGTTGGAAATTTTCATAAATTGTGAGATGGCAATTAGCCATAGAATAGGGAAAGTCGACGATTCTGCATAGGACGATCTGAGGAAATAAAATACTTAGAACGCAGATAGAACAGTTTAAAAACTTTGATTTAATTGTGTGTTAACAGCAGCAAAATGTCGACCATGGAGAGAAGACAGCAAGCTTCATCCTCCATTACCATCAGTGTTATGGGCTAACGGCCTAATGATGGGAATTGACGAGGCGGGAGGCCTCTGGAAAGCAGTTTAAGTGATGAGTATTAAAAAATTGATTTATTGATTTTGGACGAGGGGAATCGCGAGAGATGTGTGGAACTTTGTATAGATTTTATTTGTGTGGTTTAATTTAAATTTTAGGGTTTGATTTCTTAACTGACATGCGTGTAGTAAATTTTGGCATTGCGTGACAATTATGTTGTACAGTAAATTTTGTAATATAAATGTTTTCCTTATGTATACGCAATTCTTATAGCGAAACGGCCGCATCGATTAACGTATCTATAAAAAGTGTAGCCATGAATGAGAACCTAGGAACGACAATGATAAATGGACTGATTTAATGATATGTTAAACTAATTACTACGTGGGGGGAATATTTGCATTTTGTTGCTTTGATAACTCGGGCTAGGACTGATCCTGTTATTTATTTCTTTATTGTCATTTGGACATGTTGTATGTCATTATCTGAGAGGTGTGCTGATTAATGCTACGACGAGATCTTCGAGTAATGTGCCACGTGTTTTTGGGTATAAGTGATGATGATGAGGAGAGGTAAAGCCTGTCCATGACTGCGATATCATTCCGGCAAACTAGTTATCCGTGGGGATAAGTTTGACCTGGGAATGTATTCTTAAAAATCCCTGAGAGGATGTTTTGAGATAATGTGTTATTTATTTGTACGCGTTTAACAGGTGGCGATTAGCAAAGGTGCTGTACGCTGGCTATGGGCCAGAATCTATATTTAGCATGGCACTAATTACTACTTGGGGGAAGAAATCAGCCACTCTCTCGGTGATGCGATAACAGGCCCGGTTGTCTCCAGCTCGTTATGACACGTTATGTTTGCTTTAAAGCCTAATGAGTTAAGGTTATTTTATTTGGTTTAATTCGGGAAGTTGCCATGTTGTCGATCCAAGTTTCTTTTATCATTACTACGACTTATTTGTTCATTGTTTTAAAACGCCAAACTTTCCGGCGTGAAAATTAAAAGTTGTATTTTGTTGTTGTTGGCTCTTATTTTCAAGGCCATTGTATTCATATAAATATAATTTGGCAACCGGCCAAACCTGTTCATGTCATGTTATGCCTTCCTAGTGTTTAAGGTATAAGACGGTAATTCCGCAGCCCTTATTTTAAATAATACACACGTGTATTTGGTTGTGGTAATCTAAGGTTAGAGCATGTCAGTAGTGTATATAAATATGTAATTGTTGTTCCCACATTTCCGTAATTCGTCCTTCGCAGTACGGAGTCCGTTCCCGAACCAACTGTTTTGGTCGGAAACGAGCGCCCGTCAAAATGCTCATTACTTGAACTAGTCTTAAAACCCGTGTCGCTAATACATATTAAATTTTTGTACTATTTATTTGTTTGTTATATTTGGATCTTGTGATCCGTTTTCTTTTGTTACTTTGATTTAAGTGACATTGCAGTCACAATGCTTGTTGACAGCTGTCATGCCATGTCGTCATGGTACGTCAGGCTGGTCAGTGTTAGATCTGTTCACGCGAGTGAACAATAAAAGGGTGGTTATAGTTTTCTTTTTTTATGTTTGATTCAGTTAATAAATTTCATTGTTAGTAGATCCTGTTGTTTTTCTTGGCTTTATAATAATAATAAGTTAACCTTATGAACCCTGGAAGTTATGTTGATAGCAAAACCTCTAAATCACATTCACAAGAATCCATTACGACCCCGAAATTTTGAATCTTGTCTACATGCTATTTTCCAAAGGGTTTAATATATTGTCTCTCAAAATTCTATTTATCGAAATCATTTGGTCAATGGCTGGTGGTATAAGAAACCTTCACTGATATAAGTTGTTGGCCCTTATTCGAAGAATAGTACAAATTTTGAATGGTTTCGAGTTTTCACATAAGTTACTAAAAAGTTATAGCAATATTTAGTCTTTTCGAAAAAGCCTCCTTTAGTTCGGTTGGTAATTGGTTGGTTCTTCAGTTTAGGGGCTGCGACAACGCGGTCATGTATCCCCGTGTACTTTGGGTGTGTGTAGAATATGTCTGATAACCGGTGTTAATTGTGATGGCTGTATTAGTGTGTGTTATCTGTAATTCAGGTAAGAACTACAGACATTCAATTTTCAAGTATTTCCTACTTTGGTACTAGATGCTACCGTCAACGGCAACTAGTTGCGAACTTGGTTACTAGATGCCACAGCTGTGGCCTCAGGGAATGTTCTCCGCAGTGCCTAGGCACTGCTACGTTAGGTGAGAGCCGGAGTTTAGTTGGTAGCCGCCGCTTGTGTCAAAACAAAACAAACAACAAATAGTCCACTTAGAGATTCCTGTTTCTTGAGCTAATTTGCGTATTGATTTACTTGGACTTCGCAGCATTATAACAGAAATATCATCAAGTTTTTCGTCTGTTAACAGCGTAGGCCTGCCTGTTCCTGGTACATCGTGAGCTGAGCCGGTCACACGAAATTTACTTATCAAATCCCGAAAGGTATCCCGTTTAGGACCCTTTGAATTAGGAAACCGCGCCTGAAATTTTAGTTTTACATTTTCTGTAAACCGATCACTTTCACGAAAAACGCATTCCACCAAAAACGCTCTCCCTTCAGTAGTAAACATTACCGCCTGTATCCTGTTGCACTATTCCAATAATCCAAACGCTCCCGTACTGCATTCTCACTGACGCCTTCCACAGCTCAGCACAGCACAGCTCACACCTGTGTTCTGATATCCTGTCGACCTTGGAGAAGAAAAGCTAGTACCTGGCTGTCGGCGAGTGAGCGAAAGGTCTGCCAACTTAACACCGGCTCTCACCTAACGTAGCAGGCCCTAGGCACTGCGGAGAACATTCCCTGGCGCACTGTATAATATAAACTTTTGACTGACGGTGATTTTGGGGTCTGGAGGATGTTAAACGCGAAGATATGCCTAAATTTTCCGGAAGTCACAACCCGTATCCACGTGGTCTTACCTGGTGAAATCCGAAGAAAAAAGCAGGATCGTAGATTCTGGAAGCCACGGCTGAAATACCCCCAAGGAACCACCACCAAGGATCGACCATGGATAGGAATACCACAAAAATTAAAAAGAATGTGATAAGAAGATGCCAGTGGTTGATGAAATAAAAATGAAAAATAGCCCAAAGTGAGCTAACAAGACTCTTAAAAATTAATTAAATTAATCTAATCTCGGGCGCGTAACAAAGCATCCTAGCAAAAGACCCACTGGTCCTCGTAGCACATCCTCGTTCGAATAGAAATCACTAAGTCATTCATAAGAATTTTTAAAACTTAACAACAGTTTATTAACTAAAACCGCAGTTTCGTGAAGTAGAAACTCCAATGGACAAGAATATATAATCTTATGCCTCTGCCGAAGCATGAAAAATATGTATAAGTGGCAACTGCCTCAACTAGGCCACACAAATCTGCCTAACGTCGCATCATTATCAATGAAATTCAGAAAACAACAAAATTACACACAAAATATGATGTCATGATCGTAAACCCTTTTTGACAAAAATATGAAATACCTTATTCTATCGTAGCTATTTAAATATATACACCTAATTTACATAATTACATTTTAATTCTGAGAGTTAGTTGCGCCTAGAATTATTCATCTCTGTTACTTTCATGTATTCATATACATTTTCATTTATGTGGTTTCAATTTCAAGTCTGTTCCGTCCTCAACGACAAACAATTAAGCTAATCGTACGTCATGTTGTTAATTATAATGATTATGTTTCTTTTCACTTTCTCACAGATATTAGATTTCTTTCACTCAAAATTTTAGTTATTAGTATCAGAAGTTTATACAGGTATTAATATTACAGTCTTTCCATTAGACTCTACTCAGAAAAAGATTGTTGCTAAATTTTTAACAAATTATTAACGATGTTGTTACAATACTTGGCTTCACAAATGTTGGATTCAAAATTGTACATTAGCTTTCCACTAGCTAAAATCGTGATTCAATTTCACGTTCAAATTAATACACCGCAGTGCACTCAGCAATAGCTCCATAGCTAATTCAGTGCTGGAAAAAAATGATATTGACTATCTATAGATGTCTAATATCTCCTAAATTGCAATTCAAATACGCAGACAAAATTCCATTATTACCATATTATCGCTTAACAGCTCTTAATAGTTTCCAAACATTTCAAATATTACACAAGTTTTTATACAATCATAGATAAATATATTGCTTCAAATTAGCCAAAAGTTAAAGTGTCGAGTATAATTTTTATCAGAACAGTGATAAAATATTGTATTTACAAGTTGAAATAACTGTGTGAGAATTCGACGGATCTGTCATCTCGATTATGACTTACATATATTTTAAACATTTATTTCCATTCATTGCATCTTATTATTAATCACACTTTCTCATATAAAGTATTTCTTTCAATATTTATCGACCGACCACTGTGAAAAGAACGATTCAGTTTTCGCCTAATTGAAAATAATTCAGCCTGAGATCCTCCTCCAAGAAAACACGTCAAAACCTACGGCATGGAGAAAAGCCTATCTTGAGAAGGTACAAGTAAACCATTAGATTTGAACGCTAAACCAAGTTGGAGTTTCTCTTAAGAATCAACAAAAATTTAAAAACTGAACGAGCTCACAAAAGGTGTCGAAATCAAAAATGAAAATTTCAAAAATCTGGATTACCAGAAATAAATTCGCACAATCGCAAATAAACATACTAGAAAGCATTATGTTCCATTACTATACTCAATTGACAAAAAATATAGACCTGAATGTCTATCTAATAAACTTGCATGAGCTTTCAAAAATATTCGATATCAAATTTAAAAAGTCCAGAAAATTTTTCAAATCGAATTCGCGTATACGTTGGATATGGGACATCTGCTTGAGTTAGAATTATTCTTATATAATTTTACCGTCGTCTTCTTCCTATTATTTTCTCATGTTGTCTTCCCATCAAACTATATTCTTCTATTTATTCCCAAATTATATCTTAATCAAGGCAACGTAATGTTCAAAATAATACTACAATAACTACTAAATTGAACTACGAAATGAAAAACATACTCAGACAGAAATGACTAAAGAGTCACCCTAACCCTCGGCTGTACTGTATTTCTTAACTACTTTAATCAAAATTGGTGAAAAGGAGCATTCAAAAGCATGAAAAATTCATACTGTCTACTAAAAGGAAACTGCAGCTACCTTGTTGAAGTTCTAGTTGAATGAAGTGAGAATGTTTGAACACAAACTCCTGTCATGGCTCGAACCCACATCTGCTCAGCTGCACCGATCACGAAACGACTGGATATCAAGAAGACCCGATTACCGGTCGCGAACGAGATAGAGCTAACAGATGTTCGTTTAACAAAGTTCATTTTTCTATCACTTGCTAAAGAGCACGATAACGATGTTGTAGTAAGCCAAAATAGTTTCATTATGTAGCAGTGCGAATTGTCATTCCGACTTTCACAATCTCTTCACTCTTCTCTTGTAAAGCCTTGTACTGTAGTAGCTCATATTGGAATCAAGTAATCATCCTGAGTATGTAATGCTGCTATGTGTCACATTCCTTGTCTGTATTTAGCCCATGTTCTGCATCTTTATAACGCAGCAATATCTCTCTCTTCCCATATCATTCTTCACAATCATGGCTAATGCTGTTTGTATTGTACTGCAATGTAGAACAAGTTGCTATGCTATTGGCTTGAGAAGAAGTTATCATACGTGAATGCAAGTTCACTGTGCTCAAATTGAAGGTTAACACTGTCTGAAACTATAATAAGATCAGACGAAAATCCTATCACGTTTTGTACTGTAACACGTACATGTCGGTTCGACTCCACGTTACCGAACAAACACGATTTCACGGCAACGCACGCACTCGTGCTTAAACTAGAGAGCTGTGACCCTCCTCGCTGAAATTGTAATCTCTACTATATTCTTCAACTGCTCCCGTAAATCATACCGTCACCAGTTGATCCACAATGCACCTCGTTCTCTAAACGATAGTGACAATCGATGTTTACACAGTGTCGAGTTCGATAATCACCTGTTATAGTACTATATGCATTTATACTCATATAAAAGTTCTCAGTTATATTCCTTCGTCCATAGAATGCATTTCCCAATCTTTATTTCAAACTGCAAAGTGTAATTTCTTTATCACAGCGAGCAACATAACGACAGTGGAGCTGTCTCCATCTTGTATTCAATACAGGTATTACAAATATCTAGCATGTGGCCGTCGCTTGTATGGCGGGCTGCTGGCTGCTCCTAACCTCGCCACAGTCATATCGCGCACCTGCATTCCAAAGAATGTCGCAGTACTGCCATCAGTGTTATTGCCAACTTAACCTATTTCCAACTAAATGCAAAATACGGTTTCATCTCTCTCCCAACTCAACAAATAAAAGTGTGACAATACTTTTATTTCATCTTTCTAGATATTCTCAATATGAACAGTATTTTGTCATTGCTCTACCTTTCCATGGTATTTCCTGAGGTTTTTCACAAATCCTTCCTTTTCTTCATACAACAGATCTTCGTCTGTTACCTCGTAGACGTCATGAATTACAATGTTGAACGGAGATGAATAATCATTTACTTCTTCTTGGAATCTAAACTTGGCGTTTCTTTTTTCATTGGGACGCCTCTCTTGCCTCTCAGCTTGTTGGCTTGTCCCTGGTTCTTGATCACTTTCTCTGTCTCTTCGTTTGTTTCTCTCTTCCCTTTTTTCTCTGACTTTTCTAGACTGTTGTTTTTCTTCTTGTGTCTGATAATCCTTATCACGGTAGTTTTTGTACCTTGAGTAACCCTGCTGGGTATTTTGTTGTCTTTGGAAATAGCCCTATCTGTCTTCATTGCCATAGGATCTACCGTCATTATTCTGGTTTCGGTATCTATTATTTCTCTGTTGATTCTGTTCTCTGTCAGAATATCTGTTGTTGAATCGCTCATTCCTTTCCCTATTATGATAAGATCTGTATCTATCCTGATCTCTATCATACTGATACGACCTTTGTTGACCTTGAGTAGGGGGGTAGTGGGTGTTTAAACCCACAGCCTACTTTCCTGGTGACGTCACATACTAACCCGCAATACATTCAGGGGCAAAGCTGATATCTCGCGACCCTATGGTCCGATTTTGATATGCGACATATCGTTGGACTCGGACTGACGCCCTCTTTTCAATGGACAACTCATTTCAAACCCTAACTAAAACCTACCCCTACTAGGGGGTGAAATTGTAATTTTTAGTGAAAGTCGCCTTTCAAATGAAACATGTAAAAGGTGCGCTGCTAATATGAACTTAAATGTTGTTGCTCATAAAGCGCATGTGTTTTGCTGGATGCCGCTATGAATCAACATTTTTGTTTTTGTTTTTTACGCATGCACACTTGGGATTTTTGTAAGAGGGCGAGCTCTTTGAAATAATGATTTATAAGAAGGGGTTTTAGTGCGAGGAGAGAACCAGATAGTCGCCTACTTTCCTACGAAGTTTGCCGATATCTCTCGAACGCAAGTCGTATTTGGACGTGTGACGTGTCAAATCACTTCTCTCGAAGCCCTATATATGTTATTAATAGGTTAAAGTTTTGAGAATGCTGGAAACGTGTTTTTTGGGGTAAAAACGTGATTTTAGACTTTACCGATATCTCAAGAAAGCATGGTCAGATTTGGTCCTATGACGTATCAAATGGCTTGTCTCGAAACCCACATTATTTTGCTAATAGGTTAAAGTTTTTGAGAATGAGGGAAACAGAATTTTTTGGTGTAAAAAGGTGATTTTAGACTTTCTGTTATATCTCACAAACCAATAACGCCAGAGACGTATACGAGGGGCCGTAGGACTCGAGGTGACGCGCCCCCCTCACCCCTCATTCGAATATAGTATTTATGTTTTTAAAAAAATTGCGAAAGGGTCTAACAACACTTATGTTGAAAATATTTTAATTTTTAAAACTTTTTTTTAAATCTGTCTAAAATGTTCATGAAGAGTGGTTGCAGATAAAAGGAGACGATACCACTGGGCACGTGTTTCGACGAGGTTATTACTGGCCACGGTGGTGATATACCAATACAGTATTCGCTATTTCGATGAAACGGCGGGTCGAGGGTTCGTTTTCCGGTTTTTCCTATGATGGAATTCCTAATTCCTAAACCCCCTGAAGGGGGTCTTTAACATGTAAACGATTATGAGTGACATGACAAATGATAATTCCTTGATCAGATGAAGCTGGCTTTAGATAGAACAAACAGAACTTGGTTATATATTGCTTGAAGTGAGTATAGAAAACAAACTTGCTGGGGCAGACTGACAGGATGTGGATGTTATTTGAGCTTATTGGAATGCATTGACCTCACTTGACAACAGGGCAATGAAAAAAGCACAGAGATGCTGAGGACACTTGAAGGTCAAACGATATGGCAACCATGGTGGGAGGGGGAAGCGAGGATGATGTCGCCGATCATGTTCAATGTTCAATGGATGAATTTATATTTTGCGAAGCATTGTTCGGAGAGCGTCATGTGACGACTTGTTTTAAGGGTATTTATTTTTCCGATCTTTCCTACGGTGGACTCATCGATTGAAATAATCCAAAACTGCTAGGGCATGGCCTTGAGATTTTATGAACCGATAATGGGATTTTGACATACAAGGTCCCGCCAGAACTTGACATGATGTCATTCTTTTTATGGCTTATGAATTCCCCCCAAAAAAGACCCAAAACAACAAGATCATGGACTTTTTCTTTTCTTAATATATTGCAAACCCATAATGTTAGATGTTTACTGTGAGTAACGAAACCTAGCTAGGTAAAGAAAGAATTATTGTAGGCTACATATATGGTGACTGACACGTCTGTGACCATTGGAACTTGTTTTCAGATCTGACTGTAGTACATAGGGAGTATAGGTTGTAGGCATGTCTTGACAAATGGTGTACACAAAATTCAATTTATCGATTCAAGAATTAAGAGTAGACTATCATTAATTAATTGGTTAAAGAGTGTAGCTAAAAATAAAAAATGGTGACTGCATTTAACAAAACTGAACCAAGTCGAATCAAACCCAACTGAACCAAAACCAAGCCTAAAGCAAACCAAACCCAATCAAGAACAAGCCAAGGGCTTAAGTGTAAAACTTGTGGGGGAATGCAGACATTGGCAATGTCCAAAGGAAGGGATAACGCTCTACATTTAGAGGGTAAGGTAAAGCTAGCGCATGGTGCTAATGCATATTCCCAAGTACATGAACCACACACACACAAACACAACTATCCTATGCTGTTTTTATGAGTTGACTGTAAAAACGTACTCAGTGGTTACAGAGCAAGATGGTCGCTACACACAACAAGCTTTAAATACTTGAGGCTAATAATCTATACATACACACACACCCACACACACTCGCTTGTTCTAAACAAAACTGTCTTGATGGCAGTGCTCACACAGTAGGCAAATGACAGAAATGCTTGGCTAACAGAAATACAATCATTTTCGATTGTCCAATGTTACCAGCTATCCATTACGTGCTATAGTGGTGAGCACATGTGCCTCTTGCACTGGAGATCGTAACTCGATTTCTAGCTCTAAGGCCTAGAACGAATCAAACTAAGAAAGGAGGGTATGGTGACGCAATGGTTAAACTGTTAGCCTTTCACTAAGGTAGACTAGGGTTTGATTTTAGGTTAATATACATGTCATAAACAAACAAACAAAAAAGCAGAGATAATGTTTAAAACTGATTAAACTTGTCTCTTTTCAAATTATTACTTAGATAACAAATACAAAGGTAGACTGGGTTTGATATACAGTTAATGCTGCATATCGCATACTAGCCTGTAAGAAAGCCAAACAAGCAAAAGGCGAAGGTAGAGCAGTGGTAAACTACCTAACTACCTAACTGTTTTATGAACTGGCAATCGTATGCCACATAAACAGTGCAGGATACAATCCAGCAACCATAATTTTTATTTTGTGGAACAGAGAAACCATATATATATAGAGAGAGAGATATATAGAAAGCTTGTGTATGTATGGGTAGCATTGATTGTTTGACCAGAGAAAATACGGTGAGGTAAGGTGGGGAGAGGGAGAATTACAACTTGTATATGAATGAATGGTAAATAGTATTTTTGTTTTTTTCAATAGTTTTGTTTATCAAATGCAGTGGTAGATAGCCGTTATTTTGTAAAAAATTCTTACTTGCAGTAGTAATAAGCCTCTACGGTGCCGCTAACACACATTCATTCATTCATTCATTCATTCATTCATTCATTCATTCATTCATTCGTTTATTCGCAATTGGGGGTGTGACCCCCGGTGGCAAATTAGATATACACAAAAAATAAATAATTGTACATAACAATTCACTAACAATTAAACTGTAGTATTTACACAAATAGTCAGTCTTTTCTTAAACACACCAATATGTTTGGGAAAAGGCTCTAAGACTGCGGTAGGTAGAGAGTTCCAATTATCAATGGCACGGTTTACGAAAGAATATTTACCATAATTTACATAGACAGACTGTACTAGTGCCATGGTCAATCACTCACATTAAGATCATTTACAAGAACATAAAATGAAAAATAAAAAATCTTGTTTTAGCAATATAGTTTTCCAACAAACACAAAATAAATTTAAAAAAATGTATAAATAGCAAAATTGAAGATCCATGTTTCCATATAGACAAAATTTAAAAACCTTAAACTAACATTTTAGAAAATATATATAAATGGGAAATTGACAAATGTGTAAATATGAAAAAGGAAAATCCATGTTTCCATATCATGAAATTGAAAAAAACATCAAACTGTCATTTTAAAAAATGCAAATGGAAAATTGACAAATTGCAATGTGTGAAATGTGAAACTGAACAAATGGCTATCATTATTTAAAAAAAAACACGGTGCCTTATTGTTGAGGTGTGAATCAAACCCTCTCTACTTATTTTGGACCACCCGAGACTGAGTATACTTGTTTTAGTCCTCATACCACTTTTAAAATTTTGTGTTAAAGCTAGGAATTGAACCCAAGAGCTTGTTGGGGGAGACTAAGGTTAGAATATGTTAAACAGATAGACTTGATTGTAGGGTGTGGTAGCTATATAGAGATGAAACGATTAGCTCGGGACAGGGGGCATTGAGATCTGCAGCAAACCAGTCAAACGACTAAAGACTCAAACAACAACATGTAAGCTCACCAAAATAATGTTGTGTAACGGTAAATGTTAGTCAATGAACAGTAATGCATTACTAAAACCCATGACACGATACCTAAGAGCTTTTCTAAAATTATTTGAAAATGCCTTTAACCCTATATTAAACACCCAGTTCACAATACTCATAACTGCAATGTTATGGTAAAACAAAACAAAATCTATATTTCAAAACAAGCAAGTGGTTTAGTCAATGTATACTGGGAAAAGTTTTGTAAACACTCAAGTCCACAAGACTAATTAAATTAGTAACTCTCAGGTTGGCCGAGTGGTTAAGGTGTTTGACTTAAGATCAAAATTCCTGTACAAGGAAGCAAGGGTTCGAATCCCTTACCTTAACATGGCTTGTCCACACTGAATTATTATGATACTCGCTTCACAAACCATAGACAGAGTGTATTGTTTAAGGCACTCTCTTTATGAACATAGTCAGAGACTGTTGATGGTTAACAATTGCATTAATAGTGGGACATGGGGATAGAAATTAAGAAATTAAGAAAAACAGCCAATACCCATACAATGTTTTTATTCATTTAGTTTTTTTACAATAATTACACACTGAATACATCTTTTTATAATTGTTTGATATAGATTTTAAACACAACGCTTGTTGTAGATCCTTTTATAACTTTCTCCAGGTACTCTTGTTCTTAAAAACTGGGGAAGCCGCAATGGTTTTATAGACATTAAACCCTCATCGTCTTCTTTTTCATCATCATCATCATTATAAATTTTATCATCATAATTATTATAGTCATTGTCACCAACATTATCATCATCATCATCATCATCATCATCATCATCATCATCCTCAACATCACTAGAACTAACCAATTCCTTTTTTTTCTTTTCAAAAGGGACCTCTTGAAGCGTTTGTGTTGCTTTTGATAGTGTTAAGGGTTTTTTGAACGTTGACAATTTTCCTAACATGACTTTTTGAGGAGATGATAATTTCTTTTCAACAAACAATGCACTATCTTGAGCAGCAATATCATTTTCTTGAACTTGCTTTTTAGCATTTTCATGATATTTTGTTGACAGCAACAGTGTTTTATCTGGTACACTACATTGATGATTACCCACACTTAAGACCTTACCACTCTTACTTTTTAGATGACCTAAACATTTTGTTGTCCTTTGTTTTGAGCACTGCCAAAATATGATTCCATTCACATTTTGCCGCTTATAGTTATAGGAGTAGCCATGAAACAGTGCACGTGGTTTGCCTTTATTGGTTATAGTATATTCCATAGTAGTAACTGACTTGTAAAGTTGATCTACCTATTACAAAGGTCAGAACAATTCTGGTGAAAGTGTGATTTTGTGTTGACGTTTTATATAGGATGATGTTGGTGGCTTAGTTTGGTGGCTTAGTTTGGTGGCTTATTTTGGTGGCTTATGTTGATGGTTTATGTTGGTGGCTTATTTTGGTGGCTTTTGTTGGTGGCGTATGTTGGTGGCTTATGTTGATGGCTATGTTGGTGGCTTATGTAGGTGGCTTATGTTAATGCCTTATGTTGGTGGCTTATTTTGATGTCAGTTTTTGTTATATAATGTATTTGATCCATTCATCTATGACGTCATAGCCAGTCTTAAAGCAAGTCTAAACTTGTCCGACATGTTGGATTTTTTGTTCATGTGTGAAACTATCAAGTACCAATGATCAAGTGAGCTTCTTTCTCTCTAATCCGCAGTTCTGCCCTATAGCATTGAGAATATATATTGTAGTAGCCTATAAAAAATATATCATGTCTAATACAGTTTAGCTATAAGTGACCAGAACCACTATATATAACATTTTAATCTAAGAGCTTTCCATAATGATAAGAAAAAAAGAGCTTACCATAATGATGGATTGTGTAAGTAAACGTCTTTTGCTGCTTGATGCCACTACTAAAGTGATACTCATGCAACAGACAAGTGAGTTCATGTTTCGTGCGGTGAGGTTTCAAGTGTGAGCGATCATCAATGTATTGTACAGCCCAGGGGCAGTACCCCTATAGACCCACCCCTCCATCCTTCATCAAAACCACCCTCATAGGCATACCATAAGCCTCATATACTTCTTCAAACACAAGCAGGCCCGGCATACTGCTGACAGCCACGCTCTCATAATACACACACACAATCACACTAACTGGAGCGGCAGCAGTGATGAAACGCTGACCAAGCAGTGGGGGAAGGCCTTAAAGGCTAGGCCCCGAAGAGCCCCATTATCTGTTCGTGGCCAGCGGCCCTGCTCCTACGAGGTCCGTTCCAGCTCTTCGCCAGGTGAGAACTAGCCGTGTGCTCAGATTCCTTATCTTTGTAAACACCTACCCTGAACATTTGTGCACTTTACAACTTGAACTTCATTTTATATCTGTCTAACTCCCAAAAGGGACATCACATCACAGCTACTGGCCAATAAATACCTGGTCAGTAAACACACACGTTCATTACTAATTACACCCCATTTTACATCCTTACACCCAACCTGACCTTAGTCATGATTGCCCCTGACCGTGGAGACCAGGAACTGCATCGTCAGGAATCCTATTGTACTCGAGCAAGCGGCCCGACTGCAGAGTGTCAAGTCGCCGACTCTGCACGGGAGCTCGCTCGCTAAATCGCTCGCTCTACTTAATTGGCAGGCTAAGTCATTAGCTCACTTTCGGCATTCCTCCCCTAGCAGGTAAACGCATCCTGTAGGGACGCCCCCAATAGATTAAGTACTCACACCAACACACTACACTGGTAGTCTTCCCCAATTACGGGAAACTACCCTTATTCGGAAATATCCCTTAAATTAGCACATTTACACTACCCTGTTTATCCCATCCCCAACAGAGGGGAAAACATATTGGTGGAGGCGCGGCTACCACGCAAAATAAGGGTAAGGGACTCAAACAACGAGCCCTCGTGGTAGAGCGATCCATACCGAAAGCAGCCAAGTGAAATTTGATTTTTTTTCTCTGAGGAAAGGCATTGTTATTTTCCTCCTCTCTGGGAATGTAAGGGAAATTTTGACCCAGCCTCCCCCCCCCCCCCCCACTAGGGCGGCAGTTCTTTTTTTAGGTTTCTTTATAGCCAACACTGTTAAAAATTCATTAATCCTGACAGGACACACTACACTTAAAACAGCATTACATTAAGATTACGCTATACAGAATGGCACCACATGCAGAAACAACAGGGGTTATAAGCCATAGAGGCGATAAGGGTGCACCAGTATTATTCACCTTATTACTAAGGTGCCAGAGGCATATACAAAGGCGACAGGCACAAATACGGGCACTCCAGACAAGGGTTGGAGCAATACAGGGAGCTTATTCGCGATCAGACGTTCCTCCAGTTGGCGGCCACAGAACTGTATAGGACGTAAACACGTCAACGCAGCAATTTGCGAACAGGGCCATAACTATACACGTACCGCCACACAAGGGAAGGAGTCTGCCGTGGCCATAGGCCAGAAATCGGTCAGACGACCCTCCAATACACAAACGGGGATGCATTCACACAAACATGACACTCCAGGGGCAAGCAAATTGCGCGGTATGGAAATACAACTTCACAGACTTACACTTCCGTACAGCATGATAACACTTGAGATATACTGACAGGCAATAGTTAAATTAGAGAGGGTAAACACACAAAAACACATGCTCATTGCTTATACGCCCAAAACTGTACAGTTTGCATCCGTATGTATATATTTGATCCATATGTGTATGTTATATCTTACACTGCCCATAGCAGGATTTTTTTTGTCCCCTATGACAGCGCTAAAACTAAGCGTAAATACCGTAAGATAACACTCACAGTTCAGGGGAAAATACTGTAATATATATTTGATGTCACACAGTAAACACAGTTACCATAAAAAAGGTCAATAAGACTGACAAAGCTGTCACAGAGACACAGGCCCAAAAGGCAACAGGAATGATCATCCTGAACAAAGACGGTCTCGAACCCGCGACCTTCTGAATACCAGGAACGCAAGGTCAAGTAGCCGTCCAATTGGAGGACACAGCAATAGGGGACAGTCACGCTAACAGAGTTTAATATGCACATAATAACAAAACTGCCACCGACATCTAGTGACCAGACACGCGACTAGAAGCCCGGAGGTACACGTACATAAATACATGAGCTACACAGAGAGACATATCACGAACAGGAATATATTCGCATCAGACCTACAGTAACACAAAGATTGGGGACACGATATATATGAAGAGAGGTAGGGTGTTTTACATGACGAGGAACCAAAGTGCACACCATGTATGCAGACAATAGAAAAGCGTGTCAGCAAACCCACGCACACTTGCTCAACACATGCGATAAACAGACGGCTAGGCTAGCAACAGATAATTCACACAACATCGCCAGTCAGCGATAAGACGTAAATGGGCATGCTGCATTCGCAAGTACCAGACAGGCTAGGAACACTCTCACTCTGGCAGTAATATACACAATCATTCACGCCATTTTCAAAGCCGGATAACTCCCGAAATTAAAGTACGAGGGACGTTCCGAATTACACAAAACACTCACACTAATGTACATTTTGGCACGCGTATTTCAAACATACAATACACGCCACGGTACATAAAATACAGAAATAGTGGTCCCGAGGCATTAGCCCAAGGCATATGCGGATGCACAGAACAGATACCATACCTTTGTGGGTTGCGTCAAACCCGCATGCCTGTACCAAACATATTACACACATAATAGACAGTCAACAGCCTCCAGCAGCTTAGGCTACAGAAATGTATAAGGTATGCATCAGGGACTAACACATTCAACACACAAAAACACGATACAAACGTGCCAAAAGGAAGCTATCCAACGGCATTTTGACGCGACAACCCAACTAGAGGCCACACTAGGGACGCACAAAATCCCAACAGACAACGCAGACATAAGACACGGAGCGTTACACGGGATCACGGGTCCGAATACCCAATAAAAACGGACGCCGTGAAAAGCAAAACTGTCGACCGACGGAAGATCAGTTAGATCCAACACACAGGTCTTTCAACCTGGAAAGTCAGAAAACTCAGCCAACGCGACTAGACACCGGATACACACGTGCAGGATCGGAATCGTAGATTATTGCAACCGCTTCCCGACGAAGCAAAGGTGCGAAAAATAGCCCAGAAATAGACATCCTGGGGCAAAGACACACTTTGTTACACAAAAATACATCTATACAGACGTATTCCACGAACACGGGGAATACGGACACGGGGACAGACAATCACACGGACGGCATCGCACAGACAGCATGAATACACAATCCCATAAAAAAGCCATAGGATCCCATATAGACAATGTGCCCCATAGAGTTATAGCTAAGAGTTAAGGCATGCATAATAAGGTTTATATTATATGTATATGACTGGCATATTATCATTGTGTACACATCTTAAACATACACCAGGGATGGCATATGAATTGCACTAATGCCACACACAAGCACAAAAACGATTGAGCCACACAATCATGGACACAGGAATGTTCTTTTACATACAGGGAATACATGTATAAGCACATAAACTACACAGGTCTGGCACAGATAGCATCACCACGATGGTAGGGCAAAAACATAAGGCGCGGTCATCATGAAGAAAAGTAGGGCCTCGTGAAAAACGTATGCCAGAAACACTCACATCATTTGTGACGAGGTCGCGGCATAAATGCTGTATACTTCAAATGTTCACTGCCGGAAAGGAAATACGACCTCGGCAGCGCTGTTATCACATGAGTTAACCCAACACTTTTGCATGCTCAGCGCGAGTACGTGACACACTGGTCGGCTGAAGGCACTCACAGACAGCCCGGTATTACAATCGACAGAATATCATTCACTAGGGGATTCAAAACCACACTACGCCCACAAATTAAGACTAGGGCCAACCAAAATTCGTACAGACAACATACATGGGACTTACATGCAGGGGCGTAGGCCCGTTCTAAGTTACTCGCTATAGTAGCCGACTTAGGGCATTAGCGACCCCGGGACTACCAATAGGAGACGTACCGGGAACACCAGGTCTCCACGGAGACCACAAAATACTTTTTTTTGGACCATGGTGCCCGAAAGCTGAAAACGGGACACGCCACGGGCACAGACAAATGCTCACACAAAGTAGGTAGTACCACATCTCTACGGCCAAAAATCATGGCAAAGTAGATTACCCCGGACATACAATAATAGAGCAAGACACAATGGGGAAGTAATCACGGAAACAAATTCCCAAACAAGCTTGTAGGCGAAAAAAAGGTGACAAGTTAGCACGTTGGCCTTTCTAGAATGCAAACACATGTCAACATACAGACAGTGGCGGAAGTCACGTTTTGTTAGCCTTCCTACATATCATTGAAGACTTTCCGTACACAAGGACACTAAACAAATATACAAAAAAAACACTGCACTGCAAATAAGCGAATTCCAGCGTGTTGCCACACACTGTTGCCGGAAGGAATTCTTGTAGCAGTAAGACGTGACAATGACATACAGACATGATGACACCAGCATGAAAACAATAACAATGAAGATATACGGTGACAACACGGATGTTGATACAGGAAGTAAGCACGGCATTACATTAGGCTCCGCGTCACATATTACACAAACATTGCAGACCAGATTGATCTCGGGAGACAGACTAGTTTACGACTATCACTAACAGCAATAGGAACATACATACAGAGCTGATAACACGCAGTACACGGCACCTGACAATTAGCCACGCGACACGAGATAAGCCTTCTCCTATAACACCACACGCGCCGGCAGAAGTCAGCGGTGGGCGACTTCACACACACACAAGCGCGCCAATTACAGCCACGGCCGCTTCCTTCCCACACGTGCCCAACAATTAGGGGCGGATACAGACAGATTCCAGGGAGGACCCCTCCCCCCTAATAATTTCTTTTCGTAGTTGTTGTTTTTTCTTGCTCTAAAAATCCACTACAGGCAGTTATGCTATGCCGATTTATACTCACAATCACATGCTACCCTATCCCACGTTATGAACAGGAGACCAGATTAGGCCGTGACGACACAGCGTCACCACATTTAAACATCCTAAGGGCAGCCATAGGGCGGTGCCCACAGACACAAACATTTTCACACAACGTAGGTATCACAGACCCACGGGCACGCCACAGACTAGTATTTTAGGAGACACTAGGTGCTATATGGCATCTCAACTTAGCCAGCGTAAATCCCAAAGAGCGGGTAGAAGACACATAGCGACCAAGAGAGGACGACACACTACAATAGGAGTAGAGGTGGATAATGCCATCAGGATGGCCATGGTACCAACCACGGGCTACCATCCCCATGCCCTTCCTCCAACATACCCTATTACCTGCAACACTATCCAACACAGCCATACAGATACATAAAAACACCTACACTACATTGCAAAGTATACATCGGGGTTGACAGACGTCATGCTTCTCACAAATTAGGGTTTGCTACACCCTGGACCCAACGCCCACACCTGAGTATTAGAGGTGATTCGGAAACAAATATCAAGCGGCAATGCACATCTCTATACAGAGAGATGAGGCCATACTGATACTAACAAATATTTTATTAAATAATCCCGCATGCAAGGGACATAAACTTATCTTATCCTAGCACAAGCCTTATCCTCAAATGAGAGCAGACACGCCTCATATCCATCCCACTGCATGAGGTATCCTACCCACACACCAGGGATTGTATTACTATTTCACCAGCATGACATTTTCAAATTTTGCACACCTGGGAAAAACCCACCCCATCCACTCACAGTAAATACCTCCTAGCAGCATCATCGGCTCCCGGCCACCATAAACATGGAGTCCAATGATGCACGACCCCCTCCCACCAAGCTTTAACCCCATTCAGCTAACAACACCCCCGGATCCTAATAACAAGGGACCAAACGCCATATAAACATAGTAATACCTCCAAAAAAGTACCAAGGCATCACCGCTGGAAATCCGACACGGCAATGACAGTCCTGAAGTAGTCATTGCATTTCGAAGATTCTACAACCCCAGAACACTAGGAATTTTTCATAATTACAATGTATGGTGAACGTGTACTATATGTCCAAAATTATTATCTAATGGATCCACAGAACTGCTTCAACTATTTCTTAACAATACATGTAATATGTTTTACCACTTTGCTACCACCGTTCTACCACTTTTCTACCAATTTGCTACCACTTTTCCACCACATTTCTACTTTGCTACCACTTTTTTACCACTTTTCCACCACTTTTCAACTTTGCTAGCACTTTGCTACCAATTTTCTACCACTTTTCTACCACTTTGCTACCACTTTCTACCACTTTAAACAGTACATATTTATATATAAAAGTCAACGCTAAATCATTCTATAACTTGAACAGTTATAACCTGAGTAGTGAGCAAATCATACTAATAGGTTAGTTGCTAGGGGTTAATCGTTATCAACTAAACACTTCACTCTTTTGAGTAGTAACATTTTTCTTGTACCAGTTTAATAACATTGTTATGATATTTTGTTGACACTAACAGTGTTTTAATTGGAGCATACATTGATGATCACTCACACTTAAAACCTCACCGCACGAAACATGAACTCACTTGTCTGTTGTATGAGTATCACTTTAGTAGGGGCATCAAGCAGCAAAAGACGTTTACTTACACAATCCATCATTATGGTAAGCTCTTTTTTTCTTATCATTATGGAAAGCTCTTAGAATAAAATGTTATATATAGTGGTTCTGGTCACTTATAGCTAAACTGTAATAGACATGATATTTTCTTATGTTTCTTTATAGGCTACTACAATAAATATTCTCAATGCTAAGGGGCAGAACTGCGGATTAGAGAGATAGAAGCTCACTTGATCATTGGTACTTAATAGTTTCACACATGAACAAAAAATCAACATGTCGGACAAGTTTAGACTTGCTTTAAGACTGGCTATGACGTCATAGATGAATGGATCAAATACATTATATAACAAAAATTGACATCAAAATAAGCCACCAACAAAAGCCACCAACATAGCCATCAACATAAGCCACCAACATAAGCCACCAACAAAAGCCACCAAAATAAGCCACCAACATAAACCATCAACATAAGCCACCAAAATAAGCCACCAAACTAAGCCACCAAACTAAGCCACCAACATCATCCTATATAAAACGTCAACACAAAATCACACTTTCACCAGAATTGTTCTGACCTTTGTAATAGGTAGATCAACTTTACAAGTCAGTTACTACTATGGAATATACTATAACCAATAAAGGCAAACCACGTGCACTGTTTCATGGCTACTCCTATAACTATAAGCGGCAAAATGTAATTGGAATCATATTTTGGCAGTGCTCAAAACAAAGGACAACAAAATGTTTAGGTCATCTAAAAAGTAAGAGTGGTAAGGTCTTAAGTGTGGGTAATCATCAATGTAGTGTACCAGATAAAACACTGTTGCTGTCAACAAAATATCATGAAAATGCTAAAAAGCAAGTTCAAGAAAATGATATTGCTGCTCAAGATAGTGCATTGTTTGTTGAAAAGAAATTATCATCTCCTCAAAAAGTCATGTTAGGAAAATTGTCAACGTTCAAAAAACCCTTAACACTATCAAAAGCAACACAGACTCTTCAAGAGGTCCCTTTTGAAAAGGAAAAAAGGAATTGGATAGTTCTAGTGATGTTGAGGATGATGATGATGATGATGATAATGTTGGTGACAATGACCATAATAATTATGATGATAATATTTATAATGATGATGATGATGAAAAAGAAGACGATGAGGGTTTAATGTCTATAAAACCATTGCGGCTTCCCCAGTTTTTAAGAACAAGTGTACCTGGAGAAAGTTATAAAAGGATCTACAACAAGCGTTGTGTTTAAAATCTATATCAAACAATGATAAAAAGATGTATTCAGTGTGTAACTATTGTAAAAAACAAAATGAATAAAAACATAGTATGGGTATTGGCTGTTTTTCTTAATTTCTTAATTTCTATCCCCATGTCCCACTATTAATGCAATTGTTAACCATCAACAGTCTCTGACTATGTTCATAAAGAGAGTGCCTTAAACAATACACTCTGTCTATGGTTTGTGTAGCGAGTATCATAATAATTCAGTGTGGACAAGCCATGTTAAGGCAATAGTTATGTCAGGTAAGGGATTCAAGCCCTTGCCTCCTTGTACAGGAATTTGAACTTAAGTCAAACACCTTAACCACTCGGCCAACCTGAGAGTTACTAATTTAATTAGTCTTGTGGACTTGAGTGTTTACAAAACATTTCCCAGTATACATTGACAAACCACTTGCTTGTTTTGAAATATAGATTTTGTTTTGTTTTACCATAACATTGCAGTTATGAGTATTGTGAACTGGGTGTTTAATATAGGGTTAAAGGCATTTTCAAATAATTTTAGAAAAGCTCTTAGGTATCTTGTCATGGGTTTTAGTAATGCATTACTGTTCATTGACTAACATTTACCGTTACACAACATTATTTTGGTGAGCTTACATGTTGTTGTTTGAGTCTTTAGTCGTTTGACTGGTTTGCTGCAGATCTCAATGCCCCCTGTCCCGAGCTAATCGTTTCATCTCTATATAGCTACCACACCCTACAATCAAGTCTATCTGTTTAACATATTCTAACCTTGGTCTCCCCCTACAAGCTCTTGGGTTCAATTCCTAGCTTTATCACAAAATTTTAAAAGTGGTACGAGGACTAAAACAAGTATACTCAGTCTCAGGTGGTCCAAAATAAGTAGAAAGGGTTTGATTCACACCTCAACCGTAAGGCACCGTGTTTTTTTTTAAATAATGATAGCCATTTGTTCAATTTCACATTTCACACATTGCAATTTGTCAATTTTCCATTTGCATTTTTTTAAATGACAGTTTGATGTTTTTTTCAATTTCATGATATGGAAACATGGAATTTCCTTTTTCATATTTACACATTTGTCAATTTCCCATTTATATATTTTTTTTAATGTTAGTTTAAGGTTTTTAAATTTTGTCTATATGGAAACATGGATCTTCAATTTTGCTGTTTACACATTTTTTATTTATTTTGTGTATGTTGAAAACGATATTTCTAAAACAAGATTTTTTATATTTCATTTCATGTTTTTGTAAATGATCTTAATGTGAGTGCTTGACCATGGCACTAATACAGTCTGTCTATGTAAATTATGGTAAATATTCTTTCGTAAACCGTGCCATTGATAATTGGAACTCTCTACCTACCGCAGTCTTAGAGCCTTTTCCCAAACATATTGGTGTGTTTAAGATAAGACTGACTATTTGTGTAAATATTACAGTTTAATTGTTAGTGAATTGTTATGTACAATTGTTTATTTTTTATGTATATCTAAATTGCCACCGGGGGACACACCCCCAATTGCAAATAAACGAATGAATGAATGAATGAATGAATGGGTTTTAGCGGCACCGTAGAGGCTTATTACTACTGCAAGTAAGAATGTTTTACAAAATAACGGCTATCTACCACTGCATTTGAAAAACAAAACTATTGAAAAAAACAAAAATACTTTTTACCATTCATTCATATATAAGTGTTAATTCTTCCTCTCCCCACACTACCTCACCGTATTTTCTCTGGTCAAACAATCAATGCTGCCCATTCATACACAAGCTTTCTATATATATATATATATGGTTTCTCTGTTCCACAAGATAAAAAATATGGTAGCTGGATTGTATCCTGCACTGTTTATGCGACATACCATTGCCAGTTCATAAAACCGTTAAGTAGTTAGGTAGTTTACCACTGCTCTACCTACGCCTTTTGCTTGTTTGGCTTTCTTACAGGATAGTATACGATAGGCAGCATTAACTGTATATCAAACCCAGTCCACCTTTGTATTTGTGATCTAAGTAATAATTTGAAAAGAGACAAGTGTAATCAGTTTTAAACATTATCTCTGCTTTTTTGTTTGTTTGTTTGTTTGTTTGTTTATGACATGTATATTAACCTAAAATCAAACCCTAGTCTACCTTAGTGAAAGGCTAACAGTTTAACCACTGCGTCTCCATACCCTTCTTTCTTAGTTTGATTCGTTCTAGGCCTTAGAGCTAGAATTCGAGTTACGATCTCCAGTGCAAGAGGCACATGTGCTCACCACTATAACACGTAATGGTTAGCTGGTAACATTAGACAACCGAAAATGATTGTATTTCTGTTAGCCAAGCATTTCTGTCATTTGCCGACTGTGTGAGCACTGCCAGCAAGGCAGTTTAGTTTAGAATAAGCGAGTGTGTGTATATATAGATTATTAGCCTCAAGTATTTAAAGCTTGTTGTGTGTCGCGACTATCTTGCTCAGTAACCACTGAGTAAGTTTTAACCGTCAACTCACAAAAACAGCATAGGATAGTTGTGTGTGTGTGTGGTTCATGTACATGGGAATATGCATTAGCACCATGCGCTAGCTTTACCTTACCCTCTAAAGGTAGAGCGTTATCCCTTCCTTTGGACATTGCCAATGTCTGCATTCCCCCACAAGTTTTACACTTAAGCCCTTGGCTTGTTCTTGATTAGGTTTGGTTTGCTTTAGGCTTGGTTTGGTTCAGTTGGGTTTGATTCGACTTGGTTCAGTTTAGTTTAATGTAGTCACCATTTTTTTTTATTTTTAGCTACACTCTTTAACCAATTAATTAATAATAGTCTACTCTTAATTCTTGAATCGATAAATTGAATTTTGTGTACACCGTTTGTCAAGCCATGCCTGCAACCTATACTCCCTATGTACTACTGTCAGATCTGAAAACAAGTTCCAATGGTCACAGACGTGTCAGTCACCATATATGTAGCCTACAATAATTCTTTCTTTACCTAGCTAGGTTTTGTTACTCACAGTAAACATCTAACATTATGGGTTTGCAATATATTAAGAAAAGAAACAGTCCATGATCTTGTTGTTTTGGGTCTTTTTTGGGGAAATTCATAAGCCATAAAAATAATGACATCATGTCAAGTTCTGGCGGGACCTTGTATGTCAAAATCCCATTATCGGTTTATAAAATCACAAGGCCATGCCCTAGCAGTTTTGGATTATTTCAATCGATGAGTCCACCGTAGGAAAGATCGGAAAAATAAATACCCTTAAAACAAGTCGTCACATGACGCTCTCCGAACAATGCTTCGCAAAATATAAATTCATCCATTGAACATTGAACATGATCGGCGACATCATCCTCGCTTCCCCCTCCCACCATGGTTGCCATATCGTTTGACCTTCAAGTGTCCTCAGCATCTCTGTGCGTTTTTCATTGCCCTGTTGTCAAGTCAGGTCAATGCATTCCAATAAGCTCAAATAACATCCACATCCTGTCAGTCTGCCCAGCAAGTTTGTTTTCTATACTCACTTCAAGCAACATATAACCAAGTTCTGTTTGTTCTATCTAAAGCCAGCTTCATCTGATCATGGAATTATCATTTGTCATGTCACTCATAATCGTTCACATGTTAAAGACCCCCTTCAGGGGGTTTAGGGATTAGGAATTCCATCATAGGAAAAATCGGAAAACGAACCCTCGACCCGCCGTTTCATCGAAATAGCGAATACTGTATTGGTATATCACCACCGTGGCCAGTAATAACCTCGTTGAAACACGTGCCCAGTGGTATCGCCTCTTTTTATCTACAACCACTCTTCATGAACATTTTAGACAGATTAAAAAAAAGTTTTAAAAACTAAAATGTTTTCAACAAAAGTGTTGTTAGACCCTTTCGCAATTTTTATGGGGGGGGGGTGTGGGGGGCGCGTCACCCCAAGTCCTACGGCCCCTCGTATACGTCTCTGGCGTTATTGGTTTGTGAGATATAACAGAAAGTCTAAAATCACAGTTTGGCACCAAAAAATTCTGTTTCCCTCATTCTCAAAAACTTTAACCTATTAGCAAAATAAAGTGGGTTTTGAGACAAGCCATTTGACACGTCATAGGACCAAATCTGACCATGCATTCGTGAGATATCGGAAAAGTCTAAAATCACCTTTTACCCCAGAAAAACATGTTTCCAGCATTCTCAAAACTTTAATCTATTAATAACATATATAGGGCTTCGAGAAAAGCGATTTGACATGTCACACGTCCAAATCCGACCTTGCGTTCGAGAGATATCGGCAAACTTCTTAGGAAAGTAGGCGACTATTGTTCTCTCCTCACCACCAAAACCCCTTCTTATAAATCATTTTTTCAAAGAGCTCGCCCTCTTACAAAAATCCCAAGTGCGCATGCGTAAAAAACAAAAACAAAAATGTTGATTCATAGCGGCATCCAGCAAAACGCATGCGCTTTGTGAGCAACAACATTTAAGTTCATATTAGCAGCGCACCTTTTACATGTTGCATTTGAAAGGCGGCTTTCACTAAAAAATTAAAATTTCACCCCCTAGTAGGGGTAGGTTTTATTTAGGGGTTGAAATGAGTTGTCCATTGAAAAGAGGGCGTCAGTCCGAGTCCAACGATATGTCGCATGTCAAAATCGGACAATGGGGTCGCGAGATATCAGCTTTGCCCCTGAATGTATTGCGGGTTAGTATGTGACGTCACCAGGAAATTAGGCTGTGGGTTTAAACACCCACTACCCCCCTTCTACCTCGATAATAATTAGACTGATAATTCCTATATGGCTCTTGATTATTCCTATAATCTCTCTGTTGGTAATAATACCTATTATTCCTATTGTGACCTGTCCATTTTGACTCATTTTGACCTGTCTTGTTGGTTTGTTGATGCCTGTCCATTACTACAGCGTTTACTGTTTGCTTTCTGCTCTTCCGCTTTTTATAATCGTGGGTGGAATGGATGTATGATCCAGCCTACGAAGTAGATCGTCCATCGTGACTAAATCGGCTACTCCAGACGAAACAATGTTACGCCTGACCTCTACCGGTAACTGTCCCGAAATGGTCTCTAGAATTTCTTCCTGGGTCAAAGGTGGTTCAAGAAAACGAAGTCTGGCTAACTGTGGCGTAAAGAATTCCGAGTAACTAGTAGAACCAGTACTACTATACTTCCTCGAGTATATCTCAGCTCTCACAGCATGTTGAGTTTCAATTGACCAAAATCGCTTTATAAACGATTCTGAAAACTGCTCGAAGTTGTCAAACGTGTAACGAAATGCGCGAAACCAATTTAAAGGACCATCCGCTAAATGCCTTTCTACAATCCGAAGCTCCCTGTATCTGGCTACATGATGTTCCACAAAATAGTATTGTAGGTTTCGTATAAACTCGATCGGAGTTAAGCTTTCTGAATTAGAAAACTTTTTAATTTTCTCTTCATAACTCCTCATAATTGTGACATTAGACCTGTCGTTGGGTGTCGATGTTCTAAAGTCTCTAGGAGCATATTCGTGAGTACTCGTATTGGGGACTTCTATCCTTTGTCTAGGCTGTTCCACAACTCCTGTCTCATTTGACCGAGCTATGAAATTCCTTGCTGGGGACGTAGTATCTAAACCATCACTAGGATTCTGAACTATACCTGCCCTATCGGAATTCCTAGTGCTTTTTAGTGACTCGAATTGTGCCTTAAACTCGCTTCTTAAAGCATTAACGTCAACATGTTCACTTAAGTTAAATTTTAATAACTCCTGCCAGATTTCATTCAACTCTGATGTCTTTTTCTCTCTCTCTGAATTTATATCTATCCTGACCTGATCTAACTTAAGAGTTACATTCTTAACCTGAGATTCAAAATGTTCCCTAAGGTTATTTATGCTATCGGTATTAGTTAGCTGAACTGAATCGCTCCTTTTCTCAGCGTCTTCTCTTGCCTGAGAAATATCCTTATTCAATCTAATTTCGGCCTTAGCAACCTTTAATTCCAATTCGGATTTAACATTGTTAATAACATCTTCATTAATCTTTGTAATTTCACCTCTTATTATCGTTACTTGTTCACCAACAATGGCCTTGAGATCGATTTCAAGATCTTTTCTCAAAACATTGTTGTGATCATCAACTTCTTCCCTTAAAAGAACCATATCACCCTCTAATTTTGATAAGGTCCTTTGTGTGGCGATAGCCTCGTTAGAAAATTGTACCTGAAGGGCATCTAAACTATTTTGATTCTCTTTTTGGTTGTTTTCAAGTTCCCGTCTAACATTGCTGACGCTGACGTCCTCCTTAATGCCAGAAATATTTGACTGCATGCTGGTTACAAGGTTTCCTGTATTTAAAATTTTAGCCTCAGTACTTATTATCCTCTCCTCAGTGCTAGTGACCTTCTGCTGAGTGGCGTCAAGCTTAGCCTCAGTACTTATGATTTTACTTTTAGTATCAGTGATATCGTTTTGTGCTAAATCAAGCTTAGCCTCTGTACTTATTATTCTCTCCTCAGTGCTAATGATTTTACTTTTAGTATCAGTGATATCATGTTGTGCTAAATCAAGCTTAGCCTCTGTAGTGGTTACACTTGAGCGTACATGGCTAACCTCTACATTAACATTGCTTATGTCTAATTGTACAAGCCTTACGTCTTCTAGAACACTATCTACACTAGTTTCTACATCATTTATATTTTCCTTAATTTCTTTGGATCTGTCCGAAATTTTGCGGTTACTATCCTGTAAACGCTTAAGGGATAAGTGAAGATGGGGCATGTCAGTTTGAACTGAGTTTGTATTTTTAGTCACTGTTTCGTTTAAGTTGTCCAAGCTAGTTTGAGCATTTGACTTAATATCCGCTAAGTTCTGCTCCTGTTTGCTTAGCTTTTCCTGCATGGCATGTAACAACGCCACGACATCGTCCATAGTCGCCGCACCTGACATTTTACAATACTAAATGGAGAAATACAGGAATGCAACACATGTATAGCAGAATTGACACACTCAGAATGACCCCTTTCACCAATATGAACAATATAGTTTGTTTTGCATCTTTACTTATTAACTAATTTAAATCTATAAGAAAATAGGAGGTATATGCGCATAGTGATTCATATTAGAACTAATTAAAGTTATAGTCGCAGTTCTAGCTTATTAAATTTATTATTAAATAGAAATGAATTTAGCATGACTGATGATCTTCCAATTATCATCGCCGGTAACAAGCATAAAATGGCCCACAAGCATGGAGTGAAAAACGACCCCCATATGCTGCCCCATATGACCACGTTGATCTATAAAAGTTTCCAAGGCGTGTCTCTTATGATCAAACCGTAATCATGTACAATTACATTTTAAAATTAAGCAAAAATATCTAATGAATTTAAATTAACTGACGATAATTCTATCTGTATACCAGGTAGATTGATTAAACTCAAGTCCACGCTTCTAAGAAACGCGAATTCCCACCAACTCTATAATCCTAGCAATGCCAAAGACAAATGCTGACGAATAGAAATTCGAACAAGTCAACTCGTTAACCACATGAAAAATGGGTTCTTTTACGAAGATGACTATCCATTATAGTGCTCGAGAATGCTAATTCGAATGTCACAATGATATGGTCTCTAAATTAATGTGCCCATCCATTACGGCATTCGAATTAAAGCAGTTCGATCGCCACAATAGTTGGGTCACCATATTAATGTGCACCCGTATCCACGTGGTCTTACCTGGTGAAATCCGAAGAAAAAATCAGGATCGTGGAATCTGGAAGCCCCAGCTGAAATACCCCCCAGAAACCACCACCAAGGATCGACCGTGGATAGGAATACCACAAAAATTAAAAAGAATGTGATAAGAAGATGCCAGTGGTCGATGAAATAAAAATGAAAAACAAGATGTTCAGTAAAGAACATATAGCCTACTTTCTCCTAAATGCATGGGCATTGTTATAACTCATTGTCCTTTACAAGGAGTATAATTGAATGATGGTTGTAGTAGCTTGTTGAAATACACCGTGCTATGGGAATATTAAACATGAATATGAGGTGCCCTTTTCCTAGTGCTACCTCTGTGAAAAATTTCATTCAATTCGGTTTCACCGTCTTTGAATTGATATGGGGAATGCATTTGCACACATATATGGCCGCTATTTGCAAACTATTGGGCTGATGACCTTGTAGTCAGTCATAAGATGCTTTCCACAAAAAGGCATGTTGTTGCAAAATCTGGTAGGGATCAAATTATTAGGATGGTCGTAATTTGATTTAAGCTTTTAACATTTGGGTGGCCGTCATTCCGTTTCCGTCAAGATGGCGGCGATATAAAACATGACACTGAGGTGCCCTTTGCTAGTGCTATCTCTGTAACAAATTTCGTTCAATTCGGTTTCTCCGTGTTTGAATTGATAGGGGGAATCAATTTGCACACATACTTGGCCACCATCTGCAAACTATTGGGCTGATGATTTTGCAGTTTGGTCAGAATATGCGTCCCACTTAAAGATATGTTGTTGCAAAATTTGGTAGAGACTAGATTATTAGGTTGGTCCTAATTACATTTTAGATTTTAACATTTGGGTGGCCGCGATTACGTTTCCGTCAAGATGGTGGTGATATATAACATGACACTGAAGTGCCCTTTGCTAGTGCTACCTCTGTACCAAATTTCGTTCCATTCGGTTTCACCGTGTTCGAATTGATAGGGGGAATCGATTTTCACACAAAGATGGCCACCATCCGCAAACTATTAAGCTAATGACCTATTCGATTGGTCAAAGGATGCTCTCTCCATAAAGGTATGTTGTTGCAACATTTGGTAGAGATCGGATGATTATGTTAGTCGTAATTTGATTTAAGCCTTGAACATTTGTGTGGCCGCCATTACGTTTCTGTCAAGATAGCGGCGATATAAAACATGACACTGAGGTGCCCATTCCCTGTGCTACCTCTGTACCAAATTTCGTTCCATTCGGTTTCACCGTGTTTGAATTAATAGGGGGAATCGATTTTGACACAAAGATGGCCACCATCCGCAAACTATTGGGCTAATGACCCATTAACTTGGTCAAAAGATGCTTCCCCCATAAAGGTATGTTGTTGCAAAATTTGTAGAGATCGGGTGATTAGGTTAGACATAATTTGATTTAAGCTTTGAACATTTGTGTGGCCGCCATTACGTTTCCGTCAATATGGCGGTGATATAAAATATGACACTGAGGTGCCCTTTGCTATTATTACCTCTGTACCAAATTTCGTTCCATTCGGTTTCACCGTGTTCGAATTAATAGGGGGAATCGATTTTCACACAAAGATGGCCGCCATCCGCAAACTATTAGGCTGATGACCTATTAGTTTGGTCAAAGGATGTTCCCCCATAAAGGTATGTTGTTGCAAAATTTGGTAGAGATCGGATGATTAGGTTAGTCGTAATTTGATTTAAGCTTTGAACATTTGTGTGGCCGCCATTAGGTTTCCGTCAAGATGGCGGCGATATAAAACATGCCACTGAGGTTTCCTTTGCTAGTATTACCTTTGTACCAAATTTCGTTCAATTCGCGTTCACCGTGTTCGAATTGATAGGGGGGGACAGACATTCAGAGTACACTCACTCACACACACATACTCACACACACACATACACAGACAGACACTTTTTTTTCGCCCTGTGTTGATCTCATAAGTCTACTTTCATTTTTTGCAAAAATCGAAAGTAGGCTAATAGCCCAAAGTGAGCTAACAAGACTCTTAAAAATTAATTAAATTAATCTAATCTCGGGCGCGTAACAAAGCATCCTAGCAAAAGACCCACTGGTCCTCGTAGCACATCCTCGTTCGAATAGAAATCACTAAGTCATTCATAAGAATTTTTAAAACTTAACAACAGTTTATTAACTAAAACCGCAGTTTCGTGAAGTAGAAACTCCAATGGACAAGAATATATAACCTTATGCCTCTGCCGAAGCATGAAAAATATGTGTAAGTGGCAACTGCCTCAACTAGGCCACACATATCTGCCTAACGTCGCATCATTATCAATGAAATTCAGAAAACAACAAAATTACACACAAAATATTATGTCATGATCGTAAACCCTTTTTGACAAAAATATGAAATACCTTATTCTATCGTAGCTATTTAAATATATACACCTAATTTACATAATTACATTTTAATTCTGAGAGTTAGTTGCGCCTAGAATTATTCATCTCTGTTACTTTCATGTATTCATATACATTTTCATTTATGTGGTTTCAATTTCAAGTCTGTTCCGTCCTCAACGACAAACAATTAAGCTAATCGGACGTCATGTTGTTAATTATAATGATTATGTTTCTTTTCACTTTCTCACAGATATTAGATTTCTTTCACTCAAAATTTTAGTTATTAGTATCAGAAGTTTATATAAGTATTAATATTACAGTCTTTCCATTAGACTCTACTCAGAAAAAGATTGTTGCTAAATTTTTAACAAATTATTAACGATGTTGTTACAATACTTGGCTTCACAAATGTTGGATTCAAAATTGTACATTAGCTTTCCACTAGCTAAAATCGTGATTCAATTTCACGTTCAAATTAATACACCGCAGTGCACTCAGCAATAGCTCCATAGCTAATTCAGTGCTGGAAAAAAATGATATTGACTATCTATAGATGTCTAATATCTCCTAAATTGCAATTCAAATACGCAGACAAAATTCCATTATTACCATATTATCGCTTAACAGCTCTTAATAGTTTCCAAACATTTCAAATATTACACAAGTTTTTATACAATCATAGATAAATATGTTGCTTCAAATTAGCCAAAAGTTAAAGTGTCGAGAATAATTTTTATCAGAACACTGATAAAATATTGTATTCACAAGTTCAAATAACTGTGTGAGAATTCGAAAGATCTATCATCTCGATTATGACTTACATATATTTTAAACATTTATTTCCAATCATTGCATCTTATTATTAATTACACTTTCTCATATAAAGTATTTCTTTCAATATTTCTCGACCGACCACTGTGAAAAGAACGATTCAGTTTTCGCCTAATTGAAAATAATTCAGCCTGAGATCCTCCTCCAAGAAAACACGTCAAAACCTACAGCATGGAGAAAAACCTATCTTGAGAAGGTACAAGTAAACCATTAGATTTGAACGCTAAACCAAGTTGGAGTTTCTCTTAAGAATCAACAAAAATTTAAAAACTGAACGAGCTCACAAAAGGTGTCGAAATCAAGAATGAAAATTTCAAAAATCTGGATTACCAGAAATAAATTCGCACAATCGCAAATAAACATACTAGAAGTCACTATGTTCCATTACTATGCTCAATTGACAAAAATATAGACCTGAATGTCTATCTAATAAACTTGCATGAGCTTCCAAAAATATTCGATATCAAATTTAAAAAGTATAGAAAATTTTTCAAATCGAATTCTCGTATACGTTGGATATGGGACATCTGCTTGAGTTAGAATTATTCTTATATAATTTTACCGTCGTCTTCTTCCTATTATTTTCTCATGTTGTCTTCCCATCAAACTATATTCTTCTATTTATTCCCAAATTATATCTTAATCAAGGCAACGTAATGTTCAAAATAATACTACAATAACTACTAAATTGAACTACGAAATGAAAAACATACTCAGACAGAAATGACTAAAGAGTCACCCTAGCCCTCGGCTGTACTGTATTTCTTAACTACTTTAATCAAAATTGGTGAAAAGGAGCATTCAAAAGCATGACAAATGCATACTGTCTACTAAAAGAAAACTGCAGCTACCTTGTTGAAGTTCTAGTTGAATGAAGTGAGAATGTTTGAACACAAACTCCTGTCAAGGCTCGAACCCACATCTGCTCAGCTGCACCGATCACGAAACGACTGGATATCAAGAAGACCCGATTACCGGTCGCGAACGAGATAGAGCTAACAGATGTTCGTTTAACAAAATTCATTGTTCTATCACTTGCTAAAGAGCACGATAACGATGTTGTAGTAAGCCAAAATAGTTTCATTATGTAGCAGTGCGAATTGTCATTCCGACTTTCACAATCTCTTCACTCTTCTCTTGTAAAGCCTTGTACTGTAGTAGCTCATATTGGAATCAAGTAATCATCCTGAGTATGTAATGCTGCTATGTGTCACATTCCTTGTCTGTATTTAGCCCATGTTCTGCATCTTCATAACGCAGCAATATCTCTCTCTTCTCATATCATTATTCACAATCATGGCTAATGCTGTTTGTATTGTACTGCAATGTAGAACAAGTTGCTATGCTATTGGCTTGAGAAGAAGTTATCATACGTGAATGCAAGTTCACTGTGCTCAAATTGAAGGTTAACACTGTCTGAAACTATAATAAGATCAGACGAAAATCCTATCACGTTTTGTACTGTAACACGTATACGTCGGTTCGACTCCACGTTACTGAACAAACATGATTTCACGGCAACGCACGCACTCGTGATTAAACTAGAGAGCTGTGACCCTCCTCGCTGAAATTGTAATCTCTACTATATTCTTCAACTGCTCCCGTAAATCATACTGTCACCAGTTGATCCTCAATGCACCTCGTTCTCTAAACGATAGTGACAATCTATGTTTACACAGTGTCGAGTTCGATAATCACCTGTTATAGTACTGTATGCATTTATACTCATATAAAAGTTCTCAGTTATATTCCTTCGTCCACAGAATGCATTTCCCAATCTTTATTTCAAACTGCAAAGTGTAATTTCTTTACCACAGCGAGCAACATAACGACAGTGGAGCTGTCTCCATCTTGTATTAAATACAGGTATTACAAATGTCGTCGCTTGTATGGCGGGCTGCTGGCTGCTCCTAACCTCGCCACAGTCATATCGCGCACCTGCATTCCAATGAATGTCGCAGTACTGCCATCAGTGTTATTGCCAACTTAACCTATTTCCAACTAAATGCAAAATACGGTTTCAGTACCCATTGCAATCGGCAGCTTATAATGAAATCTACACAAGAATATAGCGGTGTCTGTCTATTACTCATTCACCCAAAAACTCTCCAACCGATTAAGCTTAAATTTCACATGAAAATAATTTGAATACCCAGATAAAACATAGAACTATGTCAATTTTTAAACATAGCATATTCTTCTGATTTCGCCATTTTTGTCACTTGGGCAGGCTAAAATAGGCCAAACATGGAGGTTTTCGTAGAACGACCAGACACATCCCAAATGTCAATATTGCAATACTGAAAAATAGCTTCAAAGATATCTATCACTCGTGTGATTCTTTATAATAAGATAAACAATTTGCCCTGTCTTATTAAAGGTCGCTCGTAGCGATGAACATATGGTTAGTGGATGCAGCACTAAACTGAATATGAGCTGAAATAAAGCCTCAAGTATCCAAATACGGTTCTTAAATAAAGGGATTATTGAAATGCTGTAAGTCCTGCTATGATGTTTCATTTTCAAATAAAATTGTATACGTAGTGTCAATATCCGCGGACGGGGATACATATAGAGATTGGTGGGTACGATTATACGTAGCAAATAATAAACATGGAGATATGTAGCAGATACGGAGATAATTTTGTGTATCCGCTGAGGGCTCCATTGATCAGCCATTTTACCATTTTACCAGAGTTGTTTCAGTAGCAGTACTTCACTCTACCAACTTGACCAATGTCTTTCTACCTTCATATTCATTGAAGTCCCGTTACTGCTCTGATTTACTATTACATCATAAAATGATTCTGATTTAGAACAACATTCGAAGCTTCAAATATAGGTTAACTGTTAATGATAATACGGCTTGTAATGTTATTATTATTATTATTATTATTATTATTATTATTATTATTATTATTATTATTATTATTATTATTATTATTATTGAGTTATTAACTGCACAATAACTATGTAACACTGATGTATTCTATTGCAGGCTGTGTCGGACGCTATGCTGGTAGAACTGAAGCAGTGTTTCATGGAAGCCTACGATGACAACCAAGATGGGAAAATCGACATCAGAGAGGTTAGTTGAGTGGCAAATTTATACCTCAATTTATTCAATTTGTAAAATATATTTCTGGAGTAATTCTTTCTGAAATTAGCCTATTGGAGGTAGCTTTAGTGTTCATTCACCTTGTGTTTTTTAGGAAAAGTTAAAGTGAAGAGCCCTACGTTTACGTAACTTTCTCGTATCCGATAGTAATTATGAAGTCATATACTGCCATTATAACCTGATGGCACATGCGTATGGAGAGAGTTTTGTATCTGGGCGAGTCCACATGGTGAAGCGTAATGATAGTTCACTTCTCTCGTTGGTAGGGAAATGTTCATATCGGCTCCTACTTTAAATCCGTCAGTGCGTCTCCTTAGATCATAGCAGCAGTGAACCCCTCCACTACCTTCCTTCCCCTCCTTTCTCCTCTTCGCTCAAGGTTTCGAGCAGGTTTGCGGCATCAATTATTAATTGCAGTAGGTTATACCGCAGCTTAAGCCCTTCTTACTATCGAGTGATTTATTTTTGAATACGTTCTCTCTGGAATGTTTATGACAACCTGTACTATTGTGATGATCTAGCAGTGTGTTAAGTTGTTGAATTTTAGGTTATAAGAGTGGTGACATGGAATTAGGTACCTTGGCCACTATCAGCTCCAGTATTCGAACTGCAGACCTCCGAACGCTAGCGTTACTTAGACCACTCAACTAATCTAGTGGCTATCTGTTTAAATGCTATGCTCATTTGAGGAGCGCAACTCGTTTTGGAATAACATGTTTCTTTTTTATCACCATGCTCCGTATCGTAACCGGGCATTTTACGTGGCGGACTACAGATACAAGGAAAGGGGGTTGAAAGATTCCGGAGACACTACAGTCGACCAAAATATTATGTGCACTCAATTTTGAAGGTTGTTTGTGAAGTAACCAATAGGCCTACATAAAACCCAGTAACATCATCATTTTTGTCGTTCTATTTTACGTTAGTTCATGTAGGTTTGTAATTTCTAATTTTTATTTTGATATTTTTTATCGCAGTTGGAACACAAAAAGTGCCCGTTTTTAAGCGTGTTTCAACCATTCGTCAAATTTAAGAATTATTATCTCACAAACCCGTCATCATATTGAATCCAAATTTTAACACAATATACATTGGAATGTTGTATAACTGGTTTATTAATTTCAAAATTTTGTGTGTCCAAGAAACAATGTTGTTATTATTTTTGTAAGGTAACTTTTTCTCCGCTCGGTGTCGTTGGAAAATGTAGTTCTTGGTCGCGTTGTAATCCTTATACTGTACATCAAAAAGGTATGCTGTATGACTGTGAAATACGTAAATTAATTCAATTATTTTATATCGGTTTGTATTTGTACGGGGAAATAAGACATGGTTTACCAGCTAGCTGCTGCGGGCAATGCTGTACAGCGTTGCTGAGATGGAGCCCTTCACTTCCGAGCGAGATGCACCATGACGCGTGTTGGGCTCCATCTTGGCAACGCTGTACAGCTTTCCCCGGAGCGGCTAGTTGGTGAACCATGTCTTATTTCCCCGTACAAATACAAACTGATATAAAATAATTGAATTAATTTACGTATTTCACAGTCATACAGCATACCTTTTTGATGTACAGTATAAGTATTACAACGCGACCAAGAACTACATTTTCCAACGACCCCGAGCCGAGAAAAAGTTACCTTACATAAATGATAACAACTTTCTTTCTTGGGCACATAAAATTTTGAAATTAATAAACCAGTTGTACACCATTCCAATGTATATTGTGTTAAAATTTGGATTCGATCTGACGACGGGTTTGTGAGATAATAAAACTTAAATGTGACGCATAGTGACGGGCACTTTTTGTGTTCCAACTGTGATAAAAAAAATATTAAAATATAAATTTAAAAATCCAAACCTACATGAACTAACGTAAAATAGAAGGATGAAAATGTTGATGTTATTGGATTGTACGTAGATCTATTGGTTACTTCACACACAACTTCTAACTGGAGTGCACATAATATTTTGGTCGACAGTAGGTTCACATACCGGTGCTGACGGTGGCAATTCTACGTGTTCTTCTTTGAGTTTGTACATACTCCCTCAAAGCAAATGCCGGGGTTGTACCGTATTTCAAGTTGCGAGGCATCTAACGGTAGAAGGGAAGGAAGTTTGTAGTTTTATAAATATATATGAATTGCAGCCAATGGCCATAGCGCGGTATTTTAATTGAACGCCAGAAGGCTCCCAACAAGTTCAATTTCAAGTAGGTCCAACTTTGGCTACCAGTGATGCCACTGTCATGGACACCAAGCGGCGAATGTTTGAACTTGATAGGGCGTTTCTAACCAATTGACCTAAAAATGTAGCTACACACTGCCAATTGTAGTGGTAGGTTCTTTTACACGCCATAAATCCATGACATAGGCCCCCAGGCTTTACTTCCCCTCCGAAGGAAGGCATACTGAAGGGTTTTAACGCTCTTAAAATATCCGATGATTTCGGTCGGGTTTGAACCCGCGATCGTGGGCATAGCAGTTCAGCATGCTACCTACTACGCAACCAAAGCCGTAGTTTAATTAACCGTTAACCATCCGATCATAAGCCATGGGACCTCCTTTTATGCGTTGAATCCGGACCAGCAGATGAGACGTTTCACCTCGAAAGTCGCAGGAAATCAAATCCGGTCCACCTCGGTGTGAGGAAAGCACCATGACAACTGCGCTATTACGACCCTGGTCACCTATCACAATCCTAGACACTACTAATTGATCATAGTTTCACACACTATCACAGTCCACCATTTCAATACGCACGTTCACAGGGATGATGACCAAGGTGTCCTGTTGTTGTGTGAATCTTCAGTCTTTTGACTTGTTTGATACAAATCTCCATGCCTTCCTGTCCTGAGCTAATTGTTTCATCTCTACATAGCTACCACACCCTACATCCGAGGCACTCTGTTTAACATATTCTAACCTTGATCTACCCCTACAGTTCTTGCCCGCGACACTTCCTTCCATAACTAAGCTTGCTATTCCTGGGTGTCTTAGCATGTTTCCTACCAACCTATCTCTTCTCTTCATTAGCAGTCGCCAGAAACATCTCTCCTCTCCAACTCGTCTTAATACCTCTTCGTGTGTAACCCTATCTACCCATCTGATCTTCATCATTCTCTTGTAACACCACATTTTAAACGCTTCAATTCTCCTCTTTTCTGCTGCACCAATAGTCCAAGTTTCACTTCCATAGAGTGCCACGCTCCAGACAAAGGCTTTCAAAAATGACTTCCTAATACCTAAATCTACATTCGATGTCAAGAGATTCCTTTCTTGTAGAAATGCTTTCCTTGCCTGAGCCAACCTACTTTTTATATCCTCTTTGCTTCGATCACTGGCTATTTTGCTTCCTAAGTAACGGAAGCCTCCTACTTCCTTCAGCCTTAAGCCCCCAAATGTATTACAACACAATTCGCCAGTATAATGTAGGGTGACAAGGTGAGAAAGAGTACATCTGTTGACCTGAGTTTCGACACGGCGTTTCTCTTGCGCAGGCTCCGACAAGCATTAGATGGAGCAAGGAAGCTTGTAGTTTAACGTGACCGTTAATCTCGAGATCATGAGCCACGGGACCTCCTTTTTACGTGGAATCCGAACCACAGGACATGGCATTTCACTTCGAAAATCTCACATGCATTGACCGGGAATCGAACCCGGGACGCCTTGGTGAGAGGCATACAGCTAGATCGCTGAGCCACCACGCCCCTATTAGATGGAGCACATCGTGCCGAAAGCGATATTACTACTGTTGGTAAAAATATGAATGAAATAGAAAATGAGGTCACAGTAGTGGATTTTGTGCGTTGACAAATTTTACAGCGGAAGTCTAAAAGGAGAATGAATGCATATGAGCAATCTGAGCAATGTCGAACCACTCAACTGTTCTTCAGCTAATGGACTTGACTTTTGTTGGCCACTCGTCAGTGGATACAAGTCTTCGAATCGAGCAGGGAGTACTCAAGAAGAAGCGGGAAACACGAATATAGCCGAGCCGACGATTGTGTACCGCAATTATTTCCTAATGGCACATGTGTACGGAGAGAGTTTCGTATGTAGGCGAGTCCATGTGCTGCAGCGGGAGCGAAAGGGGAGGAATGTTCAGTCCACTCGTTGCTAAGGAAATGTTCACATCAGCTCCTATTGTAACAGTAACTGTACTGCACATTAGTGAATCCTAGCAGCACAGCAGCAGCACCCCCTCCACTACCTTCCTTCTCATTTCCTATCCTCACTTGTGGTTTCGTGCAGGTTTGCGCAGTCAGACATTAATTGTAGTCTACTCAATGCGATATCCAATTGTCAGTTGATACAAGTCTTCGAATCGAGCAAGGAGTACTCAAAAAGAAGAGGGAGACACGAATATAGCCGAGCCGACAATCGTATCCAAGGCTTATCCAATTGTCAGTTGACACAAGTCTGTGAGTCAAGCAGCGAATAGATGAGATGAAGCTGGAGGCCGGCCGCATTTATTTTTTTTTCAGCCCGAGCCTAGCCACAGTATGTAATTCTGAGCCTCTTATTGGCTGTTATGTCATGCCATTCTCCTGGTTCCGAATAAAGACGGTAGGTAGTAGCAGGGGTCACATCCGATCAAACATGGAGGAAAGTTATCGAGTGAGATGTGGATAATATTCGATGTTGAATTGCATTATTAGCGTGAAACAGGCATGAAACGTGCTTTAGATCAAGTTTAAAACAACCCTCGCAGCAAATGAATGCGTTTCAATCAACATTTAAGGTCCAAGTGAAATCATTCGACATTTATCCACATGTATTAAGATCTAGGATAATATATTTCACGTACCAGCGGAAATGTGCACGAGTGGTAACGTGCGTGCTTGGTAACTTTGTGTCTCGGGTTCAAGACTGCTCTAGGGCAGAATTTTTTATTTCTTTCGAATTATCTTATTATATCCTCCCTCCTTTTTACTGCATGTTTTATGCCTTGCTTTATTGAAATTATCTGTATGGGTGATTGAAATAATAAACATTGTTAGGCGGAATTCTTCCATGTTCTCACTTCAATTTATAATCCTCTCCTTACTATTCAACGCGGCTAGCGTTCTTGGCTGTCTCTCCAGAGGTCCGGGTTCGATTCCCAGCTCTGCCGATTCATTTATTTATTTATTTACAAGTAGGTGGGCTCAATGACCACCATGTCCAATTTGCTCAAATGAACAAGAGCAACATCAGCGTCGACTTCTACAGTGGTCAAGCTGCTTGCCTCACGAAGGTGGACCGGGTTCGATTCCCAGCTCTGCCGATAAATTTCAATTCTGGTGTGAGGACTGCAACGAGGTACATTCAGCCTCTTGAGCCAAAACTGAGTAGAGGTTGGTTCGATTCCCACCTCAGCGATCTTGGAAGTGATTTTCCATAGATTTCCACTTCTACTCCAGACAAATGCCGAAATAGTTCATATCAATGCCACGACCGCCTCCTTGCGAATCCTCACCTGAATATCAAATACTCACCATACTACATACACCACAATAACACAGGTTATCAGAGAAAGGTATTTATTTATTTATTTATTTACAAGTAGGAGGGCTCATTGACCCCCATGTCCAATTTGATCAAATTAACAAGAGCAACATCAGCGTCAACTTCTGCTTGCCTCTCCCCAAGGTGGACAGGGTTCGATTCCCGGTCAATTCACATGAGATTTACGAAGGGAATAATCACGTTCTGAGTTTTGGTTTCTAACTAAATTGGAGGTTCCGTGTCTAATGATCGCGAGATTGTGTGTTTGAGTCTTCAGTCTTTTGACAGGTTTGATGCAACTGTCCATGCCTCCCTGTCCTGAGTTAATCGTTTCATCTCTACATAGCTACCACACCCTACATCCGAGGCATTCTGTTTGACATATTCTAACCTTGGTCTACCCGTACAGTTCTCGACCCTTCCGTCTAACAATGTTTATTATTTCAATCACCCATACAGATAATTTCAATAAAGCAAGGCATAAAACATGCAGTAAAAAGGAGGGAGGATATAATAAGATAATTCGAAAGAAATAAAAATTTCTGCCCTCGAGCAGTCTTGAACCCCAGACACAAAGTTAACAAGCTCGAACGTTACCACTATTACACATTTCCGCTTGTAAATGAAGTTTATTATCATAGGTATTACTTAATATGTGGATAAATCTCGAATGATTTCACTTGGACCTTAAATGTTGATTGGAACGCATTCATTTGCTGCGTGGGTTGTTTTAAACTTGATCTAACGCACGTTTCATGCCTGTTTCACGCTAATAATGCAATTCAACATCGAATATTATCCACATCTCACTCGATAACTTTCCTCCATGTTTGATCGGATGTGACCCCTGCTACTACCTACCGTCTCTATTCGGAACCAGGAGAATGGCATGACATAACAGCCAATAAGAGGCTCAGAATCAAGGCTTCATAACGTAACAGAATTGTCAGAAATAACGAATTAATTTTTGTTACGTTACTGCTTCCGTACCCAAAACAAATGGTATATGAATAACGTTTTTAGTGCGGCAACGAAATAAGGGGTTATAATTTTCCCTGGTTTGTGCTATTAACGTTATAACCAGCAGAGGAAAAGATTCCGTTATTTTAAATGTGCTCCCGTTATTAACGTTATAAGTCTAGTAACGGTATGACAGCGATTTTGACCCGCTGCGCGCCATCAATAACGTTATTCAGGCAGAGTGATCGATTCGGTCATTTCAAAATGCAAACCTACTAATAACGTTATAAGCCTAGTAACGGTATACGAGAGATTTTAACCTGTTATACGCTATCAATAACGTTATTCAGGGCAGAAAAATTAATTCCGTTATTTAGAAATGTGAACCCACCAATAACGTTATAAGCTTTGTAACGGTATTCGAGCGATATTTACGAGTTTTGCGCTGTCAATAACGTTATTCATGGCAGAAAAATAATTCCGTTATTTAGAAATGTGAACCCACCAATAACGTTATAAGCTTTGTAACGTTATTCGAGCGATATTTACGAGTTTTGCGCTATCAATAACGTTATTCAGGGCAGAAAAATTAATTCCGTTATTTAGAAATGTGAACCCACCAATAACGTTATAAGCTTTGTAACGGTATACGAGCGATATTTACGAGCGTTGCGCTGTCAATAACGTTATTCATGGCAGAAAAATAATTCCGTTATTTAGAAATGCAAACCCACCAATAACGTTATAAGTCTAGTAACGGTATACGAGCGAATTTTACCAGCCATACGCTATCAATAACGTTATTCAGGGCAGAAAAATTAATTCAGTTATTTTGAAATGCGAACCCACCAACAACGTTATAAGTCTAATAACGGTATACATGCGATTTTTACCAGCTATGCGCTATCAGTAACATTATTCTAAGCGGAGAAATTGATTCCGTTATTTCAGAAAAGAATCTCGTCAATAACGTTATGGAAGTGTCTATTTGCCCGCTTCCCGGACAAGCATGGAAGGTGACCGTGAACTGACGATGCTGGGCCATATGTAATTCCAGGCCAATTACTTCTTGAAATATCAATAACTAGCAGGTACCCGCGGCTTCGCTCGCGATCAATACAATGGGGACGATGCATTATTGCTGATAATTGGTTTATTCTATTACAACATTCGCGGCTACAGGTGGGTAGATTCAAATTCTGAAAATTCTGTTACATACAGTATATAGATATGAGCAGCAAAGTGGGAATTTTATAGAGTTGTGAACACATATGAAAATTTTATTTTTGGTTTTGCCATCTTCTGCTGAGACATAACGATTTTGTTGTCCGGATACTCGCCAGCACGCCACATACAGTTGTCCATGGGAAAAAATGGTTTTGTCTAAACGTACACCTGGAATGGCAAATCTATCTGAATATGGGGAATTAAAGTATTTTTCCTTAAGCTATTCTGGGTATAATTTTGCCACACTTATTGATGATTTGAACGTCAACATGTCGCTATTAATAGACCTATAGTAAAATATCTCTCACCTTGGTCGCTGATGTACATTATGCAGTCACTTCCAGTGTTACATCCCAGGGATTGAAATTCTCCAACAACCCTTTTGCCTCACATGCCTCTCTAAGTAATTAAAATTCCCGATTGTTGTTGTTTGAGTCTTCAGTTTTTTGACTGGTTTGATGCAGCCCTCCATGCCTCGCTCTCCTGAGCTAATCGTTTCATCACTACATAGCTACCACACCCTACATCCGAGGCAATCTGTATAACCCTGGTCTACCCCTACAGTTCTTGTCCTTGACCCTCCCATCCATAACTAAGCTTGCTATTCCTGGGTGTCTTAATATGTGCCGTACCAACCTATCTCTTCTCTTCATTAGCAGTCGCCAGAAACATCTCTCCTCTCCCACTCGTTTTAATAGCTCTTCATTTGATACCCTATCTAACCATCTGATCATCATCATTCTCCCGTAACACCACATTTCAAACGCTTCAATTCTCCTCTTTACTGCAGCACCATTAGTCCAAGTTTCACTTCCTTATAGTGACTCAAAAGCTTTCAAAAATGACACCCTAATACCTAAATGTATATTCGATGTCAAGAGGTTCCTTTTTGTGTAGAAATGCTTTCTTTGCCTGAGCCAACCTGCTTTTTATATCCTCTTTGCTTCGTCCATTACTGGTTATTTTGCTTCCTAAGTACCGGTAACAGAAGTCTCCTACTTCCCGTAGCGTTTCACCTGCCAATTTGATGTCCATAGAGGTTTCTCATTTATTTCTGCTGCATTCCAATAATTTTGTTTTACATTTATTGATTTTCATCATGAATTCATTCGTCAAGACGGAGTCCATCCATACCATGCAAAAACTCGTTCAAATCTTCTGGCGTATTGGCCAAGATGACGATGTCATCAGCAAATCTCAGAGATGAAATTATTTCTCCTTGAATCTTCACTCCGACTTTAAATTGTTCTCCAATTTCCTGATTATTGTGTTTTTAGAGATCTTTGAAATGCGTTGCCCTCGCACATGGTGTAGATGCATTGTCAAAGGAAAACATTCCATGTTACGAACATGGTCCGCATAACCTGTACCGAAAGCCTATTCTGGACAGCAGTTCCTTGAACTCAGATTTGCCAACATTTTATTGTATCTTTCCATGTGGTATGTCTCTGTACCTCAATATACAGAAGAGTGCTTTAAAAATCATGTCTTGTGTAAATTTTGGAAAATGTAGTGCGTGTGTTTTTTGCCGGAGTGGATACTCGCTAGTAGAAATTCTTTTTAGTAAAATAGACTGGTTCACAATTTGGTAAGTGCACATTGAGGTATTTGACGGCGGGATGCCTTAAGTGTTAAGGAAACGGCAATAGCCGCCTCAGAGCTTCGTTGCTATTGAAATTATGACCAGACCGATATTTGTACTTAACTATACGGGATTTGTGAGCCCAGTGTTTATGAAATTGAACGTAGCTATATCGCTACCTTTATTTAATAGCCGCTACTGTAGTGTTTAAAAATTAAAGGTGGTATTAGAAGGCGCTTCCCCTATTTTTTTTACCCCTGGCACTACAGCCCATGAAGGGCCTAGGCCTATCATGCGACCGCTTCCCAGCCATTTGGCCTGCAGATATTGTGGTGACGCGTGGTCAGTGCATAGTGTCCCCTCAGCCGTTAATCTTGTTCTTCGTGACCGGCGCGCTGCCTCACAGCTACTCAATTGTCCTCACGAATCTGAGTTCAGCCCGTTGCAGCCCTCACGTCAGTGTCTAAAATCTCTGACGGAGCCGGGAATCGAACCCGGGGCCTCCGGACGGGAGGCAGGCGCGCTACACTGTTCTTATTGTGTTTATATATATCTTGAAAAAGATAATAAATGAATTGGCATTGCCTCCTAGAGGGATATATAGAAAATCGGATGTCATACCTTGAGGTAGTGTTGCCATGGAAACGGACTTGCGATTAGTTCATCAATCACAGCGAAGATAGTTTTCTGCGAATATCTTTGAAACTGTTGGTTTTAGAGCCTTAAAATGTAGTTTTCGGTGTCCCGTAGGGACATACCGAGTATTGTTTCTTGCATCGAGGGGAGTAAAATGAGCTTTGTCCGGTCTTTATGCGACAACTTCGATATTTTGTCCTGGTTGAGTATTTTTGGTGACTTTTCAGTTATGTTGCCTATTCCACGGGAACAGTTATTTATTTCCGGACGAAAGGCAGCCTATATGTTATCCCATGGTATAAGCTGTCTCCATTTCAAATTTCATCCAAATCCGTCCAGCCGTTTTAGTGTCAAGAGGTAACAAACTAACACACACACTCACACACACACACACGGACACACAGATTTTCACAATTATAATATATATAGGGATATAGGGATAATCAACATAATGATTTCAATCTGAGCGCGTGCCCCATCAGACAGGGCAAGGCACCTTGCTCGTTTCGATCGCGGTCATATTGTAGCCTACGTTAGAAACATGTTTCCTAAAATCAATACGATGGATCCCATTGATTCGAAATATTTCTTGTTGCTTCATATAGGGGTTTGGAACATAGCCTATTGTTCATCAGTCCCATGTAGTTGACGTCTGATAAACTTTGTTATTTTTGGAGTTGGCAATGGCCTTGACTTAGGAACTATCCACGCATTTTCCTGGAGTGGAAGTGGGAAACCCCAGAAAAACACTCTAAGATAGCTAAGATGGGAATCGAACTCACCTTCTCGCAGTGTTGCCATATAAGGCAGAGTGTAACCTACACACCAAACTTTCACTCCTTAGTGACCAATAAGAGTATGTCTTTCCTAAATGAAACCTCCCGTTCTTGCTTTTCGTTTACTTGGTATCCTATTTTCATTTAGTAGTGATAGAAGACATTTTTCATTGACGGTTATTTCTAATGAAGAAATCTATTCAGTCGGTCAACACGAAATTCGCGTAGACCGAATGAAAAGCTTTCTTTATTATTTTCATTTATGAATAAATAGGATTATGACATCACATTTAGTCCGTGTGTGTGCGTATGTGTGTGTGTCCCCTAATAAAATATAAACGGCTGGAGCGATTTCAATGAAAGTCGGTTAAGTCATAGTACTATTTTGTCCGACCCCGACCGTGATCTTCAAATTTTATTACAGCTCACCAATCCAACAAGGCGACTGTGCGAAATATTTCACTGGCATTCCATATCTCCGAAACTATTACAGATATCACCCTGATATTTTGTACGGTGATAAAATGAACTACTAGATGGGGCTCTCAAAATTCCTGTTAAGTAACAAACGAACATGGGGGCCAAGCGAAGTTGATACATTAAAATAGATCTTTTTTTTTTTCGCGATTAAACCATTCGAGCGCCGTCAAATGGTATAGCAAATGTTATACACCTTGTAATGCACTGATATCTTATTCAGCTCAATTGTTTACATAACCGCAAGATGGTGCCTGTGTGAAATTTAAAAATTAAGTTTTAATTTCTTGTCCTAATCATGCGATCGTAGCCAACGTTTGAACAATGAACCTACCGTACGCAATAATCGTCATCTAATAGTACATAGCTCAATGGTCTACACATATTTAGAAATATCTAGACGATTCTCAATGTCAACTAATCAATGAAAGCAATCAAACTGAATTGTTTTCATAACCACACGATGGCGCCTGTGCGAAATTTTAAAATCTCGTATTTAGCCTATTTCCATTTATTAAAAAAATAGGCTTATGAGATCACATTTAGTCCGTGTGTGTGCACCAGGGTCGTGCAATGGGCAAGGTGAAGCAGTGCTAGCAGGTGAAGCGCAGCCCTATTCTGCCTATTTCTGAGCAGTGCAGCACGACATCACACTAGCACTGCAGCGCTTAGTCGCACAAGCACTGTCCATTTGACGGGGTGCTGCAGTACGTTTAGTACTGAGCGCAGAGCCTGGACACTAGGCGCACTAGAGCCAACATTTTGTCATATGCTTGTGGTCTGCCGTGCTCATAACGTCTTTTGTGCCTGGGGAGCACAAACATACCATAGTGGGAAAGTCACACCTTAAAGAAACACACCGAAGACGTATAAAAGATGATATTTGGACGTACATGAACCAGATCTGCAACAAGGATACAGGAAGTTGCATACTTTTTAGCCTATTTTCATTTATGAAAAAATAAGCTTATGAGATCACCTTTTGTCCGTGTGTCTGTATCTGTGTGCGTGTGTGTGATATGGTGTGTTCCCCCCCCTAATAACTTCTAAACCGCTGGAGCGATTGCAATGAAACTCGGTAAGTTCATAGCACTATTCCACACCACCCCGACCGTGCCCTTCAAATTTTGTTACATCATACCAATCCAACATGGCGGCTGTGCGAAATATTTCACCAGCATTCGATATCTACCAAACTATTACCGATATCACCCTGGAATATTTCACGGTCATAAAGGGAACTACTAGAAGTTCACCAATGTGATTTTTTAAAACCTGATAACTACAGAACCAACACGGTGGCCAAGCAAAGTTGCGACATTTAAATAGACGTTTCTCACGATTTAACCAACCAAACGCAATGCAACTTGGTACAGTATATGATTATATACATTGTAATGTACCGACATCTAACTTCATTCAATTGTTTACATAACCTCAAAAAGGTGGCTGTGCGAAATATTTCACTGGAATTCTATATCTCTGAAACTATTAGCGATATCACCCTGAAATTTTGTACGAAGATAAAGGGCACTGCTGGAATTTCATCTATAAGACTTTCCAAAATCGGTTAACTACAAAACGAATATGGCAGCCAAGCGAATTTGAATATTTTAAATAGACCTTTCTCGCGATTTAATGATCCAAACGCAATGAAACTTGGTACAGGAAATGTTTATACACATTGTAATGCACTGGTATCTATATAAGTTCAATTGTGCACATAACCTCAAGATGGCGAATGTGCGAATTTTAAAATTAAGTTTTTATTTCTTGTGTCGTAATCATGCGATCTAAGTGAGAGTTTGAGTAATGAACCCTTGCAATAATTTTTCTTTAATGGTACGTGACTCTATGGCCTATACATATAACAATCCAACATGGCGACCATCCGAAATACTTAGATGGATCTCAATATCTACGAATCTATTACAGCAATCAAACTAAATGTTTTAATCTTCATTGGGGCTATGAACATAAGTTCACCTATAGGACTTTCAATAACCTGGTGATCACAAATCCAACATGGTGGCGACGCGAAGTATAAATATTCACATGGTCGTTTCTCGCAATTTAACCATCCGAGTGCAGTGACACTTGGTACAGTAAATCCTTCTACAAATGTTCCACTGGCATCTAATTTTTTCATTTGTTTCCATAACCACAAGATGGCAGCTGTGCGAAATTTTAAAATCTCGTTTTTACTTCTTGTGTCCTAATCATGCGATTGAAGTTTGAATACCACACGTACACAATACACTTCACGTAACAGTACATAACTCTAAGACCTACAGATATAAAAATCCAACATGGCGACCATGCGCAATATTTAGCCGGTTCTCAATATCTGCGAATCTATTACAGCAATCAAACTGAACGTTTGTATGTTGATAGAGGCAATTAACATAAGTAGGATATATGAAAATAGGCTGTATAATTCTTCACGGAACTACTTGTTGGGTTAGTTATTGTTGTTTTAAGGGGCGGAACTACGAGGTCATCTGTCCCTACTTTTTGGGTGATGTAGCAGGTGCAGCGAGATATAATAATCCTAAAAATGGAATCAAGCATATTGGTAATCATGCATGTGACAGTAACAGGACCGGTATGGAATCAGGATTGTTAAAATATTTTTTTTTTATTTGTTGACATAATGTCACAAACCAGCCGACGTAGCTACACACGCTAACGTGCATGGTCAGACTACAACGAACTCGAAGTACCACACACAACCATTTCATACCTTGCCTCATTAATTTCATTTGTCATTAAGTCCTCTCATTAGATTGACGTCATGAAGGGCATCTATCCGTAATATCATTCCCACAAGGAAACTGTCTCACCATATCCCCTTCCTTATAGCAACCTAAATAATTACGGGTAGAACAAAAAAACTACATTAGGACTATAAAGCTGTAGTCTACAGTATTTCAATAACAAGATTCTGAATTCACCAACTGATTAGATTGGTGCTGTTCAGGGATATGTGAATTCGAGAAACGTGCGTTAGTAAATTTATCAGGTTTTTAAACTGAACAATATTCCGTCGCAATCTGAGGTAATTTATGTCTTTTATTCGTATTTTCAACATCGCCTGAAACAATAACTCATGGAATTTACCTACACATAAGATATACGGCAAAATAAGCAAGTTGACATGAAATCCTTCTAACTTTTGAAGTTTTAGGACAATTTTCATTATTTCAACAGTACGGAGACCAAGAGTGCTCTTCATTGGAAAACAATTTTGCTCTCAAAATTATAAAATCTGTTGTCTGTCTTTCTACCAGCTTGTCGGTATTTCTTTCGGTTGTTTGTTGGTTTTTGGAACTATTCGGCTCTTTGGTTATGGTATGCGAACCATCTCTCTAACTTACCAGGGGCAATGTAATGCCAAAAATGCGAAGAAAGGTGTACTATTATAGTTTGTGCTGAAATTACATGGCATCGTGCAATAGATTGCGCTGGCGATGAAAGAGATCACCTTGTGGTGTAGCGGCTAACATTCTTGGCTGTCGCCCCGGTGGTCCAGGTTTGATTCCCTGGCCTGCCAAGAAATTTAATTTCGGTTTGAGGTACTGAAATGGTATCGATGATACCTAAGTCATCAAAGGGGTGTTCATTTTGAGGACTTGCACCAGGTCAGTGAGCACAAGTTTTCCTTTTTTTTTCTACATTCTTATTCTGCAATTCGAACATTCATATGGGAACTCGGAGAGAAACTCACCTCGTAGAGTTGTTAGAATAGCTTCCGTAAAATATACTCAAAGGCCAATGCTACAAGTAGCCGTCGTGAGTTTATCCAATTGCGTATTTATATGTAATCCACACATCGTATTTAGGAACATTTGATTGTCATAGCATTTTATGTTCTGGGCGTAGGAAAACCTCGAAGCTAATTTCGCAATTTTCAGTGAATGAACATCCAAAGTATAGTAATCAACATGTAGGGACACCGTGCCACATATATACAGAGAGTGCAAGAATTGCTTGAAGGCAAGGTGACATGGTGCGTAATTTGTGTTTGTACAACGAATGAGGTTTTCATTACAGTGATGATGATGAAGATGGTGGTAACGATGAAGACGGTTATTTACTAGTTAGGAACCAAAGGAATACTTGAAAATTAAGCCTGAAGCGGATTTATGGAGAAAACAAAATGAACTTGCTGGTTGATTGCGAAAGTGTCTAATCACAATATTTTATGGAGAACAACGTATCCAGAAGTACACATGAAAGGGAGTAGTCAAGCACAAATAGGTGGAGGCAAAGGTTGCTCTTGTGTGAGACTGTATGCTGCAACCACTGTGGAGTGTCTGATAACCTAGCTCCGCTCAAACACCAAAATTAAGAAGGGAATCACCGACATAGATCTAAGATACATCTGTAACATTTCAGAAATGTTACGCGATCCATGTTTTCGTGTCTTCCTCGTGTTAGAAGCAAAAGTACAATAGATTAATAATTGTTATTGGCCGTAAGAAGGATACAAAATTTAAGCTGGATCCCACCATCAGATGTGAAGTAACCATCGGCATAACAAGACAGGTCGTTAAGAGCTAACGATAGGCTTCAAAGAGAATTGAAAGCTTGTGGTACGTTTCGAATAAGGGAAAGCAACAACATCAACATTTTTTAATAACTTATCGTGTTTGAGTGTGCCTAACTTAAGTGTAAATGGCATAATTTTGCTATCAAATGAATCCATTCAATAATAGAGAATTGATCTACAATGTACTCGGGAACAGTATGAGACGTAGTCTATTGGTATCCAATAACATTTTATTGCCAATAATAATAGTCTAATAATAATAATAATAATAATATGAAGAGAAGAGAGGAACGACTTCGAGAAATCCAGCCGCGACAGGCTGGCCACGCGCCCCTGAACTGAGAGTTCCAGCGTAGACAGTGTGCGCCTGGGTCATATGGCCCTAAAAGCACTTGCCTGGCTTGCAGGGTACCACGACATACTATACACAGCTCACTCGCACACGTAGCTAGCGGCAGGCGGGGAGAGTCAAGGACACAGATTACCTACTGACATGACATGACGTCACGCACCTACGCCGGGCCTTGGTGTGCATCCCCACCCCTCCCCCCTCTTCCCCCACACCCCGCCTAATAAAATCTAAGCGGCTAGAGCGATTTCAATGAAATTCGGTAAGGTCATAGTAGGCCTACTATTTTGGCCGACCCCGATCGTGCCCTTCAAAGCTTATTATGTTTCACCAATTCAACATGGTGGCTGTGCGAAATATCTCACTGGCATTCTATATATCCGAAACTGTCACCGATATCACCATGAAATTTTGTACGGTGATAAAAGTCACTTAAGTGACTTTCATAAACCTGTTAACTACAAAACGAACATGGCGGCCAAGTGAATTTGAACATTTAAATAGACTTTTCTGGCGATTTAACCATCCGAACGCAGTGAAATTTGGTACAGCAATTGTTTATATACATTGTAATGAATTGATATCTAATTTTGTTTAATTGTTTACATACACTCAAGATGGCAGCTGTGCAAAGTTTTAAAATTATTTTTTTATTTCTTGTGTCCCAATCATGCGATAGAAGTCAAGGTTTGAATAATGAACCTACGCAATAATAGTCATCTAATAGTATATAACTCTATGGTCTACATATAGGGTCTTTCATATTAAGTAAGAACGACGAGCGGCGGTTTTGTTATTCGCTACTGCAGCGGGCTTGGCCGAGTTTCTGGCGCCCCACGGTCCCCTGCTGTAGTATTGAAAGCGCGCGCATAGTACAAACTTGACCTTGCAATAAGCGTGCAGGTGTTGTCAGTCGCCAGTCTGAACCTCAGATGGTAACATGTTCAGACAGTTATCATTGCAACATCGTATTTTTGTATGTAAAATTTATTTTAAGTACGAGTCGGCCCGGTGGGTAAGTTCAGCAATTTCCTGATGAAGTGTCACCTTCACTAGCACAGATTCACGTAGTTGTAAATCAGTTTGCCACTAGGCCTACTGACTCAGTGCTCAATAAAGAACATAAAATACAAAATCAGAAACATTACAGTGGCAGAACTCACTCGCGTGAGCCAAAATGTGGTTACCGGATACAATGCCTGTATAACCCAGGAAGGACGACTCTTCCAGCATCTTTTATAAGGTAATATTTCATACAGGATTGTACATACGCTTAAAGCAGGCAGCCACGGCGCGCCACAAGCTCGACCAAGGCCACCGCAGCAGCAGGAAAGGGGAGCGAAAGTCAAGTGAGAGAGTGATGCCCTTACCCCTTACCTAACGGTATAGGATTCCTGAGCATCTAGTCCGATGTTGCGATTGACTGTGACTGTGATGGCTAGTTCTGAATTATTGTTCAGTTCTGGATATTTCTGAGTGATTCTTTGAAATGTTACCAGTTTGTACTTACGACTTCAAATTTTCCATGTTGTTTTTCCTGGTTTTAGTTCATCGATCCCTTTAATTACTTTTTACTTAGTTTATTTTACCTGCAACACCATTATTTTCAGTGTTCGTTAGGTGTTCTATTTTCGGTAACTTATTTTGGACAGTATCTCTGGTAGATCATATACATGTACGATGTACATATAGGTACGACTGATGGAGAGCATTACGGTCATCAAGTGCAGTTAGTTTTACATTTTAGGTGAAAAATGGAGCCACCACCAAAACCGATTCAAGGCAGGACTGGCATGCAAAACGAAATGTATCATCAATTTAAATTAGCGTCGTGAAATTAAATTGTTCAAAGGAATAAAATTTCACTCCTGGCGCAAAATAAAATTAGTAACAGAATTTTAATTTCGCTGCAGAGGCGAAATAAATTCATTAGTCTTTTAATTTCGCTTCCGGCGCGAAATAAAATGCATTACTGACTTTTAATTTCGCTCCCGGTGCGAAATAAAATTCGTACCAGACTTGAAATTTCGCTCCCAGTGTGAAATAAAATCCGTTACATACTTTTAATTTCGCTCCCGGCTACAAACAGAATTCTTAACAGACTTTTAACTTTGCTCCAGGCGTGAAATAAAATTCATTAAAGACTTTTCATTTCGCTCTTGGCGTAAAATAAAAACCGTTAGTCTTTTAAATTTGCTTCCGGCGCGAAATTAAAAAATACAGACTTTCAATTTCACTCCGGGCACGAAATAAAATTCGTTACAGACTTTCAATTTCGCTCCCGGCACGAAATAAAATTCATTACAGACTTTTAATTCTGCTCCTGGCCTGAAATAAAATTCGATACAAGACTTTTCATTTCGCTCCTGGCACGAAATGAAAACCGCTTCAGTCTCTTAATTTTGCTCCCGGCGCGAAATAACATTTTTAACGACTGTTAATTTTGCTCCTGGTATGACAAAAATTGCTGGCCCCATGGTGTTGGGGATAGCGTGCCTGCTTCTCACCTGGAAGCCCCAGGTTCGATTCCCGGCTCCGTTAGTGATTTTAGAAACGGACGTGTGGGTTGGAACGGGGTGCACTCAGCCTCGAGAGTAGCTGTCTGAAAGTCACGAAAACTAAGATTAACGGGCGAGGGAACCCGATGCGCTGACCAATATCTGCAGATACCTGGGCAGCGGTCGCTTGGTAGGCCTAGGCCTTTCATGGGATGTAGTGCCACGGTTTATTTTAATGACACAAAATTCCCAAACAGCATTTAGTTTCGCCCCCGGCGTGAATTTAAAATGCATGGAACATATCATTTCATGTCTGAAATTAAATCTGGTCTGGCATGCGAAACAAAATGGTTGTGGACGCGTTAACATTTTAATTTCGCCATGAGCGTGATATTCGGGTGCGAAATGATATTGATTGTAAGCGCGAAAATTAAAATGGAAGCAAAATGTAATTCTAAGCACAATAACATAGTGAAAGGCGACGCAAAACGAATTGCAGTGCGAAACGAAATACTGTACGTGGCACAGGGGTTTTCTTTCGTGCCATGGTCAGTATAAATGCGCTGAGGGTAAGAAGGAAGTAGTAAGGAATGCCAAGCCCCCCCCCCCCCCGAAATTTCCGGAAGTGTAAGAATAAAGAATTTAGAAATGAGAGGAATGACCCCTCAACCCTGTTGTTCGAGTAACCCGCCTCCGAAACAGAACTCCATATACGCCGCGGTACTACCACAGACGATTTTCTGTTATTTGTAACTCTTCAGTCAGTCAACATTAATTTACCCGATAACTGGGTGGGGAACAACGTATATAAGTTGTAAGTAACACTCCGGAAAAAAATACATGTATTAGATTTAAGTTAACTAAAATTGCTGCATTATAATCGTGACCATAAACTAATACATATAATGTTATTTACATATTACTGTATATACATTGTACCCCTCCCAGTTATTTGACAAATTAGTGTTGACTGACTGGAGAGTTACAACTGACAATTTGTATTGTAGTTGGAGTTCGTCACTTATCTTGAATGTCTGTCCACACAGCACATTCGTCTTCTTGTTCGCTATAGAACAAGCAAAGGTACTTGTTGCCCCATTGCGTTATGAACGTCAGGGAGGGCCAGCCACGAGTCCGAGGTGCAGTCAACGACGATGGTGATGTTGATGCCATAGCACTGACTTTCTCCTCTACTGGAGTGATGACCATTGAATAACTCACGTTGCTGTTGCAGCCCTGCAGATTGTGCAGGCGGTGAACGGTAATAAGACTGCTACTGCTGCCAACGTCAGGACTTTGAACATCGCTCCGAACATAATTTCACTCTCGAAACGAATACATTTTAATTTCAACAACGAAATGAAATGTTCCATTCATTTTAAATTCACATCGGAGGGCGAAACTAAATACCGTTTGGGAATTTTATTTCACGTCGGGTGCGAAATTAAAAGTCTGTAACGAATTTTATTTCGCGCCGGAAGCGAAATTAAAAGTCTGTAACGAATTTTATTTCGCACCGGAAGCGAAATTAAAAGTCTGTATCGAATTTTATTTTGCGCCGCGAGTGAAATTAAAAGTCTGTAATGAATTGTATTTCGCGCCGGGAGCGAAATTAAAAGATTGTAAGGATTTTTTTTTCGAGCCGGGAGTGAAATTTTATTCAACTGCACAATGTAATTTCGCGTTGCTATTAAGTTTCGCGTTGATTTCGCTACGTCATTTCGCTTCGAATTAAGTTTCGCTTCGATTTAATTTCCCGCCGACAATCATTACCATTTTGCTCCTGAGTATCGCGCTCAGGGCGAAATTCAAATATATTCGCCCCCACAGCCATACATTTCGTTTCGCATGCCAGCCCTGATTCAAGGGCATACCACTAAATCCCAGGGGGAATTGCGACTACTATCGACCAAAATATTATGTGTACTCGAGTTTGAAGTTTGTTTGTGAAGTAACCAATAATAATAATAATAATAATGTTATTGGTTTTACGTCCCCTTTTAACAACACTGGCTTTTAGAGACGCCGGGGTGCCGGAATTTTGCCCCGAAGGGGAACTATAACGTGCCAGTAAATCTAAAGTAACCAATAGACCTACATAACATCGTCATTTTCGTCGTTCTGTTTTACGATAGTTCATGTTGGTTTGGAAATTTTTATTTATATTTTAATATTTTTATCGCAGTTGGAATACAAAAAGTGCCCGTCTGCAAGCGTGTTTCAACCATGCGTCACATTTAAGAATTATTATCTCACAAATCCGCCAACAGATCGAATCCAAATTTTAACACAATATACATTGGAATGTTGTATAACTGGTTCATTAATTTTAAAATTTTGTATGGGCAAGAAACAAAGTTGTTATCATTTTGGTAAGGTTACTTTTTCTCGGCTCGGGTTGGTTTGAAAATGTAGTTCTTGGTCGCGTTGTAATCCTTATACATCAAAAAGGTATGCTGTATGATTGTGAAATACGTAAATTAATTCACTTATTTTATATCGTTTTTTTAAATCGGGAATTAAGACATGGTTCACCAGTTGGCCACTCCAGTGAAAGCTGTACAGCGTTGCCAAGATGGGCTCCATCACGCGTCATGGCGCGCTTCGCTCGGAAGTGATGGGCTCCATATCAGCAATTCTGTACTGCATTTCTCGGAGCGTCTAGCTCGTGAACCATGTCTTAATTCCCCGTACAAATACAAACCGATATAAAATAAGTGAATTAATTTACGTATTTCACAGTCATACAACATAACTTTTTGATGTATAAGGATTACAACGCAACCAAGAACTACATTTTACAACGACCCCGAGCCGAAAAATAGTTACCTTGCACAAATGATAACAACTTTCGTTCTTGAATACACAAAATTTTGAAACTAATAAACCTGTTATACAACATTCCAATGTATATTGTGCTAAAATTTGGATTCGATCTGATGACGGGTTTGTGAGATAATAATTATTAAATATGACGCATGGTTGAAACACGCTTAAAAACGGTCACCTTTTGTGTTTCAACTGCGATAAAAAGAAATATATATAAAAAATCCAAACCAATATGAACTAACGTAAAATAGAACGACAAAAATGATTATGTTAGTGGATTTTATGTAGATCTATTGGTTACTTCACAAACAACCTTCAAACTCGAGTGCACATAATATTTTGGTCGACAGTAATTACTGTACCAAGAAACGGAAGCCAGGCCCTAAGAAAAACCTCTACACATACATAAGATTTTTTCTCTAGTTTATATTTGAAATTATACATTTCTTTACGCTTGCATTAGAGAATGTGTAAAGTACTGAGCAGTTTTGATTTCACTTTAAATTTATTTGTACAAGTTGGATGACTAAACGTCACCCCACAATCTGCAAGCTACATGGCTGAACAGCGGTTGCTTGGTAGAACTAGGCCCTTCAACGGCTGTCGCGCCACGGGTTTAGTCTTTTTTTTTGAACTTCTAATATATAAGTGTAAGAGTACAAGACCACGAACTATTCAGTGACAACTTTTTTCAGAGAAGAGAGTTCGAATTCAAATGGAAACAATGCGTTGTGTGGAAACGTAAGACGTAGCCATTGTGAAAATGAAAATTGGTCTCCATAGATACTGACGACAGTCAAGCGCATGTTCTCTAGGTGCAAGCGTCCTGCATAAATATCCACTTCCTTTGTACGCTCACAGAAAACGAAGAAAAGTCCCAGCAGAGCTTGTGTATTGGCGTATTGAACGAAATAAAAGGTAAGGAACTAAAACAATGTTTCTTACAGCAGATGTTTATTGCCATTCAGAAATTCCTTCTTATTTTATGATTTTTTTCCTAGGAAACTGTCATCAGTCCAACATCTCTCATTGACTAGTTCACCTGTCAATCAACCTACCATTGTGGTTGCACCTGAAGTTCAGTTGTGTCTTGTGTTTCGCAGGGTTTTCCACACTCCCTCCAGGTAAATGCTGAGATAGTACCTTACTTGAAGACTCAGGGCACCTGCCCCATCCCTGGCTCTAATACAGTAACATACATAGTCAACTACATGGAACTGATGACCAAGATGTCCCAAGCCCCTACAATGTATTATTATCAACAAAAACAAGAACAAGAATGTTTGAGGAAGTAAGAAAGTATCTGTATAAACACATTGTGTCAACGTTACATAGCCTAAGCGTGACAAAACTATAATTTTATTGCTCAGATATTGTACCATTCCTAGGCACTTGTACATGTAACTCGCCGAACTACAATATTCGTCAACTCGGCGTGTTCATCATTTTCCTTGCGCTAGAGATCTAGTGTATCCGCGCCGCTACTCCTACCACCCTTTTCAAAACAATTCCCAAACTAATGCCGACGATTCCATTCACACGATTTTATTTATGAAAAATGCATTGGAATCAGGAAATAAATCTCCGTTTTCGTATTACCATTTCTTTCATATTTTAAGCAGAAATATAAAAAACTGCTAGTAACGTCTTTGTTTTTCACATTTTGGAAAATGCATTGAATTGATATCAATTCTATTGCACTCTAGTATACATAGTGGTTTTGACATCGCAAATACGAGCTTTCATTGAAGAGAAAACTTAAAACAGAAATTGTCTCACTTTGGTGCTGCTACGTGGTGTCAGAATTACAAACTTAAAATCAGGACATTTAGTCTTAGTAGTATCTGGCTGCTGCACCGACTGCTGTGTTGCCTGCTAGTGTGTCCCTTCCCCGTGCTGCCCGATCGTGACGTCACAGTTCCCTCTTCATTGCTATGTAAAGTAGTCAGGGATGTTTCAGCTACGTTATCTGATGGTTGAGTTACTTCCGCAATGCTATATGTGTTTGTAGAATGGGGCCTGTTATGAAAGGCCTCTGATATGGCTGGATATTCAGGGGAAGGTACTGCAGTTTACATGTCGGTAGTGTTGCTTAGCTTACTACTCCCATCTGACTCGCCCAGCTCCGTGCTGTAGGTTTGTTGTCTGACATGAAGTACCGGGCGATTCCTTCTGTTCGGACAGTCTATTTGTGAGTGGGAGGTTTCTTTACAATAAAAGCAATACTTAGCTTGTCCTTCATATGTTAACAGAACTTTACAATCATTGACCGTCAAATATGATGGAATGGGGTATTTAAGTTCAATTGTTACAGTACGTATGCCATTACTTACAGCAGTAAATTCGTATACTTCATTCCAGCACTCGTTCCGTATGTCCTTGAGAACTCCATGCGTAGAAAGCACGCGGGAGAGCCTTTCATTGTTGACTTCGGGAGGAGATTAAACAAACAAGCGCACGTTTTGTTAAAGAGTCTGAAGCAGTGATGTTAACAGAACTTTACAATCATTGACCGTCAAATATGATGGAATGGGGTATTTAAGTTCAATTGTTACAATACGTTCCGTACACCTTTGTGGTGTTACCGCTAGCAAGCCGAAAGGATTTCACACCTTCATGTCGAGATAATATGTTTACATAAAGTAAGGTGTACACTAATTTAATGTACACTGAATTTTCCCCGTTGTCTAGTTGATTCGCTAGTACTTGATCTCTATTAAGCTTCAGGTCGTTTGCTATCCACCTTGGCCTATGTATTTCAAGTGGTGTCGGTCTGTTGTTCCTTTCTTCAAAAGCGCATTTAAGAGTGTTTTTCCGGACATTGACCACTTTCGCAAGTTCAACAAGCAGTTCCGTGACAAACTAAGGAGCCTATTTTACTTAAACTTAAGGATTCATGCCAATGATTAATCTATATGGAACTATCTAAGTTAATGACAAAATTAAGTTGGTAATATCAAAATTTCTAATTAGTTCGAAATATACCTGCACTACAGTTGGAAGCCCTGGTGACTTAATATATTCTTAGTTCCATCTCTTAATACAACATTTGGTTGAAGTTCAATGGATAACATGGACGTTTCATGCAGTTAGATATTGGAGATATCAGCGCGCGTAAAATCATGTTGGCAGCAATGTCATGCATGTCTTGGTCAGAAATAATCTGACATATTATGATCTATTGTTGGGCCAATTTTGGACGAAATCCATTTGTATGTATAGAAGTTACATGCATTTTAGAATTGAACCTATCATCAGGCTTAGAATCATGTTAGCGGCATTGGCATAATATTACTTACTCCAAATTAATCTAGAATGTCAGGTACTATACGTGTGCAAAGTTTAGAGTTGTTGGCTTGCATGCATTCTGATATATTAATATAAGGGTAAAAAAGTAGAGACAGCAATTATCAACAGTTGTCAGCAGCTGGTTGCTCTTAAGAATACGCATAGTGATATCTGGTTATGTACACATAGTAGACTATATACAAAATTTGGTTGAAATCCAATTGATAGTGTAGAAGTTATATTAATTTTAAAATTTGACCTATCAGCATGCTTAGAATCATTTTGCCAACACTGTCACGTATGGCCTCCTGGAAATTAAACTGAAATATTATTATCTATATAATTATGTGCCAATTTTGGAATGGCTCCCATGCATACCTTCCAAGATATCCAACATGGAGCTCAAATTTCAATAATTTCAATCTTTACTCATACCAAATTTGGTTTTGATTGCTTCAGCCGTTTAGGAGTTGATAAGGGGGCGGGGGGACATGCACAGACAGACAGACATTTGCCCAGATCGATCTCATAAGTCTACTTTTTCCTCATTTTTGTAAAATGTGAAAAGTAGGCTAAAAATACAATACCCTATCACGGTAAGCATTTCCGAGTGTTTATTAACCTCGCGGCTAAACTCAGAACCTAACACGACGTAGGTCGCAAAGTGACACTTCCACTCTTTCTACTCTATGGAGTTCTCCAACGCAAAATGTATCAAAATGGTGCCATTCTCAATCGATGATGCCGTTTGTAATATATAAACGATATGCGAATAACGTTATTAGTCCGAATAACGGTATTGAGGGAATATTTTTCGATAGATGTATTCAAATAACGTTATTTCTAGTGAGCACTACCATTTCGTTCCTGCGATAACCGATATCCGAATAACGTTATTAGTCCAAATAACGGTATTGGGGGAATAATGTTCGAGTGATGTATTCATATAACGTTATTTATAGTGAGCACTACCATTTCGTTCCCGCGATAACCGATATCCGAATAACGTTATTAGTCCGAATAACGGTATTGGGGGATTTTTTGGAGAGATCTATTCAAATAACGTTATTACTAGTGAGCACTACCATTTCGTTCCTGGGGCCGATAACCTCGATGTTAGGCCCCTTAAAACAACAATTATCATCATCATCATCATCATTTCGTTCCTGAGATAACCAATATCCGAATAACGTTATTAGTCCTAATAACGGTTTTGGGGGAATATTTTTCGAGATATGTATTCCGATAACGTTATTTCAGGCGGGCACTACCATTTCGTTCCTTGGTTAACTGATATTCGAATAACGTTATCAGTCCAAATAACGATATTAGGAGATTTTTTTCGAGATATGTATTCCGATAACGTTATTTCAGGCGGGCACTAGCATTTCGTTTCTACGATAACCGATATCCGAAGAACGTTATTAGTCCGAATAACGGTATTAGGGGATATTTTTCGAGAGACTTATTCAAATAACGTTATTTCTGTCGGACAATACTATTTCGTTTCTACGATAACCAATATCAGAATAACGTTATATGAACCAATAACGTTACCATGCGATACAAATGACTTCCGGATATGAAACGTAACGACCACAATGTGACCAAGACCCATTTTGTTACATAATCTACCCAAACAACCATTTTCGTTATGTTAAGTTATGAAGCCTTGCTCAGAATTACATACTGTGGCTAGGCTCGGGCTGAAAAAAAAAATATGCCGGCCGGCCACAGGCGAGGCGGAGAGCGTATTGCGTGACCTTGAATGCCACATATACTTGGCTTTGACTTTAGTCATGACAGTTATACTTACCGATTTTTGCTTATATAACCGTTGCAATTACTCACGCATATTGTTATAGGCATACTAATAATCAGGCTTAGGATAATTATGCATTTTGCATATTGCGTATGCAATTGCATATTTGGGACAGTTTTAACTTAACAGTGCATATTTAGGGGTTTCCTCCTATTAGTGCATATTTCAAAAACATTCTTAATCTTGAGTGTAGACATCAATCAGCTTCTGCAGGACACTTTTGGATTATTTGACATGTATTTCAGGTAACAGGAATGTTGATCAGTGCTGGGTTTGCATCGTGTTTAAATTTAGCAACACTAGCCCTACATCCGGCCATAGCTTTGTCTACTTGCAATGCAATTAGGTGGGCATTGATCCTTGGTATTTCCCGTAAAGCAGGTTATCTTTTCCTCATTCCGTAAGTAGTTACATTGCATGCACAATTAGTTCTTGTCAGTCTTACTTTCGTTGAGTTGAAACAGGCTGTGGTTCATAGCACGTTAAATAGCTACTGTATTTAAGATGCCTAAGGAGAATAGCTGTTAATGAGGTAATGAAAGGGTATGTACGAGAGTTTCAAGACTTTTCAACTGACGGAAGTGTATTGTTTTGCAAATACTGTAGAACAGTTGTAAACGCAACCAAAAAGTATCAAATTCAACAACATCTCCAAACAACGAAACACAATAAATTGAAAGAAGTAAACCTGAAACAAAAACACCAGGTTCTTATAACCACTGCTTTAGTTAAACCTGGACCAACACGCAGTGCATTCAATGCAGATCTGTATAAAGCATTTCTCTCGGCAAATATACCGTTGGCTAAACTAAACAATAAGAACTTAGTTCAGTTTCTGTAGGTGTAGGCTATACGAAACAACCAGTCCCAGATGAATCAACAATATTAGGAAGAATTACGTTCCTGAGCTTTACAATGTAACGTTAGGTAAACTAAGGGAAAACGCTCGTGGAAAATATATTTGGGTCTCACTAGACGAAACAACGGACGTAGATCAAAGATATGTACCTAACTTCATGTTTGGAATTTTAGGAGAAGAAGAAGAGAGAGAGACAAATCATATCTACTAACTATGGCTGTGTTGCCTAAGGTGAATCACTCAACAGTTGCTGCATTTTTCAATGATGCACTTTCTTGTTTGTGGCCATCAGGCATTCTTTACGATCATGTTATCGTGGCCTGCACGGATGCCGCACCTTACATGTGTAAAGCCATGGGAGGTCTTGGGATATTATATCCCAAGATGATACATGTCACATGTGTAGCACATGGACTTCATCGAGTCGCTGAAGCAGTCCGGGCTTCGTTTCCTGAAGTAAACACGTTGATCTCCACAGTGAAAAGAGTGTTCCTGAAGGCTCCAAGTCGCAAAGAAAAATCTTTTGATGCAGATCATGATGTGCCACTCCCGCCTTCACCAGTTCATACAAGATGGGGAACGTGGCTCGAAGCTGCTGTTTATTATGCCAATTATTTCGAGGTAGTAAAAAAGGTAGTTGAAGACCTCGATTCTGAAAAAGCTGCTTCTATTAAAGAAGCTCAAAAAGTCTTGAGCAAAGATGGTGTTCGTGAGCAACTTGTATTTATTCGTTCCAATTTGCGTTGCATACCTTTAGCCATCAAGAAATTGCAAGAAATAGGACTGCCTCTTCACGTTAGCATTGGAATTGTTGAAGAAGTTGATCTATCCCTAAAGAACCCAACTAATCAAGTTTTCTCGAAAAAATTGCAAAATGTAGTGCTGAAAAATTCCGGTCTCCTCAAACTTAAAAGCATTTGTGGTGTTATCCAAGGCAAAAACAAAATTGACAGTGCATCGATACTAGAGGTCTCTGATTTCGTTAAGTTGGAGTATGCTCCAATTGTGGCATGTGATGTACAAAGTACAAAGTCATTTTAAGTGAAAATAGGCGCAAGTTTGTGTTTGAAAACCTACCTATTACATCATGCAGTGATTAAGTGTAATCAAGACTTGTAAATTGTATTGACAAATTGGAGCAATCTATGGTAGTACTGTAAGTAATTTCTTTATTTTGGCGATATTTAATATGAAACATTGATTTCTTGTAATATAAACCACTAATTGATATCAGATATATGTTTATTTTAATGCATATTTTAGTGCTTATTTAGACACTTTTTAGTGCATATTTGCATGCATATTTTGGCATTTTTAAGTGCATAATTATCCGAAGCCTGGTTATGAGCATTGCTTATTGACAGTAAATGTGTACACTACGCTATACGCTGCCGAAGTGACGCGCCTAGCAACCGTATGGGCGCAGCCACATTGGACCCAAACAACTGGTTGCTAGGTTTTTTATACATAGGAAGCTGCATTAACGCTGCGCAGTGTCTTGAATTTTGTGGATAAAAAGGTGTAATATGCGTGAAATAAGGCAAACGCCTCCCGTGAAGATCATCCACAATGTTGGAGCTACAAAATAGAAGTGAAATATTATTGATAAAGTACCAGAATTTTGCGAGATAATATGAATAAAGTCGACCTCACTCCCGAGGCAAGAATTGCAAGGCGGGTTCTACAAATTACAAATATTTATTTATAACATCATTTAGTGGATACAGTATAGCTAATATAGAGAGATATTTAGGACATATATGTCACATAGAGGGGTTTTTGGTTCATGTGGGCAGTGTAGTTGTAATTAAATATGGTTTGTACTATAAGTATTATAAAGGACAACCTACATAACCTTACATCTGATTCACTAATTTAACAGCAATAAATTTTCTCCCACAACTTTTCTGAGTAGTGATTTTTCACTTAATTTATTTAAGCAGTGAATTGTTTCCAAATAACAATTAGGCCTATTCTAGACTGAAAATTTCTGCCTAAATACCGTATTTTATTTTTTGCAAACTGAGCATAATATGTGGTCTGTGGAAAGGTTTGAAGTTGCTAGTAGAAAGTCCTATTCAATTTGGTAACTGGAAACTGTGTGAGCCATCTAGTATCATAGCACATGGATCATCGTTATGGTACCGGGACTAGCATTTCTCTACATCAACTCTTTGGCCCACTTCATACCAAGTAGGCTACTTGTACCACTTTGACTGTCCAGCACATATTGTGTGAATGTTTGCTAGGATTGCTCGTGAAGATGCAGGGTGGCTTTTTTGTTGTTGTTCTAAATCTCTATATACCAGCTAATTCTATTTAGCTCTTTTGTGGCGCACCAGCTAATGTGTAACATTAATCAGTGTGATAATGTGGTCATCAGCTTGGTGTAGGCCTACTTATTGGGTGAGAGCCTCGGATATTTTCATGTCAGTTTTAGTGGCCTAATATTTAGAGCTAGGATAGGAAAAGTGTCCCATTATTTAGAACGAGGTAGGACGATATGCCTTAATTGTAGACTTCTCTAACTTGTTATTGAGCACACAGGTTAGGCTTTGTCAATTTGATTCGTTTTCAAACAAACGCGGCGTTGTGGTAAACACACAAATTGTATTGAAATGCAGTCTTTGTTTCTTCTATAGCCGTTGATGAGATTTGGCCTAAACTCTCATCCAAATATTTTAAACTGTTCCCTTATGCATTGATAGACCTTAAGTTCATTTTATTCGTCACTTACAGGTAGGGCCTACGGTACTTTATTTTCCGTAGTATTGATCATTCATACGGGACGTGATTCACAATATCCAGAAATGTTATATTTTCATGTTTTCACTTAATTTAAGGTAAATATCGTAGGCCACATCTCTACGACTTATACTCTAAGACTTAATGTGCATCTCGTACGCAATATTTTACAACTTTATTGGACAACTATGTTAAATTACTGTGGAAAATATACTTTTCTATGATTTCTTGCCCCTGGACATCCATGCATGTACAGTATTATACGATACAAATAGGAAATAATGACGGCTCAAAGACTGAAGCAAGCTACAAGGGAGCCATGATGTATTGCTCCAGTTGCTTAGCAACGGAGCGGAAGTGACGTCGACTTCGGCAGCGTATTACACAGGTCACCAGTGACCAATGCCAAGGTAAGTAGACTATAAGGTAGGACACTCCGGTGCCTCTCGCTCCCATTGGCTGATGAGCTCTGACGCAGCTCGGATGAAGCAGGCGCTTGCCAGCTGATATTTACAATGCATTCTTATGGAAACAGAGTCATATTTCGCTTGCCTTTTCCGCTCGTGGTATTCAATCACAATAATGGCAATATGCGCATTATAAAGAGAAAGGTATAAACAATATATTGCAGTGGTTTATAATGCGAAATATACTTCATAAACACACACAAAAAATATTTTAAATTAACTCCGCTACCGCACCTTAGTATCAGCTGAGCTTACAAGAAGCCTCACAAAACACAATAAAAGACGTGCAAAGTATGGTAATACGAAATTTAGCAATAGCGATAAGCTACATAATCATGCTTTAGCGATCCTGCGGTGTAGCCAAGTGCGTTATATTGCTCACTACGACCGCGATGGGAAGCTGCAGTAAGTCGGGAGTTCAGAGGTTCAAATCCCGGCGCTGACAGTGGCTTTCCATACACTCTCCAGGAAAATGCCGAGATAGTAGCCTACCTTGTTTCAAGTTCCGGATCACTTACCCCATTTCCGTCCCTAATAATTACGGTCACACAAACATTACAACAGTCACCTTAAAAGCACGGATTACAAATTGAACACACAAGTACACGGAGCTGATGACCAAGATGTCCCAGTCCCAACAACATACATTATTAATGTAACATTGGTATGAAAATGATCAGTTTATAAACACTTACCTTTTATGCGACTTGAGTTATAGATTACGAAGCGACCCAGAGTTTGTTCTTTTTTGCTGCATATTTCTCTAGTAATTTGATCTTGATATGCCTATTCAGGTGACGGATTCTGATAAAAGTCCTTGTCCTCATGTATAAACGAATTATCTTCTCATTCACTTCCGGGAATTTTGAGTTTATTAAGGTGGTCAGGTAGGTCATTACATTTTTCTTTTTAGATATAGTTCGTCCATGAAAAGAACCGAACAAAACTTCAAATTCAATCATTTTATGGAGCCACTCATGTGTTGGACGAGTAAGTCCCCCCTTTGAAATGATGGATATCCAATCATCCCTGCTCTCGTCTGTTACATACAAATTTTCCCCCTTCACACTTAAACTCTCATCAATAAACCTACTCTTGAATACCACATAGCCGGCAAGGTACTTAACTGCATCTAGCGCAACGTCATCTTCACTTGTAGCCTGCGTAGAAACCTCTACGGTTAATAGTTCAGTTTCTTCCGGGTCACTGATGGGGTTGGCTGAAGCTGTTGGACCTTCAACAATGTCAATGCATAGTGCATTGGTCACGAACCCCATGAAATCTTCGTCTGTATTGGACGCTGCACCTAAAGAATTTTCAGAACCGCCCCTCCCCTCTTCCTCTACAGACACACTGCCCGATAAGGGGATGTCATCCACATTGCCTGTTAACAGGAGTAGACGAATTCGGTTTCGCACCTCGAATGGGGAAGGGTTATTATATAATATACCTAGTCCTCGAATTCGAGAAAATAAATTTTCAAGACAATCCTGATTTAGTCTGGCAGTCAAAATGAACGACACATTGTGAGTTGTTTTCATGTGTTGAAACAATCCAAGCAGAGACTTGATGGAAATAATGAAACATTTCTGAAAAGGTAGCAGGTAGCACATTGGATATTACTTCCAAAAATCGCTTGAGTGTATTTTCCTGGCTTCGGAGATTTACGCCACATCCACTTCTGAGGGGTGCTTTCTGGTCTCGTGGAATTCTAGAATTCATGACGTCTAACGAGTCGTTCACCAGCTGGATGAAATTGCTTTCATTTTCTTTGTTAAGGACATATTTCAGGGCCTTGGCGGTGCGGTTGTAGAACAATTGTGCCGCAAATCTTACGTTTTGGCGAGACCGACCTGTAACACTAAGATGGGCCTGATTGATATGGCGTGTCACCGTGGGATTCCCTTTCTGTTTACTTAACAGCTCCTCTACAGTTTCCTTTCCGAGCTTCGTGCCATCAGGAAGGGTAAGTCCTTGGTCTAAGAAGTGGTTTCTTAATAGCTTTAGAAGGTGGGGTACGTCACAAAAATCCCACACCTTCTCACTTGTAACTGAGTTACAGAAGAATGTTTTGTGAGTGTCCACACCCAATTCCTTCCAGACTCGGGAATTCCCCCCCCCCCCCATGTCACATGTCACAGCAACTACATGAATGCCACAGCCCTCGACTGCACTGATGATGCTTTTCAGTAGTTCAGAATACATTGTTACGTCGAAGTCGTAATAAATAGGTTGCTTACATTTCGAAAACAATCCTCTAATCATTACAACCTGTACATTACTGTGGGGACCCAAAATTACTTCGTCGGTTGAATCGTAGCATACACGCCCATCGATATTCATTTCATCGAATGAAATTACACAAAACTTTTCAAGTTCTTCAAAGTTTGTTTCCCTAGCTTTTAACATTGAAATAACTTCATGAAGAATACCCCGTCGGCATTTAAAATGCCGCGTCCACTTCTGAAGTGTCGAACGAGCGGTTAAGGGGAAATTACGCTTTCTTAAATACTCGTAGGCTTTCTTCGAAAGTGCTCTCAGTGCAAGAGCATTCGCGATGTCTTCAGAAGACCATTTCACTCTCTTGTTTCCCCGTGAAAGGCACCGAATCTGACCTGGAGTGAAGCATTTAGAAATTATTTTTTCTACTTCTTGGTTTATGGTTTTACTTGTCTTGGGAGGTGGACATTTTCTCTTCAAAGACGCTAAATAACTGGGTCTCCTCACTGATCTTAATGTAGCTTGTGTTCGTTTCAAAGCAAATTTATTTAGGGCGTTTTGTCGTTTAAGCTGTTCATTTGCTTTACGAAGATTCTCTATTTCTCTGTCCTTTTCATACAATATATCCGGATAATGGTCAGTACTAGTCTCCTGGTCTATCTTTCTTTTCTTTGGGGACAAAGTGCCTATTGTTGAGAGAGCTCGTTTCCTTACAGTTCTGGCTTCCTTGCGAGCTTCTCGATCACTGGGGACCAGAAGAAGGTAAACGGACCTTTAATGTTTCATTGATATCAACAAGCAAATCATATCGGAACGAAAAATAAAGTAAAATTATGTTTATAGATAATAGAATATCAAAGTCAAATGCCTCATAGTGTATAAATTCTCATGTGGGGGCTCTTATTCAAATCTCAATTAGCAGGGACATATCTAAGGGAGGTGCGCAGACTGAGGGATAAATATCGCTCTCCTTCGAAACTGAACCAGTTCTATCTCTAAATACAAATTAAGATTTAAGGCAAACAATAGAAAACTTGTAGTTTTCTGCTTTACGAAGCAATTACTGTTTTAACGATTCTAAGTTAAGAACAGTAATTTACTTTACCAAGGTAATATACAGTATACATGACAAAATATTAGCTTTTTTTCTATTTTACGCGTGGCCACCAACTAATCCCAAGATCAATATTGTTTTTTTTTAAGCATATCGCGTCTATTGCAATTGTGTCTAGGTTTGCGTTTCTGTTCTTTGTCTTCGTGAAAGCAAAGTCAATAGAAGATGAGCTACTTTTAGAGCCTATAAATGTCAAGTCGTTCGTTTTCTATGGCTGTTTGAAATTACTACATCACTATGATCGTGATGGCGCAGCGGTCAAGTTGCTTGCCTCCCAACAGGAGGACTGGATTCAGTTCCCGATTTATGTAGCCTATATGGGATTTTTGGGGTGAAGTGCCATGTCCAATGGTTCGGAATTCACGTTAAAAAAAGGAGATCGCATAACTTACGATCACAAGATTAAATGTCACGTAACACTAAATCATCACCCTGATTATTCATGTTAAGTGTAAGGGCTTATGATTGAGTTCTTAGCCTCGTTCGCTAAATAAAATGAGTTCACACTCTTCCAAAATGTAACTTCAGAAAAGAGGACTATGGTAGGTGGACATATGAAAACCACCCTAGGCTCCGAATAGCATAATATCGTTGTGGAGAGAAGAGAACAAATGTTGACCAAGGAAAGTCGGACAGGGAAGCCTGTCTCCTCCCAATGAAATCCTGTCTACGCCCCTGCTTCTTGGAGAAGAATATTTAGTAACTATTCAAAAGTCAGCCTAAATCCAGAATGGGGTGGATAACCTGGATTTTAGGACCCTTAAAATAACGGTTATCATCTATCATCGTTCAAATTCAGAATTGATTTGAAGATAGTATAACAATCCCTATAGCCTTAAAAATCTGACATGAAATGTAACCTAACAGAGATGATCACACACATAGCCTACCTGAGATGTCCTCTCACTAGAGCTGGTGCCGACAGTGGTATCTCAGTGCCAATTCGGAATGAATTGAGATGGTATAGCATTTGGGCGTAGAATTTTCCTAGTTGGTAAACCGAGAAGTTCATTCTTTAAATCCCTTTCGTAATCGTCTGGACGGAAGTGATTAGAGCACACTCGGGCATTATTAATGTTAAAAGTATCAGCTCGTTTACAACGAGAAACCGACACACGTCTCGACTCCTCGTTTTTTGGAAATCTGTGGTATATAGTACCTTGTACCCTATACCCCCAATTGGTGCACTGTGCAACAGCACAACAAGCGCCAGATTTGCTCATTTTTACCGGTATGTGAAAATACACAGCATTGTAACACACGACTTTCCACAACACTGAACTATTCTTAAATTAAACTATTAATGAGACGATATAAATAAAGATTTGTCGTATAACCAACGACAGTAAAGTCAAATTATTTACACAACGATGTAAGCAATAGGGATTAAACTTGATAAAAGACACGCTCAATTTTTCCGTCCGTGCTGGAGAAGTATTACCGATGCAACTGGTAGCAAGATTTAATATTCAGCTGCTGGCGAGCACGTTAGATGACTCAAAACCAAGATAAGTAGACTATAACTCAGATGATTACAGGGACATTTTTATCGGTATAGCAATAAAGCGGGGACCAGCAAAATGCGTGCGTAGTCGGGTGACCCACAGCCGAGAGATTATATTAATGCAGCTGCTACCGGTATATTTCTAGATAATAAAATTAATGTTATTGGTTGAACGTCCCTTCTAACTGCTGCTTTTAGAGACGCCGGGGTGCCAGAATTTCGCCTCTAAGGGGATCATCAACGTGCCAGTAACTCTGTTAACATGGCTCCCTCGCATTTGCGCACCCTCAAATGCCAGCTGACTGCACCAGGATTCGATCCAGCAACCTTGGGCATAACAGGCGAGAACGTTACTGCTGAGCCATGCAGCCAGCCTATATATTACTATATAGACCGACAAGAAAGACCCTGTAGTTTCGCAAGCGCGAGAGTCCTTTTGTAACTGTACCACAACTTCCTGCGAGGGTGTGCCTGATTCCCGAAAACGTTAAGAACTGAGAACTAAGATATTTAACCTATTTAAAAGATGTGCATTTGTATGATCTATGCATATTATGAGAGTCCAGAATGCTCTCACGTTTCAAGTTATTTGCACGATATAATGCCAAAGAATTTAAGTGTCCAATGCAATTAGCTTATTGATTATTTCGCATTTTATTATATTCCTTATTTAAAACTACAGTACTTTTCAAGAAGTAGTAAATCAGTTGGGTGCAGCCCAAAATATAACTGTTGATTCATTTGAGGAGTTTGGATATCGTGGACATTAAGCCCCGTGCACTTGGGTGTGTGTGTGTTTTAAATTTGTCTGGTAACCTGTGTTATTGTGGTGTCTGTGTAGTTGTAAATCAGATGATGATTGAGAAAAAGGCGGCCGTGGCCTAAGTTAGGAACCATCCCGGCAGTGGCAACCCACGGAAAACCACTTCCAGTCTGGCTGAGGTGGGAATCGAACCCACATCTTCTCAGATTTGCATCACGAAGCTGAGTGTACCCGGCCAGCCACGAATACTAACCGCTACACTATGTGGTGGTTACACAGTAGTCTGACTTGGGACTCCGATAACCGTAGCCTATAGCTCTTGGTTCAATGTTGTTTACCTCACTGATTAATTTTTAATATTACCATTTTGGAGTTCTATTTATTAGTTTTACGTAACCGTAAATCTTGTGATTATGAGCCATGGGACCTCCTTTTTACGTGGAATCCGAACCACAGGACATGGCATTTCACTTCGAAAATCTCACATGCGTTGGCCGGGTTATTTTATCAGTCTCCTGACAGGAGGGTAGCAAGTTTAATGGTACAGACTGTAGTGATAAGCCCTTTATAGGGTATTAGTTGACTGCAGAAGGACATGCGAGGACCACCACATTCATATTTTTCTTTAAAAGCGTCCCTTTTTGTTGCTAGAGACAGCTGAGAACTGTTTGTTATATACGGTCACCATGCAAGTGCCCAACCGATGACGTCAAGCTGCAGCCTAAGCTCTGGCAAGCCGAAGCGCGGAGCCCGGAGTGGCTCCCCCTGGACCAATGCTGTGTTTGTGGTTCCTCTATCGTCCGGAAGGTAGCGCGGTCATACTGAATTTCGTGCGTCATTGCCATGCTTGTATCGAGGTTGGTGGCCGTCATGTTGAGCAACTTTTATTATATTGTACACACTGATACAGTAACTCTGGTCCGTTCATGGCACCGTCGTGAGTTTCAGTGCTAGCTGTGTAATAATGTACACATTTACTGTAAATAACCAAAGAGCCAAACAAATAAACAATGACCGTGCATGACATCTTATTTGTGTTGCCCATATTTACGTCCATAGCACCTTTGGAGCCACATGTTCCCTATATCGATGTGCTCAATGTGGCGGCCCGGATTTCTGGTATCCGTTTGGCACGTTCTTGCTGAAACACCCTGCATACACTGCAGGGTACAGCGGGGTATTTTGAATAGCGGGGCAAATTGGATAATGGTAAGCATTTGTGTGTATTTTACGATAACAGCTAACAGTAAAAAAAGGGGAATGGATTCGTTGTCAGTGCTGCAGATCATGGTATCACGAGCGATGCGTTGGAGCCGAAGGAAACAAACAGTTCATTTGTGGTATATGTTCTTGAGTTGTTGTTGTTGTTGTTGTTGTTGTTGTTGTTGTTGTTGTTGTTGTTGTTGTTGTTGTTGTTGTTGTTGTTGTGGACTATAATATGTAGTCTGATTTCTTTGTAATTATCCTGATTTCTGTCCGGCATTATCTCAAATATCTCTATGTAAATAACAATAGTCAAATGCAAAATTCTTTTCTAACTGTAATTAATCGCAATTTTCAATGTTATTCAAATTACCCCAAGACATATCCAAATTTCCCCATTAAAACAATGCTTGTTAAATCGCAGGGGTAAATCGGATAGTGACATTACGTTACAATATTTACAGATTTCTGTTTCATAGATTGGTTGAATGATGGTAAAACGTGCGAGAATCCTGTTTTATATTCAGAAAAATGATCAAATTAGTACTTTCCGAAAAATTGATCGAAACATTTGAAATTATTCAAATTACCCCGCTTTACCCTTTGTGTTCTAATTATCCAGCTGTGTGACCACCCTTTTTTATCCGCAATTGGAGTCCCTCTCGGCAGGAGCGTCCGAACTACGAGTACTTCATAATATACACCTAGTGCTTTTGGTTGTAGTCTTTAGTGAATTCCCTGCAAGGAACCTCGCCAGGCACACAACAGGCTGCAAGGGTAACCTTTAGCGGGGTAGAGAGCGTGAAAGTTAACTGCCCGTGTGATCCCAACAACTCTCAGGCCGCTACATTCATTATTGCATTTTTTCTTTTAAATATGAGTTAAATTGAGATCATCTTATAAATTAACCGACCATCCACTATTAAAAACCGATGTAAAAATCGATTCAATATTACCAATATACAATCATATGTTTTTCCAATTTATGCGAGTTATGCATTGATTTATTTTGTTTTGTAGTCCGTTTGAAGGATCAAGCGAAGAACCTACTGTCGTATTATTATGAAAGAAGGTTTTGTTGTTGCTTTATTTTCGTGGTCTTCACACCGTGGAAGTATGTCGGCTATATGTGCATCTCCTATGATAATTATATGACTCAATCTTATGCACCAGAAAACCTGAAAACATGTATCCATTTATACACTTGGAAAGTGTAATATTCAACATAGGCTATACAATATGATTTTATTATAAAATGTGTTAGGTAGATTTCATTAGAAAGCTAACTATTGCAATGGGTACCATGTTTCGACTTCCGGAAAATTTCGACATATCTTCGCGTTTCACATCCCCCAGACCCCAAAACCACCGTCAGTTCAAAAGTTTATATATAATTTATGTATATATGTATCTATCTATCTATCTATCTATATATATATATCAGTTTCTTGAGGACACGATAACTGCCGTAATTTTGTACCAATCACTTTGAATTTTTTACATAATATGTATCCCTATAAAATCTCGGTCGAGTTCGTTAATGGGCAAAATCGGTCGAAGGGGGTGAAAATGGGGGGCTTTTTTCGAAAAAGTGAAATTTCGCTATAACTCTCTTAATACGTGAAATATCGAATCCATTCAAAGTTCATAATATGTGTCGGATAAGTGCCAACAATTTATGTCAAATAAGTTTTTTTATAGCTCCAACCATTGACCAAAGGGGTGAAAAAAAGTGGGTTTTTCGGGAAACATTAATCATATCTCTCTCAATAGGCACAATATCAAAACCGTACAAAATGGAAAATATTACCCTAATAATTACCTAAAACTTTTGTCTGAAAGAATTTTTCATATGACCCACCATTACGCCAAGGGATGAGAAAAATGATTTCGGAATTTTAAAAAATACCAAGTGCCATCAGAGGTTACCATAACAACGCTTTTAAATTGATAAGGGATGATCTATCAGAGGTTGCCAAGACAACGCCATTGACGAGATCACATTCATTTTTAGCCTACTTTTCACACTTTTCAACAAGTAGTTCCGTGAAGAACTATACAGCCTATTTTCATATATCCTACTTGTGTTAATTGCCACTATCAACATACACAATTTCTGTTTGATTGCTGTAATAGATTCGTAGATATTAAGAACCGACTAAATATTTCGGATGGTCGCCATGTTGGATTTTATATATGTAGGTCCTAGAGTTATGTACTGTTACATGCAGATTATTGTGAACGTGTAGTATTCAAACTTCAATCGCAAAATTAGGACACAAGAAGTAACAAGGAAATTTTAAAATTTTTCACAGCTGCCATCTTGAGGTTATGGAAACAATTGAAATAAATTAGATGCCAGTGGATTAACATTCGTGTAAGGATTTACTGTACCAAGTTTCACTGCACTCGGATGGTTAAATTGCGAGAAACGTCCATGTGAATATTTATAATTCGCGTCACCGCCATGTTGGATTTGTGATCACCAGGTTATTTAAAGTCATATAGGTGGACTTAAGTTCATAGCCCCTATGAACATTAAAAAATGCAGTTTGATTGCTAAAATAGATTCGTAGATATTCAGTATCGTCTAAATATTTCGGATGGTCGCCATGTTGGATTGTTAAATGTATAGGCCATAGAGTCATGTACCATTAAAGGAAAATTAATGCGTAGGTTCATTATTCAAACTTTCACTTCGATCGCATGACTACATCACAAGAAATAAAAACTTAATTTTAAAATTCGCACTGCCGCCATCTTGAGGTTATGCAAACAATTGAACTAAATTAGATACCAGTGGATTACAATGTGTATAAATATTTCCTGTACCAGGTTTCAGTGCGCTTGGTAAATTAAATCGCGAGAAAGGTCTATTTAAAATATTCAAATTCGCTTGGCCGCCATGTTCGTTTTGTAGTTAACCGGTTTTTGAAAGTCTTATAGACGAACTTCCAGTAGTGCCCTTTATCTCCGTACAAAATTTTAGGGAGATACCGCTAATAGTTTCAGAGATATAGAATGCCGGTGAAATATTTCGCACATCCGCCATCTTGTGATTATGTAAACAATTGAACGAAGTTAGATGTCGGTGCATTACAATGTATATAAACATATACTGTACCAAGTTTCATTGCGTTTGGTTGGTCAAATCACGAGAAACGTCTATTTAAAAGTCGCAAATTCGCTTGTCCTCCATGTTGGTTTTGTAGTTACCAGGTTTTCAAAAGTCACATAAGTGAACTTATAGTAGTTCCCTCTATCACCATATAAAATGTCAGGGTAATATCGGTAATAGTTTCGGAGATATTGAATGCTGGTGAAATATTTCGCACAGCCGCCATGTTGGATTGGTGAGTCGTAACAAAATTTGAAGGGCACGGTCGAGGTCGCCGGGAATAGTGCTATGAACTTTCCGAGTTTCATTGAAATCGCTCGTGCCGTTTAGATTTTATTAGGGGGGACACACACACGAATCACACACACACACACACACACACCAACACACACACACACGCACACACACACGGACAAAAGGTGATCTCATAAGCCTATTTTTTCAAAATTGAAAATAGGCTAAAAATGAGGAAAAAGTAGACTTATGAGATCGATCCGGGAAAATGTGTCTGTCCTTCTGTCTGTCTGGCTGTGTGTGTGTGTGTGTGTGTGTCCCCCCCCCCCCTATCAACTCCTAAACGGCTGCAGCAATCGAAACCAAATTTAGTATGAGTAAAGTTGTATACCGGAATATCTCAGGCCCATATTTGAAAAAGATGCCAGTGCTACCAACTGCTAAAAAAACGCACTAGAAATTTGAGCTCCATGTTGGATATCTTGGAAGGTATACATGGGAGCTATTATAAAATTGGCACACATGTAGATAATACTATTTCAGTTTAATTTCCAGGTGGCCATACATGATAGCGTTGCCGAAATATTTTTAAGCCTTCTGATTAAGTCCAATATTTAAATGCATATAACTTCTACACTATCAATTGGATTTCAACCAAATTTCGTATGTAATATGTGTACATAAACAGGTATGACTGAGTGTATTCTTAAGAGCCACCAGGGCTGTCCAACTGTCAATAAATGTTATCTCTATTATTTTATCTAAATACCAATATATCTGAAAGTATGCAAGCCGACAGGTTTAAACTATGCACACGTAAATTACCTGACATTTTACATTAATTTGGAGTAACTTATATACGTCAGTTCTACCAACATGATTCTAAGCCTGCTGATAGGACAAATTTTTAAATACATGTAACTTCTATACCAACAAATGGATTTCATCCAAAATTGGTACAAAAAGATATAATATTTCAGATTATTTCTGACCAGCACTCGCATGATATTGTTTCCAACATGCTTTTACGTGTACTAATAGATCCAATGTCTAAATCCATGTAACGTCCTTTGAACTTCAACCACATTTTGTATTCTGTACCTTAGGAGATGGAAGTGAGAATATATTCAGTCACCAGAGCTGCCAACTGTATTGTTCTATTAGGCTACATTATGCCTAGTATACCTTATTTCGAACTAATTAAGACATTTCGCTATTACCCACTTAATTTCGTCATTATTCTAGATAGGTTCATATACTGTAGATTAATCTATGGCATGAATCTTAATTTTAAGAAAAGTAGGCTCTTTAGTTCGTCACGGAACTTCTTGTTCCATCTGACTATGAGGGAAGCGGCTAACTGGTAGCATGCTGAACTTCTATGCCTAAGGTCGCTGGTTTAAAGCCGGCCAAAGTCGCCGGATTTTCTAAGAGCGCTAAAAATCCGTCAGCATGCTTTCCTTCGGAGGGGAAGTTACAACGTTCGTTGCAAGTTGCTGGTTGCGGTGGCATCTAGAAGCCAAGTTCACAGCTAGGTGTCGTTGACGTTAGTATTTCGTACAAAATTAGGTACTACTACTTAAAATTGACCGTCTGCAGACCTTACCTGAATTACAGACTAATACAGTCATCACAAATAACACCGTTTATCAGGCAGATTCTACACACACCCAATGTACACGGGGTTACATGACTACCTTGTCGCAGTCCCTAAACTGAGGAACTAACCAACATCTCTGCGGGAGATAAAATTTTGCGTGAAGAAGTAACAGACTGTTAGATAGTTACACATTAGTTCCAAACCTTGCATAAGGACAGTGTGATCACAAGTATAAAAATGAACCCCAAATGACAAAAAGGTTACCAGCTGTCAAGATGGCGGCCAGCAGGTGTGTAGCAGTTCGAGTGCTCCAACTTTTCCTCGTGTTCTACCTAGTAAAAAGCTCAGTGGGTGCCTCGAAAAAGATCCTCGATCATTCTTTAACAATTGAAGACTCGTGTGTGAACTCGGACCTGAAGGAACACCTCATGGTAGTTTGTAAACTCAATATATCTTCTCTCACATGGTGTGGAAGCGAGGGGCTGATAGTCACGGCAGCAGGCAGAGGGCGCCCAGCACTGCGCGGGGTTGCCAGACCGCCCGCTACATTATTACATCTCGTGGTGCTGTCTGTGGCTCTCAGTGGAGATGTGGAGATGAACCCAGGGCCGAATAAGGTGTGTATAATTTGTGATTCGAAGGGTCGTGTGAATCAGTTATTTGTGACATGTACATCTTGCCACTCTCAAGCGCACAGAACTTGTGCAAAAATCAGTGCTTCAAAACACAAAATAATCACCTCTGGGAAACAATCGTGGCTATGTTGGAACTGTTCTTTACCTCAGTTCTCTAACTCATTTTTTAATACATCGACACAGAGTGCAAATAGTGTAGATAGTGACGTAACACCCCCGGATAGCAAAGCATTGTCCATTTTTTCCTTCAATGCTCGAAGTGTAACATGTCCCTCCAAACAACCGGACCTGCGTTCTTGTCTCACAGCACTTAATCCGTCAATTGTGTGTTCAGGGGAGACATGGCTGAAAAAATCCACTAACGACCCAGAAATATTTCCGGTAACATACACCATGTTCCGCAAAGATCGAACCTGGACATCAGGGGGAGGGGTACTAATAGCCATGAAACCAGAGTTAAGGCCTGTTCGCCAACGGGAGCTTGAAACTGATGCTGAGGCTGTGTGGGTGGAATTCACGTGTGCGAACAATACATTTCTAATAGGCTCTGTATACCGTGCTCCAAATTCAACTCGGCACATCAATGATGAACTTTTGGAGTCCCTCCGTCGTGTACAATACATCCAGCACAATTACAAGGCCATTTACATAACAGGCGATTTTAATTTAGAAATAGACTGGCAAAACTCTCCTCCCACTCCCAAGGATCCCATTGCTAATGAATTTCTTACCGCATTCTACGATTTATTCCTTGACCAATTAATAACCGAAGCAACTCGAATCACACAAACTACACGCTCCACAATAGACCTATTCCTAACAAGCCTTCCTTCCTCCGTACAGAAAGCTGAAGTCATACCCGGTTTCAGTGATCAAGCAGCCATCTTTACCACATTGCATTACAACAAACCACGCAGCAAGAGCACAGTGAGGACAGTATACAATTACAAAAAGGCAGACTGGAAATTGCTATCATCTTTATTCCTCAAACACCTTCCCACCCCATGTATTCTGGACACCAGCGACATCAACTCAGTATGGCACGCCTGGCGAAATTGTTTCTTTGAATGTGTGGATATAGCTATACCGAAAATAACCATTAGTGGGAAGAAAACTTCTCCATGGGTGACGAAGGAAGTCATTAAAATGATTAGGAAAAGGAACGTTTTATACAAGAAATGGAAAAGTTGCTCAACTGACATCATGTGGGAAAAATACAAGAACATCAGGAACCAAACAAAGAAATTAATTCGCGAAACATACGACAATTATATTCACAAAATAAGCAGCACCAGTGAAATGTGGAAATTTTTGTCCAGAAGACGCGGCACCGCTGCGCCAGCCTCATTTCACTGTAACGGTACATTCCTCAGTGCACCCCAAGATATTGCAACAGCGTTCAGTGACAGTTTCAAGCAGAACTTTTCTAAGCCGGATATGACCACGAACCTGCTTCGGCCAAGGTCATCACTTCCACCCCTCCCACTCTCCAACCTGTACTTCACAACAACTGAGGTGATTCAGAGCCTACGGAAGATTAGACCACATGCGGCGACCGGCCCAGATGATGTTCCCGGACGGATCCTGCTGCAGTGTGCGGAAGCATTAGCGCCCTCTCTGAGTGCGTTATTCAACCTGTCTATCAACCAAGGTTCTGTGCCGTGTGGGTGGAAATGTGCTAACGTGGTGCCAATCTATAAGCAAGGTGACAGAGAAGATGTTGCAAATTACAGACCGGTGTGTCTAACATCTATAATTTGTAAATGTATGGAGCGGCTAGTAGCAAACAGTGTGCTGGAATTCCTACGGGAGAACAATCTGCTCGACCCAAATCAGCACGGTTTTCTTCCGGGTCGTTCTTGCACTACTCTATTGACAAAAGTCATTGATGAGTTTCAGTTCTACTTGAATCAGCCAGAAGTGAAACAAGTGGACTGTATTGCACTGGATTGGGCTAAGGTCTTCGATCAAGTGTCTCATGAAAGACTTTTGTTAAAGCTACAGCAGCTTAACATACGGGGTAGCTTACTTGCATGGGTGAGGTCATTCCTAGAGGGTCGAACACAGTGTGTGGTGTACGGAGGAGCTCGATCGCAGGCTGCTCAAGTTACTTCTGGAGTGATTCAGGGCTCTGTGATCGGACCTCTTCTCTTCACTATATATGTGCTCGATCTTCCTGGCTGTGTCACCTCATCAATGTCACTATATGCAGATGACACCGTGCTATACAGGGGCATTAAATGTGAAGAAGATTCCCTCTGTCTTAAATCAGATCTGGACAACTTATCGCTGTGGTGTTCTGTGAATAATTTAAATATAAATGTACAAAAATGTAAATACTTAAGAATAACCAGGTCACAAAAACCCATTAAGAATGAATACAAAATTATGAACAGTGTCATCCCACAGTGCACAAACTTAAAGCTATTAGGGGTAACAATCTCCGACACCCTGAATTGGAACATGCAAAGTGAAGAGGCAAGATGTAAGGCCACCAAAGTTCTGGGTTTCTTGTACAGAAACATGAGAGGTTGTAAACCTAGAGCCTTCAGGATGGCTTACACATGCATGGTCCGTCCGATATTAACGTACGGCTTACCTGCTTGGCATCCCACTACAGCGGAAAACATGAACAAGCTCCAGCGTGTGCAGCGCCGCGCAGAAAGGCTAATAGCTCGTTATTCCCCTTCCCCTTTGTCAAAATTTCCATCTATAGAGGCAACAGCCAAACAAATTGATCTAATTTTTCTTAAAAAATCCCTTACAGGTTCCATTAATATTGACCCTTTTTGCCGACTGTCATTGGCATATCGCTCAGTTCGGAGAGGACGAGGTGTAACTCTCGTTCCGCCCTTCGCACGTAGCAATGCTTACCTGACAGGTTTCTACGGCCGCTCTGCGCGGTTATGGAACGCGCTGCCAGGGGATGCCAAGATCTTGCCTCTTAGGAAATTCAAGCCGTACGTAAAAAAGTACATTGTATAAATAAACGTATGTATGAGTGTTTGATTGTCTCGCTGAATGAATGAGTATCTGAATGGAATGAATGTATGTATCGCGTGATCGAGGTTATGAAAGTGCGTGCGTGAGAGAGTGAGTGAACAGGAAAATGTACTATGTCAATATTCTAAATATGTAAATACTGCAAATATCTTTGTAAAACTTGTAAATATTGTTAAAACAAATGTAGATGTAAGCTGTGCCTGTGAAGCATGAAATATGTATGTGGGGCTTGCCCTTTTTCACTAGGCCTTCCATACCTCGTGTACGATTTATGGTAAATAAATAATAATAATAATAATCCCCATAAGACAGTAAAATGTTAAAAATATGCATAGAAAGACGACAAAATGTTAACTAACCTCCAATTGTAAAATACTTTCTCGCAATAAATGAGGTCTCATCCTCCTACGAAAACCTGCATATTTTGCCTATTATAGCCTATCCCCTAGTTTGCCCGGTGACATCTACCTCCGCCTTCCGGCGTGCCGAGAGGAATTTTTAGAATATGATTGTGTTACCTACACGTACGGGTACAGTATATTTCTAGATTTACAGATGACTGCACTATTTTCATAACATTTCAGTTGTTGTGTTTATAGATACGATGTATAAATTAAATAGTTTTCACGCCATATTTTTCCTGTAAATTATCCTAGGTGTAAGTTGCTCATCCATCGGTCGAAATACAGCATAGTTTTAAATACGAGTGTTTCTTGTTGCATGCTGCGGGGCCTAGTTCTGGTGAACCAAATTAAGCTCATCAACAGATGGTTGGATCATCTTGTCTGTATTCCAGTGGGATAGCGAACTGTGTGCTACATCCCCTTTTTAAGTACATCGTAGTGTGCTACCCTAGAGAGGTACTAGAACACTTGTGTCTACTGACAATCGGACAACGCTTCGTCAACAAGTAAATCATATGGATTCATGGTACATTTTTACGATAATAATAATAATAATATCGTATGGCCTCAGGTGCTGGGTGCAAGCTTTGTTATTTGACGCCCAGAGGGCAGCTTGCGTGTCATTTTTTTTATTCCTTGGAGTGCTATGAGAGTCAAGGAGGTTAGATATCTAAGCTCCTCGACACTATAGCGCTTTCTAGTAGGAAAGGAGGAACTTAGTGTTGGCGGAAAATCTCTCGATAATTGTGCCAGTAAAAACACGGCCTACTGAATTCAAATGTGTTCTTTAACATGCCAACAACATATGACAAGCGTGCCGAGATTTCTGTCACCTTTCAAACTTCACTTACCACGGCCAGGAGCGAACCTGTAAGCTTGGGGTTAGTAGTCCGACACGATAACGACTCACCCACCGTGGCAAGCCACATTTATACGATAATTTCACTGAACTAACATCTGCTAGTTACAATGGATCTTTACAATTTGAAGACCAGAACCCACCTTGAAGTACCGCATATTTTACCACGAGACATATTGAGCCCGTTAGAGGAGGTTATCCGGGTACCACCGCAGAAAGAAACGGTACTTCGAACGACTCCATCCTTCGAACCCAAAACCTGAGAGGATCGAGTGCATTTCCTTAGGGCTGGCATAGCACGAGAGGCTTGATCCAGGGGATTTGGGTCATTTATACGGAAACATGTCATAGACGCCCAGAGAAATGCATCCGAAAACATAAGCTAGCAATAAAGAGATCCAGTCTTAAGTAAACTTTCGTGAACGATTTATTCAAAGAAAGACCCCTAAACTACTTCCGAGGGTCGAAATCGGCTAATCCGCTGATCTAAATACAATAATGAGTCAATCCCTAATATGACGTTAAGTACCCTCGCGAAGTCCTGGATGCATGAAACAAAGCAACAACTAAACTAGGCGCGTGGTACAAGAAGAATTAACGCGAAGCAAAGTTACAACAAATGACTCGGTAAAAGTTACATTTAACATCAAACAAACCAATCCCTAGGTTAGGATGGTACCACGTCCACATTTACTATTACATTTAATTTTTATCCAAATCCCATGTGAACGAAAGTATTACGAAGCGACGCGTCGTAATCAAATGCTTATTACCTGAACTAATGATAGTTTGACCACTGCCTATCAAAAAACTCTTATATCTAAACAGGGTACAACAGGGTTAATACACTCAGAAATAATCAATGAAACACTTAGCACTAGCCTGTCTTCGCAAACTGAAACACTCTTTGTATTCAGTCGTCATCTCATGCATGTCATTACGGTGGCAATGCACAATTAGCATTGCGACTTACAAGTTTTGAATCACGCGGGCCATAAGTTACTGACTACTGGTCCCAAAGATTCATGTCGTCGAAAGAAAAACAGTGTCAGCTCATTTAAACAGTCATCTCCACAGGAAATGTTCAGAATCACGGTGTCAGTCAACAATCAGCAAAAGGTCGCAAGAATTAATGGCTGTAATTAGTTAATTAATCTGTTGATTTAGGATAATTATGCTTTTGATTTATCAGAAGATTTATGCTTTGTTTTAGATATTTCAGTTTCAGACACCAGCGTCGGCAGCAGATGATCACACTTGAGATACACTCAAAGGATCTGACTTCAACAAGTCATACAATAACACAGGTTAGCGCGTCTTACACCAATTGCACGCAATTACACCACTCGGTCGCCTTGGCCTTGGCTCAAAAAGGTCACCGGAAAATACAATAAGTGGACATTATTCCGTCCTGCCTAAATACCATAACGTGTCTACGGACACTACAATTACACAGGCTGGCCTGACTCTATACACAAACTGGGTCAATTTACATATCGTTTAAACCTTTTATAACACGCTAGATGATAGGATTTCATCAGCTCAAAACATTTAAGAAAATTGCGTTAGCAAAAGACCCCTCGCTCTCTAAAGCGGTAAATAAATTAACAGGTGTCTTTACAGCACACAAGACTGCTTTCCAAAGCATGGTTATTATTGACAGTGACCTTCAAATTCCTACAGCGGTGATGTGAATGGGCAATATAAAATGACAATGAAGTCGTCTCGCTGTGCATTTTGGGTAGAGACAGGTTTTATACAGTTAACTCATCGCGCGTCAAACATGTGTTGCATGTTACCTAAAATGTGATTTACCATTTCTCAGGGCAAAGAAAATGGCAAATTATGCAGAATTAAATTGTGGCATGATACTGAGATATGTGGAATCAAAATTTGCTGCAATATATCTCTAGGAATAAAATAAGCTGTCCTTTCCGAAGTCAAAATAGCGGATTGTTCATGAGGAAGCTTTCAGAGTGCGTTCTGTTCAACTGAGCATGTGAAGTGAGTATGCTCTCAAGGAAATATTTGACACATGAGCCTAAGCGGGATCAATATATACATTTTCATTTGAGACTGTTTCACCTTTCATCGGCCAGTTTAGTCTACATGCCTCTGTTTGTGAAAAGTCATCCCCCATGATCCTCTATTGCGGCGTCCTCTTTTCCTACACCTCTCACTTTGGAATCCTTCAACACTAAATCCAACCATCGCCTCATAGATCTACCTTGGCTTCTCTTACCCTCTACAGTCGAACTAGCATATAATCTTCACATTACCCCCCCCCCCCCCCCACGTTCTGAGTCAGCTCGTACGAACAGCTTCATCTAGCGAGTTCATTTCTAATTTAGCCTTTATCTCTTCATTACGAGTACCCTCCTGCCATTGCTCCCATCTATTTTTCCCAAGAAATCATTCGTGCTACCCTCATATCAGTTACCTCGAGCTTATGAATCAGATATCCTGAATCTACCCAGCTCTCACTTCCATACAGCAAGGTTGGTCTAAATACTGAGCGATGTAGGGAGAGTTTAGTCGCTACACTAACTTCTTTCTTGCAAAATACTATAGATCGCAATTCAGAACTCACTGCATTGGCTTTTCCACACCTCGATTCTATTTTCTTTCCCATACTGTGACCATCCTGAAACAATGCACAGCCCAAGTAGGCTACTTAGAATGTTCCACCTGCTCCAATTTAGTTCCTCCTATCTGGAATTCTATTTTCCTGCATTTCTTCCTTACCGACATACTGGTAACCTTCGTCTTTGAAATGCCTGGTTAATTGCATTCTGAAATTTTAATGGTATCACGCTATAAATATTAAGTTTTCTATTTCACCAATTGTTATGCACAGTTGTTGTTGTTAATTCATTTAAGGAGCTTGGGACACCTTAGTCATCATCCCCGTGTAGTTTTGTGTGTGTCGAACTTGTCTTATAACCTGTATTCCTGTGATGACTATAGTACCGTAATTGTATTGATAAGTTAGGTGCCCCGGGACTTGAAGAAGATACTATCCCGGCCTGGAGAGAGTGTGAAAACCCTGGAGAAAAGCCACACTACTCAGAATAGCCACTGCAGCACTGGGATTTGAACGAGAGATCTCCATACACGCTGCAGTTGCCCTTGCGGTCGTGGTGCACGATTTTTAACAAGCATGGCCATGCCACGGGGGAAGTTGGTATGCACAGATTGAGCATTGTCGTAATATTTGCATTTTAACAAAAGCACTATTGTTTAGACGAATACGGAATGGGACCTCATAACTCGTGACCTCTTGAGTGCAAGGAACGAATTACTGCCTGAGAATTTTCTTTCTTCATAAATGAAACATCAAGGCAAGGAAAACATTAAACATTAAGAAACCAGATAGCGATTTATTGGAAGGTATATTGCATATCGTGCATAGTAAAATATATTCGACTCGAGCCGGAGATTCACGACACACCAAATGCTCCTCGGGATCAGCTCATTGGTTTACAATCACTGTACTAGTTGACGGTTATGTTTCTCCTAGTATATTATGAATGTGTTCAGCATGCTGGAGTAAACTGTTGTCGCTCTGTTACAGTTGGCACAACTGCTGCCAATGGAGGAGAACTTCCTGCTGTTGTTCCGGTTCGACAACCCTCTGGAATCCAGCGTCGAGTTCATGAAGGTGAGTACAATTCTTATATTTATATCATCTGTTACTATGTTCTGCCCACTTGCCAAAATCAGAATATCGTGAGGACAATGAGTATTATAAACAAGTACTGTCAAAGCTCGATATCTGTAACTTCAATTACTCGAATTTTCAATAACCCGCATTAATTATTAATTCCCCAAACAAAACTTCTTATAATTTACATGTATTTTTGCTTTCTTTTCACATTTGCAAAAATGATTAAAGAAATGTAGTCTTATGAGATCACCTGGGCAGATATGTGTCTGTTTGTCCGTTTGTCCGTCTGACCGTCTGTCTGTCTGTCTAAGTGTGTCTGTGTGTCTGCCCTTCTGTCTGTGTGTGTCCCCCTGTCAACTCCTAAACGGCTGTAGCAATCGAAACCAAATTTGGTATGAGTAAAGATCTATACTTGAATATTTCACGTCCATATTTGAAAATGACGTCATCGCTACTAATTGCTGAAAAATCTCAATTGATATTTGAATTCCATGTCGTTTTTCTCGGAAGGCATGCACGGGAATTGTTCCAAAATAGGCACACATATAGATAGTAGTATTTCAGATTAATTTTTAGGAACCCATATATGGCAGTATTGCCAACATGATTCTACGTCTGCTAATATGCTCAAAATTTTATATTTAAGTCGAATTTCTATAACTCAAATTTTTCCATATCTCGAAACTTAAATTATATTCCTGGTACTTGTTCTTTATCTCGAACAATCAGGTATTTTTACAGTGCAACTTGTTTCATACATCACTGAATGTGATTGAGAACTTTGTGGCGGAAGCTCGTGCACAGAAAATAAAGCCCTCACAAGACGAGTGCACCCCAATTCACCTTTAAAGCATGGGCCATTAACAACTACCTCAGCCAGAAACCAGACTAAAACCTTCAGCAGCATTGCTGAGTTTCTGAGTCTCACACGCTGGCCCTCAGCTACACCTTCCACCTACCTGCCCTTTTGAGTCTGAAGGTTCTCCCTTCCAACCTTACAGTACGTTGACATAATTATTCATTTTATGTTTCAGATCTGGCGAGAGTACGACACGGACGGCAGTGGCTACATTGAAGCTGACGAGCTCAAGGTAAGTGCAGTGTCTCGTGGTTTTACAATAGCTGTAAAGAAATCTTTATGCTCATTATATGAAGCAACTGTTGATTAACTCGACCGATGTTAATAATATTTGGTGGAGAATTGGTTCCATCTCCGGATACTCTCAAATTTTCACAATCATTACCCATCCAACATGGCGGCCGCGTGAAACATTTCACCTGTATTTAATATCCCCGAAACAACTATAGCAATCTGAAATTTTGCATAGTGATAGAGGATTATAAACTACGTCCACACATGTGGATTTCAATAACCTAAAAATAACCCCTGGCACTACAGCCCATTAAGGGTCTAGGCCTACCAAGCGGTCGCTGCCCAGCCATTAGGCCTACAAATATAGGGGTGACGCGTGGTCAGCGCATTGGGTCCCCTCAGCCGTTAATCTTGGTTTTCGTGACCGGGGTTATGCCTCACTGCCAGACAGCTACTCAATTGTCCTCACGAGGCTGAGTGCAGCCCGCTCCAACCCTCACGTCAGAGTCAAAAATCCCTGACGGAGCCGGGAATCGAACCCGGAGCCCTCGGGTGAGAGGCAGGCACGCTACCCCAACACCACGGGGCTTGCATTTCAATACCCTGATAAGTACAAAACCAACATGGCGGCCATGTGAAGCTTAAATATGTGAATTGATTTCTGAAACGACCAAATTATCCGATCGAAGTCGTCAGATTTTTAAGAGCGTTAAAATCCTTCAGTATGCCTTCCTTCGGAGGGGAAGTAAAGCCGGTGGGCCCATGTCATAGATTTATGGCATAAAAATGAACCTACCACTACAATTGGTAGAGTGTAGCCAAATTTGTAGGTTATATTTAGTTAGAAATGCTCTATCAAGTTCCATCGTTCACTGCTAGGCGTCAGTGGCATATGGTAGCCAAAATTGGAACTACTTGAAATTGAACTTGCTCATTCATCTTCATTCATTTCATCTCATCCACACACTTGTAGTTCACCCCATGGGTGTCTGCATAGAAGCAGCTACAAACTCTGTCGAGCCAAACATGTCCTTTTTATAATTATTATTTTTTCACGGCTACTTTTTTCTGTTTATGTATTTCCAGTGTTTGGTTTCTTTATACATGAAGACGTCATAATCACCTAGTCCCCGAGCCAGAGGAATTAACCACAGGAGATTAAATTCCCCATGGCCTGGCAGTGAATCGAACTTGGGACCCTTTGGGTCAAAGCTTAGCACGTTAACCAGTTAGCCACGGAGCCGGACTTGTCCTCGGAGACTTGTGGCACTAAAAGTCATACGCTAAATAAATAAATAAATAAATAAATAAATAAATAAATAAATAAATAAATAATCCGTGCGCAGTAAAACGTAACATCGTAAATAAAAGTAGTGGCATTTAATGTAATTTAAGTGCTTTGAACAATTCAATATGGTGGCTGTGTGAATTATCAAATTCATGATTTGATATCTATTATATTCAAGTGATCGAAGTGAAACTTCGTATAATGAAACAATGCTATAATATGTACTGTATCTTATGGTACGTCAATACGGACCCTTGGCTTTCTAATGGTACATTTAATTTCTTCGTGGCTCATTTTTAAGGCTAAGAGGGTTGACCCAAAATAAACCGAACTGAGAGCGCACTACCAAACGTGGACATGGTAGAGACTTCCCCCTCTAGATTGGGTTATTAGAGATCTTCACGAAACAACTGCTCAGATGGCGTCATTTTGTATGTGACCGTTTGATCGTAGTGTTGTTTTTCTCTTACTGTTCTTGTGTTCCACCTGCGAAGTCGTTATGGCAGATTTAAAAGAACGCCGTGCTGATAGACAACCTCTTAAACACGCCTGCTATAATGAGTTCATTACGGCAGGCATGTTTATCGCTGCATTGTTCAAATGTTGAAGAGGTTGCCTATCTCCACGGCGTTCGACGTTGTTGGACCAAGTAATCTCACCACTTTTAAAGCGCCGAAGCCACTCAAAAACTTGTGTGCGGATCATAGCATCCTCCTTGAAAGCTTGTTGAAGCATTTGGTAAGCTTCTGTTGCCGATGTTTCAAGCAGGAAACACAATTTCAAACACAATCGTTGTTCTTTTAAATCTACCATTACGACTTCGCAGGCGGAAAAAGAGAACAGTACGAGAAAAAAAAAACACTACGATGAAACGGCCACATAAATACTGACGCCGTCTGGGCAGTTGTTTTTTGAATCTCTCTATTAACTCCATCTAGCGGAAGAACTCTCTACTACGTTCACGAATGGCAGCGCACTCTCAATCCGGTTTCTTTTGTGTCCACCCTCGTACATGCCTCATACTTTCCTATTATTAAACCCACAATGTTTATTTTTCTCTCTATTTTTCACGAGATAACTCTCTAGATTTTTATTTTCCTATCTATTAGACAGAAAAAATACATTTTTAAGAAATCAAAACGGGTGTTGAGTTGTCGGAGCATACCTCGTCATAAAACCGAAACTGTCACCATTTCCTCAGCTACCTGAAAAACTCTTTGATTCCAGTTTCATGCTAAAATACATTTCTCCATACAAAAATTCCCTATTTTCCGCAACATTTAAACATACAAAGCTGAATGCTTTAGAAGTAATTATATTTTAACACAGCCATTTTTAAAAATGCACTTATGATTAATTTTGTCTGATGTAAATGTTCATGACAACACTGTTAAAAAAAATACGCAATTCTTAAAAAAAACATGAAAATACAAAAATGTTCTTATTTTCAAAACGCCTGTGTTAACGTAAGGCAAGAGCATTAAAGAACATCCTTGAAGAAATGCAATTACCAGTAGGTCCTGTTAATAGATTCTGAGAAAATGGTAAATTAAGACTTGAGGCGATAGAAGTCATTTTTTCAGTGTTGCCTAATTCTAATAATGAAAGCTATCCAGTCGGTCAACACAAATTGTACAAAATAGGATACATTTAATTAAGTACCCCATTTTGTACATAAAAGCGCGTTAGTTAGTAATAATATCTCGTTTCTTTCAGGTTAAGGTCGTTGGATCCTTAGTTTAGGGCAGGCTGTTCCAAATCCACGAGTTTGAGTATGCGTACACGCGAGTACTCAGCAGTGATGCTCGGAGCACGGTTGGAGAGGGACTGGGGGTGATAGCCAATACTTCACTGGGCGAAGGTCATAACACAGGTCCATGCGCTCCCAGCCAGTCTTGATGTATTCACCGCGCAGTGATGGCAGCCCCCACAGCAGAGCTGTATTGCATGTTGCAGGTTTACTCACGCAAGGCGGCGAGTACTCGGCTGCTCACTGGCGAGCTGCTCGGCTTGAACAGCCCGGTTTAGGGGCTGCGACAACGCGGTCATGTAGCCCCGTGTAGTTTGGGTGTATGTAGAATTTGTCTGATAATCAGTGTTAATTTTGATGGCTGTATTAGTGTGTGTGTGAAGCCTCCGTGGCTTAGGTGGCAGCACGCCGGCCTCTCACCGCTGGGTCCGTGATTCAAATCCCGGTCACTCCATGTGAGATCTGTGCTGGACAAAACGGAGGCATACAGGTTTTTCTCCTGGTACTCCGGTTTTCCCTGTCAAAATTTCATTCCAGCAACACTCTCCACTATCATTTCATTGCATCTGTCATTCATTTAATCATTGCCCCAGAGGAGTGCGTCAGGCCTCGGCAGCCGGCAAAGTTCATGTCCTCGCCGCTAGATGGGGGCTTCATTCATTCCATTCCTGACCCGGTCGGAATCTGGAAGCAGGCTCTGGATTTTCATTAGTGTCTGTTATCTGTGATTCAGGTAAGGACTGCAGACGATCGATTTTCAAGTAGTTCCTTCTTTTGCTACCAAATCCTACCATCCACGATACCTAGCTGCGCACTCTGCTACTAGATGCCATCGCGGTCAGCACCTATGGGCGAAAGTTGGTACTAATACAGCGTTATCAGTTCTAACCTACAAATTTTTGCTTCACACAAGTGTAGTTAGTGGAAGGTTATTTTTCATGCCATAAATCTATGACATGGGACCGCCGGTTTCACTTTCCCTCCGAAGGAAGGCATACTGAGGGATTTTTGACGCTCTTAAATCATCCGACGACTTCAGCCGGGTTTGAACCCGTGACCTTGAGCATAGAAGCTCAGCATGCTACCAACTATGCCATCGAAGCCACCACAGGGTAAGGTGTATATATACTTGTTTCCCGCCTAATGTAATTGGGCACAATTTGTGTTGACCGACTGGAAAGCTTTCTTTACTTGATACATTAAAAGTTGAAAATTAACATGAACCGCATAAGACATTCCGATTCCCCTTAAGTTGTATTCTTAAATCTTCATCTGTACGACCGCTCAGGGGCTCACGACTTGTAAGACGTGGGTTGGCGACCACGGGACCCCAGCTGAGTTCGGCATTGCTTCCTCTTACTTGTGCCAGGCTCTTCTCTGTCTTCTTTCCTGTCAACCGCCCTTGGTCAACTCTTGTTCTCTTCCTATCCCGATGGTATTAGGGTATCTTTCTCTTTCCCAACCTCATTGGTCCTTTTCTCGTATTTCCTGATCTCTCATTCTTCGAGGGGTCTGACCTCTTGTAGCCCCACCACATGGTGCACCCTGGATAGTGCTACACCCTCAAGGGCTCACTCCTGGTGAGTTCGGGAATTGGCAAACCCGAGGGATTCCTGAGCTGGGTCTGGCCTTTCCCCTTTTTACCATTGCCTTTAGGACGGACCCTCTCTTCTTTACCTTTCCTATATGTCTTCCATGGCTCTCCTTCCTTCCAAGTTCCTCAATCCCTATTTTTCGAGGATTGATGGCATTTCTTTTCCTCCTGTCCTTTATTTACCTTATAGCTTGCCATGGTGGGTGAGTGGTTATCGTGTCGGACTACCAACCCCAAGCTTGCAGGTTCGCTCCTGGGCATGGTAAGTGATGTTTGAAAGGCGACAAAAATCACGATACGCATGTCATACGTTGTTGGCATGTTAAAGAACCCATTTGAATTGAGTAGGCCGGGTTCATAATGGCAAAATTAATCTGGGGATTTTCCGCCAACACAAAAGTTCCTCTTGTCTCCACTAGAAAGTGCTATAGTGTCAAGGTGCTTAGATATTAAACCTCCTTGACTTTCATAGCGCTCCAAGGAACAATAAACATTCGACATGCAAGCTGCTGTCTGGGCGTCAAAAAACAAAGCTTGAACCCAGCACCCGAAGCCATACGATATAAAAATACCTTATTCTTCTTTTGTTTTCCATTTGTTCTTCTAGTGTGTATGTAAGTCAGTAGTTAGTTTTAGTAACAGTTTCCATTAGAATATCATTTTCACTCTCCCCCAAACCAATTAGGGCCGATAACCTAGACATTAGGCCCCTTAAAACAACAATTAGCATCATCATTATCATCTGTACGTCTTTATTTAACAATGGCACTTTTATTTTTCTGCTCTACTCAACTATTCCAAGTTAACTAAGCATAAAATTCGCTTCTATATTGAGACCGTCGGTGGAGCTGCCAGGATAGCCAACAACCGCAATGACTTCCCTAACATCTCATCCGTCGGACATAATTGCCGTGAGGATCAGGTGAACTTCCTAATAGGCCAAAGCGGCAAGAGAATCTGTAGTCCACAGGGATCGTGGTACATGGTGACGATGGTCATAGACTGCCTAAGGAAAGGTTCACCTTAAAAACTAGACTGAGAAAATAAACATCCAGACTTATGTAAAACACCGTGAAAATGTATTGTTAAAATTCACACAAGCCCCTAGCCTAGTTCGGAGGGTTTCAATCGGCTAGTCCGCCAGCTAATAAACAAACAAAAATAGAGAGCAGGTACCTACCTGAGAAGTTACGGAAAACCCTCGCGAAAGATCTATCTCACAATAATAAAGCAACAACAGCAACACTAGGAAAATGGTACGACACAAATCCCTAGGTCAAGTTACAAGATCAAGCTAATATCAGAATTTACATTTAACAGGGTAGCAAAACAAATCTAAGTTAGGATGATACCATTTCCACATTTACATTTAACGTTAATTCATCTAGCTAAGTCCTATCAATTAATAACAAAATTTACGGCGATGACGTCCGTAACAGAAAACAATTACATTCAAATCTAAGTGAACAGCCATGTAAAAAAAACATTTAATTATTCTTAGTAACTACGTGCTAACAGCACACAATAAGGTAACATGTAGGATTCATACACTTGTACATCATAAATAATTAATAAGAGACAACAGTTTTATTAAAATGCCTGCCTGCACCTTGGTTTACTCTTTGTAAGCCATAGTTATCTAATGTGTGTAGTTACGGTGACGACTGCGTAGTAAAGACTACGTCTAACATCGCATGGCCTGCGCTCCACAAGCTACGAACTCAAGGTTCGAGCATGCTTCAGGTCGCTTCAAAAGTGTCAGCTGTCCTAGTCATTTCCTCAAAAGGAAATACCTTCATTAGCACGGCCATGTTAGCAGGTTCCAAATGCAAAAGAACAAAGTTAGATAGAAAGAATTCGTAAGTTAGCTTTTGTTTTACCAAAATTATGCGTTTTATTATTAAGATGTCGGTTTAGGTTTATCGTTGGTTTATGGCGAATAATACTGACAATGGCCTGGGCTCGGAGTGTCTCCACTGAGATCAATCTCCACCAAAAGCCTCGACTCAAAAGTCGGAATATAATCAACGAGCAACAACAACTCGGACACACAATAACACAAGTTACCAGCGGCGCAAAGCTCGCGTTCAATAACTCTGGGATGGGCCTGCACACTCAGTTACCCTCCAATAACATCTGGTCAACGGGAACAATCCCGGACAAGGTACACACAAATACCTTCATACATGAAATATCTCCTATAACAGGGTGGCGTACAACGTACTATAGAAAACCTGACATAACTGTACACGTCAAACGACGGTACACGCAACAGTGCGTTTAACTAACAAAATCAATCTATAAAAACATGTGGACACTGGGTTCCATGAGCTAAGTAGCAATGAAAGAAAGAGCGAATACAGCAAGCATTCTGTCCTTCGTCAAAGTAATTCTGTCTCACAATACAAGCGTGCTCTCAAGGGCACTGGGTCACAAACCAGTTTGTGTCGCCGCAAGCTACAACATTCCTGCGCTGTCTGACACAACACACACCAACTATCAAGGCCGGCGATTTAAACAAAATAAAAACTGTACATCTGGCCTCATCACAAAACCTTTACCATAGGTTATAAACCTCGAAGAATACGTTTATAAAAAAACACGCTATAAATCTGAATACAATAATATAATTCCGTCTTTCTAACCAAAGACATCTAAATGGTAGCAATGTCACATTGCTGGAGCTCTTTGCTCTCAAAGATATTATACTTCAGTAGTTGCTTGTACAACATCAAATAAATACGTGTCTTCACATGACACTAACAAAATAATAATTGTGGCGCAGATTCCACACCCTCGATCTGCTTAATGATACGTTGGGAACTGGGTTCGATGCTAGACAACGAAACATTCCTTTTACTTGTAAGGTCTACACTTGACCAGATGGCTTCTGAGCAACATCTCAAATGAAATATAATGCAGTTACAAAACTGGTAATTACAGTCGATTACCTAACTGATACGAGTGCTCTAACGAAGTCAGGGGTGTAACAAAGACTGGCTGCAAAAAATGCAGTTAAAGAAATATAACCATGGCATCTGATTGCCATAACTAAAGTCAGCAAAGACTTGAAAAATCACCCCAAATAGGGTTAAACAAAGTAGCCTCAAATGACTACGGTCACCCTTAGCAAAAGATAGGCATTGACGTTCTACGACGTCCATCAAGCTGCACCAGGGTTGACCAAAATGTCTGACCCAAGGGTGTCTCACTCTAACTGAAATAAATGACATCTAATTAGACTAATTACACTCCCTACCTATAAAAATGGCTGACACTGAGTTCGGTTGGTTCACAAACTACATTAAACCTACTATACCACCAGAAACTAGAACAAGAAAGGGTGTACAAAAACTCACGAAATGGAGGAGCTCTCACTCAGCCCTCTGTTCAACGACAAGGGTTGTACAAATTCATCCCTGGCTTTCCGGAACGGCATTATCCTCATCAGGATTCCCATCTGGACTCCTCCAAAGACCAGGGTTCGATCTGTCCCTGTCGATAACTTCGTGGATGTACTGGATATGCCTGGGAATGGCATCCTGGGTTCCCTCCTCCTCGTTCGCTGTTCTGGAAGTTCCACCATCACGCTGGTTCCAATAGATACATCACCCTCATACCATAGCGGTATTAGCCCATGATGTTATTCTCAAACATGGTGTAGAATAATTCGATCACATGGGTGGTAGAATAAATCGTGTAGTAGTTCATTCTTTCAATTCAAAAATCACAATGTTCGTTGAAAATGTTACAGGCTTTAATTGCAATTGATAACACAGCCTTTACTTCGCAGATATCGAATAATATGTGATCAAGCACTGTTCTGTGGTTCTTCACGTGTACTGACGCCACTTTTACATCACGTAGCATCCGTGAAATGTGCGTCGTTTTGTAATAGGAAAATTCACTATGGCAATTCAAATATACAGTACTTTCATAATCACAATTGCTCAAAGTAATTATAACACGTTTACCTCTATATTTTTCACCAGGCACTCGGCCCTCCACAAACACGTGGGTACAAAAATGTGGTGTTACGGTAATGTTAGAATTTTCACTATACATGGCAATGATATCACAATATGATTCCTGTTGTTCACTGTGCATAAATAACAGTGATTTATAGAATATTCGTGCTCGATGGCATCCGATGATAACTTCCACGCTAAACAGCGGATATTTTTCACGTCTGACACGACGGCTATAACTTCACGCCTTCACAGGGCGATTTCCCAGATGTAGTGCAAATAATTCACTATACAATTCTTACTTATCACTCGTATCGTAACGTATCTGTGCTCGATGGCAACAGATAACAATTTCCACGCTAAACAGCGGATATTTTCTACGTCTAACAATACGGATGTAACTTCACGCCTACACGGGGCGGATTCTCCAGACGTAGTGCAAGGCACAGGGTTACTCGAGGAAGTAGGTCGTCAAAACGAAGTCGTTGAGCGACTACTTACGTTCCTGTTTGCGTATCTGCAAGGGTATTACCTTACCTTAAGCGAAAATAACATTCACCAAAATGTTTTAATAATGCTGCATGACGAAATGGAATATTCTGAGTCTTGTGGAAAAATAAAATTGATTAATAAGACCTCAGATAAATAATTAGTAGACTTCACCAAAGTCAAAAGTGCGATTCACCGCTACTTCAAAGAGTATAGCGTGAGCTCTCAGCTCCACGTGGCTTTCTGGGTGTGTTCAAAGGTACTACATCCCATCATAAATGTGTTGTTATAAAAAATATCACATGAACCTTAGCTCAGCGGGTTCAATATGTATAAGAAAGTTTTTTCCAAACGTGTCATTCTGGCTTTCAGAATACAGTAAGCTACATCAACTTTCTGAATTCCATCGAGAGAAACTAGTCCAAGAAGAATGTTCAGAATAATTTCTTCAAGAATGGCCAAACTTTCCACAAACGATGTGCTTCATTTTAGAAACCCTTTGTTTTCGTAAGTAGACGTGCAGCCTGAGGACTAACCGCTCTCTGTGTTTGCTGAGCGTGAAGGAGTGTAATGTTGTCGAATGTCGATGTTGGCCTCTAATTAGGAGTTTCTTTGTATTCCAATCCCCGTCGAAACTAATTGCTACCCGTAACAAGCTCGTTTACCATTTTGCCGTGGCTTAACGAGACGTCTTCCTGTCTGTCTCGAATTTCTTGCGCCCTTCGTGGCTCAGGAGGACGTAACTTGAGCCAATGATTTTTTGTTTCTTTTACAGGTATAAGGTGTGTGTAGAATTCGTCTGATGACCTGTGTTATTCTGCTATCTGTAGTAGAAGAAGAAGTAATAGTAGTAGTAACTGGGACTAGGAATGGGAAGGAGATGGCCTTAAGTTAAGCACCATCCCGGCATCTATCTGAAGGAGAAGTGCGAAACTACGAAAAAACTACTTCTAGGATGGCTGTGGTGGGAATCGAACCCACCACTTCTCACGATACAAAGTGTACCCCGTTTCAACCCTCAGACCAGAATTATATTTATTGTCAGAGCCGGAAATTCAACCCAGGACTTTTGAGACCAAAATCTCAATACTTATCTCGAGAACACAGAAGGCAGCGTGTTAGAAGTGTTGTATTTGTCACGACGGCTTAACATAAAATCCCTCTCAGTACGACGAAAGGCGGAGCTAGATTTCACCATTCAAAGAAAAATATTTCGAATTCACTAAATTTGCCAATTGTTGTAAACCCACAAAAGTTGCACATGTTCAGCACACGCGACGCCCCATTTTCTTATAATTCCGCAAACAGTTCTCTCATCCCTTGGCGTAGGGGTGCTTCACATGAAAAATTATTTCAGACAAAAGTTTTAGGTAATTTTTAGAAGCCTGTTGATCATTTTAAACGGTTTTGATATTGTACCTACAGAGTCTTTCACTCAAAGTGTGGCCGGCCGCGCGGCGCGTGGAGGATCAGACGAGCACATGACAACTCGCTGAGCTTGGGGTCGAGAGAGCGCCCTACGAATTGCATCCATATAACAAGCACACATAATAACACATAATCAAAGTCACATGTCACAGAAGTTGTTTAAAATGTCCTCCATCTATTGTACACATTTCTGGCATCGTCTAAGGAAATTTTCATTCACACGCATTAGTTCATCTACCGAGATAGCCCCAATTTCTCTCGTGATATTTAGTTTGAGTTCATCTTGTGTGTTGTTGCATAAACCTTATGTTTCAATTTCTCCTATAAATAAACATTGAAGCAATAGGCTTTAACGCTTAGCAATAACACGTTATAAAATTTTGAAACACAATAACAATTAAACAATAACCACGTACACACGTTATGACTTATAACACGTGAAACTTAAAATAGGCTATAAACAAAATAACGAAGTCAACTTTACTCGGCAAATCCTGAGTCGCAACTGTCTCAGCTCCGTGTTGCAATGTGTTCGTCTGACCTTTGGCTCGACCTTCTGCCTGCAGTGCTGCGTCAACCATGCGGCCGACCCCACTTTGAGTGAAAGACCCTGTATTAAGGGAGGTATGATTTTTTCTCTCAAAACTCCATTTTCCCACCCCTTTGGTCAATAGTTGGTGCTGTCAAAAATATTTAGTGAGATAAGTTTTTGGCCCTTATCCGAAGAATAGTATGAACTTTGAATGGATTCGACTTTTTGCATACTAAGAAAGTTATTGCGACATTTCACTTTTTCGAAGAAAAAAAAAGGCCTCACATTTCCGACCCCTTATCGGGTTTTTCCTATTAACGAACTTGACCGAGTTCTTGAATGGTTATATTTTGTGTAAACATTTGAAAGTGATTGGAGCAAGATGACGATAGATTTTGTGTCCACAAGAAAGTGATATGTATAAACTTTTGGACTGTTGCTGGTTCGGGGGTCTGGGGTATAATTAGTTAGTTATTGTTGTTTTAACACAGATTAAAGAATACAAATTTGGAATTGAATTTAAAATTTTGAGGTGGACGCCTAAATGCAAAACGACCAAAAATGAGTAAAACGAAAAATAAATTAAAAATAAAAATTATAAAAATAAACAAAATTTACGGAAAAACAAAATAATTATCATTCAAAAACGAACAAGTCGTTGATTCAATTTACACTGGAAAATTAAGATTGCTGGCCCTAATCCACTCTCACTTATAAAGCGGATAACGCGATCAGCAGCCACCGCGTCATCGGCTAATATACAGTAAGTTTGAGTGTCATCTGCAAACCAAGGTTTCTTCGTAAGTCAGCAAGATCCACACACTTGGTTAAAATGTGGGCCACGGTGAAAACGGATCAACAGGTACAAAGTGGGGGTAAAGGTCTGGGGGATGTGAAACGTGAAGATATGTCTAAATTTTCCGGAAGTCACATGCAATAGGTAGCTTTCTCATGAAATCTATCTGAAACGAGGCTTTCATCTATTAGGTCGTGCAAAGTGGAGTACAAGTCACATAGATGCTGAATGCAGGATAAAAATGGCACGGTGCGACCAGTAACCAAACCTAGGTCCTTCGTTTTACCGGGCCAATGTTCCTTCACTTGAGTCTCCTCTCTTTCGCGGAAATATATCTGAAGGGCCCTTCAAGCGCTACCGATTCATTATAATGCCCTACTCAACGTACGTGGACCAGTCAATTAGTATCTGATTGCAACTCTTTTAATTTATTACAACTCCGATCTCCAGACTTGCTGCATCACGATCATGGTGAACGATTTAACGCTGGGTGATATAATAAGGGGTATATGAAGAAATTTTACAACGCATAAATATATCATTTAAGAAAGTATGAAAACTGGTAGCATGGCCTTTCCACCGCAACACCCACCTCCTCTCCTTCCTCATCGCCATTCATGTTCTTATCTTACAACGCTGAAGCAAAAGACGGAGGCATCATTTTTAATAAAGTTTTGTAGCTGAAAGAAGTATCACTATAATTTCCCAGTAACAAAAGAGACGGTTCACTAATGGAATCCTCAGCCAGTGTATTACAGGCTTCTTACTCGTCACCTAGCAGAGGTAATGAACAGCCAGGTCGCAGCATCCAACGCCCGTTGCCATGGAAACGTACTGTGGCCAGGAAACCGTGTGCTCTAAACTAATTTACCAGCGGAGAGAGCAAAGGCCAATCATTGCTCTCTGATTTACAAACTTTCCTCCATCCTTGTCTCATATTCCTCTCTATATCTCTCCATCTCTGGCTAGCATCCACATCTATCTATATGACTACCTGTGTCGTTTGAAATTAAGGGCTGCTGAAGCATAAAATACCATTGCACTATCAAGTTTCCCCGTTAGCATTGGACAGTGTTCAGGAGTACGAACGGTACCAATACCACTGAAAAACAATCTATTTGCCTCGTCTTTCAGGATTGAATGTTAATTTAATGTTAATTTATTTCATGTATTTATGTACAGTAGAATATATTTACATTAACCACCCAAGATGGCAGCTTCGGTGGCGTAGTTGATAGAATGCTGAGCTTCCATGCCCAATATCGCGGGTTCAAACCCGGTCAAAGTCGCCGAATTATTAAGAGAGTTAAAAATCCCTCAGTATGCCTTCCTTCGGAGGGGAAGTAAAGTCGGCGGTCCCATGTCATTGATTTATGGCATGATAAAGAACCTTCCACTAATTACACCTGTGTGAAGCTAAATTATAGGTTATATTTGACTTACGCTCTTAGGTTCCAACGTTCGTCGCCAGGAGCACACTGCGGTGGCATCTGGTAACAAAGTTCAGAACTAGTTGGTCGTTGACGGTTGCGTTTGGTAGAAAAAGTTGGAACTATTTGAAAATCGAATGTCTGCAGTCCTTACTTGAATTTTTTTAAACAGATGACACACACAAATACAGCCATCACAATTAACACCGGTTATCAGACAGATTCTACACACACCCTAAGTATAGAGGCTACAAGACCGCGTTGTCACAGCCCCTAAACTGAGGAACCAACCAACCACCCAAGACAATTGATCTAAAGAGCATTTTTACATAGAATCAGTTTACCTTCATGCAATCCATTTTCTTTGAGACAATGAGTAGCCAAATTATTGGTTCTTTTTTACATTATAAATGCTTCACGTGTAAATTTCTTTAAGAACATCCTTTGCTTCTCGTCTTCAATAATAATAATAATAATAATAAAAATCGGTGGCGACATCTCGGATCCCTTTGCAATCAAAACTGGTGTCGGACGAGGTGACGAACGGACTATCTCCACTCTTGGAAAAGGTCATTTTAGAATGTAGGAAGACACTGAGTCGAGAAGAAAGGAATGAAGAACGGTTAAGACTAGAGCCCAAAATGAAGGGGTGTACGTTAATTGCTTGGCCTTTGCAGATGATTTAGCTATTTTTGCTGTCAATATTAAATCAGCAATTATGAAGCTCAATTGGTTGACAGAGATGACTGAGAATGGAGGGTTACAGGTTTCCTTTGAGAAAGTAGAGATTTGAAGCCATTATTTCAGTGTTGCCAATACAAAGTAATTGCTATTTGTAGCTCTTCAGTCGGTCAACACGATTATGCCCAATGAATGGGCGGAGTACAAGATATAAATATAAAAATACACTCCTGGAAAGAATTACATGTATTATTAGTTAATTGTCACCATTAAATAGAGCAATTTAGGATTACGCGTTTCGACCTCCAAGTGGCCATCATCAAATCTTCATCACTGTGTTGAAGTTTAAATTTTCACTAATGTAAATACACTACTATTGTACAGTAGTAAGTCGTTAGGGGAATATGGTACGAGACGCAATTTGTATCTCGTTATACGTTAGGTTTGTTTTGTCTTCAAGCCAATTCTAAATTAAATCTAAACAATCCACCGAGCGGACAAAAATTTAACGTTCTCCATATATCGAAAGAAGACTCTAACGTCACACACTATTGATAATTGCTCAAACCACCCAAATTCACACAAACTAGCAGGCATCAAATCCACGGTAAACAGGGCCATCAGCATTCCTACTGTATGTCTACACGAAATTTCAAGAAAGAAATTGACACGAAATAATCGACACGGAAAATAATTTTTCGACCCACACAGTTAACCAGATACTAGATAAAATACATGAGAAACATCAGCGATGGACCAGAATGGATGATCACAAACCAAGGGAATATCAAACGTGCGTATCTAGGTGAGGTAATCCAACAAACTAGCCTAGAACAGGAAGCAATTAATCTTCGGATCTGTAAACTAGACCTGACACAAATCACTATAGTAAGAATTCGCTGAGCATAGGAGACAAGTTAAGACACTACAGCACGGCTGTCAAGTGTAATGGATTATATGCTTCGGAGACTTTGACTATGAACTGGCGTAACTAGTCGACCAGTTAGTCAAAAGTGAACGTAGGTTAATGAGAAAAATTTTAGGCAACAGATAGATTCACGGGCACATACCGAGTAGCTGAAAGTCTCCTTGCTGATTAATAATAATAGTCTAACACTAATAATAATAATAATTTTACTAAAACATTGTGGTTCAGGCGTATAATGATGTAAGTAAGCTAGCTTTGGTGGGATTAATATCAATTATTTCCCTGATACCTCCGGAGGATCGGTCGGCAACCTTGTTGGGGAGGGTCCAGGAGGTGGGGAGTGGATAGTGCCTCCCTCAAGCGACCCTGGAAGAAACACAGCTCGTAAAAGTTTCAGAAAACTGAAAATATCATCAGAAACTCCTCCACTTGGCTCACGAAGAGTATAAACCTGAAAGCACAACATAGCGCGGCCATTTGGAAACACCCCCGCACGTTTAATCACGGTAACGTGTGACCAGACTGAAACAAGTGGGTGGAAAGAGGGAAGCGGTCTGTGTCCGCACGAAGTCGTTGATTATACAAACCAGAGCAGTGCGGTGATGTGTAAGAGACGTGAGGGTTGTTCACAATTAATGGTCGCCATTCTCTGCACCCGATATTCATCATCAGCTCCAGTAGTTAGCATAATATGAATCTATCTTGAACCACAACGCCCAATATTCGAATCCAAATGCAGTGGTGTGTTATATTGTTAAATCATTTTAGAGGCTTGGGACATTTTCGTCTTCAACCCCGTGTACTTGGGTTTGTGTGGAATCTGTCTGATAACTGGTGTCATTGTGATGTTCGTACTCGTAGGCTACGTGTGCTTGTTGTTGGGGTAGGATTGAATAGGAGGTGGCCGTATCATTAAGTTTAGAACCATCCCAGCATTTGCCAGGATTAGAAGCAGGAAAACACAGAAAACCACTTCCAGTGTGACTGAGGTGGGGATCAAACCCATCTCTCCTCAGTTCGGCCTCTAGAGCCTAAGTGTGGTGGGTTCCAATCGCTAGTCCAGAATTATTTTCTTAGAAGGGTTGGGAATCGAACTATGGCTGGAGGCCTTGTTAATAGCGTCTACCGTACTCTTAAGTAAGCAGAGCAGGTAGAAATATCAACTCCAATCAGACTGATTGAGGTTACTTTAATTGCCATGACTAATTGTATTTAATTTAATGCAATTTAATGCAATTTAATTTAATTCACGCGCAAGATGTAACCGATTCACTCAAGTCACGATGCAGATACCACACCGTTGTACGGCAAAATTCAAAAATCATTTATTTGTACCGCATCACGCATGGATAATCTGTACAAGTTGTATATCTATGAGAATGCTCATCGCTCAGTACTCAAGAGACACCTTACCAGTGCATTAATGGTGGGCTATAAGTGACAATTAAAGAGGATTACGCGAGTGTGGTAAATGCGTCATGGACTTAATTTAAGTATAGTTTTAATGTAGATTATATAGTAGTTTGTTTGTTGATCATGCTATATTTTTAGCCTACTTTCGATTTTTGCAACAAAAAAAGTAGACATGAGATCTGCACAGGGCCAAACATTGTGTGTCTGTCTGTGTGTCAGTGTGTACTCTGAATGTCTGCCCCCCCCCCCCCCCCCCCCTCCACCTATCAATTCGAACACGGTGAAACCGAATTGAACGAAATTTGGTACCGAGGTACAAGCCGGACGTTTGTTTTAGACGATTGCCCTTGACCTTGAAGCTTGCGGGTTAGCCTGCACACAGTCACATTTGTCGCTTCACATTTGTCATCACCGATCTGATGTAATGGAATTCCAGACTTGGGCACGTAACAACACCACGGTGCAGACAGTACAGTCGATGTCTAAGTATTGTGTGACGCAGAAGTACACGTTACATAGTTACGAACAGAAAGCCATTATATTTGCCAATGACTGTACTTCAGCATTAGTGTAGCACTAGCAAAGGGCACCTCAGTGTCATGTTTTGTATCGCCACCATCTTGACGAAAACGTAATGGCGGCCACCCAAATGTCCAAAGCTTAAATCAAATTACGACTATCCTAATCATCCGATCTCTAGCAAATTTTGAAACAACATATATTTATAAGGCGCGCGTCCTTTTACTAAACTAAAAGGTCATCAGCCCAATAGTTTGCAGATGGCGGCCATGTACGTGTGCAAATGGATTCCCCATATCAATTCAAACACGGTGAGACCGAATTGAATGAAATTTTGTCCAGAGGTAGCACTAGCAAAGAAACCTCATATTCATGTTTAATATCCGTATAACACGTTGTATTTCAACAAGCTACTAATTCTTGAAAAGGACAAAGAGTTATAACAATATCCATGCATTTAGGAGAAAGTAGGCTTTATGTTCTTTACTGAACATCTTGTTTATTTTATGTAAGACAGCGGATTGTGTACATCCAATGGGAATTTTTAGTCCTATTTATGTAATCCTTAAATAAACAATCAATTAATCAATCTCTCTCAAACAGAAGTCCCAAGTTTAGAATGGAAATTGCAGAATGGAAAAATGACACGGCTGAAGTAACGAATCCACAGAGTTCACAACCCAGATTAATGAATTAATTATTTTCAGTCGGTCAACCAGTTGCGCCCAATTGTGATGGGTGTTCCCCTAAACCTGAAAAAGAATTACATGAGGTAAATTAATTAATTAATAAATGAACATTAATCTCATATAAATTTCCTCCAGCTTTAGGGAAACACCCATCACACCATGGTAAAACTTAATACAACAAATCTTTCTTTAACTTGTAGCATCTCCATGCGTATGAGAGTTCACATCACTCGGCACTCCGGAGACATCTTACCGGCGTATTTTTGGATGATTATAGGTGGTTACAATTACAGTGTCTTTGCAAGCACATCATGATATTCAATACTCAGTTTATTAGATATTTCATTATTTTAAGTGTATTTTGGTGTAATTGCGATTGTTAAATACCTACTATTCAGTTGGTGAACAAGACTGTACCCAACTGTAGTAGGAAATTTTCATGAGATTAATTTTTATAATCTCAAATACAATACATTTCACTCAGGTTTAGGGAAACACCCATCACAATTGGTCACAACTGGTTGACCGACTGAAAGTCATTAATTACTGTTGCTAAGGCAACATTGAAAAATGGCTTCCAACACGATAATAATAATAATAATAATAATAATAATATCGTATGGCCTCGGTGCCGGGTTCAAGCTTTGTTATTTGACACCCAGAGGGTAGCTTGCATGTCGAATTTCGTTGTTCCTTGACTATGAAAGTCAAGGAGGTTAGATGTTAGATATCTTCCAACACGACAATCCTTCCTTCCTTCCTTCCTACCTTTCTTCCTTCCTACCTTCCTTCCTTCCTTCCTACCTTCCTTCCTTCCTACCTTCCTTCCTACCTTCCTTTCTTCCTACCTTCCATCCTTCCTTCCTTCCTTCCTACCTTCCTTTCTTCCTACCTTCCTTCCTACCTTCCTTCCTTCCTACCTTCCTTCCTACCTTCCTTCCTTCCTTCCTTCCGTCCTTCCTACCTTCCTACCTTCCTTCCTTCCTTCCTTCCTTCCTTCCTTCCTTCCTACCTTTCTTCCTTCCTACCTTCCTTCCTTCCTTCCTACCTTCCTTCCTTCCTTCCTTCCTACCGTCCTTCCTTCCTTCCTACCTTCCTTCCTTCCTTCCTTCCTTCCTTCCTTCCTTCCTTCCTACCTTCCTACCTTTCTTCCTTCCTACCTTCCTTCCTTCCTTCCTACCTTCCTTCCTTCCTTCCTACCTTCCTTTCTTCCTACCTTCCATCCTTCCTTCCTACCTTCCTTCCTTCCTTCCTTCCTACCTTCCTTTCTTCCTACCTTCCTTCCTACCTTCCTTCCTTCCTACCTTCCTACCTTCCTTCCTACCTTCCTTCCTTCCTTCCGTCCTTCCTACCTTCCTACCTTCCTTCCTTCCTTCCTTCCTTCCTTCCTACCTTTCTTCCTTCCTACCTTCCTTCCTTCCTTCCTACCTTCCTTCCTTCCTTCCTTCCTACCTTCCTTTCTTCCTACCTTCCTTCCTACCTTCCTTTCTTCCTACCTTCCTTCCTACCTTCCTTCCTACCTTCCTTCCTTCCTTCCTACCTTCCTTTCTTCCTACCTTCCTTCCTTCCTACCTTCCTACCTTCCTTCCTACCTTCCTTCCTTCCTTCCTACCTTCCTACCTTCCTTTCTTCCTACCTTCCTTCCTTCCTACCTTCCTTCCTTCCTTCCTTCCTTCCTACCTTTCTTCCTTCCTACCTTCCTTCCTTCCTTCCTTCCTACCTTCCTACCTTCCTTCCTTCCTTCCTTCCTTCCTACCTTCCTTCCTTCCTACCTACCTTCCTTCCTTCCTTCCTACCTTCCTTCCTACCTTCCTTCCTACCTTCCTTCCTTCCTACCTTTCTTCCTTCCTACCTTCCTACCTTCCTTTCTTCCTACCTTCCTTCCTACCTTCCTTCCTTCCTTCCTACCTTCCTTCCTACCTTCCTTCCTACCTTCCTTCCTTCCTACCTTTCTTCCTTCCTACCTTCCTTCCTACCTTCCTTCCTTCCTACCTTCCTACCTTCCTTCCTTCCTTTCTTCCTACCTTCCTTCCTACCTTCCTTCCTTCCTTCCTACCTTCCTTCCTTCCTTCCTACCTTCCTTCCTACCTTCCTTCCTTCCTACCTTCCTACCTACATTCCTTCCTACCTTCCTTCCTACCTTCCTTCCTTCCTTCCTTCCTACCTTCCTACCTTCCTTTCTTCCTACCTTCCTTCCTACCTTCCTTCCTTCCTTCCTTCCTTCCTACCTTCCTTCCTTCCTTCCTTCCTACCTTTCTTCCTTCCTACCTTCCTTCCTTCCTTCCTACCTTCCTTCCTTCCTACCTTCCTTCCTTCCTTCCTACCTTCCTTCCTACCTTCCTTCCTTCCTTCCTACCTTCCTTCCTTTCTTCCTACCTTCCTTCCTTCCTACCTTCCTTCCTTCCTACCTACCTTCCTTCCTTCCTTCCTTCCTTCCTTCCTTCCTTTCTTCCTACCTTCCTTCCTACCTTCCTTCCTTCCTTCCTTCCTTCCTTCCTACCTTCCTTCCTACCTTCCTACCTACCTTCCTTCCTACCTTCCTTCCTTCCTACCTTCCCACCTTCCTACCTTCCTACCTTCCTTTCTTCCTACCTTCCTTCCTTCCTACCTTCCTTCCTTTCTTCCTTCCTTCCTTCCTACCTTCCTTCCTTCCTTCCTTCCTTCCTTCCTTCCTTCCTTCCTTCCTACCTTCCTTCCTACCTTCCTACCTACCTTCCTTCCTACCTTCCTTCCTTCCTACCTTCCCACCTTCCCACCTTCCTACCTTCCTACCTTCCTTTCTTCCTACCTTCCTACCTACCTTCCTTCCTACCTTTCTTCCTTCCTACCTTCCTTCCTTCCTACCTTTCTTCCTTCCTACCTTCCTTCCTTCCTTCCTACCTTTCTACCTTCCTTCCTACCTTCCTTCCTTCCTTCCTTCCTTCCTACCTTCCTACCTTCCTTTCTTCCTACCTTCCTTCCTACCTTCCTACCTTCCTTTCTTCCTACCTTCCTTCCTTCCTTCCTACCTTCCTTCCTTCCTACCTTCCTTCCTTCCTTCCTACCTTCCTTCCTTCCTTCCTTCCTTCCTTCGGCTTTTGCCAATTAATTGGGGTCGCCGGAGCCAACCAGGCTCATATTGGATTTGACGGGGGATTTAAGGCAGGATGCCCTTCCTGGCGCCACGTGATTTTTCAGGTGAAAAGTCCACGCCGCTGTCACCGGGACTTGAACCCCGGCTGCCCTGGTGAGAGACGAGCAGGTAAGCCACTGCGCCATCACGCTCCCCCAACCCAATAATATCTACTGTTATCTAATATATAAAAGTGAAAGTCTGTCTGTCTGTCTGTCTGTCTGTATGTCTGTATGTATGTATGTATGTATGTATGTATGTATGTGGGTACATTTGTTCCGTGTACAAATCCACACCGTTCCACCAATCTCTACCAAATATTGCATACACATAGTTTAGGACCCAGAAGGAATAGCTACATGAATTTTCGATATTCTTTCTCATTCTTCTGATTTCGGCCTTTTTGAACTCGAGCAAAGACTAATTAAGTCAGAAAATAAATTGATGAAGTAATGGCAAGGCCGGCCATCTCCATGGCAACACTAGCTCGAGTCGAGACACGGCCGACTGGATGCGAGTTGCGCTCTCCATTTTCGGTACAGAAAATGAGGCTCTTTACATGAAATCCTGCTAGTTACTCAACTGGTCACACATCACTGTCAACCCAGTATAGCATAACAAAGACTTGACACTATTTGTCAATATAATTTCCGGAATATGAAAATGTGATATTAAATGACAGAAACTAAACATACCTTTCCACCTTATTAAAATAGAATTCCATTAGGTTCACCCGATTTTTATAAAACTTTATGAACTTTCCTGCTGAGTGGTTAGTACATGAGTTATTTAGAAGCAACCGGTAGGCCCTTCGGCTTCCGCAATAATATTCGTAATCGGTGATACCAATTTCTCTGCAATGACGCTGGCAAGACCGCTGCTGCGGTCAGGTTATTGAGCGGAGAGGATTAGAGTTCTGAGAAATGCAATCCAAACATTTCATACATTAAATTCTTTCCACTGTGAATACAACTTAAACCAGACTTTCAGTTTTCATTGTAGAAAAAGATATTGCTGAAATTGTAATTTGATGATGTTGGTTGATGTTAAAGGGCCTAATATGGAGGCTATAGGCCTCTTAATTCTTTGGGATGAAAATGAAGAATGATGATAAAATGAACACTAGAACTAAAAATAACTATAACTTACAACAAACTTACGGATTGGGAGAAGAAAAGGACAAAAACGAAGGAATAAGGGAAATGAATTACAGGTAAAAGAAAGCTCTCAAACCTCAAAAAATGAGAATTGACGGATTTGGTAAGGTATGCCATGAAAGGCAGATAGGAAGAGAAATAGGAGAGAGACCGCCCCAGAATCACTGGAAAAAGGGAAAAAACAGATCCAGCTCAGGTATCCTCCCAAACTCAACAGCCGTGTACCCTTGAGGGTGTAGCACCTGCAGTGGTGGGACTACTCCCACCCTGCCTCCTTTATGACCTCGTGCAGAAGGCAGGAGATATGATGAAAATAAAAACAAGAGATATGACCCTTTGAAGAATGAGTGTATCAGGAAAGATGAAACAAGGTCCAATTAAGGCGGGAATTTGAAAGACTACTTAGACCTCGGATATCCAAATACCGTCAGGGTCGGAAGAGAACAAGAGTTGACCAAGGGAGGCCGACAGTAAATATGCCAGATAGGACCCCGGCACAATTAAGTGGAAGCAATCGCGAACTCAGCTGGGGTTCCCTGATCGCTAACCAGCGTCCCACAATTTGTAAGCTCTTGAAGGATGGGAAGTGTCGTAATGTCGTAAGTGAACGAGAGGTGACCAAGGGTGGTCGACAGGAAAGATGACAGAAGGGAGCCCGGCACAAGTAAGTGAAAGCAATACCGCACTCAGCTGGGGTCCCGTGGTCACCAAACCCACATCACATCAGTCGTGAGACCCTGGGGGATGTACTGAAGAATGATTCAACAGAATCGTAAGAAAACATTGATACCCATTTTTCAAAAGATAACTTATGGATATGCACTAGACGGTTGATTCCGTAGTTAATTGGATATCATCATAGGTAGCAGAGGCAAAGAAGTCCCTATCATGTGCGTTACTAGCAGTGGGCAAGTACTATCCCGGCATTTGCCTGGACAGAATGTAGAAAAACCACACTCAGGATAGTTTCGAACCTACGATGTCTGGACTTGCTACAGCTTCCCTCGCAGCCGTGGTGCACGATTAAACGATCACAACTAAGCGCGGGACTCTCAAAATGACGACTACACACAACAGATGAAGGAGTGTTTGTGTCCGGAACAAAGTTATCGCCGGAAATCACGTAAGACAATCATCACACCTAACTCTGTCTCACGTAAACTCGGGAAATGAAAGCACACCTCCTGTAGGAGACCAAGAGTAGTTGAATGCGATATCTACCATCGGTACTTGCAACTTGCATATGTAATGCCATTGTAGATGTGTTTTGTTCTCTTTGATAATAGATTGTTATTAAGGAAAATGTAGACGTAGTGTTTCTATACGTAATTATACTACGACATATTGGTGCCGTAAACTCAATTACGATCACGTACCACTAAGACACGTTTTCAGAATTACTCCTGACATACGATATACGAGCTGAAAGGAGTAGTGACGTGCAATATCCTGCATGACATACGGCACTTCACAATTACGCACGGGGATAAACGACGTAATTAACCATTCAATAAAGGTTCTATTTTCATAACGCAGCTTATTACGAGGGAACATATGGCATTATTTTTATTGACTACACAATTGTGGTAAAATTTTGATTGATAACCTTATTGTTCACGAGTAACAATTCTTATTGCCATTAGCATGGCCATCTACGAATAAGCACGTGACAGCTGCTACCATCTGTCGGCAACTACTGAAACCGTCCGCACTCGTTCAGTAATATAGGTCTTCTTTGACTATTTCCCATTTTCACAGCCACACAAATCAGAAATCGCTTTCAGCTATTCACGTATTTTCCCTTACACAATGACTGACCACGAACAACTCAAAAATTCTTAAACGGAAACGTGCCACTCAGCTCACTAATTCTACACGTTTCGCAACATTTTAATAGACTGTAATACTACTACAGACACTGCTGAGATCAAGCATATCCGCGATCGTCTTCAGGATACTATAAGATTGTTGCTCACCTTAGATTATTCTATCCATGAAATGGTACAAGATGAAGAATACGAACTAGACGCACAGACTTGTGAAGAATACTTAGACATCTCAAAGTGCGCCATTAAAAAGGCCAATCGCCTCCTTACAAAGAAGAAAGACGAACATATTATGCTTTCTGCTCCTACTTCCAGTTCTGACGATCAGCACACGATTACTCAAGGAGTCAAATTACCAACGATCCGACTCGAACCGTTCTCGAGTGATATAGAGACTTGGTGCATATTCTGGGATCAGTTTCAGTCTTCAGTCGACAAAAACCCGACAATGTCAGACATTAATAAGCATGTGTTCCTCAGAGGTTACCTCGAAGGCGAGCCAAAGTGGCTCATAGATGGCATAGCGGTAAGCGCAGACACATATGAGCAGATGATAGCGATACTTATAGCATGATACGGAGATAAGGACAGAATAATCCAGGCCCACCTGGAATCCCTAGAGAATTTAAGGCCTGTTTTGTCCTCGTGAATTGAACTCGACGTACGTGGAGTGTCATCGCAGAGTGCAGGCCTTCAAGGCCCTAGGAGAAGATGTGAATTTGTACGGATGTAAATTAGCTCCAAAAATCATGCGAGCCTTTCCAACTGAGATGTGTAGACGCTGTTTCATACACGTAAAGAGAACATGATGGTGGGAAAGGATGATAGGATCCACCAAACGCTGTATCAGAAAGGTACTCGGTCGATCGCAGGTCGATGAAGAAGGACACTACACTGTACCGATCAGTATTGAAGCCACCCTGAATTCACGTCCCATTGTGCAAGACGGGAGCAACCTTGAAGCTCTTACACCTTCTCACTTTCTGAACGGAGAGAAACTCATTGCCCTCCCAAATGGACCTGAGTCTGATGGAAGAAGAGATCTGATCAAAGAATTTCGATTAAAAATGAACATATTTTGAAGAATTCTGGCGAAGGTGGAAGAGGAAATACCTCTTACAACTGCGGAGTTACCACGAGGTTAAGTGTCCAGCTGGTAAATACCCGAAATTGCGAGTTGGAGACCTTGCCCTCTTACAAGAAGACGTCCTGCCTAGGCATATGTGGAAGAGAGCCCGAGTCAACGAAATACTGAAAGGGAGAGATGGCCGAGTGAGGACAGCCATCCTGCGTCTTCCCGATGGTTCTAGAGTCAGCCGACCCGTGCAACTGGTGTTTCCTCTCTAAATCCACCAGGGTGGGGAGGATGTGGGGAACCAAGGGTAGTTGAATGCGACATCTACCTTAGGGACTTGCAACTGGCATATGTAATGCCATTGTAGATATGTTTTGTTCCCTTTGATAATAAATTGTTATTAAGAAAAATGTCGACGTAGTTTTTCGATACGTAATTATACTACGACACCTCCTATGTTCTTCCTATTTAAAGTGCAAAATGACAAACAACAGTATAACATACTGGATTTGAGCAGCGGCGTTCAAACCATAGTTTATAATTTACCCCAGTATTTTACAATACAGTAATACAGTAACCAAAGAGTAAGTAATGATACTTTGCCAGTAGATTAGCGGAACCGATTTAATCAAAAATAAACACTATCAAGAAAGTAATTGTGAGATTGAGTTCTCGAGGAATTGTTTATATACTGTACCCATGGTACTGGTGCTGACTGGCATCGAACCTGATACTCGAGAGAGGAAAAATCACGCATATGTTTTTGAGAGTATCGAACCGAAGGTCTCTGAGGGGGGAAAACCTCATAGTAACCAAGACCCACATAAAGGAAGATTATTTGTGTAATACCAGATTAATTCCAGTTATTTTGAAGGAATTATAAGCAATTTTGTACATAAAGAATGGAGGATTACTACGGTAACATGCAGGATTTTAAGCCAAGGGCAAAGTTTCGAGGGAAACTGACGTTTGATTAATTAAACTGGACGACTGGGCGGACCAGACTGTCTCTAGCGGACTATTTCCTAGCGTCATAGGGGAGCAAGACAGAGAGTAATGACTCTAAAAATCCCCGAGACACAAGGGAAAGAAAGTGGGATGGGAACCTCACCAAGAGAAATAAAATGATTACTTGGAAACTATGCATCCGAGTGAGTTGAAATAAACACCCAGATGAATGAAATCCTGAGAGGATAATTGTAGACCCAAGTAATATCAAAATCGAAGCATATCAAGCATTGATGGGACAATGAACACATAAATGCGGATGGCAGGCCATTAGCGGAAGTGTAAAGGGGATTCCCTGGAGCATAGCGTCACCAAGCCATCACCAAAATCAATTAATATCAATTAATTGAGCAATCAAATCGCTTGCACGAAACTGGAGCTGTAACTTCCGTGCAGAATTGGTCCAGATGAAGGCATTTCCAGCCTTGGAAACTGCAGTTATGAAGGAAAGGTTGCTCTGTCGATCTGAAGGAACTACATTTTTGAAGGAAACCCTTAAATAGAGTAAGGAGACGTGGTGAAGTCAGTCAACTTGAAACACTCAGACCGAGAGGGTGCTGTCCGCGCGCTTGGAAATTGTAAACGTCGCCACGCCAGCCAAGAACAAAGTATTCTTACAAATGTGTGAAATAATATTATAAAGTGTATTATACGGTCTATTGAAGTATTCAGGCGGGAAGATGCTATTCTTCAGCACTAAAAGTATTAGACAAAGCTACGAGTACGCAGACGTCGTAAATGTAATTAAAGCTAAGTAAAGCTGAGAATTAGTAAACGCCGCGCAATAAGTCAAGCGATTGTTATATGAACAGTTAATTACACCAATTAGTAATGTTGTAATGCGCGCAAGTCATGATCTAGTTATTAACAATGGTTACACACTATATCCATTCACTTTAGATCATGGGATGGAAGAATGTCACAGGCATTGTGATTTTATTCAAGCCATAGACAATACATTGAGGATAGATGATGTGAAGGAACATTTACACAATCGAGGATAGACTCATTGTTGATGTAGGAGACACTAGCAGCCGTTGGACGAGTATTAGCCAGGAGGAACGCATTTGATAAGAGACTTTCATTGGATTGAGATGTCGGAAATAGTGCGCCTGCAACTCTGATATCGCGCAGATAGGAAGCCAAAGAAGGCAACCGTGTGAAAAGTACATTGTAATATAAATTTAGCGTATTTCAGGGTTAACATAATGTGTTGTATGATAAAATAGTGTGTAAAAATGAGTGAAAATGATAAAGTGATAATGTATCTTACCAAAGTGAAATGTGTAGTGAATCAACAAGGAATATATAACGTAATCACCATGTTGCATCAGTAAATGCAAAGATGGTGGGTTACGTGCTGTATTGTTGGATTCGACCACTGGATCATAAGAATGTGAGTACCATTTCAATGATGTAATGTAGCAGTTATGCACACCATACGTCTACGTCAAAATACGGAAAAATAGGCATTTGAAGTAATGTTTGTACGAATTTGCATTCCTCGTCAGTACCGTAGAGTATTTGCAAATTGAGAATGATTTGGCTTACGACTGATTTGCGTAAGAACATACTAAATCTATTGTTAAGTTAATAATTAACTTTAGGAAGGGTCAAAGTCGAAAGAATTAAATATTAAGCATGTTTGCATGTAATGATAAAATTGCGTCAAATCCCAAGTAATTGCAAGGTAAAATTATAGTGTAAGAGTGATATCATAATGTGTCAGCAATTAATGTTATACATATTAAAATGTAATAAGTGTATTGAATCACGCAGTAAGCGTTGTAAGGCGAAAGCCAGTAAAAAAATACCAGTAATACACACACCAATATAACGAGGGACGATGTGAAATCATTAAGCACACCACATGGAAGGGAAACTAAATTGTCATATGATCTGAGATAAACCAACAGACCTAGTTGTTTGTGCCGCTTATATGCGAGCCATTTAAAGTAAAGCCAAGATGATTACTTTAATTAATGCAAGGAACGTTCTCTAGGACATTGTCAGGACAATACGGGCTATTCTACGAAGGTTTGTATTGAAGTATAGCCAAGGGCATACAGTTGTATTGACGATAGCGGATGGAGACAGACATGGCGTCTGGACTCCCATACCAGGATCGTGAGGGCCATTGAGGAATAACTTTGCCACCTCAATTAGCTACTCCCTGAAGTGATCCGCACAGAGAGGCGAAACACCATTTGTACGGAAGGGTCAGTCGACACCTTGCCGAGACTTCGTGCGTGAGGGTGGCAAGCGGTAAGACCACTATTCCACGCCATTTTAAAGCCGTATTTCGTTCCCCAGGACTTGGTGCCTACCAGAAACCCATTCCTTTGCTATTATACTTTATTGAGCCATGTGGATCCAATTAATGTTGCCCTATTGATAGGAGTTTAAATCCTTGGATATCCAGATCATAAGAGATGGCACAGTTTACGCCTTGTATTTAGAAGTGAGAGTGGAACAGTAAGAATCTTGTTGGTGTTTGTGTGAATGAGTAATGAGACAGCTGGAGGAAGGGGGTGCTGGTTGGCGAAGGGTCGAGCCAGGCAGCCATCTTGTTTTCTGGAAAGTCAGGTATAAAGCCATTGTATGCACGACGGGTGGTAGGTTTACGACCAACCCTATTGTAAGTGTACTGGATAGTTGTTTGAGTCTTCAGTCTTTTGACTGGTTTGATGCAGCTCTCCATGCTTCCCTGTCCTGAGCTAATCGTTTCATCTCTACATAACTACCACACCCTACATCTGAGGCAATCTGTTTAACATATTTTAACCTTGGTCTACCCCTACAGTTCTTGTCCTCGACCCTTCCTTCCATAACTAAGCTTGCTATTCCTGGGTGTCTTAGTATGTGTCCTACCAACCTATCTCTTCTCTTCATTAGAAGTCGCCAGAAACATCTCTCCTCTCCCACTCGTCTTAATACCTCTATGTTTGTAACCCTATCTACCCATCTGATCTTCATCATTCTCCTGTAACACCACATTTCAAATGCTTCTATTCTCCTCTTTTCTGCTGCACCAATAGTCCAAGTTTCACTTCCATAGAGCGCTACGCTCCAGACAAAGGCTTTCAAAAATGACTTCCTAATACCTAAATCTAGATTCGATGTCAGCAGATTCCTTTTTTGTAGAAAAGCTTTCTTAGCCTGAGCCAACCTACTTTTTATATCCTCTTTGCTTCGTCCATCACTGGTTATTCTACTTCCTAAGTAACAGAAGTCTTCTACTTCCTTCAGCTTTTCACCTGTCAATTTGATCTCCATAGAGGTTTCTGATTTATTTCGGCTGCATTCCAGTATTTTTGTTTTACATTTATTAATTTTCATCATGAATTCTTTCTGTAAGACGGAGTCCTTACCATACTGGATACTGTAATATAAAATCTGGCATTGTTTAATAATGATAAATTGATTGTTTTGACCACAGAAATCAATTGTTAGCATTCTGAGGATGTTGAATCCGTCTTTTAATTGTTGAAGTCAAACGATATTTAGCAAAGTTAGTGTTCCTAACACTGTAACTGCGCTAAATCCACTGACACATTATTTGAGGCATAAAAACCCAGTTTAAAATGCATATTTGCATACGGGTACGCCAGATATGGATTTGATGCAAGTATAAATGTAAATCGACTTAGATTTGACCGACACAACGACGTATGGTGTTGCTATAGCTAACTAGCGTTGTTTATGTAGTGTAGAAAGGTACTATGTTCGCGTTTGTGGAGAGGGCGGAGGAGATTGATTGTTACACAGGAGTAAAGTAAATTGTTGTACAAGTAACCAAACACAACAATGGCTAATGCATTGTAGTACCATAAAGTAGAAATAAATGTTCCATGAGCACTATGGATAGTCAGGTTAAATCAAGTACTGTATCATCCAATAATATTGAAGTGCTATTTGTGTAGAGTTGATGTCATGTTTATTTGATTTGTTTTGCTTATTTGGTTATTATTATTATTATTATTAAGTGATGTGCATGAAATATGAACGTTCGTCGAACGACAAGAATGTTTTTCCATAAATGGAAGTTAAATAGTGAAAGTGTAGGATAAGGTGTATTGAGACACCAAATATAGACTCACGAACTCACAAGAAGAGATGTGCCGCAGCATGCCTGAGGAGATCAGATTGCGATCTCAGCTGCGGAGCACAGATGATGCAAATTAGGAGTTAGTGTCCCTTTATAATTATCATCTGTGTGCTCCAAATTTTATTTTGCTTGTATTTGGGAGTAATTTTAAATGTAATAGATGTTTTTCTTGTTGTTTTATATTGCCATGATTTAAATTAAATACAGTTATTTTAGGAATCTGTTTAATTTTCTTGTAGAGTAGTACCTGGTAGTATTCAGATCCTGAGCATGTATTCGCACTGTGGGGAGACGCACCACACGTCGAAATGGCAGAGCAAGTCGGGATGTGAATACATGTTCTCCACATGATGTCAGATGGGTACAATACATACATCCCTTTTTACTATTGTTGCATTTTCCGCTACGTTATTGTACTCCATAGTACTGTCCCTTTCGACTATTTACAGTGAGTTAATATTGAACTTGAGTAACATCAGAATCGAGGAGAACCATGTTCTAAACTCACTTAAGGGCAAAATGAATACACACTGAAATATATTGGCATGTATCTATCTATAACATATAAAGACACCTCCCGGGCAACGCCGGGTACAATAGCTAGTTTGTTATAAGAGAACGGAATGTATGCAACAAATGGGGCTTCTTAGCGGTATGTAACACTCAGAATAATCAATCTCTTTCAGTCCCCTCCATGGTTTGTCGATTAATTTCCTCCTCGAGAAATCACTTGGAACATTTTTATCTGAGGTTAAAGCCCTTCAGGCAGAGAAGCATCAGGTAGGACGGCGTGCGCGCAAGATTCGACGCGTCACATAAAGTCAATATTGGGCCAGTAAGTTTGATCAGGATCGACTTTCTTCAAGAGGAGGCTGTTCGACAGCGGCCACATCCGGGAACGTATCGACTGAGAGGACTTGACTGCAGGGAAATAGAAGGACTGTCTGTATCTACACACATCAAAAAAAGTTTTGCATCACCTCGGTTCCAAGAGTTCCAGAACCGTTAAATACAAAGGGAATAGAGATCAACACAAACAACATTTCAGCTCGTTTTATTGCTCATGAGACCCACACATTGCATGTTGTACCATCATACAGCTAGACTTTCAGCATTTGTGGTCCAGATTGCAGTACACACCACTACCTCTAATACCCAGTAGCACGTCCTCTTGCATTGATGCATGCCTGTATTCGCCGTGGCATACTATCCACAAGTTCATCAAGACACTGTTGGTCCAAATTGTCCCACTCCTCAACGACAATTCGGCGTAAATCTCTCAGAGTGGTTGGTGGGTCAAGACGTCCATAAACAGCCCTTTTCAACATATCCCAGGCATGTTCGATAGGGTTCATGTCTGGCGAACATGCTGGCCACTGTAGTCGAGCGATGTCGTTATCTTGAAGGAACGCATTCACAAGATGTGCACGATGAGGTCGAGAATTGTCGTCCATGAAGACAAATGCCTCTCCAATATTCTGCCGATATGGTTGCACTATGGGTCGGAGGATGTCATTCAGGTATCGTAAAGCCGTTTCGGAGCCTTCCATGACCACCAGTGGCGTACGTCGGCCCCACATAATGCCACCCCAAAACATCAGGGAACCACCACCTTGCTGCACTCGCTGGACAGTGTGTCTAAGACGTTCAGCCTGACCAGGGTGCCTCCAAACACGTCTCCGACGATTGTCTGGTTGAAGGCATATGCGACGCTCATCGGTGAAGAGAACGTGATGCCAATTCCGTGGGGTCCATTCAGCATGTTGTTGGGCCCATCTGTACCGCGCTGCATGGTGTCGGGGTTGCAAAGCTGGACCTCGCCATGGACGTCGGGAGTGAAGTTGCGCATCATGCAGCCTATTGCGCACAGTTTGAGTTGAAACACGACGTCCTGTGGCTGAACGAAACGCATTATTCAACATGGTGGCATTGCTGTCAGGGTTCCTCCGAGCGGCAATCCGTAAGTAGCGGTCATCCACTACAGTAGTAGCCCTTGGGCGGCCTGAGCGAGGCCTGTCATCGACAGTTCCTGTATCTCTGTACCTCCTCCATGTCCGAACAACATCGCTTTGGTTCACTCTGAGACGCCTGGAAACTTCCCTTGTTGAGAGCCCTTCTTGACACAAAGTAACAATGCGGACGCGATCGAACTGCGGTATTGACCTTCTAGGCATGGTAGAACTACAGACAACATGAGCAGCGTACCTTCGTCCTGGTGGAATGACTGGAACTGATCGGCTGTCGTACCCCCTCCGTCTAATAGGCCCTGCTCATGCATGGTTGTTTACATCTTTGAGCAGTTTTAGTGACATCTATGAACAGTCAAAGGGACTGTATCTTGGATACAATATACATAGTCAACGTCTATATGCCGGAGATCTGGGAACCGAGGTGATGCAAAACTTTTTTTGATGTGTGTACATCATCTACAATTGATGGTTAAGTTAATGAAAGTCAATGGACGAATAACCTCAAGGAAGGACGGGAACTTTTAATCGAAAAACGAAACAGCACGCTACGCAGCATTACTAGCATAACTTGCACACACAATTCTCGTTGTTGTTGTTGTTGTTGTTGTTGTTGTTGTTGATTTATGGACTAGGAACATTGTGGTCATCATTTCCGTGTATTTGGGCGTGTCTCTGGAATGAATCTGATAATTAATTTCTGTTGCAGTGGTTTGTGTACTTGATGAGTGGAATTAGAATTAGTAAATATGTGGCCGTGGTCTCAAGTTTGGTACCATCCAGATATTTTCCTAGAATAGAAACGAAAAATCATGGCAAATTGGTTGATGAGTACGGTACACCAGCTACTATCTCTACGCTCCAGACCTGAGTGGAAATAAAATGTGTTCTAATTATTGGACTCAATACACAAATTCCTACCATTTTAAAATATGAATTTGAATGGTAGAAATATATGTTGGGCCAAGCATCAAAAACAACAAAAAAGGTTCCGGGAGCCTTCTATAGTAGAATAGAACTAAAAATGAAGGTCGTGCTCCATCTTTCTGGAAACATATAAAATACCCTGGTGGTCATAATTCTGGAAAGTTTGTAAAGAAGTAGAGTAACTTTCAATTTTCAAGCGCACAATTTCTTTCCGGCCATTTTAATCGTACAAAAGATACAAAAAACGTGTATTAATTATTATTAGGCATTGGTATAAAACATCATTTTTAAAATGATTGTGAATATGTAATCCAATTAAATTCCCCCTTCTTTGTACAAAAAGGGTGTTAGGTGATAAATATTTCGTGTAATATTCCCTACAGGTTAGGTGTTCAAATATTTGTACTCCCCACCTAATATAAATGTGTACTATCGTGTTGACCGACTGAAAGGCATTCTATGATAGATTACTAGGCAACGATGAAAAATGGCTTCTAATATTTCGATTGTGAAGATGTTTTAGTGCACCTGGATGAAGAAATATTTAGTAAAAACAAATCATTGAGTCTAATAACACTGGTCTACAAAAAAAAACGTTTTTCAGTTACAAAAACAAACCAAGCTGTTTCTGAATCCAGATCTAATCTCAGAATTTATGTATCGGCCTCAGTTTCCATGTTATAATGGATTTTGTAAATGCTTGAGTCAGCCTTTATATTACATGTACCTGGCCAAAAGAGAACAAAAGAATCTGTGTTAGCACACAAATTAATCCCAAAAAATAAGTTACATTATACCTAAAATAGTTTGTTTTCTGATTTCCGACAATACTTTGCCTCATGACTACCTGCCTAATTCGTATCCTGGCGGTGGATTTTGGAACTGAGGATAATGAATGGACGTCCTTGTATATATTGTTTTCCAACAATTGCATCCGCAAGAGAAAACTGAAAGCAAGTTAATTAAGCTTTACCAACGTAGCCAAAAATGCAGCATTTTCAAGGTGTTTAAAGATAGGGGGTACTATATTACAAAAACTAAGCCCAATAGAGTACAACGGAATTCATTTTCGCATTCAGCACCCATGACTTAACTAAGAACACCATTCACCTTCTTTGTAACAAAAATGCTGATGACCAGTGTAATTTGAACAGATCTGTAGGCATATGCCTAGTAACACTGCCACCATGTATGCAGTAAAGCCACTGCGCCGGACGAGTCAAAGCCGTACACTTTTTGTTCTCACTCCACTCCTCCACGCGTGCCATTGGCAGGCAACAGAACTTTCAACACGCTGTGAATAAATACAATGGCTACAATTCATTTTTCACGGCGAGGCTTGAGTTAAACATGACCACAGACATAAAGTCTCGTCCGAGAATAGCTTGTTGCTTATTTTTGGGACTGCGTGTGTTTGTGAGTGTGTGGAATTTGTGTGATAAACTGTGTTTTTGTGATACCTGTACTAGTGTGTGTATTTGTAATTTGGGGATAGGATTGGGAAGGAGGCGGCAGTGGTCCAAGTTAGGGACCATCCCAGCATTTACCTGGAGTAGAAGTGTGCGGGAAACCACACAAGCCACTTCCAAGATGGCTGAGGTGGGAATCGAACCCACCCTCACACCAGAATTAAAATTTCTTGACAGAGCCGGGAATCGAACCCGGAACTCCGGAATGACCTACACCAGGAGGTGGTCTCGAGAGTGGCACTTCTATCCCTTCCCTTGTTAGTGCATTTCGGAATCCACCTCTTCAATTGTTATAATAACTGAGTGAGGATGAATTGGAAATGAGAGGAGACGGATCATCAATAAAAAGTGGCGGCTCGTGAATTTGAGAATGATATAGGATACACTTAGGCTACCACATTAAACATGTGATGAATAAAACAGTTCCTTAAAGAAGCGATAAATATATACCTAAACATTTTATGTAACAAAAAGAAAAGCACTCGGTAATGACAGCGCTTTGAATTCCTACGAAATGCTAAATATCATCACAGATGTAGACTTATAGGTGACATATTACATTCTTTCTTAATGGTTAAATCTCAAACTGGAGGCCTGTTCCTTCATTAATTATTCCAAAGCATTCTGGCAAGATGTTGTTTCGGCACTGCAGCTTCATGGTTTTTGGGGCTCATCTATGGTGAAGTATTGTGATCCATGAAATGTATCACTGGTGGATTGTATTTGGCATATTAATATAATCTGGAATTCTGCCACGTATCGTTTAGCATCTACAGACCGCAGTAAGATAGAACTGCCACAAAGCTGAGCCATTGTATTTTCGTTGACACTTGCAAGCCACGGTATAGCGTATGGTTTATTTCAAATGTGTTATTGTCGTCCACATACTGTATTTCAGAAGATTTTGACTACATGAAGAGTGCACAATTTCTGTGATCAACAAGAAAGGGTGAAATTTTAGAGTGTGTTCACACTATATTTTTTTGCTTTTCCAAATTTCAACTATTTCTTTCTTCTTTCTTTCTTTCTTTCTTTCTTTCTTTCTTTCTTTCTTTCTTTCTTTCTATCTTTCTTTATTTATTTATTTATGTATTTTATTTCCTTATGTTTCTTTGGATAAACATCTTTCACCTTTCATTATGGTGCACCATAATAGGGTTTTTTGAAGGGAATGTTTTATGAGTGTTTAGCTATCCGACCACCTGTTTTTCTTGACATTTTATCTACTGTATATAGGCTGATAGAGGGGCCAAAACAATTAGGCCTAGAAACATGTACCAATGACCACTAAGTGATCATTTATATATAATACAATAAAGGTATTGATTAGGCGGAACTTTTGCAAAATATTAATACTAATTGTTGCATCAATACGGAACCAGAATGAACCATTCAAATACTAAAATTGTTTGATGTTCTCGAAACAATACTTCGATCTTGGCCTACCACCCTCTCTCAGTTGTTGGCCATCCTTTAAATAGTATTTCATGGTTTCCACTTTCAATTCCAGCAAATACTGAGATTGTACTCAAATGACTATAAGCGAAGAATGATGTTGCGAACTTACTCGTACATGACAAATGTTCAATATGGTACTTCCTCATACGTACGTCCTGTAGGTCAGTGTTGTAATTTCAAACTTCATAGTGAAAAAATGGGAATGTCCTTAATGTATGTACAGGGTATTTCATATAAAATAAGAGCGCCAAGCGGCGGCTTTGTTAACCGCTGCTGCGGTCACCTTGGCCGAGCTTTCGGCGCGCCAATGCCCCCTGCTTTAAGCGTGTGTACAATCCTATATGATGCAGCGGCCTTGTTAGCGTGTGTACAATGCTGAAATCTTACTTTAGTTAATTAGTTAGTTAGTTATTGTTGATGAAACCGAAAACCTTACTTGTGCTAATTTTGTGAGTGATTTATTCGGAGACCGTTCAAGATTCTCGCCAATGTCATCTAGCTCATCCTCTGTTAAAACTGTTCGTGTGCGGGCATGTTTTTTATTGAGCACCGATCCAGTAGTGTCAAACTTATTTGCAATTACGTGAATCTGTGCTAGTGGAGGTGGCACTTCATCAGGAAATTGCTGAACAAATGCATCACGTACCCGCCGAGCCGACTCGAACTTAAAATAAGTTTTACATACAAAAATACGATGTTGCAATGATAACTGTCTCACCATGTTAGCACTTGAGGTTTAGACTGGCGACTGAGCACCTGCACGCTCATTGCAAGGTCAAGTTTGGTAATGTCAATCTGTTATTTTTATACAGTCCATCGGAACTTGAAAAAAAAAACAGCCATCGTATGTACTATGCGCGCGCTTTCAATACTATAGGGGTTTCGGTTTCATCAACAATAACTAACTAACTAAAGTAAGATTTCAGCATTGTACACAAGCTAGCAAGGCCGCTGCATCATATAGGATTGTACACACGCTTAAAGCAGGGGGCCTTGGCGCGCCAAAAGCTCGGCCAAGGTGACCGCAGCAGTGGTTAACAAAGCCGCCGCTTGGCGCTCTTATTTTATATGAAAGACCCTGTATGTACATGTATGTAAGTATGCCCACCCCTTGTTATTCCAGTTTTCAACGGGGTCAAGGATGAGATGAATAATTCCTACGTGGCTATGGCTTTATGCGGCTGGATGCCCTTCCTGATGCTAAACTCATTAGCATATTTAATGACAGACGAAATTAATGGAAAGGAATGAAACGGGGCGAAAGCGGCCATAGCCTGTCTGAAGGTACAATCTCGGCGTATTTTCTGGAATTTAAAATGGGAAACCACGAAAAAACATTTCAAAGACGACCAACGGTGAAATTCGAACCCACATCTACCAAATCTGCGGATAGCCTAGTCATGGCCTAGAGTTGCAAGTTAGCGAGAGTAGCTACTGTTGTTGGTAGGGAATGCCAATAAGTTTATCTTCCGCATGTCTCAGTAATTGGGATTATATAGTGTTGACCGATTGAAAAGTTGCAATATCAATTGTAAATAAGACAATACTAACACATAGCTTCAAATCTATCTATATTGTTATCAGTTTTCACGTTATGCTTCCTTATATAACTTGCGTCAAGATAAAACAAGTCCAAAGGTTTACCTATCTCGGATAGAAAATAACTGAAGATCGTATGTGTATGACAGTGATAAGGAGCCGTATTGCCCAAGCCAAGTTTGTTTTTATGCAGAAGAAGAAATTATTATGTAGCAATAAACTTAATATACCGGAACCCATTCGTACAAGGACACTGCATATATTTATTAGGTAGATTTCATTAGAAAGCTAACTATTGCAATGGGTCCCATGTTTCGACTTCCGGAAAATGTCGACATATCTTCGCGTTTCACATCCCACAGACCCCAAAACCACCGTCAGTTCAAAAGTTTATATATAACCTAGTTGGTGCGGCTGTTCGAAGTACGGCTTAATCTCAACAATTAAGTCTTAAAATCTTGTGATCTCCATCGGAGATCACCACAAACAATCTTCAACTTGAAGCAACCATGGCAGAACGACAGGAAAAGATTCCACTACCCCAGGCCCCAGTCAATAGATTGGATCCCTGTTCTGGTCATAGGATTCTGGAGGACCAGACATGTCATGTAGAGAAGGATCGGAGCTTCTCAAAACCTCTTCGACCTAAACGAAAGTGTTTCATAGGTACACTTAATGTGAACACTTTGCTTAAGCCTGGGAAACTCAAACATCTAACGAACACGCTTGATAAATTCAGCATCAAAATTTTGGCATTGCAGGAAACACGATTTACAGATGAAAATCACTTTGATTCTGAGAATTACAGGCTCTATAAAGGAAAACCTGCAGTGCAGATCAACACAGGACCAAGACAATTTGGCACAGGTTTTGCGGTTAGCAAGTCCGTCACAGATTCAGTAATTGATTTTACTTCACCATCAGAAAGACTCTCAACACTCTCAATAAAATCGGGAAACAAGGTATACACACTGATTAACGTGCATGCACCAACGAATGACTACAACAGGAAAGACCCTCAGGTAATAGAAGACTTCTGGGAACTTCTGGAGGAAATCACGAACAAAATTCCCAAACATCATGTCAAGATTCTACTGGGGGATTTTAATGGTCAGTTAGGAAAAGAAAAGAAATATAGGAGAATTACAGGACCATACACTGCTCATAGCAGAACCAATAAAAATGGTGAACACCTTATAAGCTTCTGTCAAAATTTCAATCTCCAAATTATGTCAACACAATTCCAGAAGCCTACGCGTAAATTAACAACATGGATATCCCCCAATGAAACACTTGGAGAATTCCAGATTGACCACGTTGCTATCTCTAGAAGGAACGCTAAAGAAGTCCTTAATGTGAAAACCAGGAGAGGATTCTTTGACTCAGATCATCATTTACTACAAATCAAGGTAAAATTTCAACCCAACAGACAAAGGATAAGGGGAACCCAGCTTTTCCGAACTGATCCAGAATACCTTGAATTCAACAAGATGAACATCATTGAAGAAATCCGTCAAATGGATACCACGAGCTGGTCTGAACTTGCAGAGAAAATGAAACAAGCAATAATATTCGGCCAACCTCCGAGAAAGAGAAAACATAGGTGGTGGAACATCACATGCGATCGTGCTATTGAATATAGGTTTAAAGCATGGAATAATTTCAATAGCCATAAAACAACAGAAAAATGGCAAGAATTTGTGCAGGTTCGGAAAAACACTTCTAAAATTATTCGCCGAGAAAAGCGCAATTATGATAATAATAGGCTAAATGAAATAGAACAGGACTTCACTAAGAACAACACCAGAAATTTTTACAAGACCTTTAGAGAAAATATAGCAGGCTTTCAACCCCCTAGTTTATGCTTCCAACGACCTGATGGATCTCTGGAAACAAATACGAGCAATAATTGTGAAATTCTAGCTAAATATTTCAGTACACTCCTTAATTGCGAAGCACCTTCTGAACAACTTCAATTTGCAAAACCAGTGCCCAACCTTGATTCACTTCCACCATCACATGAAGAAATAGTGGACATAATCAAGTCATTAAAAAACAATAGAGCCCCTGGTGAAGATGGACTTATTGCAGAAGTTTGGAAATTGGATCATGAACACATAACACCAAAAATTCACAGAATAATATCAGATGTATGGAAAACAGAGAAAATCCCAAAAGAATGGAAGAGTGCTTTGATACACCCACTCCATAAGAAGGGAAGCAAAACTGATCCGAATAATTATAGAGGAATTTCGCTTCTTCCAGTCGCTTATAAAATTCTCTCTAAAGCTTTGCTGAATCGACTCGAGCCACAGGTGGACCACCATATTGGAGAATATCAGGCAGGTTTCAGGAAGGGAAGGTCATGTATTGAGCAGATCTGGAACCTCAAGACCATACTGCACATCCGACGATGCAGGAACACTACAGTCACATTTGTGGATTTCAAAAAGGCTTACGATTCGGTTGACAGACAAACCTTGTTTAACAGACTAGAAGAATTAGGAGTTGACAGGAAGACGAGGGCCATCATCCAGGAAACATTATTGGGAACTACCTCAAAGGTGAAATTCATGGGAGAAATCTCTAACTCTTTTGCAATACATACTGGAGTTCGACAAGGGGATGGTTTATCACCACTCTTGTTAAACATCGTACTGGACAAAATCATCACAGAATGGGAAAAGCATGTGAAAGGTATCCAAATTGGAAAGGAGAAAGGGAAAAGAGTCACTGTGAAATGCTTGGCCTTTGCAGATGATCTGGCCATCTTAACAAACAACAAGGATGAAGCCATATTAGCGCTAGAGAAACTACATGAAATCTCCAGTAAAACGGGACTTGATATTTCCTATGAAAAAACACAGTATATGGATACCAAATCAACAGGAAACATCGCCTTGCGAACGCAATATGGAAAAATCTCGCAGGTCACTCACTTCAAATATTTAGGAGAAGCCATCCAACCCACAGGATTGAACACAATTTCTAATGCAGATAGAATAGTAAAATTGCAGAAGGCGTACAAGCTGACATGGAATCATTATAACAAAAGAGCAGTATCTCGCAATGCAAAATTGCGCCATTATAACACAGTTGTCTTGCCTGAAGCCTTGTACGCGGCAGAAACAACCGTCATTAGAGGAATGACAAGAATTCATGATATTGAGAAACAGGAACGAAAAATTCTTAGGAAAATCCATGGCGCTGTTTTCCGTAATGGAATTTGGGTCAGGAGACCAACAAAGGAACTTTATGAAAATACAGACACCATTGTAGATAAATTTAGGAAGAGACGTCTGCAGTTCTATGGACACATATATAGGATGGATGAGAACAGACTCACTAAGAAGATTTTCAATATCGTGAATGCAAGTAAATTAAAGACCAGTTGGATTAAAGAAGTACATGAAGACATGGAATTACTTAAAATCTCTGAAGACGACATTAAGGACAGAGAACAATTTAGAAATAAAATCAGAAACACGAAAATTGTACAAGTTTCAAGGAAAGATACATCAGGGAAAAAATGGACAGAGGAAAGGAAGAAAAAGCACAGTGAACTAATGAAGAGGTTTTGGGAAGAAAAGAAGAGAGGAAAAGGAAGTGAAGCTGTGATTGGCTCAAGTTCTCACGCTCTCCTGAAGGGGAATAATCGGAAATAATAATATATATATATCAGTTTCTTGTGGACCCGATAACTGCCGTAATTTTGCACCAATCACTTTGAATTTTTTTACCGAATATGTATACCTATAAAATCTCGGTCGAGTTCGTTACTGGGCTAAATCGGTCGAAGGGGGTGAAAATGGGGGGCTTTTTTCGAAAAGGTGAAATATTGCTATAACTCTCTTAATATGTGAAATATCAAATCCGTTCAACGTTCATACTATGTGTCGGATAAAGCCCAAAAATTTATGTTTGAAGAGTTTTTTTATAGCACCAACCATTGACCAAGGGGGTGGGAAAAAGTGGGTTTTTCGGGAAACATTAATCATATCTCTCTTAATAGGCACAATATCAAAACCGTACAAAATGGACAATATTCCCCTATTAATTACCAAAAACTTTTGTCTGAAAGAATTTTTGATATGACCCACCATTACGCCAAGGGACGAGAAAAATGATTTCGGAATTATAAGAAAATGCCAAGAGCTATCAGTGGTTGCCATGGCAACACTACTAAATTGACGAGGCATGAGCCATCAGACGTTGCCATGACAACGCACTTGCACGAGATCAGATTCAGTATTTCCATCTGACTAAGTGGTTGGTTGGTTGGTTCTTAAGTTTAGGGACTGCGACAACGCGGTCATGTAGCCCCGTGTACTTTGGGTGTGTGTAGAATCTGTCTGATAACCGGTGTTAATTGTGATGACTGTATTAGTGTGTGTTATCTGTTTGTTAATTTAAGTACTGCAACTAACAATTTTTCAGATAGTTCCTACTTTTGCCGCCAAGCGCCACTGTCAACGACTACGAGGCCAAGTTCAGAACTGAGCTACTAGACGCCGCCGCAGTCGGCTCTTGGCAACGAACATAGAAACCTAAGAGCGTTGTATACATTCTTAACCTATCCAATTTAGCTTCACACAGGTGCAATTAGTGGAAGGATCTTTAACATGCCATAAATCTATGACATGGGACCGCCGGCTTAACTTCCCCTCCGAAGGAAGGCATACTGAGGGATTTTTAACGCTCTTAAAAAATCCGACGGCTTCAGCCGGGTTTGAACCCGTTATCTTGGGCATAGAAGCTCAGCATGCTACCGACCACGCCACTGAAGCCGCCTGACAAAGTGGGAAGCGGCTTCGGTGACGTAACTGGTAGCATGCTGAACTTCTATGCCCAATGTTGCGGTTTCAATGCCGGCCGAAGTCGTCGGATTTTCTAAGAGCGCTAGAATCCCTCAGTATGCTTTCCTTTGGAGGGGAAGTTCCAACGTTCGTTGCGAGTTGCTGGTTGGGGTGGCATCTAGTAGCCAAGTTCACAGCTAGGTGTCGTTGACGGTAGTACCTGGTAGCAACATTAGGAACTACTGCTTGAAATTGACCGTCTGCAGTCCTTACCTGAATTAAGACTAATACAGCCATTACAATTCACACCGTGTATCAGACAGATTCTACACTCACCCAAAGTACACGGGGTTAGATGAACGCGTTGTCGCAGCCCCTAAACTGAGGAACCAACCAGAGGTAGATTTCATTAGAAAGCTAACTATTGCAATGGGTACCATGTTTCGACTTCCGGAAAATTTCGACATATCTTCGCGTTTCACATCCCACAGACCCCAAAACCACCGTCAGTTCAAAAGTTTATATATAACCTAGTTGGTGCGGCTGTTCGAAGTACGGCTTAATCTCAACAATTAAGTCTTAAAATCTTGTGATCTCCATCGGAGATCACCACAAACAATCTTCAACTTGAAGCAACCATGGCAGAACGACAGGAAAAGATTCCACTACCCCAGGCCCCAGTCAATAGATTGGATCCCTGTTCTGGTCATAGGATTCTGGGGGACCAGACATGTCATGTAGAGAAGGATCGGAGCTTCTCAAAACCTCTTCGACCTAAACGAAAGTGTTTCATAGGTACACTTAATGTGAACACTTTGCTTAAGCCTGGGAAACTCAAACATCTAACGAACACGCTTGATAAATTCAGCATCAAAATTTTGGCATTGCAGGAAACACGATTTACAGATGAAAATCACTTTGATTCTGAGAATTACAGGCTCTATAAAGGAAAACCTGCAGTGCAGATCAACACAGGACCAAGACAATTTGGCACAGGTTTTGCGGTTAGCAAGTCCGTCACAGATTCAGTAATTGATTTTACTTCACCATCAGAAAGACTCTCAACACTCTCAATAAAATCGGGAAACAAGGTATACACACTGATTAACGTGCATGCACCAACGAATGACTACAACAGGAAAGACCCTCAGGTAATAGAAGACTTCTGGGAACTTCTGGAGGAAATCACGAACAAAATTCCCAAACATCATGTCAAGATTCAACTGGGGGATTTTAATGGTCAGTTAGGAAAAGAAAAGAAATATAGGAGAATTACAGGACCATACACTGCTCATAGCAGAACCAATAAAAATGGTGAACACCTTATAAGCTTCTGTCAAAATTTCAATCTCCAAATTATGTCAACACAATTCCAGAAGCCTACGCGTAAATTAACAACATGGATATCCCCCAATGAAACACTTGGAGAATTCCAGATTGACCACGTTGCTATCTCTAGAAGGAACGCTAAAGAAGTCCTTAATGTGAAAACCAGGAGAGGATTCTTTGACTCAGATCATCATTTACTACAAATCAAGGTAAAATTTCAACCCAACAGACAAAGGATAAGGGGAACCCAGCTTTTCCGAACTGATCCAGAATACCTTGAATTCAACAAGATGAACATCATTGAAGAAATCCGTCAAATGGATACCACGAGCTGGTCTGAACTTGCAGAGAAAATGAAACAAGCAATAAAATTCGGTCAACCTCCGAGAAAGAGAAAACATAGGTGGTGGAACATCACATGCGATCATGCTATTGAATATAGGTTTAAAGCATGGAATAATTTCAATAGCCATAAAACAACAGAAAAATGGCAAGAATTTGTGCAGGTTCGGAAAAACACTTCTAAAATTATTCGCCGAGAAAAGCGCAATTATGATAATAATAGGCTAAATGAAATAGAACAGGACTTCACTAAGAACAACACCAGAAATTTTTACAAGACCTTCAGAGAAAATATAGCAGGCTTTCAACCCCCTAGTTTATGCTTCCAACGACCTGATGGATCTCTGGAAACAAATACGAGCAATAATTGTGAAATTCTAGCTAAATATTTCAGTACACTCCTTAATTGCGAAGCACCTTCTGAACAACTTCAATTTGCAAAACCAGTGCCCAACCTTGATTCACTTCCACCATCACATGAAGAAATAGTGGACATAATCAAGTCATTAAAAAACAATAGAGCCCCTGGTGAAGATGGACTTATTGCAGAAGTTTGGAAATTGGATCATGAACACATAACACCAAAAATTCACAGAATAATATCAGATGTATGGAAAACAGAGAAAATCCCAAAAGAATGGAAGAGTGCTTTGATACACCCACTCCATAAGAAGGGAAGCAAAACTGATCCGAATAATTATAGAGGAATTTCGCTTCTTCCAGTCGCTTATAAAATTCTCTCTAAAGCTTTGCTGAATCGACTCGAGCCACAGGTGGACCACCATATTGGAGAATATCAGGCAGGTTTCAGGAAGGGAAGGTCATGTATTGAGCAGATCTGGAACCTCAAGACCATACTGCACATCCGACGATGCAGGAACACTACAGTCACATTTGTGGATTTCAAAAAGGCTTACGATTCGGTTGACAGACAAACCTTGTTTAACAGACTAGAAGAATTGGGAGTTGACAGGAAGACGAGGGCCATCATCCAGGAAACATTATTGGGAACTACCTCAAAGGTGAAATTCATGGGAGAAATCTCTAACTCTTTTGCAATACATACTGGAGTTCGACAAGGGGATGGTTTATCACCACTCTTGTTCAACATCGTACTGGACAAAATCATCACAGAATGGGAAAAGCATGTGAAAGGTATCCAAATTGGAAAGGAGAAAGGGAAAAGAGTCACTGTGAAATGCTTGGCCTTTGCAGATGATCTGGCCATCTTAACAAACAACAAGGATGAAGCCATATTAGCGCTAGAGAAACTACATGAAATCTCCAGTAAAACGGGACTTGATATTTCCTATGAAAAAACACAGTATATGGATACCAAATCAACAGGAAACATCGCCTTGCGAACGCAATATGGAAAAATCTCGCAGGTCACTCACTTCAAATATTTAGGAGAAGCCATCCAACCCACAGGATTGAACACAATTTCTAATGCAGATAGAATAGTAAAATTGCAGAAGGCGTACAAGCTGACATGGAATCATTATAACAAAAGAGCAGTATCTCGCAATGCAAAATTGCGCCATTATAACACAGTTGTCTTGCCTGAAGCCTTGTACGCGGCAGAAACAACCGTCATTAGAGGAATGACAAGAATTCATGATATTGAGAAACAGGAACGAAAAATTCTTAGGAAAATCCATGGCGCTGTTTTCCGTAATGGAATTTGGGTCAGGAGACCAACAAAGGAACTTTATGAAAATACAGACACCATTGTAGATAAATTTAGGAAGAGACGTCTGCAGTTCTATGGACACATATATAGGATGGATGAGAACAGACTCACTAAGAAGATTTTCAATATCGTGAATGCAAGTAAATTAAAGACCAGTTGGATTAAAGAAGTACATGAAGACATGGAATTACTTAAAATCTCTGAAGACGACATTAAGGACAGAGAACAATTTAGAAATAAAATCAGAAACACGAAAATTGTACAAGTTTCAAGGAAAGATACATCAGGGAAAAAATGGACAGAGGAAAGGAAGAAAAAGCACAGTGAACTAATGAAGAGGTTTTGGGAAGAAAAGAAGAGAGGAAAAGGAAGTGAAGCTGTGATTGGCTCAAGTTCTCACGCTCTCCTGAAGGGGAATAATCGGAAATAATAATATATATATATCAGTTTCTTGTGGACCCGATAACTGCCGTAATTTTGCACCAATCACTTTGAATTTTTTTACCGAATATGTATACCTATAAAATCTCGGTCGAGTTCGTTACTGGGCTAAATCGGTCGAAGGGGGTGAAAATGGGGGGCTTTTTTCGAAAAGGTGAAATATTGCTATAACTCTCTTAATATGTGAAATATCAAATCCGTTCAACGTTCATACTATGTGTCGGATAAAGCCCAAAAATTTATGTTTGAAGAGTTTTTTTATAGCACCAACCATTGACCAAGGGGGTGGGAAAAAGTGGGTTTTTCGGGAAACATTAATCATATCTCTCTTAATAGGCACAATATCAAAACCGTACAAAATGGACAATATTCCCCTATTAATTACCAAAAACTTTTGTCTGAAAGAATTTTTGATATGACCCACCATTACGCCAAGGGACGAGAAAAATGATTTCGGAATTATAAGAAAATGCCAAGAGCTATCAGTGGTTGCCATGGCAACACTACTAAATTGACGAGGCATGAGCCATCAGACGTTGCCATGACAACGCACTTGCACGAGATCAGATTCAGTATTTCCATCTGACTAAGTGGTTGGTTGGTTGGTTCTTAAGTTTAGGGACTGCGACAACGCGGTCATGTAGCCCCGTGTACTTTGGGTGTGTGTAGAATCTGTCTGATAACCGGTGTTAATTGTGATGACTGTATTAGTGTGTGTTATCTGTTTGTTAATTTAAGTACTGCAACTAACAATTTTTCAGATAGTTCCTACTTTTGCCGCCAAGCGCCACTGTCAACGACTACGAGGCCAAGTTCAGAACTGAGCTACTAGACGCCGCCGCAGTCGGCTCTTGGCAACGAACATAGAAACCTAAGAGCGTTGTATACATTCTTAACCTATCCAATTTAGCTTCACACAGGTGCAATTAGTGGAAGGATCTTTAACATGCCATAAATCTATGACATGGGACCGCCGGCTTAACTTCCCCTCCGAAGGAAGGCATACTGAGGGATTTTTAACGCTCTTAAAAAATCCGACGGCTTCAGCCGGGTTTGAACCCGTTATCTTGGGCATAGAAGCTCAGCATGCTACCGACCACGCCACTGAAGCCGCCTGACAAAGTGGGAAGCGGCTTCGGTGACGTAACTGGTAGCATGCTGAACTTCTATGCCCAATGTTGCGGTTTCAAAGCCGGCCGAAGTCGTCGGATTTTCTAAGAGCGCTAGAATCCCTCAGTATGCTTTCCTTTGGAGGGGAAGTTCCAACGTTCGTTGCGAGTTGCTGGTTGGGGTGGCATCTAGTAGCCAAGTTCACAGCTAGGTGTCGTTGACGGTAGTACCTGGTAGCAACATTAGGAACTACTGCTTGAAATTGACCGTCTGCAGTCCTTACCTGAATTAAGACTAATACAGCCATTACAATTCACACCGTGTATCAGACAGATTCTACACTCACCCAAAGTACACGGGGTTAGATGAACGCGTTGTCGCAGCCCCTAAACTGAGGAACCAACCAGAGGTAGATTTCATTAGAAAGCTAACTATTGCAATGGGTACCATGTTTCGACTTCCGGAAAATTTCGACATATCTTCGCGTTTCACATCCCACAGACCCCAAAACCACCGTCAGTTCAAAAGTTATATATAATTTATGTTGCGAACCCGTATATATATGTATATCAGTTTATTGTGGACACGATAACTGCCGTAATTTTGCACCAATCACTTTGAATTTTTACCGAGTATGTATACCTATAAAATCTCGGTCGAGTTCGTTACTGGGCTAAATCGGTCGAAGGGGGTGAAAATGGGGGGCTTTTTTTCGAAAAAGTGAAATATTGATATAACTCCCTTAATATGTGAAATATCGAATCCGTTCAACGTTCATACTATGTGTCGGATAAAGCCCAAAAATTTATGTTTGAAGAGTTTTTTTATAGCACCAACCATTGACCAAAGGGGTGGGAAAAATTGGGTTTTTCGGGAAACATTAATCATATCTCTCTTAATAGGCACAATATCAAAACCGTACAAAATGGACAATATTCCCCTAATAATTACCTAAAACTTTTGTCTGAAAGAATTTTTGATATAACCCACCATTATGCCAAGGGATGAGAAAAATAATTTCGGAATTATAAGAAAATGCCAAGAGCTATCAGTGGTTGCCATGGCAACACTACTAAATTGATGAGGGATGAGCCATCAGACGTTGCCAAGATAACGCACTTGCACGAGATCAGATTCAGATTTCCATCTAAGTGTGAAGCGGCTTCGGTGACGTAACTGGTAGCATGCTGAATGTCTATGCCCAAGGTCGCGAGTTCAAAGCCGGCTGAAGTCGTCGGATTTTCTAAGAGCGCTAAAAATACCTCAGTATGCTTTCCTTTGGAGGGGAAGTTCCAACGTTCGTTGCGAGTTGCTGGTTGCGGTGGCATCTAGTAGCCAAGTTCACAGCTAGGTGTCGTTGACGGTAGTACCTGGTAGCAACATTAGGAACTACTGCTTGAAATTGAACGTCTGCAGTCCTTACCTGAATTACAGACTAATACAGCCATCCCAAAGTACACGGGGTTACATGACCGCATTGTCGCAGCCCCTAAACTGAGGAACCAACCAAAATCTCTGCGGGAGGTATAATTTTGCGTGAAGAAGTAACAGACCGTTACATAGTTACACATCAGTGTCGAAACCTTGCATAAGGATAGTGTGACCACAAGTATAAAAATGGACCCCAAATGACAAGAAGGTTACCGTTCCCATAAGACAATAAAATGTTTAAAATAAGCATAAAATGACGAAAAACAAAGTTAATTAAGCTCCAATTATAAAATACATTCTCGCAATAAATGAGGTCTGATCCTTCTACGAAAATCTGCATATTCTGCCTATTTTCGCCTATCCCCTAGTTTGTCCGGTGAAATCTACCTCCGCCTTCCGGCGTGCCGAGGGGTCTTTTTTGATTATGCTATTGTACACCTCCGAGATATGGACAATAAGCAAATGATGTGTAAAGTCTCTTGAAGCCTTTGAAATGTGGTCTTTCCACAGGATGCTTAAGGTTTCGTGGATAGATAGGGTGACTAATACTGACTGAGGTACTCCACAGACTAAATCAATCTCTGTTAGAGGTGATTCGCAAACGACGACTTTCTTGGTGGGGTCACACCTTATGCCACTCTCAGCTGATGTCACTTATTGTGGAAGGATTCGTTAATGGGAAGAGACCTAGAGAACGACCAAGACATACATATCTCAAGTAAATCCAAGAAGATACCGGACTGACAAAATACGCAACAATCAAAAGAACAGCAACCATCCTTACTGCTTGGTATCATTTTGTGACAAAAAGACCAATCTGTGGACTGAATACTCAATCATGATGATGATGATTATTATTATAACGATGACGAGCATCATGATGATGATTATGATGATGATTGTGATTATGGTTATGATGATTGTGAATATGATAGGCCTAATGATGATGATAATGATTTCGGTTATGACGATGATTATGATGATGATGCTGATTATGTTGATGATGATTATGACGCTGATGATGATTATGATTATGAAGATGACTATGATGATGATTATGTTGATTAAAATTATGACGATGATTATGATTATGCTAATTATTATGATCATGAAGACGATGATGATGATGATTATTTTTGTGATTATTATTATGATGATGATTACGATTATGACGATGATGATTATGATGATGATTTCATTATGACGATGAAGATGATATAACTTGCTATGAAAATAAAAGTTAAATGTCAATAAGTAACGAAGTAATTAGAGATTAAATTATAATATTTGCTACAAAAAGAAAGAAAGAAAGAAAGAAAGAAAGAAAGAAAGAAAGAAATAAAGGAAGAAAGGAAGAAAGGAAGAAAGATTGAAAGATAGGAAGGAAGGAAGGAAGGAAGGAAGGAAGAAAGATAGAAAGGAAGGAAGGAAGAAAGGAAGGAAGGAAGGAAGAAAGAAAGAAAGAAATTGAACGTGAATAAACCATACTAATCCTATAACTATTTTTAAAGTGTGCTATTAAAATCTTACACTTTTCCTATTGTGGTCCATCTGGGAGAATGAATATTGCATGCAAGGTGATGTTTATTGGGTTGTTCCTCATTCCAAAATGTCGTTTCATTTGATGCACGTGTATTTGTAATTGTGTTGGTAATTTGGAAATAATGAAGTGTAAACTTGTAGGAAATCACATGAAGGCTGTAAGTATGGCATTAGCTACAAGTATGCTACAATTGGCTTAATGTGTTTTGGAATCCACCTTTCCAATTATTGCTCAGTTCGAGCTGAGAGGATGTATGAACACAACAGTGGTAAGATGAAACCGACGGTTGTGTGCGTGCAAGAATGAAACCCACAAAGTGAATTCAGAAATTAATTAACACAAGAACAATAGATGCTGGAAAATGTAATTTAGCGTACCCCAGAAAGTGGTAACAGCATTTTGCTGATAATGTTACTACCTATTAAAATTATATCCATGGACGTCTAGTCCTCTGGAACGATAATTATCTACTGTAGAATATAACGTTAGCGACCGGCTGTGTGATAAAGCTCTTGATTTCTCAGCCTACGGTTCTTTGATCGAGTCCCTGTGAAGTTTTCTTTTTTAAAACTAATCGTTTCTGAGGAAACACTTTACGATGGAGTTATCTGTAAACGTTGTATTCGTGGCAGCGAGGAGCTCTAGTATCAGACAGAGTTTCTATTGAGTTGTCCTATTGAAAATACATACAATAATAATATGAATTGTTATCATTAATAATATGATACATACGTGCATGCATTTTAGCCTCTCAGCGTCCAGTCTAGTCTACAAGCCTCTGTTTGCAAACAAGTCACCTCCATGATCCCCTATTAGCAGTTAGCAATGCGGCTCCCTCTGCTTCTACACCTACCTTTTTCAAATCGTTCATCACTGAATCTGACCATCGCCTGCTACGTCGACCTCAGCTTCTGTTACCTTCTACAACCGAACTCATTAACCTCTTAGGTTATCTATCCTCCCCCATTCTTTTCACATGACCCAACCATCTGAGTCGGCTAATACGAACAGCTTCATCTAGCATGTTCATTTCTAACTTAGCCTTTATCTCTTCATGTCGAGTACCTTCCTGTCATTGCTCCCATCTTTGATAATAATAATAGTATCGTGTAGCCTCCGGAGAGGCCTAGTGCAGGTCTTTCCATTTAACGCCCATTAGCGACCTACGCGTCGTGTTAAAGATGAAATGAATGTTGAATAAGTCACAAACACCCAGTCCCAGAACCAGGCGAATTAACAATACGAAGTTAATATCCCAGGTCCCAGCCGAGAATCGTACCCGGGGCCACTCGGACCAGAGTCTTAGCCACAGAGCTGGACATAATATTAATAATAACAACAATCATATGGCTTCAGCGTCCTCGTTTAGATCCTTCGAGCTGGAGTCACTCTACTCTCGAATTTCGACGTTACGCTTGCACTTCCCTAGGAACAAAACTGGGACTCTGATCTATGGCCGATATTTAATGTATTTTGTAGTTTAATCACCAAATTCCAAACAATATGTATTTTAAGAGCTAATGTCGTACGAGTCGGAGTGCCGTAGATATTATCCACCCTTCAATTATCTAACCCAAGAATCGAACTCTACTGCTCAAGGAAGCTAATATTTTACAATTACGTTGCTACAATGAACACATAATTAGCCTACTGCAGATTATTACGCTCAGCAAAACACATGATTTTACAGTCAAGTGTCCAACTTATGATCTCAAGATCTAGAGTTCGATCTCCAACCGAGGAAGTTTGAATTTTTTGAATGTGAGAAGTTTCTATCCCCAATCTTGAGGAAACCGTACTTGTCCGGGTACTCTGTAATAATAACACGATCGTCGCGTCAATTATTGAGTGACGTATTCTTCTTCTCCTTCTTCTTCTTCTTCTTCTTCTTCTTCTTCTTCTCCTTCCTACAAAATGCCAGAATAATAATCAATTTCTGAATTTTTGAAAAGTTGTTAGTTTGTCTTCAGCATTCCAGACAGCACCTCTTCTGAACATGGGGCTTCCCTTCCTTTAATACTCAATAGACGAAAGACTGGAACAGTTCGTTGATTTTGTCAATGAAATGCATATAACTGTTAAAAAATCCCTCCCGGAACGTCGGAAGGCGGAGGTAGATTTCAAAGAAAAATATTTCGAATTCTCTAAATTTGCCAATGGTTCTACAAGTTGAGCATACGAGAAGCTTATACATTAATTCCAAGAATATTTTGCTATTCCTTCAGACAAAAGTTTTAGGTAATTTTTAGAAGACTATTGACCATTTTAAAACGGTTTTGATATTGTGCCTATTAAGGGAGGTATGATTTATTTTCTCTCTAAACTCCATTTTTCCCAACCCTTTGGTCAATGGTTGGTGCTATCAAAAACCTTTATTGGCATAAGTTTTTGGCCCTTATCCAAAGAATAGTACGAACTTTGAATAGATTCGATTTTTCACATATTATAAAAGTTATAGCGATATTTCACGTTTTAAAAAGGATTTCTCTTTGAATCTACCTAAAATTGAAAGGGCTTGTTACGTGAAGAATTTTACAAATATATAGGCTAATGGGCAAAGCATCTCATCTCCTCCTTCTAAAATAGCTTCTGCTGACAAATACAGCTTCAGAGAAAGGAATTGCAGTAAGGACAGAACATCCATAAGTTCTGTTTAGTATGTTAGGTAGATTTCATTAGAAAGCTAACTATTGCAATGGGTACCATGTTTCGACTTACGGAAAATTTCGACATATCTTCGCGTTTCACATCCCCCAGACCCCTAAACCACTGTCAGTTCAAAAGTTTATACATATATATTGCGACCGTCGGTGGAGCTGCCAGGATAGCCAACAACCGCAATGACTTCCCTAACATCTCACCCGTCGGGCATAAACAATAAAATTGCCGTGAGGATCAGGTGAACTTCCAAATAGGCTAAAGCGGCACGAGAGTCCGTAGTCCACAGGGATCCTGGTACATGGTGACGATGGTCATAGACTGCCTAAGGAAAGGTTCACCTTAAAACTAGACTGAGAAAATAAACATCCAGACTTATGTAAAACACCGTGAAAATTTATTGATAAAATTCACAAGCCCCTAGCCTAGTTCGGAGGGTTACAATCGGCTAGTCCGCAAGCTAATAAACAAACAAAAATAAAGAGCAGGTCCCTACCTGAGAAGTTACGGAAAACCCTCGCGAAAGATCTAACTCACAATAATAAAGCAACAACAGCAACACTAGGAAAATGGTACGACGCAAGTCCCTAGTTCAAGTTACAAGATCAAGCTAATATCTGAATTTACATTTAACAGGGTAGCAAAACAAATCTAAGTTAGGATGATACCATTTCAACATTTACATTTAACGTTAATTCATCTGGCTAAGTCCTATCAGATAATAACAAAATTTACGGCGATGACGTCCGTAAGAGAAAACAATTACATTGAAAAGCTAAGTGTACAGCCATGTAAAAAAACATTTAATTATCCTTAGAAACTACGTGCTATCAGCACACAATAAGGTAACATGTAGGATTTATACACTTGTACATCATAAATAAGTAATGAAATAGACACAGTAGTTTTATTAAAATGCCTGCCTGCACCTTGGTTTACTCTTTGTAAGCCATAGCCATCTAAAGTGTGTGGTTACGGTGACGACTGCGTAGTTAAGACTACGTCTAACATCGCATGGCCTGCGCTCCACAAGCTACGAACTCAAGGTTCGAGCATGCTTCAGGTCGCTACAATAGTGTCAGCTGTCCTAGTCATTTCCTCACAAAAGGAAATACCTTCATCTGCACGGCTATGTCAACAGATTCAAAATGCAAAAGTACAAAGTTAGATAGAAAGAATTCGTTAGTTAGCTTTTGTTTTACCAAAATTATGCGTTTTATTATTAAGATGTCGGTTTAGGTTTATCGTTGGTTTATGACGAATAATACTGACAATAGCCTGGGCACGGAGTGTCTCCTCTGAGATCATTCTCCGCAAAAAAGCCTCGACTCAACAGTCGGAATATAATCAACGAGCAATAACAACTCGGACACACAATAACACAAGTTACCAGCGGCGCAAAGCTCGCGTTCAATAACTCTGGGACGGGCCTGCACACTACAGTTACCCTCCAATAACATCTGGTCCACGGGAACAATCCCTGACAAGGTATACACAAAATACCTTCATACAATAACTTCCTGCTATAACAGGGTAGCCTTCAACGTACTATAGAAAACCTGACATAACTGTACACGTCAAACGACGATACCCGCAACAGTGCGTTTAACTAACAAAAAACAATCTATAAAACATGTGATCAGATACAGGAATGGACACTGAGTTCCATAAGCAAAGTTGCAATGAAAGGAAATGCGAATACGACTCGTATTCTGTCTCTTGTCAAAGTAGTTCTGTCTCACAATATAACAGGCGTGCTCTCAAGGGCACTGGGTCACAAACCAGTTTATGTCGCTGGCAGGTTTCAACATTCCTGCGCTCCACTGACACAACACATTGACTATCAAGGCCGGCGATTTAAACAAAATAAAACTATACATCTGGCCTCTTCATAAAAACTTTACCATAGGTTATGAACCTCGAAGAATACGTGTACAAAAACACGCTATAAATCTGAATACAATAATATAATTCCGTCTTCCAAACCAAAGACGTCTAAATGATAGTAATGTTACTATTACTGGAGCTCATTGCTCTCAAAAGGATATAATTCAGTAGTTGCTTGTACAACATCAAATAAATACGTGTCTTCACATGACACTAACAAAATAATAATTGTGACGCAGATTCCACACCCTGGATCTGCTTAATGATACGTTGGGAACTGGGTTCGATGCTTCACAATGAAACATTCCTTCTAATTATTAGGTCCACACATGACCAAGAATAGCTTCTGAGCTTATTCAAAATGAAATATAATGCAGTTACAAAACTGGTAATAACAGTCGATTACCTAACTGATACGACTGTTCTAACGACAGTCAGGGGTGTAACAAAGACTGGCTGCAAAAAATGCAGTTAAAGAAACCATGGCATCTGATTGCCATAACTAAAGTCAGCAAAGACTTGAAAAATCACCCCAAATAGGGTTGAACAAAGTAGCCTCAAATGACTACGGTCACGTTCAGCAAAAGAGAGGCATTGACGTTCTACGACGTTCATCAGGCTGCACCAGGGCTGACCAAAATGTCTGACCCAAGGGTGTCTCACTCTAACTGAAATAAATGACATCTAATTAAACTAGTTACATTCCCTACCTATAAAAATGGCTGACACTGAGTTCGGTTGGTTCACAAACTACATTAAACCTACTATATCACCAGAAACTAGAACAAGAAACGGGTGTCCAAAAACTCACGAAATGGAGAAGCTCTCACTCAGCCCTCTATTCAACAACAAGGGTTATACAAAATCATCTCTGGCTCTCTGGAACGGTATCATCCTCATCAGGATTCGCATCTGGACTCCTCCAAAGACCAGGGTTCGATCTGTCCCTGTCGACAACTTCGTGGATCTACTGGATATGCCTGGAAATGGCATCCTGGTTTCCTTCCTCCTCGTTCGCTGTTCTGGAAGTTCCACCATCATGCTGGTTCCCATAGAAACATCACCCTCATACCGTGATGGTATTAGCCCATGGTGACGGTCTCAAACATGGGGTAGAATAGTCTGATCACGTGGGTGGTGAAATAAGTTGCGTAATAATTCATTCTTTCACTTTCAAAAATATAATGTTCGTCGTAAATGTTATAGGCTTTGATTGCAGTAGGTAACACAGCCTTTATTTCGTCGATGTGAATTAACATGTGAGCAAGCACTGTTTTATGATTCTTCACGTGTTAGTGACGCTACTTTTATATCACGTAGCATCCGTGAATTATGCGTCGTTTTTGAATTGAAATATTCACTTTGGCAATTTAAATATGTCATACAATCATAATCACACTTATTCAAGATAGTTGTAACACTTTTACCTGTATATTTTCCACTAGGCACTTGGCCCTCCACAAACACGTGGGTACAAAAATGTGGTGTTACGGCAATGTTATGCAATTCACTATACTTGCCAATTATTATTTCCCAAAATGCTTCTTGTGGCTCACTGTGCTTAAACAACAGTGAATTGCAGTATTCTCGTGCTCGATGGCACCTGATAATCACTTTCAACGCTCAACAGCGGATATTCTCTACGTCTTGTAGGACAGATACAATTTCACGCCTACACAGGGCGGATTCTCCAGACGTAGTGCAAGGCACTGAGTTCCTCTAGGAAGTAGGTCGTCAAAACGAAGTCGTTGAGCGACTACTTACGTTCCTTTTTGCGTATCTGCAAGGGTATTACCTTACCTTAAGCTAAAATAACATTCTCCAAAATGTTTTAATAATGCAGCATGACGAAATGGAATATTCTGAGTCTTTTGGAAAGATAAAATTAATTAATAAGACCTCAGATAAATAATGAGCAGATTTCACCAAAGTCAAAAGTGCGATTCACCGCTACTTCAAAGAGTATAGCGTGATCTCTCAGCTCCACGTGGCTTTCTGGGTGTGTTCAAAGGTACAACATCCCATCATAAATGTTCTGTTATAAAAAATATCACATGAACCTTAGCTCAGCGGGTTCAATATGTATATATATATATATATATATCAGTTTCTTGTGGACACGATAACTGCCGTAATTTTGCACCAATCACTTTGAAATTTTTACCGAATATGTATACCTATAAGATCTCGGTCTAGTTCGTTACTGGGCTAAGTCGGTCGAAGGGGGTGAAAATGGGGGGCTGTTTTCGAAAATGTGAAATATTGCTATAACTCTCTTAATATGTGAAATATCGAATCCGCTCAAAGTTCATACTATGTGTCGGAAATGGCCCAAAAATTTATATTTGAAGAGTTTTTTTATAGCACCAACCATTGACCAAAGGGGTGGGAAAAAGTGGGTTTTTCGGGAAACATTAATCATATCTCTCTTAATAGGCACAATATCCAAACCGTACAAAATGGACAATATTCCCCTAATAATTACCTAAAACTTTTGTCTGAAATAATTTTTGATATGACCCACCATTACGCCAAGGGATGAGAAAACTGATTTCGGAATTATAAGAAAATGCCAAGAGCTATCAGAGGTTGCCATGGCAACACTACTAAATTGATGAGGGATGAGCCATCAGACGTTGCCATGACAACGCACTTGCACGAGATCAGATTAAGATTTCCATCTGACTAAGTGTGAAGTGGCTTCGGTGACGTAACTGGTAGCATGCTGAACTTCTATGCACAAGGTCGCGGGTTCCAAGTCGGCCGAAGTCATCGGATTTTCTAAGAGCGATAAAAATCCCACAGTATGCTTTCCTTCGGATGGGAAGTTCCAACGTGGTTGCGAGTTGCTGGTTGTGGTGGCATCTAGTAGCCAAGTTCACAGCTAGGTGTCGTTGGCGGTAGTATCTGGTAGCAACATTAGGAACTACTGCTTGAAATTGACCGTCTGCAGTCCTTACCTGAATTACAGACTAATACAGCCATCACAATTCACACCGTTTATCAGACAGAATCTACACTCACTCAAAGTACACGGGGTTACATGACCGCGTTGTCGCAGCCCCTAAACTGAGGAACCAACCAAAATCTCTGCGGGAGATATAATTTTGCGTGAAGAAGTAACAGACCGTTACATAGTTACACATCAGTGTCGAAACCTTGCATAAGGACAGTGTGACCACAAGTATAAAAATGGACCCCAAATGACAGGAAGGTTACCGTCCCCATAAGACAATAAAATGTTTAAAATATGCATAAAATGACGAAAAACAAAGTTAATTAAGCTCCAATTATAAAAATACTTTCTTGCAATAAATGAGGTCTGATCCTTCTGATTTTCTAAGAGCGCTAAAAATCCCTCAGTATGCTTTCCTTTGGAGGGGAAGTTCCAACGTTCGTTGCGAGTTGCTGGTTGCGGTGGCTTCTAATAGCCAAGTTCACAGCTAGGTGTCGTTGGAGGTAGTATCTGGTAGCAACATTAGGAACTACCGCTTGAAATTGACCGTCTGCAGTCCTTACCTGAATTACAGACTAATACAGCCATCACAATTCACACCGTTTATCAGACAGATTCTACACTCACCCAAAGTACACGGGATTACATGACCGCGTTGTCGCAGCACCTAAACTGAGGAACCAACCAAAATCTCTGCGGGAGATATAATTTTGCGTGAAGAAGTAACAGACCGTTACATAGTTACACATCAGTGTCGAAACCTTGCATAAGGACAGTGTGACCACAAGTAGGCTATAAAAAGTCCTCTCGGCACGCCGGAAGGCGGAGGTAGATTTCACCGGACAAACTTGGGGATAGGCGAAAATAGGCAGAATATGCAGGTTTTCGTAGAAGGATCAGACCTCATTTATTGCGAGAAGATATTTTATAATTGGAGCTTACTTAACTATGTTTTTCGTAATTTTATGCTTATTTTAGACATTTTATTGTCTTATGGGAACGGTAACTTTCTTGTAATTTGGGGTCCATTTTTATACTTGTGGTCACACTGTCCTTATGCAAGGTTTCGACACTGATGTGTGACTATGTAACGGTCTGTTACTTCTTCACGCAAAATTATATCTCCCGCAGAGATGTTGGTTGGTTGCTCAGTTTAGGGGCTGCGACAACGCGGTCATGTAACCCCGTGTACTTAGGGATGGCTGTATTAGTCTGTAATTCAGGTAAGGACTGCAGACGGTCAATTTCAAGCAGTAGTACCTAATGTTGGTACCAGGTACTACCGTCAACGACACCTAGCTGTGTACTTGGCTACTAGAAGCCACCGCAACCAGCAACTCGCAACGAACGTTGGAACTTCCCCTCCAAAGGAAAGCATACTGAGGGATTTTTAGCGCTCTTAGAAAATCCGACGACTTCGGCCGACTTTGAACTCGCGACCTTGGGCATAGACATTCAGCATGCTACCAGTTACGTCACCGAAGCCGCTTCACACTTAGTCAGACGAAAATCTAAATCTGATCTCGTGCAAGTGCGTTATCTTGGCAACGTCTGATGGCTCATCCCTCATCAATTTAGTAGTGTTGCCATGGCAACCTCTGATAGCTCTTGGCATTTTCTTATAATTCCGAAATCATTTTTCTCATCCCTCGGCGTAATGGTGGGTCATATCAAAAACTCTTTCATACAAAAGTTTTAGATAATTATTAGGGGAATATTGTCCATTTTGTACGGTTTTGAAATTGTGCCTATTGAGAGAGATATGATTGTTTCCCGAAAAACCCACTTTTTCCCACCCCTTGGGTCAATGGTTGGTGCTATAAAAAAAACTCTTCAAACATAAATGTTTGGGCTTTATCCGACACATAGTATGAACGTTGAACGGATTTGATGTGTCACATATTAAGAGAGTTATAGCAATATTTCACTTTTTCGAAAAAAAAGCTCCCATTTTCACCCCCTTCGACCGATTTAGTCCAGTAACGAACTCGACCGAAATTTTATAGGTATACATATTCGGTAAAATATTCAAAGTGATTGGTGCAAAATTACGGCAGTTATCGTGTCCACAAGAATCTGATATATATATATACATAAATTATATATAAACTTTTGAACTGACGGTGGTTTTGGGGTCTGGGGGATGTGAAACGCGAAGATATGTCGAAATTTTCCGGAAGTCGGAACATGGTACCCATTGCAATAGTTAGCTTTCTAATGAAATCTACCTCTGGTTGGTTCCTCAGTTTAGGGGCTGCGACAACGCGTTCATCTAACCCCGTGTACTTTGGGTGAGTGTAGAATCTGTCTGATAAACGGTGTGAATTGTAATGGCTGTATTAGTCTGTAATTCAGGTAAGGACTGCAGACGGTCAATTTCAAGCAGTAATTCCTAATGTTGCTACCAGGTACTACCGTCAACGGCACCTAGCTCTGAACTTGGCTACTAGATGCCACCCCAACCAGCAACGCTCTTAGAAAATCCGACGACTTCGGCTGACTTTGAAACCGCGACCTTGGGCATAGACATTCAGCATGCCACCAGTTACGTCACCGAAGCCGCTTCCCACTTAGATGGAAATACTGAATCTGATATCGTGCAAGTGCGTTGTCATGGCAACAATGATGGCTCATCCCTCATCAATTTAGTAGTGTTGCCATGGCAACCTCTGATAGCTCTTGGTATTTTCTTATAATTCCGAAATCATTTTTCTCATCCCTTGGCGTAATGGTGGGTCATATCAAAAATTATTTCAGACAAAAGTTTTAGGTAATTATTAGGGGAATATTGTCCATTTTGTACGGTTTGGATATTGTGCCTATTAAGAGAGATATGATTAATGTTTCCCGAAAAAACCACTTTTTCCCACCCCTTTGGTCAATGGTTGGTGCTATAAAAATACTCTTCAAACTAAAATTTTTGAACTTTATCCGACACATAGTATGAACGTTGAACGGATTCGATATGTAACATATTAAGAGAGTTATAGCAATATATCACTTTTTCGAAAAAGAAAAGCCCCCCATTTTCACCCCCTTCGACCGATTTAGCCCAGTAACGAACTCGACCGAGATTTTATAGGTATACATATTCGGTAAAAAATTCAAAGTGATTGGTGCAAAATTACGGCAGTTATCGTTTCCACAAGAAACTGATAAGCATATATATATACATTGAGACCGTTAATCGAGTCAACAGCCACGATGACTTTCCTAACATCCCATAAGTCGAATAAAATTACCGTGAGTATCAGGTGAACTTCCTAATAGGCTAAGCGGCACGAGACACTGTAGTCCACGTGGATCGTGGTACATGGTGACGATGGTCATAGACTGCCTAAGGAAAGGTTCACCTTAAAACTAGACTGAGAAATTAAACATCCAGACTTAAGTAAAACACCGTGAAAATTTATTAAAATTCACAAGGTCCTAGCCTAGTTCGGAGGGTTATAATCGGCTAGGCCGCAAACTAATAAACAAACAAAAATAAAGAGCAGGTCCCTACCTGAGAAGTTACGGAAAACCCTCGCGAAAGATCTAACTCACAATAATAAAGCAACAACAGCAACACTAGGAAAATGGTACGACGCAAGTCCCTAGTTCAAGTTACAAGATTAAGCTAATATCAGAATTTACATTTAACAGGGTAGCAAAACAAATCTAAGTTAGGATGATACCATTTCCACATTTACATTTAACGTTAATCATCTAGCTAAGTCCTAACAGTTAATAACAAAATTTACGGCGATGACGTCCGTAACAGAAAACAATTACAACAAATCTAAGTGTACAGCCATGAAAAAAACATTTAATGATTCTTAATAACTACGTGCTATCAGCACACAATAAGGTAACATGTAGGATTTACACACTTGTACATCATAAATAAGTAATGAAATAGACACAAATTTTTATTAAATTCCTGCCTACACCTTGGTTTACTCTTTGTAAGCCATAGTCATCTAATGTGTGTAATTACGGTGACGAATGCGTAGTTGAGACCACGTCTGACATCGCATGGCCTGAGCTCCACAAGCTACGAACTCTAGGTTCGCGCATGCTTCAGGTCGCTACAAAAGTGTCAACTGTCCTAGTCATTTCCACACAAGGAAATTACCTTCAACTGCGCGGCTATGTCAACAGTTCCAAAATGCAACAGAACAAAGTTAGATAGAAAGAATTCATTAGTTAGCTTTTGTTTTACCAAAATTATGCGTTTTATTATTAAGATGTCGGTTTAGGTTTATCGTTGGTTTATGGCGAATAATACTGACAATAGCTCGGGCACGGAGTGTCTACACTGAGATCATTCTCCACCAAAAAGCCTCGACTCAACAGTCGGAATAAGATCAACGAGCAATAACAACTCGGACACACAATAACACAGGTTACCAGCGGCGCAAAGCTCGCATTCAATAACTCTGGGATAGGCCTGTCCACAACAGTTACCTTCCAATAACATCTGGTCAACGGGAACCCTCCCGGACAAGGTAATCACAAGTACCTTCATACAATAAATTCCTGCATTTAACAGGGTCGCCTGCAACTCACTATAGAAAACCTGACCTAAGTGTACACGTCAAAACGGTACACGCAAGAAGTGCGCTCAACTAACAAAAAGCAATCTATAAAACATGCGATCTGAGACAGGGTTGAAAACTGGGTTACATAAGCTAAGTTGCAATGAAAGAAAGAGCGAATACTACAAGCATTCTGTCTCTTGTCAAAGTAGTCCTGTCTCACAAACAAATGAAGCGTGCTCTCAAGGGCACTGGATTACAAAACCCGTTTATGTCACCAGCAGGCTACCACATTCCTGCGTTCGGTCGACACAAAACACACATTATTCAAGGCCGGCGATTTAATCAAAATAAAACTATACATCTGGCCTGTTCATAAAAAACTTTACCATAGGTTATGAACCTCTAAAAATCCGTGTATAAAAAACACGCAATAAATCTGAATAGAATAATATAATTCCGTCTTTCTACCAAAGACGTCTAAATGATAGTAATCTTACAATTACTGGAGCTCTTTGCTCTCAAAATACAATTCAGTAGTTGCTAGTACAACATCAAATAAAAACGTGTTTTACATGACACAAGCAAAATGATAATTGTGGCGCAGATTCCATACAAGGATCTGCTTAATGATACGTTGGGAACTGAGTTCGATGCTAGGCAACGAAACATTCCTTCTAATAGTTAGGTTCACACTTGACCAAGAATAGCTTCTGAGCTTATTCAAAATGAAAATATAATGCATTTTCAAAACTGGCAATTACAGTCGATTGCCTAACTGATACGACTGTTCTAACGAAAGTCAGGGGTGTATCAAAACTGGCTGCAAAGAATGCAGTTAAAGAAATAACCATGACATCTGATTGTCATAACTAAAATCAGCAAAGACTCGAAAAATCACCCCAAATAGGGTTGGACAAAATAGCCTCGAATGACTGCGGTCACATCTAGCAAAAGATAGGTTTTGACGTTCTACGACGTTCATCAAGCTGCACCTGGGTTAACCAAAATGTCAGACCCAAGGGTGTCTCACTATACTGAAATAAATGACATTAAATTAAACTAGATACAATCCCTACCTAGAAAAATGGCTGACACAGAGTGCGGTTGATTCACAAACTACATTAAATCTAATATACCACCAGAACTAGAACAAGAGAAGGGATGTCCAAAAACTCACGACATGGAGAAGCTATCACTCAGCCCTCTATTCAATAACCAGGGTTGTACAAATTCATCTCTGGATCTCTGGAACGATATTATCCTCATCAGGATTCCCATCTGGACTCCTCCAAAGACCAGGGTTCGATTCGTCCCTGTCGACAACTCCGTGGATATGCTGGATATGCCTGGAAATGGCATCTTGGATTCCTTACTTCTCGTCCTCGGTTCTGCAAGCTCCACCATCATGCTAGTTCTCGTAGAAACATCACCCTCATACTAGGATGGTATTAGCCTGATTCAAACATGGTGTGGAATAGTCTGGTCACGTTGACGGTGAAATAAATTATGAAATTCATTCTTTCACTTTCCAAAAATATAATGTTCGTCGTAAATGTTGTAGGCTTTGATTGTAATTGATAACACAGCCTTAATTTCGTGGATGTGAACAGATATGTGAGCTAGCACTGCTCTATGATTCTGCACGTGCTAATGACGCTACTTTTCCATCATGCAGCATCGGTAAAATGTACGTGGTTTTGGAAATAAAAACTTCAGTCTGGCAATCCAAATATGTTACACTATCATAATCACACTTATTTACAGTAGTTGCAACACATTTACCTGTATATTTTCCACAAGGCATTTGGCCCTCCACAAACACGTGGGTACTAAAATGTTGTGTTCCGGTAAAATTATATAATTCACTAATACTTGCCAATAATTATCTTCAATATGTTTCTGTGGCTCACTGTGCATAAATGACAGTATTTTACAATATGCCAGTGCACGATGGCACCTGATAACCAATTCAACGCTAACAAGCGGATATTCTTCTATGTCTTACAGGACAAATACGATTCTCCAGACGTAGTGCAAGGCACTGGGTGTCTCAAGGAAGTAGGTCGTCAAGCCGAAGTCGTTGAGCGACTACTTACGTTCCTATTTGCGTATCTGCAAGGGTATTACCTTACCTTAAGCTAAAATAACATTCTCAAAAATGTTTTAATAATGCAGCATGACGAAATGGAATATTCTGAGTCTTGAGAAAGAATACAATTAATTAATAAGACCTCAGATAAATAATTAGCAGTCTTCACCAAAGTCAAAAGTGCGATTCAACGCTACTTCAAAGAGTATCGCGTGAGCTCTCAGCTCCACGTGGCTTCCTGGGTGTGTTCAAAGGTACAACATCCCATCATAAATGTTATGTCATAAAAAATATCACATGAACCATAGCTCAGCGGGTTCAATATATACATAAATTATATATAAACTTTTGAACTGATGGTGGTTTTGGGGTCTGGGGGATGTGAAACGCGAAGATATATCGAAATTTTCCGGAAGTCGAAACATGGGACCCATTGCAATAGTTAGCTTTCTAATGAAATCTACCTAAAATGGACCCCAAGTGACAAGAAGGTTACCGTCCCCATAAGACAATAAAATGTTTAAAATATGCATAAAATGACGAAAAACAAAGTTAATTAAGCTCCAATTATAAAATACTTTCTTGCAATAAATGAGGTCTGATCCTTCTAGGAAAACCTGCATATTCTGCCTATTTTCGCCTATCCCCAAGTTTGTCCGGTGAAATCTACCTCCGCCTTCCGGCGTGCCGAGAGGCCTTTTTTGTAGTATTTTCGTTTCAGTTGAAGTTGCCAAGATTTTCATAAAAGAATCCGGTTATCTTTTCACAGCAGTGTCCTGCATTTATTAGCCTATCTGTCGAATATACTTGTTTTATTGTATACAATCTAGTCTGCGTTAATAATGCACATCTCGTCTATTTTCAGAACTTTCTGCGAGATTTGCTGAAAGAAGCCAAGAAGATCAACGACGTTTCCGAAGATAAGCTCATTGAATATACAGATACAATGGTAAGTGAAAACTGTCAGGTTTGGTCAGTCTCCAGGCTGTTAACAAAGTTGCACTAACTTTTTATTACGTCTGCTCTCAGAATGTATTCCTACTGTTTCCCCCGCTCAAGAGATCAAGTAGATTAAGTTCTAGTACATGGATCTTTTATATAACCATTTGCTGGATAATATTGTTAAGTTGCAATCTGAGGTTTCACTACCCATCGATAGGCTACCTGCCGGCCTTCCTTCGCACCCCTTCCAACTCATGTATCAAGTATGATAGATATGGATCCCACACATTTGCAGCATACTCGGGCTGAGATCTTACTAGAGACAGATAAGTGCTCTTCCTAATCTCTTTACCTGCACTTTTACAACACCCGCATATCATGTGCACAGACTTGTATGCTTTCTTAACTTCCTCTACTGCGTGCTTTCCCCAATGAAAATTACTCTTTCTCATAGTAATCCGTAAATACCTCCAATCTCCACCAAGTTGCTTGATATTTCTTCGAATTTACACTATTTCTAACTGTCCAGTTTTAGATCATAACTGAATCCCTTTGCAATGTGTCAGAATAACAATAGGAATTGGTCCTGTATGCCACTGCCACATGTACTCTGGTAGTTGCCACTCTCCTGGTCGATGCCGCACTCGTAAACGACCATCATTGACGCCAAAGTAGAATCTACTTTCATTACCAAGCACAACTCTGCGTCATTCATCCCTCCAGTTGCGTCTTTCGCGGCTCGTTTAGAGAAAGGTATGCACGGTAATTAGGTATAAGTGAAAGCCTGCCGAACGTTACCCTTGATCGTAGCCCAGCTTCTAGCAAACGGTTCCTGATGGACATGTGGGTCAAACATCGATCCTAATCTGTGGTATAATCGCCATGCTATCAAGATTGGCTGCTCGTCTGATGGGATGGTCGAGGAGTGAATCTGTTCGACATTACCATCCGGAACCAGAATGTTTACCTTCCGTGGACTACTGCCACCAATCTTGACAGAAGACACCTAACTTCCAATGCTTTCGACAATTCTTCACCAGAACCATCCAAACTCCCACGGGTCCACAACACGAATTATACCGTCTTGGCTTGTCCACAATGTTTACTCATCCAGCACGATACTCTAAAAAACATACCACTCGTTCAACAAGTCAAATACAGTGTTGTTAAGGGTTTACAGTTTTCATGTTCAGTGCTTGGTTCCACAGCACGGAGCTTTGAATAATTGTCTTTACTGTCCATGCAAATATGGTGTTCCTACGTCACGTTTTTAGAGGTGTTCAGTTTTTATTTTTCACTAGTGTATTTTTAACATGAACTTTTCATATTGAAATCGAATGCTCCCGAAGGAAAACATGATGTTGAGCTAATATATTTTAACAAATATTTGATACAATGGTCCGGCTAGCTCAAAAACAACTTGCCAGCGTTCCGCCCCAGTGTACCATGTTTCTTAAAAATGAACTTTACATCCCGTAGCAACTGTCTGTTAATTGTTGGTCTATTTCATTAACAGGTGCTGTAGTTGGCTCCATGCTCTGTTCTTTTATTTCATTTTTATTGTCCTTATTTTATCTGGTGGATGTCTCATCTCACTTAAAGTCACTCTCGTTTCCTGCAGTTCTAGCATACCGTCAACCAATTATCTCCTTCTCAACAGTTTTTAATTAGTTTTACCTTCCTTCCGCCTGGAGCTAAATTCTCTGTTCATCTCCTGTGCGTTCACTCGGCTCTTTTCTTACTTGAACGCTTGGACTCTTGTTTCAGACCGGGCAAGCTACGTTTGTAAGAGGGCGAACGTACTGTAATTAATTCTTCCTTTAACTTCATTGGTGTAACAGTGGTAGAGTGTCCGCCTCCCAATCCCATTATCGCGTATTCAATTTTCGGCCAAGGAAATCGGATTTTTTGGAAATTCACGACATTCCAGGTAGTTCAATGTCACTCCATAAAACCTATCGTATCACATTTGGTGATTGCAAGACAATTAAATCTGTCACAGATCACCCATACAGTTCCTATCTCACTACTAGATGGCGGTGCAAGTGGAACGGCAAAAGTGAAGAGCAGATCGACTAAATGGCTCAAACTCCGACACAGGTAGTTGAGGCCATAATATTATTATTTATATGATCTAAAACGCTAAGGTGTATGTTTCACAAAACTCATGCCTTAAACCAGAGGAAGTATAAGGTGCTGTTTATAACAAAATCTTCAGAATCGTCACAATAGTACAGGAAAAATCTTGCATTTCTTGAAAAGTCAACGTAAATATGTATTTGTTTATAAAGTACGTTGAAATAAATAAATAAATAAATAAATAAATAAGACGATAGCTCCTGTTTGAGCTGTATCACCTTGAGCCCACATAACAGTAAAGCCAAGCGGCTGGAATAACACATGCGATATTTCTCACACAGGCCCGCTAGTTATTATTATTATTGTTTATTTTGCGCATGCGCTTACACATTCTCAGCATATTTGCTGGAAAGAAAACATTTACAATCCCAGATGTACAACATAAGGAGCAAATTCTCGGTGACTGCATTCCGTAGTAGATTTATACTTCTCCCTCACTCCTTCAGGCTTGATTACCCAAGAACAGCCTCACTATGTGACACGTAGAAAGTATGACTGTCTTATGCATAATCTTAAAAAGGCCTGGGTGTAATTTCAACTCTGTGAGAGATTCCTTTAAGTTGTTCGGAATCACGCCAGTGCTGGAGATGATAATAGGAACTGTCCTGATTTGTGCCATGTGCCATTGCCTCCTGATCAGTTCTGAAAGCTCTTTATATTTTGACAGCTTTTCAACATGTTTTGTTAGCATGTTGCCACTGTTTGAGATTGCCACATCTATGAAGATGGTGTGCTTCATGCATTTGTCTACAAGAACCAGATCAGGTCTGTTGTGCACGGCTGACTGGTATGTCAATACAGTACGATCCCAGTACAGGGTAAAGTTGTCATTTTCCAGTACACTTTCTGGGCCATATTAATAGTACGGCACTTTCTCTTGGCTCAGCAGTTGAAGTTGTATTTTTTATTAGTAGTAGTAGTAGTAGTAGTAGGAGTAGTAGTATTACTTTCAACCAATTACTAATTACAGACTGATATGCTTTTCAGTGATTAATCTTCTACAAGACCCTGTGAGTGAACGAGGTGCCTACATGATCCTCAGTTGTTTGCAATCCTTAACTTCTACACCATACGCCTTCAAATTATTGAACACCATGTCCTACCACCGCCTCTTAGTACTAACCCTGTTTCTTGGGTTGTCAATTCCATCCTGCTTGCTGACTGACAAGTTTATCTTCTTCATTCTGAGGCGTGCAGATGGAAAGGACGCGGACCATGAGACCTATATCGAGTTTACTCACATTCCGAACTAGATGGATAACTATGGAATGACTACACGTTTCGTGTGAAGATTGAAAACCAAAATTTAATAAAACAAAAGACATAGCAAAAGGGGGAATGAAGGGCGCATGAAATGATAGAATGAGGGATGATGGGGCTGGAATAAAGGTACACATAATATCAAAACAAGTAAATGCGAGTATAAAATAAACGAAGGTTACCAAAAGAAAGGAGAAAGAGATGCCTAACGTGTTGTAGATTGGAGATTGTTCAAAGGGAAACTCAAGTTAATAAACGGGGCAGAAATAAAACAAGTTAACAATAATGTAAATAGTACTTTCTTCCCACCAGAGGCTAACTACATAACGTAGTCAGGATAAATATTCTAAGAAGCTTATGAAGTCAAGTAACCCAAGAACAGAATAATCCCACCCTTTAAAACAAAGTTTGTCACTTCAAAACACAACCAAAAACAATACGCAAAACCCAACGCACACAAAATGACAATCAAATCTAACTAGGCTTTACTAATCGCAGGACTACATACGACATACAATTCCCTAAAACAAAAGCTTATTTAGAGACACATCAAAAGAAACACAAAGTACAAAATGACTTCATTTACTGTACTTTCTGAATAAATCTCCTTTTCGGAAGAAAGCACGAGACTCGGTTATCTTAGGGGTGACAAGATTAGCGTCGATTGCAGTCCCGGGTACGTACAATGAACACACATTCTACCATCTCGAAAGAGTAACTCATACGTCTCATTTAATAAGCGTGATGTTTTCACGTGTTGTTTCTCGACTGAAGCCACGCAAAACAAGAACAGAACTAACATGACCCTCGGCACTCAGTCAAGCCCCACTTAAACGAATAACATTAACCCACCCTTAATATCACGTCTTGAACCGTAATTATAAAATGAAAAGTGTTTCGGACACAAAACATAGGCGATGCCAGCCCAGTCCTCAAGGAAAGGAAAAAACAAAATAGGCATCCTTGAGGTGCACAAATGACTGGCATCTAAATAAAACAACCCTTAATAAATAAAATAAAATAAAATAAAATAGATGTGTGTCCCAACAATACAGATATATTGACACAAGGTCATCCAATGCGATGGACACACATCCTTCACCACGGGACGCAAATTCACGTAATTAACAACTAAAACACTAACCCCTAAATGACCCCTAAGGATCCCATAACTCCCGAAAGGATTTAGAAGTTAGTAAGAAACACATCTCATAATTACAATTACGCTTCATGTTCAACACAAGTAAATAAAGCATAGACAGAAGGTCGAAACAACATAAACGAAAACGACAACAACAACAGGAACCCTTAATACGTTAAACCCCTAAAAACAAACAACACGATTTCCCCTCACGTACGTCTACTTTAACCGGGAGGAAAATTAATAAATAACAGAATACCTAAAATAATGAACAACCCCCAATCGAATTATTACATTTTTAAAAGGGACACTTTATCACTGAAAGTTGGAAGACTTAATTATGTTTGATCAACCTGTTGGTTGGTAACTTCATGCATTATCATATTTCAAATCGTAAGGAACTTCTCTTTTTCCTGAGACGGTCTGCAGTTCACATAAGACATCTTCAATACATATAATCATATTGGAAACTGGCCTCCTTCCAAAAGATAACGTTTTCACGGCGATACCATTAGGAGCGGTTCTACGCAAACAGCCAAATATAAACACGTCTTCAAACAACGTTCGAATAGATCAGATGTTTATCCTTTCATCGTCGTTCACGGCTCCATTCTCTTCATAAACAAACTCTGACGACAGTATTGTTGATTCAAGTTCCTTTGGTCATCATCTCTTGGATTCCAGAGCGGGTGCATTTCTATAGTCAGAGATATGATGTTAGGTTAAGTTCTTGACGACAGATGGCAGTCATTCAAATAAATATAAGTCTTCGTGACCAGTTTATAGTAGAAACGGGTCACATTCCACAATTTCGCTGAATATTAATGCCACCCAATCGAATGCTTATTCGAGTCCAATAGAGGGGATCACAAATGAATGTATGCTCTTTATAATTCGATATTCAGGAGAATGTTCAGAATATAATGGATGGATAAACGAACCGACATCTCGATCCTACTATAACTCAATGTTTTCAATATTTTAGCTTAATCCTCTCTTTTAACTACTACGAGAATTTTGTCCGGAAAAGGGGTCTTTAAAAGTATCAGTAAATCTCCTGCCACAAATCTCGTGGATTTAAGCACATGTAAATGCCAACCGACTGCACCGATATTCAACCCCGTAATTTTAGGTACAGCATGTCAGCATCGTCCTGTATTTGCTTACAGTGAATCAAGGAAGATAATATGGAAAATATTATTTCAAAGTAAAGTTACCAGGAAAAGATGGCGTGGGAGACCATCAGAGTGATGGCTCGACCAAATAACTGGTAAATTTAATGAACGATGGTTCATTTAATTCGAAATGCTTAAGATCAAGAACGATGGAGACGGACTATCTCACCCAATTTTCAACTCTGGTGGTAATGTAGACAGTGCCTTCAGTATGCATGCCGTGAAGGAGAGGAACCTTAGCGTGTCTATCTCAGTTCACCATGGCTAGTAAGGCAGATCTAAATTTTAAAGAGTCTTAAGAACTCATTTGTGTCACATGTCGCTTATCTGAAACCTGAGTGTATGGACTCTTCAACCACTCAATACCCTCCTCTTTTCAGTTCATTTTACCGTACACTAATTATTGGAATATACTGTACAATAGACTACACATTGAAGTGACCTTAAGTTACGTCAGCGAATCGTGCTTTAGCTGTTGTCTGCCACTTCTGGGGATTTTGGTGGATTGTTTGGCGGCTGCTTTTGTGCTGAAATTTTGAGCCTTTCTATTGAACCAGTAATCTTTCATTTCCTTGCTGTGAGGAAAGGCCTGGTTTCAACTGTCAGACGGTAGCGACTCCTGTCAGTTATTGTGTCTTGTTGAATATAAAGTTCAGCAAGATCCTTCTCAATTTGTTTGATGCACAAGGACCCAGTGGCTTTACCCCTCTTGGCTACCTTGAAGATCTTATAAGACAGCCTGTGGTGGTCCATTCTATACAGGTGGCCGTAGAAAGCCAGGCGTCTCCTTCTGATGGCATCGGTGAGGATTTCCTGGTGTTTGTAGAGTTCGCAATTTGGTATGTACCATCGTCTTTCAACTGGCAAGATCCTTGGTCCCACTATTTTCCGCAAGAATTTCTTTTCCTATACCTCAGGGGCCCTTAGGGGGGTCTTCTTAGTTAGATGATGTTGATAATTGCTGTTTTTAGTTAGAAACAGGCACTCAGCTGCGTAGAGGATTGATGGTCTGACTATTGCATTATAGTGTCTTAGTTTGACATTCATCGACAGATGTTTCGAGGAGTACAGTTTTCTGCAAGCATAGTATTCCCTGTCTAGTGTGATCCTTCTTTATTCGAGAGCCATTATTTCACTGAAATCTTCTGAAATCCATTCTCCAAGGTATATTACTTCTTTCACTCTCTTGATATGGATAATATCACTTGACTCTCATGGTTTTAGGGGCGTCCTAATATTGGTAATGGACTCTGTCTTTCCAATGTTGATCAACAGGCCCGTTTTCGCCGCTATTCAGTGTTTGAAGTTGTGTGGTGGCCTCTTGCATGTCGTTTGTCAGCAAGGTCAGGTCGTCAGCGAAGGCTAGGCAAGGGATCCTTAGGTTATTTGCTTTGGTACCCATCCTACCCTGGTGTCGACTGGTAGGTTTCTGGTCCATTCCCTGACATTATTTTCCAGAATGTATTAATTAATTAATTTATTTATTTATTTATTTATTTATTTATTTTGATCTGAAGATTTTCGCTTAACGAACGAACTATATCATCCCCTTCATTGTAGTATTATGCTTGGCAACAATGGAGAATATGACTCGAAAGCTTTTTACAATAATTGAAAATGTGAAGTAGGAGGTTTATTAACTTGTGCCAGTTCATTTTACTCTCAAAATGAGGGCATCCCTCATAAACGCGGCCGTGTTATAATACCGCCCATTGATAAACAGTACCGTGCATGTGTTCATTTCCCAGTAATGAAGAGTGTATTCAGATTACCGTCATGTTAATATGATTACGCACTTAAGTAATCAATGTTATGCACTGCTGTGGAATAAATAAGCATTTTGTAATTACCCCTAAATGCCTCTGTGCGTTAGCAACCAATAAAACTAATATACCAATATAGGGATTGATAATTGTCTCTCCATTTGTTGCATTACTAGAGCAGCTCAGATAAAATAATTTGTCGCTTCCACGATGATGATGATGATGATGATGATGATGATGATGATGATGATAATGTCCTGCTACGTTGCTAACTGGTTACCACCACGCAATTCTTTGGTCCATAGGACGTCGGATTCGATGCCCCGGCAGACCGTGGTACTATAATTTAAACTTTATGGATAATTCACCTAGCTTGGGGACTGAATGTTTGTAACATCTTCATCATTTCATCATCATCGTCATCATCATCATATTAGTATTGTTATTATTATTGTTATTACCAAAGTGCCTCCGTGGCTTAGGTGGCAGCACGCCGGCCTCTCACCGCTGGATCCGTGGTTCAAATCCCGGTCACACCATGTGATATTTGTGCTGGACAAAATGGAGGCAGACAGGTTTTTCTCTGGGTACTCCGGTTTTCCCTGTCACAATTTCATTCCAGCAACACTCCCCACTATCATTTCATTGCATATGTCATTCATTTAATCATTGCCCCAGGGGAGTGCGACAGGCTTCGGCAGCCGGCACAGTTCATATCCTCGCTTCTAGATGGGGGCTTCATCATTCCATTCCCTGACCCGTTCGGTCCACTGGAGGCAGGCTGTGGATTTTTATTTTCATTGTCATTACCAACCGGCGTTGCTACGCACCTCGAGGTGCTAGGCCATGGGGCCAGGGGCCTGTTCCACGAATGAACTTTGCAACTTTTCACTTTGCACTTTGCACTTTTCAGTTCAGATTTTGTTCCACCATCACTTTTCAGATTTGTCTTGCAAAGTGAAAAGTGAAAAGTGAAAAGTTAGGAATCTTTTCACTTTAGAAGACTGTTATGTTCCTCCATTGGTGCAGAAATGCAAAGTGCAAAGGAATGATTGAAAAGTTTTCAGAAATCTTTGCAAAGAGACGATTCCCTTTTCAGCTGTTTATGAACAAGTCTCTACACTAGTTTCTCGGCGCAGAATTTGGTTTAGTGTTATAAATATGTTACGCAGGAGCTTTTTTTAATCATCAAGTGAGGATAGTGATGAAGAATCCAACAAGAAGACGTACAAAGACGAGATGAATTTTCATAACCTCACTTTAGTATAGACAGGTTAAAAGTTCCACCTTGATCAATACTTTTATTAATTAAGATCACTGTGTGGTCATTAGTGGGACATGTTTCACCATGAAAAATAAAGCATTAAATCATGGAATAAATATACAGTTTGTTCATGGAATAAACATGATCGGATCATTCCTATGCAAAGACTTTTCACTTTGCAAAGAAATTGAAAAGTAATACATAGATCATGGTGGAACAGAAAGACTTTGCACTTTGCAAGAATTGAAAAGTGCAAAGTGAAAAGTGAAAAGTTGCAAAGTTTATTCGTGGAACAGGCCCCTCAGGCTATTTCCAGACTCGCAAGGCGAGTGGGTTAGAACTCCACCGTCGGCTGTCCTAGAAATGGTATTATGGCTTATCATTTTCAACTCCAGGGAAATGCCGGAATGGTACCTTCTATTACCACATGGCCACTTCTTTCCAACTGCTTGCCCAAGAGGTTGGCGTCAGGAAGGTGATTCAGCCGTGAAAACTATTGCTACATATAAACCAACCTCACTTCATCCCGTTGAAACGGGAATAATAAAGGGTAGAAATACGTATTTCTGATCTAGTTACCACCAATAGATATATTGTATGTGCTATAGAACAACTACCCTATAAACACAGAATATTTGCTGTCTATTCCTCTAGATCTATCAAATGTTTACTATTTGTGGGACGTGGTGAGACGACCATTGACGTCGGCAATGATTTCATTTCTCATTGTAATGGAATCCTCTCGTTCGTCTCCACTGTACGACCTTCCATCGTCAACTCTTGTTCTCTTCCGACTATGATAGCATTTCGTAAGGAAATCCTTACCTTCAATGTTGACAAAAAATTGAGCAGGTTAAATATTGCCAAAAATGTAATTTTTCACTATTAGGTTGTGTTGTGAACATGAAATACATGCCATCAAGATTTTAAACCAGGGCTTGAACCGGGGATCATCGGATTTCTTACTTACCAACTGACCTCCAGGGAGCATTAACCGACTGGACACAACAAGATCTATTAGCTGGAAAAACTGCATTTAGGTAGATTTCTTTAGAAAGCTAACTATTGCAATGGGTCCCATGTTTCGACTTCCGGGAAATTTCGACATATCTTCGCGTTTCACATCCCCCAGACCCCAAAACCACCGTCAGTTCAAAAGTTTATATATAATTTATGTATATATGTATCTATCTATCTATCTATCTATCTATATATATATATCAGTTTCTTGTGGACACGATAACTGCCGTAATTTTGCAGCAATCACTTTGAATTTTTTACATAATATGTATCCCTATAAAATCTAGGTCGAGTTCGTTAATGGGCAAAATCGGTCAAAGGGGGTAAAAATGGGGGGCTTTTTTTTTCGAAAAAGTGAAATATCGCTATAACTCTCTTAATACATGAAATATCGAATCCCTTCAAAGTTCATAATATGTGTCGGATAAGTGCCAAAAATTTATGTCAAATAAGTTTTTTGATAGCACCAACCATTGACCAAAGGGGTGGGAAAAAGTGGGCTTTTCGGGAAACATTAATCATATCTCTGTTAATAGGCACAATATCAAAACCGCACAAAATGGACAATATTCCTCCAATAATTACCTAAAACTTTTGTCTGAAAGAATTTTTGATATGACCCACCATTACGCCACGGGGTGAACAAAATGATTTAAATTATAAGAAAATGCCAAGTGCCAAGAGAGGTTGCCATGACAACTTTACTTTTAATTGATAAGGGATGACCATCAGCAGTTGCTATGACAACGCCACTGCACGAGATCACATTCAGTTTTCATATGTCAGTGGGAAGCGACTTCGGTATCGGAACTGGTAGCATGCTGAACTTCTATGCCCAAGGTCGCGGGTTCAAACCCGGCTGAAGTCGTCGGATTTACTAAGAGCGCTAAAAAACCTGAGTTTGCTTTCTTTCGGAGGGGAAGTTCCAACGTTCGTTACGAGTTGCTGATTGAGGTGGCATCTAGTAGCCAAGTTCACAGCTAGGCGTCGTTGACGGCAGTATTTTAGGTAGATTTCATTAGAAAGCTAACTATTGCAATGGGTACCATGTTTCGATTTCCGGAAAATTTCGACATATCTTCGCGTTTCACATCCCCCAGACCCCAAAACCACCGTCAGTTCAAAAGTTTATATATAATTTATGTAATATATGTATATATGTATATCAGTTTCTTGTGGACACGATAACTGCCGTAATTTTGCACCAATCACTTTGAATTTTTTACCGAATATGTATACCCATAAAATCTCGGACGAGTTCGTTACTGGGCTAAATCGGTCGAAGGGGATGAAAATGGGGGACTTTTTTTTCTCGAAAAAAAAAATGAAATATTGCTATAACTCTCTTAATATGTGAAATATCGAATCCGTTCAAAGTTCATACTATGTGTCGGATAAAGCTCAGAAATTTATGTTTGAAACGTTTTTTGATAGCACCAACCATTGACCAAAGGGGTGGGAAAAAGTGGTTTTTTCGGGAAACATTAATCATATCTCTGTTAATAGGCACAATATCAAAACCGTACAAAATGGACAATATTCCCCTAATAATTACCTAAAACGTTTGTCTGAAAGAATTTTTGATATGAGCCACCATTGCGCCAAGGGATGAGAAAAATGATTTCGGAATTATAAGAAAATGCCAAGAGCTATCAGTGGTTGACTTGGCAACACTACTAAATTGATGAGGGATGAGCCATCAGACGTTGCCATAACAACGCACTTGCGCGAGATCAGATTCAGATTTGCATCTGACTAAGTGTGAAGCAGCTTCGGTGACGTAACTGGTAGCATGCTGAACTTCTATGCCCAAGGTCGCGGGTTCAAAGCCGGCCAAAGTCGTCGGATTTTCTAAGAGCGCTAAAAATCCCTCAGTAAGCTTTCCTTTGGAGGGGAAGTTCCAACGTTCGTTGCGAGTTGCTGATTGAGGTGGCATCCAGTAGCCAAGTTCACAGCTGGGTGGCGTTGACGTTAGTATCTGGTAGCAACATTAGGAACTACCGCTTGAAATTTAGCGTCTGCATTCCTTACCTGAATTACAGACTAATACAGCCATCACAATTCACACCGTTTATCAGACAGATTCTACACTCACCCAAAGTACACGGGGTTATATGACCGCGTTGTCGCAGCCCCTAAACTGAGGAACCAACCAACATCTCTGCGGGAGATATAATTTTGCGTGAAGAAGTAACAGCCCGTTACATAGTTACACATCAGTGTCGAAACCTTGCATAAGGACAGTGTGACCACAAGTATAACAAGTAGTTCCGTGAAGAAATGTTCAGCCTATTTTCATATATCCTGCTCATGTTAATTGCCTCTATCAACATACAAAATTTCAGTTTAATTGCTGTAACAGATTCGTAGATATTGAGAACCGTCTAAATATTTCAGACGGTCGCCAGGTTGGATTTTTATTTTTGTACTATTATATTAAGATTATTGTGTAAGTGTGGTATTCAAACTTCAATCGCATGATAAGAACACAAGAAGTAAAAACGAGATTTTAAAATTACGCACAGCAGCCATCTTGTGATTATGCAAACAATTGAAATAAATTAGATGCCAGTGGATCAACATTTGTGTAAGCATTTAAAACGTGCAACGTTTCACGGCACTCGGATAGTTAATTCGCGAGAAACGTCCATTTAAATATTTATACTTCGCGTCGCCGCCATGTTGGATTCGTGCTCACGAGGTTACTGAAAGTCCTATAGGTGAACATATGTTCATAGTCTCGATGAACATAAAAATTTCAGTTTGGTTGCTGTAAAAGATTCATATATATTCAGAACCGTCTAAATATTACGGAAGCTTGCCATTTAGGATTGTTATATGTATAGGCCATAGAGTTATGTACCATTCAAGGTCACTTATTGCCTAGGTTCATTATTCAAACTTTCACTTCGATCGCATGATTACGACACAAGAAATAAAAACTTAATTTTAAAATTTCGCACAGCCGCCATCTTGAGGTTATGTAAACAATTGAATTAAATTAGATGGCAGTACATTACAATCTGCAAAATCATTTACTGTACCACATTTCACTGCGCTCAGAGAACTAACTCACGAGAAAAGTCTATTAAAATATTTCAAATTCGCTTGGTCGACATGTTCGTTTTGTACTTTACTGGTTTATGAATTATACATAGGTAAACTTGTATCAGTACCTTTTATCACCGTACAAAATTGCAGGGTGATATCTGTAATAGTTTCGGGGATATAGAATGTCAGTGAAATATTTCGCACAGGCGCCATTTTGAGGTTATGTAAACAATTGAACTAAATTAGATTCCAGTGCATTGCAATGTGTATAAATATTTGCTGTACCAAGTTTCATTACGTTTGGATAGTTAAATCGCGAGAAAAGTCTATTTAAAAGTCTCCACTTCACTTGGCCGCCATGTTGGTTATGTAGTAACCAGGTTTTTGAAAGTTTCATAGGTGAACTTCTAGTAGTACCCTTTATCACCGTACACAATTTCAGGGCGATATCCGTTATAGTTTCGGAGATACTGAATGCTAGTGAAATATTTCGCACAGCCGCCATGTTGGATTGGTGAGACGTAACAAAATTCGATGGGCACGGTCGACGTCGCCGGGAATAGTGCTATGAACTACCGAGTTTCACTGAAATCGCTCTAGCCGTTTAGATTTTATTAGGGGGGGACACACACCCACACCTCACACACACACACACGCACACACACACGGACAAAAGGTGATCTCATAAGCCTATTTTTTCAAAATTGAAAATAGGCTAAAAATGGACTCCAAATGACAAGAAGGTTACCGTCCCCGTAAGACAATAACATGTTTAAAATATGTTTAAAATGAAGACAAACAAAGTTAATTAATCTCCAATTATAAAATACTTTCACGCGATAAATGAGGTCTGATCCTTCTACGAAAACCTGCATATTCTGCCTATTTTCGCCTATCTCCAAGTTTGTCCGGTGAAATCTACCTCCGCCTTCCGGCGTGCCGAGAGGACTTTTTTTGATATTCTAAAGGTCGTGCAAATATAAATCACGTTAAACATTATAAATATTTGGGAAACATGCTGACTGGAAATTAAATAAGTGAGGATTTGTTGTTGTTAATTCATTTAAGAGGCCTGGGACATCTGGTCATTAGCCCTTAGTAGTTGGGTGTGTGTTGAACTTGACTGATAGTGATAACCCATATTCCTGTACCTACTGAAATAGTGTGTGTAACTGTAGTAGGGACAGTGATGAGGTAAGTGCCCCGGGATTTCAAGTAAGGCACTATCCCGGCATTTGCCTGGAGGGAATGTGAAAAAACACACTCAAATAGCACGGGGATTCCAACCCGCAACTGACCTCGTGTTTGATCTAGCGAGCATGGCTACGCCACGTGGGGAAGAGGTTGTTGTTGTTGTTGTTGTTGCTGCTGCTGCTGTTGTTGTTGTTGTTGTTGTTGTTGTTGTTGTTGTTGTTGTTGTTGTTGTTGTTGTTGTTGTTGTTGTTGTTGTTGTTGTTGTTGTTGTTGTTGTTGTTGTTGTTGTTGTTGTTGTATTTGGAAGGACGAGGCAGTGGCCTTAATTTATGAACTATTCCGACACTTGTCTAGAGTAGAAATGGGAAATCACAGGAAACAACTCCTATGATGGCTGAGGTGAGAATCGCACCCGCCTCTTCCCAGTTTCGTTTCATGAGGCTAAATGAATTCCGTTTCAACCTTCAGACGAAAGTTAAATTTCCTGGCAGAGCTTGAAATTAAGCCCGGACCTCAGAGTTGACAATCAAGAATTCTATCCACTATATCACGACGTGTTTCCCTATGAGAAGAAGATATAAACAGGAATTGGCATGTCTTGGAAGCTTTCAACAAAGGTAACTCTCGTTAGGCAGGGGAATGCAGTTAAAATTAAGGAAAAGACTGGTGAAGTGGACGTTTTTCTATACGGCTGTGAAAAATGGACTTCGAAGAAGAGAGCTATGACTAGGACCAAAGCTTTAGAGGTCCAGGTTTCGAGGATGATGGAAAGAGATCGTGAAATCGAAGAAGATTTTTTTTTTTTTAGAAAATTTAAAAAAAAATCGTGTTGCTTCCTGAGAAGCTGAGTGCAGGTCTTTCTAGTCGACGCCCGTGGGCGACCTGCGCGTTGGCACGAGAGATGGAATGGATGAAGATGAATGAAACTGGGTAAGGATGTGGAAGGAAGCGGCCATGGCCTGTCAGAAGGTACCGTCCCAGCATGTGCCTGGTGTTGAAAATGGGGAAACCACGGAAAACTATTTCAAGGACGGCCGACGGTGGGGCTCGAACCCACGCGTCTACCAAGTCAGCAGAGAGCTTGGCCCCATGACCTAACGCTGCGCTTTAGCGAGCGTAGCTACTGCTGTCGGCAAGATAATAATAAGAATACTATTATGGGTTTTACGTCCCTTTTAACTACTGCGGCTTTTAGAGACGCCAGGGTGTCGGAATTTCGACCCGAAGGGGATCTTTAACGTGCCAGTAAATCTACTGACACGGCTCCCTCACATGTGCACACCCTCAAATGCCAACTGACTGTGCCGGGATTCGATCGCGCTTCTTGAGATCAGCAGGGGAGAAAGTTACTGGTGAGCCACGCAGCCAGTCAATTAAAATAGAATGCTCAACTCACCTGAAGATAATTGCCAACTAGAGAAGGAAAGGGCTTGTAACAATATCTTTAGAATGTAAATGAAAATCCACAGCCTGCTTCCAGTCTCCGACCGGGTCAGGAATGGAATGAATGAAGCCCCCATCTAGTGGCGAGGATATGAACTGTGCCGGCTGCTGAGGCCTGACGCACTCCTCTGGGGCAATGATTAAATGAATGACAGATGAAATGAAATGATAGTGGGGAGTGTTGCTGGAATGAAATTTTGACAGGGAAAACCAGAGTACCCGGAGAAAAACCTGTCTGCCTCCATTTTGTCCAGCACAGATCTCACATGGAGTGACCGAGAATTGAACCACGGACCCAGCGGTGAGAGGCCGGCGTGCTGCCGCCTAAGCCACGGAGGCTTCATCTTTAGAATGTACGTACGGGTTAAGAAGAAAGGGAAAATGATGAATGATGATATCAGAAGATCAAAGAACAAGGGGACACCTCGTGATGTAGCGGCAAGCATTCTTGGCTATCGCCCCGGAGGTCCGGGTTCGATTCCTGGCTCTGCCAAGTAATTTAATTCTGGTCTGAGGACTGGAACGGGGTGCAAACCTGAGAATAGATGGGTTCGTTTTTCCGTGGTTTCCTACTTCTTATCCAGGCCATGGCCACCTCCTTCCGAGTCCTCGCTTGGTTCACAAATATACACACTACAGCGGTCACAATAACACTAGTTGTCAGACAAAATTCCAAACACATCCAAGTACACGGGGTAAATAACCACGATTTCCAAGCCTCTCAAATGAAACAACAACTACAAAGAACAAGTCTGGCCAGGAGGATATGGAGACAACAACCGCGTCTAGTGGTTCCAAACACTGGTCTTTGGTGCGCCCCCCCCCCCCCCCCGCCCCCCCCCCCCCTCACCTTTATCCCACACCCTAATTTCTCAGGGTTTCAGAACAAGACCATGATCCCTTCTCCAACCAAATTGTATTTAACGAGAGCTGATGACCTTACTGTTCCACTCTTTAAAACAAGAAGACTGTCACCACTTTCTCTTTGTAGCACAAACAATTACTATACATTGGCCTAACTGCTACGTGCATATTCCTTTCTTTTTCCTCCACACATATCTCCTCTGCTCTACGGTAGACTCCAACCAATGGGTTTGAATCCTATATCGCCGCCTCATGGTGTAGTGCCTAGCGTTATTAGCTGCCATCCCTGAAGTCATGAGGAGGCGGCGGGGTCTTCAGTACGACACCATCAACCATCAAATGCTCCTGCGTAAACTGCATGAAATAACTAAAGATTACCATCTCACACGAATGATTCAAGATCTCCTTCAAAATAGACAGTTTTTCGTAGAATTTCAAGGTCAGTGCAGTCGATGGAGGGTCCAAAAGAACGGATTACCACAGGGCAGTGTTTAGCTCCCTTATTATTCAACATTTATACCAATGATCAACCCCTGCCAAATAACACACGAAGTTTCGTCTATGCTGATGATCTCGCCCTTTCCTGCCAGAGTGAGACATTTGAACAGGTGGAGTCTAATCTCAACGCTGCTTTGGAAGAGCTGGACATATACTATCGTAAGAACCAGTTAAAACCAAATCCTAGCAAAACACAAGCGTGTGCATTCCACCTAAAGCACAGACAGGCCTCCAGGAAACTTCAAGTGACCTGGAGAGGAGTGCAGTTAGAACACAATTTCCTGCCTAAATATCTTGGCATTACTCTTGACCACACGCTGACCTTTAAACGGCACTGTCTGTACGTGAAACAAGAAGTATCTGCAAGGAACAACATTTTGCGCAATGTCACTGGATCATCCTGGGGTGCAGCAGCAAAAACAGTCAAAACTACAGCTTTATCTTTGTGTTACGTGGCAGGTGAATATGCTAGCCCAGTGTGGTATAATTCTGCACATGCTAAACAAGTTGATATCGCCCTAAATGAGTCTTGGAGACTCATCACCGGATGTCTAAAACCTACACCGTGGGATAAGCTCCACTACTTAGCTGGAATTGCCCCTCCAGACATCAGGCGCGAAGTAGCTGCACACAGAGAAAGGTATAAGGCATCTACCTCCGATAAACATCCCCTACATAATCATCATCGTCCTCCTCCAAGACTGAAGTCCAGGGAAAGTTTCATGAGGACAACAGTTAACATTGGCCAACGGATAAATTCCCGGTTATCTGTGTGGAAAATGAGATCTGAACACCATTGGATGACACCATCGGAACATCTAGCTGCTGGTTTCACTGAAGAATGGCCAGTGTGGAAAACTCTGAACAGGCTCAGAACAGGGGTTGCAAGGTCAAAAGACAACTTGAGGAAATGGGGTTATTCCACATCATCAACCCTCTGCGAATGCGGGGCTCAACAAACTACGGACCACCTATACCAGTGCAGATTATGTCCTGCAAGATGCACCATCGGTGATCTGATGTCCACAAGATCTGAAGCCATAGAAATTGCCAAATACTGGGCTAAAGTTGCTTAGTCATCTTTGTTTTGTTTTTCTACTTCATTTAACATTTCTTAACGTAATACTACTTTCAATTTCAAATAGTTTGTGTTATTCTTATTATGTATATGTGCATATCTATGTATTTTTATATTAAATAGTCTGATGCTTTTGACTCGAGTAAATAAAATCAGTGCTATCAGATTAGTATCGCACGGAGTTGAGATGACGCACGCCCTATGAACTACCAGCCCGTCTAACAGACGACGAACCATGCGATCAGTCAATTTATCCGCTGTTTGTCACATGTGTTCATAGGTACACCCAAAGGTCACAGGAGGAGCTTCCACGTGCCCTACAGTACGGTGCGTTTTAACTTCATTGCACACCTACTAAGACCCCGCAGACTGGTCATGAGTTCAATTCCCGGCTATATTTAATTGCGGTTTGAGGGCTGGAATGGGCTACACTCGATTGAGAAAGGTGATCTGATTCCAACCTCATCCATTCCATGGTTCCCTATTTCTTCTCTTAGGCAAACGCTGGAATGATATAAATAGGCCGACCATTCGTGGTCGTAAGCACGTGAGTATTTTAAAGCGAGTATATAAAACCACGTTACAACCCTTGCGAGTCTTTTGGCGCACCCAACCAGCACCTCGTCGGTCACTATTATTCGCTCTGTCACATTATATTGTTGTCAACTTGGTCTGCGTGGTGACAGTTCTTGTAGAGCACTGACAAGGAGAGGTCGCCAAGTGGTTTTCTAGAAAAGTGTTCAAATTTGGAGGGTTTGCTCTTCATAAGAAAATATTACGGCCGTGTTTGAGCGTTTATGCCAATGGGCCTTAGTGTGTTCAAAATTGAACGATTAATATCAATCCTCAAACTTGGGTAGTCTATTCTCGCACACGTTCACTGCTCGTTTCCGTGGTGTAGTCGCTAGCGCATTGGCGTGGGGAATTAAAGGTTTCGAGTTCGAGTTAGATCTCGGTCAGGACTTTTGTTTTTTTACTGTTATTATTGTCTTTTGCGATCTAGATACTATTGATTGTTGACAACCGCACACACGTAATATTGAATACGCATAAGCGTCAATCAAGACCTCCGACTTATCGAACCCGCTTATACGGCACTTGCGTGACGAAGAGTGTCCAGCGATGTTACTCACACGAGTTCCGTATCGAGTTTTGGATAGACAGTTTAGCTTGATGGTGGAGCAGAGTGGAACAGCGAGAGGGGCTCTTGCGTTCCTGCATTAGACTCGGCGCAGTGCACATGAACGTAGCGTCGCCGGCCACGCTGCTTTTAAATTTTAACGAATAAAACTTACGACTCGTTCAAGCTTCAAGGACGAATAATGATGATGTTAAAATATTGTACATATCTCCAAAACCGAACAGACCACAGCAAATACATTATAGAAAACACAAAAGACAATAATAACAGTAAAAATAAATAAAATTCTGACCTAGGCCTGACTCGAACTCGAAACCTTGCATTCCCCACACCAATGCGCTAGCGACTACGCCACGGATACGAGCCGGGAACGTGTGCGAGAATAGAACTACACAAGTTTGAGGATTGATTTTAAACGTTCAATTTTGAACTCGCTAAAGCCCAGTGGCAAGAACGCTCGAACACGGCCAAAATGTCTTCTTATGAAGAGCAAACCCTCCAAATTTGAACACTTTTCTAGAAAACCACTTGGCGACCTCTCCTTGTGAGATCGTACTCGATTACGCAAGCGCTGCGTGGTTAGACATTGCACACGTTGTTTTACACTGGTCACTAACGTATTAAGGCTCACTGTGTGCGGATATACTGAACCCTTGCAAAGAAGCATATGAGACTCAGTTTCGGGGGGTGTATCGGTTCATATCGTAAGTTGTTGTCAAGGCGCTTCATTAACTTGCAGGGTAACATATAACAAAATAACATGCAGGAAAGAGTGAAGCCAGGGTTAAAACAAATGAATTTAATAAACAAATCACCATATTTACACTCAACAATTAACAAAATAAAACTCCCATATGACTCCCACTTAATAAAAATGCCAAAACTAGGCCAATATCTCTGGAGAGATTAATTACATGGACCAAGTGTCCCTAAGATAAAAATAACAAAAGTGACTATGTATGCGCGTATGTCGTTCTACATGCTTCACGATGTGTACAAACGAATGCGTGATTCGTCATCATCCAGAATAATCATTCAGACAACGAATCCACATTTCTTAGAGCTAGACCGACACGGGGGAACACAACTACAATACAATACTTAAATTAAACCGACACTTCCTAGATCTAATATAAACAACACAATAATTTCCGTGTGAAATTGGAATCAAATTGCCGTAGCAACATTTACTGCCTAAAAACTTAGGACTTCTCACACAAATCAACACAAGTACATTAACACGTGACCAAATAAAAAAAATACACATATGACCGCCGTCAAAATTTACAAGTACTCTACCACTACACCACACAGGTGTCACACTAAAATTACATGAATCGAGTCATAAACAAAACAATAGGCTCACAGTCAACATTTACATTAATAATACAATATTTTACCCATACAACGTACAATAAGCCGTTACACACATGGCGAACTCCCCAATTAATCATGGCTTAAAAATATAACCATCACAATGAACAGGTTTTGCTACATGAAAGCTTACGGGGGCCAGTCGGACAATCAGGACTGCCTATCAAAATAAGTCACCAGGCAAAACGGGCGGTTTGTGGAACTCTGCATATCTGTCAACCCACGTGTCAATAATCTCGACCTCCCAGGACATGGGGTCGAATCTCGAAGAAGTGTGCCCAAAGCACAATAATACGTGTGTGTGTGTGTCAGAATAATATATGGACAAGAAACAGCGGTCTCCCTAGAGCACCCTGTCTTTCCATCAAAAAAATACAACAGCAGCAAAATATGAGGGCGGTAGGACCTCTACCCCCTCCTCACGTAGAATCAACACACACTTGACACAGTAACACACACAGAATCACACGTATGGGTTTTGACAGGCCCTGAAATAAAAAGACATGAATAATTTTCTCATGCTGGCGCCACCGTTCTATGCCGTGACTAGTTAACCTGAAAAGGACTAAAAAAATCTATCAAAATTAGAACGAAGGTGTTCTACAAAATTACATTTTAAGTTGGTGCGCTTGGCAACCCTAATATGAACAATAACCTGTTCAGAAAATATCTTACAGTAATTACCTCCCATTCCTATTTCAAATATTAACGTTAATAAAGCACCATTTATCGAATGTAACGGGTTTCGCATTTGCATGGATAAAATCACGTACGCACGTCGCGCACATTAAATATGGCTCAAAGGAAAAACAAATATACAACAAACACTTTGGCCACGCGCCAACGGACATTTAAAACAATTAGTGTCGGTGCAAGGAAACTCTAAACAACAAGAAAAGAAACATGACTATTTACAAAAGTTCCCCGGCCAAATCTAACTACATAATTGAAATAATTCAATTGTTGTACATCACCGATCAGCTTGTAGAACTTAAGACATCCTTCTCAGCCCATTTCCCTATGGACAGATTAACACTCCATCGTGGTCGTCTGCGTTGAATCGTTGAAGATCATCCCAACTCCAAACCACGTGTTGAGCATCTTGGTATCGACTCCTTGGCAGAAAAGTTCAATGTTAATTATTATGACCTAGCTATAATCGCTTGCAGGTTACTCAATTCGCCCACAAATTGTCCTAATGCGATTAATTGCGAAGACTTGCCCTAGATATCTCGCACACACGCACAATAAACACATGAAAAATACACTGAAATTTGTACATAAATATACACCTCGAGATCACGTCACTGGCTCGATAATAATTTTAAAATCTTGACTGCACAGGCAGTCGCTATCTTGCTCGGTATTTCCGTACTGTACTGTTGACCTTCGCTCTGGTGAGCGCTAATTAGGATGTTACAAGACTTGCCCCTCAGAGCTGAAATGGTCGTCTTTAAGAAAAATGTTACAAGTCACCACGCACACTGCGTGAAATATTAGCTCGCAAAAATAAAGTTGACTTCAGATAAAATGTACTAGAGCGTTATAATTCGTTATTACGACTGATGCGAATTTAGCTCCTCAGAGCTCACAAATAAAATAACTTCAACTAATTTAGAGCGTTAAAATCGTTGTACAAACGGGCGTGAAGTTAGCCTCTCAAGGCTCCAAAACGAACGACCTAGAGTAGCGTCATGCCAAACTATTTATTAGAAACTGACAGGGGACGGAGGAGTGGGGTGGAATTGGATAAAAATTTCCAGAGTTTTTATCTCACAACTATGGGACTAGTGTCAATCTTCTTCTAATTAATCAAACGTCTCAATGCACTCGTGCGGAGGTCAGTCCGTTCGGCGGTTCTTTAGATAATCAATTCCGCGGGCTTTTTACTACTGACGCTGTCCATCGCGTGATCATGGCTTGGTCTCTCGTGATTGGCTGATTCAATCGTACGTTCGTTGCAAGTGACTCGTGATCATTCCTTTATGCTTCCAATTTTGGTGCAAGTAGTTGCTCAATTTGGCCTTGAACCCGGCTAAATCTGGCCGTCCCCCAAGAATAGCTACCAGCCCTGCTCCTGTTGCAATCATTACGAAACGCTAGCCTGCCTTTATCCATGTCCACTTCCTCACGTTCTGCCTGGGCTGCTGTAATAATAATAATAAATATGAATACTTATTTATCGTAGATCATTAAGGGTTCATTTATCCTCAGCACGGTTTTGAAATTCGAAGCAATTTATTGATTTTGATTTCAAAAACAAAACCCACCGTAGTAACAACAACATCTCTTTAATACCTCGCTCAGCTGCTCGAGTGTACACCCCTCTGACTCAATTAGTGTGCTCTCTTTCTCGCCGGAATGCCATTCATACTTCCTCACTAGGTCTCCCCCTTCTCCTCACGTGATTGCCACTCCTGTCGTCTCAGCTGCTTGTTGTTTACAAACAAAGTGCGTACTCGGGCGCTCCACGTATATTTGAGTGTTGGCTCTCAAAATAAATTTTTGCAATACAGATTCTGCACACATCATCTTTCCTAGTCATCAAATGGTTCCCTTCTGTCGTAAGGTTTTAAATTGGCGCTATTAAAAACAGATTTAGCACCAGTGCTCACTTCTTCCAGCCTGTAGGCATTGTTACCCAGATTCTTAATTACCCGGAACGGGACAATAAATTTTGGACAGAATTTTGCGAAGACTTTGTTCTTATGGTCGGATATCGGTGGTCTACGAACCAGCACTAACTCTTGTTCTTGTAACTCCCGGTGAAACTTCTTTCCTCGGTACCGTCTCAGCCTTCGGTCCGCTTGGTTCCTCATGTGCTCTCTCGTTCGCTGGATTCGCAAGTCATGCGCTAATAGTGGATCCCTTGGGCATGGAATAATCTTATCCCAAGTTCTTTCTGGCAATCTGTTGTGGTGTACAATCAGTGGAACTTGACCCGTCGACTCGTGCTTAGTGGTGTTCATGCACATCTCAATTTCCCCTACTTTGTCAACCCATTTATTATGATCGTTAGGAATCATTACTCTGTAGTACTTGGCAACACAGCGAATTGTTCTCTCGCTCGGATTTCCACAAGGATGACGAATGCTTGAAAATACGTGTTTTATTCCTAGGCTCTCCAAACCTTGCCTAAAAACATTGCTCGTGAAATAGGTACCATGATCTGATAAAATGGATTCCGGCTTCCCAAGCATCGGAATAACTTTGTTCTTAATTCGACTGAGGACTTGTTTTGATGTCGTCTTCTGGATAGGACATAGCACGACCATCTTCGAAAATACATCGTCACACACCAGAAGGTGTCGGCATCCACGCTTTCCTTTTACTAAAGGACCAAAACAGTCGATAGCGAGCATCTCGCATGGTTTTTGAGGTAATAGTGGTCTCGGAGGTTGTTTCAGAATAAAGTTGTTCGGTTTCGTGCGCTGGCATGCGTCACAAGTTCTAATTACTTCAACAATGGTGAATCGCATCTTAGGCCAAGTAAAGGTCTCCCCTATCGTAGCTTCAGTCTTATCCGTGCCGATATGTGCTAGGCTCTCGTGAACATGCCAAGTCAATCCCCTCTGTAGTGATGCTGGAACTAGGATTCGCAGTTTAGTATGATGCTCATCCACGTACTTATGTAACAAGTTATTTAAGTAGTGAAATCTCGCTTCTTTAGCACGGGCTTCTCGGTACTCAGGTGAATTTGGTTGTAATTCCTTCCTGTAGAATTTTATCATCATCATCATCCATGGGTCTGCTTCTTGCTCCTTCCGAATATCCTTCAATCTCGCCAAAAACTCACGAGCCTTAGGTGTCAATGTAATATTGTGAACTTCCGCTGTTACTTCGTTTCCGTCCTCAGGATTTCTACTCAAGGCATCTGGTATGACGTTCATCCTTCCAGGGCAATGCTCTATTGTAATGTCAAACTGCTGTATGTAGATGGACCAGCGCGTAACTCTCTCACTTGCCATTGTTGTCTTGAATAAAAATGTCAGTGCATGGTGGTCGGTTCTAACAATGATGGAATAACCAAAGATCATCTTACGCCACTGTTGAAGAGAATATAGAATTGCTAGCAGCTCAAGTTCCGTAACGGTGTAGTTCCTCTCATGTTTCCTTAATTTACGACTCGTAAATACCAAGTAGGATTTCTTCTTGGGTTCTTCAGCATCCTCTTGGTACAGCATAGCACCGATTCCAATCAATGAAGCATCTGCTTGAATAATAAATCGCTTCTCAAAATCCAGATATCCAAGTTTCACACAGTTTTCCAATAAATCCTTCGTGGCTTTAAAAGACCTGTCGCACTCCTCGTTCTACGACCATCGATTTGCCTTCTTCAACATCTCCTGCATAGGTGCTACTGTTTCTGTATAACCAGGGCAATTTTCTTTGAAGAAGCCTGTCACTCCCAAAAACGCTCTCACATGTTTGACTTTAGTAGGTGTGGGAAATTTCTTAATAGCATCAATCTTGGCTGGATTAGGCCTCACACCCTCGACATCGATTATATGCCCCAAATATAAAATCTCGCTCTGGCAAAAATGTGATTTCTTTAGGTTAATCTTGAAGTTCATGGTTCTCAGGTTGTCCAGAAGTTTATTTAAATTTATCAGGTGTTCCTCCATTGTTTCAGATGCGATTAATATGTCGTCAACATAACTCGTGGTGAAGCTCTTGACCTCCTCAGTCAGATTTCTATCGAGTGCTCTTATGAGTGCACATCCCGCAGTTTTCACGCCAAAGGGCATTCGACACCAGATATAACTTTGATTATCGAATAAAAATCCCGTCAACAGTTGGGATTTTTCTTCAAGTTCAAGATGGTGGAAACTATTCGTCAAATCGACACTTGAGTATATCTTCTTCCCACGGAAGCCTTTCAAAACATCTTTGATCCTAGGTGCTTGGTCATGCTCAACTAGCAGTTTGCTGTTCAAAACTCGCGCGTCTAGGCAGAGCCTAATTGATCCATTTGGCTTGGCCACAGCCAATATTGCGTTCAGGTAAGGGGTTGCCGCTTTCCTTATCATGCCAGAATCTAATAAGTTAGTAATATTGTCCTTCACCTGAGAAAAATGTTTCTCTGGGATCGGGTACAATTTACTTTTAAATGGGGTCCAGTCTGTGACTTGCATGGCATATTGAAAATTTAAAACTTTCCCAGGTATTGTGTCAAAAGCTCCTTTATGTAATCTCAAAATTTCTTCCAGTTTTCTTCTATCAGGTTCCCCTACGATGGCCTCCTTAAGTCGCTCCTGAAGTAGAATTTCAAATTTGGTTCCGCTAATTTCTTCTTCCGCCAAATGTACCCAAAGTTCCTGCGAAATATCTCGGCTGTCAATTTCTACCACTGCTGTCTAGCTGACTCGCTCCCCCGTCAAGTTCTTATCTCCGGCCTCATTAGTGCATTCTTCAACGACCCAAGTATTTGCCTCTCTCTCCAACGGACTCTCTTCCATGTTTAAACCCACATGATTCAAGCCCTCTACTTGTTTGAAACTTACAGTGTTGTTATGTAAGTCAATTACAGCATGAAAATCACAGATGAAGTTGGCTCCTAAAATTATGTTGTAGTTCATCTTTGGAATAACAATGAATGTTTGCGAAAAAGTATGGTTCAGTATTTCCAGATCTAAAAATGCTTGCTGTTTACAATTTATAGTTTTGTCAGGAATAACCCCTCTGACTTTCATTAGCGGTACCGGCATAATTGGAACAGTTTGTTTTCTTCCTATTTCCTTTATCAAAACTTCAGTGACTAAGCTCACCTGGCTACCTGTATCAATCAAACATCTCACCCTCATGCCTCCAATATGCGCGTAAATAATTGGTAGTTGTCTGATAACATTTTCACGGTTCTTCACCACTTCCTCCAGGCAGTCGTCCGGGAATGCTACCCACTCTTCTATATTGGCCACTATCATCTCTTCTCGCTCCCTGGCAACCTCCATTTTCAGACTATCATCTTTCAGTTCATTTAAAGTTTTTTTTTATCCCGGGACCCGTTTGTTGTGTTTCGCCGGTTGTCATTCTGTCGCTCCTGTTGCCTCAATAAACTCTCCGCCCCCTCTCCTTGATGATTGTCTGGGCTCTGTCTGTTTGCCATGGCACGCCCCCACTTCTCCTTCTCCGTTTCTTCGGCACTTAATTGATCCAAGTATTTTTGTGATTCAATATATCGCTCGTCCCAGTTGTTCCGATAATCTCCCCTATTTTCTTGGCGATAGTTCCTTCCGTTATTCCATCTGCCATCTCCATTTCTCTGGTAAGGTCTACCTTGTCTCTGGTTTCCCCTCCAATTTGTGTACTCCCGCTGGTACGTCCATTGATTGTTCTGATTTTGGTTGTTCTGATTGTATCTCCCGCGGTTATTCTGATAGTTTTGATTATTATTGTTGAACTGGTTTCGGCCGTCAAAATCTTGCCTTCTCGGTGTGAATTGTGTCCCTGTGGACTGAGTCTTGGTTTGGTTCCCCTGGCTGCGGTTATTTTGGAGTCCCTGAACTACCTCTGCCGTGTTGACACATTCCATATTCCTCCTTCCTGTCTGTGGGCTCACCATACTCGTCTCGTCTAAGTGTCTGAGTAATTCTTCGGCTTGGACTGCGGTTTGAATGTTTCCTGCGACTAATAGTTGTTGGATGTGCATTGGGAGTTGTTTCCCGATGGTTAGAACCATATTTTGCTCGCTAGGCGGGTCGTCAAAATCTCTGAATTTTACCAACTGCTGGCTGAAGAATTCGGAAAAACGGGTCGGATGCGTACTATGATATTTTCGCGTGTACAGGTCCATTCTCAACCCCTGCTGTAAAGAAGGGATCCAGAACTTCTTTAAAAATGCTTCACGGAATTGAGCCATGTCTGTGAAAGTATACTTAAAGCTTAAAAACCAGGTTAGGCTTGGTCCTTCTAAAAATTTCTCCACTAATCTTAACTGTTTCTCAGGGCCGATGTGCTGGTCATTAAAGTAATCAGTCAACTGTCGTAGAAATGCTTTGGGAGTGGTTCCTGAATGTTCCTTAAATTTATCGGGCTTGAAATCATTACCCCGAATGACTTGGATGACTTGGGCGGGTGCCAAGTTCGGTTGTGGTGTTGAAGTCTCTCCCCTGTATTGCTGGAATGCGTTACTCGGTAGTCTGGGACTTTGACCCCGGCTGGTATCCTCAGCCAACTTCAAGCCTGCAGGACTTCCAATACTTCCCTGCTTCTCCGGTATATTTTCAGCCGAAAATAATGTCGCATTTTCTAAAGATCTAATCTCGTTTTTGATGATTAAATCTGAGTGTTCCTGTAATTTTGACTTTACATTTTCCTCCAAAGCCTGCATTCGTTTTAAAACTGTCAGCCTGTCTTCCTTATTTGCATGAGCCAGCTGGTCCCAATCTCGCCGGATCCTACTTTTCAAGCTGTTAATTTTCTCCTCGTTCCTTTCCTGATTTTTCTCTAGCTCTTCACGTATCTGTTCTTGTGTTTTGACTAGTTGTTCCCCAACCTCTTCTCTTATGACCTCTTGTGTTTTTATTAACTGGCCTTCCAGATTATCCCGAGTCTTGACGAGCTGCTCTCCTACCTCTTCTCTTATGATCTCTTGTGTTTTTACTAGCTGTTCTCCTACTTCTTGTATTTGCTGTTGTGTCTTGCCTAATTGCTCCTCTAAGTTCTCCCGCAAGTGTATCCGTTCGGTTTCGGCCTTAACCTCGACTTTATCAATTTCTTTTATTAATTCCAGCACGTTGCTGTCTACCGAATTAATTTGTTGCTGCAATTTTTCTTGGGTTTTCTTCATTCCCGCGGTGTTATTGACACATGCTGCCTCTATCTGCTTGAGTTTATCTGCCACCATCTCGTCAAATTGTACTAATTTGCTATCAAACTTCGCCTCCAACTTCTTAATTTCGCCTAACTGTTTGACGTTGTTCTTCGCAACCTCGCCTGCCAGTTTCTCTACCTTTTTAACGCTCTGATTAATGTCATTAGTGATCTTTCCTAATTGTTCGGTTTGTGTTACCGCCTGTTGTCATAATTTGTGATTTAGTTCATTTAATTGTTTGTCCGTGTCTAATTTCTGGACCTCTAATTGGACCGAAATACTACCGCTCATGTCATGTAATTGTTTTTCGCTCTTCTCACGCTGACTTTCGAATTGTTTTTCCGTGTCTATCTTCTGCGCTTGTAACTGGACCGTAATGTCACTTAATTGTTCTTTTAATTGTTTATCCGTATTTGCGGACATCTGTTCTAATTGTTTTTCACTATGCTCACGCTGAGCTCCTAATTGTTCTTTTAACTGTTTATTATTGTCTCCGCTTATTTCCTCCTTCATGTTCTTTAACTGCTCTTCCGTCTTTACGGACATTTGGATCGACATCTGTTCCAACAATCCCTTAATTTCATCAACACTCGCCATTTCACACACAAATATATTCAGAGAAAACAGGGTCATGCACCAAGATTTCAGTCATATACCCGCATACATGTCACAACATCTAAATATTACTGGCTCTAATTTAATGAAAATTTCAGTAACAAAATTTACTGAATAAAATTACACTTATTCCCCAAACAATAAAATAACGCCTAGTGATCTGCTTTTAAATTCCTAACCAATAGAATTTACGAAACACCAATTAACCGAAGTCAATTAAATGTCAAATATAAGGCAACACCTTCCTGCTTTGACTGAGTTCAATAATAATGCAAATTTTCTAATTTTAATGCCGGGCGCCAGAACAGGTTTATAACAAATACAATATCAAATTCTAACCTTGTTCAATATCTCTAACTTTAGGAACTCAGTGATTTTACTAATGCACATGGCGGTACAACATCGCCTCAATTTACTGAATTTACATGTCCGCTTGACCTGGCATCATTTCTCAACGTAATAAATATGAGATCAGCGAAGCAACAACAACAACAATCCCCACTTGGGCAGCCATTTTTGTTTTATGAATCCTTGCAAAGAAGCATATGAGACTCAGTTTCGGGGGGTGTATCGGTTCATATCGTAAGTTGTTGTCAAGGCGCTTCATTAACTTGCAGGGTAACATATAACAAAATAACATGCAGGAAAGAGTGAAGCCAGGGTTAAAACAAATGAATTTAATAAACAAATCACCATATTTACACTCAACAATTAACAAAATAAAACTCCCATATGACTCCCACTTAATAAAAATGCCAAAACTAGGCCAATATCTCTGGAGAGATTAATTACATGGACCAAGTGTCCCTAAGATAAAAATAACAAAAGTGACTATGTATGCGCGTATGTCGTTCTACATGCTTCACGATGTGTACAAACGAATGCGTGATTCGTCATCATCCAGAATAATCATTCAGACAACGAATCCACATTTCTTAGAGCTAGACCGACACGGGGGAACACACCTACAATACAATACTTAAATTAAACCGACACTTCCTAGATCTAATATAAACAACACAATAATTTCGGTGTGAAATTGGAATCAAATTGCCGTAGCAACATTTACTGCCTAAAAACTTAGGACTTCTCACACAAATCAACACAAGTACATTAACACGTGACCAAATAAAAAAAATACACATATGACCGCCGTCAAAATTTACAAGTACTCTACCACTACACCACACAGGTGTCACACTAAAATTACATGAATCTAGTCATAAACAAAACAATAGGCTCACAGCCAACATTTACATTATTAATACAATATTTTACCCATACAACGTACAATAAGCCGTTACACACATGGCGAACTCCCCAATTAATCATGGCTTAAAAATATAACCATCACAATGAACAGGTTTTGCTACATGAAAGCTTACGGGGGCCAGTCGGACAATCAGGACTGCCTATCAAAATAAGTCACCAGGCAAAACGGGCGGTTTGTGGAACTCTGCATATCTGTCAACCCACGTGTCAATAATCTCGACCTCCCAGGACATGGGGTCGAATCTCGAAGAAGTGTGCCCAAAGCACAATAATACGTGTGTGTGTGTGTCAGAATAATATATGGACAAGAAACAGCGGTCTCCCTAGAGCACCCTGTCTTTCCATCAAAAAAATACAACAGCAGCAAAATATGAGGGCGGTAGGACCTCTACCCCCTCCTCACGTAGAATCAACACACACTTGACACAGTAACACACACAGAATCACACGTATGGGTTTTGACAGGCCCTGAAATAAAAAGACATGAATAATTTTCTCATGCTGGCGCCACCGTTCTATGCCGTGACTAGTTAACCTGAAAAGGACTAAAAAAATCTATCAAAATTAGAACGAAGGTGTTCTACAAAATTACATTTTAAGTTGGTGCGCTTGGCAACCCTAATATGAACAATAGCCTGTTCAGAAAATATCTTACAGTAATTACCTCCCATTCCTATTTCAAATATTAACGTTAATAAAGCACCATTTATCGAATGTAACGGGTTTCGCATTTGCATGGATAAAATCACGTACGCACGTCGCGCACATTAAATATGGCTCAAAGGAAAAACAAATATACAACAAACACTTTGGCCACGCGCCAACGGACATTTAAAACAATTAGTGTCGGTGCAAGGAAACTCTAAACAACAAGAAAAGAAACATGACTATTTACAAAAGTTCCCCGGCCAAATCTAACTACATAATTGAAATAATTCAATTGTTGTACATCACCGATCAGCTTGTAGAACTTAAGACATCCTTCTCAGCCCATTTCCCTATGGACAGATTAACACTCCATCGTGGTCGTCTGCGTTGAATCGTTGAAGATCATCCCAACTCCAAACCACGTGTTGAGCATCTTGGTATCGACTCCTTGGCAGAAAAGTTCAATGTTAATTATTATGACCTAGCTATAATCGCTTGCAGGTTACTCAATTCGCCCACAAATTGTCCTAATGCGATTAATTGCGAAGACTTGCCCTAGATATCTCGCACACACGCACAATAAACACATGAGAAATACACTGAAATGTGTACATAAATATACACCTCGAGACCACGTCACTGGCTCGATAATAATTTTAAAATCTTGACTGCACAGGCAGTCGCTATCTTGCTCGGTATTTCCGTACTGTACTGTTGACCTTCGCTCTGGTGAGCGCTAATTAGGATGTTACAAGACTTGCCCCTCAGAGCTGAAATGGTCGTCTTTAAGAAAAATGTTACAAGTCACCACGCACACTGCGTGAAATATTAGCTCGCAAAAATAAAGTTGACTTCAGATAAAATGTACTAGAGCGTTATAATTCATTATTACGACTGATGCGAATTTAGCTCCTCAGAGCTCACAAATAAAATAACTTCAACTAATTTAGAGCGTTAAAATCGTTGTACAAACGGGCGTGAAGTTAGCCTCTCAAGGCTCCAAAACGAATGACCTAGAATATCGTCATGCCAAACTATTTATTAGAAACTGACAGAGGACGGAGGAGTGGGGTGGAATTGGATAAAAATTTCCAGAGTTTTTATCTCACAACTATGGGACTAGTGTCAATCTTCTTCTAATAAATCAAACGTCTCAATGCACTCGTGCGGAGGTCAGTCCGTTCGGCGGTTCTTTAGATAATCAATTCCGCGGGCTTTTTACTATTGACGCTGTCCATCGCGTGATCATGGCTTGGTCTCTCGTGATTGGCTGATTCAATCGTATGTTCGTTGCAAGTGACTCGTGATCATTCCTTTATGCTTCCAATTTTGGTGCGAGTAGTTGCGCAATTTGGCCTTGAACCCGGCTAAATCTGGCCGTCCCCCAAGAATAGCTACCAGCTCTGCTCCTGTTGCAATCATTACGAAACGCTAGCCTGCCTTTATCCATATCCACTTCCTCACGTACTGCCTGGGCTGCAGTAATAATAATAATAAATATGAATACTTATTTATCGTAGATCAATAAGGGTTCAATACCATTGCGCACTTAGATTGCACCGACCAAGAAGGAACGGCCTATTTATACCTCACGTAAGGCCTCGCTAGTCTCCTTCCAAATTCTACCTCCAGTTGCAAACACACACACTTATACTGACACCACAATATCACAGGTTACCAGAGAGATTCTATACACACCCACGTACACAATGCTGATGACCACAATGTCGCAAAACGTTAAATGAAAACAACAATAACTCGAATCCAAACTTGATCATTTGCATCTCTTTCATTAGAAACAGTACGAGCGGCTTCGGTGGCGTAATTGGTAGCGTGCTGAGCTTCTATGCCCAAGATCGCGGATTCAAACCCGGCCAAAGACGTCGGATTTTTTTATAGCGTTGATAGTCCCTCGGTATGCCTTCCTTCGGAGGGGATGTAAAGCCGGCGGGTCCATGTAAAAGATTAATCGCATGTAAAAGAACCTTCTACTAACTACAATTGTGTGAGCTAAATTTGTAGATTACATTTGATTAACGCTCTATTCAGTTCCAACGTTCATCCACAGGTGCCGGTTGCGGTGGCATCTAGTAGCCAAGTTCACAGCTAGGTGTCGTTAACGGTAGCATTTAGTAGCAATTGTAGCAACTACTAGAATCCCCCAGGGGCTCACTTCTAGTGGGCGTGGGTTGGCGACCACGGGGCCCCAGCTGAGTCCGGCATTGCTTCCACTTACTTGTGCCGGGCTCCTCTCCGTCTTCTTTCCTGTTGACCTCACTTGGTCAACTCTTGTTCTCTTCCGACCCCGACGGTATTAGGGTATCCGAGGCCTAGGGAGTCTCTTCCTTTCCCGCCTTAATTGGCCCTTGTCTCATCTTTCCTGACACCCTCCTTCTGTGAGGGGTCAGCCTTCTTTTTCTTTTCCTTTTACCTCCTGCCTTGTGCTCAAGGCACTTAAGGAGGCAGGGTGTATGTAGCCCCACCACTTCTGGTGCACCCTAGATAATGCTACACCCTCAGGGGCTCACGGCTGGTGAGTTCGGGAGTTGGCGACCCCGAGGGATTCCTGAGCTGGGTCCGTTTTCCCCTTTTGTCCCTTACCTTCGGGGCGGACCCTCTCCTCTTTCACTTTCCTATCTGCCTTTCATGGCTCTCCTTCCTTCCAAGTCCCTCAATCCGCATTCTTCGAGGGTTGAGGGCATTTCTTTTCCTCCTGTCCTTTATTTGCCTTATTCTCCTTTAGTTTTCCATTTTTTCTTCTATTATGTAGGTTGGTAGTTAGTTTTAGTTTTAAGTTTACATTTCATTTTCATCTTCACGATCACCCAAACCATCAGGGGCCGATAGCCTAGATGTTAGGCCCCTTAAAACAACAATTATCATCATCATCAACTACTAGAAATTGATCGTCTTCAGTCCTTACCTGAATTGCAGATAACACACACTAATACAGCTATCACAATTAACACCAATTATCTGACAGATTCTACACACACCCAAAGTGCACGGGGCTACAAGACCGCGTTGTCACGGCCCCTAAACTGAGGAAACAACCTTTAATACAAACACAACGGACCTATTAGTTCGCTCTCGTAGGGGCAACATAAGCCGACGTATCACCACTCTATCTACCGGGTGAGTTAGCCGTGGTCGTTACGGCATGACTGCTGGCAGTCGTTCACATCCGGGAGGCGAGGAGGTTCGAATCCCCCCGCCGGCAACCCTGAAGATGGTCTTCTGTGGTTTCCCATCTTCCTCCCAGGCAAATGCCGGGGTTGGTCCCTAACTATAGGCCACAGCCGTTACCTTCCAACTCCTCGTCCTTACATTCCAACTTTCCTCCCCAACGGTACTTGTAGCTCACCCATTGGGTGTCCGTCTCGAAGCAGCTACAACACTGGCGAGCCGAACATGTCCTCGGACACTCCCGGCACTAAAAGCCATACGCTAAAAAAACACTCTATCTAATGGAAATAATTAGAGTCTAGTATGAAATAATAACAGTCGGTTTGGAATTGAAATGTCCCAGTAAATGAGCTGGGGAAGCAAATCTCCCACTGTCTCTCTTGAATCCCATTTGTCAATTTCTAGTTGCTAATTATTTTGACATCCAACTGACGTGTTAATCTGCAGACCAGTTAATTAGTCTCGCCAAATTACAAGGATAAAGATTAAGTCCAACATCATTATTCCACACAGCATGGGGAAATTATTTAGACTGGCGGGCGTGGTGATAATGTCATAAAGGTCTCTCATAGCGAGTTTTAAGGGGGCACATACAGCTCAAGGAGCCACAACAATAACGATTTTAATATAATAACTGTGCCTGTCATAAATCTTGTACAACAATGATATACATTTCCAAGGAAACACACACACCTTGCTATTATAAGCAACGATTAAAATTTTCAAAATTCAAATGATAATTATTTTTATCAATTTTTTCAAAATTGGTTCTTGTTTTGTGCTGACCTTCACCGTTTCCCAGATATCTCCCGTGTTTATAGGGATTTTTGGAGTTTTCTTTTTTTTTTAATGTGGGTGTTAAACTTTCTGCTACAAAATGAATCTCGCATATTTTCACATTATTAATTAATTAATTAATTAATTAAGCGTCATTATATCCATTTATATTCTGAGCAAACTCAAAAAAAGTTAAAGTTTCATAGAAAGACTAATTAAAGTCACAACGGTTTTGAGTAAGATTCATTTTGTAGCAGAAGGTTTAACTCCCACATTAAAAAAAGAAAACTCCAAAAATCCCTATAAACACGGGAGATATCAGGGAAACGGTGAAGGTCAGCACAAACAAGAACCAATTTTGAAAAAATTGATAAAAATAATTATCAATTGAATTTTGAAAATTTTTAACTTTGCTTCTAATAGCAAGGTGTGAGTGTTTCCTTGGATATGTATATCATTGTTGTACAAGATTTTTGGCAGGCGCAGTTATTATATTAAAATCGTTACTGTTGTGGCTCCTTGAGCTGTATGTGCCCCCTTAAGTCATATGGGCCACATCTTGGTGCAATGGCTAGCATTCTTGGTTGTCACCCCTGAGGTTCAGTTTCGATTCCCGGCCCTGCCATGAAATTTAATTCTGGTCTGTGGACTGGAACGGGGCACACTCAGTCTTGTGAGGCAGAACTGAGAAAAGGTGGGTTCGATTCCCATCTCAGCATTCTTAGAAGTGGTTTCCCGTTGTTTCTCACTTCTAATCCAGAAAAATGCCGGGATGGTTCCTAACTTAAAGCCTCCTCCTTCCCAGTCCTCACCTGAATTACAAATACACACACTAAGGGTTATCAGACATAATTCCATGCACACTCAAGTACACGGGGCTAAATGACCACGATATCCAAGACCCTCAAATACAACAACAAACCTTTTTAGGGCTAGCGCGAAAGGTCCTGGACTCTGGGCTGAGCTCTGGTCCTGCTTCTGATTCAAATCCGCCTTTAGGCATGGATTTTGTGCTGTCATTTGATCAAGTATTCTATTCATCATATCATTGTTATTGTTAATGGTGATGATGATGATGATTCATTTAGGTGCTTTTCGACATCGTGTTCATGTAGCCCCGAGCTCCTTGGTGTGTGTGAATTCTGTTTGATAACCTGTGTTATTTTGATGGTTGTACAAGAGTGTGTATTTATAACTGGGGTTAGGATTCGGGTAAGAGGCTGTCACAGGCTTATTTTTAGCCTATTTTTATTTTATGAAAAAATAGGCTTATGAGATCACCTTTTGTCGGTGTGTGTGTGCGCGCGCGTATGTGTGTGTGTGTGTGTGTGTGTGTGTGTGTGTGTGTGAGGTGTGTGTGTGTGTGTGAGGAGTGTGTGTGTCCCCCTAATAACTTCTATACGGCTGGAGCGATTACAATGAAACTCGGTGAGATCATAGCACTATTCTGTGCCTCACCAATCCAACATGGCGGCTGTGCGAAATATTTCACTGACATTCTATATCTCCGAAACTATTACAGATATCACCCTGAGATTTTGTACGGTGATAAACAGTACTGATACAAGTTTATCTATGTAACTTTCATAAACCTGTTAAGTACAAGACGAACATGGCGGCCAAGCGAAGTTGAAACATTGTAATAGACTTTTCCCGTGATTTAACTCTCTGAGCGCAGTGAAATGTGGTACAGTAAAAGATGTTACATATTTTAATGCACTGGCATCTAATTTAGTACAATTGTTCTCATAACCTCAAGATGGTGGCTGAGCGAAATTTTAAAATTAAGTTTTTATTTATTGTGTCTTAATCATGCGATTGAAGTGAAAGTTTGAATAATGAACCTAGGCAATAATTGTCCTTGAATGGTACATAACTCTATGGCCTATACATATAAAAATCCAAAATGGTGAGCATCCGAAAAATGTAGACGGTTCTCAATATCTATGAACCTTTTACAGCAATCAAACTGAAATTTTGTACGTTCATAGAGGCTATGAACATAAGTTCACCTATAGGACTTTCAGTAACCTGGTGAGCAAAAATCCAACATGGCGGCGACGCGAATTATATATATTTAAATGGACGTTTCTCGCGAATAAACTATCCGAGTGCAGTGAAACGTTGCACGTTAAATGCTTATACAAATGTTAATCCACTGGCATCTAATTTATTTCAATTGTTTGCATAATCACAAGATGGCAGCTGTGCGAAATTTTAAAATCTCGTTTTTACTTCTTGTGTTCTAATCATGCGAATGAAGTTTGAATACCACACGTACACAATAATCTTAATGTAAAAGTACAAAAATAAAAATCCAACCTGGCGACCATCTGAAATATTTAGACGGTTCTCAATATTTACGAATCTATCACAACCTTCAAACTGAAATTTTGTTTGTTGATAGAGGCAATTAACATGAGTAGGATATATGAAAATAGTCTGTATAATTCTTCACGGAACTACTTGTTAAGTATTTAGATACCGTCCCGGCGTTTGTATGAAACGAAAATGGGAAACCACTTGTAGGATAGCTAAGATGAGAATCGAGCCTACATCTCCTCTGATCTGAGTCACAAAGTTGAGTGTACCTCGTTCCTACCCTCAGACCACAATTAAACTTCTTGTTAGCGCAGAGCTTCCTACAAACCACAATCGACAAACAACAGAAGTTAGATAGTCTGTACTGTATACCGTTTCAAGGACTACCGGTAATCAAATGTAGACAAAACTTGGTGCAATGGCAATACAGCATAATGAGAATATGTCAGAATAGATCATTGAAAAATTGCAACACAGAACTTCTACCGCCCCCATTGGATAACATCCGAACCATTAATCGCGTTTCAACCAAAAGCAATGTGATGAAATGATGATTGTTGCTTTTGTCATTCACAGGTTTGGACGGCGTGAACTAGTGTGGGTGTAGAATTAATCTGATAACCCGTGTTACTATGATACAGTACCAGTAGTAGGCTAAATGAAAATATAGGAATAACTAAATGCAATACATTTTACCGACATCCTCAAATCGCCGAACCCTTGATACGGAGTACTTATTGTTAACACAACTTTTTTTGTTTTTTATTTGTACTTGTACTTGTACTCGTTTCCGTTTCCGTTCTTGTTCTTGTTCTTGTTCTTGTTCATGTTCTTGTTCTTGTTCTTGTTCTTGTTCTTGTTCTTGTTCATGTTCATGTTCATGTTCATGTTCATGTTCATGGTTATGGTTATGGTTTTTGTTCTTGTTCTTGTTTTTTGTAGTTTAAAAAACTTAAAGATTTCAATCAAAATCAGTTGATTGCATCATAAAAACTGCTGTTGAAAGCTCTTTTTGCCCCGTTGACCAGCTAAAAGGAATCACTTATAATGTTCATTCCGTTCCTGCCTTTTTAATCTGTCAACTTGAAATGAACATTTCCTAAGTTGGCAACACCGTAGTTCATTTTTGTACTTGTATTTATTTTATTTTTTTATGTTTTAAACATCAGTATATATTTTTCATTTTAATTTTCCTTAATTGAGTATTTTTGTTCTGTTCCAGCTGCAGGTATTTGACGCCAACAAGGATGGGAGGTTACAATTGTCCGAGATGGCCAAGTAAGTTAATTTACATTTATTATGAACACCAACTCTTTTATGAAAGGAAACGGACTACCTACGTAATGGATACACATACCAAATTTTTCTCTGATACACCCTGCTGTTCTCAAATCATAAGCCTGCAGACAGACAAGAAAAATGAGTTCTCGTGCATTCGTCATAAAACAGTTTGAAACACGTAAAAATGCAGAAACTACGGGGAATTTCTCAAAAAATATTGACTCTGTATATACAGAGTCCGCCAAAAAATGTATACACTCTTTTTCAGACGATATCGGGATATGGACATTGCCAGCTGTTATCATTGTTTTAAAATGTTGTAGTTTGGTCTGTTGCTCAACAGATGTCGCTACTTACATCACGATAGTGGAAAAACCAAATGACTGGAGCACGCTTGACGTTCGAGCAGCGAAAGTACATTCTGAAGTGGTTTATCAGGTTTGGTAATGCCGTTGAAGTGCAACGTCAGTGGAGGAGGGAGTTTGAAACAGAACCCCCAACACGCCTATCAATTAAACGCATTACTGGGAAGTTTGAGACGCATGGAACGATTTGTGATATTCACAAAGGAAGATCGGGAAGAACGCGTATAGCTACTAGTCTTGCTTTGTCGGCTCACGTGTTGGAAAGGTTTGCTAATTCTCCACAGAAGTCTGCTGCGCAATGTGCGCGGGAAGTGGGGATTAGCAGTACAAGTGTTCGACGGATTTTGAAAATAGCTAAGTGGAAAGTTTACACACCACAATTACTGCACGCGCTTATTGAGGATGATCCCGATCGTGGAGTGCAATTTTGCGAATGGTATCAGCAAATGGTCACCCAAGATGAACAATTTCTGACGAAGTTAGTGTAGTCTGATGAAGCCCAGTTTAAACTTAATGGAACAGTGAATTGACATAACTGTGTCTACTGGGCTCCGGAAAATTCGCATGTTCATGTGGACAAGGCGGTCAATCTACCAGGGGTTAATGTCTGGTGTGGACTGTCGTCGAGGACCTTTTTCTTTGATGGTACTGTCACTGGAGCAGTGTACTTGGGAATGTTACGCACATTAAATTTACCAGCTATACGTGCGCTTTATGGAGCCGATAAGTCTTCTACCAACAGGACGGGCCGCCACCACACTACCATGTAGCAGTAAGAGCTTTCCTGGATGACAATCTGCCGGGACATTGGATTAGACGAAGATGACCCATTGAGTTCCCCCCACGGTCGCCAGATCTTACCCCTATGGACTTTTGCTTGTGGGGAACTGTGAAAAATCATGTCTATCGGCGTAAGCCGCGCACGCTGGAGGCCCTTCTCCAGGAGATTACAGCGGCGTGTGCAGCGGTCCCCATTCAAACATTGACGGGCGTCGTTGCATCCGCTGTCCGTTCTGCTGTGTGTCTGGCAGCCAACGGTGAACATTTCGAACATCTCATGTTACCATATATTTAACTGAAGACAGTACTACATGTGTAATCAAAATTTAAATGTAAAAGAAACACAAAATAAATAGTTTTTGTTCCGTAAAGAGTGTATACATTTTTCTGGCGGACTCGTGTATACAGTATCTTATAATAAATGTAATTACATTCAATAATAATAATAATAATAATGATGATAATAATAATAATAAAATGAGCAATAAATTAGCCATCCATGAGTACTAAATAGCGACCATATTATTCTAGGAACAGTGGCCAATGAAGTCATGAATCATGCCATCCCTAGTACGCATACTCACTCTACATTACTAGTCTATACTTCACGTAATCCGATGCTTCCATGGCGCCAAGTTCATGAACAAGATAACGGGAAACTAATAAATATACAGCCATTGCTTACTGCACAAAAAATGCAGTATCTTGGCGAGACAGTTGACAAATGCTCATGTAGCGTCTGTAGCGTTCACAGTTTTCGAGAAAATTGCCATGCTCCTAACGTGTAAGTGGACACGTCGCTGCTTATTCCAGCTACTTTGGAAGCTCGGGCCTGCACGGGTCTGTTGAGGCGGCACAAGTACACACTTCCGACGTAAACAATAGCATATCGCAATGTTTGTCGGAATAGGTCGATGCTTGCACCTCACACTCTGCATACCAACCAGCGTGCTTCCCTTTCACATTCCTAAATCGGGGCCACGGCCACCTCCTACCCAAATCCTAGCCTCAATTACAAATGATGATGTTATTGGTTTTACGTCCCTTTTAACTAGGCTACTGCAGCTTTTAGAGACGCCGAGGTGCCGGAATTTGACCCCGAGGGGAATCTTTAACGTGCCAGTAAATCTACTGACATGGTTCCCTCACATTTGCGTACCCTCAAATGCCAGCTGACTGCAACCTTGGGCACAGCAAGCGAGAACGTTACCGCCAATTACAAATGCTCACCATAATGACACAGATTATCAGACAGATTCCACACGCACACACTCAAGTACACGAAGCCCCTAAATGAATCAACACTTGTACTGTACTGTAGATGCTTTTCAGTCGGTCAACACAATTGCACCCAAATTATTATGGGTGTTATTCCCTAAAGCTGAAAAAATACATGAGATTAATTAATACATTTGGATGACTAGTTTCAATCGTCAAGCGGTCATCGTTGGATCCTCTATACTCAGTCTATTAAAGTACCTAGGTATGTCTACGAATATGTGAGTTAAGGCTTTCACGGTCAGGAATACTATTAAATTATTCATAGTATTGTGATATTGCCGTGTGAATTCTATTGAAAAAGGAGGCAAGGTCCCTCTCGAAATGTCAAGGAATTTTTATTTTTATTTTCACACGGCAATATCCCAAAAGTATGAATAATTTTAATATAAACTACTTTATTTAAAGAGGTTTACAAAGGTTTGTTAGTATAATGTGAATTTTTGTTTTGATTATGTTAGTGGCTATTGACCTTCAAGTTTACTTGTCTAGTGTGATAAGTGCTTGCCACGGTGGGTGAGTGGTTATCGTGTCGGACTGCCAACCCCAAGTTTGCAGGTTCGCTCCTGGCCGTGGTAAGTGGTTTTTTTTTTGAAAGGTGACAAAAGTCACGATACGCATGCCATACTGTGCCCAACTCTAGGAATGGGTATTCCAAGATTCAGACACCTAGATATCAAGGGAAAGGCTACAGCCGCTTTTGAAAGTTGAGATATTTGAATATCGCGCTACATTGCTTCGAGAAGGAATTGGAAAGAATATACCGATACTAGCATGTCAAGTGACGTAGCGAGAAATAGCAGAGGTCGAGGCTATTTATTGATTAAATAGTTAGCCATGGAGTAGAGACTTGAGACTTGGATCAGATTACTGGCACGGCCAAATGAAAGAGAATGCACTTAGTATCAAGTAAATCGGACCAGGGATACTAGAGATATGAGGATTTCTAGATTTCAGCGTGATGACGCGTGACCCTGGCAGTTTTGAATAAAAGCCGGCTGGCGCAGGCATGGTTAGCTCACTTCGACACAAGCACTTGCCTAGCAAGTTGCTGCTACGCTGAGCCAAGGCACATGGTTGCCGGATCTACGCAGAAGTAATTTTCAAAGTTGTGATAGTCACAAAAGTGCTGCGCTACGAGGTGGAACTTAGTAAGTTTCCGGCGAGGAGAATCACTGAGGTGATTGAATTTTTTTTCTACAGACATTAGTGGAAATATTTATGTTTCTACATGGACATATGCTAGACTTTGTCTAGAATTAGTACTTTGTCACAGTCCAGTAATAACCTAATACTTGGATGTTTAGTCCATTTCAGTCAGTTTTCATATTGGTAACTTGTTAACCACTTCGATCTATCAGTAGACTGAAGACCAGTCGACCACGGTGGTGTTCGTTAGTCTACGCAAGGGAAACTACAGGTTGCTTAGCGCATGGTAGATGGTGTGAAGCCATGCCCAGGGAACGATCTTCAGAACAGCCGTTGATTGGTTAGACTGTCAGTGTCTTCTTGTATTGATAAGATTACCGTGAGTTATGTTACAACTGACATATCTAAGAATAGATCACTTAGATCTGACCCCATTTAAACAAACTGTTATGGCTTTGATAGAAGCCCATATTAAAATGGAACAACAGTTAATTCAAACGTCAAGAGATACTACCACTATGTCTGACTAGACGGATTGTGGGTATATAATGGCGGCCGACACAAGGATTATACGTGCTTGTCCGATAGGGCATGTCTATGGATAGATCTGGTACAGACCAGGTTTACTACGCTTCAAGACCATCAAGAAATGTAAGCCACATTTGAATTATATTATGCCTAGCTAATTGGAACAAACTATTTTTCGGCAGATGACCAACACATTTATTTTACTTCGTATTTAAATCTTGCAATGATTTAGGCAAGACTTGTTAGAGTTATTCTGAGTATTTTCAGCACTCAGAACAGTTTAGGATCGATGACCGAGCATTTCGAGCATTTATTAGAATATTTCATATTTTAGGGATATCACGGAAAACCGTCGATGTAATGGTTGAGTTAAATTATTTTTGTTGAGGAGTGGATATTTTTTTTCCATATTCGAAGATTCGAACATGTGGATTCTCACATAATGAGATGATAACTAAACACATTTAAAATGATATAACAAATAATAATAATAATAATAATAATAATCCACTAATAATAATAATAATAATTTTTATAATTTTTCTAAATAATTCTTGGATATTATATTTTATAATAATCACATGTATTGAGAGAGAGCCTATGAAGTAGTTTAATCATTTCTAGTTTGGAAGAGGAGATTTTCTGAAGGAGAGTGGTTAGCGCAAGCCCGCATTCAACCAACATTTCAGTTCTGGTTGAACAGTTAATATTTGCAATGAGCAAAGTATATTTCTCAGATAACACGGAGAGGCATGAAACGGGAAGGAAATGATATTTGTATCAAATAGGATATTTTTGTATTTATATAAAATCATGACGTAAATACACTCGAAAATGAAATCAAGATTTTCATAAGTATGGTAAATTCACGGGTTGAACTGAATGGTAAAATAAAATAAACTTGTAAGTTTATTAATCTTCCAGTGTTGATAACAAGCAGAGGCTTGATTTATTGTATAAATTTGGGGAAGAAAATTTATGTGTGTGGAGTAGTTGAAATGCCATTCCCAGGTGCGCATGTTTAAGTCGCAGGAATGAGGAGATTTTTTTCGAGCATCAATCAAATAGCAGGTTCGATGGCTCAGGTTTATAGAAGGAGTATTGGAACTACACATTTCGTCGTATGAATGACCCGAAGGTTATTTCTTAGAAACCATCAGTTCTTATTTCAACCTTATTTACGGATTCCATTTAGACTTTGATTTTGCTAGAACCCGGATTTGTCATGATAGTAGTTTATTCTTCTTCAGAGGAAGACCTTTGCCGTTGTTGTTGTAATATTGTGTTCTTACACAAATAATAGAATGGGCCACTGCCAATTAAAAATAATTCTATAACCACGAATAATTTGAAGGATATTTTCAATCCTAGAGCCATGAACTAAATGAATTTATTTTGAAGCTACAACTCTTATTTCCGCATTCTGTTGAAGAATTGCAAGTTGTGAAAGTTACTAAAAGGGCCACAAATATAAATATTTTTCTTAATGATGATTCTAAGTGGAGAATCGAATAGTTGAATGGTTCAACAACTTATTGATCAAGTTGATGATTCAGAAATCATGTATTTTGTTAGGAACTTGAAGTTCATAATCGAGTCACTTCTCGAAATGTTTAATGTCAGAAGAACAATTAATTTTTGTTGTGCTTCGCACAGTTCTTCGATGCTATGCTCAAGGTCAAATACTTTTCAGATGTTATTAATATGTGTAAATAATTTGTGTTGATTCAGAAATAATAATATTTTTTGACAATATATTTTTTGAAACTGTAAAAATAAGTGAAAGTTAAAAAATTCTATGAACATTTATTCTACGAGTGTTAATATTATCTAAAAATTCAAACAGTGATCTACGATATTTCCAGTAGAGACAATTAAATTTGAACTGGATTTAATCATGAATAATAAATAATTTTGGAGCACAGTCTACAGGACTAATAATCAGACTTGTGTTTCCAAAGATAATAAAATTGTCAAATGTGTTTGGAAAATTTCTGTATATTGTGTAAATAGGAGTGTGGGTCGCCACACGTGAGTGATGCTGCTTTGAGCATTTTTGCAGTCAATTTTAAATTCAAAATAAACTGAGATAATTTTACAGGATGTGTTATACCCAATTGAATCTCCTTCTATCCTTATTGTTGCATTGAGCCAAAAATCAGTAAAGCATTTTTTTTTCATTTGATGTCGTTTTTGCGATTAGCTTTAACCCATCTGGCGCTCCGGGATATTTTGACTCTCGTGCTGACTGATTATTGGTAAAATGCATATGTGGTCGTGCGGACTCCGGTCTAAACGGGCACATAAAATAAGATAGAGAGAGAAATGGCTTCGAACGTGGGTCTCGATTTAGACATGGTCAATCGCATGCCGATTTAAATTGTGATAATTTTTATAGAAATATTTTTGGAGTTAAGAGATGTCTGGTTTGGATGAATAAATTAGTAGGAAACCCAATTAGTGGGGAAAACTAAAAATTTAACTTGGTTAATAATTAGAATGGGTTTGATTACTTTTGATAATGGCTTAACCATTAGGGCGTCAAGTAAATTCAGTAGTAAACGTTCGATGACTGGACATACACATTATTAGAATCCAGGTGGAGGATATTTGAGAACTTGCATATTTTTCTTGTGATAGTGTGGTAAATGTAATTCGTAAAAGTAGAGAATTTTGTTTTTCCATCACGTCGACATTAGGACAAATCTCATTTTATTAGAGTGTTCCAATTAGCTATTCATATTTCTTGTTCTAGTTATAAGCTTGTGTTTGCCAATATTGTATACCCCTAAGTTTTGAATAATAATTGAAAATTATGGAAGAAATGATGAGGATGATGAGGAGTTTGGAGGAGAGTTCAAAAGAGGCTGGACGGCGTGTAGCCGCCATTATGAAAGAAAATACAGAGGCTTTAGAAAAGAAACTTAAAGAAAATTCTGATTCTTTAGAAAATAAACTTAAAGAAAGTTCTGATTCTTTAAAAGATAACTTGAAAGAAAGTTAAGATGAAAAACTTAAGGAAAATTCTGATTCTTTAGAAAATAAACTTAAAGAAAATTTAGAAAATAAACTTAAAGAAAATTCTGATTCTTTAGCAAATAAACTTAAAGAAAATTCTGATTCTTTAGAAAATAAACTTAAAGAAAATTCTGATTCTTTAGAAAACAGGTTAAAAGGTAACTTGATAGAAAATTTAAATAGTAAATTTAATTCAATGGAAAGTAAATTTAAAGAGAATTCTGAAATTTTGAAAATGGCACTTGAGAGTAAAATGAATAAATCATGCGAAAGAACACATGAGCTCGAAACTTCATTAGCTACTAACGCAAGTTTAATGGACGATAAATTTCGCGATGCCGATCTTAGATCCCAAAGCTTAGCTGATAGGATAGAACATGGTCTTAGGAAAGTTGGTGAAGACATGATCAACCTAGAAGTCAGAGTGAAGAAGGAGAGTAATGAGATGGGAATTCTAGTTGTTCAACGGTTGACAGAACAATTCAAAGAACTTGTAATGGGAGAAATAAGAGAAGGTGTGATTAATGAATTGCAAACTGAAATTAAAACCACAGTTGTCAATGAAATTAAAGACACACTCAAGCTGGAGAACCAAGAGGGAATCAAGGAGATTAGGGAATCTTTGTCATCCCACATTCAAGTAATTTCCAAAGATATCCAAGCAACTCAGAAGGATATATCAGATATGACAGGGTCATTGAAAAGTCATGAGGCTGTTATGAACCAGATATCCAATGATGTTAAGGAGAATTGTAAAGAAACTTAAGCAATTAAGAAAATGGCAGAAGAAAACCAGAAGGAACTTGAGGCTATGAAAACTCAAATCAAGGACGAGAAACAGTCTGACCATCTGTTGAAAATGCCAAATGTAAGGGGAAAGGAACAGATACATATAAATCTAGGAGCAGCTAGAGAAACGGATAGTCAAAGACAGGACGAGGTCAGGACAGTATTTCAATCCAACCCCATAACTGTATTCAAGAATGTAGAGGATAAGCCTTCTAAATTTTCAGGGCGAGATTCTGTAACACCCGTGGAATTTTTGAGAGAAGCAGGGGATTACCTGAAAGATTCCATGATCCCTAAAGAAAGACAGATCCGAGTGATAGGGAAGTTTTTGGAAGGTCCTGCACTTCTTTGGTTTAGAGCTTTTAGATCCACTCTAACCACTTTTGAGGAGTTTTCTCGTGGGTTATTGAAAAAGTTTTGGTCCCCGGAAACCCAACAGCAAGTCAGAGCAGAATTATATTCGAAGAGATTCTCGACGTCACAACCTACTCGATACTCTACGTACTTTTCTGGACAGCTTTCTAAACTGCAACATTTAGATCCGCCGATGCCAGATAACGAATTAATTACTGCGTTAATACGTCAGTTTCCAGCAGACGTCCAAAGGACTTTGATCGCTGCTGACATCTATAATATGGAGCAATTTGACGAGGTATTACAGAAGCTGGATCATACGAACGCTCAATTCTTCCATCAGAAGGGAGTAAAGAATAACAACGCTGTGTACACTGTTATGGCCGACAGTTATTCTCAAACACCTCGAGAGATTCGAGAGGGGCGAGAAGAGAAAACGCCGAGGGAAGATCCCAACAAGAGAGTATGGAATCAGTACAGTAACAGATACAGTTACAAGCCTTATGCGAGACCGGATGGTGGAAATCGATATAATACTCGATGGAGAAGGCCACGGGATAATCAAGGAAGGTACCAGGAAAGAAGATACTATGGTAGAAACAACTACAATAACAGAGGGAATGTGGATACTCGTCAGTCCAATGAAGAGTTCAACAAGGAGACGAGAAAGAACTTAGAAGCGAGACACCAGGATAACTTGCAGTTTTTGGAGCAGAGGCCCAATGAACCAGGTCCATCGGGAACACAACAATCTCGAGAGAATGGAAACGAAAAAAAACTTCGAATTCACAGTAGAAGATAGAATTTTAAAAACTTTCACTTCCAGAATTATTAAATGGCAAGCAGAGGATGATGACTTAATTCAACAGAATGATGAACGGAAAGCAATGGGTACAAGAATTGGAATGCCAATCATATCATGCGAAGTATTCGGTATGCCTGTCGATACTTTGATTGATACTGGGGCTATGCTTTGTCTTGTGAGTGAGAAGCTTTATATTCTGTGGAGGCTCAAAGAGAATGTAGAGGAGATTCCAGTATCAGGAATTAAGATCCAAGGAATAATACCCAACAAAATATCTCTGTGTAAAACCCAATTATACTTATGTATTAGTATTGGAGGACATGATTTCCGACATGTGTTTGTAGTAATGAAGGACATGGCTTTTGACATGATATTGGGAGCGGATTTCATTCAGAAATATCAAGCGGTGATAGACATGAAGACAGAGACGATCAGATTCAAGAATACCGAAGAGGTTAACTTCGAGGGAAAAGAAGAGGATGACAACGAGGGAGATGCTCAATGGTCTCTGATTTTTCATGAAGCTGAAGGAAGAGAAGTCTATACTGAGGAGGAGTCCCCAGAGCTAGGGAAAATTTTAGAAGAGTATCACGATATTTTTGATATTAAACCTGGTGAAATTAAAGATTTTGAATATCGCATTCGTGTAAATGATGATGCACCTTTTCATGCTAAATTGTATCCGGTTGCGGAAAAGCATCGAGAAAGAGTAAAAGTGCTTATCAAGGAGATGGAAAGCAACAATGTGATTGAAAAGTATACTACATCTTATGTCAATCCATTAGCAGTAGTGTCTAAGCAAGATGGAAGTCTGAAACTATGTTTAGACGCGCGAAATTTGAATTCAAGATTGCTGCCAGAGTATGACAGACCACCAATCATTAGGGAACTGTTAAGGAAATTCCAAGGCAAGGTCTGGTTCTCTAATATTGATCTCACTTCGTCCTACCATCATATTAGGCTTAGTGAAGATTCCAAGAAGTTTACAGGATTTATGTTTGACCAGCAGACATATGTATTCCGCCGTCTACCATTTGGAGTCAAAACATCTGGATCAGTTTTGATCAGAGCACTGGAACAAAATTTGAGTCCTGAAGTAAAAGAGATAGCAATTCGTTACATAGATGATATCTTAATTGCATCTGAGACTAAGGAGGAACATTTGTTACATCTTCAGATGTTATTCGCAGATTTGAGAAAAGCGAACTTTAAAGTAAACCTTCGAAAATGTCAGTTCTTTCGAAAGGAAATAAAATTTTTGGGTCACATTTTGGATGGAGAAGGATACCGTCCCAATGAGAAGAAGATACAGGCAATTGCAAATTTCCCTAGACCTACTAGAGTGAAGAATGTCCGCAGTTTTCTCGGGACATGCCAATTCTTTGCAGGGCATTGTCCAAACTTCACCAAGAGGGTAGCGCCATTGCAGGAATTATTAAAGAAAGGAATCAAATGGAAATGGGATGAAGATTGTGAACAATCATTTCAAGATGCCAAGAGGTTATTGGTAAACAGTGTGAAATTGGAGTATCCTGACTTTACCAAGAATTTCATCATGGAATCTGATGCATCCACCGTAGGGATTGGAGCTATTCTTCTTCAAGAAGATGAAGATCACAAGAGACATTACCTGGCGTTCATTAGCAGGAAACTTCGTCCATCAGAAAGGAATTATTACACCACAGAGTTAGAAGCACTTGCTGTAATATTTGCGTTGGAGTCGTGGAAGAAAATGTTAATTGGACTTTCAGTCATTGTGAGGACTGATCACCACGCATTGGAGTTTATCTTGAGAACAAACTTTTCTAGTGATAGGATCACTAGATGGTCACTTTTTATTCAACAATTCAACCTAGTTATTGAACACACTCCTGGAAAGTTGAACGTTGGAGCTGATTTATTGAGTAGAGCAGTGGAGTCTACATCTAAGGTTTTTCAAGTTAACCTGACGCAGGAGGATGAGGATACCTTGAGAAGGTTAAGATTGTTGCATTTATCCCAGAGGAGAGACCGACGTCTTAGAAACATTTTTCGTTTTCTACAGGGAGACATGGATCCAAATGATGATGATTTTGTGGAAACTGAAAGAATTTCCAGAGATTTTATGATGTTAGATGGTTTAATCTACAAGTTTGCAGATCCCGACCATACGAAGCTGAGAGTAGTGATACCTCCACGAATGCAAAAACCCATTATCTGGATGGCACATCGAATCGCAGGTCATGCTGGAGTAGATAAGACGGTCAACATGATTCAAGAGAAATTTTCGTGGGAGCGAATGCGACAAACTGTCAGGAACACTATTCGAGAATGCGACTTATGCCAAAGGAGTAAACATAATTCTAGATTACTGAGAGAATTACCAAGGCCTATTATTCCTTCTAAACCTTGTGAAATCTTCGCGACTGATTTATATGGTCCTCTCCCAAAGTCTAAAAGAGGTAACCGATATATTCTGGTGACCATGGATGTATTCAGCAAATACACTATGTTACACCCAATCCAGAAGGCAAACGCAAAATATTGTGCGCAGAGAATTAGAGACAACGTAATTCCGGAAGCAGGCAAACCGGGATTCCTTTTATCAGATCGTGGACCTCAATTTACATCTGTAGAATTTCGAACCGTCATGAATAATCTTGGGATTAGACAATTGTTTTGTTCTATCAGACATCCAGATAGCAATCCAGCAGAACGCGTGATGACTGAAATAGCAAAATTTTGCCGCCTCTATTGTCCAAATGAGCATTGGAAATGGATGGATGTTCTCCCTTTAGCATCCGAATCCATCAACTCTACAATTCATGAGAGTACTGGACAGATTCGCATGTTGCTTCATCATGGAATTAAACCAACAAGATTATGGGATCGAATCAAGTCGTCAGATGAGGGAAACTCTAGCTTTAGATAAGTTGAGGAGCCAAGCTGAGAAAAGAGAGCGCAGAGTGAGAGGAAAGCGTTTTCGCAGACCCTTGCGCGTAGGAACTCTTGTTTTAGTGAAAAGACCTACACCCTCTGACGTGCAAAATCGAGTGTACTCGAAGTTTGCAAGCCTTTACGCTGGACCCTATCGTATTGTGGAAGTAAACAACAATGGAAGCTATGAAGTCGCTAATACACGAACTGGTAACATCGTGGGAACTTATAATGCATCGAATTTGAAGATTTATTATTCAAGAACCAGATGATTTAATGTGTAGATAGGAAAAATAAAAATTTTTCAATTTTTATTTTTTGCTAGGTGTGGGGTGGATGTGCCCAACTCTAGGAATGGGTATTCCAAGATTCAGACACCTAGATATCAAGGGAAAGGCTACAGCCGCTTTTGAAAGTTGAGATATTTGAATATCGCGCTACATTGCTTCGAGAAGGAATTGGAAAGAATATACCGATACTAGCATGTCAAGTGACGTAGCGAGAAATAGCAGAGGTCGAGGCTATTTATTGATTAAATAGTTAGCCATGGAGTAGAGACTTGAGACTTGGATCAGATTACTGGCACGGCCAAATGAAAGAGAATGCACTTAGTATCAAGTAAATCGGACCAGGGATACTAGAGATATGAGGATTTCTAGATTTCAGCGTGATGACGCGTGACCCTGGCAGTTTTGAATAAAAGCCGACTGGCGCAGGCATGGTTAGCTCACTTCGACACAAGCACTTGCCTAGCAAGTTGCTGCTACGCTGAGCCAAGGCACATGGTTGCCGGATCTACGCAGAAGTAATTTTCAAAGTTGTGATAGTCACAAAAGTGCTGGGCTACGAGGTGGAACTTAGAGAGTTTCCGGCGAGGAGAATCACTGAGGTGATTGAATTTTTTTCTACAGACATTAGTGGAAATATTTATGTTTCTACATGGACATATGCTAGACTTTGTCTAGAATTAGTACTTTGTCACAGTCCAGTAATAACCTAATACTTGGATGTTTAGTCCATTTCAGTCAGTTTTCATATTGGTAACTTGTTAACCACTTCGATCTATCAGTACACTGAAGACCAGTCGATCACGGTGGTGTTCGTTAGTCTACGCAAGGGAAACTACAGGTTGCTTAGCGCATGGTAGATGGTGTGAAGCATTGCCCAGGGAACGATCTTCAGAACAGCCGTTGATTGGTTAGACTGTCAGTGTCTTCTTGTATTGATAAGATTATCGTGAGTTATGTTACAACTGACATATCTAAGAATAGATCACTTAGATCTGACCCCATTTAAACAAACTGTTATGGCTTTGATAGAAGCCCATATTAAAATGGAACAACAGTTAATTCAAACGTCAAGAGATACTACCACTATGTCTGACTAGACGGATTGTGGGTATATAATGGCGGCCGACACAAGGATTATACGTGCTTGTCCGATAGGGCATGTCTATGGATAGATCTGGTACAGACCAGGTTTACTACGCTTCAAGACCATCAAGAAATGTAAGCCACATTTGAATTATATTATGCCTAGCTAATTGGAACAAACTATTTTTCGGCAGATGACCAACACATTTATTTTACTTCGTATTTAAATCTTGCAATGATTTAGGCAAGACTTGTTAGAGTTATTCTGAGTATTTTCAGCACTCAGAACAGTTTAGGATCGATGACCGAGCATTTCGAGCATTTATTAGAATATTTCATATTTTAGGGATATCACGGAAAACCGTCGATGTAATGGTTGAGTTAAATTATTTTTGTTGAGGAATGGATATTTTTTTTCCATATTCGAAGATTCGAACATGTGGATTCTCACATAATGAGATGATAACTAAACACATTTAAAATGATATAACAAATAATAATAATAATAATAATAATCCACTAATAATAATAATAATAATTTTTATAATTTTTCTAAATAATTCTTGGATATTATATTTTATAATAATCACATGTATTGAGAGAGAGCCTATGAAGTAGTTCAATCATTTCTAGTTTGGAACAGGAGATTTTCCGAAGGAGAGTGGTTAGCGCAAGCCCGCATTCAACCAACATTTCAGTTCTGGTTGAACAGTTAATATTTGCAATGAGCAAAGTATATTTTTCAGATAACACAGAGAGGCATGAAACGGGAAGCAAATGATATTTGTATCAAATAGGATATTTTTGTATTTATATAAAATCATGACGTAAATACACTCGAAAATGAAATCAAGATTTTCATAAGTATGGTAAATTCACGGGTTGAACTGAATGGTAAAATAAAATAAACTTGTAAGTTTATTAATCTTCCAGTGTTGATAACAAGCAGAGGCTTGATTTATTGTATAAATTTGGGGAAGAAAATTTATGTGTGTGGAGTAGTTGAAATGCCATTCCCAGGTGCGCATGTTTAAGTCGCAGGAATGAGGAGATTTTTTTCGAGCATCAATCAAATAGCAGGTTCGATGGCTCAGGTTTATAGAAGGAGTATTGGAACTACACATTTCGTCGTATGAATGACCCGAAGGTTATTTCTTAGAAACCATCAGTTCTTATTTCAACCTTATTTACGGATTCCATTTAGACTTTGATTTTGCTAGAACCCGGATTTGTCATGGTAGTAGTTTATTCTTCTTCAGAGGAAGACCTTTGCCGTTGTTGTTGTAATATTGTGTTCTTACACAAATAATAGAATGGGCCACTGCCAATTAAAAATAATTCTATAACCACGAATAATTTGAAGGATATTTTCAATCCTAGAGCCATGAACTAAATGAATTTATTTTGAAGCTACAACTCTTATTTCCGCATTCTGTTGAAGAATTGCAAGTTGTGAAAGTTACTAAAAGGGCCACAAATATAAATATTTTTCTTAATGATGATTCTAAGTGGAGAATCGAATAGTTGAATGGTTCAACAATTTATTGATCAAGTTGATGATTCAGAAATCATGTATTTTGTTAGGAACTTGAAGTTCATAATCGAGTCACTTCTCGAAATGTTTAATGTCAGAAGAACAATTAATTTTTGTTGTGCTTCGCACAGTTCTTCGATGCTATGCTCAAGGTCAAATACTTTTCAGATGTTATTAATATGTGTAAATAATTTGTGTTGATTCAGAAATAATAATATTTTTTGACAATATATTTTTTGAAACTGGAAAAATAAGTGAAAGTTAAAAAATTCTATGAACATTTATTCTACGAGTGTTAATATTATCTAAAAATTCAAACAGTGATCTACGATATTTCCAGTAGAGACAATTAAATTTGAACTGGATTTAATCATGAATAATAAATAATTTTGGAGCACAGTCTACAGGACTAATAATCAGACTTGTGTTTCCAAAGATAATAAAATTGTCAAATGTGTTTGGAAAATTTCTGTATATTGTGTAAATAGGAGTGTGGGTCGCCACACGTGAGTGATGCTGCTTTGAGCATTTTTGCAGTCAATTTTAAATTCAAAATAAACTGAGATAATTTTACAGGATGTGTTATACCCAATTGAATCTCCTTCTATCCTTATTGTTGCATTGAGCCAAAAATCAGTAAAGCATTTTTTTTCATTTGATGTCGTTTTTGCGATTAGCTTTAACCCATCTGGCGCTCCGGGATATTTTGACTCTCGTGCTGACTGATTATTGGTAAAATGCATATGTGGTCGTGCGGACTCCGGTCTAAACGGGCACATAAAATAAGATAGAGAGAGAAATGGCTTCGAACGTGGGTCTCGATTTAGACATGGTCAATCGCATGCCGATTTAAATTGTGATAATTTTTATAGAAATATTTTTGGAGTTAAGAGATGTCTGGTTTGGATGAATAAATTAGTAGGAAACCCAATTAGTGGGGAAAACTAAAAATTTAACTTGGTTAATAATTAGAATGGGTTTGATTACTTTTGATAATGGCTTAACCATTAGGGCGTCAAGTAAATTCAGTAGTAAACGTTCGATGACTGGACATACACATTATTAGAATCCAGGTGGAGGATATTTGAGAACTTGCATATTTTTCTTGTGATAGTGTGGTAAATGTAATTCGTAAAAGTAGAGAATTTTGTTTTTCCATCACGTCGACATTAGGACAAATCTCATTTTATTAGAGTGTTCCAATTAGCTATTCATATTTCTTGTTCTAGTTATAAGCTTGTGTTTGCCAATATTGTATACCCCTAAGTTTTGAATAATAATTGAAAATTATGGAAGAAATGATGAGGATGATGAGGAGTTTGGAGGAGAGTTCAAAAGAGGCTGGACGGCGTGTAGCCGCCATTATGAAAGAAAATACAGAGGCTTTAGAAAAGAAACTTAAAGAAAATTCTGATTCTTTAGAAAATAAACTTAAAGAAAGTTCTGATTCTTTAAAAGATAACTTGAAAGAAAGTTTAGATGAAAAACTTAAGGAAAATTCTGATTCTTTAGAAAATAAACTTAAAGAAAATTTAGAAAATAAACTTAAAGAAAATTCTGATTCTTTAGCAAATAAACTTAAAGAAAATTCTGATTCTTTAGAAAATAAACTTAAAGAAAATTCTGATTCTTTAGAAAACAGGTTAAAAGGTAACTTGATAGAAAATTTAAATAGTAAATTTAATTCAATGGAAAGTAAATTTAAAGAGAATTCTGAAATTTTGAAAATGACACTTGAGAGTAAAATGAATAAATCATGCGAAAGAACACATGAGCTCGAAACTTCATTAGCTACTAACGCAAGTTTAATGGACGATAAATTTCGCGATGCCGATCTTAGATCCCAAAGCTTAGCTGATAGGATAGAACATGGTCTTAGGAAAGTTGGTGAAGACATGATCAACCTAGAAGTCAGAGTGAAGAAGGAGAGTAATGAGATGGGAATTCTAGTTGTTCAACGGTTGACAGAACAATTCAAAGAACTTGTAATGGGAGAAATAAGAGAAGGTGTGATTAATGAATTGCAAACTGAAATTAAAACCACAGTTGTCAATGAAATTAAAGACACACTCAAGCTGGAGAACCAAGAGGGAATCAAGGAGATTAGGGAATCTTTGTCATCCCACATTCAAGTAATTTCCAAAGATATCCAAGCAACTCAGAAGGATATATCAGATATGACAGGGTCATTGAAAAGTCATGAGGCTGTTATGAACCAGATATCCAATGATGTTAAGGAGAATTGTAAAGAAACTTAAGCAATTAAGAAAATGGCAGAAGAAAACCAGAAGGAACTTGAGGCTATGAAAACTCAAATCAAGGACGAGAAACAGTCTGACCATCTGTTGAAAATGCCAAATGTAAGGGGAAAGGAACAGATACATATAAATCTAGGAGCAGCTAGAGAATCGGATAGTCAAAGACAGGACGAGGTCAGGACAGTATTTCAATCCAACCCCATAACTGTATTCAAGAATGTAGAGGATAAGCCTTCTAAATTTTCAGGGCGAGATTCTGTAACACCCGTGGAATTTTTGAGAGAAGCAGGGGATTACCTGAAAGATTCCAAGATCCCTAAAGAAAGACAGATCCGAGTGATAGGGAAGTTTTTGGAAGGTCCTGCACTTCTTTGGTTTAGAGCTTTTAGATCCACTCTAACCACTTTTGAGGAGTTTTCTCGTGGGTTATTGAAAAAGTTTTGGTCCCCGGAAACCCAACAGCAAGTCAGAGCAGAATTATATTCGAAGAGATTCTCGACGTCACAACCTACTCGATACTCTACGTACTTTTCTGGACAGCTTTCTAAACTGCAACATTTAGATCCGCCGATGCCAGATAACGAATTAATTACTGCGTTAATACGTCAGTTTCCAGCAGACGTCCAATGGACTTTGATCGCTGCTGACATCTATAATATGGAGCAATTTGACGAGGTATTACAGAAGCTGGATCATACGAACGCTCAATTCCTCCATCAGAAGGGAGGAAAGAATAACAACGCTGTGTACACTGTTATGGCCGACAGTTATTCTCAAACACCTCGAGAGATTCGAGAGGGGCGAGAAGAGAAAACGCCGAGGGAAGATCCCAACAAGAGAGTATGGAATCAGTACAGTAACAGATACAGTTACAAGCCTTATGCGAGACCGGATGGTGGAAATCGATATAATACTCGATGGAGAAGGCCACGGGATAATCAAGGAAGGTACCAGGAAAGAAGATACTATGGTAGAAACAACTACAATAACAGAGGGAATGTGGATACTCGTCAGTCCAATGAAGAGTTCAACAAGGAGACGAGAAAGACCTTAGAAGCGAGACACCAGGATAACTTGCAGTTTTTGGAGCAGAGGCCCAATGAACCAGGTCCATCGGGAACACAACAATCCCGAGAGAATGGAAACGAAAAAAAAACCTTCGAATTCACAGTAGAAGATAGAATTTTAAAAACTTCACTTCCAGAATTATTAAATGGCAAGCAGAGGATGATGACTTAATTCAACAGAATGATGAACGGAAAGCAATGGGTACAAGAATTGGAATGCCAATCATATCATGCGAAGTATTCGGTATGCCTGTCGATACTTTGATTGATACTGGGGCTATGCTTTGTCTTGTGAGTGAGAAGCTTTATATTCTGTGGAGGCTCAAAGAGAATGTAGAGGAGATTCCAGTATCAGGAATTAAGATCCAAGGAATAATACCCAACAAAATATCTCTGTGTAAAACCCAATTATACTTATGTATTAGTATTGGAGGACATGATTTCCGACATGTGTTTGTAGTAATGAAGGACATGGCTTTTGACATGATATTGGGAGCGGATTTCATTCAGAAATATCAAGCGGTGATAGACATGAAGACAGAGACGATCAGATTCAAGAATACCGAAGAGGTTAACTTCGAGGGAAAAGAAGAGGATGACAACGAGGGAGATGCTCAATGGTCTCTGATTTTTCATGAAGCTGAAGGAAGAGAAGTCTACACTGAGGAGGAGTCCCCAGAGCTAGGGAAAATTTTAGAAGAGTATCACGATATTTTTGATATTAAACCTGGTGAAATTAAAGATTTTGAATATCGCATTCGTGTAAATGATGATGCACCTTTTCATGCTAAATTGTATCCGGTTGCGGAAAAGCATCGAGAAAGAGTAAAAGTGCTTATCAAGGAGATGGAAAGCAACAATGTGATTGAAAAGTATACTACATCTTATGTCAATCCATTAGCAGTAGTGTCTAAGCAAGATGGAAGTCTGAGACTATGTTTAGACGCGCGAAATTTGAATTCAAGATTTCTGCCAGAGTATGACAGACCACCAATCATTAGGGAACTGTTAAGGAAATTCCAAGGCAAGGTCTGGTTCTCTAATATTGATCTCACTTCGTGCTACCATCATATTAGGCTTAGTGAAGATTCCAAGAAGTTTACAGGATTTATGTTTGACCAGCAGACATATGTATTCCGCCGTCTACCATTTGGAGTCAAAACATCTGGATCAGTTTTGATCAGAGCACTGGAAAAAAAATTGAGTCCTGAAGTAAAAGAGATAGCAATTCGTTACATAGATGATATCTTAATTGCATCTGAGACTAAGGAGGAACATTTGTTACATCTTCAGATGTTATTCGCAGATTTGAGAAAAGCGAACTTTAAAGTAAACCTTCGAAAATGTCAGTTCATTCGAAAGGAAATAAAATTTTTGGGTCACATTTTGGATGGAGAAGGATACCGTCCCAATGAGACGAAGATACAGGCAATTGCAAATTTCCCTAGACCTACTAGAGTGAAGAATGTCCGCAGTTTTCTCGGGACATGCCAATTCTTTGCAGGGCATTGTCCAAACTTCACCAAGACGGTAGCGCCATTGCAGGAATTATTAAAGAAAGGAATCAAATGGAAATGGGATGAAGATTGTGAACAATCATTTCAAGATGCCAAGAGGTTATTGGTAAACAGTGTGAAATTGGAGTATCCTGACTTTACCAAGAATTTCATCATAGAATCTGATGTATCCACCGTAGGGATTGGAGCTATTCTTCTTCAAGAAGATGAAGATCACAAGAGACATTACCTGGCGTTCATTAGCAGGAAACTTCGTCCATCAGAAAGGAATTATTACACCACAGAGTTAGAAGCACTTGCTGTAATATTCGCGTTGGAGTCGTGGAAGAAAATGTTAATTGGACTTTCAGTCATTGTGAGGACTGATCACCACGCATTGGAGTTTATCTTGAGAACAAACTTTGCCAGTGATAGGATCACTAGATGGTCACTTTTTATTCAACAATTCAACCTAGTTATTGAACACACTCCTGGAAAGTTGAACGTTGGAGCTGATTTATTGAGTAGAGCAGTGGAGTCTACATCTAAGGTTTTTCAAGTTAACCTGACGCAGGAGGATGAGGATACCTTGAGAAGGTTAAGATTGTTGCATTTATCCCAGAGGAGAGACCGACGTCTTAGAAACATTTTTCGTTTTCTACAGGGAGACATGGATCCAAATGATGATGATTTTGTGGAAACTGAAAGAATTTCCAGAGATTTTATGATGTTAGATGGTTTAATCTACAAGTTTGCAGATCCCGACCATACGAAGCTGAGAGTAGTGATACCTCCACGAATGCAAAAACCCATTATCTGGATGGCACATCGAATCGCAGGTCATGCTGGAGTAGATAAGACGGTCAACATGATTCAAGAGAAATTTTCGTGGGAGCGAATGCGACAAACTGTCAGGAACACTATTCGAGAATGCGACTTATGCCAAAGGAGTAAACATAATTCTAGATTACTGAGAGAATTACCAAGGCCTATTATTCCTTCTAAACCTTGTGAAATCTTCGCGACTGATTTATATGGTACTCTCCCAAAGTCTAAAGGAGGTAACCGATATATTCTGGTGACCATGGATGTATTCAGCAAATACACTATGTTACACCCAATCCAGAAGGCAAACGCAAAATATTGTGCGAAGAGAATTAGAGACAACGTAATTCCGGAAGCAGGCAAACTGGGATTCCTTTTATCAGATCGTGGACCTCAATTTACATCTATAGAATTTCGAACCGTCATGAATAATCTTGGGATTAGACAATTGTTTTGTTCTATCAGACATCCAGAGAGCAATCCAGCAGAACGCGTGATGGCTGAAATAGCAAAATTTTGCCGCCTCTATTGTCCAAATGAGCATTGGAAATGGATGGATGTTCTCCCTTTAGCATCCGAATCCATCAACTCTACAATTCATGAGAGTACTGGACAGATTCCCATGTTGCTTCATCATGGAATTAAACCAACAAGATTATGGGATCGAATCATCTCTATTCCACCTGAGATTGAACCAAGTCGTCAGATGAGGGAAACTCTAGCTTTAGATAAGTTGAGGAGCCAAGCTGAGAAAAGAGAGCGCAGAGTGAGAGGAAAGCGTTTTCGCAGGCCCTTGCGCGTAGGAACTCTTGTTTTAGTGAAAAGACCTACACCCTCTGACGTGCAAAATCGAGTGTACTCGAAGTTTGCAAGCCTTTACGCTGGACCCTATCGTATTGTGGAAGTAAACAACAATGGAAGCTATGAAGTCGCTAATACACGAACTGGTAACATCGTGGGAACTTATAATGCATCGAATTTGAAGATTTATTATTCAAGAACCAGATGATTTAATGTGTAGATAGGAAAAATAAAAATTTTTCAATTTTTATTTTTTGCTAGGTGTGGGGTGGATGTGCCCAACTCTAGGAATGGGTATTCCAAGATTCAGACACCTAGATATCAAGGGAAAGGCTACAGCCGCTTTTGAAAGTTGAGATATTTGAATATCGCGCTACATTGCTTCGAGAAGGAATTGGAAAGAATATACCGATACTGGCATGTCAAGTGACGTAGCGAGAAATAGCAGAGGTCGAGGCTATTTATTGATTAAATAGTTAGCCATGGAGTAGAGACTTGAGACTTGGATCAGATTACTGGCACGGCCAAATGAAAGAGAATGCACTTGGTATCAAGTAAATCGGACCAGGGATACTAGAGATATGAGGATTTCTAGATTTCAGCGTGATGACGCGTGACCCTGGCAGTTTTGAATAAAAGCCGACTGGCGCAGGCATGGTTAGCTCACTTCGACACAAGCACTTGCCTAGCAAGTTGCTGCTACGCTGAGCCAAGGCACATGGTTGCCGGATCTACGCAGAAGTAATTTTCAAAGTTGTGATAGTCACAAAAGTGCTGCGCTACGAGGTGGAACTTAGTAAGTTTCCGGCGAGGAGAATCACTGAGGTGATTGAATTTTTTTTCTACAGACATTAGTGGAAATATTTATGTTTCTACATGGACATATGCTAGACTTTGTCTAGAATTAGTACTTTGTCACAGTCCAGTAATAACCTAATACTTGGATGTTTAGTCCATTTCAGTCAGTTTTCATATTGGTAACTTGTTAACCACTTCGATCTATCAGTACACTGAAGACCAGTCGATCACGGTGGTGTTCGTTAGTCTACGCAAGGGAAACTACAGGCTGCTTAGCGCATGGTAGATGGTGTGAAGCATTGCCCAGGGAACGATCTTAAGAACAGCCGTTGATTGGTTAGACTGTCAGTGTCTTCTTGTATTGATAAGATTATCGTGAGTTATGTTACAACTGACATATCTAAGAATAGATCACTTAGATCTGACCCCATTTAAACAAACTGTTATGGCTTTGATAGAAGCCCATATTAAAATGGAACAACAGTTAATTCAAACGTCAAGAGATACTACCACTATGTCTGACTAGACGGATTGTGGGTATATAATGGCGGCCGACACAAGGATTATACGTGCTTGTCCGATAGGGCATGTCTATGGATAGATCTGGTACAGACCAGGTTTACTACGCTTCAAGACCATCAAGAAATGTAAGCCACATTTGAATTATATTATGCCTAACTAATTGGAACAAACTATTTTTCGGCAGATGACCAACACATTTATTTTACTTCGTATTTAAATCTTGCAATGATTTAGGCAAGACTTGTTAGAGTTATTCTGAGTATTTTCAGCACTCAGAACAGTTTAGGATCGATGACCGAGCATTTCGAGCATTTATTAGAATATTTCATATTTTAGGGATATCACGGAAAACCGTCGATGTAATGGTTGAGTTAAATTATTTTTGTTGAGGAATGGATTTTTTTTTTTCCATATTCGAAGATTCGAACATGTGGATTCTCACATAATGAGATGATAACTAAACACATTTAAAATGATATAACAAATAATAATAATAATAATAATCCACTAATAATAATAATAATAATTTTTATAATTTTTCTAAATAATTCTTGGATATTATATTTTATAATAATCACATGTATTGAGAGAGAGCCTATGAAGTAGTTTAATCATTTCTAGTTTGGAAGAGGAGATTTTCTGAAGGAGAGTGGTTAGCGCAAGCCCGCATTCAACCAACATTTCAGTTCTGGTTGAACAGTTAATATTTGCAATGAGCAAAGTATATTTTTCAGATAACACGGAGAGGCATGAAACGGGAAGCAAATGATATTTGTATCAAATAGGATATTTTTGTATTTATATAAAATCATGACGTAAATACACTCGAAAATGAAATCAAGATTTTCATAAGTATGGTAAATTCACGGGTTGAACTGAATGGTAAAATAAAATAAACTTGTAAGTTTATTAATCTTCCAGTGTTGATAACAAGCAGAGGCTTGATTATTGTATAAATTTGGGGAAGAAAATTTATGTGTGTGGAGTAGTTGAAATGCCATTCCCAGGTGCGCATGTTTAAGTCGCAGGAATGAGGAGATTTTTTTCGAGCATCAATCAAATAGCAGGTTCGATGGCTCAGGTTTATAGAAGGAGTATTGGAACTACACATTTCGTCGTATGAATGACCCGAAGGTTATTTCTTAGAAACCATCAGTTCTTATTTCAACCTTATTTACGGATTCCATTTAGACTTTGATTTTGCTAGAACCCGGATTTTTCATGATAGTAGTTTATTCTTCTTCAGAGGAAGACCTTTGCCGTTGTTGTTGTAATATTGTGTTCTTACACAAATAATAGAATGGGCCACTGCCAATTAAAAATAATTCTATAACCACGAATAATTTGAAGGATATTTTCAATCCTAGAGCCATGAACTAAATGAATTTATTTTGAAGCTACAACTCTTATTTCCGCATTCTGTTGAAGAATTGCAAGTTGTGAAAGTTACTAAAAGGGCCACAAATATAAATATTTTTCTTAATGATGATTCTAAGTGGAGAATCGAATAGTTGAATGGTTCAACAATTTATTGATCAAGTTGATGATTCAGAAATCATGTATTTTGTTAGGAACTTGAAGTTCATAATCGAGTCACTTCTCGAAATGTTTAATGTCAGAAGAACAATTAATTTTTGTTGTGCTTCGCACAGTTCTTCGATGCTATGCTCAAGGTCAAATACTTTTCAGATGTTATTAATATGTGTAAATAATTTGTGTTGATTCAGAAATAATAATATTTTTTGACAATATATTTTTTGAAACTGGAAAAATAAGTGAAAGTTAAAAAATTCTATGAACATTTATTCTACGAGTGTTAATATTATCTAAAAATTCAAACAGTGATCTACGATATTTCCAGTAGAGACAATTAAATTTGAACTGGATTTAATCATGAATAATAAATAATTTTGGAACACAGTCTACAGGACTAATAATCAGACTTGTGTTTCCAAAGATAATAAAATTGTCAAATGTGTTTGGAAAATTTCTGTATATTGTGTAAATAGGAGTGTGGGTCGCCACACGTGAGTGATGCTGCTTTGAGCATTTTTGCAGTCAATTTTAAATTCAAAATAAACTGAGATAATTTTACAGGATGTGTTATACCCAATTGAATCTCCTTCTATCCTTATTGTTGCATTGAGCCAAAAATCAGTAAAGCATTTTTTTCATTTTGATGTCGTTTTTGCGATTAGCTTTAACCCATCTGGCGCTCCGGGATATTTTGACTCTCGTGCTGACTGATTATTGGTAAAATGCATATATGGTCGTGCGGACTCCGGTCTAAACGGGCACAATACGATGTTGGCATGTTTAAGAACCCATTTGAATTCAGTAGGCCGTATTCATAATGGCAAAATTAATCTCGGGATTTTCCGCCAACACAAAGTTCCTTATTTCTCTACTAGAAAGCTCTATAGTGTCAAGTAGCTTAGATATCTAACCCCCTTGACTTTCATAACGCTTCAAGGAGCGATAACATTCGTCATGCAAGATGCCCTCTGAGCGGCAATTGACAAAGCTTGCTTCCGGCACACGAGGCCATACGATATTATTATTATTATTGTGATAAGTTGTAATGGTTAGTAAATGGCCAGTTTGGTGTTATAACTTGAATACGAATTTAAGTACTTAGCAGGTTATTTGAACTATGTGGTGTTCGTTCTCGTTCAACTTCCGTCACAATTCACTGTCTAATCTGAACCAGACATTATATTAATAGCCTGAGTGTAAAGGATCCAATGATGATCACTTGACGGTCGAAACCAGTCATCTAAGTGCATTAATTTAAGGTTATGTAATTATATTTCAGGTTTAGGGAATACCAACCATTACAATTGGTACAATCGTGTTGACCGACAGAAAAGCATTGACATTTCTGTTATGCACCAAGTGTTCCATATAAATCACCGCAAACATGTGACATAAACTACTTTTGCACTTCACGGTGCTTCGCCGCAGCAAAGTGTCAAACACATTATGCTTGGAATACCCATGTAAAGCTTTGCGCAGTAAGTACTGGTACTTTCCATCCTGTATTTGATGTCCTGTCATTTATACTTGCCCGAGTTTCTCTGAAAAGTGTAGCCCAAATTTGAGGTTCAATGTGTGCTCTGTGTTCCAGGTTGCTGCCAGTGAAGGAGAACTTCTTGTGCCGACAAGTGTTCAAGGTGAGGGAGGTAACGGCGATCCTCTTTTCGCTGTAATCGCATTTATGTTTTCTGACCCGGTGTGCGGGGCTGATTAAATCTAGGGATTATTGTAGTAAGAGCAACTAGAAGTAAGTAATTAAACTAAGAAAGTAGTCTTGTCTCAAAAAGTAGTGAACCCTAAGTTCAACTAAGTATCACAAGCTATAAATAAAAGCACCAGCTGTAGTATTCTCATCAGTAATTCTCACAAAATATAAATAAACCAATAAGTATACCTCTAAAGCCAATTTCATTTAAAAGCTCCGCACACCAGTATTGTTAATGTCTGCACATTCTATTCACTGTTTCAATTATGGCCACAAATTTGATTGGTAAACTTATGGAACATTTGATCGGTCTATACCCTTAGCAATTAATAAAAATGCTCCGCCAATCAATACAAACTATAAGGAGCGTTCAAAAAGTTACGAGCCGGAAGCTGTAATGCGCAAACCGGTGACGACATCGGCTAATCGTGGCGTGTGTAACGAGGTGTGATTTCGACCAGAGCGTGGAAGGTCACAGCCCGTCGCTAGAGGGCACGCGTGCGCGTCACGTGACGATACAAAGCGAGCAACAGCATGTATCAATCGTCCAACCAAGACCAAGACAGTAGGCCATTCGACATGCTTCCTGGTGTGGTTGAAGACTGTGGGGCACCCATTGGGCACACACTTTCCGTAAGTACAGTCGTTCCTTCATGATGGTGTGCACACTTCCGACGCTCAATCCGACCACGGCGGCTGTGGCGTTCACTGTCACTCGGCGGTCCTGGATAATGACGTTGTCATCGGTAATGCAGGGGGTACCCCAGACCGGGCATCATCGGCTAACGACACCCGTCCTTCCCTGAAGCGCTTGTGCCACGCCTTGACCCTTGCAAGGGACATGCAGTATTTGCCGTACACTTGTGACATTCGGCGATGAATGTCCGTTCCCCCTACTCCTTCCGCTGTCATAAACCGAACAACACCTCTTTGCTCTTCGTTTGACGCCTCCATGTCACTGTTTGCAATGCGACTGGCAGTGTTGGACGATTGATGCATGCTGCTGCTCGCTTTGTATCGTCAAGTGACGTGCACGCGTACCCTCTAGCTCTGGTCGGAACCACACCTCGTTACACACGCCACGATTAGCCGATGTCGTCACCGGTTTGCGCATTACAGCCTCCGGCTCGTTACTTTTTGAACGCACCTTATATATTCAAATGTTAGTACATGTTTCGATACACAATGATATCTTCTTCAGCGCTAATACAATATTAAAATAAAATAAAATGGATATCCTTACAAATAATTTGATTAAATCTTCATCTTCTTCTTCTTCTTCTCCCTAGCGTTGTACCGCTGGTGCAGGGTCCGCTTTTTTGGTCATTAAGCCCCATTTTGTCCGATTTAGTGCGTCAGCTCGATTTAGGCCGGTAATTTTTAAGTCACCATTTATTGTATCTTGCCAACGCTGCTTCGGTCGTCCTCTGGGGCGTAGGCCTTCAACCTCAAATGAAGGACAGAGTTAGTAACAGTATCAGGCGCTGCACGCAGGGCATGGCCATACCATCGGAGCCGTTTCTCTCTCATTTTGTCCACAATTGGGGCGACACCCATTTGCTCCCGAATTGTGTCGTTTCTGACATGGTCAATAAGGGAGATGTCCATTGTCCAACGGAGCATTCTCATTTCCATGGCGTGTAGATGACGTTTTGAATTTTTTTTCGGAAGGTCGACATTCAACTCCATACAGCGCAAATGGCCGTACCACTGTCCGATATATCATGGATTTGAGACGAAGTGGCATTTTCTTGTCGCAAAGCACACCCGTGACCTTCTTCCACCGCAACCAGGTTGCGTTTACCCTGGCTCTTACTTCATTATTGAAGTTGCCATCACTCTGCAGACGAGATCCAAGGTACCTGAAACATTCTGTCTTGACTAGATTTTGTCCAGCGACTTGAATGGTACCGTCGCTTGGGTTTAACTCTAGATACTCCGTCTTTTTCACATAAATAAATAAAGGTTCTAAATATTTAAATATGTAATTATCATAAATTACTCTGGAGATGCTGTTTCCAAACTGGTCAATGGATCCGTGTTGGATGGTTGCGAGAAAGCATCTCCTGCAATAGCAATAAAGGAAGTTCCTAGGGAATTATGCAGAATTCCCTCCTTCATGCTTGCTAGCAGCACATTTCAGTTGTCTGGATGTAATACGAATAAACAACCACCTAACGTATCGATGTTCAACATAATCAACACGAATCGGGCAAGACTCTTGTTAATTATTGTTAAATCAGTTCGTGTGATGGCAAATATGAAGTTAAAGAGCTAGGTATGCCTTTAAACATCAATTATTTAAAACCGTTGCTTCATTTGTTGAAACACCGACAATCAACATTAACCAATTACATGCAATTGCTTTTATTGGCAGAGATGCAGAAGGCTTAATGGAGAAATATATTTGAGAAAAAGTAGTGTCACGGGTGTGATGAAAAAGTCACTGAAACTGGTCAAACGGCATTACAGACATTATGCATGCATTGGAAAATAATGAATCCCCATGATAGTATTATAACGAACACATAAATAACGAAATGGCCTAGCCAACGTTAATATTCAAACTTAGCGGAGTTAGGAATATACTCGTAGATAGGCTACAACTTTACAAAATGGACAGGTTTATAAGGATGGATATGTTTAAATGATATCGTTAAATAAACACCACGCTTTTAGGAGCCCAGGAACTTGGGAATATGCCTCAAGTAAGATGAGTAATGAATTACTAATTTGTTTTTAAGTGTCACATAACGAGACGAGTAACAACTAAATTAATGTAGTCCCAGGTGCCGGTATCCATAATGTCCCAAACGCCTCATATTTTTAGAAAACAAAATTAGGTGTGCACCTCCCTCTGTAAGGAACTGGTCAACCACTGTAAGAATCCACTAATTATGGTGCTCAGTTTTGACAATAAAGCACCATGTCTGTTAAAGCTGAGCTCTCATAACCTCCTCCTTTTCGTTTATCACCATCCTTTTGTTCACAAAGACCACCAACAAAATGCTGGTGGGTATGTTTTATAGTTTGTTTTATTGATTTATTGATAAGCATTTCGTCATCCTTTTGTAAACACAGTAGCATATATCGTATGTTTCTCAATACATTAAAACACGATAATGGTGACTATTGAAGTATAATATACCCACGAGAATGGAAAGGATTACGTGAAACATTTATTCTATTCTTCGCCTGGCATCTTTAACGGTTTACCCAGCGTAACCTTAAAAGGCGCACGGACAGCAGGTCCCAGACGTGATTCAAAAAAGCCGAGGTGAACAGCGAAACTCCAAACACATGTACTCTTCTCTGAAGTCTTAACTCGACACGAATTGACAGTTTGATGTTAGCCGAAGGCTCGCTAGCTCTTAAACCCGCTCCGAAGCTAGTCATTTAAATTTCCGCTGAATGGGGACTGTTGGAAGAAATGAAAACGTAAAAACAATTATAGTGGGCGTTGAATTAAAGATAGAGATAGGCTATCGCGGACTTTTTTGTAGAACATTTCATGCTCATAGTATATAGATATTTTAACGGTTTACCCAGCGTAAGCTTAAAAGGCGCACGGATGGTAGGTTTTTCTTCAACTCGATTTACTGAAATTGTTACTGCTCGGCTTCCTTTGGTCATAAATGATTGTTTTCTACAGAAAACTTACTCAAATGGTAAGAATGGTGAAAACCGCATCAAAATCCATCCAGTGATTCTCGAGATTACCCGTTACATCCAAGAATCGGGAACTTTGTTTTATACTTATACTATGTTGAGTTAGTCACTAATGATGCAACTGGTACTTTTTTGAGTTCCGCTGTATAATTTCAAAAGTACTTGTTACATTAACTATGATCGACTACCTCGTGGTGCAGCGGCTAGCATTCATGGCTGTCGCCTCGGAGGTCCCAGCTCTTCCAAAGAGTTGTAATTCTGGTGTGAGGGCTGGAACGGTGTACACTCAGCCTCGTGAGGCAAAACTGAGAAGAGGGTTCGATTCCCACATCTGCCATCCTGGAAATGGTTTTCCGTAGTTTCCTTCTACCTCGGACTATATGACCACAATGTCGCCACCCCTGTGATATTTTTTTAGAATCTAAACGGCTGGAGCGATTTCAATGAAACTCGGTAAGGACATCACTTGATCACAACCGTGATTTTCTCAAATTTTAATACGTTTCACCATTCCAACATGGCAGCTGTGCGAAATTATCACCCTGAAAATTTGTTTGGTGATAGAAAATACAAAAATAAGTTCATCAATGCGACTTCAAAACCTGTTAAAACCAACATGGCGCCCAAGCAAAGTTAAAATTGTTTCGTAGAATTTTCTTGTAATTTAATCATCCGAACGCAGTGAAACTTGGTGCGGTAAAGGTTTATTTAAGTTTTAATCTACCGGCAACTAATTTAATTCAATTGGTTTCATAAACTCAAGATGACACCTGTGCAAAATTGTAAAAAATATTATTTTCTTTGTGTCTAATTACTCGATCGAAGTGAACATTTGTATGTTGAACCAACGCAATAATATTCATATACTGGTACATAATTCTGTGGCCTACTTATAGAACAATCAATCATAACGTCATCCTAAATTATTCACCGGTTCACAATATCTACGAATCTATTACAGCAATCAAACAGAAATTTTGTAGTTCACAGAGGCCATTAAAAATTCGTCACCTATGGGACTCCCAATAACCTGTTGAGCACAAAACCAATATGGCAGCGACGCGAAATTTAAATATTTAAATGGCCTTTACTCGCGACTTATTATCCAAGCGCTGTAAAACTTGGCACGGTATATTTTCATTCACATAATTTGTGGCTGTAATCTATTCCTCTTACTCTCTTGTAATATCTCTATCGACGTAATCTGTGCAAAAATTTTAAATCACGTTTTTATTTGTCGTGTCCTAAACATGCGATAGAAATGTAGGTTGGTATAATGAACCACCATTTTAATATTCAACCGCTGGCATATAATTCTATAGCATATATACAAAACAATCCAACATGGCGTCCATAAGATACATCTCACCGGAACTCAATATCTCCAAAACTATTCAAGCAATCAAACTTAAATCGTGCATGATGTTAGAGGACTGTTAAATAAGGACAAACATATGACTTTCCAAATTCCGAGAAACAACATGATGGTCAAGTGATTTTCAAATATTTCAAATGACTTTTCTAATTACCCTAGATCAATGAAACTTAGCACAGCGAATCCTTATTCAAAACTTAGTATACAGACATCACAAGTTTAATTGTTTCAAAAACTCAAGATGGCATCAGTTCGAAATTTTAAAAACTTTTTTTTCTTTATTTATTTATCGTATCACATTCTGATTGAAGAGAAGATTCGTATGATGGGTTATTATAATACTCATAATCGAATGACACTAAATTATGTAGAAGCAGTGCATTTGACTTTTCATAAAATAAACTCCCGTGACTCGTTGCAGAAAGATGGCATCTCGTTTGGAAGAGTCTTAATCACCAATACTGAAAATTATACGTATATCCTAGCACATAATTTCTCAATGTAATGGTGTTGGTGAAGACAAAGGTCATGTACCTAAAGCTATCACTACATCACATGGAAAACACTTTTAATAGCAAGAAGAGGTCTTAACGGAAAAGACCAGCAGGATATATGAAAATAGATTATTAAGTTCTTCACGGAACTATTTGTTATAAATATGATCATGTGTTATGAAAAATCATCAATACCAAATGTTCGCATTAAGTTCGCGGAATGTCAATCATAATTTGTGGCTGTAATCTATTCTCTTGTAATATCTATCTTGTCTTTCTATCTTATTTAAATTCAACTTCTAGAGCATGTAAATGTTTTAAGTATTTTTATAAGCACTTTGATAAACAAAATGCATAAATTGGATTTAATAACATACACTGCACAATTACACTTACACGTTAATATGATGATTAATAAATTCTATTGAACAAATCTTTCTGTGCTAGCATTCTCATTAATGATGTAGCTTAAGCTTCATATTCATATTTTCTTAAAATCGAGATTTTATATACGTGAACTCACTAATAGTAGCGGTAGCCTACTGTATGAAGTATAACTGGCCCAGCTATTTAAATTTTCATCCACTATTTATGTGAATGTTAAGGACACAAGGAAGTGTTTGCTGATGAAAATGACATCTAAATATGTTTGCATTTAATTTGCATTTAGTCCTCCCCGTTAAAAGATATCCGTATGAAATTTCACAATCAGAACTAAGGATTCTTAACAAACATGATTATGTAAATAATACACTATATGTTTTAAAGTTCATATCTGTTCAAATTATAGGACTCAAACACTTGTTTTATTAAATCTTCCTTCATCCAGCAGAGCATTGACAACTGCAACTTTCGTGAAGAAATGTCTTTGTTTTTCCCCATTGTCTAAAAGCAATCTGATTCTACTGTGCACGGCGCTAAAGGATGGAAGGAATCAGCGATTTAATTATATTATATAATAACATTTCGAAAGTAACGGTGAGAAATAGCTATACTTAGGGGCAATAACAAACCAACTAGCTACACTTCCATAGCAACTCCCTATTAACAATATATTGCACCAACACTGACCGTAAACTCAAATTTTCATTGTTGTCTTAAGCTGTTACTTTTAGTAGCGGTAGCCTACTGTATGAAGTATGAAACGCCCAGCTATTGACTGACTCTCTCCTCAAAACAAAACAGCTGAAGGTCAAAGCAGAGTTGCCAACATCTTGGATGAATCCATGAATCAAGTGGGTGCCGTTACTGCACATTATACAAACAATCTGACAAGAAAATGCCCATTCATAAAGTGCTATGTTGAAATATACTGTATTTAAAAATTGTGGAAATTTGTGTGTGGGATCCAATAATTTGAACAGATCTGAACTTCACGAAACATACCTTTACTTCCTTACGAAAACATATCATTTGTCTACCAATTAGGTACACGTTTCTCATAAACAAGTTGTTAGATTTTAGAAAGATTCTTATGTAAGATCCCTAAGACCCTTTTTTAACACAGTCGATGAAATATGAAGTTACAATCCTCCTCCTTGGATTTTAGAAGTTAAATGACATTCACAAATGATTCTTTTTACAAAATGCTCATGAATGTCTATTGTTTCTGGACCCTGTTATAAAATTAATCATTATATCTTTCACCGGCTGTATTGTACTCAAACAAGTAATTAAAATGTTAAAAAATGGACCAGTATCAGCAATAGGGAAATTAGAAAACTGCACCAACATTTTAAAACAGTCTATTTATTATTTTGAAAATACAAATAACTAAAACTATGTCAGATAGGCACATAAATATGGGGCCTTACTTACATAATTCTTGTTTGTTAAGGTTCCTCAGTTGTGATTATGAAATTTCATTGAGATCTCGTAATGGGGAGGGATAAATAGAATTTTAAAGCAGGCATATTTTAATATAATTTTCATCAGCAGACACTTCCTGGTGTCCATAATTTTTAAAGGATGTATTAATCTCAAATCGTTCCTAGGATTTTAGAGAGTTTTGGTACCAGTAATGACAATGAGAATCGGGTAATTAGCAACGAACTAACTTCTCATGTCATGAACTTTAGCACAGCAAGATTTGTGCTAACATTTGTAACTAACTTCACTGTCATTCTAAATTCTTGCACTCATTTCCCATGTTCTTGATTTCTGTGAACTACAGGAGGGCATAGAAGTAAGTAACCCCGCATGTTCCCTTGCAAGACTTCCTATTTTACACGCTGCCATGTGAGCGTAGTTGCTGTTGCCCATAGCAGTGAGTGTTGAGAATGCTCCAATATTCAGTCAGCTGTGGTACCTACACCAAGCATGTTTACATGTTTAATCGAGCAAGAAGGACCTAGAAATGATTGAATCATCTGATATAATATCTCATACCAATGAAAAAATTAATATGATCAATACCGGTACTTATGAAAGAATACGAGTATACCTTTCCTGCATAAGCTGGACTGATGTAGTGCAATCTGAATGTTTTAATCAAGAGGTAGTCATTCCTTGAACAAGCTAAGTTCAAAAGGTGTTCTATAGAGAATTAAACGCATTCTAGTCCCTTTCTACACCCATATTTACAAATGCATCATTTTAATTGTTTATTTCCCAAGTTATCAGTGTTTGCTGCTTGAATTCCTTTATTTATAACTCTTATTATTATTAGTTAGTTATTGTTGTTTTAAAGGGAGGAACAGCGAGGTCATCTGCCCCATAGATTTATATTTTATTCATTATATGTCCTTACCTTCCATATTAAATGACTAGCATACATTTAAACATTTGAATGTGTTGCAATTAATGGATGGCCTTGATAATCCTACAAGGTAGGCCTATATCAGATGATTCTTATCAGAATATTCAAAGGCAAATATAAAATGCCTATATACGGTATAATCATTCATCCAGTATCCCATCATAAGTCTGCTACGTATCAGCCTGATATGACCTTATGTTTAGTTTATCCTGCATTTTACTACACCATGTTTCACATGACCCTTCAATTAGCCCCAGATTTAAATATATTTTGGGACAGCTGAGTAAACATATTTTAAGTAATCCAGGTACCATAACTTGGTTCTAAATGAGTGAACGAAGAATTCATCAAGTTTTCAAGCATAACTAAAGTTAGGCCTGGCATTCTTCCAAATTTTCTTTCAATTCACCTTTCAATTTTCCCGATTTTCGGTGTCGGCAGGGTGAATGCCTATGGTCCGCATGTCCTCCCTCAAGCTTTTTGGACGGCTTCGAGGCCGTTGTCCATTTGGGCTGAGTGTGAGTGCCCGCTTCACGACAGCTCTGGCCATCCCAGTCTCGCTTCTCTCATTTTGTTAGAAATCGGGGCAACTCTGATTAGTCTTGTGCATGGCCCTTAAGACATCGTACCATTCACCAAGTTTCCTCTGTGTATCAATGGCAGTGCTTTCCTCATAATCACAAGATCGTGAGTTCGATTTCTAACCAAGGAAGTCAGATTTTTGAAGGGTGGGAAAAACACACGGCTGTCCCAGTTATTCAAGTCATTTTATAGAAATTCCTTACAGCTGAAAATTGCAGTTACTTTTGACATAGTTTACACTGCAACTTTATGTCCGATTTATCTGGTATTTCTGAATAACTGTACAGTACTATAGCAACAAATGAATGAATTGCCTAACAGCAGCTCATGACTGCATTCACTTTCAAACTGATCCTCGCATCTCTTTTCAATTTCAATTAACTTTATCTAATATTGAATGTTTACTCAGCTGTTCTTTTAACTCCCCCATGTTATAATTGGTCAGTTGTGTTTGCCTGATTGTGTTGTGTTGATGTTATAATCAGTATGGTATGTTAAATGAGTCATTTCTCACCAAAGTTTAAAAACAAAAGGTTTCATCATGTTATCATGTCTCAGTCTCCAAGTTTTAAAAGAATCTGCCTTCCTGTCCAGTTAGTATAGGGAGTACTTTACAAGGCTAACCCAAGAAGTGACTTCCATGAATTATGGAAGTAAGTCAGCAGAGGAGAACCGTACAATATCACGAAACATTTGAGTGTTCACTGAGTGAACTTCTACAGTACTACGGTATTCCTCTTCAAGAAATGCTTAAGTAATCCACAGCTTGTTTACTACCGACAGACAGATTTATGGCAGGGTTGTCATAAATAGCAACCCAAAATCATTTAAAAAAATGACAAAATCCACACATCGGCAGTACATTTTCTATAACGTCATATGCACTGTTTTCATTCTAACCACGTTAGGTTTTGTTTGGTGTATCTAAATCAGATTTTCTTCTTACCATAAGGTTTAAGTGAAGTAAACTGTGCTCTGAAAATATCTTCCACAAAAGAGGTGAACATGTAGACTATTTTAATTAACGTTACAGGCATGGCCATCAGGAAGAGAGGTGGATAGGAACGTCTTTTGAATTTATTCGTTAACTGATAGGTAAACAACATTTTTGAATTATTCTGAAATTGAAAATCTACATGCCGTTGTTGGCAAAGTGTATGAATCTCAATACGCTGCATACGTGTATTAGCTAGACAATAGAACATTGATGACAATGTAATACTGTCAGACGTACCTGTACTGGAGGCTTGATAATTCCCAACGTCTCATTTTATGTTTAATGGAGTGTACACACAAGGTAGCGTGCATTAAGTAACTTTGCTTGCTAGTTGAAAAATTCGAAAATGCAGCAAAGAAGAAGTGAAGCTGCTACAGCTAATATACCGGCAACACTGCGTGGTGTGTTAAATGAATAACCTACCATCAAGACCGACCTAGCGTACTGGAGTAGCCTACTCCTGTGTTACTTGCAGAGGATCAACTTGCACAGCAGTGGTGGCTGGATGGTGACATAACTTGCAGGGGATACAGATTGCTTTAATTCTAGTTTCACAATATTTTGACGGCTAATAATATGAAACTGCTCTTAAGACAGAGAATCAATAAGCTAAACGGATTAAAACTTATTAGTTATTATACCTTGTATTATTTAATGTACGAAATCACGAGTGTCCGAATTTATTTTATTTTGCATTTGATTGAATTTCAATAGACTGCGACCACGACGAAATTATGTCCAAATGTTTCTTTATTGTTTATTTCAGTATACGTATTATAGTCATAGAAAGTGCCTTTTGAAATGATGTTTCATTCAGTTAATAAAAGATTAAATGTCATAAATTAGTCTAGTATCGAATTACAGTAAGTTATTTCTTTATCCTGTTTTATCTCAAAAACCGTGTGCACGTCTTATATAGTGCAGAAGTATGCAAATAATTTTGCTAGAAGTTAAATAGTCAACGACTGTTGAGTAGAGTCCAATACGGTGGAAAGTTCCTTTTCACTTCCTGATCTGTTCTTAAAAGATAACCCCGTAAATCAGCAACTGAAAACCGTTCCTCCCTCACAAAACTCCCATTGAAACGGATCAAATTCATAAAGGTGGCAGTGTAGGTTATGCACTAATCACATTTATCCTAAGACCCTTCTGAATATTTCCATAAGATAGCACAATATCTACAGCACAGTTGCAACTACTCTCGTAGTTCTGGTAAAACTGTGGTTCTTTGGTGAGCATCTACCTGCATTTTAGGCTGCTTATAATACAGGATGTACAAAAAGGTACGGCATAAACAGACGAAGAAATTATGTTATATGAACATGGGTCCGGAAACGCTTTGTTTCTATATTACACCTCATTGTCTGCAACTCATTAAGCATGTGTAACACACAAGAACAGAACGTTAGAAGCAAGGGGAACATGCACTCTTGGTTACGTCCGGTTACGTTGTCATTATCGTAGGTGCACCGCCAGTGGTTTGTTTTACATGGCCCTGTTGCCATGAGACTTAGCAGATGTACCTTTAGCTGTGCGACAAAACATGTACTCCATGCAGGATGGAGCACCTCCTCATTTTAGTGTTAATGTCCGTCGGCTTCTAAATAACAGATTTTGTGGACCAATCGCCTGGCCTCCACGCTCCCCGGACCTAAACCCACTGGACTTTTATTTGTGGGTACGTTTTAAAGTTCTTGTGTATTGAACCCCTGTACCAGATATTCAGAGTCTGCGTGCCCGTATTATGGAAGGCTGCGAAACCATGCGCAATACTCCAGGAATACATCAGCGCATGCGGGATTCACTACGACGGCGGGTTGATGCATGTATCAATGCGCACGGAGCAACATTGAACATCTCCTGTGACAAAGAGCTGCATGCGGTATGCAGTTATGTTCTGTTCTTGAGTGTTTTTCATGATTTATGCGTTGGAGACAATTAGGTATAACATGGAAACGAAGCGTTTCCGGACCCATGTTCATATAACATAATTTCTTCGTCTACGTGTGAGGAATGCGTCCTGCACTTTGTGCCCTACCTTTTTGTTACACCCTGTATAAAACTGATCTTAAGACGGAGATCCAAATCTGTAAATTATATATACTCTATACAGGATAAAACAATATTTTTCCAATGTAGGCCTATGTCTATTTTATTTTCATGAAAATTATGTGGAATAACGAATGAACCTAGGAGAGACAATACATGGTAGGCCACTATTGAATATATTAGTCTATTAATTAATACAATTAATTAATTAATACAAGAATTTTAAAAAAAATATCATAGTCAACTAGTATTTTTGTTCAAATACATAGTCAATCTCTTAGTATTAATATTTTGCAAAAGTTCCGCCTAATCAATACCTTTATTGTACTAAATATAAATGATCACTTAGTGGTCATTGGTACATGTTTCGGGGCCTAATTGTTTTGGCCCCTTCATCAGCCTGTGTAGATAAAAAGTCAAGGCAAACAGGTGGTCGGATAGCTTAACACTCATAAAATATTCCCTTCAAAAAAACCTATTATGGTGCACCATAATGAAATGGGAAAGATGTTTATCCAAAGAAACATAAGGAAATAAAATACATAAATAAAATAAAAATAAAAGAATGAAAGAAGGAAAGAAAGGAAGAAAGAAATACAGTAGTTGAAATTTGGAGAGAAAAAAAAATATATATATATAAATATATAGTGTGAACACACTCTAAAATTTGACCCTTTCTTGTTGATCACAGAAACATGTACCAATGACCACTAAGTGATCATTTATATTTAGTACAATAAAGGTATTGATTAGGCGGAACTTTTGCAAAATATTAATACTAATTGTTGCATCAATACGGAACCATAATGAACCAATCAAATACTAAAATAGTCAATCTCTACAAAAAAAAAAGTATTAACCATATGCATCTCTAGCTGCCAATAAAATGAGCTTCTGTAAACCGGGTGATTCAGCAGCCCCTTCCAATATCGTTTCCTGCTATTCAACTAACGTGTGTTAGCAGGAAGGTCGATATGTCTCTGCCTGCATCCCGTATGCCACCAATGCTCTGCAACCATATCCCGCAAACGATACTGAACACCATTATGTTTCCCTCGTATTAGTGTGCAGTCACATAGAGGGAAAAATAATAGTGTTTAGTATCGTTTGCGGGATATGCTTGCAGTGCATTAGTACCATACGGGATGCATGCAGAGAAATATCGACCTTCCTGATAACACATGTTAGTTGGGCTGCATAAAACAATATTGTTAGGGGCAGCTGATTCACCTGGTGTACTGTATACTCGTATAAACACTGTTAAACTTTCTGTATATTTTCTTCAATGCTTGATCAGAAAATATTCATGAGAACACGGTACTAATGGTTTGATTACAATCCAAATCCTGCACTGTACCTTCAAAGAGAAGAGCTCTGAATATTGGGGCATCTGTAGAATGCTTCGCAGACTTGAATACTAAAACTATACAAATGTAATACACATGAAACATATACCATCATTGATATGTATATTCAATTGTAAGAGAGCATTAATTTTTTAATTATTTAGCAAATAGTCAAGCAACAGAATTGCTCTTCAGTCGGTCAACACAAAAGTGCCCAAATAGATTGGGTGGAAAGTGATGATTATATTGACACCCTTGTATCTGAAAGAAATGTTACATGAATTATTTATTCAATAACACAATTCTCTAAAACATTGTGGGGTTTTAACTGGATGACATGTTTCGTTCATTAAGCGAGCATCTGCGGATCCAAATATACAGTATAAGACAAAATGGCTCCACAAAAAACTACCGAAACCCACAATGACACCCACAAACGGTCGCTGCCCTTCAACAACAACCCGCTAAAGGCACAACAAAATCTTTAAAAGAGCGGCTACTGCTACTGATAAATAAAGTATTAATAATAACTTTATTGCAGCACAATGGCCATTAGCAAAGTTATATTTTTCGCAAATTTTTAGATACAAATTTCACGTGCATTTTTCACTTGGTTCATGAAAGGAAGTATTTTTGAAGAATGTATGGTGGAAGTCAAGCACTGTTAAACGTGTTATGGCATTCCGCAGTTCTTGACTGTGTCTCGTCCAGTTTCTGTCCAGAATGGCGTCTGTTGAGTAGAGCTCTTCGGAGATCTCGTTCCTTTTCTCTTCTCTTCGGCTCTTGTGTTCTGACACTTGCGGGTAGATGGTAGTAACATAATGTACTTTATATTTTCAATGAAGAAATTCTCTTTCGCCAGTTAATAGACCAGACCTTTTGGGGTTACTTTTGAAACCCCAAGAGTTGCTTTTAGGAATCTGACCTTTACCGTTTCTATGGCTGCAAGTTCTGATGTTTTAAGATGGGCCCAAATCAGTTCAGTGCCGTATGTACTGTAGTTACTGGCATTATTTTATTTCGTAATAACTCCATAGCCATTTCTAAAGCATTAATCAAAATGCTATTTTCTTAATAACAACAAGGTTGCAAGATTGAGAAATGGCAATCTCACCCACAAAGAGTCTCTCACCGCCAACTACAGTGATCTATGAATGTGTTGCTACTATCGCTGTGATATGCTGACTGAAGAGCAATTATGTTGATTATACAGACAACACTGAAAAATGGCTTCTAACATTTCAATATTTGCAAATTGTTATAAATCAATTTCTTTAAATATCACATTAAATATTGTCCAAATAAATAATCTGCATAAAATTATTGCTGTCGCTGCTGTGCATGAAACATGAAGCTAACATAAGTAGTCAATTATCCTTAAAGTTTTCCAGTAATCTGTTCATTATTAGAACCTTGATATATCTTCAGGTTCACTAGACAGAAGAACAAAAATCCATGGTTTTATCTCTACCAAATATACTGTAGGCCTACTTGAAATCCAAGTAATCTTCAGATTAGATACAGACAGAAAGATAGCAATCAAAGGCTTTCAAGTGATAGTTGACAATGATAGATAAATAAAAATAACTTGAAAAACGTCAAACGTTGTCGAGAAGGCAAGGCTGACTAATAGGTGCATGAATCAATTACTAACTGCAGGTTATAATGTCCTCATTTAAAATGTAATGTAGAGAGATTCATAAATGAACACTTTGGTGAGTAATTTGATTTACAGATATTACTCAAGCTTGCCCCTTCCATATCCCACTATACCAATTGAAATATTAGAATTGGGAATTTTCCAGTAGATTTTAAATGTGTGTCTGATAGAAATTCTAACAATTTATTGAACTTGAAATGAACCCAACATGTTTGGGCCATAGCTGTGAATCAAAATCCTTTATAAAGATAAGATGTATCCATAAAAGACAATTATTTCATTAAAAGCCTTAATTGAAGAAATAAAATGAAAATTACATTGTGGCATCACAATGTGAAATATTCATACAAAATGTGTACAGTATGTCACCAACGTACAGCATTATCATATCACTAGCCGAATTGCATTACTTCCATACAGAGAAATAATAGCTCATGTTACTGTGCAAATTAAACATAGATCTGACAATTGCTGTATATGGTTTCTAACAACTCCATATGTGCAAGCATCAACTATGACTAATTGTATTGTAAGTGTTTGATTATAATCTACCAAATAATGCACTTGTATTAAAATTAATAATCATGACTCTTCCTCTGCATCAGTTTCTAAGACAGTCTGACTTAAATAAGTCTCTTTCGTCTCTTTCCAGCCAACTAGATTCTCTTTTTCAACAAATGTTCTGTTATAAATTACAGAGATTCTCTACATTTAAATAAATAAGTCAGCTAATATTCTGTACCACTGAAAACGGATATACAGGTATGCCAGTATATACACTACGATTTGTAAAAATTGTGACACAGTGAAGGAAGGTTGTATTCACATGAAACGGCACTTGTTTTGCAGAAGTGCACCTGAAGTATACAGGGAATGAAATAGCAGTGCAAGACTTGCAAATGATTGTGTGCATTCCTGAACCCAGCAACAACATCTGAATTGTCATATTAGGCATAAAAACAAACAGAGAATGAAGGTTAATGAGTTCTAAACCTCCCTCCGAGAGACACTATGCTCATCAAAGTCAAAACGTGGAATATAACAAAGCAATGAACAATGACGTATGATCAGCCCATATGAAGATGGTTTTATTACCCCAACATTGCTGCCGATACAAGATATAAAGCCATGAGAGATTGGAAGCAGTGGATGGAAGAGACTATAATAGGACACATCAAAAATCCGGCAGTGGACTACAAAATGTACATCATGGGATGACAGACTAATCATCCACATTGCAGTAACCAACCGTTCAGCTCCATCAAAATTTTAGCATAACAATTGAACAGAGAAACAGATACACTGTTTGATGATGGCTCCGTTACAGGGAACCATGTTTCATGCATGCCTTTGCTGGGGATTACCTTGACAATGGACATCTATGCTTTGGGCTATAATAGGTTCATTAACAGACACAGTGCCATGGAAATTGGCAGCATGTCATGTATTTTATACTAGTCCGCTTCACTTTAGACTTCGCCTTAGACTGCAATATCACATATTGGGTGATATTGTGGTGAGAGTCATCTATTAGAATGCATTGTCCTGTGCATATGGGGGGAGGGGTTCTGGACTATGCAACAAAAATAAGATATTAGTAACATTTTTATAAATATTTCAAGTTATTAATGTTGTTATAACACTAAAGACACTTCAGTGATAAGTATTTAAAGTAATAATTACTTTTTTAATTTTAAAGTTGAAGGGACAATCACAGTCAGTCAGCTGCACCTTATTTTCCGGCAAAAGTGTTGCACCTCAGCTTATTCCTACTAATTACAAACTCATAACAATTGTCAGCCTTCTTTGATCTAGTTAATTTTTCAAACAAATTGGTGATGTATAGAAATTAGAAACTTATTCGGGAATTAATTAGAGAGTCAAGCACCTTCAGTAACTACAAGAGGCAATGCCGCTTGTTTTATAATAAATTAGGGGTCAGAAAGTGCCTAGGCTCCCCAAAGTCTGTGCTTATCTCCATGTGCACAAAGAATTCATACTGTAGATAATATACCATCCTAAAAATTAAATATTAAAAGTTTACATTATCAACCTGTAAAAAACGTATGTTTCCAAATCACTGCTCTCTTAACACAAACATTACATCAGCTCTGCAATAAATGTTTCATAGCTAAGCTACAATAAAGCGCTATTAAAGTGTTAGAGCTGGCACCATTGAACTGTATGTACATGCCTGATTGTTCTTGCATTTTGCTTCTTATATCATGTGCATGATATTAAATGACTGTTACTGAACAACAACTTAATAAAAGGGTATAGCCTATTAATGAATCTTGATATTGCAAATTAGTTATAAATACTTAAGAATTAAATATGCATTTGTATAATGCTTCATTTTGCACAGACAAGGAATATTATGTTCTTGAGATGCATTTGGATTTGATCTGCTGCTTCAACTTGGGTAGCAATATTATCTTTTCGGTATCAGGGTTATTTACATAAAATAACGTGCTTATTTTAATTATTTTTATTTGGTGCCCAGATATGGTTTAATATGTAATAAAACTACTGTTCAATTAAACTTATTTGAACCCATAGAGAACTAAAAATAACAGTAGTGCTTCAGAAACATTTTGTTTGGAAAAAAGTTAATATCTCACTTAAGACATTGATGACAAGTTGTTAATGCCAATAATATTTGGTTTCTCATCTGCAACAGAGATATACTGTATTGATTTGGATGAAAATGTGTTTGGGACAAACAGTACCGTACTTACTGTTGTAGTTTGTGACTTGGCATCAATCCAGTTATCGGCAATATTCTAGAACTATAGAATGGTATTTAATAACTACCACAGAAAATTGAATTAACCAAAAAAGGTAATAGTCATCTGAGAACACCCTTATAACTTTATAAGCATTCTTATATGTTTATAGACATGTGCCTAGATCTTTTCAGCATAACAATGAGCATGATACAGAGAATGTTTCTCTACATTACATGGCTCATACTGACAACTTCAAAATCAAATATTCTGGTTAGTCACATGAAGCTACATCATTTACCAACAAATATGAAAGATGCGTATTCTAAATACAAGTATATGCATGCATTGCAATTATAAAGCAATTCCAATATACTGTATATGCAAAGCACCATGCTGGTTGTATAACTAACAACTAAAGTTGAAATTTACTTATTAGCAAATGAGACTCTTCACTTAATTAATTTCAAACAGCACAGCAAAAGCAAAACAAATAGTATGGAACAATATCCATGAACAATTACGGTTGAGGTAATGAAGGAATTTTGTAAAATAGAAAAATGAGAGTACTTGGAGCACTGAAGAAATTCAATGTATTATGCACTTAGCCAAACATTAAAAATTAAACCTGTAAAATAGTTCATATCATTAATGATGTAAGAAAAGTGTATTCATATTAGTGAGTTATTAGTTTAGAATATTATTTCTTTCATAGAGTCAACTTTTTAAAAAGCATGATAATCACATTACTATGATGCTTGTCTCCCCCTTTGGAATTAGGGGAAAAACACATTAATACAGTGTTAAAACCACCAATGTGAAAAATCTTACTCTAGAAATATACAGTTTTGTTGTGGGTTACCTAGGTATACTGGCATTATGGCACACGAGGGACATTACTGATCCTCTAACGCAGCTACACATACATTTCTTTGGCAGCCTAATCATTCACCTACAACCACTACAAAACTGCAATTAATTGGGGAAAATAAGTTTCCACATCAATGGTTTTGACACTATATGATGATACGTTCTACAGTTTTATAGAACAGTTTGAGTTAATATATATTTCTGTCAAGAAATGTTTTTCATTTTGTATTTGTTTTTCAGGGAGCCACAAAACTTACAAAGGATGACATTGAGAGAGTGTTTTCCCTATATGACAGGGTAAGTTATTGAGGATAATACATATTATATTTGCCTAAACCAAGTCATTCTTTAATGTTTGTGTTTTATTATATTAAACATAATTCATTTTACACTTGAATTGATGTATAGTTTTCTATTTGTAGCCTATTTTTATTTTATGAAAAAAAATAGGCTTATGAGATCACCTTTTATCCGTGTGTCTGTCTGTGTGTGCGATTCACGTGTGTGTGTCCCCTATTAAGTTCTAAACGGCTGGAGCTATTTCAATGAAACTCGGTAAGATTATAGCACCATTCTGGCTGACCCCGACCGTGCCCTTCAAATTTTATTCTGTCACACCAATCCAACATGGCGGCTGTGCGAAATATTTCACCAGCATTCAGTATCTCCGAAACGATTACCTATATCGCCCTGAAATTGTGTACGGTGATAAGGGCACTACTAGAAGTTCACCTATGAGACTTTCAAAAACCTGGTGACTACAAAACCAACATGGCGGCCAGGCGAATTTGAGACATTTAAATAGACTTTTCTCGCGATTTACCTATCCAAACGTAATGAAACTTGGTACAGCAAATGTTTATATACATTGTAATGTACTGGAGTCTAATTAAGTTCAATTGTTTACATAACCTCAAAATGGCGGCTGTGCGAAATATTTCACTGACATTCTATATCCCCGAAACTATTACAGATATCACCCTGAAATTTTGAACGGTGATAAAGGGGCACTGCTATGTAACTTTCAAAAACCTGTCAAGTACAAAACGAACATGGCGGCCAAGTGAATTTGAAACATTTTAATAGACTTTTCTCTTGATTTAACTATCTGAGCGCAGTGAAATATGGTACAGTAAATAATTATACATATTGTAATGCAATGGCATCTAATTTAGTTCAATTGTTTACATAACCTCAAGACGGTGGCTGTGCGAAATTTTAAAATTAAGTTTTTATTTCTTGTGTCGTAATTATGTGATCGAAGTGAAAGTTTGAATAATGAAGCTACGCAATAATTTTCCTTCAATGGTACATAACTCTATGACCCACACATATAACAAGTCAAAATGGCGAGCATCTAAAATATTTTGACGGCAATCAAACTGATTTTTTATGTTCATATAGGCTATCAACATAAGTTCACCTATAGGACTTTCAGTAACCTGGTGAGCACAAATCCAACATCCCGGCGACGCGAAGTATAAATATTTAAATGGACGTTTCTCGCGATGTAACCATCCGAGTGCATTGAAACTTTGCACGTTAAATGCTTATACAAATGTTAATCCACTGGCATCTAATTTAATTCAATTGTTTCCATAACCGCAAGATGGCAGCTGTGCGAAATTTTAAAATCTCGATTTTACTTCTTGTGTCCTAATCATGCGATTGAAGTTTGAATACCAAACGTACACAATAATCTTCATGTAATAGTACATAAATAAAAATCCAACCTGGCGACCATCTGAAATATTTAGACGGTTCTCAATATCTACGAATCTATCACGACAATCAAACTGAATTTTTGTATGTTTATAGAGGTAATTAACATGAGTAGGATATATGAAAATACAGTAAAAACTCGATTAACCGTCATCGTCAGAACCGTGGTCGTGACGGTTGAGCGAATAGACGGATAACAGAAATCCGTCAAACCATGACCTCAATCAATTATATTATAGATAGATAACACTCTCACAGTAATGTAATATATTTCGGAGCGAAAAGAAATTAAACACGATTGTAATAGCAAATAAAACTATTTATTACATGATGAAAACATCCGTACAGTAGCTACAAATATGGTAAAATAATGTACAGTACAGTAATATAAACTTACAGGTGAAATAGTTCATGTAGCTTGAAAATAGTTAGTCATTTTCTTCGGCCTCTTTGATGATCGAGCTTTCACCGCAGCTATATTTCGTATTTTTCGGAGCAGAAGTGTCTGCGTTGCATTGGCCTCACTCACTTCCCACTAAAATAGAGTAAGTAAACAAAGCGAACACGTCACTGCACCTTAAAGCACTTTCTTATTGCAGTATTATTATGCTATTACAGCAATGACGGTTAACAGAAACTGACGGTTTAAAGAGCGACGGTTAAACGACGTTTTACTGTAGGCTGTATAGTTCTTCTCGGAACTACTTGTTCTATTTACAGTCACACTCCTATAACATATACCAGGTGAATCAGCTGTCCCAATAACATTGTTTTATGCAGCCCAACTATCGTTATCATCAGGATGGTCGATATTTCTCTTCCTGCATCCCGTATGGTACTAATGCACTGCAAGCATATCCTGCAAGCGATACTGAACACTATTATTTTTCCCTCGATGTGACTACAGACCAATACGAATGGAAAATAATAGTGTTCAGTATCGCTTGCAGGATATGCTTGTAGTGTACTAGTACCATACGGGATTCAAGCAGAGAAATATCGACCTTCCTCACAACAAGCGTTAGTTGGTCTGCATTTAGGGGCAGCTGATTTACCCGGTATATGTTGCCAGTGAAATATACAGTGTGATTATAATTAAACAAGTGGTCGCACAAACATGAATTGTTATGTTAGCATTGACAGGAAAACAAATGATAAAGGAGCGGTTCTATTCATACACTTTTAATGCATTGTTATAACGTACAATATATCCCTACAAGTCGGAAAGCACATCATTAAAAGCTACATTTGGAGCATTGCGACCTATGGTTGCGAATCCTGGACACTATTGAAGGCCGACAAGAAACGATTATGTGCATTTGTAATGTGGTGTTGGCGACGAATGTTACGGATACCTTGGACCCTAAGGCTAACTAATGAAGATGTTCTAAGAACAGCAGAGGAAATCATCAATCTGACAGAAACAATCAAGAAAAGAAGAAATAATTGGATAGGCCACCTACTCCGGCATTCACCATGGTGCATCACACTGCTTGAAGGGAAAATGAAAGGCAAGGCAGGAAGAGGACGACCAAGAGCAGAGTTCTTTGATGACATCGGAGGAAGATGTCCATAACTCCTGATCAAACAGCGGGCTCAGGATAGAAGATCTTTGGACGAAGACATTCATGCTACCCACCAACCGCCAGGTTGAGGAGAGAAAGAAGAAGAAGATAACGTACAATATGCCGTGTTCAGGACAATCTAAAAGCATAGTAGAGCATGCTACATATCTGCAGAAAGGATCTCCATGGATATGTCTGGTACCCCTCTTCAGATCTGCACATTTGAATAAGTTCCCCTGAACCATGTAAATCAAGTGGCCCGTCAACTGGACATAATTTCTAACAAGTTTAGTCCCTGTACACTAAATTGTTTCATCTAGGGTGGTCAGTGGCGTAACTAGGATTTGCTTCTGAAGGGGGGTTAACTGAGTCAAAGTTACATGGCGGGGGGAGGGGAGGGGGAGGGTTCGGATATAATGAGACATAACAAATGAAAGCTTATATACGGTCCCGTAGTTTCTAAACCTCCTATCTATATTGTTGCGTCCCTGCAATTGTTGTCCTCCACCAAGTCTTGTGTTCCCACCTGATGGCACGGACTTAAGCCATAGGCCGATCAGGGGTTCTGCAAGATCAAGTACCACGATCGTTATCGTGTCCTATCAATAGTTTCTAATAGCGAACACAAGCACACCCCTATGCATAAGGAAATGGGATGGGGAGGCGATACATAAATCAGGGGATGCTCCCCAATAAAAGAGATCTATGCTTAACTGCCAGTTGTACCGACAGTAGTGGCTACGCTGGCTAAAGTACAGCGTTAGGCCATGGGGCCAAGCCTTCTGCTGACTCGGTAGACGCGTGGGTTCGAGCCCCACCGTCGGCCGTCCTTGAAATGGTTTTCCGTGGTTTCCCATTTTCAACACCAGGCAAATGTTGGGACGGTACCTTCTGACAGGTCACGGCCGCTTCCTTCCACATCCTTGCCCAGTTTCATTCATTCATCTTCATCCATTCCATCTCTCATCCCGACGCGCAGATCGCCCACGGGCGTCGACTAGAAAGACCTGCACTCGGCCTGTCAGGAGGTCACACGACAAAAGAAACTGCCAGTTTATTCCTTCAAGGGCGTAAAGGAATCCACCATGCAGATACAAGAATTTCATGGATAACTCAATCCTGAAAAGAAATAGAAACGTCGGTTCTCACTTGATCTCCCAGCTGGTGCTCTCAAGTACCGGCTCAGCTCTGTACCCCTTGGTCAACGAGCGTTCCACGCACTTACCCGATCTCGCGATCGGCAGGCAAACGACCTCACCTCCAAACGTCCGTCGCTGTCGTGGCCCTGACTCCCCTCACACACCTGAGTTCGCAGCTTTTATAAATCAACCAGCACAGTAGTTGCTGACCATAATGAACAGGGTTGACCCGGGGTTGAATGTCCGGTACGGTTCTACCTTGAACCGACACCGGGACATAACAATATATTTTCGTGTTTTATTTCATTAGCATTTGATATGTTGTATTTGCACTTATCAATGTGCAAATGCTCGTACATTACCCATTTTGTTGATATTAAATTATAGATTCCAGTCTTCTTCGCGATATCATCTGGCCCTTTCTATTCCCCCGAAATAGTATAAATATTAATAAACTACAGTTTACAACTAAAGTTTAACTTAATACAGCTATACAAGTAAACACAATATTATTCACTTTCCAAAATGGCAGTTACTCTCGGATACTAACAGAATGAACAAGAGGTGTATTTTTTTGAAAAAAATGAGGAAAGATAGTTCCTCGTACACAGGGTCGCCGAGAGGGAGGGGCAAGGGGGGCAAATGCATAGGGGCCCGTAAAAAATGAGGGCCCGTTAGTGGTGCACGTTAGTTTCAGTTTATTTTATTATGTAAAATGTTGCCTATAACTCACCAAAAATTGTTTTGTGCACTTTGCAAAATATATTACATAAAATAGATAATATTTTTTTTCTATGAAATAAGATTTGTAAGTTTTTTATTATAAATTCTGACTATAGCCTTCATCAGTTGCTTTTCTCAAAATGACATTGTCTTTCCAGAGTAGCTAGTAGGGGATATAAATAATTAAAGGTATCTTATTTCAAGAGGGGCCCGAGAAGAAAATTGCATACGGGCCCTTAAATCCTCTCGGTGGCCCTGCACGCCCATCTCACTGCCAATCCTGTGGCTCACTGAACATCTGACCATTTTTCTCATTCAGTAAGTATTAAGTTAGGGTAACTCTAAAAATATTACATGAGGGAAAATATTTTTTTCAAACACAATCCAAAGATTGGTTTTATTCAAAATTCAAAACTTCATCAAATTTCACATTTTCATTTCTTTGCTCTGTTGTGGGGGGAATTGATCCCCTGATCACCCCCCGTAGTTACGCCACTGGCGGTGGGTTAAGTAGGGAAAGTTTAATTATAACTTCCTGGTACATATGAAATTCTGATAATCATCAAATATACTATTGACTTTAGGAATCAAGTGCATGGTAGTTAAATAGAAGCAATCATCTTATTTTCTCGAACGAGGAAACTTGTACAATCGCGTCTAGTATTATCTCTGTCGTACTCCTCACGTAACTTCTCTCCCCTTCCCTCAAACACTGCAGCGGTCACTGGCCCAGCAAATACGGCGAGTCTGTCAATTTGAATCACGTGCCCGGAAGTAACAAAGTAACCTCATGTTCTCAAAATATTCCAACTTCAATCGCATGATTAGTACACAAGAAGTAAAGAAAACGACATTATAAAATTTTGCACAGCCGCCATATTGAGGTTATGAAAACAACCGATATAAATTAAATGTCAGTGGATTAAAATGTGTATAAGCATTTACCGTACCATGTTTCACTGCGCTCGGATGGCGAGAAACGTCCTTTTAAATTATTAAATTTCACGTCACCGCCATGTTGGATTTGTGCTCATCAGGTTATTGAAAATTCATAGGTGAACCAATATTATTAACCTTTATCAACATAAACAAGAAGTTCCGTGACGAACTAAAGAGCCTACTTTTCTTAAAATTTAAGATTCATGCCAATCTATATAGACCTATCTAGAAAAATAGCGAAATTAAGTTGGTAATATCAAAATTTCTAATTAGTTCAAAATATACCTGTAGCCTAATACAGCACTACAGTTGGCAGCCCTGGTGACTGAATATATTGTTAGTTCCATCTCCTTAGATACAGAATACAATATTTGGTTGAAGTCCAATGGCTAGCATGGACGTTACATGCAGTTAGAGATTGGATATATCAGCCCGCGTAAAATCATGTTGGCAACAATGTCATGCATGCGTTGGTCAGAAATGATCTGAAATATTAGGATCTCTTGTTGTGCCAATTTTGGATTAAATCCATTTGTTAGTATAGAAGTTAGATGTATTTTAAAATTGGACCTATCAGCCGGCTTAGAGTCATGTTGGCAGCACTGACGTATATTAGGCTCTCATAATTAATCTAGAATGTTAGGTACTATACGTGTACACATTTTAAAACTGTCGGCTTACATACTTTCTGATATATTAATATTTGGGTAAAATATAGAGACAGCATTTATTAACAGTTGGCAGCCCTGGCTGCTCTTAAGAATAAGCATAGTCATATCTGTTTTGGTACACATAGCACATACGAAATTTTGTTGAAATCCAATTGATATTATAGAAGTTACATGTATTTAAAAATTGGTCCTATCAGCAGTCTTAAAATCATGTTGGTAGCACTGACGTACATAAGTTACTCCAAATTTATCTAGAATGTCAGGTACTATACGTGTGAATAGTGTAAATCTGTCGGCTTGCACACTTTCTGATATATTGGTATTTGGATAAAAGAATAGAGAGATCATTCATTGACAGTTGGCAGCCCTGGTGGCTCTTACGAATACGCTCAGTCATATCTGATTATGTACACATATTACATACAAAATTTGGTTGAAATCCGATTGATCGTATAGAAGTTATATGCATTTAAATATTGGACCTATCAGCAGGCTTATAATCATTTTGGCAACACTGCCATGCATGACCTCCTGGAAATTAAACTGAAATATTATTATCTATATGTGTGCCAATTTTGAAATAGCTCCCATTCATACCTTCCAAGATATCCAACATGGAGCTCAAATTTCAATTGCGATTTTTCAGCAGTTGGTAGCACTGACATAATTTTCAAATATCGTCGTGAGATATTCAGGTATAGCTCTTTACTCCTACCAAATTTTGTTTCGATTGCTCCAGCCGTTTAGGAGTTGATAGGGGACACACACACACAACCAGACAGACAGACAGACAGACATACACACATTTGCCCGATCTCATAAGTCTACTTTTTCCTCATTTTTGCAAAATGTGAAAAGTAGGCTAAAAATGTCAGCTTGATTGCTGTCATAGATTAGTAGATATGGAGAACCGTCTAAATATTTCGGATGGTCGTCATGTTGGATTTTTATATATGTAGGCCATAGAGTTATGTACTGTTAAATGACGGTAAGTTCATTATTCAAACGTTGACTTCGATCGCATGATTAGGACACAAGAAATAAAAACTTAATTTAAACATTTCGCACAGCCGCCATCTTGAGGTTATGTAAACAATTGAACTAAATTAGATGTCAGTGCATTACAATGTGCATAAACATTTTGCTGTACCATGTTCCCAGAGAAAAGTCTATTTAAATGTTTCAACTTCGCTTGGCCGCCATGTTCGTTTTGTACTCAACAGGTTTCTGAACGTCACATAGGTGAACTTGTAGTAGTGCCCTTAATCACCGTACAAAATTTCAGGGTGATATCTGTAGTAGTTTCGGAGATATAGAATGCCGGTGAAATATTTCGCACAGCCGCCATGATGGATTGGTGAGACTAATGAAATTTTTTAAGGACACGGTCGGGGTCGTCCTCCTTACCGAGTTTCATTGAAATCACTCTAGCCGTTTAGATTTTATTAGAGGGGGGACACACACAGACATACACACACAAACATACGCACACACACGGACAACAGGTGATCTCACAAGCCTATTTCTTCATAAATGAAAATAGGCTAAAAATAGATTTCACTGGGCAAAGAAAAATATTTTAAATTCACTAAATTTGCCGTATGTTATATACCTACAAACGGTCTATACAGCTGTCAAAACAACATCAATATTGCTTTGATGTCATCCGTAGTACATTCAGCAATAATTTGTGATACCTATCTTCGGCTTAGCTCTTCCCTCATCAACTTGGTATCTTCATCGAGAACATTTTGCTCATCCCTTGGCGTAAGGGAGGAATTTTTTTTTTTTCAAAAATCCCTTTTTTTTCACCCCTTTGGTCAATGGTTGGTGTTATCAAAAACTTGACTGAGATAAGTTTTTGGCCTTTATCCGAAGAATAGTATGAACTTTGAATGGATTCGATTTTTTATATACATCGAGTGAGAAAGTTACAGCGATATTTCATTTCCACTCCCTTGGTCCGATTTTGGCCATTGACAAACTCAAGCGAGATTTTATAAGGTAATATTTTATGTATAAATCTGAAAGTCATTGGTGGAAAATGGCGGTAGTTAGGCCTATCGTGTCCACAAAAAGGGACATATGTATATAGATAGATAAATTATATATAAACGTTTGAACTGAGGGTGGTTCCACCATCCACACAACTAGAGCAAAGGAAAGATTGTAACCACATTTTGACCATGTTGTGCATTACAATGTGCTGATGTACTGCCATTTGTCTGCAATGCCTGTAGCAAAATAATTACCTTGTTTTATTTCAATTCTTCTAGCTCTATTGCTTCTAACAATTGTTTGTCTAATTCAGAGTATATTCTCTTATAAAATATACAGGGTGATTCTTTTGCTGGAGCGGGGCCGGCAGCCGACTGCTGGGCGCGCGTGCGTTCCGCCGGCCAACCGAGCTCACGCCGCGGATTGCGCGCAGGTTGAAACCGTAACAAAGTAATTAATTAATGGTAAATTCACCAGCAAATCCACAGGTGATTCTGAGAGTGTTCTCCTTCGGCTGAGGGACAGGCGTTGTACCGTGTAAATAAATTAGCGTATACAGTTGTGATTCCCTTCTGTTGTGAGGGATATCTGCTGCCGTATATTGTTCTCCAGCTCCGCTAGACTACGGGTAATCAATATAAAAAAACATCTGTGCTTCTTTAATTAAATCTTGCAGCTGTTGTTTATGTTACCTTCTTATCTGCGCGCTGACAGTAAACACCCTCGTTGATGAAAGTTTAGTGACTTAATGACTTTAATGACCCTGGTTAGCTCGCCTCCGCCTCGTGCAGCCCTGCGGGCCGAGCTCGGTTGGCCGGCGGAAGACGCGCGCACCCGGCAGTAGGCCGCCGGCCCACTCCAGCAAAAGAATCTTACTGTACATCTAAGGTAATTGGTAGTGTACCCGATACCTATTTTAGGCTATCGGCTACGCCAGCTGACATTAAGCTATAGTTGAGGTTTTGGAAGGCAAGCTGATATGATAGCGCATCGATCGCGTCAAGAAGAAAGCCAAGATGACGTAGGAGATCAAGAATCAAGGAGGCATTGAAATCTGTAAGAAGATAGAATTATTAATAAAGATGTGAAGCTTTATTGAAATATATATGGGATTATAATAAGTTAAAACGACTTAGAAGAGTATATATAACATGCATTATATGTGGAAATAATTTTATGGAAATAAGTTATTGTATAACAGAACAGCCGAGAGGATTCGGGTTCGAGACTATCTTCGTGACGTGGAAGCACCGTGGTGGGGAGAATTAGCCACGTGCCGCACGGAGCTCATAAGCTGGAACACAGCGCTGAGCGGTTCAGTTGGGCTCTATGAGAGGAGCAGTACAGAGAAGCTCTATAGCACAGCGAGACGGGCATTGAAGGTCACGCAACACACGTAAACCGTCACGGCAAGTGTAGGCGACATTTCTCGCATCACCGAGCAACAGAGGCCGCGCGGGTCGTTGATACAGGCGACCTAGCCGAGAATACAATTGTAGATAGCCGGGGTATTTCAAAACCACACTGATCGCATATGAAGACTTTATTTCAAGCTTCATTTCGACGCTGTTCGAACACAGGCTTTCACAAATAACATTATAACCACGCTGTTATATAATACATTCAAAGCGACTTTTTACTATTTCAAGTAAACTGAATGTTTAGCATAGGCTCTGATGAACATTACAGCGTGCATTTATAAGATTTTTATCTTATACCATTTTCATGGATTACATATTACAGACAGATACAGGGTGTATCGTAATCTTGAACACTATCTAGTAAAATTTTTATTTTACTCAAGTAGAACTTTGCAGTAAGTTGAGAGTGGACTTACAATTCTCAAACTGAACATTTATCGGAACAGTGGCGTATATTAGAAGAAGAGTAGGGGGTCCGCTGTTACCATGAACTTTTCGAGAAGGAGTTGGACGATATCCGCTATGGGTAATTCGAGGTTCAACATGATCGAGTAAACGTGAATAGAGACAAGATGGCACCACAGAGCGATGGATTCGATTCCTGACGAGAGGAGTCCAACAGCTGATTCGCTTGGGATTTCGAAGGAAAGCGTCATTTCATGGATGAAATGATATTCACGCCGATCTTACGAGAAATCTTTAGGTAGGGAAAATCGACGATCTTGGAAATTATATTACAACTAATAATGAAAGGTATTGTAAGAGTTCTATCTACCTGATTCGATTATTTTCATGAATACTGGGCACACATGTATATTTTTCTAATAGGAGTGATTTGATTATTAAGACATGGTTTGAATTTATATACTTCGAATTTGCTAGAATATGGAGTGACCATATGACATGGCAGGCATCATTATTCGATATTCTCACCGTTGTTTGGCTTTATTAAGAAGATGTTTGGTCTTATAGACATTTTTCCAGCTAGGATATTTTTCATGGATAGTTTTTTTTGAGTAGCGAGTATTTCGAACTCGTGATCTGCAATTGATTATCAGAAACTACTTCGTCAGTTCATTGCATACTAGCGAGTGTGTATTATTCATCAGTAGGGATTTTTTTCCATTGGATTGTTTGGAGATATTAAGAAGTTATTCACTTTAGTGAATGAACGTCGCTTTTATATGACAACTAGAAACTTGTTGATTCCTTTCTAGTACATTCATTCATATAGTCCACGAGGTGGGGTCCTTCGTATTTATACGATTGTATGGTGGCTACTCACCTTACCCACCGTTCAGGGAACTATCATCCAAGTCGACGGGGCGAGGTCCTTCGTATTTATACGATTGTACGGTGGTTACACATCTTACTCGCCATTGAGGAACTCATTTTATCATCCGAATGTACACGAGATGTAAGTGAATTAAACAAGGAACTACTAGTCACATATCAGTCGAAATTTTGTTAAATAAAGTAACGATAAATGTCAACAGGATTGCATTTAGTAATTCTAGTTTGCCAATCCAATATTTTGTTGCTATACTCTTTTGAGAGTAATTTCAGTTTAACAGCTATTACAGCTGATGCTTTGATGATTTTTTATAATTGTGTTTGATACCTTTGAGAAGGATTTAAAGTAATTTAATCTTGTAAGATTAATCATTAATGGTCATAATTATTTGAAGGCAGATCAGTATTGCAGATTTTGATGTGAGAGATTATAGCACATTGGTGTTTTTCTACGATGTGAATTATGAAACTTGTTAAAGAGAATTTATGCTATTTGAAAGCAGATCATAAATTACTGAAGTAATGTTTTTCCAATTGTTTAAGAAGTTGTCTAGATGTGATCAGAGTAATTACAGTCATTGGAGATTATGTGCGTTAATAATTTGAAGCCATTTATATATTTTTGTAGATCATGCAACGTGGTTAAATGAAGTTTGTGATAGGCATTTTGTGGAATTTGCCATTTGATAGTTGCAACGTTGATAATGTATTTTGTAGCGGACATGAGGTCGTTGTACCCAGTCTAGCGTATTTGTTGAGATTCATGCTGTATGTGCTGAATATTTATGGAGTTTTTGTAGCAATTCTTATATTCAAATGTGATATTTGGAATATTGAAGAAATATAATGTCGTTGTGGATAGTTAGATCCAACGGGATGTCGTGGAGACAATAATATTTTTGGCATGATAATTAAATACGAGATATAACTTGGAAGTAATAAAACTGTAAGACAACGTTCTATAAACCTTATTAAACAATTTGTTAGGAAATTAAACAAATAAATGAAGTTTATAATACAAGATTTTCTGAAAATAATAATTAATGAAATAATAATCTGAGATTTAAGCATATTAACGATCTGACCTAATGAAATAAAAATCAGAATGACTAGATGAAATAATAATCTAAATAACCAGATGATTGAAATTTAAATAAGTTGATAAATTAAATTTTGAAATAAATCGATGAATTAAATAAGTGGATGAATTAAAGATTGAATTAATTAAACTGATTGGAATAAATTATTAGACGATTGTAATGATGATGAATAACTGAATTAGAAGGTGATGATTAATTAAAGAAGCTGATGATTAATGAATTTATATGCAATTAAATAAATTTGATTGAGAGATAATTCGAAGGAATTGCAACTTGAAATGTGAATTTAAATGATGTAATGGTGAGGAATTAACGATTCTGACAGGAATATTTGGAATTTTGAAGTGAGAATTAATGTGAGAATTATTTAATTTGATAATAATGATGAGGATGACCAATGAGAATTTGAATTTTCTGTAATTCACAGATAAGAGATTAATGACGATGTAAATAATGTAAATTAATTATTCAATGCTTAGGAACATTTGATTAACATGTTCTACGTTCAAATTATACCATGCAAACCATAATTTATGTGATATTTAACATGAGTGATTATTATATGTGTATGTTTAGGCAGATTAGTAACTTAATTAAATCCACATTGATGTTAAATTAAAGAGAATTAGGTCTCAGGTTTCACAAATGTCAGTGACGAAAGACATAGTGATACAGTGATCCTGAGAACCCAAGAGAACTTTATACATTTTCTTGTTATGTGGATTGAAATAATTTTGCATTAGAAAGGAGATGGTTCGATTTTTGGACAATGACAATTTAACTTTGCATTCGACCATACTCTTAGGTAGGATTTATATTTAAAATGTCTGTCTGACTTTCAAAGTAAAATAAATTTGTTTTTATCTTAGTTGTGATCTGATGATGGTGTGATGTTCCTTTTTCTTTCCTTGTCTTGAGTAAGGCTTATCCGGAAAGGAAGTGGTTTTGCTAGGAATTCAGTTGATGGCGCCCATTTATATTTGAATTATTTTTATTAACTTAAGCCCGTAACGACCCTGGAGATACTTTGTCTCGTGAAACCCACTGCTTTTTCAAGAACTCAGCTGAATTTCCGACACATTCCTTATTTGACTAGAGGTTCATTTAACTCCGCTCTGTCCTGGAACTCCAGGGATGTGATGTTATAGCAGATGGGTCATCGCATCCCCAGGACGAACGGGTACAGAGAGAGAGGGAGAATTGGCTTTATCCAACTAGTGGGGCTTTTCGATTTTGTTAATTCTATGGAATCACATCAGATTTAGATTACTGAGAGATTGATCTCAAGTTCATTTAAGTGTGTTACAAAATTTATTATACTTAGTCAGACAATGTACTTGTGTGCCCAATCCAGTGTTCATGTTAATCGTATTAGTAATATCATGTTAGTTATAAGATATTTTTCCCTATACCCAAGTGAATGCAGGAATTGAGACATTGTGATGTGTTGTTGTCTAACGTCTCTATATAATTCTATATTGAAATATAATTATGTTGCCAGAGGATTTAGCGAAGGTGTTAGGAGAGTTACAGACGGGTATGTCTGGAATTGCAGAAACCATTTCTAAGATGGAAACGGAAGTTAAAGAACAAATTAATAATTCAGAAGCTAGATTAGAAGCTAAATGTAAAGAGAATGTACAAGCATTGCAGTCAACTAGTGAAGAAAATTTAAAACTATTACAGTCAAATAGCAAAGATGAGTTGATGTTGTTAGAAACAAGGCTACAGTCAAATAGTGAAGCTAACTTGAAAGATAACTTTAAATCGTTGGAAGAGAAATTACAGTCTCGTAGTGAAGAAACTAATACTGAATTAGAAAATAAGTTAACCAGATTAGAGAATAGTTTAACTTTGAAGAACAATGAGATGTTGAAAACTTTACAATTAGACATAATTGCAGTAAACATGAAAGGAGAGGAAAATGTTCAGATATTAAGGAAAAATATTATCGAGTTAGAAAGTAGAGGGGAAGAAAATATTTTTACTTTAAGAACAGACGTTATGACCATACAGAAAGACATTAAGTCAGATGTATCGAAGTTGAGATTCGACATCGATGGTTTAGTGGCAGATGTAGGAAAAATTCAAGATTGGTCTACCGAAGTATCTTTCGAGACTAAGATTAAGGGTCTAGAAACGAATCTAGGTAACGAAATAAAAGATTTGAAGACAGTAATTGGGACCATTAAAGATGAAGTCTTGGGAGAGGTCAATTCTAATATAAAGTCGTTAGAAAATCAATTGCAGAAGGATATTAGAAAGATAGACGACGATATAGAGCAAAAGGTTAACGAAAACTTAACTTTATTTAAAAATAGAGTCGGAGCAATTGTTGAGGAACGATATAATGAGGTCGATGCCGAAGCAAAAGAGAAACGTGACGGGTTAGATGAAAAATTAATCGCAGGTATGGCAAACTTAGAAGCTAGGTTTACGGAAAGCAAGGAAGCGATGAAATTAGATTCAACACTATTTAGAACAGATGTTGATCTGTTGAAAGAACAAGTCGCGTTAGTGAAGAACACGTGCGAAGGAAAGATTGACAAGTTGAGGAACGATCTAGACGAAAGTAACAAGACGCAGGACGTTACATCGTTGGATGAGTTGAAGACTCAGGTCAAGAGATTAGCAGAAGACAGGATGACGAAACTAGAATCCATAGTTAACAGTTTTACCAGTCATAATGTGACATCAGGGGAAACATTGATAAATCAAACAGCGATAGACCGCAGTATGACGAATCAAGACACGAGCATGGTAGAAGACCGTCAAATGCAACCGAATGTGACATTCGAAAGGGTCAGTTCAACCCCTCAGGAGAATCCAAGTTCGAGTAGGAGTACGTCGAGTCCAAGCGAACGATACTCAGGTCCAGTCACAATTATAAGGAACCTAGATGACAAACCGAGAAAGTTTTCGGGAAATACAGGAGTTACACCAGTAGAATTTCTGCGAGATATTCGAGACTACATGGCGGAACACAGGGTAGCCAAAGAAAGAGAGCTAAGGATAGTAGAACGCGCCTTAGATGGATCTGCACTTACGTGGTTTAGAGTGTTCAGAAGCAACTTTGCGAACATGGAGCAATTTGCCATGGCTTTCTTGAGGAGATTCTGGAGTGCCGAGGATCAACTCAACGTAAGAGCGGAGATGTACTCTAAACGCTATTCTACGTCACATCCGACGCGTTACGCCAACTACTTCACGTCACAACTGGCTAAATTACAGTTCCTTATTCCTCCATTGCCAGAAGAAGAGCTTTTGCAAGCTATAGCGCGACAGTTACCGATAGAGGTACAGCGATCTTTGATAGCATCGGGAGCCAATACGCTGGAACATTATGATGATATTTTGCGGCGATTGGATTATACGAGCGCACAGGTTACACCGAGAAGTGATAGGAACGACAACAGAAACACGCAAGAAGTAAATGCGGTAGTCGTGGACAATGCAGCTCAAACGGACAGAAGGGATTCCTGGGAAAACCGACGGAACGATGGGAATCGAGGAAACATCCGTAACGCAAGAGGAAATGATCGATATAGAGGACCATATGAAAGGCCATACGATCAAGAAGCGAGAGATAGCCGGTATAGGAATTATAACCAAAATTCCAGGTATCAGGACAGGAATCGGTATAATAACAGATATCGGGGAAGGAATAACTGGAACCAAGGTCAACAGTTTAATGGAAACGACCGACAGGAAGGCCGAAGAAACGATCCTAACGACAGAAGGGATAATCGTGGACATGAAAGGTCAAGACAAGAGGATAGACAATCCAGTACACCACTCGAAGAGACAGTGAGAGATGTCAATCGAGCCACACAAGTGAAGAAAGAAGGAATAAACGTCAGAATAACACAGAATCAAGACGTTAATCATTGGAAGTCATCATTATAGAGAGTCAGAAAGTACCATCATGCTGAGTAAAGGAAATTGTAGAGCTATCGTGTACATGTATAATATATTGAATGCCTGAGAGTGTATTTTTTTTTCTCAATCCTGATAAAAAAAAAGGAGATGTACGGGAGAGATGTACCCGATACCTATTTTAGGCTATCGGCTACGCCAGCTGACATTAAGCTATAGTTGAGGTTTTGGAAGGCAAGCTGATATGATAGCGCATCGATCGCGTCAAGAAGAAAGCCAAGATGACGTAGGAGATCAAGAATCAAGGAGGCATTGAAATCTGTAAGAAGATAGAATTATTAATAAAGATGTGAAGCTTTATTGAAATATATATGGGATTATAATAAGTTAAAACGACTTAGAAGAGTATATATAACATGCATTATATGTGGAAATAATTTTATGGAAATAAGTTATTGTATAACAGAACAGCCGAGAGGATTCGGGTTCGAGACTATCTTCGTGACGTGGAAGCACCGTGGTGGGGAGAATTAGCCACGTGCCGCACGGAGCTCATAAGCTGGAACACAGCGCTGAGCGGTTCAGTTGGGCTCTATGAGAGGAGCAGTACAGAGCAGCTCTATAGCACAGCGAGACGGGCATTGAAGGTCACGCAACACACGTAAACCGTCACGGCAAGTGTAGGCGACATTTCTCGCATCACCGAGCAACAGAGGCCGCGCGGGTCGTTGATACAGGCGACCTAGCCGAGAATACAATTGTAGATAGCCGGGGTATTTCAAAACCACACTGATCGCATATGAAGACTTTATTTCAAGCTTCATTTCGACGCTGTTCGAACACAGGCTTTCACAAATAACATTATAACCACGCTGTTATATAATACATTCAAAGCGACTTTTTACTATTTCAAGTAAACTGAATGTTTAGCATAGGCTCTGATGAACATTACAGCGTGCATTTATAAGATTTTTATCTTATACCATTTTCATGGATTACATATTACAGACAGATACAGGGTGTATCGTAATCTTGAACACTATCTAGTAAAATTTTTATTTTACTCAAGTAGAACTTTGCAGTAAGTTGAGAGTGGACTTACAATTCTCAAACTGAACATTTATCGGAACAGTGGCGTATATTAGAAGAAGAGTAGGGGGTCCGCTGTTACCATGAACTTTTCGAGAAGGAGTTGGACGATATCCGCTATGGGTAATTCGAGGTTCAACATGATCGAGTAAACGTGAATAGAGACAAGATGGCACCACAGAGCGATGGATTCGATTCCTGACGAGAGGAGTCCAACAGCTGATTCGCTTGGGATTTCGAAGGAAAGCGTCATTTCATGGATGAAATGATATTCACGCCGATCTTACGAGAAATCTTTAGGTAGGGAAAATCGACGATCTTGGAAATTATATTACAACTAATAATGAAAGGTATTGTAAGAGTTCTATCTACCTGATTCGATTATTTTCATGAATACTGGGCACACATGTATATTTTTCTAATAGGAGTGATTTGATTATTAAGACATGGTTTGAATTTATATACTTCGAATTTGCTAGAATATGGAGTGACCATATGACATGGCAGGCATCATTATTCGATATTCTCACCGTTGTTTGGCTTTATTAAGAAGATGTTTGGTCTTATAGACATTTTTCCAGCTAGGATATTTTTCATGGATAGTTTTTTTTGAGTAGCGAGTATTTCGAACTCGTGATCTGCAATTGATTATCAGAAACTACTTCGTCAGTTCATTGCATACTAGCGAGTGTGTATTATTCATCAGTAGGGATTTTTTTCCATTGGATTGTTTGGAGATATTAAGAAGTTATTCACTTTAGTGAATGAACGTCGCTTTTATATGACAACTAGAAACTTGTTGATTCCTTTCTAGTACATTCATTCATATAGTCCACGAGGTGGGGTCCTTCGTATTTATACGATTGTATGGTGGCTACTCACCTTACCCACCGTTCAGGGAACTATCATCCAAGTCGACGGGGCGAGGTCCTTCGTATTTATACGATTGTACGGTGGTTACACATCTTACTCGCCATTGAGGAACTCATTTTATCATCCGAATGTACACGAGATGTAAGTGAATTAAACAAGGAACTACTAGTCACATATCAGTCGAAATTTTGTTAAATAAAGTAACGATAAATGTCAACAGGATTGCATTTAGTAATTCTAGTTTGCCAATCCAATATTTTGTTGCTATACTCTTTTGAGAGTAATTTCAGTTTAACAGCTATTACAGCTGATGCTTTGATGATTTTTTATAATTGTGTTTGATACCTTTGAGAAGGATTTAAAGTAATTTAATCTTGTAAGATTAATCATTAATGGTCATAATTATTTGAAGGCAGATCAGTATTGCAGATTTTGATGTGAGAGATTATAGCACATTGGTGTTTTTCTACGATGTGAATTATGAAACTTGTTAAAGAGAATTTATGCTATTTGAAAGCAGATCATAAATTACTGAAGTAATGTTTTTCCAATTGTTTAAGAAGTTGTCTAGATGTGATCAGAGTAATTACAGTCATTGGAGATTATGTGCGTTAATAATTTGAAGCCATTTATATATTTTTGTAGATCATGCAACGTGGTTAAATGAAGTTTGTGATAGGCATTTTGTGGAATTTGCCATTTGATAGTTGCAACGTTGATAATGTATTTTGTAGCGGACATGAGGTCGTTGTACCCAGTCTAGCGTATTTGTTGAGATTCATGCTGTATGTGCTGAATATTTATGGAGTTTTTGTAGCAATTCTTATATTCAAATGTGATATTTGGAATATTGAAGAAATATAATGTCGTTGTGGATAGTTAGATCCAACGGGATGTCGTGGAGACAATAATATTTTTGGCATGATAATTAAATACGAGATATAACTTGGAAGTAATAAAACTGTAAGACAACGTTCTATAAACCTTATTAAACAATTTGTTAGGAAATTAAACAAATAAATGAAGTTTATAATACAAGATTTTCTGAAAATAATAATTAATGAAATAATAATCTGAGATTTAAGCATATTAACGATCTGACCTAATGAAATAAAAATCAGAATGACTAGATGAAATAATAATCTAAATAACCAGATGATTGAAATTTAAATAAGTTGATAAATTAAATTTTGAAATAAATCGATGAATTAAATAAGTGGATGAATTAAAGATTGAATTAATTAAACTGATTGGAATAAATTATTAGACGATTGTAATGATGATGAATAACTGAATTAGAAGGTGATGATTAATTAAAGAAGCTGATGATTAATGAATTTATATGCAATTAAATAAATTTGATTGAGAGATAATTCGAAGGAATTGGAACTTGAAATGTGAATTTAAATGATGTAATGGTGAGGAATTAACGATTCTGACAGGAATATTTGGAATTTTGAAGTGAGAATTAATGTGAGAAATATTTAATTTGATAATAATGATGAGGATGACCAATGAGAATTTGAATTTTCTGTAATTCACAGATAAGAGATTAATGACGATGTAAATAATGTAAATTAATTATTCAATGCTTAGGAACATTTGATTAACATGTTCTACGTTCAAATTATACCATGCAAACCATAATTTATGTGATATTTAACATGAGTGATTATTATATGTGTATGTTTAGGCAGATTAGTAACTTAATTAAATCCACATTGATGTTAAATTAAAGAAAATTAGGTCTCAGGTTTCACAAATGTCAGTGACGAAAGACATAGTGATACAGTGATCCTGAGAACCCAAGAGAACTTTATACATTTTCTTGTTATGTGGATTGAAATAATTTTGCATTAGAAAGGAGATGGTTCGATTTTTGGACAATGACAATTTAACTTTGCATTCGACCATACTCTTAGGTAGGATTTATATTTAAAATGTCTGTCTGACTTTCAAAGTAAAATAAATTTGTTTTTATCTTAGTTGTGATCTGATGATGGTGTGATGTTCCTTTTTCTTTCCTTGTCTTGAGTAAGGCTTATCCGGAAAGGAAGTGGTTTTGCTAGGAATTCAGTTGATGGCGCCCATTTATATTTGAATTATTTTTATTAACTTAAGCCCGTAACGACCCTGGAGATACTTTGTCTCGTGAAACCCACTGCTTTTTCAAGAACTCAGCTGAATTTCCGACACATTCCTTATTTGACTAGAGGTTCATTTAACTCCGCTCTGTCCTGGAACTCCAGGGATGTGATGTTATAGCAGATGGGTCATCGCATCCCCAGGACGAACGGGTACAGTAGACTACATTAAATCATAATAAAAGGACAAAAGATAGGTTGCATTATCTACTTACTCAGGTAATTGGCACATATTTATTAAAAGGACCGTTTCTCTTTTTATCCTCAGTATTCATAAAATTAAGGGGGCGTGGTGGCTCAGCGGTCTAGCTGTATGCCTCTCACCAAGGTGGACCGGGTTCGATTCCCGGTCAATGCATGTGAGATTTTCGATGTGAAATGCCATGTCCTGTGGCTCGGATTCCACGTAAAACGGAGGTCCCGTGGCTTATGATCGCGAGATTATCGGTCACGTTAAACTACAAGCTTCCTTCCTTCCGTTCATAAAATTAATACAAATTTTCAATTTCCAGGATAACAATGGAACAATAGAAAATGAAGAACTGAGAGGATTCCTCAAAGATCTTCTGGAATTAGTCAAAAAGGTATTGTAAATCCAATAGTATGTGGCAACCTTGCAATATACCTTTCAGCTGCACATAATAATAAGAGTCCTATAATTAACTTCATAAATATGCACTTCATTATGCACTCACATATTATCACCATAATACAATAGTAATACCTCACAAAACTCAAAATTTGATATAAGTGTATTGCCTGTTCAAAAAAATCGTGTATCACTTACATGTCGTTTAGAAAAGCTCCTTTTTAGTTGGTAAACTCATATAAAGACCAATTTAGTGTCAGTTGGTTTCAAACTGATATTTATAAGAGAGAAACTTCACTTAAATATTCAATTTTAGAATAAAAATCCTTTTCTTTAGCACTTTTAGATTTCTTTTATCTTCACTAATACATTTAAAAATTAGATACGTTCTGCTTCTGTAACACAACACAATATTACAAACCCAAGTAAATAAATGTACATCCTCCAACATTATTGACAGTTTGCAGACATCCATACATACTGTAAAGCGGGTCCCAGATTGACTCCATGTGAATGGCTTACCTTTTAACATTAATGGTGCATTGTACGTAGACACGAGCAAAATCCTACCCTTCATTTATTTCCGTGTCCATGAGCACACTGTTCCCATTCTGTGTAGTTCGTATGGCCTGGTAGGCAGAATACAGTACTTATGTCTCTGTTCATTCCACATGCTAGCTGTTTTGTCCAAGTTCATGTTACCCATCACTGGTGGGTGCAGATCTCGGCCAAACAATGACCACTTGGCAAACGCTCCAGGATGGTAAAGCTGATTCACTTTTTTCAGTTCAATTCGCATTATCGTTGGTTACCGTACCATATTCAAAAACAAAACTAATGGAATGTGTTAACTTATGCTTTATTTTAAATCTACATTTTTATGCAAGGAAAAATATGGTCATTGTACTACACTGCAATATTATATCACAGGCCACAAATACTTGTAATATTTGCACTCTATTCCTTCAATGATCTAATAACCGATAGCATCTACAGTAGCCTATGGTTTGTGTTTGTATGAATGCTTCAAATTAACTGCCTTTGTTATTCTCTAGGACTATGATGCACAAGATTTACATGAGTTTGAAGAAACAATACTGAGAGGTGTTGACTACAACCAAGATGGCAAGATCAACAGGAAAGAGCTCACCATGATTCTGCTAGCCCTAGCCAAACATAATCAGGAAGAAGATACGACTGCATAAAATAAAACTCTTAACAACCATGGACATTATCCTAATCCATCCTGCATTTCCCCTTCAGTCTTCAACTTGACTTTTTATAGGTTATAAAAATTTTCAGAGCTCTGCTTAATAGCAATTTATGCCAAGTCTTGGTGCACTGCAACTTTCAAGTTGCATGCCTATTCCTTTCATCATATGTTCCTAATGAAATACTGTACTGCATTACGTTCAACTGTTCAACTGATAGGCTAATGACATGGTGATTAATATTGGTTATGTTTTAAATGTAATGACTATTAATAATATCAGTATTTTAATAAAAATAACAGACAATATATAACTTAATTGATTTTGTATGTATCTTTTTGAAATCCTTTTCCTTTCCATTTATGGTACCGGTATAGTACTCTTGCTAATTCTTTGGCTAAGCAGTTTTCTGCTTGAAATAGAAGCCCACACATACTTATACTATAAATAATACAATGTACAGTTTCTGCTACTACACAGCACAATGATTCAATAAATAACTCACATACCCCAAACCTATATTTTAAAATAAACATTTGATACCTATACATAGGTAAATAAAGGATTTAGAGGGTTCAGATGTTCTCCATTGCTCCTAAAATGTAAGTTAATGTAAAACAACCATAAAATAAAACCTGTAATTTTAAGATCAAGGTTAGGACGAGAGTAAAAAGTGGTTGGGGTGAAGCAGTGCAGGAAACCAGAAAATAACCTCATCCATAGAGATGCACAGAATATTTGAGACTCTACTCTTGTACGCTATATGTTGGCCCTGAGATGGCTAAGCCATGCCTTGCTCAGTCATATTTAAGCTTTTTATAAATTTAACAAGACAATTCAGAGAGAGAGCCATAAACTATCACTCTGGATAGTTGATATTTAAAACTATTACTACAGTACTATGATTGTGATTGACATACGGTACCATATTTGATATGAATACAGTTAATCCATAGCAACTGGCTATATTTGATTTTTCCATAAGGACAAAGAACTAGTATTTCATGTGAGTATCATTCCTTTGAAATAACTACCGGTACTAGGACATTCATTTTACATAAGTTACCTGAGTTGAAAATCCATCCCTGACATATCAATATAAAAAATTGTACCATGCGTTGGTCAGTTGAGATATCAAACTTGTTGGAAGCTATAATTTCAAAATTCTAAGGGTATTAGAGACCAGATGGCTTTCCTACCACCACACAGGTTTAACCCTTTGCTTCTCAAGGGATGCTTTAGGGGTTTGGGAAGGAGGTGACTTTGGTCTGTATGTTAAGGACCATCCCAACATTCACCTTGTCTTGAAGTAGAAAGTCACTTCTAGTATGGTCAGATGTGGGATTCAAATCCACTTCTCTTTTTAGTTATCATCAAAAGACTGGCCGTGCCCCCCCCCCCCCCCATTTCAGTCATTTAATCCCCCATGGACAGAATAAACCCATATTATCAAGGTATAGGTTAGAGCTACTATACAACAAAGTGAAAGCAGGATGGTAAATTCTTATGTACAAGACAAAGAGAATGGATGCATTCACACCATATCAGGAAAACACTGACAATAAGGCAAAGCACCTATAATATATTCAAACAATAGGTCAGTACAGTAAATCTACAGTTATTTTATAGTATTTTCTCCTAAGGACTTGCATCATTAGGCACTTTGTAGTGTATTACCACTTTTTAGTAATCACCATCTCTTGATGAATACAGTACTTTTGCATTTGTCAGTTGGCACAGGCTAGAGTAAAAGGTGGCTTTTCACCGATGTCTCAGTCTCACTCATGGCTGTGATTATATGGAAGCTACTGAGGTATGGGTGGTGCTTAGTAATGGTATTCGGGGCACAGTCAGTGCCTGTGAATGCTGTGAAAGGTTCAACTCATAGGGTTAGGACTACTGTTCTGACTCAGTGAGGAAAGCAATGGCAAACTGCCTCACTCCTCTTCTTGCCTATAACGCCTCAAAATAGCGCTGCCTTGGGTTTTTGTGGGTATCTACTCACATGACGTAACGGCGGTACTTTTTGAGGATCCAACCAGCCTTCGGGCTGACTACCTAACAGACAGTAAATTATTTAAGATATGTATACGGTACCCATTAATACAAGCACTGAAGATCTCAATTAATGTGATTCACCGGAATATTTACATTGCATAATGTTCCTCAGAACAAAAGCTGTGTAAGATGTGATTTCAGTTCATGTAAAATTTGTTTTCTTTATAGGGTAATACATTTAAAGAACTACCATACACATTCATAGATGTGACTTGATAAACAAAAATATTTTGAAATCTCTTCTACAGAAAACACTGGCATATTCTTTTCTATTTTTAATATTTTTCTTACCTACACTTCAATTAAGACTGTAAGTTTTTTCTGTAATTTAATGCAGGATAGATATCCATAAATTGAATCGGATGCAATGTTATATCATAAAATGTTCGTGGAAAATTGGTCTTAGAAGTTATTTTGTATAAAGTGTAAATCAAGCTTGGAAAAATGTAACAGCTCAAATGCAATCATTAATCAAATATACCACAATCTACAACAAGGAATTAATAAACTTATGAAGGGTATGGAGTTTAAAGCAGTCTGACGCAAAAGCATTTCAATACAGATATTATTAAACTAGATAATATGGATCAGAGAACAAAGAATTAAATAAGCAGGCCTAATGCTTTTATTTTTCCAAGTTCAAAACGAACAGGAACCTTCATTAATTTGTAAGTACAAGTATATAACAAAAATAAGTCATTCATTCCATACTACAGCATAATACTAGGTTTAACTGACTAATGCATTTACAAACAACACATCAATGGTATGAGGCTATATTCTGGTAGATAAGTTTGTCACATACAGACACTAGTTGTAGCCTACTGAGAGATGCATTTCAGCACCAAGTTTACTTACTGCATACCTTAATCACTCCTGACATTTAACTTCATAACCAGACCCCTATACTAGAGCTACGGTACATAGATTAATCGTCAAACTACTGTATATAAGTACGGTAGGTGTTATTTTAAGGGGCCCTTCATAACACAGTTATTCTACAAATTTGAAGGTTATTTAAAACTTTTCCAAAATACAACTTTATAAATAAACACGTAAATAAATTATAATAATAAAAACAATAATAATAATAATAATAATAATAAACAAAAACTACACTAATACCGGTAACGTAATACATTTTTATCACAATTTAAAAATTAAGAAAAATCCTAAAGAACTTTCGTTCCTTGCCACTAGCTACTAACTTGTGTCAATTCATATTACGGTACTGTACATTTGGATATGGCAAGTCTGTCAGAATAATGATACGGTATATCATCATGGCCATTACACTTGTCTGATACAGAGTAGATAATTTATATAAGAAGAATAACTTATTGTATGCAGTCTACAAAAGAATCGGGGGAGCAGGGGCGCACCCAGACTTTTGGTTTGGAGGGGGCTTTCCTCAATAACATGATTTCAGCTATGGAAAGAGAATGTGTCCATTAATAGTCTTGTATGTAAATATGTATATTTAAGATCATATGCATAAAAAGATATCCTATAAGGTCAAACATACTGTAGAATGATCTGTTAAAACCAATACAAAAGATGCTATTGGACTGGAGATTATTTAAACAAAATGAGCATTGGTTTTATACAAAATTTAGTTACAGTACCATTGATCTAAGGTTATACAAGTAATAAAAAGGAACTGCATGATTTTTATCAAGAATTAACTTTTGATCACGATCAGAGTGATAACGACTGGATTGCTCTGCTCACTATTATCATAACTATATATCCAGCTACCAGGATCGTCAGATTGATGTGTAACATCAATTATCTGCAATCATTTACTAAGTTTTGAGTTGTTTACTGTATACCAAGAACTAGTATAGGTTTTAGGAAATTAATAATAACATTTTGATTTTGAATATGTAAATTTAATTGGAACTAAAAATTACATTTTAAAAATTACGAGATGAAATTGTATACCATAGTGTTATGGATTGTAACAAATATTTTATGTACTGTACGTGAAAATATATAAGTTATTTTAATTTTCCTTAATAACTAACATTATAATAAAAAATCTTAAACATTTCTAGAATTTCAAGTTGAACTTAATTACACAGGCTGAATGCAAGTTTAAACAAATAGTTGAATACAAATCATGTATTAATGAATTAACATTAACGTTGTTTGAATCAAGTGGAAACTCAAATTTCACAGAACAAAATCCAGCCACCTAGCAGATTTTTTCAAAACGGAAGCTACCTCTGTACTGGTGACTTCAATTTCCGGGTCAATATTCAGTGCTGCTAGTCCAGTCAGCCTGTCTGCAACCATGGTATTCCTAAGATATGTTTTCAGCCGACGTAGTGTAGAAAATGACCTCTCAGCAGTGCTTGTAGTCACAGGGATGGTACACAAAATTCTCAACAATATGTGGATATTAGGAAATAAGTCCTTGTCACATAGATTCAACACATCGATTGCGTTTTAGGGATATTAGCGTGGATCTTCAAGCTCTTGTACCACAGTTCAAACTCAGCCATAAGCAGGCCTTTGTTGTTTCCTCCACTTTCAATTATATCATTCTTATAAAAATTACACAGCTGTAAGAAATCAAGTTGCATTTTTTCTTGGAAGGTTTCTTTATGTGTATGTGATGCATTGCCTGATGGCAGTAAGCACTCAAAACTCTTTAAGTCTTTATGCTTGATGAATCGAGATTCCAATGTAATAATGAAAGAGTCAATCCAAGGGATGAAAACAGATCTTTTATAGTATAATTCTGGAGTTTCTGCTGGTATTTTGCTTCTGTTCTGTCTTCCAACTGTTCGAGGCATCGAAATTATTGAACCGCAGTTATTAGCAATTTTGGTAGCTTCTTCAAACAACGAGTGAAATTCTTGATCTGCATTTTTTCTTAGAGATTTTAAGCTTTCAATCACAGTTTCAGCGTGTGTAATTGCAGACGATAAATCTAAATCAGTTCCCTGAAGCTTTTTGCTTAGGTTTACTGTGTAACCAAGCAGTTTTTCTGATGCCATGAGAGAAATTATAAATTCATCTTAACTTAAGGAGTTTAGTAGTATTAGAGCTCCTGAAGAAGATTCCCTATAATTCCAGTTTTTAATCTCCTCTAACGCTACTTCAATAGGTTGCATCAGTTTTTTCATAACAAAAATAGCATCGTGCCTTTGTACCCATCTCGTTGGACAAAGCTGCAGGATTTTTTTTCTTGTTGGTTTCAAGATTTACCTCAGATTCAATGCACTGTTTTAAAACTGCTTGTCTTTTAGGAGTGTTAAAAAAATCCCACAACTTCTCCACTATTCCAAAGCAGTTTCTGATTGATACAACCTCAGACGCGGTTGACAATGCCAGGTTAAGGCTATGAGAAGCGCAATGCACGTAAATTGCTGTGGGGTGAGCTTCTTGGATGCACGCTTGAGCCCCTTTAAACTTTGCACTCATGGCAGCCACCCATCGTACCCCTGGCCACGTAGGTTATTTATGTCGATATTACTGTCTTCAAGACCTTTAATCAATGCTTTTGCCAATACTCTACCCGTAGTAGAGGTTCGAGGCATGAACTTCAAAAATTGCTCACATATTTCATAACCATTTAAAGTACTTGGCGTTACATAACGTAAACACAAAGAAAACTGTTCAACAGTTGAAATATCAGATGTTTCATCTGCGAGAACACTAAAAAACTAAGCTTCTTTTACTTTACTTGCTATTTTTTCAGTTATTATTTGGTTACAAGCATCGACGACTTGATTTTGAAAATTCCAACTTATATAGGTTGCATTTTTGCCACATGACCCAAAGTGATCTTTCAAATTGTTGTCACCTGCTTAAATTCTAGCTCTGAGCAAAGCTCTTTTCCCCTCAATTTCAAATGGTTTGTTGTCGATTTGAAACTCACCATAATCTCTATGGTTCCTAAGGGCGATATTTTGGCTGCCACACAAAATAATAGTTTCTGTTATTGGAATTATTCTTTTCACATTATTTTGGGCTTGGACGTCTTTTCCGTTTATCAAGAGATTTGTCAATCGGTTTCATTCGGCAGTCCATAACTCTTTTAAAGTTAGCTTCGCTTACACATGAGTCTTTATGATACTGTGAGTTTGCACGTTTTTCAAACTTCTCTATGGCTTTTTTCCAGTTACAAAAACCTTCTTCAACAAGTTGTCCAGTATGTTGAGCGTTACTCTTACCTATTTCTTTTTTTTTTTTTTGAAAAAAGCATACAATGGACACAGTATGCAGAGTCTTCAATTCCAGAATACGAAAGCCAGGTATATTTCTTTAGCCATGAAAAAGAAAATTTTCGTTGTTGGTTCCCATGCGATCTAAAAGGAAAGTTAAAGTTGCTCTGAGGAACCCATTTGTCAATCAAAACTTTGAACTTTTCATTGTCCGTCAACACTTTGTTTTTAAATAAACCAATGTTCAATTACATGTTATGTTTACTTACAACGGCCTTAGGCCTGCTCACATTTGCATCTGAGCCCTCCTCTGACGAACAACTTGGATATTTTTCTATGCTTGCAGTCCTTGTTAACAGTTCCTTACTCGTTGAAGGATTGCCACATTCACTAATACTAACCACATCATATTTATTGATTTTTAACGGTTTAAAGTAGTTTTGCATGTCTGACTTTCTTTTGTCTCCCATTACTACTAGTCCAATTGGACACACTACGAACACAAATAGCCAATAGAAAATACAAACACAACAACAATCAACGAATCAACTTTTACAAACACCACTACTGACTTGACGCCTGACACAGAGCACAGTACAATACCTTGGGGAGAGAAATTTTCACCGCTGTCCCACGCGCATCTTGCTCCGAGCATAGTTACGACAACGCCGGAAATATATATTATCACTCAAGTGTTGCATAAATATAGGCCTAAATCAGTAGAAAATCGCAAAATGTTCCAACGTTCCAACACTAAACATTCTGGAGCCCGTTATGCAATCAATTTTCTTGAAAGATATCATCAATATTTTTAAAGTGTTCCCAGATTTTTGGAGGGGGCTTAAGCCCCCAAAGCCCCCCCCTGGGTGCGCCCCTGCGGGGGAGCATCATACTTCAGGGGTCAAGCTACTTGAATCCAAATCAGGTAGATCGGAATTTGATCACAATTAATGCATGTGGGATTTTGGAGGTGAAATATCATGTCCATTGGTTTAGATTCCACATAATATAGTTATAGAGTTACATCTCAAAATTTCAAACCTCATTGAATACTTCTTTAATCTGCTATATATTTTATCAACATACTAATGTCTAGAATTGCCACTCCTAGTAATTGCAACATGAAGAACCTGTAAGTTTGTAACTAGGCTTTCACAATAAACAACTACTTGGGTGATAAACGTATCTCATTAAATTAAAAACATCACCAATTCATTATGCAACCAAAGTCCAAGCTTATATTGGATGATGACAGTCATGAGACCTGATCATTTTTGACTGAATACCACAGAAACAAAAGTGATGAGGTCAGCATCAGTCTCCTGCCAAAACTTTATTCCCTATGATACAGTATGATATGCATAATCTGGGTAGAATTAGATACAGGGTCAGTCACAGAACAAAAAAACTTTCACCAATGACCACCTTCAATGCTGTGTAGACACCTGACAGCACAACAACTCTGTCCACTTACATTAAGAACCAGGCAAATTTCAGACTACTATTAGTATGTCACTTAAATTCAATTAAAACCCCCTACAAAGTATATTAATACAAAATATGTCAGTAATAATTAACAACTACTAGCACTGTACTATCCATACATGTGATCACGTATGTGATTCTTTCTTTCTTTCTTTCTTTCTTTCTTTCTTTCTTTCTTCCTTCCTTTAAACCCATTAGTAGTACAGTTCACAAATAAATAATTAATACAGTGCTCAGATCCAGAAAATACCTTGTACTATTGTCATTGATGGATTAAAACTTCACTGGCCGAACATGGCAAAATGTCCTAGATGCGTAACAGTATCTGTCAAATACCGTACCCTCCAAAGTAACTTTGTATTTTATGTAATACAAAGACCACAAAACACCAAATGATAGTTGTAGCAGATGGAAGATGGCAATTTATGGAGGTGATAGCCGACACATCTATGAAAAATAAGAGCTCAAGTACGGGTATTCTGATTTGCCTAGAGCCCTTCTCTCAGATATTGTGTGGAGGCCTGGTTAAATTTTATACACATTTTAAGTACCGGAATTTAGGAGGCAATGAAAGTTCACTATGTGAATCCTCTAAAGAATGTCTAAAGAATGCAATCAAGAACATCAATATAGTCTACTCAATAAAAGTGCTTGGTGCTGATAATTTCTAATGCATTGGCTACATAGGCTAGTTATGGTACGATGAAACCATGACTAACTCAGAAAGTTGAGAATTACCACAGAATTATTTTTTGATGTGAATAAAAAATATAACATATATGTACTCATATAATAAAATGTATCCATGTATTGTTTACATGTATATACATAAATGTTGTACATGTATATAAATGTTTTGATATGTTTCCATGTGTGTAGAATACTGATAAACTTGTAGTAGACCATAATAATGATGCCAAGGGAAAGTTAGGACAAATGACATGCTTATAGCCCACAAACAGGAAAGAATTTACTTAATCTGAAAAAGGGGAATGAGATTTTTTAAAATTGTACAGGAAAAGGAGGCAGATAGGAAAAACAAAGAGTATAGTGAGCATCTATTTGTTACAGAGAAAAGAGTAATGAATAAGGAAAAAATCTGACGGTGATGTCCAATATTAATGTTACTGAGGTGGCACTTAGTTGCGGCCAATTATGCAGCATTTTATCACTTTAACTTATCTTCTGCGGTACTGCAGGCAAAGAATACCAAGAGTGCCATACATTTTAATCCCTGCCTACAACAGGTTTACTTTGCAATACACTAGTTATAGAATCTTACCTCTGGCCTTAAATCTAGGTTATATTAAAAACATATGTACCGGTAACACTAATAGGCTATATATAGAAATTAAAGAAATATCATTGAGCAATTTTTTGACTTAAGTGGTCATCAGTTCAAATCCAATTATTTCCATTAACTTACACACTGGTACCATGCAAGTGTTATCCTATGACAAAAGTGGAGAATAAGGCTGAAGCATTCCTTCCAGTGAACAGGATACAAAGGTATCACCACTAAGATGTAGAAGTGATTGGGTCTCCCTTTGCCTTAGCCTATTACCTTGAGCTTCCTGTAAGCATATGAGGCCAGGGTTGAGCACAAGTCTAGCTTCAATTTCAATACATTCAAGCAATGAACTCATCTGCATTGTAACTCAAAAGCCTTCCCATATCAGAGCCACTGCATCCACATAATTTTATTTAAATGAAGATTCAGCAGTTCAAAATAGATTCCTTTTCTGGAATTGTGTTGAGTTTCTCAGATATCACATGGCAATTATGTTCCTGCTTCACATACCATACTAAGTATGGTGTCTATATAGTATTTGGTGATTCAATGCCCTAAGAAATGCTAGTGCAATATTGTTTCACTATCTATGGTAACTTGAATATAATGTATGGTACCGGTAGCCATTATATAGTCTACTTATATCTTAATTTGCTATCTGCAGAATGTTCAATGGGGTACAATGTAAAGTTGCATCATCATTCTTGTATGTGTATGATGTGATTTATTTCATACAACTTTATCGCGAAATAAATGTTTAAGAGAGATTAAGAAGGAATAATAAATATTGTAATATATTTTAAAAATCTAATAGAAAGTGTATTAATTTTACTAACATGAAGACAAATTGTTGGATTTAACTGCAGTCCATTTATGTGGGAAGACTTCCTTCCAGTTGTTGTTATGTTAATTAATATAAATTAAATTAACATTGTAAATATTATTATATTAATTAAATTTTAGAATAATTCTGTTCTATTTTGATTTTGAACACCAAAGAATATAAAGAACTACATGCTGTAACATTGACAAAGTTACATACTGATATTTAATTGTTATTGATAACACAGAATTTAGTACAATCAATTATGTTGATTAGGGTTTGAGATCTAGGTTATAAGTGGTAAAAATAAATATTTTGCTATGATTGAATTTTGTGCAATTGTTATATTTTAAATGAGGAATCTTAAATAAAAGAGCTAATTTTACCACGAAATTGAAATGATATTTAGTTAATGAAATATATTTATGCTCATGTAAATGGAGTAGAGAGGAGATATATAATATAATTGGGCTGCCAAATTAATTTTCAGGCGGGTTGTTGCATAAAAGTAGACATTTATGACTGTTGGTAATATAAATTATTTATTTTATGAAGCTAACTCCCGTTAAGATACTTGAAGTTTTAAAATTAAATTGGCATATCAGATTAACTCTGTAGATACCGTACATCATAGAGTTTGTCCACAAGAAATCAACTGTTCTACCCATGCAATAACAAACAATAGTTCTTCAGAAATGAGCATCATCTTCACATTCCAAAATTAATGGAGTTACAAACAGGATTAGGATTTTGGGATTTTCATAATTTTCACTGAATATCATAAAAAATACATCACACAAGAGAAATGATTCAATCAGCAGCATGCTCAGGCTGTGATTTGATTTGGCATTGCTTTATGACCAGTGGTGGTTCCATGTACAAACTGGGTTGAGCAAGTAATAGACACCTATGACTGCAACTGTACCGGTAACCATTATCATGCTACAGTCTGCAAAGAAGGACTACATGTGTCATTGACAAGATGATAATATATACCAAAATGTATGCACATTGTTTCATAATAAGTAAAGATTTGGTTTTATTTGAATATTGTCCCTTATGAGCATGAACATAACTCTTCTAGTTGATCACTTCTAAAGGTTTTTGATTCTTTTACTTTAGAAGCCCAATGCAGAGAGATGATAATGATTGTCATTTTAAGGACAAGACTATTCATTGCACATACTTTGTTAGCAATAGAATCCTTCAGGAATAGGGAGCTTTATAATTCCAGTTAAAAACTGACAACTTAGCAGGTTCTGCTGAGAATGTGGAATATCTGTCAGAATTGAGCAGCTTTCCATATCCTCACTCTGCAACACATTAGGCTATTTACTTGTATTGTTCTGATATAGGTTACAAATATGCCTTCCATGTATATGTTTAATTGCTTCAAACCCAGGTTTGAAACCCATAGTTTATAAAAATATCTCGTAATATTTTCAGACATGGCAACCTAGCTGACAGTGATATCCTTTTACCATCCTACCTAAAATCGAGGTCACTTAAATGCCTAAGTCCAAGTATTCACGTCTGATTAAAAAAATTACATAAACATTTGGCATCAGGATGGACATCCAGCTGTAAAGACCATTGGCCACATACAAGATTTACCCCGCGACATCTCTGACCCTGTAGAATCGGGAATAATAAGGGGTAGATTTAATTCATTCATTCACTTCAATTCTGAAGAACTGTTATTGGAAACAACGCACAAATAGAAATTCATTAATCTGACACAGTAAGTTATGTATATTGTTCAATTACATCAGTAAATGATATACAATCATTTTCTTAAATTCATGCATACAAGAATGTTCCAAGAACTATTATGATAAATTTCTTTTTTTAAGATTCCATCAAATGACTTTGAATAAGAAAGGGAATTATTGTTGAAAGGAATAATGAACATTTTAACTAGACATGCTGCAATATGTGTAAATACTACATAAAATTGTAATTTTCATAAATTGTAACTAGTATAAAATCATGTAATCGATTTGTCGTGGACAACCTGTGTAAAGCCATAAGATGTTTTTAATATAATAAAAGAGCAGAACTTATTTAATGAATTTTTACTTTAAAACATTTATTTGAACCAAAGAATGACCATTCTTTGACCTGAACAAAGATCATGATTTATTTATCTTGTTTTAAAATTTACGTACCGGTATGGTAAGTACTGTCCTTACAGGAATAAAATACTACATTGGAACTCATTAAATGTGTTTGCACAGTGGATATCCTATTCATTAACAACCTGCATAACCACCTCATGGGTCCAGGTATGTTCAATCACTGTGGCAATGCAAATATTTCATCATGGAAAAACTGGGGGACACAATTATTTAGCCATATTGTCATATCACACACCTCCTGTTTTGCTCGCAGGTGTGTTCTTCCAAGGTGGCACTTCAAGAGGCCAAATAATAGAAGTCATCATGGGATAGGTTAAAAGAAGTGTTTCTTTCGTTTCAATAACCTGCATAGTATTAATATAATTGCAGTATATAATCCTAACATAAATAACTCAACAAATTTCATGGAATCTCTAGAGCACATTCTCTCGAAAAACAATGCCAATCTTTGCTTATGCATTGGTGATACAAATATTAACTTACTAAACAAAAAAATGTGACCAAATCATACCTCAATCTACTATCAAGCTATGGTTTCACACAAGGCAATACTCGCTATCCAACAAGAATATGTGAATCAACAAGTACACTCCTTGATCAGGTAGCCACTAATAACTGTAAATATGCCTATAGAATAAGCAATATAAATAGTGATATTAGTGATCATAATATTCTTGTAACTGAGATTTTCTGGTCAAATTACAATCCAGTCAAAAGCGCAATCTCGAACATGACATTTAAAGGTACCCCCCCCCCCCCCCTCAACAACCAAGGGTCTAGTTCAAAAAACCTAAATAAAAATTACCGGTACATGAACAAAAACAAATTTTCTAATGATCTCAATCAAATAGAGTGCTTAGATGGTGTAAACGAAACTTACACCACCATGAAGCACAAAATCTTGATACAGACACCCAACAAAGTAAACACTGATACACCTTTGCAGGAAATACACCAGAACCACAAAAACCTATGGATAACAACAGAATTAATTCAGCTAATAAACCAAGAGACCTACTACATGCTAAACATAACACTAGCATTCACAGAAACAACAACCTCTTAAAGGAAGAACACGTAATATGTAGGAACAGTGACAGCTTTAAAACGGAAACTGAAATCCTCATACTATGAACATAAATTAACATTGAACGCCAATAGCATAAAAGATACTCGGAAAGTAATCAATGTAGTGATCTACAACTGCACAACTGAAAATAAAGATGTTCCCAGTGAGATAATAATTGACGGTAAATCTTTCACAGGAAAAGAAAATATTTGCAAAAAAAATAAGCAGACAAGTAGGTCTCACAATGAACCCCACAAAAACAAAAATAATGACAAATGGAATCCAAGTCCATCAATCGCCACTAGAGTATGTGCAACAGTATGGTATACCTAGGACAAAGCATCTCCCTGAACAAAGACACAGAGAGTGAAATCAAATGCCGTATAGGACTGGCGTGGAACAAATTTTGGTCGCTTAAATTCTTACTCACAGACAAGAGACTAAAAGTAAGCACAAAAGCAGAAATCCTAGACAAATGTGTTATGTCAACACTACTTTATGGTTGTCAAACATGGTCCTTAGACGGAAAAACTGAAAAAGCAGATACAGGTATGTCAAAGAAGAATGGAGCATAGGATCCTAAACGTTTCTCTAAGACACAGAATCAGGAACGAGGAACTAAGAAGAAGGACAAACATACGCGACGTGGTAGAAAGTGTAGAAAGCCTAAAATAGAAATGGGGAGGACACGTATCACGCATGGATCACCAGAAATGGACGCATCGCACCACAATGTGGGACCCGAGAGGACGAAGAAACGTGGGACGCCAAAAAAAACAGATGGGCAGACTACTTTAGAGCTAAAACGGGAAACCAATGGTCGAGAGTGGCAAGAGACAGGGAAGCATGGAGACATCTGGAGCCAAACATGAATCAACATGCACCAAACAGGACAGAAAGACAATGACAGTGAGTGCAACAAGACAAAAGCTCCCAAAGATGCTCACCTTCGGAGCCTAAACACGCGCACGTCCCTGTGCAAACAGGAGGCTTTTGCCCTTTCGGGATGTCTATAGGCTAATTATTATTATTATTATTATTATTATTATTATTATTATTATTATTATTATTATTATTATTATTATTATTAGACACACACTTTATAAACATAGCACACAAGTTAGCCAAAAACATCCTCCCAGCGAAGAAAGTTAATGAAATTAATGTCAACACAGATTCCATATTTAAGACCCCAACTAATGAGATGGAAATTCGCAATATTATATTAGGCCTTAAAATGAAAAGTAGCCAAGACAAAGATGGTATGTCAGTAAAATTGTTAAAAAACTCCATTTATATGCTAAGTAGCCCACTAACTACTTTAATAAATTTATCGTTAGACACTGGCCTGGTGCCTGATGATCTAAAAATGGCACGAGTCATACCAGTCTATAAAGAAGGTGACAAAAGCAATCCAGACAATTACAGACCCATCCTCCCATCCATATTATCCAATGTACTCAAAACAGTAGTAAGAAACAGAATTGTTAATTTCTTAAATAAAAATGATTACTTCTGCAAAGGGCAGTATGGATTCCGAGCAGTGGCGGCGCGTGGATAAAACATCTGGAGGTTCACTACTATGAAAAATAACGTGGCCAAATTTAATGTTACTTGATGTTTACATAGACGTAAAATAGTGGCACTGCATGACTAGAAAGGTGACTTTCCTTTGAAGACACACGATTGCAGCTCGAAGAAGTTACCAAAACTATGAGAAATGAAAGACAGAGAATATAAGCTAATCCAGTTTCGTCTGATGTTGGAGACGTTGCTGGCGTTGGTATAACAGCTGACGTCTGTGTGTACAGGAAATCCATCCTCCTTTCCTTCCTGGCGGCGAATAAGTCAATTACCTTCTCATTAAAATCGACCAATTTATGAGTCATTTCCTTCTCGATGGACAACATAGCGAGAGCAGACAGTCTATCTTCATGTATTGTACTCCTCAGGAATGTCTTAATCCGCTTTAAAGTGGAAAAACATCTTTCTGCTTCAGAAGTAGTCATGGGGACAGTAATAATTAATTTCAAAAGTTTCATCACTTCTCCGAAAGGTTCCTTGAGATTGTTCTCTATCAAAAATGCAAGGAAGTCAGTTGCTTATTTCATTTCTTTAAAATCACTTCCTGAATAAATCACGCGCAGTTCGGTTTTCAGTTTATTTCTATCAAGAAAAGGATAGGATTCTATAACATACGTAAGATTCTCCTCTGGAAAATTATTTTGGAAGGATGGGAAGAATTGGTGGTCAGAGAAGGTGGAGGCCAGTAAGTGGTTGGAGAAGTTGAATCTCTCTTTGCTGTGATTTATAATCACGTCACACACCTCCTTCGCAATGTTCCTCGAGTAATAACTATTTTCGCATCTTCTTTTCCCCCTGTTGTCTTCTACATTTTCCTCCACAACGATGCTTTCAACATTGTCCCTTACTTTCAAAATTGCAGTTTCGAAGGAGCTTACAGCACTTTGCACTGATACAGGGTTAGCAGAACGCTTTTGTAATCGGTTGTATAGAATGTCCACGAGAGGCCTAACTCTGTAAAAGAACTCTAAACAAAAAGTAAACTTTGGCTGTTGAATTTTCAGACGCAGTCCATGTGCTTGATTCATAGTAGCTGTTTGTCTGCTCGTGTCTTCGATTTTCTCCAAGCATTCCAGAATTGCATCCTTATGCTCATGCAATGTAAGAACACATCTTGATTTAAAGTTCCATCTCGTAGCTGAGCCTGCGGAACTTTTCTGGCCACAACCTCATCAAGAATGCCCACTCTCTGAGGCGAATGAGAAAAAATGCTGGAATCTCTCCAATGTTGGCAAAGAACAATCGCACTTCTTTGTTGTGGCTAGCAGCCTGAGCCAGAATTAAATTCAATTGATGGGCGTAACAATGCACAAAGTAAGCAAATGGGTAGTCGTGTCTTACAATTGTTTGTACTCCGGAGTGCCGGCCACTCATAACATTGGCACCATCGTAACTTTGGGAGACTACTCTTCCTTTGTGCTCTCCAACTACGTGAGTGAGGACCCCTTTTATACAATCGACTAATGAGCAGGCGTCGTTTCCTGCTGGGTTTAAGAAAGTCCAGAACCTTTCAACAGGCTTCCCATTAGCTAATACATATCGAAGTACAATGACAAACTGACACTTTGAAGACACATTAGATGTTTCATCTGCTATCAGGGAGACAAAGTCTGCAGTAGCTACTTCAGCTAAAATATTCTCGCGACACACATGCAACATAAATTCCAGAATGTCATTTTGAATGTCCTTCGACGTACCCTTGAAAACTGTAGCACTGACCCCTAACGACGGTATCCAATGCCGAAGTAAAATTAATGAGTCCTCTGAATACGCCTGGATGGTTTGAATCGAGTGTTTCGTCATGACCTCTCAAAGTAAGAATTTCACGCAGTCAATGATCTTCGAGAGCACGTACCTATTTTTTCTGACGCTATCATTATGCCTCTCAATATTCCTTCTGAAAGTACTACTTAGCTGCTGCTTAATATCTGTTTTCCTCAGAACTGAAAGATCTAAACATGCACTCTTATGTGTAATAGATGCTTCGTGCTTATTGATCTTTTGTGTTAAATGGCTGAGATCTGTTACCCCTGTTTTTGTCCAATTCGTGTCCTTACCCTTAGCAAAAAGCATGCACGGGAAACAGAAAAGCCTATTAATGGTATCGCAACCACATAGCCAAGTATTCCTCTCGTAAATCTGTGGCTTAAATGTTCTACAAAAATCCTTACCCCCACTAGTTTGCTTCTGAATAATGTTCAGGGAGGGAAGAGGCCTGCCAAGCTGCTTTATTTTGCACTTTTCCTCTATATTAAGTGTTGGAAAGGTATTCTCTAGAACAAACCGAACGGTATTCATGTTCACACTGATGAATACACGACACATGCATCAAGACACCGCCACACACCGTGATAACGAACGTCAGATACAATAGAGCACTTCGATAAACACAGACTTGAGAAGATATTCGCTAAGGTACTGTTCCAGAGGTGGTTGAACTGACGGGTCAGAAATAAACACTGCTTCAAGAACGTGTTAGGCAGACTGTTATTTATGTTCTTATCTTGACGTATTTTGCCCTTATGAGCACTTCTAAATAATTAAAAGTTGACATTAATTACATAAACAAAGGCTACTTACGCCTATTTATGTTATACAAATCGTAGTTACCAAAATATTCTGGTTCATTGCGGTTAATTATATCTAAAACGCAAAATCGTGAAATTAAAATCCCTTCAAAACGTACCATAACAGGCACATTTTAAACCGCACGCTTAGAGACAATACATCGCCAAGGGCTGCATCGGCTAACTTCGGGGTGGTTCGAGGTAGATCGTGTCTAGCGCTGGCTTGAGTTGGTCCTTTCACCAGCGATAGATTAGCTTTGTTCTCGGCTTACCCCCCTTGCCTCACCCGACTCCGCGCCCATCGCTCCCTCCTTACGTCCCACCGCCGCACGCCCGCGATCCAGAAATTGAACCTTTCGCGCACCAGCGATCCAGAAATTGAACCTTTTCGCTGGTTCCGGAGAGCAACTGAGTGTCGATGTCAAAATTATCCCTCCAAGAGCAAATGTACATATGTAATTAAAGAAATACGCACTTGATTAACCATTTTAAAAAGATTTATATATTTCTAGGGGGTTCACTGAACCACTGAACATATAGAACGCACCGCCACTGATTCCGAGAAACCTCAAGCACAGAAATAGCCACAATTGATATTGTCTCTAAATTGCAGGATGTCATAGACCTGAGGAAGGCGTTAGATACTGTTGACCATGAAATTCTTTTATGGAAACTTGATAAAGCAGGTATCCGAGGAGTAGCTTGGAGATGGTGTAAAAATTACCTATCCAATCGTAAGCAGTATATTGAAATAAATGGCTACAGAAGTGAGAAAGTAAATATTACCCACGGTGTGCCCTAAGGATCAATATTGGGTCCTTCCCTCGTCTTAGTATACGAAATATTAATGACATAGCAGCACTCCGTTTTCATGGTAATATAACGTTGTTTGCAGATGACTTAAGCATCTTTTACAATGCGTACACCACCAACATGCTGATTAGACACATGCAGGAGGACATGAATACAATACTTGGCTGGACCCAGTCAAATAAATTAACAATAAATGAAGATAAAACAAATTATTTAATACTATCTAAGCGTAGAACAAAGTTAGACATCACTCATAATATAATGCTGAATGGAAAGGCAGTTAAAAGGGTCTCATCTGTCAAATACCTTGGCCTAATAATAGATGATAATCTCTCCTGGCAAAAACACATAGATGCATCAGTTGAAAAAAATCACCTGCCGCTGGGATGATAAAAAATTGAGCTACTATATCCCAAAATATCTACTCAGGAAAGTGTATTTTTCCTTAATTCATAGCCACTTACAATATTTGAATGCAATTTGGATAAAATGCTCACATTATCTAAAAATGGAAATTGAGGTACCGTACGAGAGTTGGGCAGTATCGAAAATACATGTATTTAAAATACGTTATTTCGATACTTTTGTATCTTGTATTTTGTATCTAAAATACATTTTGGAACATGTATTTTGTATCTGTATCGAAAATACTTTTCATGAGTATTTTGTATTTTCAAAATACATAAAATATAATCAAAATACAATCACTGCATTAGGTAATTTTTAGTTTTATCTTCCACTATCTTCCCTTTTGATAACTTAAGTTAATTGTTAGACATGACACAGGTAAGTTTGAGATCAATATAAGTGTGCCAGCAATAAAGCAACCTTGTAAGACCATGTGCAATGCTATTTATTTAGGACGCATTTAGAACAAAATCTCTGGAGGAATGTCTCCCGGATGTTTTGTTATCAGGTTGGTTAATCTTGATAACGTTTCCACAGGTAATAGCCTCAAGCTACCAAGTATGAAATTCCCAAATCACAAAAGGTTGTCTGAACATGTTAACTAGTATTGTTCGAAAATTCCTGGAAGTGCTCACACAAGAGCTGTACAAAATGCGGCAATTGTCTCCCATAAGAGCAGTGTAATAGTCGTATAAAACTTTGAATTGAAAAATAAGTTGCAGTTCTTCCATTTGACGGGCTTGGACATCGTGATCATTTAGCCCCGTTTACTTGGTGTGTATATGTGTGTATATACAGGGTGTATCTTAATTATACCGACAAAAAATCAGGGACGCTCTGCGTGTTATATAAAAGACGATGCCGCAATCGGATTGGCGGAGACAGATATGCTGGCGGGCATGTGGCAAGCCGAGGCGATCGAGGAAACTTGCGCATGCCCGCCAGCATATCTCTGTCACCTTCTATCACACTCCCTTCCCTTGCTTGAAGCGCAGCGGTGGCCAGCGGCTTGCTCTCTAGCTCATCAAATACGGCGAGTTCGTAGATTTGAATCGCGCGCCCGGAAGTAACAAAGTAACCTCATTTTCTCGAAGGGAAAAATTTTCTCCGCCAATCCGATTGCCGCATCGTCTTTTACATAACACGCAGAGCGTCCCTGATTTTTTTGTCGGTATAATTAAGATACACCCTGTATATATACCGTATAAGTTATCATTTGACTGATAACCGTGTTTTGTGTGTCAATGGAGTAGTAGTAGTCTGTTTATTTTTAATTCGTGGAAGGAGACAGCCGTGGCCTTAACTTATTAACCATCCTGGCAAAATAGGAAAACCACTTCCGCACTTCGCAGGTTTGCTAGCCACTGCGCCACGAGGCAGATGAAAATAAATATGGTGGTGGTTGTTTGAACCTCTTGATCATCAGCCCGATGTATTTGGGTATGTGTTAAATGTGCCTAATAACCTGTGATTGTGTGGTTTTTGTAGCAGTATGCGTGGCTGTATTTATTATGGTCTAGAAATGAGCAGATGCCCTGAAACTTGAAATATGGTGGCATTTCGGCATGTGGGAAAAAACAGCAAACTTCACACCGAGGATGACCACTGTCAGTGCCAGAAAAAGAAACTAGGATCTCTGTACTTGTCTTGGATAGTTGCAGACGTTAAGGATGGATAATGATGATGTATGTATGTCTACCCCTTATTTTTCCCCTTTTAACGGGATCGGGGATGAGATGCGATGAAAGACTATGTGGTGGATGTTTTTACGACCGTATGCCCTTCCTGACACCATCATGAGAGGAGTTAAAGAGAGATGAAGATGAATGAAGCTGGGCAAGTATGTGAAAGGAAGCGGCCGTGGCCTCTCAGAAGGTACCGTCCCAGCATTTGCCTAGAGTTGAAAGTGGGGGGAAACCACGGAAAACCATTTCAATGACGGCTGACGGTGGGGACAGAACCCACGTCTACCAAGTCCGTTTAGAGCTTGGCCCCATGGCATAGTGCTGCGCGTTAGTAAGCGTAGCTACCGCTGTCGGTGATGATAAGATGATGATGATGATGATAATAATACGGTAATAACAAGTAGTTCCGTGAAGAAGCCTATTTTCATATATCCTACTCATGTCAATTGCCTCTATCAACATACAAAATTTTAGTTTGATTGTTGTAATAGATTCGTAGATATTGAGAACCTTCTAAATATTTCAGATGGTCGCCATGTTGGATTTTTATTTATGTCCTATTTTATGATGATTATTGTGTACGTGTGTGTGAAGCCTCCGTGGCTTAGGCGGCAGCACGCTGGCCTCTCACCACTGGGTCCGTGGTTCAAATCCCGGTCACCCCATGTGAGATCTGTGCTGGACAAAACGGAGGCAGACAGGTTTTTCTCCGGGTACTCCGGTTTTCCCTGTCAAAATTTCATTCCAGCAACACTCTCCACTATCATTTCATTTCATCTGTCATTCATTTAATCATTGCCCCAGAGGAGTGCGTCAGGCCTCGGCAGCCGGCACAGTTCATATCCTCGCCGCTAGATGGGGGCTTCATTCATTCCATTCCTGCCCCGGTCGGAGACTGGAAGCAGGCTGTGGATTTTTCATTGTGTACGTGTGGTATTTAAAAGTCAATCGCATGATTAGGATACATGAAGTAAAAACGAGAGTTTAAAATTTCGCACAGCTGCCATCTTGTGGTTATGAAAACAAATGAAATAAACTAGATGACAGTGGATTAACATTCGTATAAGCATTTACTGTACAAATTTCCACTGCACTCGGATGGTTAAATCGCGAGAAACGTCCACTTAAATATTTATACTTCGCGTCGCCGCCACGTTGGATTTGTGCGCACCAGGTTATTAAAAGTCCTATAGATGAACTTATGTTCATAGCCTCTATGAACATTTAAAAAATCAGTATGATTGCTGTAAATGATTCGTAGGCACTGAGAACCGTCTAAATATTTCGGATGATCGCCATTTTGGATTGTTGTATGTATAGGCCATGTAGTTATGTACCATAAGGAAAAATTATTGCGTAGGTTCATTACACAAACTTTCATTTAGATCGCATGATTACGAGACAAGAAATAAAAAATATTTTAAAATTTCGCACAGCCTCCATCATGAGGTTATGTAAACAATTGAACTAAATTAGATGCCAGTGCATTACAATGTGTATAAACATTTGCTGTGCCAAGTTTCATTGCGTGTGGATGATAACATCGCGAGAAAAATCTATTTAAAACATTCAACTTCGCTTGGCATCCATGTTCGTTTTGTAGTTAACAGGTTTTTCAAAGTTACACAGATGATCTTCTAGTAGTGCCCTTTATCTCCGTACACAATTTCAGGGTGATATCGGTAATAGTTTCGGAGATATAGAATGCCGGTGAAATATTTCGCACAGCCGCCATCTTGAGGTTACGTAAACAATTGAACGAAATTAGATGTTGGTGCATTACAATGTGTATAAACATATACTGTACCAAGTTTCATTTCGTTTGGTTGGTTACATCGCAAGAAACGTCTATTTAAAAGTCGCAACTTCGCTTGGCCGCCATGTTGGTTTTTTAGTTACCAGATTTACGAACGTCAAATAGGTAAACTTCTAGTAATTCCCTTGATCACCGTACAAAATTTCAGGGTGATATCGGTAATAGTTTCGGAGATATTTAATGCTAGTGAAATATTTCGCACAGCCGCCATGTTGGATTGGTGAGACGTAATACAATTTGAAGGGCACGGTCGGGGTCGGCCGAAATGGTGCTATGACCTTACCGAGTTTCATTGAAATCGCTCCATCCGTTTAGAAGTTATTAGGGACACACACACGCACACACAGACACACGGACAAAAGGTGATCTCATAAGCCTTTTTTTTTTTCATAAAATGAAAATAGGCTAAAAGGAAGTGGTGGTGGTATATGCATAAAATCACTATTCTTAAAGGGCTTGAAAGTAATGTCATAAGGCTGTAATCATATTCTGATTCATAAAACCATGGAGAATGTTATGTATCAAATAGAATATGATATTCATCAGGTTTTTCACATAAAAGTCCCCTTAAGGTGCATTTGTCTATACAAGCCAATTTTCCAAATGCTTTTGTATGTAACGGTTTGAACATGTGTAGGCTACGTTCAGTAAGATCTTGCCTTCTCAAGAGACTCAAAGTTATATTTTCCACATTTTCCTTCCCATTTTACACAGACTTAGGACTGTCTACGAACAAGGGAAGTGCGTATAACTTGACGCAGTTACCTTGTTAGTAGGTATGGTTAAAAATGTGGGCGGCATGCTCTCAAACAATGCCTTTATATCAATCAATAAAGAAAACACATGAATCCACTGTTTTATGTACAAAATATACAAATGATTACACAACAATTGGATAGTTATCCAATAAAAGTATAGTCCATCATCAGATTATATATCAACAGTTTCTCAGGTTAATCAGATTCTGCCTGAAGCTTCATTGAAATTATTCTGTATTATTGTGAGGGAGATCAAACGATGGATCAGACAAGTAGCAGCACGTAACAAAAATTACTATGAAATACTTTGTAAGTCAACACATCCTAAATACGCAGTCACTTTCACCTCATACTGATACCCTAAATCAGATTCATTTTCACTCACACAACTTGTAAAACATGGGAGGAGATGCTCTATACATATAACTCCCATACACTTTTTTCACTTGAGTTTCGACTTTCTGTCCTTAGAGCGTGGACACAGACTACATGTTCCTTGTTTAGGTGGATTTGATAGAGGTTGAGAGCTGTCCATAAATTCTCCACAAACATTTTTCATAATTTCATAGTCATTCCGAATACATCAGGAGCCAATAAATTGTTTGCCCACAAATCTCTACTGTTTTGATGATTTGAACTCAAAGAACCAGGGCATCGTGTTCGCACGTTGGGAGGAAGTGGTGGATTCTTTTTCCATTTGCTTGTCTTGTTCTTTCCCAAATAAAAGTTGGAAGGAGAGGGCTGTCCATTTCTATCATCTGAACTGTAGATTTCCAATAAATCACTCTCTTTTTCAGATGCCGAGTTGTGATCACTCTCACTACCATGATCTGTAAAAGTAATTACAGAATAATTGGAAATGCTGCTAGCTTCTTCTCCATCGTCTTCTATTTCCTGGATTATGCACCCGATTCGTTCTTGCTCGGCTTCAAACGGCATCTGAAGAGAGAAATAAGCTGTAATCCATGAAAATAACTAACATGATTTTAGTAGTGAGATGGTACTAAATAGGACAAACAAAACTTACAAACGATATTGACTTGACTGTATATGACTTACTTTCTATAGTTACGGGATAACTCGGCTGGGGTGCGGCACACCCCGCACACAGTTTGACGGGACACAATGAAATGCGACTGGCTGGCAGTTACGGTCAGGATCACTTCTACCTAACTCAACTTGAAGGTACAGCGATTGGTAAAACAAACGCATCCACATCCTATAAAGAGCAGTCAAAAGTAAAACCTTTGGGGTGTGAGAACCCATCTGAGTCATGACAGGTTGAGGGAGGCCTGTAGTCATCTCTTGTTGAAAGCATTATATTTTCACTGTACCATTCTGTCGTCAGCACGCTGTACAAGTCCCGCCCACTACTGCCTTCTGGTCTTAATAAATCTGACATTGTTCGGTTCGTTGTATAAGTTGCAGGCCTGTAAATCATATTCTTCTCCAGATACCATTTTCTTCCATTGGCCCAAGAATGTACCTTTATCTCAAATATGCCCAGTAGTATTTCATCTGAGGGGGCGTGGTGGCGCAGCGATCAAGCTCTCTGCCTCTCACCCAGGCGGACCGGGTTCGAAGTCAGATTTTTAAAATAAAATATCATGTCCTGAGGTTCAGATTCCATCTAAAAAGGAGGTCTCATGGCTCATGATCGGGAGATCAACGGTCACGTTTTTTTTTGTTTTTTTAATTTATTATCTCATAAGGGGCACCTGAGCCGAGGCTCGTGATAGTGCAGTACATCAAGGTAACAATGGTATTTTAGAAATTACATGTAAGTTACATTGTTGAATCCATTAAGAATTTTAACAGATCTTTCCTGAAAGTTCTCAGTGAGGAGATATTTTTCAGGCCATCAGGCAGTCTATTATATATAGATGATGAGTAATGCCATAGTGAATTATTTCCAAACCTGCTGGTATTTATTACATTATAGTGGATATTGCTTGCATTTCTGGTGATGTGTGAGTGAGTATCTGAATTGGTTGTGAGTATGATATTTGAATTGGTTATTTTATGTTTAATTTTATATATCATTATTACTGAGGCTCTTTGACGGAGACAATTTAGTGATAGGACATTACATTGTTGGTATAAATGAATTGAAGGTGTTAACATGGGAAGATTGAAAAGTATTTTCAAAGCCCTTTTATGTAATATATTAATTTTATTGAATAATCCTTTGCTGCAACAGGCCCAAATGTGAATCATGTATGCAATGTGACTTTCAATAAGTGCATGATATATAGACTTCAGTAGTGCTCGAGAAACTTTGTATTTTACTCGGCTTAGAACTCCTATAGCTGGAATTATTTTTCCACCAATAGCTTTGACATGATCATCCCATGAGAGTAGCTCATCAATGACTAATCCCAAAAATTTGGTAGATTTAACTCGGGGTAGACATTGGTCGTGGAAGAATAATTGCATGTCTAAAGGTAGGTTGTAGGAAGGCTTGTGAAAGACGATATAGTTAGTTTTACTTAAGTTAACTGTTAGACGGTTTTCATGCATCCATGATAGAATCAGATGTGCATCTTCCTGCATTTTCTGTTCGAGTTCATGGACAGACTTTCCAACATAGAATACATTGGTATCATCAGCAAATAGGGATATCTTACCGTTTAAATTTAGTCTACCAATGTCGTTGATAAATATTAAAAATAATATTGGGCCTAAAACAGATCCCTGTGGCACCCCAATAGTAATTGCTTGGCAACTACTCTCAGCATTCATGCAACTAACAAATTGTTCCCTGTCTTTAAGGTAATCTACAAACCAGTGAAGTGCAGTTCCTCTCACACCAGCTGATTCTAATTTATGAATCAGTAGAGAGTGATCCACAGTGTCGAAGGCCTTTTTTAAATCTATAAATAAACCTGAAGCAATCCTGAATCTAGAGCCTCTTGAAGTCTAACAATAATATCTTCCACTGCATTGTTTGTGCTCGAGTTGGGAATGAATCCATACTGATGCTTATAGAAATAATGGTTACGAAGAAGAAATTTTAGTAGCCGGTCCTTCACTACCTTTTCTAATATTTTAGAAATAACAGGAAGTATTGAGATAGGTCTATAATTATTAGCATCATGTTTATCTGATCCCTTATAGATTGGTACTACTCGGGCCACTTTTAACTTCTTAGGAATTTTCCCTTCGCTCAAGGATTTATTTATTAATTTTGTGATATACGGTACTAACTGATGAAACAGGGTCTTAATTATGTTATTATTTATGCCAGAAACATCCAAACTACTACTTTTTTTAAGATCATTAATTATTCGTGAGACTTCAATTTCATCTGTGGGCTCAAGAAAAATAGAGTTGACAGGTCCTGTTACTGATTTGGTGCAATCGTTGATAGGAATTTTATCGGCAAGTGACTTACCAATACTTGTGAAATGTTCATTAAAAATTGTACAGACTTCAGTTGGATTTGTAACCAAATTACCATTTACTTCCAGGTTAATATTACTATTATTATTGGCTTTGGTATCTGTAGATAATATTTCATTGATAATTTTCCAGTGATTATTTGTGTTGTTTAATTTATTCAAAAAATATGCATTTTCTAGTTCTCTTCTCATTTTTGTTACTTTCTTACAGTGTGCATTATAGTCTGCAATTAGCTCCTTTGACTGATACTCACATCCAGATCTCACTCTGATATGCTGCCTTTTTAGTTTACTATATAACCTGTTCTTTTGATCAATTAGCTTTAAAACATCTGGAGTTACCCATGGACAAGATGGCCTTAATCTTCCACTTGTATTATGACTCGATCTTAGGTCCCTAGTCTCACTGTTGACGTTTTCCAAATAATAGATCAATTTGTCCACTATTATTTCACAGCTATCATCATCCTTGATCTCTAATGGATTAACAGACATAAAATAATCCATGGCTTGTAAATTCCATCTTTGCATTTGCTTATGCCTTTTATGAACTTGAGCAGTACCAGTAATAGGAATTTTAAAGTCGCATACTAAAAGGTTGTGGTCACTAAAATCACTGAATACATTATACAGGTTGCAACAATACTGTTTGTTAATATAGATATGATCTATCAAGGTAGCACTATCAGTTGTAACTCTGGTCGGATATATTGTATTACATGCATTCTGGTTGAAACAAACACATAATTTATCAAGTTCTTCAGCTAGACGACTTTGTCCTAACTTATCTATATTTATATCTCCAACTGTAAAGCATGCTTTATTACTATACTTCATCCAAGTATCCTCAAGAATTTTAAGAAATTCAGTGCCATGATTCACATTCGGGTTGTAGCAAGCTAAAATTTGGAAATCCTTACTAAAACCGATTACCTCAACAAGCAATAGATTATAGGGTGTTTTAGTATCATTAATAGACATCACTATATTTGCCTTAAGAGGCCTTTTGATGAAAATAGCTATCCCTCCCCCTCTAGTATTAACTCTTGAACAAAAGTAACCGTCATATCCATTTACATTGAAATATTTTTCCTCTTCGAGACATAACCATGTTTCAGTCAATACTATAATATCCGAGAAATTTGCTTCGGTTATAATAAGGCTGTTGAACTGACTCCATTTATTCCTGATACTCTGACAGTTTGAATATAAAATTCTAAATCCGTAAGTAATTCCTTTTAGTTCTTTTAAGTTATCTACCTGTTTTTCTACAACTTCCATAGAAATGATGTGAATTACAAGGTTTCCAAAGTGAGAATATACTCAATACTTTTTACGTGAGTAATTGGGGATAACTCATCCTTCCTTATAAAGACTTTCCCTTCCCTTGACCAAACAAATTTGTAACCTTTCTGCCTTAGGTCCTTTGCTCTTTTGAGAAGGCCTTTAGCTTTAGGAGTTAAGGGTTCATTTACATAAACAGTTTCTCCTCCTGTGCATCCACTAACATCACATGAGGACAGTCGCTGTACATTACGCCTTGCTTTAATTAGGTCAAGCTTCTTCCATCTGTTAACAAATCTTACCACAATGGGTCTGGGAATTGACCTATTAGCTGACGGAATCCGATGTGCAATGTCTATTTCCTCTTTGGCAATCTCGCAGCCCACAGCTTTTCCTATGTTTGACACAATGGAGTATACATCTTCTTCCCGCTGTTCAGGCACTCCATGGATTTCTACATTGTTCCTCCTGAGATATTGGTTGATGTTCTCGTTCTCCTCGCTCATCATTTTTATTAGCCTATTTTCAATTTTGAAAAAATAGGCTTATGAGATCACCTTTTGTCCGTGTGTGTGTGCGTGTGTGTGTGTGTGTGATTCGTGTGTGTGTGTCCCCCTAATAAAATCTAAACGGCAGGAGCGATTTCAATGAAACTCGGAAAGTTCATAGCACTATTCCCGGCGACCTCGACCGTGCCCTTCAAATTTTGTTACGACTCACCAATCCAACATGGTGGCTGTGCGAAATATTTCACCAGCATTCAATATCTCCGAAACTATTACCGATATTACCCTGACATTTTCTATGGTGATAGAGGGAACTACTATAAGTTCACTTATGTAACTTTTGAAAACCTGGTAACAACAAAACGAACATGGTGGCCAAGCGAATTTGCGACTTTTAAATAGACGTTTCTCGCGATTTGACCAACCAAACGCAATGAAACTTGGTACAGTAAATGTTTATATACATTGTAATGCACCGACATCTAACTTCGTTCAATTGTTTACATAATCACAAGATGGCGGATGTGCGAAATATTTCACCGGCATTCTATATCTCTGAAACTATTAGCGGTATCTCCCTAAAAGTTTGTACTGAGATAAAGGGGGCACTACTGGAAGTCCATCTATAAGATTTTCAAAAACCGGTTAACTACAAAACGAACATGGCGGCCAAGCGAATTTGAACATTTTAAATAGACCTTTCTCGCGATTTAATGTTCCAAGCGCACTGAAACCTGGTACAGGAAATATTTATACACATTGTAATCCACTGGTATCTAATTTAGTTCAATTGTTTACATAACCTCAAGATGGCGGCAGTGCGAATTTTAAAATTAAGTTTTTATTTCTTGTGATGTAGTCATGCGATCGAAGTGAAAGTTTGAATAATGAACCTACGCAATAATTTTCCTTTAATGGTACATGACTCTATGGCCTATACATTTAACAATCCAACATGGCGACCATCCTAAATATTTAGACGATACTGAATATCTACGAATCTATTTTAGCAATAAAACTGCATTTTTTAATGTTCATAGGGGCTATGAACTGAAGTTCACCTATAGGACTTTAAATAACCTGGTGATCACAAATCCAACATGGTGGTGACGCGAATTATAAATATTCACATGGACGTTTCTCGCAATTTAACCATCCGCGTGCAGTGAAACTTGGTACAGTAAATCTTTATCCGAATGTTAATCCACTGGCATCTAATTTATTTCAATTGTTTCCATAACCTCAAGATGGCAGCTGTGAATTTTTTTTTAATCTCCTTGTTTTTTCTTGTGTCCTAATTATGCGATTGAAGTTTGAATACTACACGTTCACAAAAATCTGCATGTAACAGTACATAACTCGAGGACCTACATATATAAAATCCAACATGGCGACCATCCGAAATATTTAGTCGGTTCGCAATATCTACGAATCTATTACAGCAATCAAACTGAAATTGTGTATGTTAAATAGTGGCAATTAACATAAGTAGGATATATGAAAATAGGCTGTATAGTTCTTCACGGAACTACTTGTTTTAACTTTACTTAACTCATTTTGGAGTTCCTTAATTTTTTCATCTCTATCCCTAAGTTCGGTTCTCAAGTCTTGAATGACTTTGGTATTAAAGTCAACACTCTCTTTTAGTCTGTTGATAACTTTATCGACAAGATTTTCAAGAAGAGAGTCAAATAGGTCACAATCGTTCTTCACTATTCCATGAACTACAGCTTTCAGTTCATCGGAATCCCACCTTACATCGCTAGAATCGACGGTTTTATCCACGGAATCATTGTGGTTATGTTTGCAATTCTTGCAGAACCATAGTATTTCTCCCGGGTTAGCAACCATTGCTTTAAAAACGGCATTTGATACGTGCGCACAATTTTGGTGGAACGTTTCACTGCACTTTCCATCACACTTCACATAATTTTCATTTTCTTTCAGCACTTTTTTGCATGAGTTACACGAGATTTCATTATGTTTAGGCGCCATTTTGCGGGTTGGAATTCTACGAGTCCCTAGCAAGTATCTATCGTGAATGTTTTACTGTAAATTGAACATGCGTGCGTTGAATCTCCTCTGTGTTGTGTCTTCCGAAAGTCTCGAGTGCACTCGTTGAGAATGCCCTGCTTCCTTTGTTACACGTAAGCTGTCTTTGTCTACTATGACGTTGCCAGTTGAGAATGCCTTGCCTCCTGTGTTACATGTAAGCAGTATCTGCCTCCTATGGCTTTTGCTCGTTTAAGCCTTGTTTCGCCAGGTAGCGTTTTCGTCGCGGGTCTCGCTCTCTTAGTGGGCAGTTTGCAGTACACTTGTTCAACCTCGCTGTGATATCTTAACCAACTTAACAATTTGCAATTAACTTATCTTACCCTCTTTCAGGTCGATTTGCCACTTGCCTTCACGTTCGTTTGTAGTTCGAAATTTCCTCTGTCTTCCAGTGTTCTTTACTACATTCCAATGTGTCTCGATCCCGGTAAACTGATAATTTTTGACCGATGCACGCTTTGTACCACCCTTACATTACACTCTTCTAAAAGCATTCCTTTCATCTGAGTTAGACAGTGCCCAGGTCTCTGCACCATATGTTATTTCTGGCCTAAGTCTTTGTACATCATTTCAGTTTTCTTAAACAATAACATGGACTTCAGATGCTTTCTGAGACCATGATAGCACTTAATAGCAGAAAGTATCCACTTCTGTACTTCTGAGCTTACATTGTTCTTACAATTAACCTCTGATCCAAGTTAGAAAGCAACACTTGATGGAATTCACTTTAATGTAGCACTCCAAGAATTGACTTGTATTGAGTATTAAGCACATCATTGTCGTCAGAACGTCATTAGTTGATTTGTGTTCACAGCCAAGTTGCGAGAGTCCAACGGAGATAGAAATCATACTATTTCATCTTATAATCATTTCAGTTTTCTTAAACAATAACATGGACTTCAGATGCTTTCTGAGACCATGATAGCACTTATTAGCAGAAAGTATCCACTTCTGTACTTCTGAGCTTACATTGTTCTTACAATTAACCTCTGATCCAAGTTAGAAAGCAACACTTGATGGAATTCACTTTAATGTAGCACTCCAAGAATTGACTTGTATTGAGTATTAAGCACATCATTGTCGTCAGAACGTCATTAGTTGATTTGTGTTCACAGCCAAGTTGCGAGAGTCCAACGGAGATAGAAATCATACTATTTCATCTTATAATCATTAGCATATTTATTCAATTTTTCATTATAAATCTCATTTGTTCCGCAGAAAACCCTTGTGCATTCCACTTTTGATGTGGAAATGATTGAAATAGTCCTTAACAAAGTGATCCTATCAAATGGAATATTTCGGATTTGTATACACTTTTGTGTGCTTGCACTTGTGTGAAGTGTGGAGAAGCCAAAACACTCATCACATCAGAGTTGATTTTTATCAGACTATATCATGCTACACTCGTTTGGCTCTCCTCCCCATCACTTTTCCCCTGCACTTCGAGTGCATTGTGTCCCAGAACTGTCGGATATAAATGAAAACCTTTCATGTTGCAGCCCTTTCCAGTCCAACTCAACCAATAACACTGAATACTAAATCATATACCATACGTGATACAGTCAGGTCATATTTGCTGATTCTCTGGAAAGATGTTCTGTTGTTTATCCATTTTAGGGGGTTTGAGACTTCGTGGTCATGTAGCCCCGTGCACTTCGGCGTGTGTAATTTGTCTGGAAACCTGTGTTATTGGGATGGCTGTATTAGTGTCTGTACTTCGTAATTGAAGCAGAGCTTGGGATGGAGATGCCAGTAGCTTTAAGTTAGGAGCCATCCCGTTAATTGTCTCGGGTAGTGGAAAACCTCAGAAAACCACTTCCAGGATGGCTGAGGTGGGAATCGAACCTGTCACTTCGCAGTTTTGTCTCATGAGGCCGAGTGTACCCCATTCCAGCACGCAGACTAGAAGTAGCTTTCTTGGCAGAGCCAGGAATCAAACCCGGGCCTCCGCCGTGTTAGCCAAAAGTGCTAGCCACTACGCAACGAAATTAATCGACTCTAAATATTACGTTGTTTACATACCTCTACAATACATTACGTATGTGCTGTCATACCTGTGGCTCGAAGACTCCATCGATGGCTCTTCATAAACCTTCTTTCTGGTCAGTTTCGACAATTTGTTGGTAAATCCTCTTGGCGAACCATATCACCCGCACTGTTCTCGGGGAGGTGGCATACCACTGCCTACTCACAAGTAAGCTAGTGGCTCCTCAAACACAAATTGAGACATAATCACAGCCGGGAATTCGTTCAAGGTTTCAGCTGACGATGCAGCAGCACGCATAGGAGGAGCAATAAGACTGGATTGGGAGGGGATGTTCAAGGAACTGCCACCTCACCTTCGAGAGAAACGCACCTTTCAGAGATCTGTCTATCGCACGAGTAGCCATTCAACAAGTGGGGGATCAACCACCGCTCGCACCATAGGCGTTGCAGGGATCTCTGAGAGGCTCCATAGCCGGTGTGTGCCAGGAGTTACCAGGAAGTACCGTTGCCCGCTGCCACCTAGCCAGCAACGACCTCTGGGAGACACATTGATCCCCGTACAAGGGAACACCTTATTGCAGACTTGGGGTCAAGAGAGGACTGCGAGTTGATTTGGGAGGGCTTCAAGGGAGGATGTGGGAGGGTTAGGGACGTTCTAGAATGGCTACCACACACTTCTTGATACCACTGATTCTTCATCACCGTCAACACTTCAACGCACACTATTTTACACTTGGAGCCCTTAAAACTCCAATAACTAGCTAACTCTTTTACACTCATTGTTGAACACGAAAGACTAAAGAGTGTCAATGCTGGTTATATGCATGAAGCGCGGACCGTATAGAAAACTTGGTGCCACATAACAATGGTACGGTACCGGAAGAGTTTCAGTTTTATAATAATAATAAAAATAATAATCATAATAATAATATTTATTATTATTATATAGAGCTGTTGAGATAAATCGAACACTTTATACCGAGGTAATGATTATGTCTGAAGTTAAAATCAACACCGCATGATAGTTTCCATGGAACAATAGGATATTATTGCCATCAAATTCGAGATTCTACGCTGCCGACGGCTGCGATGACGGAGCAAACAAAAAATTCTAAAACCGAAAATAATAACTTCAAACAAAAACAAATCCAAAATGTAAATTTTAAAAAATACGAGCCTTACAGTAGTCGCATATAATGTGTAATATCTGATATGTTATTCGAATAATTCCATATTACTTACTCGCATTTTTAGCCTATTTTCAATTTTGAAAAAATAGGCTTATGAGATCACCTTTTGTCCGTGTGTGTGTGTGTGTGTGTGTGTGTGTGTGAGAGGTGTGTGTGTCTCCCTAATAAATTCTAAACGGCTGGAGCGATTTCAATGAAACTCGGTAAGTTCATAGCACTATTCTGGACGACCCCGACCGTGCCCTTCAAATCTTGTTACGTCTCACCAATCCAACATGGTGGCAGTGCAAAATATTTCACCAGCATTCAATATCTCCGAAACTTTTCCCGATATCACCCTGGAATTTTGTACGGTGATAAAGGGAACTACTAGAAGTTCACCTATGTGACCTTTGAAAATCTGGTAACTACAAAACCAACATGGCGGCCACGCAAATTTGAGACTTTTAAATAGACGTTTCTCGCGATTTAACCAACCAAACACAATAAAACTTTGTACAGTTTATGTTTATACACATTGTAATGCAATGGCGTCAAATTTAGTTCAATTGTTTACATAACCACAAGATGGCGGATGTGCGAAATATTTCACCGGCATTCCATATCTCTGAAACTATTAGCGGTATCACCCTGAAATTTTGTACGAAGATAAAGGGCACTACTGGAAGTTCATCTATAAGACTTTCAAAAATCGATTAACTACAAAACGAACATGGCGGCCAAGCGAATTCGGAAATTTGAATAGAACTTTCTCGCGATTTAATGTTCCAAACGCAATGAAATCTGGTACAGGAAATGTTTATACACATTGTAATGCACTGGTATCTAATTTAGTTCAATTGTTTACATAACCTCAAGATGGCGGCTGTGCGAATTTTAAAATTAAGTTGTTATTTATTGTGTCGTAATCATGCGATCGAAGTGAAAGTTTGAATAATGAACCTACGCAATAATTTTCCTTTAATGGTACATGACTCTATGGCCTATACATTTAACAATCCAACATGGCGACCATCCGAAATATTTACACGGCTCTGAATATCTACGAATCTATTATAGCAATCAAACTGAATTTTTTTATGTTCATAGGGGCTATGAACATAAGTTCGCCTATAGGACTTGAAATAACCTGGTGTTCACAAATCCAACATGGCGGCAACGCGAAATATAAATATTCACATGGACGTTTATCGCAATTTAACCATCCGAGTGCAGTGAAACTTGGTACAGTAAATCCTTATACGAATGTTAATCCACTGGCATCTAATTTATTTCAATAGTTTCCATAATCACAAGATGGCAGCTGTGCGAAATTTTAAAATATCCTTGTTACTTCTTGTGTCCTAATTATGCGATTGAAGTTTGAATGCTACACGTACACAATAATATTCATGTAACAGTAGATAACTCTAGGACCTACATATATAAAATCCAACATGGCGACCATCCGAAATATTTAGTCGGTTCTCAATATCTACGAATCTATTACATCAATCAAACTGAAATTTTGTATGTTGATAGAGGCAATTAACATAAGTAGGTTATATGAAAATAGGCTGTATAGTTCTTCACGGAACTACTTGCTTAAAGAATGAACTCATAGTGCTACCTTGTGCCAGCAAACATGAAAGGATTCTCCAATGCATCTGCAGTAGTGACATATACCTGCAACTGTATGCGGGAGCAATCCACTGCCTACTTGATGCGAGCTGCGCTTTATACCAGCCAGTTAGTGAACCCATGCCAGCGGTGTTATTGAAAATGGCCTCTTATTGCCGATATAGCGCACTGCCAAGTATAGGTGCGATTAAAATTAGGTGTGCAGTAGGTAGACTATATTAAATGCGTTTCTCCCAGTAATACATTTAGACCAACGAAGTTTCAATTATTGTTAGTAGTCGGTGTTAATATACTGAATTCCTACGTTGTTTGGAGTGTTTGTTGATGCGATATAGCACTTGAGGTATCGAGTGCTTGCATTAAATAAGAATACAGCAAAAGTATGAAGATTTAATAAATTGTAATTATTTTCATCAAATATGATATAATGAATATTTTCACACCAAAGAACGACAACTTGAAGATGATTTCTTGTAGGAATTTATTTAATGGGGCCTCCAAACCTTGAGGTAAACCGTATGCGATTTACATTCCACATAGTCACATGGCCTACAGTACGTCATTGTACCGATCTCCGCCACCGCGCGCGCTCATTGTTTCCGTCCCATGCACTTCCGTCCCATCCACTTCCGTCTCTTTTTTAATCACTCCCACAAAAATGTCCAGCTACCGAGTGCCACAAAAATATCCAGATACCGAGTGGAGAGATGTTACACATCAAAAATCACACATCTTGAATCCCAAGGAGAGAAGCAAGGAAATTGCATTGGCACCCGTACTCTACAGCTACGCTACGCTCGCAACCAATGGCTTGGTGAATGGTGGCAAATGAAATTGATTCTTTATTCCTTTCTTGTTAAAATATTATACCGGAATCGTGCAGATTAACTTGGAAAATTAAGGCCGTAACTTAAAGTCGATTTGAATGACGTCCAGTTTTCTTGTCCAAATTTCTTCGTACATTATCAGGGAGAAACTTCGCCAAACCATGCGGATCATAACTGGTACACTTTGTGTTACACCGATCAAATGGTTACCGGTACTCAGCAATATAGGCCCTTTTTGAGCTGTGGACAAGAATGTTGACGAATGAACATCTACCTGTTCATAAGGATATCAGACAGAAATGCTCACGCCTTAAGTCTCGTCAGCCTGCTTGGAAGACGGCTGTGAAGTTAACATCCAGCTTCTTCGACTCCACTTCTTAGTGGTCAACAGAGTGGTCTTTATCCCCACCTCGTGCAATAGTGGACATTAATAATCCATCTACAAAACTGGCAGGCTTCGATCTGCCACGCTGCACCTGGAGTAGACTATATCGCAGGAGATGTGGAGTAGGTAGAACAGCATCTACTTTACACACATGGGGCTGGTCAGTTTCCCCCTATTGTGACTGTGGGGAGGTTCGCCAAACAATGAAACATGTAGTGTAGGAATACCCACTCCGTGCTTTCACTGGCACCATGGAAGACCTCAACTCAGCAATAATATAAAGATAATTAAAACAGCATGAAACAGAAAGAAAATCACTATATACAAGGCTGAACTCAGATAAGGGTCACAATGTCAGATTTACATCCTTTATGTAGTCAATGCATTTTTGTGTAACCATCAGGAACTCAACTGAAGCCCCAGAGAAGGCAGTTATTGGACAGTCTTGTGTAATATGCTGAATAGTTTGTCTGTCAGCACCGCAGGTACATTTCGGAGATGGAATTTTCCCCCACCTGTGAAGAGAGTCCGCTCATCTGTCACAATTTGTTCTTATTCTATTTAGGGTGGACCAAATTCTTCTAGGAAGCTGAAATCCTGGAGGCTTGGTTGTGATGCATGGCATAGTTTGTTGTTCCGGTGAGGCAGAGATCGACCAGAAATACATTGGTTTTTTTTTCCTGTTTTATTTTATTTTATTTTTTCAAGCTTCGTAAATTGCTTTGACATGACAATTTGTATTTACTTTGTGCTTATCTTCCACTAGATGTGTAGATAGTTTATAGGTTGTCAATATTCATCTCACGCTAAATAAATAAATAAATAACAAGTAGTTCCGTGAAGAACTATACAGTCTATTTTCATATATCCTACTTATGTTAATTGCCTCTATCAACATACAAAATTTCAGTTTGATTGCTGTAATAGATTCGTAGATATTGTGAACCGACTAAATACTGCGGATGGTTGCCATGTTGGATTTTTATATATGTAGGTCTTAGAGTTATGTACTGTTACATGAAGATTATTATGTACGTGTAGTATTCAAATTTCAATCACATGATTAGGACACAAGAAGTAAAAACGAGATTTTAAAATTTAGCACAGCTGCCATCTTGTGGTTATGGAAACAATTGAAAAGAATTAGATGCCAGTGGATTAACATTTGCATAAGGATTTACTGTACCAAGTGTCACTGCACTCTGATGGTTAAATTGCGAGAAACAACCATGTGAATATTTATAATTCGCGTCGCCGCCATGTTGGATTTGAGATCACCAGGTTATTGAGAGTCCCATAGGTGAACTTATGTTCATAGCCCCTATGAACATTAAAAAATTCAGTTTGATTGCTGTATTGAATTCGTAGATATTGAGATATTGAGATATTTTATGGGTTCGGGGTCGAGGTGAGGTAAGTTTCTATGTGGCAGTGGTTTTCACTGCTGGATGACCCTCCTGGCGCCATTCTCAAAACAGAGCTGGATGGGAAACGAAATGACAATAAGACAAGGGGTTGGAAGAAATCGACTAAGGCCTATCAGGGAGTATCGTCCTGGAAAACCATTTCATGAAGGCTGACGGTGGGATTTGAACCCTTTGGCCTTCACGTTAATGCACGCACCCGACCAGATCACCGATAATAATATATAATAATAATACACTAATAATGTTATTATGAAAAGTTTGAATGGAAGAGAAGGATATTTTATTAAAAGTATTTTGTATTTTGAATTGTATTTTAAAATACTATTTTGTATTTTGTATTTTCAGGAATTTTATAAGTGTATTTTGTATTTTGTATCCAAAATACTTTTTTGGAGTATTTTGTATCGAAAATACATTTTGGGAGTATTTTGCCCAACTCTGACCGGTACAGTAATTCAGAATAGAGCCATAAGAAATATTTATAACTACCCTTTTTAACACCATCCAAACACCTTTATATTACGAGTACAATTCAACCTGTAGCCCTAAATGCAGAAATCAAATCTGATGTACCAAATCCTACACAAAAGTATCCACACAAATTTAAACTTCACTAAACAATCTGATTTACACGCTTACAAAAGTAGACATGCAGATGACATATCACTTTTCAATATCAATTCCAAACAATATGGCAGTAATAGCATTAAGTATAGTGCCTTTGCAACGTTCAATAGACCACCAGAAAATATAAAAATTGCACCTAACCTACCAATCTTTAAAAGGAGGCTAAACCGTTTATGTGGAATGATTATAAAATGTCAGTTTGAAGAAATTCCAAAATCTGAGAAGACAAAAGAAGACCACATTGCGTACAAAAACTTATGAAAGCTACAAAATGTTGTAAGTTATATATTTTCACACTGAAAACTTTGTAAACTAAACATTGAATTGTAATTTTTCGCCGACAAGATAAAACTGTACGATTCCTTTGTATATGAGTCCTGGACTCGTTAAGGGATTAAGAAAATGCATTATAATTTAAAAAAGATTGGGACTGTTAGTGGAGGTGATCGATTATCTCCCAGCCATAATGCACCACTGCACATCAAGAACACACCAGCAGAAAATGGTGAAGTAGCCATATACTGTAAATATTGACATACAAAATGAATGAGTTAAAATCTGGTATTTCCTTATATTTTTGTAATTAATGAATCCAATAATTCATTCATTCATTCATTCATTCATTCTTGTTACCTAACCATGGGCCACATTATGAGGTTGTTAATTTAGCTAGGTTAGCTAGTTGTTTTAAGGGGCAGAACAGCAAGGTCATCTGCCCTACCAATAAATTTCCGAGCAATACGGTAGTCTGGTGAAACTCACTACCCAAAGTGATATGTTTATGCAGTTGAAATTATAACTTTTCAGTCGGTCAACACGAGTAGGTCTATAAGCCCAATTAAGTTAAATTGGGAAATGTGATATATGGTACGGTAACCTGAAAAATATTACACGTGATTACACGTTATTTGCACAAATTATAAGAGGAGAAGAATAGTTTTGAAGCTTTCTATATGATGGTTAAGCTACCCTACAAATAAACAAAATATTAATCAAAAAATCAATGTTGTACGTTTATGTGAAATCATCTTGCGATCTATGGGTATGGATCTACAGGGTCATTATCTATGTGCGCCCCAATAATCACGGCAAGCTAAGCCGGCTTTGACTGGCGCAGATCGCGGGCGCGCGTACACGGTTCAGCCCAAGGAGTAATAAGGAGAGGCCCTAACGGCACGGAAGTGAAGCCAGAAGTTACTCCTTCACATATGCTCAAAACATTGCGGTAGTCCCATAAGAAAAGCATGTAATGGTGTGACGTACGTACTTACAAGTGGTGATATTTCGCGTGTGGGACGAAATATCGACGTGTGGGGCATATGTTTGCACAAACAGAACTCCCACCTGCCAAAGTAATGTCATTTCACAAGTAAATGCACTTTATTTGCCATTTATTGTGTTAAGTTTTCATCCTTAGAGTAGCCACCTTACGATACTGTTCTAGTATCATTCGTTAAATGTTCAAATAGTGGGATATGTGTCCACCAATATAAGTATTTTGATTGCTAGGAATTAATTACGGATATTTTCCTTCGTTTCATACTGGAAATAGTTTTTGCTTGTCAATTAATGAACGGTATTACTGTAATCTAATTACCCCCAATCTATTGTTAACGTGGCTCGAGCTCTATATTTATTGCTCGTGAGTGTTAGAAGATTGATATGCCATTATTTGCATATTTTAGCGTGTTAATCTCAAGCCTAGACCTTGTTTAGTTTGTTACCGGAACTGAACTGGCCTATTTCTTTAAAAACATCGTCCAATAAAAACAATAACGCCACCACCCAATTAGTTCACATGCCTTAATATTTAAAATGTATTTAATACACATTCGTGAATATAATGGCAGACCTACTGGTATCTCGGTAATTATTCGCCTAGTATTGTGACTGCCGAGGGCCTACACTTCACGCTAGCAAGCAAAGATCAACAAATATTCCTTGATTTCCATCGTCATATAGGCCTACCTTACAACTTCGTACTATACCTGCACACGAATCTTTTACTAGTAATCATACTTAAATCCCACTAATAAATAAGTCTACGGTCGTAGTCTACATTTACCGCTCGAGCCGGGCAAGTATTGGGGCGTGGTCAGTGCTTCAACTCTCCGCATGCTATAGCGCTGGTTCAGCCCGTAGTTGGCGCGCTCCGTTGACTCATATCGTTAGATCACACGTGTTTTGTCATTCATATGGACGAGTATCTGCAAAGCTTAGGCGTTATTTTAGTGTAGCACGTTAAGTGAGTATTGTGATTACTGTGATTGTTGGTCATGCCTTGACACCAATTCACATTGTGCGAATAGACCGGGCCGCTTTTCTGAAAAACAGTATACAAGAAGCAAATCGTATAACATTTGGGCATCAGGACTTTTTAAGATAATTTGACTCAGCTTGAGTTCGAAAATGCCTGATGCCCACTCGAGAAATGGACCGGAAGTCCACAATTCAAGATGGCATCCGGAATGGCGTCTTTTTCCCGAAGTTTGGTATTTTGAGCTCGTGAGTAAATATTTTCTACATTTGCGCCGTTTTACTTCGCAGCTATGTAGAGGAGGCATGCAGCTACCTGTTACATACTTTGGTTATCTTGAAACTTGGAATTTTAACCCTGGAATCGTACCTGAAGTCCGACTTATGTTTACTTTTGTTTCGCTTTGATTACGGAAAAAGTACACGGTAAACGAAACTTTGGGACGGTACATTAATTGTAGTTCTAGCATTCAGCATTACGATGCGTATACGCCTAGCCCGCAGCGTCAATTAGTAACTGCAGTAGGACGTTGAAACTGCAGCCGCGCGGCAGGCTAGGCCGCCCGGCGGCGGGGCACCCCACCAGACGCTCTGCGGACGTTCCGCACCCATGCAAAGTGAAATATAACTAAGTTGATTTATTTGTAGGTTGAACGGAGGTTTGTTTGCTGAAGCGAAGAACAAAGTTGTTGTACATAGCAAAATTATACTTTTATTTCACACTACTATCCCAGCTAACTCTCCTTGTTCCTATGTCCTCCTTCACCTGGTCTAGCCATCTCTTCCTTGGTCTTCCTGCCGGCCTTCTACCAACCACATCTGTGTGTAGTCTTTGTTTTGCTATCCTTCCCTCGTCCATTCGCTTGGCATGGCCAAACCATCTCAAACGGGCCCTTGTCACTTTTTCCTTCAAAGTTGGGTACACTGCAGCTTCTCCCCTATTTTTTCATTTCTTACCCTACCCCTCCTAGTTTTTTTGGACCATTGTTCGTAGAAACTTCATTTCTGCACCTTGTAGTTTGCATCTGTCTGGTTGTTGTGCAGGTTTCTAGGACATATGTTATTATGGGGGTGAAGTATGATTGAAAGAGCGTCTGTTTTGATCTCAAGGGGACTTGTTCGTTCCAGAGTAGGTTCCGAACTTGATGGTAGAACTGGGTTGCTTTTTGGGTTCGGCTATTGATCTCATGCTGTATCATGTTATTGCTTGAAATAATGCACCCAAGATAGTTAAACTTTTATATTACAGGCATAGTTTTTAATTTACGTCTGTTGCAGCAAGTGGCCTTGCAACGACACGTCTTTATGCATAAGAGTTTCCCCTTTTTTTCAACCACATATGTCAGTTGCGCATCCGGTCTCACAACCGCACGTAATCAAATCGTCGCATTTCTTTGGAACTGGCTCTCGGGTCATAAGTACAGCAGTCAACTTCCCGTCTTTTTTTTTAAGGAAACTTGTTTATTGACTTCATATATTTAAGGTACATAGGTGATTGTGAGGTGGTAGATGAATAACAATCATGGATATTGATGCGTTTATCACCGTTATACTAGTCTACTTAATGTTCAATGTTCAATCACTATCACAATGCACAAAACACTCACATGATGCGGGTGAGCTGCTGGGCATAGTCCCCCAGCCGGCGAGTTCTTGTAGTACAGCGAAGGCTCGTGAGGACACACTCACTTACCTCGGACAGCATTTCGAGTTCTGTATATGGCCCCGTAGTTTTCAGCACACAGTGCACATAGCAACCGAGGAGTAACACTACCGCACTGTTCAGTTGGGGCGGTTGAAGGCTAAACGTTGGTCGGATCACCCATTCAGGAGTGATGGAGGTAGTAGGACAGTTCATGAAGCTATTCAGGACCCGGGTGAAGCGGTTTCAGGTCGATCGAATCGGATCACACTGCGTAAATCGGTGCAGGATTGTATCCTGATGGGAACATGAAGTGCATAAGGCGTTCTCCACCATGTGAATGCGATGGAGTCTGCTGTTTGTTGGTATAAGGTCATGGATTACTTTATACCAACTTTCCTTCGCTGCGCTGGGAAGAATGCGATTGGAGACATTCCTCCAGACTCGATTCCAGTTGACGATCAATGCGGATTGCATAATTCTGGGGGCAACATACTGTTGTGCCATGATAGAACGATACAGCTTTTTCGTTGAGATAGACCTGATGACGTCTTGTGGCACGTAGCTGAGTTCAACTCTCAGATACCGGACATGAGGTGCATGATGATTGATATCATAATAAGCAGGTGGGTTCGAGCAGTCATAGGGACTACACCATCTCCGTAGGAAGTTATGTGACTCATCGGTCCCGAAGCCTGTAAGCAGTTGCAGGTGTCGTTTGAGGAATAAGGTTCTAGCTTTCTTTTCAACGTCGATGAGTCCCAGACCTCCCTGGGATGTATGCAATGTTAATGTGCTGCGGGAAAGACGTAATAGAGCTCCTTGCCAAATAAACCATCCGACGGCGGAAATAATACGTGTACTCACCAGTCTTGGCATAGGAAGAATTTGACTGAGATACCATATTTTGCTTAAGCTGAACATATTCACGTACATTGTTCGTTGGTGTAAGAGGAAGGAGCGGTACCGCACTTGTTGCAAGGCACCACGCACAGAATGTAGGGCAACGTCCCAGTTCTTTTTAATAATTTGGTGTACACTATTCAAGAAAGATATGCCTAATATTTTGAGTTCTGAGGCGATCGTTACCCACGCCGGGAGAACCCCTTGGACGCGGTCCAATTTCCCAATCCACATCGCCTTTGTTTTTCGTCGGTTCAGCCGCGCACCAGAATATCTCCCGTACTCATCAAGGTCCGTGAACAATTGCTGCATGTCAACGGTTCGATCCACCCCAAGGGTGACATCATCCGCATATGCAAAAATACTGATCTCCGTGCCATTGAAAGATGTATGGAGATTACAAAGAAGGGGTTCCAGAGATAGAACAAAAAGAAGCATGGACATCGGACACCCTTGCCTGACTCCACGATGGATGAGGAGCGGCCGTGTGAAATACCCATTTACACTCACTTTTGAAGATCCACCATGAAGAATTTTGCTCACGAGGGCAATAAACCGCATATCGAAGCCAATAGCTTGAAGAGTCGCAAGGATGTATTTATGGTTTACCCTATCAAAGGCATGGTCAAAATCCAGTGATAATAACAGTTTCTTCTTATTGCCGACCAGCGACTCACTAATGACATCGCGAATAGCACATGTAGTGTTGACAATGCACCTGCCTGGTACCCCCACCCGATTGGTGGCGAGATGTGGCTTCCTCCATAAAGGCCTGAAGTCTCGTTTTCATACATTTCGTGAAGATCTTGTAGTCAAAGTTTAAAAGCGTCAGTGGGCGAAAGTCCCTGAGCTGTGTTGGTTGTGTAATTTTTGGGACTAATACCACCAGGCCATCTTTCAGGGTGTCGATATTTCGTCCAGGACGACAAGCATCATTCACTACGGCTGTAAGTTCATCGCGAATGGTGGTCCAAAACGTCATGTAGAAAGCTCTCCCCAGGCCATCAGGACCAGGACTCTTGTTTGGCGCACTGTGGCGTATGGAGGTATATATTTCTTCGGCGGTGATGTCCTGGGTCAAGCACTCTTGTTCTCTGTGCAAAAGTCTTCCTCGTACACCATCGAAGAACGGATGCTGGTGGTGAAGTGGGACTGGGGCGTCGTCTGTGTACAAGGACTGAAAGAAGTTCTCTACCGTTTCTGTGATTAAGGTATGACTAGTCACCATTTGTCCCTCAGGTGTCATAATGCGGTTGATGTACTTCTGACGGCCTTTGCGGCACGCCCGTATAAAATGATAAACGGAGGGTGCCTCTGATGCCAGATGTTGATGATCTTGTGCTTGAAGTTTGAGTCCTTCCAATGCTTTGCGCTGCAGCGTGAGGAGCTGCGCTCGGATTTTCTTTATTCGGCGATATGTATTAGGGTTGGTAGGGTCTTCATTGTATAACTGTCGTAAACATTTATAGTAGAAATCTGTCGTCTGATGGATGTGGCGTCTTCTCTCGGCACTGTAGGCCTTCAATAACCTAACAGCTCTGGGTTTCGCATACTTCAGCCACCACTCAAGAGTATCTTGAAACCGGTGAATGTGGCGTTTCCAGTTATGCCATTCAGTGGCAAAGCTATCTTTCATGTCCAAGTGTGTCAGAATAGAATCATTTAACCTCCATGTTCCTCTCCCACGGCGAGGTCCCAATTCTGGTTGGCGAATCTTGCACAGATACGCACAATGGTTTGAAAACTCCACCGGGCATACATCTGTTTCTCTCACGTGTTCTTTCAATTCCCCGCTGACATATATTCTATACAGTCGAGAAGCACCATTATGGTAGTAGTACGTGTAACCGGCTGACCCCGACGGCTTCAGTTCCCATGTGTCTTTTAAGCGTAACCCTTGTATTAACGCAGATAGTGCAGGGCAGCCCTGAAATTGGCCACTTTGGTCTTTGGGCGATAGCACTGCGTTAAAATCCCCACCGAGGATTATATTGCCGGTATGATTATGGAGAAGTGGGAGAATATCTGTGGTATAGAAGAGCCGGCGTTGTATCCTGGCCTGCGAACCAGAGGGAGCATACACATTGACAATCAAAAGATCTCGAATACGGATACTGATTCCGCGTGAGTTGACTAACTGGACTGGATCCGCATATGGTATATGGTCCTTAATGTAGATAGCTGTACCACGTTTGTGCTCATTGACATTAACTATTTTATCGTAGCCAGAGATGGTAAGGAGGTCTTCAGTAGCCACTTCTTGCAACAGAACAATATCCACATCTTGGTCTCGTATAAGGTTGCGTAAGAGCGACTGTTTACTAGCAGTTTGAATGCAATTTACATTGAGTGTCATTAGCGTGTATGTCAACAACATCGTCAGATAGATAGACATGTTTTTTTTACCAAAATAAACAAGATGGAGATGGGGTGGTCTTTAACGCTTGTCGCTCGACTTCCCGCCTTGTAGTCGGGGGTCCCTGACACGTCCCTGCGTTCCCTCTTTTGACGCCCGGATTGTTTTAGCTTTGGAGGAGGTTTTCAAAGGTGCCTGTTCTTTTGGAGTTAGTTCCTAGTTGTCCATGATCTCCTGGTCCCGTGACCCCGTCTCTTCTGTATCCATGTGTCTGGAGGGGTCGTCTTCTATTTCATCCGACCATCGTATACCAGCGGTCTGTGGTTCACAACTAACTATGGACTGGTTTGAGGGTGGCATACTGGTAGCATTGTCTCCTGAGGTCACGCCTTCTGTGACCGCATCAGGGCTGGCAGTGCTAGTGTCAGGTTTCTGGTCAGTTTTAGGAACTAGAGAATTGGCCGCCCTACCTAGACTGCCATTGGTGTATTGGCTAGTATCAGACAAACCTGGCAACGCTGGCTGCCCGTGGAGTTCCTGTTGTAATGTGAGAGTATGTTGTTGTTTACTAGTGGAGGGCAATGGCCCAGCTGGTTGCGGCGATAAGGCGGTGAAGTGAGAAGGCGACACGTCCACCGTATCTTGTGCTACAGCTGACGTATCAAGTGGGGCAAGTTGTTCGGCAGAAATACTGACGTTAGATGAACAAGGTGCCGATAAGGCAGGCGAGACAATGTCACTGTCCTTGTTGGCTACAATTTCACTGAGAAGCTTAGGCCCGGTTTTATTTTCAGTTTCACCGCGCCTCACTGGGCATTCCTGTCTAAAGTGATCAGTGGCATTACAATAAAAGCATGATCGAGGTTGTCCATCATACACCACCTGTGCTTTGTAGCCATCGATAGAAATAATGGCTGGAATTGCAGTTTTTAGTTCAATCCGCATCGCCCGAATACCACTCAAAATATTGAATAGGTAGGTAGCTGACCATCGTTCGTTTCTAATTTCACGAACTTTCCCGTACTTACTAAAGTACGACATTATCCGGTCATTCGGCAGTTCAATGGGAAGGTTCATGACTCGGATTAGTTTGCTGTCAACATCCGCACAAGTTATAATTACCTCAGATATAGAGCCATTAAATTTCCGTACCTGGGATTTTCCGTTGGTACTGTTGAGGACCTTCTCCATCAGTAGTTTGCTGGTGAACTTGATGAAAACAGCAGCTTCCAGATTGTCTAGTTGAATGGCTTCTAATTGGTCCACGTTGAGTTTTAGGGTGTACTGAATCCACTCATGTATTTCTGCAGGGCCTGGTTTATTGGCCTTGTCGGGGAAAGCACATTTTATAGTGTTTTTCCTAATACTGTTGGTTGCCATTTTTACTGTACTTGAAAAGACTTGAAAGTTAGACACTCGAATACGTAACTCACAACGAAGCAGAGCGCAGCGAACCGGTCGCTGCCGGGGTTCAGACCGGACTGACGCATCCGTAGACTGCCATCCTGTTTCCAGTGGATTGGGTAATACAGGGTCGGGCATTGAGCGTTTTCCCAAACACAAGCCTGCCAGAGAAACATGACATATTAATTTAATATGACTCACAAATAATAATACTGTGCGTATTGTGAACGTCGAATACTCACTTGAAAAGGACATCTTAAAATATGAAGCCTCAGAGAGTCACTGTTCGGGGGAAGTCCTTCTTGATCCACAAGACCAAACATTAGATACCTACCTTCATCAGCAGTACAGGTTTCTGTTGTTGTTTGAGTCTTCAGTCTTTTGACTGGTTTGATGCAGCTCTCCATGCCTCCCTGTCCTGAGCTAATCGTTTCATCTCTACATAGCTACCACACCCTACATCCGAGGCAATCTGTTTAACATATTCTAACCTTGGTCTACCCCTACAGTTTTTGTCCTCGACCCTTCCTTCCATAACTAAGCTTGCGATTCCTGGGTGTCTTAGTATGTGTCCTACCAACCTATCTCTTCTCTTCATTAGCAGTCGCCAGAAACATCTCTCCTCTCCCACTCGTCTTAATACCTCTTTGTTTGTAACCCTATCTACCCATCTGATCTTCATCATTCTCCTGTAACACCACATTTCAAATGCTTCAATTCTCCTCTTTTCTGCTGCACCAATAGTCCAAGTTTCACTTCCATAGAGCGCCACGCTCCAGACAAAGGCTTTCAAAAATGACTTCCTAATACCTAAATCTATATTCGATGTCAGCAGATTCCTTTTTTGTAGAAATGCTTTCTTTGCCTGAGCCAACCTACTTTTAATATCCTCTTTGCTTCGTCCATCACTGGTTATTCTGCTTCCTAAGTAACAGAAGTCTACTACTTCCTTCAGCTTTTCACCTGCCAATTTGATCTCCATAGAGGTTTCTGATTTATTTCGGCTGCATTCCAGTATTTTTGTTTTACATTTATTTATTTTCATCATGAATTCTTTCCGTAAGACGGAGTCCATACCATTCAAAAACTCATTCAAATCCTCAGGCTTGTCGGCCAAGATGACGATGTCATCAGCAAATCTCAGAGTTGAAATTAATTCTCCTTGAATCTTCACTCCCACTTTAAATTTTTCTCTAATTTCCTTCATTGCTTGTTCAATGTAAAGATTGAAAAGTATGGGTGATAAGTTGCAGCCTTGCCTTACACCTTTCTGAATACCAGCTTCTCTCTCATGTCCTTCAACTCGAATGACTGCTGTCTGATTTCTGTACAGATTGTATATCACCCTCCTATCCCTGTACTTTATTCCAATTGATTTCAAAATGTCAAACAATTTAGTCCAATCAACGTTATCAAAAGCCTTTTCTAAGTCTACAAAAGCCATGAACGTTCTCTTATCTTTCCTTATTATACCTTCTAAAATCAGCCTAAGACTTAGTACAGCTTCCCTTGTTCCTACATTTCTCCTGAAACCAAACTGGTCTTCACCCAACTCCGTTTCTATCTGGCTTTCAATCCTCTTGTAAATTATTCTAGACAGGATCTTTGAAGCATGAGTAATCAAGCTGATTGTACGGTGATCTTCACATCTGTCAGCTCCCACTTTCTTTGGTATAGGGATGATTACATTCTTCTTGAAATCTGGGGGTACCTCACCTGTCTCATAAATCCTACACACCAAGTGAAATAACCTGATCAGACCTTCATCTCCTATGCAGCGTAGCAACTCAATCGGTATATCATCTATGCCTGGTGCTTTGTTCCTGCTTAAGTCTTCCAAAGCTCTATCAAATTCTGATCTCAATATTAAATCTCCTTTCGCATCCTCATCAATTTCCTCCTCCCTTTCCATTACATGATTCTCAATCTCATTTCCCTTATACAAACTCTCTATGTAAGCTTTCCATCTCTCAACCTTTTCTTCCCTATCTGTTAGAGGCTTTCCATTTGTGTGCTTAATATTACAGCACTTAGTCTTCTTTTCCCCAAAAGTATTCTTAATCCTTCGATAAGCTGTGTCTACTTTTCCTAATTTGAGACAATTTTCTATATCTGCACATTTCTCTTTCAACCATTCTTCTTTCGCTTCCTTGCACTTCTTGTTAACCTCATTTCTCAGACGTCTGTATTCTTCTTTCCCCTTTTCATCTCTTAGATTCTTGTGTTTCCGCCTTTCATCCATCAATTCTAGTATATCCTGAGTGATCCACGGTTTTCTACCTATTCTTTCTTTCCTACCAATGTTTTCTTCTGCGGATTTTGTTATTTCATTCTTCAAAAGTGCCCATTCGTCTGCAATTGAAGTTTGTTTAGGGTTTTTCATTAGTCCTTCCTTTATACTCTTCTTGAATCTTTCGTTTACATCCTTCTCTTTCAGTCTGTCTATTGCCCACCTTTTTGGCTTTTGGCTTTTCTTCAGTTTCTTCAACTTTAATCTGCATTTCATTACAACCAGATTGTGATCAGAGTTTATGTCAGCACCAGGATATGTTTTACAATCCAAAATCTGGTTTCGAAACCTCTGCTTGACCATAATGAAGTCGATTTGGTAACGCCCTGTATCTCCTGGTCTCATCCATGTGTATATTCTTCTATTGTGGTTATTGAATAAGGTGTTAGCTATGACCAATTCATGCTCGGTGCAGAATTCTACCAGCCTGCTTCCTCGATCATTCCTTTCACCTAATCCGAAATCTCCTACTATCTTCCCTTCTCTCCCTTTTCCTACCACAGCATTCCAATCTCCCATTACTATAACATTTTCATCACCCTTGATATACCTCAGAATTTCGTCTATTTCTTCGTAGACCTTTTCAACATCCTCATCATCAGCTTGACTGGTAGGCATATAGACTTGTACCACTGTAGTGTGGGTAGTTTATTGGCTGAGGAATAACCCACCCACCAAGGGAAGACGATTAAGAGAAGGAAGTAGATTTTGGATTGGAGAAAAAGGATAGAAAAATAGGAGGAGAGTCCCACAAAATTTATAAGTTTAGCTTTCAATACACTTAGAAGTGGTTGCCACCGAAAATTAACTTTCTGATACCTAAAATAGGTACGAGCTTGGTCGAAGCTGACGGGAGCCGCAGCTAAGACTTGGGCAGTTTGCCAGAGAAAGGCTTTAGTGTATTTCCTCCCAAGCATGTATAAAAGTACTATAGGGAAGGGTGATGGTCTGGCCAGACAAATAGTAAAAGCTTTATTGAGTATGAACGAGGGCATAAACCTAGGAAGAGCTAGGAAAGCCAGGATCTTGCCTAACTGTAGTATCAGAGAAATGATGAATCCAAAAACAAATATTTAATTTATTTAACAATTCAAAGAAGTTTGAGGAAATTAACAAGCGTGTAATATAATTTGGACAAACATAGTTCATTTGAACTTTTTAACAAATGGGGTCGCAGACCTCTCAACATTAAACGTTTGCTCCAGGCAATTGACAATTTATGAGGTTTTAAAACCTTGAATGTTTCTAAAATCTTTATAAGATTTAAACAAATAAACAATGAAGTAATTAAAGTTTGAACGTGAATTGGAGTACAAAGAGTGTACCTTAAGAAATTCTTGAGAGAATGTTCTAGAGAAAGTGACAACTTCGAATATAACAATAATAAAAACATGAAAAATAAGATAGAAGTTCCTACAACTTCTTATATTTATACAGAATTACTATATGAGAATTATACAAAAAAGAGCAGGGCACTTACTGTGAAACCTGAAGAAAGTTAAAAGGAAGTTTCTAGACTTCCCAAGTTTGAGCAGGAATCACTAGCCAAATGGGACAGTTTCCATTTCGTGAAATCTGAACATGACTCGCTCAAGAGTTTAAGGAATTGTTTTCCCTGATTATAGGAAAGGAACAATGTGAATTTGAATCGTGTGTCACACACGTAATTATACAGAATTTAATTAATGTTAAACTAGCAAAGTTGGAAGGGCACTTCGTGAGTGACACCTTATTGAAACAGACCTAAATTTAAAGTTTATTACAGATTGTTAGTAAGAGGTTTAGGAAAGAGAAATAGGGATGGAGGAAAAAATGTTCATGGCCGTATTTAATATAAACGGACGATCGCGACGCGGTAGAAAAGTGGAACAAGCACAGGTTATCACTGTAGTCTATAGAGATTGATGCAAAGTTCACTGTAGAAACTCGAAAGTTCATGAGAAAGAAAGTTTTTACAATGCTGGAAAGAACTGGTTGCACTAAGTAGGCGAGAGTCTATTGCTGGAGAAAATGGTGGATTACAGTTAAATGCGCCATAGAACATCCCAACGGTGGACGAAAGTTAGCTATTGCAGTAATTTAAGAAAGATTCCTCATTTTAACTAGTATTTTCACAAGTGAGTGAAAAATACCTGACGGCAAGCCTCGCAGATAGAGTACCAGATCTGGAAAGTTCCAGAACGATCTTTATAGAAGAATGGAGTCAAAGTTAATCCAGCGGAGGAACTAGCTTTATAATTTATAGGCAGCGGGTATTAGATAATATCCCACGTAGTGAGAGGATTTCTCATTTTGCAAGCATAAGAAATGCTGCATTTCACCAAGATTGGCTTGATTAGACAAAAGCCCAACATGGAAAATCCCGCGAAGAATGATTACCGCCCCACAAGTAATCTCACGCTGTCTATAAAATAATCAATAAAAGCATGTAGATAAAATTGATGAAGATGAAGATGAAGTTAGCTATTGCAGTAATTTAAGAAAGATTCCTCATTTTAACTAGTATTTTCACAAGTGAGTGAATGGTACTTATCTTGATTTCATGTTGAAGTCGAAGTTTCCGTTGATGACTACCTAGCCAACATGGCGTAGAAGAGTGTGTGCCTCTTGGTTTGAGGAAGCTAGCTCGAGAGGAGCTTTAACTGATCGAGTCAACTGCCGACTGAGAAGTGAGACCTGCTCAACGGAGCACGTAGGGACCAAGGAAGGGGAAAAGAGTGGGGGGTAGGAGACAAAAGGAGAACATATAAACATTGCCAACTTTAAAACAAAAAATTTATCTTCTCTTGCTGAGCCGGTCTTCAAAGAGTTGATAACAGATGATACTAGCGCAGCATGGTGAGTAAAGAAGTAGACGTAGTCCTCTTGCTCAAGGAGAAAATAGCTGGCGATGGTAACAGGATCTGGTGGCCAGATGGATATGTAAGTCCTCTCGCACCAGGAAGAGTTGAAGAGCTTCAGATATTCGCTGCTATATGACGTTAGTTGGGTCATTGAATATATATCTGGAACAGACTCATAAAAAATATAAGCGACCTGAACCCCTAAGAGAAAACAGAAGATCACTGTTGGTGTTTGACAAAGAGGAAGGAAAGAACATGCAAAAGCATTGAAAATTATAATCTCTGGTACCGTGTATTCCAAGAATGCACCATACTGGGAGGGGCAGACACCAACAGCGAACAAGAAAAACAAGTAAACATTTAAAGGTAATAAGCAATTGCAGAGAAGTAGTCTTATGATCTGACCATTAGTGGTCAAAACTCTCAGCACCCTGACTCTCCCATCTCTTCCAGGGTGACACTCGGTCACTCTACCCGAGATCCAGACTAAGGGGGGAGAAACTTCCCTAACTAAGACCAAGTCCCCCACTTTAATGTCGGGACGGGAAAGAAACCACTTCTGTCTCCCTTGCAAGGAAGTTAAATATTCCAAGTTCCACCTCTTCCAAAAGGAATTGCGGAGGGCTTCAAGTTTACGCCAAACAACAGGTAAATCAGAATCCCTGAAAGAATTAGGAAGGGGAGGATGGGCAGAAAGAGAAGTGCGTGTAAGACAGTGACCAGGTGTGACTGGAAGCAGGTCATCAGGGTCATTGGAAAGCGGAGTTAAAAGGCGAGAATTATCAACACTTTCAATCACGAAATAACTAAAAGCTGAGGGAAATAAAGCACTAGTAAAGATTGCGATACAATGCAAAAGGAGAATTAACAAGTTTAAACAAAGCGTATAGAAACAAGTACATCTATTCAGGACAGGAATATACCAAATAAACAAAGAAACTATGCGAGTAGAAAGCAAGAACGCCATAGGTAACAACCTAGTAGCCATAAGCAATGACCTCAAGTCATAATAAGTATCAAAGGGTTTGATCAGAAAAATACTTAAGTCAGCGAGAAACGTGACGTGACAAGTATAAATGCAAAAACACATCGAATGTGACGACGAGAAAAAACCAGTTTGTTCATTAATGAACAATAAGATTTCAAAATATGTAAACAAATTGCAATACATAAGCGCGTGAGAAATACGCAACGAAGTTTTGAAACAAGGATCGAAGCAGTTATAGAATAAGAACATGAGTAAGTGGAAGACGCAGGCAAGCGCGGCCTTGACACACTTAGTACAACGAGATAAGGCATATAAATAGCTGAAAGAGTCCTTAAGTGGAACAAGTTTATTTTGGGAAGTAGGTGAACGGCTTCTGTACTTGCAGTAGCGGCTCACTAGACAATGCTTGGCAATCAGCCAAAGTTGAGATAAGAGAAACTTGCTTTGACCTTTGGCAATCGTACAGGAAATAAACAACAACTTGGCGTTATTCGGGCTTGTATACAAACAAGTTTGAAAAACAAGCAGTTCGGAATAAACAAACAACACTTGTTGAATCAGCTGTGACTTAAAGCAGATATTCAGGTTAGACGGTATGCAGTCAATCGTAACTTGGACGTGAACAAACAATTTAAAGCCATATGAAATAAAGTAGGAAATCAATTTCGCATAATTGAGAGGATCACGGAATCCGACAATTTTCGACAGGAAAAAGCTTGATTCTTCCGAAATAGGAAGTGAAGCCGGGACATTGAGAAGAAGGTTATGCATAAGAATAGTTATTCTAGATGTTAGAGAATTCAGATTTTCAAGCGGTTTCAAAAGCGACTTCCAATTGTGAGGAAGGAGGGAGGAGCCGGCCGTGGCCATCCTTCTAAATAACGAAAGAAGTGAAACATAGCGTACAGCAAAGTGATGGAGACTGATAGCCATGGTTTTACACAAGGGGAAGATAGTTTTCGAGAAAGAGTTTAAGCAATTACCTGCTATAAAAAATGGCATAAGAAGGTAAACGAAGTAACACAAAGCAAGGCGAACTTGAATTGCTATCTTGTGCGGAAAGAAGGAAAAACCATTTAAACAACTTACAGAGGTAGCGTAGTTGTTCACGATAAGACATCGTTTCGACAAGTGTTTTTCAAAAATATTGAGATCTGAAACATGAGCGTTCTCTTTTTCAAAAATAGGATTTATGTCAGCCGTAACGAAATGACATTGCGCTTTGGTTTGAGCACTGGTATGTTTGATTTCACCAGTAATAACCCAACCAAAATCGGTGTCTCTGGCGACCACGGTTGAAGATAACTTGCGTGTTTGTTTGCGAAGGCACTTCCAAAAAACATTGGCACTGAAAAGTACATCAATGGGACCTTGAGCATTAAACTGAGGATCAGCTAACCTTAAGTGCGAAGGAATCTTTAAACAGGAGGTGTTAATACAGCTGCTAGGGGTGTCCTTGCCAATACTGGTAAGAATGAGACAGTTTAAATTAAGATTGGTGTTTCTTTGGCAAACGTCTCTGATTTTCAATTTTGAAGACTGCAAGACTTGAGTTTTCAAATTGTCAATGCCGGTCACATTGATAGAAGTAGGCGATGACGAAAGACCTAGTTTTTTAATCAACGATTGCGAAACAAAGTTGTGAGTTGAAGCGGAATCGAGAAGACCACGGGTTCTAAACCAATTTCCAAATTTATCTTGGATTTCGAATTGTACTGTAGACAAAAGAACTTGCCCACTGTGATAAGTTTCGGCGTTAGAAATGCAGGAAGAAGCATTAGTTTGTTCGGAGCTGCTCTGCATGGAGCTTGAAGAGGCGGGTGCTGATGACCTCGATTTATCGTGAACGTGCAATAAAGAATGATGCGGTTTTTTTGCAATGGAAACAGAGATTTGATGACCTTCAGTTCGAAGAAGAATGCTTAGGTGACAAGCAATTGAAGCAATGTTTGCTATTCAAGACAAACTTCCTTCAATCTTCGACAGACAATTCTTTAAAGGATTTGCACGAATACAATGTGTGAAGCTTTTTACAGAGCGTGCATTTTAACGATTTGTTAAGCGGCCTGATATGTTCTCTTGAATGATTGAAAGAAGAACGGGGTTGCTTGTTCTCGACAGATGGGGGCTGATGTCCCTTTGAAGAAGCAAGGTTTTTCTCAAAAATTTGACACTGCTGATTCGTTTCGACCTTTTCGCACTGAAATGCGAGTGCTGGAAGGACTTGGCATCGACTGTTAAGAAACGAGATTAAGTGTTCGAAGGAAAATTCTTCCTTGCGAGCGAGTTCAATTTCCCAAGCCTTTAAAGTTGAAAAATCGAATCTTGATGTAGCCAGATGAATGAGTATGGTGTCCCATGTTTGGACAGGCTGCTTAAGTTGGTATAATGCTCTAACATTCAACTGTATAGAGTCTAAGAGGTTTCTTAAAGATGTGACGTCATTAGGTTTGACGGCTGGCAGGCTGAAGAGACAGCGTATGTGGCGAGCTACACTCAAACGTAAATTGCCATATCTCTCTTTAAGGAGATTAAAGGCGATGTGGTAGTTGTCTGCGCTTAAAGGCAGTGACTCCACTAAGGCTAAGGCCTCGCTTTCCAAAGACGTGCGGAGGAAATAAAATTTATGAATATCGGCGATTGCGGTATTTTCATGAATTAGGGAGCAGTAAAGTTCGTAAAAAGAATACCATTCACCTTCCTTGCCTGAGAAGTGCGGTAGGCTTATCTTAGGAAGTAACGGTTTCGGTTTGTTCTTGTGAACTGAAGCGGGTGCGAACTGGGCCGGATTGATGACCCTAGTGTCCGGTTCTGAGATATTGCGGATCAGTTGGTGGGCCTTTGCAATCCCTTCAAAGTACAAGGGTTCAACCTCGTCCCGATCCGATTGAAGTTCTGGGCAAGCGGATTCAATCTCGGTTTGAATTTGATCATAATAATCATAAGACCGTTCGTACAACTTAAGGCGATGTGTCAAGATGTCTAAATCACACTCGGCGGGATTTAATTTGCTGATGAAATTTCTGAATCTAGTGAGTTGCCCTTTATAGGAAGAACGTCTAGCAATGAGAGTTTCATCTTTCTCAGTAGGAGCCATGACAAAGAGAATAAATTGAAATACAACTCACGAAACTGTAGAACCTTGGAGATGCTGTCAAGCTTGCAGCAGCGAATGGGTAGAAAGAACAGGACACACCAAAGTAGACAGGAGCGGCCTCTTTCCCGTTCACAGGCTTTGCATGATGTAGTTATAGCTGAAAAATCCAAAGCAGATATTAATAATTTGCCAAGTATTGTCAAATGACACTTGACAAACAATAGAAATAAAAAATGGACTCTCCCAGGTTTCTGGTACCAAATTTTTGGGTAGTTTATTGGCTGAGGAATAACCCACCCACCAAGGGAAGATGATTAAGAGTAGGAAGTAGATTTTGGATTGGAGAAAAAGGATAGAAAAATAGGAGGAGAGTCCCACAAAATTTATAAGTTTAGCTTTCAATACACTTAGAAGTGGTTGCCACCGAAAATTAACTTTCTGATACCTAAAATAGGTACGAGCTTGGTCGAAGCTGACGGGAGCCGCAGCTAAGACTTGGGCAGTTTGCCAGAGAAAGGCTTTAGTGTATTTCCTCCCAAGCATGTATAAAAGTACTATAGGGAAGGGTGATGGTCTGGCCAGACAAATAGTAAAAGCTTTATTGAGTATGAACGAGGGCATAAACCTAGGAAGAGCTAGGAAAGCCAGGATCTTGCCTAACTGTAGTATCAGAGAAATGATGAATCCAAAAACAAATATTTAATTTATTTAACAATTCAAAGAAGTTTGAGGAAATTAACAAGCGTGTAATATAATTTGGACAAACATAGTTCATTTGAACTTTTTAACAAATGGGGTCGCAGACCTCTCAACATTAAACGTTTGCTCCAGGCAATTGACAATTTATGAGGTTTTAAAACCTTGAATGTTTCTAAAATCTTTATAAGATTTAAACAAATAAACAATGAAGTAATTAAAGTTTGAACGTGAATTGGAGTACAAAGAGTGTACCTTAAGAAATTCTTGAGAGAATGTTCTAGAGAAAGTGACAACTTCGAATATAACAATAATAAAAACATGAAAAATAAGATAGAAGTTCCTACAACTTCTTATATTTATACAGAATTACTATATGAGAATTATACAAAAAAGAGCAGGGCACTTACTGTGAAACCTGAAGAAAGTTAAAAGGAAGTTTCTAGACTTCCCAAGTTTGAGCAGGAATCACTAGCCAAATGGGACAGTTTCCATTTCGTGAAACCTGAACATGACTCGCTCAAGAGTTTAAGGAATTGTTTTCCCTGATTATAGGAAAGGAACAATGTGAATTTGAATCGTGTGTCACACACGTAATTATACAGAATTTAATTAATGTTAAACTAGCAAAGTTGGAAGGGCACTTCGTGAGTGACACCTTATTGAAACAGACCTAAATTTAAAGTTTATTACAGATTGTTAGTAAGAGGTTTAGGAAAGAGAAATAGGGATGGAGGAAAAAATGTTCATGGCCGTATTTAATATAAACGGACGATCGCGACGCGGTAGAAAAGTGGAACAAGCACTGGATATCACTGTAGTCTATAGAGATTGATGCAAAGTTCACTGTAGAAACTCGAAAGTTCATGAGAAAGAAAGTTTTTACAATGCTGGAAAGAACTGGTTGCACTAGGTAGGCGAGAGTCTATTGCTGGAGAAAATGGTGGATTACAGTTAAATGCGCCATAGAACATCCCAACGGTGGACGAAAGTTAGCTATTGCAGTAATTTAAGGAAGATTCCTCATTTTAACTAGTATTTTCACAAGTGAGTGAAAAATACCTGACGGCAAGCCTCGCAGATAGAGTACCAGATCTGGAAAGTTCCAGAACGATCTTTATAGAAGAATGGAGTCAAAGTTAATCCAGCGGAGGAACTAGCTTTATAATTTATAGACAGCGGGTATTAGATAATATCCCACGTAGTGAGAGGATTTCTCATTTTGCAAGCATAAGAAATGCTGCATTTCACGAAGATTGGCTTGATTAGACAAAAGCCCAACATGGAAAATCCCGCGAAGAATGATTACCGCCCCACAAGTAATCTCACGCTGTCTATAAAATAATCAATAAAAGCATGTAGATAAAATTGATGAAGATGAGGTTAAAACCTTTAAAATGGTACTTATCTTGATTTCATGTTGAAGTCGAAGTTTCCGTTGATGACTACCTAGCCAACATGGCGTAGAAGAGTGTGTGCCTCTTGGTTTGAGGAAGCTAGCTCGAGAGGAGCTTTAACTGATCGAGTCAACTGCCGACTGAGAAGTGAGACCTGCTCAACGGAGCACGGAGGGACCAAGGAAGGGGAAAAGAGTGGGGGGTAGGAGACAAAAGGAGAACATATAAACATTGCCAACTTTAAAACAAAAAAATTATCTTCCCTTGCTGAGCCGGTCTTCAAAGAGTTGATAACAGATGATACTAGCGCAGCATGGTGAGTAAAGAAGTAGACGTAGTCCTCTTGCTCAAGGAGAAAATAGCTGGCGATGGTAACAGGATCTGGTGGCCAGATGGATATGTAAGTCCTCTCGCACCAGGAAGAGTTGAAGAGCTTCAGATATTCGCTGCTATATGACGTTAGTTGGGTCATTGAATATATATCTGGAACAGACTCATAAAAAATATAAGCGACCTGAACCCCTAAGAGAAAACAGAAGATCACTGTTGGTGTTTGACAAAGAGGAAGGAAAGAACATGCAAAAGCATTGAAAATTATAATCTCTGGTACCGTGTATTCCAAGAATGCACCATAGTGCAGGTAGGTTTTGTATTGATTTTTGCTACAATAATCCGTTCACTATATTGCTCATAATATTCCACCCGCTGTCCAAGTTTCCTACTCAATATGAGGCCAACCCCTGCTTGGCCATTGTTTGATTTAGTGCTAATGACCTTATAGTCTCCTGACCAAAAGTCCTGTTCTTCCTGCCAGCGCATTTCACTAATCCCAACCAAATCCAACCTCAACCTATCCATTTCCCTTTCTAAGTTTTCTAACCTTTCACTTCCCAGCAGACTTCTAACATTCCACGCTCCGATCCGTAGAATGTCAGATTTCCTCTTTGTCACTTCTGTGATGTTAACCCCCTCTCGAGTAGTCCCCACCCGGAGATCCGAACGGGGGACTAGTTTACCTCCGGATTGAAATTTTACAAGGGAGGAGGCCATCATCACATGTAATTATGCATAGAGAGGTGCATATCCTCGGAATAGCATACGGCTGTAGTTTCCCGTTGCTTTCAGCCGTGCAGCAGGACGCAGTGTAGCCATTATTGGCTTATATTATCAATATCTTAACCGTCTATAAGACTAGTAAAGAATTGATTTATTCTGAAAGGCTGCTACTCCCTTTCAGAATAAGTAAAGAGCAATTCTACTAACAAAAATACTAACCTTCTACCGTACTAACAATTAAATACCAAAACTCTACTAACAAAAAACTTAAGTTCCACCAACAACAAATACTACCACTAAAACAGTCTGTCAACAGGCACACTCACATGCACCCTCACACATCACAGTCTACTGAAACAATGAACTATAACTAATAAACAATGCAACTGCTACCAGACACACTCACACACCACAGTCTAATAGAACAATGGCATATATCTAATAGACAAACTAACTCCCTACTTACAACTAAAACTAACTACATACTTACTGTACTTTTATTTGAATTGACAATATTTACAAAATGCAATTTAGATAGAAAATACTTACAAAATGTAATTTAGATTCAAAATTGTCACAAAATGCAATTTAAGGGGGACGTATGCAAAATTGCACTAAGTGAGAAATGGTTTCATTTCGGCTGTATTAAGGTAAATAAGGAGGATTGTGTAGTCGGGAATTGGTTTTTGACGTTTGTAACAGTGTTTGCTATTAGTAGAAAAATATATATCTTGGATGCAGAAGAACGGTACTGTAGGTATACAGATGCTCTTGTTTTCGTTGCAAACCAGGTTTCTAGTGGCACCTAAATGCAAGAAAAATTCTGCTTAGAGACTGTCATTTTCGATGGGGTTCGAGGAAAACTTAAGTTATGTTTGCTTACCTTGTAGGCCTACATTTGCACGAAATACTTTCCCACATTTGAGATTGTGGACTCCAGGAGCGGAAGCTCTCCGAGTCCGGAGTGCAGCTCAGCATGCTTCAAGTAACTAGTCCATGCTGCTGTTTTACTGAATTAGCTGGCTTAGAGGTGGTGTCACACCCTGTGAGTGCATGGAACGCCAAAATATTTTCCCTTTGAATAGGTGTCAGTGTGAATGCAAAGGTGTGGACCGGAATGTATTTCCTCTTATTTTCCGTTCCATCCATCACCCACACCTCTGAGTATTTCATTCTGTCAAAATGATGCACGGCCAGGAGGATTATGTCTGTGTCTCTTGCCATTATCACTTTGACAGGGAAGTCCGTGCGGGTAGTGTGGAGCACGACGCGCGTGTCCCCTTCCTCATAGGAAGTGGAAAGGTGCTGCACGGGAGTGCCTGGGCGAGTAGATTCTACTCGTCGCTAATTTTTGAAGCCCCCTGTGGTGACTACTTCCAGGTCACCAAAATGATACTTCATTAGTTAATTGCTCAAAAAATGTGCTAAGTCTGCCTTATTCTCGGGCAAAGCCAAGAAGCCCTTCCAGTCTGGTGGTAATGGCACAGAAGCATTGTGTATTTTTCGTCGTATTGGCGTTTTACCGTTTGTTCTTTTCTTGCGGGTTGGTGATTTCACTGAAAAGGGCCTGTAGTGGTCAAATACGATATCAACCCTTGTGTAGAGCTTTCCAAAGTACTGTATCCTCTTTGCGAAACGGCTAGCAAAATCTCCGAAAGTAGGCTGCGACTTAGAAGGCTTTCCAAGTGCAACTACCAGTGCTTGTCCATCAATAATCAAAACAGACGTATCGTTAGCGACGGGAATGGTTCCTGGGCAGTCAATTCCAGAAGTAATGACAGAAGTGAGAGTACTTTTATCACTGGAGCTTCTGAGGTCACCATTCATTTCGCAGAGGCTTATAGGAATCGGAAGTAGTTCGTGTTTCATAATGGGGCGTAGTTCAACCTCCCGTCCACCCTCGTATGCAACAAGGAGGCGGCGCATTTCTTTTCTGTCCACCTGAAGGGCACTCGCAGTGTCCTTTGTGACATTGACCTTATATAGATCTGAGAGGGTAAGTGCATTGCACTTAGGTAAACTGGCGTAATAACTTAATTCAGGCAGTCCTGTCTCCTGAATCAGAAAGCGCTTACGGACAAAGTCCAGGACTGCTGCCTGTCCCTCCGCCTTGGCATTCAGAAGAGATTCTTCGATTTCTTTAGATGCTTGGTCCTTGTTGGCAATGTTACAGATGTCTTGATCCTGTTTCAGCAGAACGCAGGCCTACATTACTCGCAGGAGAGAATTTTCATCAGTGTTGTCTCTCTACCGGCGCCCTGGTAGCAGTTCACTGCAGGTGGCCACAGAGCGCACGCCATACATTTCACACACCAACTTCGAGATTTCACTCCGTCAATGAAAGGAAAGTGCCCACCAACATAACGGAAATTTTCTCCAGGAAAGCAACCAGCATTTGCTGTTTAACCATTTTGCATCACAAGTGTCAATTATAAGACCCAAATAGCGTCCAATATGAAGCATGATAGAACTCATCTGCAGGCAGTGCTGGGTAGTGCGGCTGAACATCGATCAGGTGCCGGGCCGACGGGCCTACCGCGCGCGCACGGCTGCACTTTCAATGCCCTCCAGCAGTTCCTAATAGACGCAGTGGGAAAAGCGACTACGCATCGTAATGCTGAATGTTGGGACTACAAGTATTATACAGTCACAAATGTTCGTTTACCGGGTACTTTTTCCGTAATCAAAGTGAAACAAAAGTAACTTTAAAAAAATCCATAAGACAGATTTCAGGTACGATTCCAGGGTTAAAATTCCAAGTTTCAGGATAACCATAGTATGTAACAGGTAGATGCATGCCTCCTCTACATATCTGCGAAGAGAAACGGCGTAAATGTTCAATAGATTTTACTCGCGAGCTCAAAGTAGTAAACTTCGGAGAAAAGCCGCCATCTTGGACGCCATCTTGAATTGTGGACTTCTGGTCCATTTCTCGAGTGGGCATCAGGCATTTTCGAATTCAAATTATCTCTAAATGTCCTGATGCCCAAATGTTATACGATTTGCTTCTTGTTTCCTTAAAAACGAAGTTTTACCCAAAAGCGGCCTCGTCTAATATAGGGATCAATAATCCGTTCATTGAAGCCTAGATTATCTCAAAATTTAACTTCTTCCAAGTCATTCAAAAGTAGAAATAACAATATCGTATACGCTCTTAAAAAAATACCAGAATCAGTTACTCTCTGTTGACATTGAACCAAATGATCTGACTACAACCTTCATCTTATTCTCGATCAGCTGTTTATTGACACCTTGTCTTATTCCAAACGTCTATCATAAAAATTATCGCCAGCGAATCCTAACTCCATTTAGTACAATTCCTTCATTAAAACAGTTCGTGATCTTTATAATATGCATTCATTTCTATACAAACAGTATATCATCGCAGAATAATTCTCTCAATAACAAAATTCCTTCCGACACTAAAAATGCCATCATAGCTCATTGTTACTACACTCAAATATGCATATATTCTCCTCCAATACTTGGAATACTTTCTTTACCATTTCTTTCAATAAAACACGTCGTAGCTGTCTACATTTCAACAAGACATTCCATTGCAATACTCCAAAATATCAGCTGATTACCTAACAACAATACCTGTTTGGTTCGTAATTCCATTTAAACTACCTGGCATTTTATTAATGTTTCATAATATCAATAGCTTCATAATATCGTTACTTGCATTTTTCTACTGTCACCAATTAAACATATTTACGTGACATAGTCTCATTCTATGTTTCTCAAAATATTTATCATGGTATTCCAATATTTATGAAAATAACCCTATTTATTTAACATATTTCCATCATGAAAACGATAATAATGCTCATTTTCATTATTCATATTTATACACATTGAACTTCTTACGAGAAATGTTCTTCATCTGGCCTGTCATAATGTTGACAAAATAAACGTCCTACCGTTGATCAGAACATGATCGTCATCCTATCTTCGTTTAATTTAAAAATAATCTGAAAGAATCGAATCAGATAATACAAATAACAACAAAAGGAAAATCTCCATCGCATAAATCTCTTATCCAAAATTTAAAAATATCCAAAAATCCCGAAAAATGACAAAACCCGGACTCAAATCATCTATCCTAAAATATCTCGATGCTCAACTTACGCAATATAAACCTATCCTGACTTAATAAAATCAAAAATAACGAAAAGTGACTACTAAAATTCCAACAACAATACTAATAAAACCTATACTAATATAATAAAGCTGAAGAGTTTGTTTGTTTGTTTGTTTAAACGCGCTAATCTGTGGAACTACCAGTCAGATTCGAAAAATTATTTTTGTATATGATAGCCAGACTCAAGAGGAATAGTTTAGGCTATGTAGCATTAGGCTACACCTCTCAGGTAACCTTAAATATTGATTTTTGTTCAGCAAGTCGGAAGAACAGGCGCTCCGGAACAGCTTCAATAATACCTAAGTCTATTGTTGCCTGGCAATGCGGGCTGCATCACGTCGCCCCTACTAGTGTTCTGGTACAGAATTACGAGCTGCTTATAAATTGCAGTCACGGGGAGTAATTAGTGCAAAAGGATTTCTTAAGCCCATTAAAACAGTTATCATCATGACAATAGTATGCCTCTGTATAAGGGCGATGGTGTTGGTGCAGTAGCCTATACTGAGGTATTGCAGCTGCAATAAGCGTTGGTGCTTTCCGATCCTAATCCTTGAGCGCTCCAGTTCTGTAGTAGTACGGTATTCATTATCATCCATAAAACAAATAAATCCACCGGGCGAAGCCAGGCACTACTGCGAGTATTAAATATAAGTTAACGTCGAAAATGGTCACACAGATTTTATCATACCCCTAGGTGTTATTAAGACGTATAACCCCCCCCCGTTTCACTTCTTACTTGCTTCGTGATATTATTTGGCTGCTCTTAAACCGTTGGGTACATGATGGGAGGATTTTTTAGTTCAGAGTATTTGTCCATGGGAGTTCGCTTTTCTTTGTGATTCATCGTCATAATGTTCTTTTTTTTTAACGGGCAAAAAGTAGTTGTATCACAATGTAGGCCTATCGACAAAAATAAAATACAAGCAGTTCATTAAAATGGTAGCCTAATGTTAATCCAGTTTGCCGAATTTTTTTAGTAACTGAAGTTATTCTCAAATAATCCCAAATTACTAAGTTAAATACAACTGTGGAATTATCCCTACATGTAGGCCTAAATCAGTTAACCATCAGTAACTTCAATGTATGAAATAAACTGGTGAGACAATGAACAATCGAAATATTCTTGGGATTTCAGGGGGGCGGGCACGGCCCCTGTGTGCCCCCCCCCCCTTCCCTCTTCCTGCCCATGAGGTGTTAGGGTAAAAGACTGCTTGATATCGGAGAAAACTGTGTTCAATTGCGCGGTAAAACGGATGTACCTCATTCATAACGAATGCCGCAGTTCAGAGACCATCACATTTTCATCGGATTAAATAGAATATAAGTTAGTCTACATGAAAACCCTCACGAGAACAAAACAACGTAAGTTATATACGAGGGTGAGAACTGCGAGTGTCAAAGTACGCGCAACATTGCAAGACATGGTTTCGGCTGTTGACGGAGCATCTCGGATGTCACCGTCCGCGCCTGCGCCTTCTTGGTTGCAGTCAGCGGGCAACGACCAGCCGAGTAATAACAAGAAGTTCCGTGAAGAACTATACAGCCTACTTTTCATGCGAATGATTATTCTACAGAATATGAACCTATTGGCAACTCGAGCTATCTGATATGACATCTAGCGGTAAAAATGAGAAACTTACCAAGTAGGGTACATTTGTCACGTGGTGACTGTTTGTATATGGTTTCTTGTATTGGTAAACAGATCGTGGTAAATTGTTCGTGTCTTTATACATAAGTAATAAGTTTTACTCGTTGATAGAGTGAAAAATGAGTAAAAGCAAAGTGTATTGCTCAGTTTACGGCTGTAAGTCGATGTATAAGAGGGCTGCGGACATACGTTTTCATCACTTTCCAAAAGATACAAATAGCAATAGCCGAAATGTGATGATACCTAATAATACCTAATACCTAATAATAATACCTTTCCACCCCGGGAAGGATCTAACACTTGTCGAGGTAGACAGACAGAAGACCTGCGACGTAAAGCCAGCGAAGGTTATTCAGTTTAAAAACAGCTGTTACGATGGGCGCGCTGGTAAGATTGAAGTTACTTGAATAATTAATTATTGGCTGCTTGGTAGGGAGAAGGGATGAGTTTAACTTGTATTAAAACTCGGGGGGGGGGGGCGACAGGAATTGCTTGATTTGGATGGTTAAAAGGTGGGTTTGGTGTTGAGTATTTGAATGGTAGCGGAATCACTCATTCTACAGTGCCCACGGGGAGGCAAATTAGGCCTATATGACTCGTAGTGGAATAGCTCGAATATTGAAGATCTTAGCGATTACGAGGTGTAGGCTTGGCGGAAAGGCTGGCGGATCATCAGTTTGACATCAATTCACGATATAAGTAGGAGCTTGGAACAGTGGCGTCTGGTTTGCGTGGATGCTAGTCTCGGAATGATAAAAGTAGCACAGCTTCGGTGTGTTATTTATTTGTTTATGTACCGTATTTCTCTATTTGAATGTCCTCGGCGTTGACTCAGTATCGACATTTACATTATATTGCGCAGAATAGTACCGAAATAATGTCCGAAGTGTAGCCCTGTGTACATTTGAATCAGCTGATCTACATCACCCATAAAAACTGATGCTTGGTAATATGCAAATGACACCAAAAATCCAGTGGAACACACACATTAGATCACGTGTATCGCACAGTTATACATATATACAATTAAAAATAACACTGTCATTACTTTAGAGACCATATTTACTGATTATAACTGAAAAATAAAAAGTGTTCCATATCAAACGCGTGTTATTGAGTATTTTAACCCCTACTTATTCAGACCGACCGCAGCGCCCCAAGTGTTAGTTTGAGTTGCCAATATAGAATAATGACGAAATTAAGTTGGTAATATCGAAATATCTAATTAGTTCAAAATATACCTGGTATAATGTAGCCTAATAGAGCACTACAGTTGGCAGCTCTGGTGACTGAATATATTCTTAGTTCCATTTCTTAAGGTACAGAATACAAAATTTGGTTGAAGTCCAATGGACGTTACATGCAGTTAGACACTGGATCTATCAGCACGCGTAAAAGCATGTTGCCAACAATGCCATGCGTGTGCTGAAATATTATGATATCTTGTTGTGCCAATTTTGGATGTAATACATTTGTTAGTATAGAAGTTACATGTATTTTAAAATTGGACATATCAGCAGGCATAGAATCATGTTGGCAGCACTGCCATGTATTAATTACTCCAAATTAATCTAGAATGTCAGGTGCTATACGTGTGCAAAGTATAGAGCTGTTGGCTTGCATACTTTCTGATACATTGATATTAGGGTAAAAAATATATAGACAGCATTTATTAACAGTTGGCAGCCCTGATTGCTCTTAACAATACTTATAGTCATATCTGTTATGGAACACATAGCACATACGAAATTTGGTTGAAATCCAACTGATAGTATAGAAGTTACATGTATTTAAAAATTGGTACTATCTGCAGGCTTATAATCATGTTGGTAGAACTGACGTATATAAGTTACTCCAAATTAATCTAAAATGTCAGAATATACGTGTGCATAGTTTAAAGCTGTTGGCTTGCATACTTTCTGATATATTGGTATTTGGGTAAAATAAATAAATAGAGAGAGAGCAATTATTAACAGTTGGCAGCCCTGGTGGCTCTTAAGAATACGCGCAGTCATATCTGTTTTAGTACAGATATTACATACAAAATTTGGTTGAAATCCAATTGATAGTGTAGAAATTATATGCATTTAAACATTGGACCTATCAGAAGGCTTAAAATTATTTTGGAAACACTCTCATGGTTGGACTCCTGGAAATTAAACTGAAATAGTCTTATCTACATGTGTGCCAATTTTGGAATAGCTCTCATGCATACCTTGCAAGATATCCAACATGGAGCTCAAATTTCTAGTGCGTTTTTTCAGCAGTTGGTAGCACTGACATCATTTTCAAATATGGACGTGAGATATTCCGGTACACATCTTTACTCATACTGAATTTGGTTTTGATTGCTGCAGCCGTTTAGGAGTTGATAGGGGGGGACACACACACAGCCAGACAGACAGACAGACACACATTTCCCGGATCGATCTCATAAGTCTACTTTTTCCTCATTTTTGCAAAATGTGAAAAGTAGGCTATAAATTGGGATAGGACAAACCCCGTCTAGCATCTCTGCCATACCCTTCACTATCCTGGAGATCTGGTCGGTGGTTGGGCCTGGCAACGACCAAACGGACGAGCGCTCCTAGACAGTTGGTGCGTTTCGCTTTCTCAGTCAATCCACAGTAATTTACTACCGGTACACTATAAGATTTCCTGAATTATTAAAGAACAGAATTATGAATTTCTATATATATAAAAGGAAGCATTATTACTAAAAATATCATTACGGTATTAATTGTTTTTCATGAAATAATCTGGTCGTTGTGCAACACTGCAGCCTTATTACCGCCACTGCCCTTCTCTATCCCGTTGTTCCCGGCCATTTCCAGCGAACGCAAGTCTTCTTCTTGATGTTTTGTGGTCTCTGCTGCGCGTGGTACACCCAATCGCTAAGCGCAGGAATATTTAAAAATTGTGAATTGTTGGCAGCAGAAAAATATGGTGCCACACAAAATATAAGGTTTGAGGTCTTAATTCAAAAACGTTTTACGGTAAAAAAAAAGATTAATCAATCTTGAAAAATTTAGGGATATATGTACTCAAAATAGCAAGGATACAGAAGGATCCTCTCTGGTCCTACTACTCAATATGGAGCTCTAGGCGAGGGGACCGCGGGGAGAAGGGAAAGGCCGTGACGTCACTAGATTCCTCGTAGCGCGTGAGGCGCGAGATATGCAAGGAAAGTCAACTTTCCCACACATTATATTGTATGGATTTCAGTGGTTTAAACACGGGGGTTAAGCCCTTTTGTTTATAATCATGCCAGGCCATAGATGTGCTGTGGTAGTTTGTCACAGTTATTGTGAAGATGGAAATGACGTGTCGCTTTTCACGATGCCTTCGCAATCAGTGGATTGCTGCATGTAAACGAAAAGATCATTTCAACCCCCAAACAAGTAGGATATGTTCCCTCCACTTTAAGACTGAAGACATTGAATTAGACTACAGGGCCTAATTGCTTAATATAAAGCCAAGATTTCCAAGGAATCTAAAACCAAATAGTAAGTGAGCCTAGCTCAAGGCTTATAAACTACAGAGGTTGCCTCAATTTTCACTCACCAATCAGCGCTCACAAGGCGGATGACGTCACAAGATACCAAACGCGCAAAGTGGGGAACGTAACGAAACTGTCAACATCAGATGTTGAGTACGCAAAGAACAGTTTATTCGCATGAAATGATTGGTAAATGGGTGATAAAATAACTGAATGTAGCCTACTTACATTTTATGTTGTGATCTTCTTGAATTTCTTGGAAATTCGCCTAGACTCGGTAGCAGTATCGTGGGTGTTAGTGACTTCCAATAACCACTTCTTATGCAAGATAGAATTGGAATGTTTCAATCTGATGAAGAAAATTGTTATCACAGCTGCCTGAACCCCACCAGACGGTACGTCAGGAACTTCTCTAGAAACAAAATCTGTCGTTCTTCTTAGAACGTTCTTGCCTCGTAGAAATCCGTATTTCCCGTGAAATGTGACGAATTTTGCTGAAATGTGCCGGAACTTGTTTAGCCAAGTTTCTGAGGGATCGGTCATACCACAGTATGACAAGTTTAATCCAGGTCGGTAATGCATAATCGTGTTGAGTTTGCATTCCATAGGTTAAGTTCCCAAGTTGTGGAAATTTATTTTGGAACTTGAGGGCTACATAACCTGCAACATAAGCCTTGCCATCTACCTCGCTCTGTTCCATGATATTGGCAAGGATGCACTCTGGTTGCACATTGCTCCCTAAGATTGGTTCTGGAAGCACGTTACTTGATTCAGACACTATGCCAGCTTTGTTTAGTGTTTTAGCAACTACATATTAATCAGAATCTGGATCAGCAGGGTTTGTTTGCTTTTGAACAACTCCTTTTTTTTTTTCTTCTAAAATAATCATCCTCAGTCTGTAAATGCAGACAAGGGGAGAAGGATGATCGCGTAAGCCACCACGGGTTCGCAATTGTGAAAAAGAGTTTTCCAGTACATCTTGATTTAGCCTATGTGTGAGAATGTACTTTGCATTATGCCTACGGGACATATCTTGGTACAGAAGTCGAAGGGATTTTATTGAAATTATGACTGCTTTCTGGAATATTTGCAAAGAATTTTTACCAATGCAAAGAGAATTACTCATGAAATTTTCCATCTTGTCCAAAAACAAAATACCATGCATGGGCGTATATAAGGGAGGGGGGTGAGGGGGCTCCAGATCCCCCCGAAAATAGCCAACTTGGGTACAACATACAATGTATTTCACAGTAGTCTACTTTTAAGAAATAATTATCAATTTGTAAGAAAATGAGTGTTTAACTTTCTGCTTTATAAATTGACAAGTAGCCCATTTAGATATTTTCCATTCATACTCCATAGGCTATAATAGAAAATTCATTAAGTACTCACAATTTTTCACGATAGTCAGCCCCCCCCCCCCTTGAAAAAAATTGTATATACGCCCCTGATACCATGTACGAAATATGTCAAAAATATTAACAGCTTTAAAATCATCCTAGCAGGTCATCAAAACTTAAGAGTAGGCCAGCTAGGCTCACTTACCATTTGGTTTTAGATTCCTTGGAAATCTTGGCTTTATATTAAGCAATTCGGCCCTGTAGTCTAATTCGAAGTCTTCACTTTTAAAGTGGAGGGAACATATCCTACTTGTTTGAGGGTTGCAATGATCTTTTCGCTTACATGCAGCAATCCACTGATTGCGAAGGCATGCGTCTTTAGGCATCGTGAAAAACGACACGTCATTTCCAACTTTATAATAACTGTGACAAACTGCCACAGCACATCTTTGGCCTGGCATGATTATAAACAAAAGGGCTTAAAACACGTGTTTAAACCACTGCAATCCATTTTCTTTTACGAGCACACATTTTTATTCACTGACAGAAAACATGTACATATACAGATGATGTAACAAAATACAGGGTGAATCCCACATAAGATAAACTTGTGCGTGGGCTTCATGAACACAATTTCTTAATTTATTTGCAACATGGTATTTGACTGATAATAGTAAGAAAAGTTTATAGTAAAGGCATTAATTAAAAGGATACTAAAATAAAAGAAGATGATGCATTACTTACTTGTGACTGAGTTGGTTTAAATATGTTGGTGAAAATTTATAAGTTCATTTACTTTATCAAAGTTACTAAGCAGCCATGTAAAAAGCCTTTTCTTCAGTATATTCAGGGTGTTATTTGTCACATTCACTGGCAATATATTGTATATCCTAGTGCTAAGACAACTTAAATTCCTTTGGCCAAGTAGTGTGTTTCGACGAGGGATATGTATTCCAGTTCTGTCTTGAAGTCTAGTGCACATTTTAAGTTGTTGTCCATTGGAGAAGAGCTTCATATTTTTATGTATAAATATGATTGATGACTGTACAAATAACTGTCGTATATTAAGCACCTTACTTTGTTTATACAGATCACATGTTGGAAATGTTGGTGGCTTTTTGTACATAGCTTTTAGAATGAAATTCTGGCAGGTATTTACCTGAGCCAAATGTGAATCAAGTATTCCACCCCAAACATTTATTCCATATTGTAGTTGTGACTGAACTAAGGCAAAATATACAGTTCTCAAGACTTTTGCTGACAAGATATTTCTGATTCTGTAAAATATATAAATTAACTTTTGGAGTTTATTGGCCAATTTTGATGCATGCATATTCAATTCTAAATGACTATCTATAATAATCCCTAAATATGTAGCATTCATTGACTTCCGTAGGGTATAGCAGTTGCATCTTTCGCCATTATTACAATTTGGTGTGTGGATCTTCAGTGTTAAATTGTCTGTGGGTTGTAATGTTTTGTTGTGTGAGAAGCATAGGTATTGTGTTTTGGTTTCATTTAAGGTAAGGAGGTGGTTTCTTAGCCATTTTTGGACTGTAGCAAGGGTTTCTTGAGTTCTATTAAAAGTGTCCTCCCAAGTTGTTCCTGTGACTGTGACGACAGTGTCATCAGCATATGAGGTAATCATCGCATTACAGTTCAGCTCACACAAATCGTTAATATATAACAGAAAAAGAATAGGACCTAAAACTGATCCTTGGGGAATTCCAATTTTTACTTCAGCACTTCTACTTAGAGTATCTTTGATTCGTACCTTTTGAATTCTGTTAAAAAGAAAACTTTTTATTAGTTCTTGAGGAGTATCACGAATACCCTCCTTTTCCAGTTTTCTAATGAGTATATTGTGGTCCACGGTGTCAAAGGCCTTTTATAAATCCAGGAACACAGAAATTGTTCTTTTAGAACCATCGATGGCTTTATACAAATTATCAGTAAGGGAGAATATCGCATCTTGAGTACTAGTGTTTGGTCTAAAACCAAACTGATTTGGTGACAATATGTTGAACTTATTCAGATAGTTAAGTAATCTGGTTTTGATGCATTTCTCTAGTAGCTTAGAGAGGTCGGTTGTGAGGGAAATTGGTCTACAGTTATTTAACTCTCTTTTATCATCTGATTTATGGACTGGGATTATGATGGCAATTTTGAATGAGTCTGGAAATTTCCCCTTCGTTAGTGATAAATTAAAAATATGGTGCAGTGGTAGTAGAATTTCTGAACTAATTATCTTAATTGTTTTACTAGAGATATTACCATAGCCATTTGCTGAGTTATCTTCTAGAGCAGCTATGCGGTTTGTTATTTCTGATTTTGTTATGGGTATAAAAAAGATAAACTGAGGTTGAGATTTTGCAGTGCTATCAAGTGCATTTGTGTTGTCAGGTTCCTTTCTTGTATTACTTATCTTTTCAGAAAGTTTTAAACCTATGTTACTAAAATAGTCTACAAATTTGTTTGCAATGGCAGCTGGTTGGGATGTTTCTTGTGAGTCTCTGATAAATATGCTGTCAACAGCTGAAGATTTATTTCCCTTCCTACATGTTATATCATTAATATTTTTCCAAAGGACTTTAGAATTATTGGAGTTTGACATAATTTGTTTGGAATAGTACCTTTCTTTTGCTATTTTAACAAGCCTGTTTATCCAGTTTCTGTACAATGTATGTTTATTAACAGTTTCTCGGACCTCATCACTGTTTGGGGATCTCTCCCTTTGTTTAACAATTTTCTGATGTAATTTATCTCTTATTCTAATAGAAGTTAAAATTCCAGTTGTGATCCATGGAGTAATTTTTTTAAATTTTGATCTTACGTTATTTATGGTAGTAGAGTGTTCATAGATGTATTGAATCAGTAATTTAATGAAACTATCAGTGCTTTGTTAGTATCATGTTCAGTTATGATGGATTCCCAAGTTTCCTTAGTTAAGGATTGTTTTAAAGTTTCATAATTTATTCTTACATATTTCAAAGTATTTTCTCCTGTTTGTGGAGTGTATTTTTGAGATTTATTTTGTATGAGAAATGTAGGACTGTGATCTGTGATACTGGTATGCAGAACAAAAGGGTCAAAGTTGCTGTTCCTGTGGGACTTAACATGTATGTGATCGATACATGTTCTGGATTTTGGGGTTATTCTAGTTGGTGAGTTTATGTACGAAATGAAACCATTTGCATGTAATACATTTAAATACTCATTTTTAATATTTTGGGCATATTGCCTTGTAGGATTTAAAATATCAGTATTTATATCTCCTATTAATATACTGTGTGTAGCTGTGGGCAAGTGCTGGAGAGTATTTCCTAGTTCTTCTATGAATTTCTTTGGGCTTGGGGAGGGTGATCTGTATATAGAAAGTATCATGTATCTTTTTTTTATTATATATGAAGGTGAGTAGGCTAGCATTTGCAGCTTTCAGTGTTTTTATAGTAGATATTGTAATATTTTGAATGAGGTTTTCATGCACATATATCTTTATGCTGTCATGGGTAGAATTTTGAGGTGGTATGAAGTACTCATTATATCCTAAAATAGCAAATGGTATATCCTCAATGAGCTGAGTTTCAGGCAGTATAATGACATCTGGTTTATGATCAAGTTGATCAAGCATAACTAGCATACTTTCAAAATTTGTTATCATGCCACATATATTTAGGTGCATGATTTTAATTCCCACAGTAAAGCTAATTAATTTGTTCAAGTCTTGAGTACTGTTTACAATGTTTGAAGTAATATCTTGGAAATTAAGGTCTACTTCGTTATCTGATGTCATACCGTAAGTTAGTTGTTTTATTTCAAGGTACTTCCATAATTACTTTATACTCACTTAGAAACAGAATTTCATGAAATATTGATTGATCACTTGGCTCAGGCAAACATACCTTCAGTTTCCTTGATCCCCATGAACTGTTGGTAGATCAGCTGCAGTCTTGATTTGTAGAATCGGGCTGTTTTCATTTTTCCTCATGAAGATCTTCCCGTTCCTGGTCCATGCGAATTTATAATTCATTGTCCGTTTTGAATTCTTGGCAAGCCAATATAAGTTTTGGTTGTCTTTGGTTAAATGTTCATTTATATACACTGGCGAGTCTCCGTTGATCTTGATACCTGTGCAAAGAAGTTTCCCATGTTTGCGTTTTTTGCTCATGATCATGTTTTTAGTTTGGCGGGAATAAAATTTTGCAACTATGAGGGGCGTTTTCTTCTTTCCATCCTTATCTGTAAAGGATGGAAGTCGGTGGCAATATTCAATGTCCCTATCAGTGTCAACTTCAACACCAACTGCACCTGCCACTTGAGCCACAATATTATACACATTCTCGTGTTCGGAGACTGGTATCCCGGCGATTTCAAGGTTGTAATTCTTGGAGTATTGCTCCAAGTCATTAACTTGCCTCTTAAGATGCCCATTTTGTACAATATTATGTGTGGGAAAGTTGACTTTCCTTGCATATCTCGCACCTCGCGCGCTACGAGGAAACGTGTGACGTCACGTCATTTCCCTTCCCTCCGCGATCCCCTCGCCAAAGAGCTCCATATTGAGGCAACCTCTGTAGTTTACTAGCCTTGAGCATAGCTGGCCTACCGTTTTGATGACAATCTAGGATGATTTTAAAGCTGTTAATATTGTTGACATATTTCGTATATGGTATTTTAGTGGTTGCAGCACTAGCCTTCAAAATACAATGGCTGTATTATCAAATCATAAATGTAAACGGGAGGGTTAGCTTAATATTTATTTTAAGAAAACACCTGCTAGGATAAGCAAGATGGCGACAAGTAACAAATCAACCAAGTGCGGCCAGTGTGAAAAATGTGTAACTGATAATTAATATTACATAATTTGTGATGGGGAATGTGGTAAATCATACCACAGAACCTGTGTAAACATAAAGAAACAAGGTTTTAACCGGCTTTTGTCCGACAAGGCCAAGCAATGGTATTGTGTCGTGTGCAGTGCAATGAGTGATAAGTCAACTACGGATGAGGTTTCTAAAATCGCCTCGCCAGACGAGAATGTAAGTAAACCAGATGTACACGATCTTGTTTGTGAAATCAACCTCCGACTGATAAAACTCGAAAACATTGAAAAGACTCAGAATGACATGCTTAAGTCCGTGACACACTTTTCTGATTGTTTTGATGGTATGAAAAGTGACATTTCAACTGCCGCACAAACTCTGAAGCAAGCCTTGTCAGAAATAACAAGGCTCAGCCAAAGAGTTTGTGAGTTAGAGAAGGATAAGAATATCGCCTGCAGTGAGGTCAAATTGTTTAAGCAAGAGAATCTCGAGCTTCAACAGTACGTTCGGCGAAACAACTTAGAGCTTCATGGCATGCCGCACACTTCAAACGTAAACCCCTTTCAAATTGTCAAGACTATCGCTGACCAATTGGGTGTCAGAGTTGTTGAGTCCAATATTGACGCCTGCCATCGGCTACCACACAGCAGAGAAGGTCTTCCACCTCCTTTACTAGTAAAATTCTGCAGCCGGCTAAAAAAGACGCAATTCTAAAAGGCAAAAGATCCAAACCCAACCTGAACTCAAGTGATGCAGAAATCAATGGAAGGGCTAGGCCTATCTACATTAACGAGCATTTGACGCCTGGGTAGATTATTGGATAAGGAATAACCCACCCACCAAGGGAAGATGATTAAAAAAAGGTAGTAGGTTTTGGATTGGAGAAAAAGGATAGAAAAATAATAGGAGAGTCCCACAAAAGTTATAAATTTAACTTTAAATACCCTTAGAGGCAGTTGCCACTGAAAATTAACTCTCTGATACCTAAAGTAGGTACGAGCTTGGTCGAAGCTAACGGGAACCGCAGCTGGGACTTGGGCGATTTGCAAGAGAGAGGCTTTAGTGTATTTCCTCCCAAGCATGTATAAGACTACTATGGGGAATGGTGATGGTCTGGCAAAACTAAGAGTAACAAATTTATTGTAAGGTTTTTCAAAGAAATTCGTTTTGCGAAATAATTCGAAGAATGCCAATAATTTAAATCAAGTTTGGTATTTCCAATTTTCGAAATTATAGAGTTCCTGAGAAAAGCGACCCAGGGCTTCCAGGAAGGATAGTGATGAAAAATTATACCTGGGAAAGTAATTTTGGTAAGTGAACCAATGGTTGCATTTGGAAATGGCTAAGCCTTTACTCAGCGAGAGGCCGGTTAAAAGCTTAGACAAAGAAGAAACACTTATCTTTTGGAAAATTAACCATAAGTTTTCGGAGAGGATCTCCACAAGCAGGTAGCTGGCGTAGCGAGCTTTACTTGCCTTACTGGCCAATTAGAATTAGCTATTAAAGCTAAGAGAAACTTTAACAAGGTTGACACTGAGAGTTCTTGCTCAAATGCAACAAGTGGTGAAATCCCTATCAATAGATTTAATGGCATCGAGTAGGGAGAGCCAAGGAGGACAGGATCTTGCTTATCCGTTGTATTAGAGAAATGAAAAAAACGAAAAGAAACTCTTAATTTATTTAACAAATTAGAGGAAGTTGATATCTTTAACAATTAAATATGTTTCAATCTTATTAACAATTTGGGGTCGCAGACCTCCGACAACATTTAGAAATTGCTCCAGGCAAATAACAATTCTTAAGGTTTTAAACCTGGCACTAAAATCTTTGTAAGATTTCAAAAAGGCAAATGAAATGATTAAAGTTTAGACATTTACAAGAGTACAAGGAGTGTACTATAAGAAATTTCTGAGAGAATATTCTAGAGAGAGTAACAACTTCGAAAATAACAATAATAAGAACATGAAGAATAAGATAGAAGTTCCTACAACTTCTTATATTTATACAGAATTAATATTGGTTATTATGCAAATAAGGGCAGGTCACTGACTGTGAAACCTGAAGAGATAATCAAAAGGAAGGTTCCCGACCTCCTATGTTTTAAATGGGAATCACGAACCAAATGGGGCAGTTTCCATTTCGTGAGACCTAGAAATAACTCACTCAAGAGATGAAAGAATTGTTTTCCCTGATCAAAAGGGAGAAACAATGTAAGTTTGAAACGTGCGCTGGACACGTAATTATACAGAAATTAATTAATTACACATGAGAAAAAATGGGAGGGCACATCTATAGATTGACACCTCGTAGAAACAGACCTAAATTTAAAAGTTTATTACAGATTGTTAGTAAGAGGTTTAGGAAAGAGAAATAGGGATTGAGGAAAAATGTTCATTGCCTTATTTATATGTAAACGGACGATCGCGACGCGGTAGAAAGTTGAACAAGCACTGGTTTTCACTATAGTTCGTTGAAATATATGAAAAGTTCACTATAGAAACACGAAAGTTTTTGGCAAAGAAAGTTATTTCAATTTGAAAAAATGACTGGTTGCACTAGATGAACGAAAGTCTATTGCTGGAGAAAATGGTGGATTACAGTTAAATGCGCCATAGAACATCCAACGGTGGAAGAAAATTCGCTAGGGAGCTTTAATTCAGAAGTGAGATTCTTCAATTTTAAATAGCATTCTCACAAGTGAGTGAAAATTTCATAACGGCAGGACTTGTAGATGAAATACAGAATCTGGAAGGTTCCAGAACGACCTTAGTGGAAAAATTGGGTTAAGAAAATCCAACGGAGGAACTAGCTTGGTGAATTATAGACAGCGGGTATTAGTTAATATCCCAGGTAGTGAGAGGATTTCTCATTTGAATAGCTTAAGAAAAGCTCTTTTTAGTAAGGTTGGCTTGTACGAACAAATGCTCAACATGGCAAATCCCACGAAGAATGATTTTTGCCCCAAAATAAATAATCTCACACTGTCTATAAAAGTATCGTTAAAAGCACGTGAAAGTTAAAACCATGAAGATGAGGTTAAAACTTTAAGATAGTACTTATCTTGATTTCATGTTGACGTTGAAGTTCCTTTTGACGATAACAACGTTGCCAACATGGTGTAGAAGAGAGTATGCCTCTTGGTTTGAGGAAGCTGGCTCGAGAGGAGCCTTAACTGACCGAGTCAACTGCCGACTGAGAAGTGAGACTTGCTCAACGGAGCACGGAGGGTCTAAGGAAGGGGAAAAGAGTGGGGGGGTTATAGACAAAAGGAGAACATATAAACATTGCCAACTTTATAACCAAAAAAGTATTTTCTCTTGATCAGCTGGTCTTCAAAGAGTTGATAACAGGCGATACTAGCGCAGCATGGTGAGTAAAAAAGTAGACAGAGTCCTCTTGCTCAAGGAGAAAATAGCTGGCGATGGTAACAAGATCTGGTGGCCAAATGGATAAGTAAGTCCTCTTGCACCAGGAAAAGTTGAAGAGCTTCAGAGATTCGCTGCTAGATGACGCTAGGTGAGTCACAGAGGATATATATCTAGAACAGACTCATAAAAGATATAAGCGACCTGAACACCTAAGAGAAAATAGAAGATCACTGTTGGTGTTTGACAAAGAGGAAGGAAAGAACATGCAAAAGCATTGAAAATTATAATCTCTCGTACCGTGTATTCCAAGAATACACCATACTGGGAGGGGAAACACCAACAGAGCACAAATAAGCAATCAAACATTTAAGAGTAATAAAGTAATTGAAGAGAAGTGGTCTTATGATCTGACCATTAGTGGTCAAAACTCTGACCACCCTGACTCTCCCATCTCTTCCAGGATAACACTCGGTCACTCTACCAGAGATCCATACTAAGGGGAGGAAACTACCCTAATCAGGACCAAGTCCCCCACTTTAATGTCGGGACTGGAAAGAAACCACTTCTGTCTCCTTTGCAAGGAAGTTAAATATTCCAAGTTCCACCTCTTCCAAAAGGAATTGCGGAGGGCTTCAAGATTACACCAAACAATAGGTAAATTAGAATCCCTGAAAGAATTGGGAAGAGGAGGAGGAGAAGAAAGAGAAGTGCCGATAAGGAAGTGATCAGGTGTGAGTGGAAGCAGGTCATCAGTGTCATTGGAAAGCGTTGTTAATGGGCGAGAGTTAACGACACCTTCAATCACGAAATAGCTAGAAGCTGAGGGAAATAAAGCACCAGTAAAGATTGCGATACGATGCAAAAGAAGAATTGACAAGTTTAAACAAAGCGTATAGAAACAAGTACATCTATTCAGGATAAGAATATACCAAATAAACAAAGAAACTATGAGAGTAGAAAGCAAGAACGCCATAGGTAACAAACGAGTAGCCATAAACAATGACCTTAAGTTACAATAAGCATCAAAGGGGTTACTCAGAAAAATACTTAAGTCAGCGAGAAACGTGACGCGACAAGTATAAATGCAAAAACACATCGAATGTGACGACGAGAAAAAGTAAGTTTGTTCTTCAATGAACAATAAGATTTCAAAATATGTAAGCAGAGTGCAATACATAAGCGCGTAAAGGATATGCAACGATGTTACGAGAATCGAAGCAATTGTAGAATACGAGCGTGAGTAAGTGGGAGACATAAGCAAGCGCGGCCTTGACCCACATAGTACAACGAGATAAGGAATATAAATAGCTGAAAGAGTCCTTAAGCGGAACAAGTTTATTTTGGGAAGTAGGTGAGCGGCTTCCGAGCTTACAGAAGCAACTCGCAAGACGATCGTTGGCAGTCAGCCAGAGTTGAGATAAGAGAAACTTGCTTTGACCTTTGGCAATCGTACAGGAAATAAACAACAACTTGGCGTTATCCAGGCTTGTATACAAACAAGTTTGACAAACAAGCAGTTTGAAGTAACCAAACAACACTAGTTGAATCAGCTGTAACTTAAAGCGGAACGAGTAACACGACATGCAGTCATTCGTGGCTTGGACGTGAAAAAGCAATTTAAAGACGTATGAAACAGAGTAGGAAATCAATTTCGCATAATTTTGAGGATTACGGAATCCGACAATTTTCGACAGAAAAAAGCTTGATTCTTCCGAAATAGGAAGGGAAGCCGGGACATTGAGAAGGAGGTTATGCATAAGAATAGTTATTCTAGATGTTAGAGAATTCAGATTTTCAAGCAGTTTCAAAAGCGGCTTCCAATTGTGAGGAAGGGGGGAGGAGCCTGCCGTGGCCATCCTTCTAAATAGCGAAAGAAGTGAAACATAGCTTACAGCGAAGTGATGGTGACTGATAGCCATGGTTTTACACAAGGGGAAGATAGTTTTCGAGAAAGAGTTTAAGCAATTACCTGCTATAAAAAATGACATGTGAAGGTAGACGAAGTAACACAAAGCAAGGCGAACTTAAATTGCCATCTTGTGCGGGAAGAAGGAAAAACCATTTAAACAACATACAGAGGTAGTGTAGTTGTTCACGATAAGACATCGTTTCGGCAAGTGTTTTTCAAAAATATTGAGATCTGAAACATGAGCGTTCTCTTTTTCAGAAATGGGATTTATGTCAGCTGTAACGAAATGACATTGCGCTTTGATTTGAACACTGGGATGTTGGATTTCACCAGTAATAACCCAACCAAAATCGGTGTCTCTAGCGACCACGGTTGAAGATAACTTACGTGTTTGTTTGCGAAGGCACTTCCAAAAAACATTGGCACTGAAAAGTACATCAATGGGACCTTGAGCATTAAACTGAGGATCAGCTAACCTTAAATGCGAAGGAATCTTTAATCCGGAGGTATTAATACAGCTGCTAGGAGTGTCCTTGCCAATACTGGTAAGAATGAGACAGTTTAAGTTAAGATTGGTGTTTCTTTGGCAAACGTCTCTGATTTTCAATTTTGAAGACTGCAAGACTTGAGTTTTCAAATTGTCAATGCCGGTCACATTGATAGAAGTAGGCGATGACGAAAGACCTAGTTTTTTAATCAACGATTGCGAAACAAAGTTGTGCGTTGAAGCGGAATCGAGAAGACCACGGGTTCGAACCCAATTTCCAAATTTATCTTGGATTTCGAATTGTACAGTGGACAAGAGGGCTTGCGCACTGTGAAAAGTTTCGGCGTTAGAAATGCAGGAAGAAGCATTAGTTTGTTCGGAGCTGCTTTGCATGGAGCTTGAAGAGGCGGGTGCTGGTGACCTCGATTTATCATGAACGTGCAATAAAGAGTGGTGCGGTTTTTTACAATGAAAACAAAGATTGGAAGACGTGCAGTTTGAAGAAGAATGCTTAGGTGACAAGCAATTGAAGCAATGTTTGCTATTGAAGACAAACTTCCTTCGATCTTCGACAGACAATTCTTTAAAGGATTTGCACAAATACAATGTGTGAAGCTTTTTACAGAGCGTGCATTTTAAAGATTTGTTAAGCGGCCTGATATGTTCTCTTGAATGATTGAAAGAAGAACGGGTTTGCTTGTTCTCGACAGATGGGGGCTGATGTCCCTTTGAAGAAGCAAGTTTTTTTTTCAAAAATTTGACACTGATTACTCTTTTCGACATTTTCGCACTGAAATGAGAGTGCTGTCAGAACTTGGCATCGGCTGTTAAGAAACGAGATTAAGTGTTCGAACGAAAATTCTTCCTTGCGAGCGAGTTCAATTCCCCAAGCCTTTAAAGTTGAAAAACCGAATCTTGATGTAGCCAGATGAATAAGAATAGTGTCCCATGTTTGGACGGGCTGCTTAAGTTGATATAATGCTCTCACGTGCAATTGAATAGTCTAACAGGTCTCTTAAAGAGGTGACGTCATTAGGTTTGACGGCTGGCAGGTTGAAGAGACAGCGTATGTGGCGAACTATACATAAACGTAAATTGCCATATCTCTCTGTAAGGAGATTAAAGGCGATGTGGTAGTTGTCTGCGCTTAAAGGCAGTGACTCCACCAAGGCCAAGGCCTCGCATTCCAAAGACGTACGGAGGAAATAGAATTTATGAATGTCGGGAATCTCAGTAGTTTCATGAATTAGGGAGCAGTTAAGTTCATAAAAAGAATACCATTCACCTTCCTGGCCTGAGAAGTGCGGTAGGCTTATCTTAGGAAGTAACGGTTTCGGTTTGTTCTTGTGAACTGAAGCGGGTGCGAACTGGGCCGGATTGATGACCCTAGTGTCCGGTTCTGAGATATTGCGGATCAGTTGGTGGGCCTTTGCAATCCCTTCAAAGTACAAGGGTTCGACCTCGTCCCGATCCGATTGAAGTTCTGGGCAAGCGGATTCAATCTCGGTTTGAATTTGATCGTAATAATCATAAGACCGTTCGTACAACTTAAGACGTTGTGTTAGGATGTCTAAATCACACTCGGCGGGATTTAATTTGTTGACGAAATTTCTGAATCTGGTGAGTTGCCCTTTATAGGAAGAACGTCTGGCAATGAGAGTTTCATCTTTTTCAGTAGGAGCCATGACAAAGAGAATAAATTGAAATACAACTCACGAAACTGTAGAACCTTGGAGATGCTGTCAAGTTTGCAGCAGCGAATGGGTAGAAAGAACGGGACACACCAAAGGAGACAGGAGCGGCCTCTTTCCCGTTCACAGGCTTTGCATGATTTAGTTGTAGCAGAAATATTCAAAACAGATATTAATAATTTGCAGAGTATTGTCAAATGACACTTGACAAATAATAGAAATAGCAAATGGACTCTCCCGGGTTTCTGGTACCAAATTTTGGGTAGATTATTGGATAAGGAATAACCCACCCACCAAGGGAAGATGATTAAAAAAAGGAAGTAGGTTTTGGATTGGAGAAAAAGGATAGAAAAATAGGAGGAGAGTCCCACAAAAGTTATAAATTTAACTTTAAATACCCTTAGAGGCAGTTGCCACTGAAAATTAATTCTCTGATACCTAAAGTAGGTACGAGCTTGGTCGAAGCTAACGGGAACCGCAACTGGGACTTGGGCGATTTGCAAGAGAGAGGCTTTAGTGTATTTCCTCCCAAGCATGTATAAGACTACTATGGGGAAAGGTGATGGTCTGGCAAAACTAAGAGTAACAAATTTATTGTAAGGTTTTTCAAAGAAATTCGTTTTGCGAAATAATTCGAAGAATGTCAATAATTTAAATCAAGTTTGGTATTTCCAATTTTCGAAATTATAGAGTTCCTGAGAAAAGCGACCCAATGCTTCCAGGAAGGATAGTGATGAAAATTTATACCTGGGAAAGTAATTTTGGTAAGTGAACCAATGGTTGCATTTGGAAATGGCTAAGCCTTTACTCAGCGAGAGGCCGGTTAAAAGCTTAGACAAAGAAGAAACACTTATCTTTTGGAAAATTAACCATAAGTTTTCGGAGAGGATCTCCACAAGCAGGTAGCTGGCGTAGCGAGCTTTACTTGCCTTACTGGCCAATTAGAATTAGCTATTAAAGCTAAGAGAAACTTTAACAAGGTTGACACTGAGAGTTCTTGCTCAAATGCAACAAGTGGTGAAATCCCTATCAATAGATTTAATGGCATCGAGTAGGGAGAGCCAAGGAGGACAGGATCTTGCTTATCCGTTGTATTAGAGAAATGAAAAAACGAAAAGAAACTCTTAATTTATTTAACAAATTAGAGGAAGTTGATATCTTTAACAATTAAATATGTTTCAATCTTATTAACAATTTGGAGTCGCAGACCTCCGACAACATTTAGAAATTGCTCCAGGCAAATAACAATTCTTAAGGTTTTAAACCTGGCACTAAAATCTTTGTAAGATTTCAAAAAGGCAAATGAAATGATTAAAGTTTAGACATTTACAAGAGTACAAGGAGTGTACTATAAGAAATTTCTGAGAGAATATTCTAGAGAGAGTAACAACTTCGAAAATAACAATAATAAGAACATGAAGAATAAGATAGAAGTTCCTACAACTTCTTATATTTATACAGAATTAATATTGGTTATTATGCAAATAAGGGCAGGTCACTGACTGTGAAACCTGAAGAGATAATCAAAAGGAAGGTTCCCGACCTCCTATGTTTTAAATGGGAATCACAAACCAAATGGGGCAGTTTCCATTTCGTGAGACCTAGAAATAACTCACTCAAGAGATGAAAGAATTGTTTTCCCTGATCAAAAGGGAGAAACAATGTAAGTTTGAAACGTGCGCTGGACACGTAATTATACAGAAATTAATTAATTACACATGAGAAAAAATGGGAGGGCACATCTATAGATTGACACCTCGTAGAAACAAACCTAAATTTAAAAGTTTATTACAGATTGTTAGTAAGAGGTTTAGGAAAGAGAAATAGGGATTGAGGAAAAATGTTCATGGCCTTATTTATATGTAAACGGACGATCGCGACGCGGTAGAAAGTTGAACAAGCACTGGTTTTCACTATAGTTCGTTGAAATATATGAAAAGTTCACTATAGAAACACGAAAGTTTTTGGCAAAGAAAGTTATTTCAATTTGAAAAAATGACTGGTTGCACTAGATGAACGAAAGTCTATTGCTGGAGAAAATGGTGGATTACAGTTAAATGCGCCATAGAACATCCAACGGTGGAAGAAAATTCGCTAGGGAGCTTTAATTCAGAAGTGAGATTCTTCAATTTTAAATAGCATTCTCACAAGTGAGTGAAATTTTCATAACGGCAGGACTTGTAGATGAAATACAGAATCTGGAAGGTTCCAGAACGACCTTAGTGGAAAAATGGGGTTAAGAAAATCCAACGGAGGAACTAGCTTGGTGAATTATAGACAGCGGGTATTAGATAATATCCCACGTAGTGAGAGGATTTCTCATTTGAATAGCTTAAGAAAAGCTCTTTTTAGTAAGGTTGGCTTGTACGAACAAATGCTCAACATGGCAAATCCCACGAAGAATGATTTTTGCCCCAAAATAAATAATCTCACACTGTCTATAAAAGTATCGTTAAAAGCACGTGAAAGTTAAAACCATGAAGATGAGGTTAAAACTTTAAGATGGTACTTATCTTGATTTCATGTTGACGTTGAAGTTCCTTTTGACGATAACTACTTTGCCAACATGGCGTAGAAAAGAGTATGCCTCTTGGTTTGAGGAAGCTGGCTCGAGAGGAGCCTTAACTGACCGAGTCAACTGCCGACTGAGAAGTGAGACTTGCTCAACGGAGCACGGAGGGTCTAAGGAAGGGGAAAAGAGTGGGGGGTAGGAGACAAAAGGAGAACATCTAAACATTGCCAACTTTATAACCAAAAAAGTATTTTATCTTGATGAGCTGGTCTTCAAAGAGTTGATAACAGGCGATACTAGCGCAGCATGGTGAGTAAAAAAGTAGACAGAGTCCTCTTGCTCAAGGAGAAAATAGCTGGCGATGGTAACAAGATCTGGTGGCCAAATGGATAAGTAAGTCCTCTTGCACCAGGAAAAGTTGAAGAGCTTCAGAGATTCGCTGCTAGATGACGCTAGGTGAGTCACAGAGGATATATATCTAGAACAGACTCATAAAAGATATAAGCGACCTGAACACCTAAGAGAAAATAGAAGATCACTGTTGGTGTTTGACAAAGAGGAAGGAAAGAACATGCAAAAGCATTGAAAATTATAATCTCTCGTACCGTGTATTCCAAGAATACACCAACGCCAGCAAATAAAGCACTTCACAAACAGGCAAGAGACCTCCGTAATTTAGGTTTTAAATACGTCTGGACCCGGGACTGTAAAATTTTCGTCCGTAAATCAGATAGTGACAAGGCTATCAGGATCACCTCACCAGAAGACGTTGAAACGATAGTAAAAGACTCTTCCATCAACAAGGCTCAACCATCCCATTCACAGTAATAACAATGAATCAAGACATGGACCTACTAGTTGATGTTGACTTACACACATCAACTGATGAGCGTAAATATGACTGTATCCACGACTACATAGCAGACACTAAAAATGAGGTTAGCCAAATCAAGTGTCTTTAACTAAATAGCAGAAGCCTAAAAAATAAACTAGAAGATATCGAGATACTAATACATATTGTGGAAAATCTAGATGTCATAGTGGTAACCGAGACTTGGGTAAAAAGTAATGAAGCTAAATACTTCAACCTAAACGACTATTCTGTTGCATTTGTACACAGAGACAATCAGGATGGTGGAGGTGTGGGAGTTTATGTCCACAAATAATGGAATACAAAAGTTCTTAACCTAGCTGAGAGTAACCAAAGCTTGATCCAGTTAGAGCTTATAAGAAATGATACTGTTCGTTACAATAACCTGCATACTATTAATATAATTGCAGTATATAATCCTAACATAAATAACGCAACAAAATTTATGCAATCTCCAGAGCATAGTCTCTCGAAAAACAATGCCAATCTTTCCTTATGCATTGGTGATACAAATATTAACTTATTAAACAAAAATAATGTAACCAAATCATACCTCAATCTACTATCAAGTTATGGTTTCACACAAGGCAATACTCGCTATCCAACAAGAATAAGTGAATCAACAAGTACACTCCATGATCAGGTGGCCACGAATAGCTGTAAATATGCCTATAGAATAAGCAATATAAATAGTGATATTAGTGATCATAATATTCTTGTAGCTGAGATTTTCTGGTCAAACTACTATCCAGGCAAAAGTCCAATCTCGAACATGACATTTAAATACGCCCCCAACAAGCAAAGGTCTAGTGAGGTTTGGCAATCAGATCTTTTGAAGTCAAATTTAACGGAGTGTAACATTGGTATTTTTGATTTGTCTAGCAACAATAATAATAACAATTATGATGATAATAATAATGTAAATAAATCACCAACACAAGCTTGCAAAAGTAACAAATTTAAAATTTACCACCAGAATGTCCAGTCTCTTTATAATAAAATTGATTACATAAATCTAATGCTTAAAAATAAACTTAAAGACATCTCAGCACTATGTATTTCAGAACATTGGCTGAAAGAGGAACAACTCGAATTAATTCAATTCCCGGGGTTTATACAAGCTAGTATATACTCTAGATCTAATTTTAGCCATGGTGGTACTTGCATATTCTTAAGAAATAATTTAGATCATGAACAGATAACAGCTTATGATTATCTAATTATGGAACAGGATTTTGAATTCTCTGCCGTAAAAATACAGCAGTTTAAGTTAATAATTGTATGCGTATACCGTTCTCCGTCAGGAAAGTTTCCTTTATTTATAGATATATTAGAATTGTTACTCAATAACATGAGCAAAGTAAATTTCGATATAATAATTTGTGGGGATGTAAATGTGGATTTCTTAAAATTTGATAGAAATTGTGAATTATTAACATAGTTACTAATTTCCTATGGACTGAAACCTACAGTAAATACCCCAACAAGAATTTTAAAAAAATAGTAAAACCACTCCTGATCAATTTTTTATAAATACAGATGAATAGAAGTCTATTGTCCGGGTTTTAGTGACCACCATGGACAAATACTGAGTTTTGAAGTATCCGAAACAATCAATAATAATGATAATGGAGTAAAATCAAAGTGCAGGTCATTCACTGAATCAAATGTTACATATTTCAATGACTTATTAAATAAGGAAACATGGTCAGAAATTTATGAACTAGAAAATGTAAATGATATATTTAATGCATTTAACAGTACCCTAAAACACTATTTTGAAATAGCATTCCCCTTTAAACGAAGAACTGTTCAAAATAACAAAACTAGCAATTGGATAACAACAGGGATTATAAATTCATGTCAAAGAAAGAAATTTCTACACAAATTATATAAACAATACCACACAACACCTGAATTCAATTTATACTACAAAAAATACACTAGCATATTTAATAAGGTAATAAGACTAGCAAATAAAATGCATAATGATAATTTTATTTCCCAATCATCTAATAAAGACAGGGCTATGTGGTCCGTGATAAAGAAAGAAACTGGAAAATCTGCTAAAATGCAAAGGAACATTACACTGACCAGAAATAATAAAGTGATTAATAATCCAGAGGAAATAGCAAACACTTTTAATGACTATTTTCTGGATATTCCACAAAAATTATTAAATAAATCACAGGTAAATACACTAAATTCTAATAATAAAATAAATATATGCAGTGATTCTTTATTTATAAATCATGTCACAAGTGAAGAGGTAAGAATAGTTATAAAAGAGCTAAAAAATAAATTCTGTGCTGGCATTGATGGCATCCCTGATGCAATTTTAAAGAAATGTGCAGAAAATATAATAAATTACGCACTTAATAAACAGTTCAATTCTCTCAGGAGCTCACCCGGATATTTTGAAGTTATCAAAAGTAATTCCAGTGCACAAAAACGGTTCAAAAGATGAATTAGATAACTATCGCCCTATTACCTTACCAACTGGTATTGCAAAAATTGTGGAAAAAATTATGTATGAGACTGATAAGTTTCATAGAAAAAATAAAATATTATCAAACTCACAACATGGATTCAGAACGGAAAAATCTACACAGACAGCAATTTACGAATGTAGTAATTGTATACTGAAATTAATTGACAATAAGGAACATGTAACTGGCCTATTCTTGGATTTATCGAAAGCATTTGATGTTGTTGACCATAAAATCCTCCTTACCAAACTAAATCAATATGGTATTAGAGGTCTAGCTCATAAATGGATCGAGTCTTACTTAACAAGGCGTTAAAAATAGTAAGCTTGAGACACAAGGATGATGGAACCAAATTACTTAATGAAACATTGTCCAATGAGGGAATTATTGAATTTGGAGTACCCCAGTTATCAGTTTTGGGCCCACTACTCTTTCTTCTATATATCAATGATATAACACAGAACGTTCATTCACATAAGGAAATTTTGTTTGCGGACGATACAACACTCGTAATAAAAGGTGAAACTAAACAGGTCATACAGCAGTCTGCTGACTCCGTTACAGGAGAGTTAACCAAATGGTCACAAGATAATCGCCTCATAATAAATTATAAAAAAACAGTATGTCTAAATTTCCACACTATACAGAATAGGAATCCTGCGAAACCCAATATAACATTAAATGGTCATCAAATAGAAAATAAATCAGAAACAAAGTTTTTAGGACTATGGATACAACAAGACTAGAAATGGAATAAACATATACAATATCTGAATACTAAACTGAACTCGATGTGCTTTGCGTTACGTATTTTGAAAACCTGCACTAGCATACACACATTAAGAAATACTTATTTTGCTTATTTCCATTCATACTTAAGATATGGGATCATATTTTGGGGTATGTCGCCAGATGTACTAAGCACGTTTAGGATACAAAAGAGTGCGATTAGAATTATGGCAAATGTAAACTCTAGAGAATTATGTAGACCTTTGTTTAAAGATTTAAACATTCTCCCACTGCCCTGCATATATATCTTTGAAAGTATTATGTTTTTTTTTTTAAGAATTTAATGAATAAAGATGTTTTTCTTAAAACAAACAATGATGTTCATAGGCATAACACAAGACAAAATCAAAACATTCATATTTCACTCACACACACAAGCATATATCAAAAAGGAACTTTTCACACTGGAGTTAAATTATACAATAAACTACCCCAGTATATAAAACTGGCCCCAAAAATAAAAACCTTTGATAGAATGTTGAAAGCTTATCTGCAGTGCCATTGTTTTTACTCAGTAGTTGAATATCTTAGCGTATAGGAGCGATGAAATCTATAATTATATTTTAATTTTTTAATTTAATTGTAATACCTAGCTGTATGTTGTTGTATTTATAGAATTAAGTTTTCATATTATGATAATAGAGTGAGGTGTAAATAGTAGTGCAATAAGATTGTATCTATTAAGATTTGCTATTATAATAAGTTAAATAGTTATAATATTAGTAATATATACCTGTTAGTTCTTTTATTTTATTGATGTAAATTCTGACGTGTCCTATATCAAAAATGTATTGAATGCATGTATTTGATCAAATGGAATTAATAAAAATCTATCTATCTATCTATCTAGTTCAAAAAACGTGAATAAAAATTACCGGTACATGAACAAAAACAAATTCTCTAATGATCTCAATCAAATAGACTGCTTAGATGATCTAAACGAAACTTACATCGCCATGAAACACAAAATCTTGACCCAGACACACAACAAAGAAAACACTGACTCACCTTTGAAGGAAATACACCAGAACCACAAAAACCCATGGATAACAACAGAATTAATTCAACTAATAAAACAAAGGGACCTACTACATGCTAAACTTAAAACTAGCATTCACAGAAACAATAACCTCTTAAAGGAAGAGAACATAATATGTAGGAACAAAGTGACAGCTTTAAAACGGAAACTGAAATCCTCATACTATGAAAATAAATTAACATTGAATGCCAATAGCATAAAAGATACTTGGAAAGTAATCAATGAAATGATCTACAACTGCACAACTGAAAACAAAGATGGTCCCAGTGAGATAATAATTGACGGTAAATCTTTCACAGGAAAAGAAAATATTTGCAATGCTCTAAACACTCACTTTATAAACATAGCACACAAATTAGCCATAAACATCCCCCCAGGGAAGGAAGTTAATGAAATTAATGTCAACACAGATTCCATATTTATGACCCCGACTAATGAGATGGAAATTCACAATATTATATTAAGCCTTAAAATGAAAAGTAGCCAAGACAAAGATGGTATGTCAGTGAAATTGTTAAAAACTCCATTGACATGCTAAGTAGCCCACTAACAACTTTAATAAATTTATCGTTAGAGACTGGTCTGGTGCCTGATGATCTAAAAATAGCACGAGTCATACCAGTCTATAAAGGAGGTGACAAAAGCAATCCGGACAATTACAGGCCCATTTCCATCCTCCCACCCATATCGAAGGTACTCGAAACAGTAGTAAAAAAACAGAATTGTTAATTTCTTAAATAAAAATGATTACTTTTACAAAGGGCAATATGGATTCCGAGAAAACTCAAGCACAGAAATAGCCACAATTGATATTATCTCTAACTTGCAGGATGTCTTAGACAATAAGATGACAGCGAGTGGCCTTTTCATAGACCTGAGAAAGGCGTTTGATACTGTTGACCATGAAATTCTTTTAGGGAAGCTTGATAAAGCAGGTATCCGAGGAGTAGCTTGGATATGGTTTAAAAATTACCTATCTAATCGTAAGCAGTATATTGAAATAAATGGCTACAGAAGTGAGGAAATTAATATTACCCACGGTGTGCCCCAAGGATCAATACTGGGTCCTTCCCTCTTCTTAGTATATATTAATGACATAGCAACACTCCGTTTTCATGGTAATTGTTGAGAAAATTGTAAATGTTAAGGTTGGTAACGTTTCGTTCCTATGTACAAAACTCTTTGGTTTTTACTATTCTGTGAATTGGTGTTAACATATTTGTTTGTGAATAAAAGTTGGTTATGAAAATGTTAGAATCTCAATAAAGTGTTCCAGATAATGTGTAGTTACAACTAAAATAACATATGGCGACCGTGACACGACTTTAACAAGCGTGTATAAACTTTGTTGAATTACAATTTGATAGTAGGGAGTATAACTGTGCCTGTATAATCCAGTATACCGTATCCTGTTGTTTACATCCGTAGTCCGTAATTATGGCGGGTACACAAATAACTAAGAGGAGAGCGGTTATCCGCACATTGTTCACGAAAGCTTGCAGTGCTTTAGACGAACTACTGACGCAGAGAGATGCAGATTTACAATTAATAAGTGCGCGTTTATTAGTGCTCGAAGAAAGAAGACACGAGTTATCGGAGCTGGACAGTCAGATTTGTGAAAACATCTGTGCTGAAACAAAGGAAGAGGAGATCGAAGAAGTACTGATGGCGGAAATGGAGAAAGCAGAGGAGTATACCTTACGTTACCACAGCATTAAAGGTAAGGCCTCTGATATGATAACAAGGAATAGCGCTGCTCATACTTCATCTAGTTGTGTTGGCGATCGTTCGGGAAACGAAATATCTCTTCGCCTACCGAAATTAGAATTGAATAAGTATGACGGGGAAATAGCCGGTTGGATATCATTCTGGTCACAGTTCTCACAAATTGACGAGTGTCAGTCGTTAAGTAAGGAGGAAAAATTTCAGTACTTGATTCAAGCCACGAAAGAGAACTCTCGAGCACGCGCGGTTGTTGTGAGTTTCCCTCCATCAGGCGAAAATTACGGAAAGGCCATTCAAACACTTAAGGACAGATTTGGACGTAATGATCTCCTTATCGAGTATTATGTACGGGAACTACTGAGTTTAGTTATGGAAAGGAAGACGGTCAAGAACAGTATTTTGTATGACAAACTAGAAACTCAATTACGGGCACTAGAGTCATTAAATGTGTTCTCGAATAATTATGCCGCATTATTGTTTCCGCTAATAGAATCGTGTCTGCCCGCAGACATACTGAAGGTGTGGCAACATTCCAATGAACCCAATAGGACACTGAAGGAACAGATGGATAATTTAATGTTGTTTTTGAAGAGAGAAGTAGAAGGGGAGGAGAGAGTTGCAATGGTAAATAATCAGTCCCTTTCCTACAACCAGGCTAAGAGTCCAGGAAAATCGCATGATATGGACAAAGTTAATTTTGCTTCTGCGATCGATCTTGCCAGTCTGAGCATTGAATCTGACACTCAGAAGTGTGTATTTTGTAAAGGGGTGAATCATTGTTCCACAGAATGTCTCCATGCACAAAAAATGTCCCTTGAAAACCGAAAGGATGTTCTGTATAAAGATAAGCGCCGTTTTTCTTGTACCAAAGCAGGTCATTCTGCACAGCAGTGTCGAGCACGAAGTGTTATTTGTCGTGGACGACATGTACCATTATTATGTCCAGCTGTTCAGAAGTATCAAGCAGAAGAGAAAGGTTGTGTTGAGGGGAAAAATTCTGAGATCAAAAGAGAAGAGGTTTCCTTGTTTAATACTTCATCTATTGACAGCAATTTGTCAGTTAGCTCGCAAACGGAGGTCTATCTCCAGACTCTGTTAGTTTACGTTAAGAATGGTGACAAAATCAGGAAGGCCAGGTTACTGATAGACAGTGGATCCCAACGTTCGTATATTTCTAGTAGTTTGGCTGAAGAAATGAACTACTCTCCGATTGGGGAAGAGAGCATTATCCACTCTCTTTTTGGTGGTAAGCCAACAGGGGTAGTTAAGCACCGATGTTACAAGGTGCACTTACTCAGCTTAAATAACGACTTTGCATGCAATTTCGTAGCGTTAGACCAAAGGACAATTACAGCTACGATTCCATCAGTAGAAGTCAGGAAAGAAGTGAGGGAAGAATTACTAAGAGAACACATTCCGATGTGCAGAGATTCTGTAGCTCCTATTGACATCTTGATAGGTTCTGACATTGCGGGAAAGTTGTGGACAGGTAAAATTAAGACTCTACCTTCTGGACTGGTAGCCATTGAAACCTGTTTAGGATGGACGGTAACGGGGAAGAAGAAGGTAGTAGACACCGTGGGAAAAAAGGAGCTAGCGAAGCATGCAAGTATTGCGAATGCAGTCACTGCACTCAGTATTACTCAGCTACCCGTATCTGATCTGTGGAAAATGGAGACCATTGGGATAACCGATCCTGTAGAGAACACCACAAAGGAGGAGAAGAGGATGTCAGCACTGAGGTATTTCAAAAATACGGTTGCTTTTGTAGATGGCAGATACGAGGTACGTCTTCCATGGGGGAGAGATGCTCCAGACCTTCCAACCAATCGAGGGATTGCAGAAGGCAGATTGATTCGAATGACCCGAAAATTAAAGGCAAAGCCTGGTCTCTATGAAGAATATGACACTATTTTACGAGATTGGGTGAAAGAAGGCATTGTGGAAATGGCGAGGGATCTATCTACTGGACACTATCTTCCTCACCGTCCAGTGCTGAAGGAAAATAGTACAACTACGAAAGTGCGTCCCGTGTTCGACGCATCGGCGAAGGAGAGAGGTTTGCCATCACTGAACGACTGCCTTGAAGAAGGACCTAACCTTATTGAAATCATACCCGAACTACTCTTGAGGTTTCGGCAACGAAAGATAGGCATCACAGCTGATATCAAGAAGGCATTTTTACAGATAAGTGTACACCCAGAGGAGAGAGACTACCTGAAGTTCCTGTGGTATGGTAATAATAGTGAGAAAGACCTACAAGTCCTTCGTCATGCCAGAGTGGTGTTCGGTGTTACCAGTAGCCCGTTTCTTCTTGGAGCAGTAATTGGCTACCACCTGGAAAAATATATGGAATCAACTGATCCAAAGGAGGCTAAAATTGCATCATCATTGAAGAACAATTTTTATGTTGACAATCTGGTGACAAGCCTCGATCGAGCAGAAGAAGTTGAGGAATTCGTTTACCTTTCAAGGACTATCATGGCGAGGGCCGGGTTCGACCTTCGGGGATGGGAGTCAACCGGAGACGGATCTTCTCAGGAGTCTTCACTGCTTGGCATTAGGTGGAATCGCCAAGACGATACTCTGAAGATCAATATGGATTGGTGGGAGAGATCGTGTGAAATAGGAGATTTGACGAAGAGGACTATTCTTTCAATAATCCACCGCATTTTCGATCCGATTGGACTAACCATTCCAGTAACAATTAGGCTGAAACTGTTAATTCAAGAGTTATGGACCAGAAAGTTGGGATGGGACGAGCCTATCGACAAAGATACTCGACGGCGGTTGGAGAAGTGGCTAAAGGACTTGCCTCACTTAAGAGAAATTGAGGCGATACGTCACCTTGGCAATGAGGAGGACATCTCACTACACGTATTTTGTGATGGAAGTCAAAACGCATATGCAGCTGTTGTCTTTATCAGGAGCAGTTATCAGGGAGAGGCACATCTTCGGTTAGCAGTAGCTAAAGCAAGAGTAACACCGCTTAAGCCCCTGACCATCCCTCAAGTGGAATTATTAGGAACTCTTATTGGAGCGCGTCTGCTGAAATCAGTTCAAGAAAGTCTAGGTTGGAAAGAAGTAGCTGTTTATTGTTGGACCGACTCAAGTACTGTACTAGTCTGGATTCTTGGCAACGGAGACAAGACAGTATTTGTTAGGAACCGAGTGAAGGAGATAAGGGAGCTCACTGATGCACGAAGCTGGAGACACATACCAGGGGATTTGAACCCCGCAGACCTACCCTCAAGAGGATGTACTGTCGCACAACTAATCGAATCCAAATGGTGGGAAGGGCCTAAGTGAGGAAGATAGTGTCCAGTAGATAGATCCCTCGCCATTTCCACAATGCCTTCTTTCACCCAATCTCGTAAAATAGTGTCATATTCTTCATAGAGACCAGGCTTTGCCTTTAATTTTCGGGTCATTCGAATCAATCTGCCTTCTGCAATCCCTCGATTGGTTGGAAGGTCTGGAGCATCTCTCCCCCATGGAAGACGTACCTCGTATCTGCCATCTACAAAAGCAACCGTATTTTTGAAATACCTCAGTGCTGACATCCTCTTCTCCTCCTTTGTGGTGTTCTCTACAGGATCGGTTATCCCAATGGTCTCCATTTTCCACAGATCAGATACGGGTAGCTGAGTAATACTGAGTGCAGTGACTGCATTCGCAATACTTGCATGCTTCGCTAGCTCCTTTTTTCCCACGGTGTCTACTACCTTCTTCTTCCCCGTTACCGTCCATCCTAAACAGGTTTCAATGGCTACCAGTCCAGAAGGTAGAGTCTTAATTTTACCTGTCCACAACTTTCCCGCAATGTCAGAACCTATCAAGATGTCAATAGGAGCTACAGAATCTCTGCACATCGGAATGTGTTCTCTTAGTAATTCTTCCCTCACTTCTTTCCTGACTTCTACTGATGGAATCGTAGCTGTAATTGTCCTTTGGTCTAACGCTACGAAATTGCATGCAAAGTCGTTATTTAAGCTGAGTAAGTGCACCTTGTAACATCGGTGCTTAACTACCCCTGTTGGCTTACCACCAAAAAGAGAGTGGATAATGCTCTCTTCCCCAATCGGAGAGTAGTTCATTTCTTCAGCCAAACTACTAGAAATATACGAACGTTGGGATCCACTGTCTATCAGTAACCTGGCCTTCCTGATTTTGTCACCATTCTTAACGTAAACTAACAGAGTCTGGAGATAGACCTCCGTTTGCGAGCTAACTGACAAATTGCTGTCAATAGATGAAGTATTAAACAAGGAAACCTCTTCTCTTTTGATCTCAGAATTCTTCCCCTCAACACAACCTTTCTCTTCTGCTTGATACTTCTGAACAGCTGGACATAATAATGGTACATGTCGTCCACGACAAATAACACTTCGTGCTCGATACTGCTGTGCAGAATGACCTGCTTTGGTACAAGAAAAACAGCGCTTATCTTTATACAGAACATCCTTTCGGTTTTCAAGGGACATTTTTTGTGCATGGAGACATTCTGTGGAACAATGATTCACCCCTTTACAAAATACACACTTCTGAGTGTCAGATTCAATGCTCAGACTGGCAAGATCGATCGCAGAAGCAAAATTAACTTTGTCCATATCATGCGATTTTCCTGGACTCTTAGCCTGGTTGTAGGAAAGGGACTGATTATTTGCCATTGCAACTCTCTCCTCCCCTTCTACTTCTCTCTTCAAAAACAACATTAAATTATCCATCTGTTCCTTCAGTGTCCTATTGGGTTCATTGGAACGTTTCCACACCTTCAGTATGTCTGCGGGCAGACACGATTCTATTAGCGGAAACAATAATGCGGCATAATTATTCGACAACACATTTAATGACTCTAGTGCCCGTAATTGAGTTTCTAGTTTGTCATACAAAATACTGATCTTGACCGTCTTCCTTTCCATAACTAAACTCAGTAGTTCCCGTACATAATACTCGATAAGGAGATCATTACGTCCAAATCTGTCCTTAAGTGTTTGAATGGCCTTTCCGTAATTTTCGCCTGATGGAGGGAAACTCACAACAACCGCGCGTGCTCGAGAGTTCTCTTTCGTGGCTTGAATCAAGTACTGAAATTTTTCCTCCTTACTTAACGACTGACACTCGTCAATTTGTGAGAACTGTGACCAGAATGATATCCAACCGGCTATTTCCCCGTCATACTTATTCAATTCTAATTTCGGTAGGCGAAGAGATATTTCGTTTCCCGAACGATCGCCAACACAACTAGATGAAGTATGAGCAGCGCTATTCCTTGTTATCATATCAGAGGCCTTACCTTTAATGCTGTGGTAACGTAAGGTATACTCCTCTGCTTTCTCCATTTCCGCCATCAGTACTTCTTCGATCTCCTCTTCCTTTGTTTCAGCACAGATGTTTTCACAAATCTGACTGTCCAGCTCCGATAACTCGTGTCTTCTTTCTTCGAGCACTAATAAACGCGCACTTATTAATTGTAAATCTGCATCTCTCTGCGTCAGTAGTTCGTCTAAAGCACTGCAAGCTTTCGTGAACAATGTGCGGATAACCGCTCTCCTAGCAACACTCCGTTTTCATGGTAATATAACGCTGTTTGCAGATGACTTAAGCATCGTTTACAATGCGTACACCACCAACACGCTGATTACACACATGCAGGAGGACATGAATACCATACTTGGCTGGACCCAGTCAAATAAATTAACAATAAATGAAGATAAAACAAATTATTTAATAATATCTAAGCGTAGAACAAAGTTAGACATCACTCAGAATATAATGCTGAATGGAAAAGCAGTTAAAAGGGTCTCATCTGTCAAATACCTAGGCTTAATAATAGATGAAAATCTCTCCTGGCAAAAGCATATTGATGCATTAGTAAAAAAAATATCACCTGCCGCTGGGATGATAAAAAATTGAGCTACTATATCCCAAAATATCTACTCAAGAAAGTGTATTTTTCCTTAATCCTTAGCCACTTACAATATTTGAATACAATTTGGATAAAATGCTCAAATTACCTAAAAAAGGAAATTGAGGTAATTCAGAATAGAGCCATAATAAATATTTATAACTAGCCTACCCTTTTTTCACACCAACCAAACACCTTTATATTGCGAGTAAAATTCAACCAGTAGCCCTAAATGCAGAAATCAAATCAAATGTCCTAATGTACAAAATCCTACACAATAGAATCCACACAAATTTAAACTTCACTAAACAATCTGATTTACACGCTTACAAAACTAGACATGCAGATGACATAACACTTTTCCATATCAATTCCAAACAATATGGCAGTAAAAGCATTAAGTATAATGGCTTTGTAAAATTCAATCGACTACCAGAAAATATAAAAATTGCACCTAGCCTACCAATCTTTAAAAGGAGGCTAAAACAGTTTACGTTGAATGTTTATAATTTCATAATCTGAGAAGACAAAAGAAGAACACATTGTGTACAAAAACGTATGTAAGCTACAAAATGTTGTATATATTTTCATACTGAAAACTTTGTAAACTAAACATTGTATTGCAATTTATCGCCAACAAGATAAAACTGTACAATTCCTTTGTATATGAGTCCTTGACTTGTTAAAGGATTAATAAAATGCATTATAATAAAATGCATTATAAAGGCCTACAACTACATACATCCCACATGAACTTTGTTGTTCTCATATTCAGGGGCGGTTCTAGGCGTAGTGCCACCGTGCCATGGCACTGCCCTCTAAGAGAAAATAAATTATTCATAGTCCTGAAAGAATAATTTCGAACGCCTACGTTTAATACCGGTACCTAATTTCAAATTACTTTGTAGTTAAAATATTCCGTCCGTAAAGTATGATCATTGATTCCATCTTCGCCCCAGTGATATCTTGAGCCGCGGTCTATACGGCACGGTTGACGCATGCGCAGTCCAATTTACGATCCTCTCCGTAGCCTCTCTCGTCACTCGCTATGAGGAAATAGGCTGGGCTCCGTGCCGAATCGAGTTTGGCTCAAAGCGGTACTGAAAGCGAAGTGCAATGCTATCTGTCGGTCTTTACGAGGTACTGGGCCAGCGACATGCTTGTCACAAGCTGTCACAAAGGGCGGAAGGGAAGAGGGTGTGGGCCAATGGCCTGATTGGCTGGAAGTAATTTGACTCATTGGTTATTGGTGGGGTGGGGCGTTGGTTGACACAAATTGACAACCAATCGCTCTCACACAAAGGGCATTAATTATTTCTCTAAAAGGGGTCTCTGCGTCCAACAGTGAAATTTAAACTTGCCGTAATAAATAGTGAAAATAATAAGTATGTATTTATTAATTCCTTATTTGGTAAAGTGAATAACTAAGCGAATGAACAAATGAGAAAAAAAAGTAAGATCATGACTACCGTAGGCCTACATGTTAAGGCTTCACGGATTACTCTCGGTAGCTAAATATTTATGGTTGATAAACCATCTGCAACTGTCAGGCCTGGATGAAATCGCGCGAATTCCTGTTTGTAGTCTAGTCTATCTTCAGTTCTTGTTAACGGTTCGTGGTTATTTTTAGTGAGTCAAGGTATTAAAGAGTCAAAGATTGAGTTTGTGTAGTAGGCTATTAGTGAGTGAATGGTTGAGTGCTGAAAAAGTTTCTCTTATATAGGCCTACCGGTATTTTAATATATTTTCTTATCGTATATATCATAATTACTCGGTAGACTAAGTCCCGATGTGAAATGTTGACTATCAAGATTAGTGTAGGCCCTATATATACATCGGAAATCGAACCCTGCTCTGATATAATGTTATGAAAATAACAATATTTTCATATTTTTTACTTGGCACTACCCCTTGTGTGGGACTGGAGCCGCCTCTGCTCATATTACTTCCAGCTGTGCCAACGCTACATTTAACTCCAGATCACACCAGTATAGGAGAGGCATCATCAAAGAATCAAAGATTAATAAAAAGGAACCAGAGGACTTTGTTTCAAGATCTACTCAGAGAAGAGCGTGTACAAAATTCAGTGAGTGAAAAAGAAGCACCACTTCAAACCCAGGCAGATGGCAACAGGTTTGCAATTCTTCTAAAGAATTACAACAGGGTTTTAGAAGAAAGTGAGCAGTTAAGAAAGTAATGTTTACAAAATAGAGCACACATTATTGATTACCAGAAGGAAATTGAGAAACTAGAAAAAACAGTTGAAGAATTATCAGCTAAATTGGGAAAGACCTCTCAGATAGTACTGAACCAGCAAGTCCTTGGTACTGTACCCGTTCGTCCTGGGGATGCGATGACCCATCTGCTATTACATCTCATTCCTGGAGTTCCAGGACAGAGCGGAGTTAAATGAACCTCTAGTCAAATAAGGAATGTGTCGGAAATTCAGCTGAGATATCGAAAAAGCAGTGGGTAACACGAGACAAAGTATCTCTAGGGTCGTTACGGGCTTAAGTTTAATAAAAAAATGCAAATATAAATGGGTGCCATCAACTGAATTCCTAGCAAACCACATCCTTTCCGGTTAAGCCTTAATCAAGACAAGGAAAGAAAAAGGAAAATCACACCATCATCAGATCACAACTAAGATAAAAACAAATTTATTTCACTTTGATAGTCAGACAGACATTTTAAATATTCATCCTACCTGAGAGTATGGTCAAATGCCAACGTTAAATTGTCATTTTCCAAAAATCGAACCATCTCTTTTCTAATCAAGAGTATTTAATCCACATAAAACGTGAAAAATCTCTAAAGTTCTCTTGGGTTCTCAGGATCACTGTAGCACTATGTCTTTCGTCACTGACATTCGTGATACCTGAGACCTAATTTCTCTTTAATTTAACATCATAAATGTGGATTTGAGAAAATTATTAATCTGTCTAAACATACACATATTATAATCACATATTTTAAATATCACGTATTTTATGGCTTGCATGGCATAATTTAAATATTGAATGCGTTAGTAAAATGCTCCTAAACATCGAATAATTAATTTACATTATTTACATTGTCATTAATAATTGCTTGTTCGTGAATTACAGAAAATCCACTGCTCATTGGTCATCATCATCATCATCATCATCAAAGTTAAATATTTCTCCCATTAATTCTCATCTCAAAATTCAACATATTCCTGTCAGAATCATTAACTCATCACCATTAAATCATTTAAATGAAAATTATTATCATCACTTCGTTATACTTTCTAATTATTCACACACTCTTATTTCATCATCTACTTCAGATTAAATCATCTTAAATCATCAATATAAATTGTTTAATTCATCAACTCAAGTTGCAATTCCTCAAATTATATCTCAATTAAATTTATTTTTAATTCCATATAAATTCATTAATCATCAGTTTCTTTAATTAATTATCACCTTCTAATTCAGTTATTCATCATCTATCCGATCGTCGATTAATTTATTTAAATTAGTTTATTTATTCAATCTCTAATTCATCCATTTGTTTAATTCATTGATCTATTCCAAAATTTAATTTATCAATTCATTTAAATTTTATTCTTCTGGTTATTTAGATTTTTATTATTTCATCTAGTCATTCTGATTTTTATTTCAATAGGTCAGATCATTAATATGCTTAAATTTCAGATTATTATTTCATTAATGATTATTATCAGAAAATCTTGTATTATCAACTTTATTTATTTGTTTAATTTCCTAACAAATTGTTTAATATGGGTTATAGAACGTTGTCTTACAGTTTTATCACTTCCAAGTTATATTTCGTATTTAATTATCATGCCAAAAAATATTATTGTCTTCACGACATCACGTTGGATCTGACTATCCACAACTACATTATATATCCTCACTTCTTCAAATATCACATTTGAATACCACAATTATTCCACAAAACTCCATAAATATTCAGCATACAGCCTGAATCTCAACAATTACGCTAGACTGGGTTCGAAAACCTCATGTCTGCCTCAAAATACATTAGCAACATTGCAACTATCACTTGGCAACTTCCACAAAATGCCTATCACAAACTTCACTTAACCATGTTGCATGATCTACAAAAAATATATAACTGGCTTCAAATTATCAACGCACACTATCTCCAATAACTGTATTTACTCTGATCACATCTAGACAACTTCTTAAACAATTGGAAAAAATATTACCTTAGTAATTCAAGATCTGCTTTCAAATAGCATAAATTCTCTTACAATTCTCATAATTCACATCACAGAAAAACACCAATGTGCTATAATCTCTCATATCAAAATCTGCAATACTGATCTGCCTTAAAATAAATCTGACCATTAATGATTCATCTTACAAGATTCAATTACTTTAAATCCTTCTCAAAGGTATCAAACACAATTATAAAAATCATCAAAAGCATCAGCTGTACCAGCTGTTAAACTGAAAGTACTCTCAAAAGAGTATAGCAACAAAATATTGGATTGGCAAACAAGAATTACAAATGTAACCCTGCTGACATTTATCTTAACTTTATTTAACAAAATTTCGACTGATATGTGACTAGTAGTTCCTTGTTTGATCCTCTTACAATCTCAAGCACACTCGGATGATAAAAATGAGTCCCTCAATGGCAAGTAAGATGAGTAACCACCGTACAATCGTATAAATACGAAAGACCTCGCCCCGTCGACTAACATGATAGTGCCCTGAACGATCGGTAAGATGAGTAACCACCATACAATCGTATAAATACGAAAGACCCCATCTCGAAGACTAAATGAGTGAATGTACCAGATCGGAATCAACAAGTCTCTAGTTGTCATATAAAAGCGATATTCATTCACTAAAGTGAATAACATCTTAATATCTCCAAACAATCCAATGGAAAAAAATCCCTACTGATGAATAATACACACTCGCTAGTATGCAATGAACTGACGAAGTAATATAGATAATCAATTGCAGATCACGAGTTCGAAATACTCGTCACACAAAAAAAACTATTCATGAAAACTATCCTTGCTGGAAAAATGTCTAAAAGACCAAACATCAGCTTAATAAAGCCAACCAATGGTGAGAATTTCGTATAATGATGCCTGCCATATCATATGGTCACGCCATATTCTAGCAAAATTTGAAGCATATAAAGTCAAACCATGTCTAAATAATCGTATCACTCCTATTAGAAAAATATACATGTGTGCCCAGTATTCATGAAAATAATCGTATCAGGAAGTTATAACTCTTACAGTACCTTCTCATAATCAGCTGTTATTAAATTTCAAAGATCGTCGATTTTCCTTATGTAATGAATTTCTAGAAAGATCGGCGTGAATATCATTCCACCCACGCAATGACGATTGCCTTCAAAATCCCAAGTGAATCAGCTGGTGGACCTCCTCCTCGTCAGGAATCGAATCCATCGCTCTGTGGTGCCATCGCGTCTCTGTCTGCGTTTACTCCGACATGATGAACTGCTGGTTATCCATAGCGGATATTGTCCAAATCCTCACGAAAAAATTCATAGAAACAGCGGACCCCCTATTCCTCTTCTACGTTACGCCACTGTTCCATACAATGTTCGGTTTGAGTGTTGAAATTTCAATCTCCAATAACTGCTAAGTCTCACTTTCATAAAATAAAATTTTATATGAGAGTGTCTAAGTTTATGAAACACCCTGTAGCTGTGTTCATACTCGGTAATTTATAACACTTCATAAGAAAAAGTTGCATTAATGCACGAGCTAATGTTCATCAGTTCATATTACTGAAACATTTCATTTGCTTATAATCGTTAATGTTATTTGGAATGCGTTATGAAATGCATAGTCGTAATGTCATTGAAAAACTATGTTCATTCGAAGTTCACAGTTGCAGTATCTCGTAACTATCTGCCTTTACAATTCAAATGCTGAATAAACGTTCCAACTCAATGTTGTAATCTCTGCCTAAATCTGGCCTCGCCATGTCGCTCTGCTATGCTGTTCAGCGTTTCCAAATTGCAGCTTGAAATGAGTTCTCCAACTCGTTTTACCGTGTTGTTCTAAACCCCGGCCTTCTATGCTTGCTCGGCTCGTACAGCTGGTTCTGTAACCGGTCTTCACGCTGCCTACTGGGGATGTCCGCCCGGCTCACTGACCTACTTTTCGTTCGCTGCTTGGTGAAGTTGAAACTGTCGCTTTCACTTTCCGTGACAAAAGCTGCTTGCTGCGCGACTTTTACCATACGCTCGGCGCATGTCCTACTCGGCTCGCTCTCTGAATTCGACTGCCGTGCTAACTGTACTGGACTCCTCTGCTTACAGAGCTCGACTGCGTGGCTCACTGAGCTCAACTGACTGTCTCTAGACTGCATTGACCTGAACCTCCCTGGCGCAGTCACGTGACGTTCTCCTCACCTCTGTGGTCTTGCGTCACAAATATAATCTCGAACCCCGATCATCTAGGCTATTAAGTTATAAAATAACTTAAGGGTTATCTGACTTCCTTCAAATTATTACCATATATAATGCATGTTATATCTCTTCTTCTGAGATGTTTAAATACCTTGTTCCATATAGATCTTAATAAAGCCTCATAATTCCATCCATAATTCCATCCGCTTGACTGCCGTCAGTGCCTTCTTAATCCTAGACCTTCTACGTCATCTTGACATTCCTCTTGACTCGATCTGAGCGCTATCTTTTCACAACTCTTCCCATAATCTCAACTACGGCTTAATGTCTGCTGGCGTAGCCGATAGCCTCAACTAGGTATCAGGGATGCTGAGTAAAAGCCTATTAGATATCATCAATAAAAAGAAGCACGTTAAATGGACTTCAGATGATATTTCGACTGCATTTGCCATCATATATCTCAGCAAACGATGTTACATTTACCTCAGGCAAAAGCTACATTACCCTTTACCAGGAATTTCTTCATTGCAGAGATGGAATTCAAGTTTAAATTTGAGTCAAGGGATTCTGGCTGATGTAATTCGTGTAATGGAAGCTACAGGTCACACTATTAATAGTTTAAAAAAACAACGGATCTCTCTTATGATGAAATGAAAGTGTCAGCTACATATGATTATCAAAAAGAGAATGAAATAGTAGGTCCTCATTCATACATGCAAGTTATTATTGCTCCAGGACATTTTCCAACTGGAAACAGCCTGTGTACCTCGATTTTGACTCTAAAATGACTAAGGATAAGCTTGACCGAGTGACTATCGAGCTTGACAACGTTGGGTACAATGTGGTAGCCTGTGTGAGTGACTGTGGAGGTGGGAACATGGGTTTGTGGAGGGAATAGTCAATCTCAGTGAACTGCTCTTCTTACAATCACCCAGTAACTCAACAGCCTATATACTTTTTCGCAGATGCACCCCATTTGCTAAAACTTATCAGGAACTGGTACTTGGATTATGGCTATATTCTAGAAAATGGACAGAAAGTTACCAGTGCTTCTGTAGTAGAATTAGGGAAACAAACCAATTCTGAGATAAACTCGAGCCATAAACTGACACCGAATCACATACAGTGTGAAAAAACAAAAGACAAAATGTTCGACTAGCAGCACAGCTTCAGTCACACACTACAGCTGCAGCTCTGAAGCACAACAAACCAGGTCCAGATAAATTACTAGCAGAGGCAACAGGGGATTTCATAGAACCTGTAAACCAGTGGTATGATGTTATGAATTCATACTGTCCTAACCCGCCTTTACCAACAAAAATAATCCATGGTTTACCAATTGAACAGCAAAATATAATTTTGGACAAGAAGGGAAATTTCATGAGCAATTCTCTTTGCATTGGTAAAAATCTTTGCAAATATTCCAGAAAGCAGTCATAATTTCAATAAAATCCCTTCGACTTCTGTACCAAGGTATGGCCGGTAGGCATAATATAAAGTACATTCTCACACATAGGCTAAATCAAGATGTAGGCCTACTGGAAAACCTCTTTTCACAATTGCGGACACGTGGTGGCTTACACGATCATCCTTCTCCCCTTGACTGCATTTACAGACTGAGGATGATTATTTTAGGGAAAAATCCAGAAGTTCTAAAACAAACAAACATTGCTGATCCAGATTCAGATGAATATTTAGTTGCTAAAGCACTAAACAAAGCTAGCATAGTGTCTGAATCAAGTAAAGTGCTTCCAGAACCAAACTTAGACAGCAATGTGCAACCAGAGTCCTTCATTGCTAATATTGTTGCATACCTGGGATAGGCCACCCCCTACATCCCTTATATTTCATACATTATAACCATACAGATAAAACTCCCAAACGACTTCTACAAATTCACTACAAATCCAAAGGCCTGGCACTTCCAATAACCTTCAGTAACCCCATACTTGTCCTCCGACGACCCCCAGCCAGCAACTCACTTCCTAAGGAATCCGCAACTCTACAAACTCAACAGGCTGCCTCTATAAAACAGCAGAGGTGAGGTGACTGGAGGTCAGTCTTCCACAGTGCAACCAGGTGCCTGGACGCTGCCCAAAGTCGTCACGTCCAGATTGGTGAGTGTCCAGCGAGCTAACACACTAACACACAAACACTTACACCCTCTTCCCCTCAATTATTGTAAAGACAACAAGCATCTGAGTTAATAGTATCTGCTCTGCAAAGTTCTATAGTACTCCACATTGGGAGTACGCATTAAACCTTAAAATCTAAAAGCTAACTGGTCATTTGGTGTATTTATTTATCTAGTTGATAAGATCCTACCCCTTAAACCAACTCCCGGTAGGATCCTAATAGCACTTAGTTAATTGTTTATTGGCTACCGTAGTCAGCCACTTGCGTCACGTCACATTGCTTGCGTGCGCACTATTCATTAGTAGCGCGGCCAGTCAGTCCACATCAGCAGGAACCCGAGCGGCAGCATAGCTGATCCGACACTCGTTTAGTAAACCGCCCCTTGCCATCATCCCTTTGAACTATCCAAGCAGACTGTGCAATTGGGAGTTCTCCCGTCGAGCTGCGTTCACGCCCGAACCGCTCAAACCTACACTTTTGACACTAGAGCCCCGAGCAGCCTTCAGCTACTCTCATTTCATCCCCCTTTTAACACACATTGTAGAGGCTACCCTCTCAGGTACCCTACAATTGGTGGAGTCGCTGAGTACCGTGCCGTTCTTAAAACAACGCCTAAAGGGGTACAGACAACGTACCTCTGCGGAAAAGGTCCCACAAAGTACCTCCTTACAAAGCCAAGCGAACGCCACCCAAAATTGGGAAAAATTTTTGAAGTACGGGTCCGGTTATATTTTAGTACCCACCCAAGCCCGCCCTAATAAATCTTACATTTTTAAACGCCACCCTTACATAATACTAAGAACCCCAAATAGCTACGCCCACCCCACAGAGTACATAGGGGCCACATTATTTAGTTGCCCACCCAATTCGATCCCCAGTGCCTTACATAGGTTAGCAACGGGAATATTTCATTTCCCACCCCCGTAGAATAGGGGACATACCAAACAATTAGGGAAAATATTTCCAACAGCTTCACTTGCCAAGATACATCCGTAGATATTTCCCTAATCAGGGGGTAGATAGATATATACACTGAGGTAGGATACAGCTTTACACGGCCACAGCCTATTGTAATTCTACATTCAGCATGGCATCCCTCTACCATCTAATTATTGGAGCGCATAGACGCCTTGCAAAACTTAATTGCATGGCACAAATCCTTGCGGGACAAACAGGATTACCTGAACCGCCTGCAGGAAATACTGCATGCCCAATATAATAGGATTCTGGGAGCCCTATCCCACAAAAAGGGACCTAAGTATATTATTAGGGGCCCCATCCCAGCCATCAGGCAACAATTTAGCCGCACACAGGGGAGACTCCACTTTCTCCACGAGGCCCTTCATAAACAATATTTTGAACATAGGGCAGAACACCTTAGGGTAGATACTGCGAACACGAAACTGGCGGAACAGGCCAGGGTACTTACCCTGCAATACGCCGAACTATGGCGACGTTTTCGGCAGCAACAGGCCCATTTTATAATATTTGAATTGTTCACCCATAAGCCTACGCAGATCGGAGGAGTTATTACAGACATTCCACCAAGGATGGCCAACAGGACCATTCCCCTACTGCCCACTGCTGTTAGGAAGGGGCCATGCCACATACGCAGCCCGCCATTGGGAACGATACACCCGTGAATATATTTCACCCGCCACATGCTAGCATTCCCATCCCCACACTTCAATTGCACCGTAGGACCTTCGCGCCTATTCCGGCCACCAACGGTCCTAAGGCCCACCGAAGAGCCGTACTAGTATACAGGCATATACCGTGTACACACCCAGAGGAGCCACAGCGGCTTAAGCCCAAAATCACACTCCTACAGACGCCCCGTAAACAGGATGAAGCCCCTGAGTGGATTCCAGGCGCTAAAATTGCTTTAGCTATCCGTGGGCAAAGAAGGTACGCCTTACGGTAGAAACCGACTTACGGCCTAGCGTTGGAGTTCACGTAACTTGTCTCCAAGGCCAATTTTCCATTTAAACACATCATTCATGTATCAATAGAGAGTAAGACATGTCGAGGCACGCTGCGCCTGTAGCAGCTCCACGTGTCTCACCGTATACCCAGTCCCCAGGGCCAAGAAACGAAAACGTTAGGTAACCCGAATAAGGCATCGAATTATATTTATATCCCACACACATCAAACCCAGGACCATACGAGTCGAACAAGCGCCATACGCGCTATGGCATCTGGTAGCCATGCTCATGGCTACATGTCGACGCCAGTTTCCCAAGGTGCCTAGACACAATTCCTAGTTTTAAGATTGCATGTTTAGTTATAACAAATGTAATACTATGTACCGTATTATGCTATTTATGTCTTATGTATTTATATGATACTAGCTTCTGGTAGCAAACACTAGTTTAAAGAGTATCTGAACAATGTAACACATGTATCCGTATCAGCTGACAACGTAGGTCAATCACACTCGACCGGATGCTCTTAGCCGGCACAGCACATTGAGTCAGCAAGTAACACGTCCATAGCGACAGATGTACGAGGCCGACACGTGCCACCGTACATGCCTGCATAGCCAGGCGTGCTCCAATACATTCACAAGGAAGCCACGCGTGAGAACGCGGCAAGGCTTACTTATAGTAAGTGCACACACATACCACACTAATCGCAAATTAGTTAGACGAGGAGCTTAGCCAACTCACATATTTACACTCCAGTGAGCACCCAGTCAAGGTCCTTTAATTGACCGACGATAGATTAATTCCCTTACAGTAGGATACGTGGAGTACACATACTTTAACACAATACCTCTATACTTATGAAGTTACACATGCGACATAATGATCTATACACTAGTGAGTTGACCGATTGAAGATTAAAATACCATAAGCTCATAATTACTGGCACCGCGCTACATAGCAACAGCCACTTTTAGGCAAACACACATCTACACTAGAGTACCACGAAAGATGGTAGGTCGCATAGCCATTCTTTCCACACACGACAGCTGTTCACGAATTTCGAACGCCACCTCCAGCTTAGGAGAGGTTGCCACCTCCTTTCATTTCATTTTCGCCAAATACGGTGGTCCTCTGATAGGATTTATACCATACACCGTCTTTACATAATATACCAAACGCCGTTTACAATTCAATCCACGGACAATACACTAACACAGGTTAGCGGCCTTCCGCACAGGCAGAGGCTTATTATCCACACTAACACAGGTTGGTTGCCTTCCGCTCATGCAAAGGCGTACTAATACAAATAATACAGTGTAGCGACATTCAGTACAATTCCGCACACAATCTCACAATAACACAGGTTGGTTGCCACCGCCACGACCGGCTATAATTTAATTCGATTACACAAGTTATTATACACTCCACAGGTCGGACTCCATAGGTCATCAGGACCACACCCTCATAGGAACATTGGGATAAGGATATACTTACATTTATCACATCATAGAATACACTGTAAATCCATTATACTTTATTCAGTACATTCCACTAGTTCCGTACACACGGGACTGCACGCTCCACAGACGTGACCGGATGCAGACTTGCACATACAGCAGCGCGATCTGCCACGAGCAGGGCGTCTAGTACGGACAGGCCGAATGTGGCACTATTACTATCCACACTCTCCATCTTATATATATATATATTTACATGGGATCCTTAACTTTTATTTTCTGTTCAATGGTGGCATTGCCCACACCATACCGTCATAGGGACAGACCTGATAAACAGTTCTCCAACGAGGCGTCATCATAATTAGCCGATGTTCAGGGAAAAGCACTCACAATTTAATTCTAGCCTCCATACTTAGCCGACGAAGCCAGGACTTGCGGCGAAACTACCGCTTGCTTGGGGCAATTCCTCTAACTGGCTGCCCAGGGCCCCATTTTATCATCCCTATGCTGAGTTATGGTCTGTTGGTCATAGTCTACCATATGCCGAAATTATATTCAATAATCACTTAACGGAATAACTTAAGTTAAGCCACAAGGCTACTGTGGGACCCACAAGTCCTTCTACAGATCCCTTTCAATTTATATACACCCCTTAGTTACGCACATTTGTCATCATGATCATAGATTGGCCACATTTCAATTTCGTATTTTCATGTTTAGGCGTCGTTGCACAACGTGGTACATATCACCATATGTCCATCAGTGTCACATTAACGCCATGGCCCATAAATGTCCTAAGTGTTCCTAGGCGAGTTACGCCCAGGGTAAATAAATTTCTACCCTCCTAGGTCCACAATCTAGGATACATATCAGCCATGAGCGCATAGGTGTATTCAGGCAGCCACTACGTCGATGGTCCATAGCTGCCCTACGTGTTGATAGGCGAGTTACGCCCAGGGTAAATTAATTTCTACCCTTCTGGGTCCACGATATAGAATAAGTATCGACCATGGGCATAGGAATGCCGAATTTTGTAGAAAACGGCTAACAAAGGCCCCATGATTTTATTTCCTATCAACACTACATGGCCACTTGTCTATGCGAACATGTTATACACACTAGGAGTACATACCCCATTTCAATACATTGCCTTAAAGTGCTACGACATTCAGCTGTCAGTTCTATACAGCAGATTGTCCGACAGACATAGATCCTTACAATCCCACGCGGACATTCCGACATGTGCGGAATACAATCCACGTCCGGGAGGAATTATTACACAGCCACACAGATTTTTTTTTCATTTTCCCGAAGTAAGTGGGATTAGACCACGGAAAGTCTTTTCCTACGAGATGCCACACAACAAGCTTTACACGCGCATGGAGTCGCAACAGGCCTCAGTACACTACCAGTACACTCCCAGTACACTACAGGCATTAGGCACAAAAGCCCAGAGTTTTACCTAGCATTTGCCATATTTAATCACGATGTGATGACAGCATAGTCCTACAAATATTCCCCCGTGAGGGAAATGCTTTGATTTCCCACTACACAGACGGGAATTCATTGACTCCCACCCACGTTACGTCATACACAGGCACGTCGCACATATGACAGTGAATACATGACACACACTCCGGTCGACTGCCGACACGTGCATTTGACATTTCAATCACAGCATGTCAACAAACCGCCCTGTGCTACAATCATTCACAGCGCTCTTGCCCAATCAGCATTGCGCGTGGGCAGACACTACCTCTAAGGAACTCAGCCACCAATCAGCACCGCGTACCTAGCTACTACACCGCCCAGCGACAAACGTTATCTCACACTCCGCACATACGTCTTATCTCAGACGTCACTCATCCTCGTATTTTATCAACACCAAGCAGCCATTATATTGCCACACACCGTCCAATCACATCTACGCGCGAGATTCAAACGCCATTGCACCCAGGACACATGATTAAATCCACACGCACTGCCTATTAGGGTGCACTAACCCTTGTAATGGAATTCATCTCCTCACGCACCCCTTACCCGACACAGTGAATGCCTTTTTCACGGCAAACTGACATTGTTTTCGGTGCCAAACACGGAGCGCATACGTCCGCTATTACCTTTATATTTTTGGGCCGTTATCAAACAACACTTGATCTTTCCTACACCATTGTACAGGAAACGCCCTCCGCTATAAGCCACCACGCGCGTTCCCCCATATACGTCACTAGATAGAAATCCGCACCGATTGGTATTATTTTTTTCGAAGCATAACTGATTTTGCTAATACCAATTTATTGCAGTCAGGATCGAGCAGAATCCGTCACTACAGTGATCCAGCCATGTGTCCCGACACAAACATCTTACCCCCTCACCGATAAGTGGTTTACACACATACATCTTTGGGATTTTTTCCCCCCTTGGCAACAGGTGTCGCATTTATATTCACCCCCCAGATTTGGGTGGTTAAACTCACTTTTATTCCCCCACACATGCCCACATAGCGACTGATAATAGTTTTGAACACTATCTCCCCCCCCCCCTTAATGGTGTCTATAACCCACGGAGAGCGGTACTCAATAGAGCCCACAGAGGCGGCAATTTAGATGCCTTCTACATAGATGTTACGATTTGTTAGGAGCAACCCGGCACACAGAAGTGCAGCCTACCATCCACCATAAATGTATTTCACCACACAACGACAGTCGGCCGTACCGACAACGATAGGATATTCTCGAGCGCGACTTTTCACACTACGCGCACTATATTTTTGTATCGGGATTAGTTACCTGTATAGATACAGCCAGCCTTTATAATATTCGTTGCTATAGTTTGAAAGGACGCTGACGGCAATATGCCACTAGCAGAATATATCGATCGACGGGTATATTCACGGATCCCCGGGACATTCCCAGAAAGTTATACTTAGTGTCTATAGTATAGGAGATTATTTATTTATTTATAATGAACTGACCAGTTGTAGTATATACGTGTTTAGCATATACGTACAGATTGTATCTTGTACTTCGCAGACAGCAGTGTACTACGTTTCACGGCCGCAGATGCCAGAATTTATAACAAGTTGACACCAGGTCAACATTCCCCCCCATTGAAACACCATATACACTTCTACATTTTTACACGTTGTCCTCCATTCCCCTCTTAATGCAAGGCACTTGGTATTAATGCCATACCAAAGGTGCGCACCATGCTATATCGCTCTTAGCTAAGTGTTGAGATGGAACACTGCGGAAATGAGAGCCAACAGTGGATTGTAGCATACATTCCCCTGCTAACAATGGTATTATCACTATATTTATTTATATTTTTCACCCGTATGTGATATTTTTACCTGCATGGAGATAATTAACACCCGTCCAGTAAAATGTTCCTCACCATTCAACGACTTCCTACATCCTTCTAGCACCACTTGACCCCTCCGATGCCAGCCATCCTTTTACCCCAAAATAACAACAATTAACATATCAACATACCTAATAACATGGGACGTACCTTCCTGATCCCATCTACACCTACTAACTGTGGATAAATATAAATAACATTCACTGCATTGGCTGGGAATCCACCCGCTAGGCGCAATGAATGCGCACTGTGCCACATCCCCCCAACCCCCTGTGCAAGGCACACATTGGTCCCCACACAAACAAATCTCGCTGTACACTATACCCTTATGGTATAGGCGTCTGGTACGTGTTGTGAAGGGTGAACACATTTTTTTTGAAAGGTGGCAAATGGTAAGACTTGCCTTCGACAGAGGGCAAACATAGGCCTTGACTTGACATGACATGACATGAAATGGACGACGACAAACAACGGACGGTCGAAGCAGCGTCGGGTTAGTGCAGGCAAGTGCCCAATCTGACGGTGTGCCTAGCCTGCCCCGAAAGCGACGGTGGCTACACCCATTTTGCACTAACGTCGATGAAGTTAGGCCTGCGCGCGGATTCTTGAATAGTTCGGTGAGGGGATTGACCAACTCCCCACCGGACAGGTTAGACCCTCCACCCAGAGACGACCCACTTTTCTTGACTTTAGTTAGTCTGCACGGATAAGTAATAGCTTCATTGCGGAGGCAAGTCCTGTTTTCGTACACAGGTGAAGAAAGAAGGAAGAAGAAATAATGAATATAATGAATATGTGATCTCCCGGGCCGAGGTACTGGGCACCGGAGTTCCCCTCTGTCCATACCCCCGAGGACGATCCCCTGCGACTAACGACGTGCCTCCGAGGTAACGATCACCGTTGGTCACTCTGATCGTGCCCCAGGGAGGGGAACACATTTGTCTTGCCTTGACGATGAGACATGATATGCGATACGCCATAGTGCTACTATGGTCCAAATTCGATTGCACAGTGGTTCCACGATAATGGTAGCGTTACCAATGCGCGTGGGAGGTCACTCGTTACGGAGGTAACACCTAAAAAGGCTATGTAAGAGTAAACCACACCACTATACGTATCAATAGTATGGGTAAATCCTTTTAGGCAGAAAACTCGCAGTTTCCCACATTCGTTGGTCACTCAGGCCCCAAGCCCTCTAGAGTACTAGTCATTCCGATACCACATTGCACATTGGACGAAGGTCAATAGGATACTGTACGTACTTTAAGGTGCCATCCCATGTTACGTATTTAGCCGGTCCACTGGTAAAAGAAATCCTCCTGGCTCTCTTAGATCCAATACCACCCTGCGTATTGGACAAAATATGAATGTTACGAGATAACAACATCCACACACCCTTGAGAGACAGGAGTACACTATGACGATGTTAGAGAGGAGCATACGTACAAATGGACAGTTTAATGATTATATGTGCTTACTTTGCAGCAGAGAGTTCCAACATGGGACACCCAATCCCACTACTTACTTACTTACTTACTTACTTACTTACTTACTTACTTAATTCCTGCCGCTCCTTCCGGAGCATAGGGCCTTGGCGAAATTTCTCCACGCAGTACGGTTCCTGGCCATTCTCTTCACTTGACTCCAGTTCTTGTCCACCTCTGCAATTTCATTTTCGATCGTCCTCTTCCAGGTCTTCTTAGGTCGACCTCGCTTCCTGGCGCCTTGAGGATTCCAGTCTAGCGCCACCCTCTCAATAGCTCCGTCCGGCTTTCTTAGTGTGTGACCAATCCAGCGCCATTTCCTCTCCTTGATCTGGATGCTAATCGGTTGTTGATTGGTGATGGTCCAAAGATCTTCATTTGAGATTATGTCCGGCCACCTCACATTCATGATGCGACGCAGACATCTGTTAATGAACACATGTAGCTGGTTGTTGATCGGTTTTGGGACTTTCCATGTTTCACAGCCGTAGAGAAGAATCGACTTTACGTTGCTATTGAAAAGGTGGAGCTTGGTCTTCCTGTAAATGTTTCTATTCCTCCAGATGGGGTAGAACTGGACAAAGGCACCATTTGCCTTCCTGATAGGGCTTCGAACATCTTCCTCTGCTCCCCCATCATTTGTGACTATACTTCCAACGTAGAGCAAGGACTCAACTCGCTCAATGTCCATTCCGTTGACTGTCAAACTAGTCGTGATGTCAGAATTTATCCTCATCTCTTTGGTCTTGATGGTGTTGATCATCAGTCCTGCACGTTCTGCTTCTCTCTGCAACCTCCCCAGCTTATCTTCTATGTCTCGGTACCGTTGTGCCATAAGACAAATGTCGTCTGCGAAATCCAGATCTTCAAGCCTGTCATTTATACCCCATTGAATACCCCTCTTCCGTCCTCCCATTACCTTCTTCATCACACTATCCAGGACCAACAGGAACAGAGTGGGGGAAAGGACACACCCCTGTCTCACTCCGGAACCGACCTTTATATTTTCTGTTAATTTGCATTTGTGAAGAACCTGGCACTCATACCCTTCGTACATCTCTTCCATGATTATGATGATCTTTGTTGGAATTTTATATTCCTCGAGGGTCTTCCACATGATTCTTTGATTTACGGAGTCGAAGGCTTTCTCGAAGTCAACAAATGTGAGGTAAAGGGTATTCCGCCACTCCACACTCTGCTCCAGGATGATTCGGAGGGTGTTGATGAGATCCACAAAGCTGCGATGTTGTCGAAATCCAGCCTGTTCCTTCCGAATCCTTTTTCTACGCAGTCTTTTATACGATTCAGGATGACTCTCGCCAGCACTTTGCTTGGAATGGACAGCAAGGTGATACCCCTCCAGTTGTTACAGTTTGTGGTGTCCCCTTTCTTCGGCAACTTGACTATCAACCCCTTCTTCCAGTCGGTTGGTATTTTCTCCTCCTTCCAGATCTTCTCCAACAGTGGGTGCAGCAGATCGATCGTAATATCCAGGTCTGCATTCAGTACTTCCGCTGGGATATTATCCAGACCTGGTGCCTTCCCGCATTTCATCTGCTTCAACGCTGTCCGTATTTCGCCCCGAGTTGGGGAGTCGAGGCTGAAGCTTGGGTCACTTTCTGCTTCCTCTTCATCTTCTTCTCGCTGCTTACTTTCTGGTCCTCTATCTCTATTAAGAACCTCCGCAAAGTGTTCTCTCAATCTTGTCAGCTGCTGTTCACACGTCGTGAGGATCTCGCCCGTCTTGCTCTTCACAGGCCTAGTTTTATTAAAACCTTTCTTCGAAAGCATCTTTGTGATGCCATAGAGCTCCTTAACGTCCCCTCTTCTTGCCGCTTCTTCTGCTTTCTCCGCCTGCTCATCGATCCACCTCCTATGATCCTTCCGTACACTCCTCTTTACCTCCCTGTTTGCTGATGAATACTTTGCTTGTGTGAGAGCCTTCTGCTGCCTAGTCTTGCAGGTGTTGAGCTTGGCCTTAATCTCCTTCCTATAATTTATCTTGTCCCAGGTCTGATCGGATATCCATTCTTTCCGCAGGTATTTCTTGTACCCGAGCTGCATCTCACTGGTTTCCACAAAGATATTCTTTACCTCTCTCCACACAGTCTCCACGTCCTTCTCTGTCTCGGAGTCCAACACCTGGAATTTATTTCTGAGCTCCAGTTTAAATTGGTCCAATCTCTGCTGGTTCTTAAGCTTGCCAACTACAGGGTGCTCAATATTCATGGATGATTATTTTTGTCTGCATAAAGAGTGGCGCCAATGTGGGCCCTCACCAGATTGTATATGGCAATGTGATCATTATTATCGTCTGCTTACATGTTGTGTTATATTTTCTTGTACCCCTCCAGGTACAGGTCCAGCACCGACAACCGCCCTTAGGGTACAGGCTACCCCTAACATGTATCAACCCATTGTTGATCACCATGCTCATACTATCATGTTTTGCAGGCCAATACGCAGGATGACAAGGATGAACACACTATACATACATATATGTTCAGTGATTTCTTTTCTTTACCAACAGGTGGCGACATTGTATTTAGCCCTTTGTAAATATTTTGTCCACGCCCATACACGTCTCCTACCCCTACTTACATACACAATTTCCCCCTCTAAACGCTTCACAACTGTTTCTTACAGCTAATAAATCCGCACCACGGGGGGTGATATGCCTGTGGGATATACCCCACCACAGGTCGGATCAACATTTAATGGATATTTCACCTAATATGAGAGGTGACCTACGGCCACACAACGCGGACTCCTAATGTAAAGGACGGGTTGTGCCGCCATGATAGTCGCGCCCAACCACAGGGGCAACGCTATTTAGCATAAGTTATGTGGAAATAATGACGACGAGGTACCTCATAGACTAGGTTAACAGATATTTAGCGCGCTTAGTTAGTCCATAAGAAGGTTGTAAATTAGCACGTAGTAATGCGCCCACGGGCATTTGTTCTTCCATAAATGTATAGATGGTACTACGCACCCCCACATTGTCTGCGAAGGGGATAAATGGTGTTCACAGATATTAATATATGCGCGTATCGAAATTACATATTAAACTGTATAATCTCTATATTATATATCACTTGTACACGTTACTTTGCACACGTTGCTATTCCTTTCCTCTCTTTTAACGTCCACAATTGCACAAATGTCTCGTTTTTCCCCACACAAATAAACTATATATATATACACCTAACTTACACCCCGAGACTTTTATTTTTATCTTTTTTCTCCATTCTATCCCTATTTTTCACGTGCATGGCACTCGGGAGCAGTTTTTCATCCGTCACAGTTATATATTGTCACAATGCATTTTTTTTTGCCAAACCAGGATGTTTTTTTCCTTCCGAGATGACCATGTACCCTTCACATTAATTGTTGTTTTATATATCCCAATCATGTATGTTAAATGTTAATGTTTTCACACCATGTGTTATTTTTATATATATGAAACAGGAGTAGCAGTTTGCTCAATTAATTCTGTTAATGTATGTACACATGCCAGTGTGTTTTATGTTTTACTATTGTTATCTTCATGAGTATGTATATTACCACTGTTTTTGTTGTGAATTCAAGACGAAGAAAGATATAATGTAATCACCAGTGTTCCCATAACCCACACATATACACTTGCTCGCTGCACACGATCCAAGAGGTACGTCTACATCTACGCACCCTACGCCTTCGACGCTGGATTCCACGTTACACCCTCTCTATCTCACAAATTACTCACCCTTCTACTACTCGCCTACCACGAGGCTTGTTCCACACTCACGACGATACTTCCAACATATTTCCAACTAATCATCAAAGAAGAGCAGAAGAGAAGATTATCAAGAAAGAAGAAGATACATATTTTTCAAAAAACCACCCCCACGTCTTCGTCCAGTTATCGAGGACGATAACTAGCTCCAAAAAGGGAGTTGTTGCATACCTGGGGTAGGCCACCCCCTACATCCCTTATATTTCATACATTATAACCATGCAGATAAAACTCCCAAACGACTTCTACAAATTCACTACAAATCCAAAGGCACTTCCAATAACCATCAGTAACCCCATACTTGTTCTCCAACGACCCCCGGCCAGCAACTCACTTCCTAAGGAATCCGCAACTCTGCAAACTCAACAGGCGGCCTCTATAAAACAGCAGAGGTGAGGTGACTGGAGGTCAGTCTTTCACAGTGCAACCAGGTGCCGGGACGCTGCCCAAAGTCGTCACGTCCAGATTGGTGAGTGTCCAGCGAGCTAACACACTAACACACAAACACTTACACCCTCATCCCCTCAATTATTGTAAAGACAACAAGCATCTGAGTTAATAGTATCTGCTCTGCAAAGTTCTATAGTGCTCCACATTGGGAGTACGCATTAAACCTTAAAATCTAAAAGCTAACTGGTCATTTGGTTTATTTATTTATCTAGTTGATAAGATCCTACCCCTTAAACCAACTCCCGGTAGGATCCTAATAGCACTTAGTTAATTGTTTATTGGCTACCGTAGTCAGCCACTTGCGTCACGTCACATTGCTTGCGTGCGCACTATTCATTAGTAGCGCAGCCAGTCAGTCCACATCAGCAAGAACCCGAGCGGCAGCATAGCTGTTCCGACACTCATTTAGTAAACCACCCCTTGCCATCATCCCTTTGAACTACCCAAGCAGACTGTACAATTGGGAGTTCTCCCGTCAAGCTGCGTTCACGCCCGAACCGCTCAAACCTACACTTTTTACACTAGAACCACGAGCAGTCTTCAGCTATTCTCATTTCATCCCCCTTTTAACACACATTGTAGAGGCTACCCTCTCAGGTACCCTACTATATCATGGAACAAAGTGAAGAAGATGGCAAGGCTTATGTTGCTGGTTATGTAGCCCACAAGTTCCAAGATAAATTTCCACAACTTGGGAACTTAACCTATGGAATGCAAACTCAACACGAATAAGCATTACCAACCTGGATCAAACACTTGTCATACGGAGGTTTGACCGATTCCTCAGAAACTTAGCTAAACCAGTTACGGCACATTTCAGCTACATTCGTCACATTTCACGGAAAATACGGATTTCAACGAGGCAAGAACGTTCTAAGAAGAACGACCGATTTTGTGTCGAGAGAAGTTCCTGACGTACCGTCGGATGTGGTTGAGGGAGCTGTGAGAACAATTTTCTTCATCAGATTGAAACATTCCAATTCTATCTTGCATAAGAAGAGGTTATTGGAAGTCACTAACACCTGCACCTCTGATAATGCCACCGAGTCTAGGCGAATTTCCAAGAAATTCAAGAAGATCACAACATAAAATGTAAGTAGCCTAAATTCAGTTATTTTATCACCCATTTACCAATCATTTCATGAGAATAAACTGTTCTTTGCGTACTCAACAGCTGATGTTGACAGTTTCGTTACATTCGCCACATGGCGCGTTTGGTATCTTGTGACGTCATTTGCCTACCGAGCGCTGATTGGTGAGTGAAAATTAAGGCAACCTCTGTGGTCTATAAGCCTTGGATCCAGATGGCATCCATTCCGGCAAATATATGACGTAATTAAGTGAATTGTGACCAACATTTGCAGCAATTATAGTCCCCGGCAACATATTAAACTGTCAAGTGTTGGTCACACTGTATTACATGCATTTCTTGCAAACAACAGATAAACGAAAGTTGAGACTGGTTGCGTGTGCTCTTCCGTCGCGTACGGGTCGGTCTCTCGGTCTCTGTTAGCTCGCCTGTTCGAATCGCCTCGTGTGTGTAGAGCGACTGCTTCTGTTAAGTAGTGTGACTGTGTTTGTTCACGTATACTTGTGTGTGCCTAAGTGTGTATTAGTGATTCTTACTCAGTGAATAGTAGACCCATTCTCGGTTCTATATATCGGGGACATGTCAGACACAAGTGGGGTGCGGAAAATCCGGGCCCACCTGACGATGCCATGGACGTTATTCTTACGGAGATTATGCCTTTAAATGCCCCGTTTACCCCAGCCTTATCTTCTGCTACCCCGTCATCTGATACGAATTTGCCTCCCGTAATTTCGACCTCCGAGACTGTACCCCTCAACCACTCTGGGCCCTATCATGTTAATGTCGAGTCTGTCGACAATTCGCATATCGTTCATTTACATCCGATGGCTTTGGGACGACTGTTCTATGAGAAAAAATCGAGGGAATTTCGGCCATTCACCGCAAGGGGCGCAATCGCATACAGATTACCTTCAACACGGCTCGAGCCGCCAACCTCTATCTTAAAATCCCCTTACTCGCCGAAAAAAAGTTGAAAGCGTTCATTCCATCCTCGAACATCCAACGGATAGGCTTAATCCGTGGTGTCGATTTATCTCTATCGAATGACGATCTCCTGCAGTATATTGAGTCGCCATGCCCCATAATCAAACTCCAACGCATGTCTCGCCGTAAGATGATTGACGGTAAAGTGGAGATGCTTCCCACGGGGACGATAAAACTTTTTTTTGAAACGCAGACTCTCCCAAAATATGTCTCAATTTTTCATGTTGTCCTTGAGGTCCTCCTTTTTATCTTTAGGCCGATCATATGTAATCGATGTCAGTGGTATGGACATACCGGTCAAAATTGTCGTGCAAGAGCTCCCCGATGTGGCCCCTGTGCTCAAGGCCATGAAACTTCGACATGTTCCCAAGTCTTGGTACGATGCGTGCATTGTGATGAGATTCATACAAGTGGTTCCTCCCAGTGTGTGTACCATCAAAATCAAGTTGAGATAAAAAACACGCATGTGTGTCGAAAATAAGTCATACCAAGAAATTGTTGCCCCATTTTCTAACCTCTTTCAACCACTTACCGTTCCTCAGCAATTTCCCCCACTTTCTCCCACTAATACCCCTGCTTCTACCACGCTACCTAAAAAACGTAAATTTACGTCCATTGTTCAAAGTTCACCCAAAGTGATACCACCTTTGGGTTACGACCGGCAGGCCTATCTCTCGATAGTTCGGCCAGACCATTTGACTCGTCTGGTGCCCAGTGCCGTCACTCCGTCGACGTCTACCATGCACTTCAGCTCCCCTCCTCCCCCTCCTGTGCCACCCAAAACTGGTGTGCCCCCTGCCATCACACGTGATTATCTCCAACTTATGGACCTTTTGGGCTCGAATGCCCAATGGGCCCACATTTTTAAAAATGTGTATGATAAAATAGTTCTTCTCCCGTTTCATTCTCTTCCTCCCGAATCCCAACCTCTTGAGTCACCCAGGGATGTACAATCATCTCCCATCCCATGAAGATCCTACAATGGAATTCCCATAGCATATTAAACAAGCGGCATGAACTCCTTCTTCTCATACAGGAATATCAGCCAGAGGTTGTCCTGCTACAGGAAACATGGTTGTATCATTCCTTATTGTTCAATATACCGAAGTATGTAGTTGAACGTCATGATGGGCCCCATTACGGTGGAGTGCTTACTCTCATTCATGAGTCCCTTGCCTATAAAGTGATGCCCTTACTTTTTCATTTTCCCCGCACATATTTCCTTACTATTCAAGTTGACAAGTATCATATTACCAATCTTTACATTCCCCCATATGTTAAAAGAACGAACGACAGTGGAAATCCTTCTTCACTTATTGTCAATCCTTTCCGTACCATTTTCTGGGCGGTGATTTCAATGCTGATCACACGGAATGGGGCAGTGCTCGAATTACGCCCAAATGTCGTCATATCTGGACGTCGTCCCAACTTGCTTCATTTCATCTTCTTAATGATGGTTCCCCTACCCGTCTTTCTGCCCCTGAGCAAGATCCCAGTGCTGTCGACCTAACCTTTGTATCCCTTTCTCTCGCACACCTGTTCTATTGGCAAACAACTCCAGATCTGCATGTCAGTGATCATTATCCCATCATCATTACCGGTTCATCTATACACCTGCCCCCACCCCCCGAGCATACTCCTCGCTTCTTTCGACAGTTTAAAAATTTTGATGAAGTGTTGTTTTCCGAATATATCCAACAACATTTTTGCCATGCCGCTCCGCCTGTACGCTATTCTTATGAATCCTTAATTACCATTATTAATGGATATTTTGACACTTATCATCCACTCATTCCTTGTCGAGAACGATCTGGTCAAGCCCTTTTTCACATCCCCTGGTGGGACGACGAATGTATACGCTTGGTCAAGCGCCGCAAAACATTGCTTCACCTTCTTCGTAAATACCATACCCGTATATTTATTTGCAGTATAAAAAGTTTGTTGCGACTATGCAACGCACTTTCAATGACAAACGTCGTACTGCTTGGCATAAATATGTCAATTCCATTAATCACCAAGCTCCCCTTAATCAAATATGGAATTCTGTACGCAACTTATCAAGGAGTACAAAATATGCGCCTCCACATCGTCTTACTTTTGAAAATTCTTTATGTTTCTATCGTAGTTTAACGCCTCATTTTGTTGCCTGTGCCCCACCATCCTATCAATATGTCACGCCTTCCAAGTTTACTTGTCTAATACAACCAATTCTACCAGCTGAACTCCGAAATGCCCTCTCTCTTAAAAATTCTTCAACCCCCGGTCCCGATTACATTTCTTACCATGTGCTCAATAGTTTACCCTCTTCCGCACATCTGGTCCTACTTGAATTTTGCAATAATGTCCTACGTACAGGTCTGATTCCTTCCACATGGAACGACTTTTTATTACTTCCCATCTTAAAACCTGGCAAAAAAACCGCCCTCCCCTGCAGTTATAGGGGAATTCAGCTCGGGTCCTGTATCAGAAAAACGTTTCAGCGTATATTGTTGGCGAGACTGATATGGGCTCTTGAGTATTACGATTTGGTCCCGAAAACCAAATTTGCTTTTATAAAACGAAAATCGACTACCAATGCTCTGAATATCTTCCTCACTGACCTCCTATTGGCCAGCTGTCGTAAACATTTTACGGTAGCAGTATTTTTAACATTCAAGGCGCATATGATAATGTCAACGTCTCGTTGTTATTGGCTGTACTTTGTAAATGGACATTCCCCTCCCCTTTTATAAAACTGATTGCCGCCTTTCTTCACTCCCGTCACGTCATCCTTGCAACTTTCCCCACCGTCCTGAATTCGCGCTTTGCGTCTTCCGGCTTGCCCCAGGGCAATATTCTGAGTGGTATACTATATCTCCTTTATACCAGTGAGATTGAGGAACTATTACTCCCACATGTCCGGCTTATTCAATATGCCGATGACCTTCTATTATATTGCTCACACCCCGATTTATCTCAGTGTAGACAACATATGTTCCATGCCCTCACGATTTTACATTCTTGGCTTTTTAATCACGGTCTTGATACAGTCCCACTCAAAAACTCTGCCTTAATTTTTACCCATAAACGTCTCTACGACCGTACCCCGATTCTATACCAACAGGGTTCTATTACCATCACCCATCATACCAAATACCTAGGGATATTGATAGATGATAAGTTGACATGGGCACCCCAACTGGCGCACCTAAAATCACACGTCACAAAAAAAATACAACTCCTACGGTCGTTAACGCGCCGCTCTTGGGGAGCGGACCCTCATATTTTGCTACTTTTATACCGCTCTATCGTCAGGTCCTCCATGGAGTACGGTTGCCATTTTTATGACATCATGCCCCAGTCTCGTCTCACGATACTATATAAATTACAATATGCCGCTCTGCGAATTATCTTGGGAGCTCTCTCCTCTACGCCCACGCAGGCCCTTCTCGTCGAAGCTACGGATCCACCTCTTGGTCTCAGATGGAAGTACCTGTCTTCTCGTTATCTCCTTCGCAAAATGGCTCTTGCTGCTTCTCCTATTCTCCCGAAATTACAATTACTACAAGAATACCATCAGCAACACTTACTCAAAAAATATCCCCCCCCCCCCTCTATTCTATTATCTTTTATCGGTCTTACCAGTCTTCGTCCAGACATTCTCCAAACTCGGAAGCCGCTATGCTATAATGCGCCCTATCCTCTTTATCAGTTCATTCCTGATGTTCTTCACCATTCCCCCTACTTTTCTCAAAAAGCTTCATTTCTTTCCCACTCTATCGCCCGTCGATATGTCTGTCAAATTGAAGAAAGTGCCTCCAGCTGTACCACCATATACACAGATGGCTCCAAATTCGACTCCCCGCCCGGCGTGGGGGCGGCCTTTTATGTCCCCGCCAAACAACATCTTGCTTCCTTTACGTTACCTCCGCAATTATCTATTTTCTCGGCTGAAGCTTTTGCTATTCGTCAAGCTCTCTTATACGTCAAAAGGAATGTGATATCTCGCTCTCTTATTCTATCTGACTCCTGAAGTGTTGTCCAGGCCTTACAAAATGTGATGCACATCGACAACTGGTTCATACTTCATATACTCAGGTTGTCGTATGAATTGACTCAGGCGGGATTTACGGTTGTTTTTTCTTGGATCCCCGGCCATACAGCTATTTTAGGAAATGAATACGTAGATCAGGCCGCTCGACGTGCTGCTTGTGGCCACGGCACCCCCATCGCCATTGCCACTCCCGCCTCCGATCTTATACCTCTTCTGAAAAATCAATTAAAGGAAGTATGGTCGACACAATGGAGGGATTATTCAAGGGAAAAGGCTCAGTTTTATTATAATCTACAACCGTCAATACCCCATCTCCCTTGGTTTTATAATGGTCGCTATACTCGTCGTCACATCATTACCATTATTCGCTTACGTTTTAATTATGTGCGCACCCCCGTCTTTATGGCTCGGTGCAACTTGCAAGCCTCCGAGGTTTGTGCATGTAATACTGCGATAGGTACTGTTAATCACCTCGTGTTTCAGTGTCCCTTATATACGTCTCAACGAACTACGCTACTTAATTCACTCAGTACGCTAGGTTTTTCTCTCCCCTTATCTATTTCGGTACTTCTTTATTCCCCTACATTCCCTGTCCTCTCCGCTTTACTCACATATTTTTCTGATTGCCATTTAACATTTTAACTCTTTCCCTTACGTGTGACGCCTCGTGTTTGTTTATACGTAGCAAGTCGCCAAGATGCGTCACTTGGGCGTGAAGTTTAGCACCTTATTGTGTCCTTGTTTGTTTATGTGTCAACCCCCTTCCATGTCATGATCATGCTTCCTCATTATTCTCCTCCGGATAATTGGCAACTCAAACTAACATTTGGGGCGCTGCGGTCGGTCTGGATAAGTAGGGTAAAAATACTCAATAACACGCGTTTGATATGGAACACTTTAATATTTTTCGGTTATAATCAGTAAATGTGGTCCCTAAAATAATGACAGTGTTATTTTTGATTGTATATATGTATAACTGTGCGATACACGTGATCTAATTTGAGTGTTCCACTGGATTTTATGTGTCAACTAGCAGTAGTACCCGGCTTCGCCCGGTGGAATGATGATAATGTTTTAAGGTCTCCTTAGAAATATAATTGACTTAAAATCTAAGTCATTTGCCCCCAAAGACAATGAGGGAGTAATATCTAAGTCATTTGCCCTTTTGATAAGGATGATAATAAAAACTACTGTTGAATTGACACGTCAAACTTACAAACTACCGTAATAGAAATACATATTTCAAAATTCACAGGCGAGGAAGACATATTGTGTGTGGTGATTAATGGTGTAATGGGCGTAACATCTACTGTAGGTCATTTGCTCTTATGATCAGGATGATAAGGGAAACTACTACCGGTATTGAATTGACACTTCAACGTATAATGTACACAATGTACTGTAATAAAAATAACTATATGGCGGCTTCGGTGGCGTATTTGGTAGCATGCTGAGCTTCTATGCCCAAGATAGCGGTTTCAAACCCAGCCGAAGCCGTCGGATATTTTAAGAGCGTTAAAAATCCGTCAGTATGCCTTTCTTCGGAGGGGAAGTAAAGCCAGCGGTCCCATGTCAATTTTATGGCATGTTAAAGAACCTTCCACTAATTACACCTGTGTGAAGCTAAATTGGATAGGTAAACAACGCTCATAGATGTCTACGTCCGTTGCCAAGAGCCGACAGCAGTGGCGTCTAGTAGCTAAGTTCCGAACTTGGCCTAGTAGTCGTTGATGGTGGCGCTTGGCGGCAAAAGTACGAACTATTTGAAGAATTCTAAGTTGCAGTTTGTACTTAAATTAAAAAACAGATAACACACACTAATACAGTCATCACATTTAACACCGGTTATCAGACAGATTCTACACACACCCAAAGTACACGGGGCTACATGACTGCGTTGTCACAGCCCCTAAACTTAAGAACCAACCAACCAAAAATAAATATTTTAAAAATCACAGTCGAGAAAGACTTTATGCGGCGGTGATTATTGGTATGATGCGTGTAACATCTAGGTCATTTGCACTTATGATGATAATAATAAGGTAATGAAAAAATGACTACTAAACGAACATGGTGTTATTTTAAAACTGATATAGGTAATTCAGGTGTCTAGCTTCGATGTCATCCAAAGTCTCAACCTTATTTTCTGGCTTAGGTCTGTACTGGATGCGTCTAGTGAAAGAGCGTACTGCTCGGCAAAGACAAAGAATATAGGTCCAAGCTGCACGAACCTGAGATGATCGCAGATGATGACGAAATATGATGACACACGTTCGGGGTTCCCCGTCCTATACAGATTGACCGGGAATCACTCACTGTTTCGCAACGGCCCTGTGCTGGCATCAGCATAGACAGCAGGAGATAACACGGCGGGCTCTGGAAAGGACTCTCAAGTCACCTCGCGATGAATCAGCAAGCTATTCTCACAACTGACCCCCCTCCCCCCAGGGTCTCACAACTTGTGGTACGTGGGTTGGCGACCACGGAACCCCAGCTGAGTCTGGCATCGCTTCTACTTCCTGGTGCCGGGCTTATTTCAGTTCTCTTTCCTGTCGGCCTCCCTTGGTCAACTCTTGTTCTCTTCCGACCCAGACTGTATTAGGGTATCCGAGGGCTAGGGAATCTTTCAATTTCCCGCCTTAATTGGCTTTGTCTCATCTTTCCTGATACCCTCATTCTTCGAGGGGTCTGCCTTCTTTTCCTTTTCATAATATCTCCTGTCTTCTGCTCAAGGCCCTCAAAGAGGCAGGGTGTGTGTAGACCCACCACTTCTGGTACACCCTCAAGGGCTCATGACTGGTGAGTTAGGAAGCTGGCAACCCCGAGGAATTCCTGAACTACTTGCAGGGAATGGAGTGGTATGTCAGAAATTTCAAGTGGACAGTGTTACGCATCGGGTTCCAAAGGGTAAGTATACACACTTTGTTTTCGATCGGTGAACGATGTAGATTTGTACCAAAGGGCCTTAATGCGGGAAATGGAGTGGTCTGTCCGAAATTTCGAGTGGACAGTGTTACTCGTCGAGTTCCAAACGGTAATTATGTAAAATCTGGTTGAGATCGGTGAAACGGTGTAGTTTTGTGCCAAGGGCCAAAATGCAGGGAATGGAGTGGCCTGTCCAAATTTTAAAGTGGACAGTGTTACTCATTGGGTTCCAAAGGGTAATTAAACACATTTTGTTTTCGATCTGTGAACGATGTAGATTTGTGCCAAAGGGCTTAAATGCGTGGAATGGAGTGGTCTGTCCGAAATTTCGAGTGGACAGTGTTACTCGTCGAGTTCCAAAAGGTAATTAGCCTATGTAAAATCTGGTTGAGATCGGTGAAACGGTGTAGTTTTCTGCCAAAGGGCCAAAAAGCAGGAAATAGTGTGGTCTGTCCAAAATTTAAAGTGAACAGTGTTACTTGTCGGGTTCTACGGGTAAGTATATAAAATTGGGGTCAGATCGGTGAAACGGTGTAGATTTGTGCCAAACAGCCTAAATGCAAGGGATGGAGTGGCCTCGCCGCAATTTCAAGCAGACAGTGTTAGTCGCAGTGTTCCAAAGGGTAAATATACAAATTTTGGTTGAGATCGGTGAAACGGTGTAGATTTGGGACAAAGGGCCTAAATGCAGGGAATGGAGTGGTCTGTCCGCAATTTCAAGCAGACAGTGTTACTCGCTGGGTACCAAAGGATAAGTTTCCGAATATTGGTTCTGATCGGTGAAACGGTGTAGATTTGTGCCAAAGTGCCTAAATGCAGGGAATGGGGTGGTCTGTCCGAAATTTTAAGTGGGCAGTGTTACTCGCAGGGTTCCAAAGGGTAAGTATACAAAGTTTGGTTCAGATCGGTGAAACGGTGTAGATTTGTGCCAAAGGGCCTAAATGCAGGGGATGGAGTAGCCTCTCCGCAATTTCAAGCAGACAGTGTTAGTCGCAGTGTTCCAAAGGGTAAATATACAAATTTTGGTTGAGATCGGTGGAACGGTGTAGTTTTGGGCCAAAGGGCCTAAATGCAGGGAATGGAGTGGTCTGTCCGCAATTTCAAGCAGACAGTGTTACTCGCAGGGTTCCAAAGGGTAAGTATACACATTTTGGTTCAGATCGGTGAAATGGTGTAGATTTGTGCAAAAAGGGCCTAAATGCAGGGAATGGCGTGGTCTGTCCGAAATTTCAAGCAGACAGTGTTAGTCGCAGTGTTCCATAGGGTAAATATACAAATTTTGGTTGAGATCGGTGAAACGGTGTTGATTTGTGCCAAAGGGCCTAAATGCAGGGAATGGAGTGGTCTGTCCGCAATTTCAAGCAGACAGTGTTACTCGCAGGGCACCAAAGGGTAAGAATACGAATTTTGGTTCTGATCGGTGAAACGGTGTAGATTTGGACCAAAGGGCCTAAATGCAGGGAATGGGGTGGTCTGTCCGAAATTTTAAGTGGTCAGTGTTACTCGCAGGGTTCCAAAGGGTAAATATACAAATTTTGGTTGAGATCGGTGAAACGGTGTGGATTTGGACCAAAGGGCCTAAATGCAGGGAATGGGGTGGTCTGTCCGAAATTTCAAGTGGACAGTGTTACTCGCAGGGTTCCAAAGGTTAAATATACAACTTTTGGTTCAGATCGGTGAAACGGTGTAGATTTGTGCAAAAGGGCCTAAATGCAGGGCATGGGTTGGTCTGTCCGAAATTTAATGTTGACAGGGTTACCCGCAGGGTTCCAAAGGGTAAGTATACAAATTTTGGTTCAGATCGGTGAAACGGTGTAGATTTGTATACATAACAGACAGACAGACAGACAAACTTTGTGCTTTATATATATAGATTGCATATTATCAAGCATCGGTTGTCTGCTGGTATTTGTTTTTGAGCATTTCGAGTCATGGCGCTGTTACATTTAAAAGCTATATTTCAGTTTGCTCACTGTACCATAGACTGTAGAAATTATTTGCTGCTTGGTAGGGTGAAGGGATGAGTTTAACTTGTATTAAAGCTCGGGGGACACAGGAATTGCTTGATTTGGATGGTTAGCTGGTGGGTTTGGTGTTGAATATCGGACTGGTAGCAGTGTCTCGCAGAGTTGATATTTACCCTGCGAAGTCAAATTAGTCCTATATGACTCGTAGTGCAATGGCTCGGATATCGCAGAGCGAGGTGATGGCGGTTGGAAGGGTAATTGGAAATGAACTAGGGAGGGGGAAGGATACCTGACTGATGAGGCTTGGCTGTCTTGGTGCGGCTTGGCTCGGCGTAACAGTGAACAACCCGTCCTGTCGTCAGTGAGTGTAGTTGTGAGCGGTCCTACCCGCTCCTGTTGCCCGTATTTATTTGGTATCGTCACCTTTCGGCTATTGCTATTTACATCTTTTGGAAAGTGATGAATACTTATATCCGCAGCCCTCTTATGCATCGACTTACAGCCGTAAACTGAGCAATATACTTTGCTTTTACTAATTTTACACTCCATCAACGAGTAAAACTTATTACTTATGTATAAAGACACGAAGAATTTACCTCGATCTGCTTACGAATACAAGAAACCATATACCAACAGTCACCACGTGACAAATGTACCCTACTTGGTAAGTTTCTCATTTTCACCGCTAGATATCATATCAGATAGCTGGAGTTGCCATTAATAGAACACTTTTTGGCAATCTCTGGATCAGTGACTGGGTAATGAGTGTACTGCGCCCAACACCCCTAAAGAGAAGAAGAAGTAGAAGAAAGTTGAGACTGGATCGGCGCAAAAGTTGTCAAAACAAAACATTTTGTAAATACACTCGATGATTGGTTAAAATCAAGAATAAAATGTGTTCTTTTGATCAAATGAGATTGGAGTTTTCTGTGAGTATGAATAATAAGTAACAGTTACCTTTTCCAAGCCACTATTATCTAGTTTGTTTTGTGATTGGAACATCCAACTAAATACATCATCTGGGATGTAGGGTCTGCAATTATCTATAGGAAAGGTATTGTGTTGCTGTATTTCCGATATAATCCAGGTAGTTTATTTTTAACGTATCTCTGGTCGCTGTTATTTTGCATACCGATAGTTTCTATTAGTCGGTTAACAATGAGTGTCTTCTACAAGCCACTATTATCTAGTTTGTTTTGTGGTTGGAACATCCAACTAAATACATCATCTGGGATGTAGGGTCTGCAATTATCTATAGGAAAGGTATCGTGTTGCTGTATTTCCGATATAATCCAGGTAGTTTATTTATAATGTATCTCTGGTCTAGTTTCTATTAGTCGGTTAACAATGAGTGTCTTCTACAAGTAATCATTCCTAACAACTGGGGAAAGGAGACGCTAGTGATACAAACGCATACAGAGGAATAGCACTTGAATGTTCGCTTCTCAAAATCCTGCCTATTTAGGCTGGTGAAATTAATTCATAAAAAACTTCCAGAGAAGCAATTCGGATTCAGGAAAGGCAGATCTGCAATACAAGCCATTCAGTACTTGGGAAGATGTACACAATCTGTATAGTGAATCTTAATACACAAACTGGAGAAACTCATTGGTGAAGAAAATTTTGCCTGACTAATCAGTAATATCCTCGCCTCTAACAACATACAAATTAATGACAGTATCTTCAGGTCCCGGCCAATAGAAGCAACTAATGGAGTATTGCAGGGGGACCCTTTGAGCCCGATTTTATTTAACATCCTTACAGCAGACATCGTAAAGACAGTAGCTACAGACAATGTAAAACTTCTAATGTAGGCCTACACAGATGATATGGTGATAGCCTCAACAAACCAGGAGGTTGTTCAACTAGCTTTTGACTATTGTACTCGTAGATTGGGCAGAAGTAAATGAGCTATGCCTAAATGAGAAGAAGACAGTGACATTAACATTCAGAAGAGGGGGAAGGCCTGGAATCATATATTACAGGAATAGACCTCTCACATTAATGACGAACGTCAAGTAGCGTATCTAGGTATTACATTTCAAACCTCAGGTAACGTCTTCACGTTACATGTTAGAGACAGAGTGAATGCTGCAGTAACATAAAAATCGTATGTGGTCTATCATTAAAGACAGCTATCAGATTATTTGAGCTGAAAATCGTTCCAGTCATTGTGTATGGCGTGAAATGCATATGGTCACATCTCAGAGTCAAGCACTTAACAGAGCTGGAGAGAACCCTATCTTCCTCAAGAAGGCTTTATGTGTCTCAATCTCACCATGCCGCCTAGTGTACTTGTTAGCGAGAGAGCCCTCCTTAGTGGAAGAGTTGAGACTGCAGTTGCTCCTGCCCTCCACACCAGCATACGAAGACTTGATACGCGATATGACCATGAAGAGAGAAGAAGTATGGACTTATTTATACGCCACAGATGCTATGATGTCATGGGACTGGACACGGGGATCGTACGAGCTAAGACACATAGTGACAAGATTTTCAGTAGGCCTACATGGCTTTCACCACAAAGTCTTCCACCAACCGGATTCACAATGTGTCTGTAGGTTATGCGGAAGGGAAAGTGACCAATATCATGTCGTGAGGTGCAAACAAAAATTGACTAAATTCTATGGTGAGGAGTACATTGTAATGTATGCTGCAATAAATGTATTATTCATTAATTAGTCGGCTAAAAATTGTTCGAACTACCTATTGTTAGTTATTGTTGCTTCAAAGGGCAGAATAGTAAGGTCATCTGTCCCAAACTACCTTTTCTTTTGTATTTAATTGCCTTCCTTAGCTTCAGAGAATAGTGTCTTTTTCTGTTGTCAGGATATGAAATATTAATTCTGAATGAGACCAAAACGTGGCTTTTACACTTGCATCAGACTTCATCCTAGCTTTTACATACCTTGTTTCCCTGTTTCATCTTTTGAAGGACGTCACCAATTCAAATTAGTAACCCTGGTCACTACTGCACCAAAACTATGTACTACATTAGGAATTCATGTAGTGTCCGTTACCCGCCGCCATTAAAATCCAAAAAATTTTCTATAGAAATGGCCAATGTTACTAATATACAGGAGTTGAATATTTTATCACTAGAGGGTTTTATTGCATTTCTTCAGAGTGCCAACATTATTGTTTCCAGACCAATATTTTCATCCAGACCATTGTTTTTCGCCTTCACCAATAAAGGTTAGGTAGCGCCGCCCGCTAGCTAATATAAACACCCTGGTTTTTGTCACGCTCAGTGGGGGTAGTCACGCATCAATAATCTTTATCCAGGCCAATGGTTTTGCCTAGTAGTACTATCGGTAATTTTCACCACCAATTTTGTCCAGAGAGTCGCCGGGGAAGTGAACTAGGCAGCATTACGTAATCAAACATGGTGATATGTTTTTTGGTACGGTTAGTTAGTTAGTTATTGTTGTTTTAAGGGGTGGAACTATGAGGTCATCTGCCCCTTTTGGTAAGTTTATTACTTGGAAGTTAATGTTGACAATTTCCTTATTTTGAAAGTGTGAACGTGGTGTTTGTTAATGGCAGTCGGCTTTAATAACGTAGCACAGTAAGTACAAACCATTTCCAGAGCGCTACTAAAAAAAAATAACGCACTTTTGAAACGGGCAACGGACAATACACGAGAGTCCTAAATTACAAGTAAATATGTGTTTTTATTTAAATTGCTCTTATAACAACGGCAGCCATGTTCCGACAGTGCTTGATTCTCGTTCAATCTAAAGTTTCAAGTGAACGTTTACTCAAAGACTTTGTTCTTTTTTGAAATTCTGATTTTTGTTTATAATTATTAGTTTTATTTAATGTTTTGTTTTATTAATTTTCGGTCTTTACATAGCCTATTTAGGTGTCCACCTCTAAATTATTAATTCCATTCAAAATTTATATACTTTAATTTGTGTTAAGAGGGGCAGATTACCTTGCTGTTCTGCCCCTTAAAACCTTCAATAACTATCTAATCTCGTTCAACTGTCAACAAGGTGCATTCAACGGCACACACCAGGGAGCATGCATTGTTGCCATCATGTGGGATACAAAATACACCACATTATTTAAAGATTATAACTCCACTGTGCGTGACAAAAACCGGGGATGTATATATAGCCAACGCGGTTCGCAGACTAAAACCATTGTCAAAACCCATTGGATTGGACAAAACAAAATTCAGTATGGCCAGGTTGAGGTGCAGCCTTGTCCACAGGAAGCTAGCAGGGCGCTGTTAACAAACACCATTGGATCGGACGTGTTAGGCTGTAACCATTGTCAAAAACCATTGGTTTGGACAAAACAAAGGTTAGAATGCTCAGGTTGAGGTGCGGCCTTGTCCGCGGGTAGCCAAAGGGGCACTGTTGACCATAAAATAACATTGATCTGGACGTGTTAGGTTGTAACCATTGTCAAAAACCATTGGATTGGACGTGTTAGGCTGTAACTATTGTCAAAAACCATTAGATTGGACATGTTAGGATGTAACAATTGTAGAAAACCATTGGATTGGACAAAACAAAGGTTAGAATGGTCGGGTTGAGGTGCGGCCTTGTCCGCAGGAAGCTAGCTGGGCACTGTTGACAAAAAATTGATCTGGACGTGTTAGGCTGTAACCATTGTCAAAAACCATTGGATTGGACAAAAGGACGGTTGTAATGGTCAGGTTGAGGTGCGGCCTTGGCTGCGGGAAGCTAGCGGGGCACTGTTGACTAAATAAACATCAAGTAGTACTGTAAGCACGGGATTGGCAATACATTCTTTGGCGATAATTCACGCCCTTAATGGCGGACACAGCTGGACTGTTAATTATAGTATACAAGTTGTGATCTAAAAAGGGGATGGTGGGTGAGTTATAGTTAGAGTTATCACTGCTGCACCGGAAATATTTGTTATACAGTATTACATAAATAAATGTTTTTATTTCTTGCTCATTCAATGACGGCAGCCATGTTTTAGGTGCACACATTGACGTCATATCACGTCCTATCACTGTTGCCAACATGTCCGATACAAAATACTCCACACGACACATGTAACATTGTAATTATGTTAAAAAAGAATAATTGGCAAAACCATTGGCCCGGATAAAGATTACTGATGTGTGACTACCCCCACTGTGCATGACAAAAACCAGTGGTGTTTATATTAGCTAGGGCTGTGCTACCTAACAATTATTGGTCTAGGCAAAAACCATGGGTTTGGATGGAAATTATTGATGTGTTATGATATTCTTGATTGAAATTGGATATCGTTAAATCGCACAATCCATGTCTAACTTGAAGACTGAAACTTGGCGCACTTTCACATTAACTTGACGGCGCTCTTTTGTTTTACGATACCAGATAGGAAATAGTACTGAATGTGTGGGGTCGGCAATACTGTACTTGTTGCTAAATCAGGTGCATAATGACGGATCCAGCTCGAATTTCATCTATATAAGTCAGGATCAAATTAAGGACTGCGGAGGAGTAAACAGCTATTACTACATCTTCATTAATTCTGGAGGAGACCAAATCCTGGCTTTTACACTTCTACCTGGCTAATTGTTGATTTTCATTCCTTTCTGGGAGTCATTAGCAATTGAAAATACTGTCAATTATCACTACTGCACTGGAAGTATTTGCTAAATTACGTGAACATATTTTCCCAGCCACATGAGGTCTCTTCAACTGTTACTCAGGCACACACATTGATGAAATATATCAATACAACAAATTATATTTTACCAAACCTGTGGTACATGTTTCGGGGCTTAAGTGCATCCTTCATCAGCCACTCATGTCAACATACAATATCAAACATATCAAAGACACTCGAAAAGTAAACACTCGAAACACATGTTAAAAACGTTAAAATAGGCATATTAGAATGCATATCATAAAAATAAGAAAAGTAAGTCCACTATAAAAAATGCAAATTGCGTGCGCATTGCTCCGTAAATAATAAAAGAGTTAACAGACAACAAAAATTAGATGAGATCGTTGTCCATTCTTTCATCAGGAAATGTCAGGTGTGTGTTACAACAGAGGGAGGACATTTTCAGCATCGGCTATGAGCATTGTAAGTACACATTATTGAACATGTTTGGTAAAAGTGTGCGCCACCACCGACTGAACCGTGATCTGCGCCAGTCAAGGCTGACTTAGCTTGCCGTGTTTATCGGGCGCACAAAGATAAGACCCTGTATTTGTAGACGTAGAAAAGGTTTTTGATAATGCTGATTGGAGCATCTTGTTTGACATTTTGAAAATGATTGGAATAAAGTACAGGAATAAGAGTGTGATCTACAATCAATACAGAAACCAGACAGTAGTTATTCGAGTTGAAGTACAAGAGAGAGAAGCTGGTATTCAGAAAGGTGTAAAGCAAGACTGCAACTTTTCAATCTATACATTAAACAATGAAGGAAATTAGAGAAAATTTTAAAGTAAGAGTAATGATTCGAGGTGAAATATTCTCAACTGTCTTAGCTGATTCACCAGATTTTTAAATGGTATGGACTCTTGTCTTGAGAAAGGAATTCATGATGAAAATCGATAAATGCAAAATAAAAGTTATGGAATGCAGCCGAAAGAAATCAGAAACCCCTATTGACATCAAATTGGCAGGTGAAAAGTTAAAGGCTGTAGGAGACTTTTGCTACTTAGGAAACAAAATAACCAGTAATGGACGAAGCAAAGAGGATAGAAAAAGTAGGTTGGCTCAGGTAAAAAAGCATTTCTACAGAAAAAAAATCTGTTGACATAAAATATAGATTTGTGTCTTAGAAAGTATTTTTTGAAAGCCTTTGTCTGGAACGTGGCTCTCTTTGGAAGTGAAACTTGGACTGTTGGTGCAGCAAAAAGAAGGAGAATAGAAACATTTGAAATTTGATGTAGATAGAATAACAAATGAAGAGGTATAAAGACGAATAGGCGAGGAGAGATGTTTTTGGCGACTGCTAATGAAGCGAAGAAATAGGTTGGTAGGACACATACTAAGACTCACAGGAATAGCAAACTGTTATGGAAGGAAGGTAATAATAAATAATACCGGTAATGTTATTGGTTTTATGTCCCTGTTATCTGCTGAGGCTTTTAGAGACGTCGGGGTGCCAGAAGGGTTCATGCCAGGGAAGAATACAACAGATGCCATTTTTGCACTCCGGCGACTCATCTAAAGGCATAGAGAGAAGAATAAGGAGCTACATATGGTCTTTATAGACTTAGAGAAAGCCTATGATAGAGTTCCACGCCAGGAAGTCTGGAGATGTTTGAGGACCAAAGCAGTCCCGGAAAAATATGTGCGACTTATCCAGGACATGTACGAGGGGGCTAAAACAAGGGTCTGGAGTAGCGTCGGATTGACTAACTGGTTATCTGTTCAAGTTGGGTTGCATCAGGGGTCAGCCCTGAGTCCATACATATTGAATCTTGTCATGGATGTCCTATCTGATGGCTTACGTAGTGCAGCACCATGGTGCATGCTGTTTGCCGATGACATTGTTTTGTGCGACACCGGTAGGAGAGAACTGGGAAGGCGACTGGAGAACTGGCGAGAAGCGTTGGAGACCAGAGGCCTGAAAATCAGTCGAAAGAAAACCGAGTATTTGTGCCTTGGTGATGACGGCAATGAATTATTGCAGGTGGATGGAGTAAGCTTAAGGCCAGTCAGTAGTTTCAAGTATCTTGGGTCAACAATGTCTGAAGATGACAGCATAAATACAGAGATTAACCACAGGGTTCAGTCAGCCTGGATGAACTGAAAAAGGTTTTCTGGTATTCTGTGTGACTAAAGGCTCAATATAAGGGTGAAAGGAAAGGCCTACAAGACAGCTGTGAGGCCAGCCATGATGTATGGTGCGGAGACATGGGCAATAACTAAGTCACAATGTGACTGAAATGAAGATGCTGCGCTGGATGAGTGGCGTCACTAGGATTGATCACATCACAAATGAGAAAATCAGGGGCACAGTTAAAGTAACAGAAGTATATATTCAAGAGATTGCCTCGGATGTAGGATGTGGTAGCTATGTAGAGAATAGGGATTAAGCGATTAGCTCAGGACAGGGAGGCATCAAGAGCTGCATCAAACTTATCAAAAGACTGAAGATTCAAACAACAACATTTTGTATCCCACATGTTGGTAACAGTAATGAGACGTCGATGTGTGCACATCTGTAACAGTTGAATAGACCTTACGCGTTAGGCAAACAAGGTATTGTAACGTGTTTTTCGAGGGGTTTTATGCAACTGGTATAAGTCAGTAGGAAGCCATTCTATATTTATTTACGCGGCAAATTGTTCAGCCAAGAGAATTTTTCATGTTAATTTATTATTATTATTATTATTAATTTATTATAATTATTATTTAGGTATTTTCGGAGCATTTTATAAAAATTATTAGCATTCAGATAGGTTTTCTATGTCTTAGAAAACGCTATCCAGCAAATTATTACGAACGACGATATCATAGAAAATTATCTGATTACGGAATTTTACGGAGTTTTCGTCAGTTAGGGTATATCGAGAGACGTGACTCACTGGGATTTCAAGTACACGCTTAATCTTGTCGAGAAGCATGACGCAATCTTGGGTCGTAAGGTCTAGAAAAGACGAATTGTTGGAACGGAACCCTCCCGCCGAGTGTAATGACCCGGAGAAGGAGAAGATCGCGTGGTGGGTCAGCCAATCAGGGGAGACGACGTAAGCTAGTTGGGACTGAAGAGTGGGGAGCCGGCGTGTGGTTATATCGTTCGACGCGCCGTGAAACAAGGACTATCTGTGAAATACTTGAGGAGTATGGATGCGAGTGCGTGTCGCTCCGATGTTCAGTGGAGTTAGCGACGAACTTTTGTAAAACTTGGTTGTACGAGTGTTTGGGTCCGAGGTACGGACCATAGAATTATCTAAGCTACCAGAATATCATCAAATTCCGACGGAGATGACGACGTCCAGGAGACTGTGGGAAGCTCACAGCATCAGCAAGTACGAGGGAAATGCCTTGGCAATTTCCAATGGTAAGCGCAAATGACGCAGAAATACGCAATCTCTCATTTTTCTTTGTTTTACATTTCATATTTCAGTAACTTCATAGCTTGGAAATAAGAGTAAAATCAATTTATCAGACTCCGTTTTCACGTAATTTTCTATCGGTAATATTCAAATCACAACGCTCCAATTTAAATTTTGTACTTATTATTATCATTAATTTTGCTATACTTGTTTTATATAATAAATTCATTTCTTTTACAATGCAATCTTTGCTTTCAGTAGGTAGCATTAGATATAGACCAATTCCTTCTCCTGATACAATTGTTTGTTGGGTTAATGATCAAATCATACCACGATCTGAGTGAATAGAGTCTTGAATGTGTTCTGCCAGAGCTAGACGTTGTTAAATACAAATTTAGATTTCAACATTGCATTGAGGTCTTGGCGCCCATTAAAACAACATAGCTTAGGCAAAGGTAAACAGTTACATTTCTCACCCAACAGTGTGGGCTAGCAAAACTGCTACATTTGTCGCTACCAACATGGGGCACTAATTACCGTTTCACTTGGCGACCAACATGGGGCACTAATTCCCATTACATTTGTCGCCGACAACTTGGGGCTGAAAACCTAATAACATTTGTGGAAGGAGAAGGGTATATATTTCTGTGCCTGTATTTTGGGGGTTATTTGTCTTTATCAGTGTATATCATTATGGGGGATGAGAAAGAAAGACAGATGAGGTTACGTAGTGGTCATCAACTGGAGAGTGATGATACGAGCAGTATGTCGAGTGATGGTAGTACCGGGGTAGCGGAGGTAAATCCCGATACTGAAACAGGGAGTGTAGGCGGCCAACCAGAATTAAAAACTTTACTTCTCGAGTTCATGTATCAGAACAAAGTTAGTAGTGACGCTTTAAATGCTAAACTGGAACAAAACAACGCTAAATTAGAACAAAACAGTAGGGAAAATAAAGAAAGTACAGATGCCTTAAATGCAAAATTAGAACAAAACAGTAGGGAAAATAAAGAAAGTACAGAAGCTTTAAATGCAAAATTAGAACAAAACAGTAGGGAAAATAAAGAAAGTACAGAAGCTTTAAATGCCAAATTAGAACAGAATAATGCAAAATTAGAACAAAACAGTAGGGAAAATAAAGAAAGTACAGAAGCTTTAAATGCAAAATTAGAACAGAATAATGCAAAATTAGATAAGAACAACAAGGAAATTAGTGTGAAAATGGAGCAGATTAGAGGAGAAATCAGAGGAGTAATGGAAGAGAAGGTTAAAGAGATCATTGCAGATGTAGACAAGAAATTAGGAAAAGTACAGGAGGAGTTAGAAATTAGAATCAGTACACAGGCTGAAAATTTAAAAGAACTAGTGCAACGGGAAACACAGCAGGTCAAAAAGCAATTGGGGGGAGAAATTGACAAAATTCAGGTAGCAACTAAAGAGGTTAAGGAACAGCTGGGGGGTAGAATTGAGAAAGTCCACTCACAAATAGTTGCAGAAGTAAATGATTTAAGAGAGAGTAATAAAGAGAGCATTAGCAAGATTGAGGAGAAACAAGCAAAGCTATATGGTAAAGTAGAAGAATCAGAAGGAAACATTAAATTAACAGTAAACAGTATTGAGAGGAAGGCTGAGGAGAAAATCGCAGAATTAGAATTAAAATTAAAAGCTAGGATCAGGCAAGAAAATAGTCAGAATAGACCAGTTTTTGTGAATAGCACACACAGGGAGGTAGAACTGGGTAAGTTCAGCAATCGACAGGGGTGCCCAATGGAGTTCATGAACACTATAGAAAATAAATTCGGGGAGAGGTTGGAAAATGGTAGTATTGAGTGGTGCCAGGTAGTTGAAATTTTAGAACAAGTGTTTGTGGGGGAAACGAGGAATTGGTTTGCTGTCTACAGAGACAAGTTTACTGATATGAATGATTTTAAAATGAAATTCTGTGAAAAGTTCTGGAATGAGGTTATTCAGTCGCAGCATCGTGAGGGAGTAGTGTGTGGTAAATATAACCCTAAAGGAAGCTCCACCATGACCGAATACTTTTTAGGGCAGGTATTAGTGTGTAAATATCTGGATGGCTTGAAGGAGGAAAGTGATGTGGTAAGGTTGCTACTTAGGCACTTTCCCTATAGGATCAAGGAGGCTGCTTGTATCCAGAATGTAAAGACTATATCACAAGTAGAAAATTTGTTAAGCACATTTGATGCACTAGGGAGAGGGGGTTATGAGGACAATTTCAATAGGAACCAGGGTAATAATAATAATAGACCTAATGAAGCCAGGCATCAGGAAGTTCAAGGGAACGGTGGCGAAGGGGCCAATGCTCAAAATAGAAATAATAATAATAATCAGCTAAATCAGAACAGAGGAAATGGCTATGGTAATCAGTATCAAGGGAGGAACAATGATTACAGGGGAAATCAAGGGAGAAACAATGATTTCAGGGGAAATCAAGGGAGAAATTATAATGACAATAATTACAACCAGAATAGGGGTCAAGGAAGAGGACAGCCTAGTGGTAGTAATATACAGCCAAACAATGACAACACAACTCAGAACAACCAGACCAGTGCAGTAGTAACTAGTACTACGGCCAGCTGTAGCGGTTCTTTAAACGCGAACCAGGCTGCGAAGTAAGGTCAGAATCTCAGTCTGTAGCATGCCCTGTCCATACAATTATACAGGAACCCTATGACCTAAATGTAAGAAATGAATTATTACATGAACTAAATGATGAAGGTATTATTCAGGAAGTGGTTAGTAAGAGCCCCATAGTTAAATTTAACGTGTCCGAGGCGTACACAGATGTTTTAATTGATAGTGGTTGTATGAAGAGTTGCATAAGTAGTGCATTTTATGATAAAATGAAAGGAACTGGAGTAAATTTTGAGGAGATGCCAATTAAAAGCACTTTTGTTATCACAGCTGTTGGGAAGAGGTCTAAAGTAATTTCTAAGCAAGTTTTAGTAGACATTAAAATTAATAATCATGTAGAGAAGCAGATTTGCCTTGTAATTCCAAATTTAGTATTCAGTGTTATCTTGGGTTCAGAGTGGCTAAGTAGAGTGTCTGGTAACTTATGTTATGATGTAGGGAGTTTGAAATTTAAATGGGGAGATTCTGAAGTAGAAGTAGCGTTCAATGACCATATTCAGAGAAGTAGTATTGTAGGTGTGATTTGTACTTTAAATGAGATATCGCCAGCCGTAGAGCGGGGTTCTCCATGTTTTGTGGGCAGTGTGATTACGAACGGAAGTCTAGAGGACTCGTTACGTGAGGCTGCATTTCAGGGAAATATAGAGGATGAACAGTGTGTTCGGCTCTATGATGTGTTATGGTGTAATAGGAGAGTTTTTGAGGATCGCATTGGTATGGCCAATTGCTATACACATTCATTGAACGTTATTGATAGGTCAGTATTCACAGGACATAGATATCCTGTACCTTTCGCTTATCAGAGTGCAGTTGAGGCACAAATTAATCAGATGCTTGAAGATGGGATTATTGAGCACTCTAACAGTCCATATGTTAATTCTTTGATCACGGTACCCAAGACCGACGGCACTGTTCGTATTTGTTTAGACGCTCGTTTGGTTAACAGTAGAATTAGTTCAGATCAGCTGAAATCTATGTCAATAGAGGAATTAATGCAAACATTTGAGGGGAAGAAGTATTTCACTTGTGTAGATTTGAGTTCCAGTTTTTGGCAAGTGCCACTTATGTACGAAGATAGACCATTTACAGCTTTTAGTCATAAATATAACCTTTATCAATTTTGTAGAACACCTTATGGGTTAAAGAGTAGTTCAGCAGCTTTAATTAGGGCTTTAAACATCGCATTAGGGGATGACACAGGAGAGTTTGTAACCATTTACATAGATGATATGGTAATTAGTTCACGCAGTTTTGAGGAGCATCTACGTCATTTAAATATAGTTTTCCAGAAGTTAGATCAGGCAGGGTTCACTTTGAAGCTGTCTAAGTCGTCATTCTGTCAGTCAGAAGTGACATTTTTAGGTCATAGAGTGTCGAGTAGAGGTGTGACACCATAGGAAGGTAGGGTTAGTATGTGTGGACAGTAGCAACAGGGCATCGTTACAGATACTGAGAAATATGCTAGGTAGAGCAACGTGATGACGTTCATTTAAGGGAGCCACTTGCAAGGTTGGAAGCAGATGACGCAGAAACATTTATAGTTTCCAAACGTATTGGGAAAACAGCATATGTGCTGGAGAATAGTGAGGGAAACAGATTATACGGAACGTATAATATACATAGTCTACGAAAATATGTGTCATAAAGTGAGTGTGTTTAGCTGGCGAGCCAGCCTATCAAATGAGTAAGTGTGGTGTCTGGTGCGTGGAAGATCTGGTCTTAAGGCAGGCGTATCAGAAGTCACACAGGGGGGTAGTATGTAAGTAAATGAGAGTTTTTAAGGTACAGGGAAATATGACGGGATTGTCGGATGCTGTTGAGCACTAAATTGTCTCGATGCACCAAGGCCATTTTGGCAGCGCTGATGGGTTCCCATTTATCTCCAAGAGATGGGGGAGCGCTTGAATAGGGCTTGTTAGCTTAAGGCGTCCACGAGATAAAAGAGGGGCCATCAGAATGCGAGACCGTCCTTCATGAAACTCATACATATCAGCACACGTGATTTCTGTTTACGGCCTCGCCATGTAAGATTTGTAAGTGTGTAATTTAAGATAATATGTACAATGGTATTATTTGTGTGAGGAGAAATGGTCTGTGTTGAGAAGTAGTATTAAGTAGAATATGGTTAACGGGAACTTAACAAGACAGGGCGATTACGGCACAGAAATATTTGGTGTTATATGTAATGCGCATTTACTGTTTTTTTTTCAGAAGTCAATATTAATTTAATCTACGTTAAAGAGAGATTAAGTATTATGGTCACGAGGCGCTGCCACAATAGTGTGATCGTGTGCTGAGTGATAAGTGGAATTAAATGTCACCATAAGGAGGGGACCTCCAGTGAAATTAGGAAGTTCTAGGGTGATATAAATATATCAGAACACCTTCAATGCGTGTGATATGACATCATAAATACATAGTGCTCACACATTAATTATGTCTATTTCTCCAACATAGAGAAATTTGAGAGGCGGAAATATCCGTGGAACACTATTCCATATGTAAAACATTGGACTGGTTGCAAAGTGCAATCCATTGTGACAACAAACTTTGACGCAAAGTGCGTGAAGAAAAAATATGAGTGTATATATCTGTAATTTAGGGTGATTTCATTTATGTAATATGTATTTTGGATGGGGTTTATTAACGTGTCTGGGATAATCGGATAATGGACCGTCGTCACGGTAAATCATCCGATGATCCGAGGCGAATATGTAACGTGTTTTTCGAGGGGTTTTATGCAACTGGTATAAGTCAGTAGGAAGCCATTCTATATTTATTTACGCGGCAAATTGTTCAGCCAAGAGAATTTTTCATGTTAATTTATTATTATTATTATTATTAATTTATTATAATTATTATTTAGGTATTTTCGGAGCATTTTATAAAAATTATTAGCATTCAGATAGGTTTTCTATGTCTTAGAAAACGCTATCCAGCAAATTATTACGAACGACGATATCATAGAAAATTATCTGATTACGGAATTTTACGGAGTTTTCGTCAGTTAGGGTATATCGAGAGACGTGACTCACTGGGATTTCAAGTACACGCTTAATCTTGTCGAGAAGCATGACGCAATCTTGGGTCGTAAGGTCTAGAAAAGACGAATTGTTGGAACGGAACCCTCCCGCCGAGTGTAATGACCCGGAGGAGGAGAAGATCGCGTGGTGGGTCAGCCAATCAGGGGAGACGACGTAAGCTAGTTGGGACTGAAGAGTGGGGAGCCGGCGTGTGGTTATATCGTTCGACGCGCCGTGAAACAAGGACTATCTGTGAAATACTTGAGGAGTATGGATGCGAGTGCGTGTCGCTCCGATGTTCAGTGGAGTTAGCGACGAACTTTTGTAAAACTTGGTTGTACGAGTGTTTGGGTCCGAGGTACGGACCATAGAATTATCTAAGCTACCAGAATATCATCAAATTCCGACGGAGATGACGACGTCCAGGAGACTGTGGGAAGCTCACAGCATCAGCAAGTACGAGGGAAATGCCTTGGCAATTTCCAATGGTAAGCGCAAATGACGCAGAAATACGCAATCTCTCATTTTTCTTTGTTTTACATTTCATATTTCAGTAACTTCATAGCTTGGAAATAAGAGTAAAATCAATTTATCAGACTCCGTTTTCACGTAATTTTCTATCGGTAATATTCAAATCACAACGCTCCAATTTAAATTTTGTACTTATTATTATTATTAATTTTGCTATACTTGTTTTATATAATAAATTCATTTCTTTTACAATGCAATCTTTGCTTTCAGTAGGTAGCATTAGATATAGACCAATTCCTTCTCCTGATACAATTGTTTGTTGGGTTAATGATCAAATCATACCACGATCTGAGTGAATAGAGTCTTGAATGTGTTCTGCCAGAGCTAGACGTTGTTAAATACAAATTTAGATTTCAACATTGCATTGAGGTCTTGGCGCCCATTAAAACAACATAGCTTAGGCAAAGGTAAACAGTTACATTTCTCACCCAACAGTGTGGGCTAGCAAAACTGCTACATTTGTCGCTACCAACATGGGGCACTAATTACCGTTTCAGTATCAAGGGGGTCGGAAACTAAGGTTACAACGCTTGCAGTGAAATGTGTACATTTTATTTTATACTACCAATACAGCCAAATTATAGCTGTATTTTTCGACATATCGGTTTAGGCACTTGTCGCTTCATGGTATGAGTTTGAATATTCCCTCATGATAAAAATCCTGTCCTTGCATGTTCATCCACATGCAAAGTGTTTCACCTCCCTGTCTGAACAGAATCGTCGACCTCCTAGGTGTTCTTTCAAGTGAGGAAACAGGTGAAGATCGCTTGGAGCGAGGTCAGGGCTGTAGGGAGGATGGTCAATGATGTCCCAGAAAAAACGCTTCAACAGCGTGGTGGTCATCTGGGCTGTATGAGGTCGTGCGTTGTCATGAAGGAAGATGAAGCCCTCGGTGATAAGTCCTAGCCATGGTTACATGTTTCACCCACAGAAATCGAATAACTAAGCGGATCTTTTTGCGAGACCAGTTTTCCAAACGAGTAGCACTGTAGGTGGCAGGTGACAGAAATGATAATAATGATGATAATTGTTGTTTTAAGGGGCCTAACATCTAGGTAGGTGACAGAAACTCTGCACAGTTACCACGTGTATTCAAATTACGCCACACTACTAATTTCTCTGTAACAGACGAAACTTCAGGAATATCAGCCCTGTAACCTTAGTTTCTGATCACCCCTCGTAATTGTTGTTGAATGAGCAACAAACAAAAACACATATTTATGTAATTTATCACATATTTCCAGTGCGTAAGTGATAATGGACAGTAATTTCAATTGGTTATGACTACCACAACATAAAATAAGGTAAGTTATGAAAATCATGTATTATCTAAGTGCAAGTGTAGAATCCAGGTTCTCCACTCCTTTAGTTTTTCCAGGTTGTTTCTGCTTACTTTGCCATGATTATTGTTGCTAATTGCATTGAGGGCACACTAAGGAAATTATCAACGTTATTACTTTGGAGCAATAAACTGACTAAAAACAATAGTCGCCATGTTGGAAAAGGCAATGCTGCCAACTTCACTCCACTGTACTCTCCTGAAGCCACTGTCTGCACGTAGGTCCAGTGGATACTAAAACCATTGGTCTGCCAAGGTTAGGGTAGGTAGATATTAAAACCATTGGTCTGCCGAGGTTAGGGTAGGTGGATACTAAAACTATTGGTTTGCCAAGGTTAGGGTAGGCGAATTCTAAAACCATTCATCTGCCGATGTTAGAGTAGATGGATACTAAAACTTTTGGTCGAAGTTAGGATAGGTGAATACTAAATCCATTGGTCTATGATGGTTCCAATGAACAGAGCATAAGCACAGCAGTTATGAGTGCTATTATCCCCATACTCTTGAAATTGTTACCAATAACACTGTTGGCTAAAAATTACTGATAGTGACACAACAAGCCTAAAGGCTTGGTCACACAGGAGCGCGGACTGTCCGCGCACGCGGAGCGGTCTACCGCCGCGAACTCTGTATTGTTAAATATTGCATCACCCTAGCCAAACCGAGCGCGGCCTGCCGACGCGGCTAAATCTTGTCCGTGGCGGTCGGCGAACCAGTTGTGTTTTCTTACAAAGTTCGCGGTGGTCTGTAGAGGACAAAACAGAAAACATGGCAGAAACAGAAAAATTAATTGATTTCGTGTGCAAGTACGATTTGTACGACACTCGACACATTGATTACGAGATAGGCAGGTCTTTTTTACCTCTAAAAAAATAATTTTGTGAATTTAGTTCCTTTTTTTTTATGTTTTGTTTCGTCTAATTTTTAGTTGTAAGCTACATCTTACTCTTGTCAGTTCAATATGAATTTCACACGAGAACGCACAAGTATAAATTTTTTCTTGAAAACTAAATATGTGTGAAAAATAATTATTATGCTTTATTATTACTTACCTTAAACAGATGGCTAGCCTTTCCTTCACACAAATGGGTATCCTCCAGTTAGTGGTTTGCTTGGAAATGGTTGGTTCTAGGAGCATACGTAATGTCTCAAATTGTTCTCGAGACATTCGAAAATAAGTTACATGAAGAACCTGTCTTCAAACGAGAACAGTTCCCGGCACAATCTGTCAAACTCCCAATATTCCTCTCTTTTCTCGTTAATTTCGTGAACCCATACTCTCTTTCGTCTCAATGCCAACAGAAGAAGCAATTCTTCTTCGTCAGAGGAACGGCTGGACATGTTGAATTAAAATGTTAATTAAAATACCACGAGCAGAAAACAATGAAATGCGCACTTGATCGAGGGTGCTTTCACACTGGTTCGCCTTGACTTGTCCGCATTCTATTTGACCACCCTAGTCCGCGGCGGACTGCGGTCGTTCGTTCGCGCGGACAGTCCGTGCTTCTGTGTGACCGAGCCTTAATCAACTCAATGTTTCAAACTGAGCGCCAATTCCTGTGATCAAGTGCCAGACGTAATCAGGTTGGCACTGCTGGAAAATTGCATTAACACTCCCTTTGAGGTGTTAGAAGTATTTTTCAGTGTTGCCTAGTTCTATTAAAGAATGCTTTCCAGTCGGTAAAATTAACACCCCCTAGCGACAAACAGTTCAACTCTTCGTTTTGGTCATATTACCAGTTCACATGGTTAATTTTTGCTATTTTTATGGTGCGGCACCTCATACAGTATAATAGTTCTAAACTTCATATTCCACATACATGTATCAATCTACTAAACAAGGACCCTAGACATCACGTTTGGGGAGTATTGTAGATTGCGATACCTTACAGTACAAAATTCCCCTAGACAGAAAATGGCTGCATCCATGACGCCATGGATGACACTAAAGGTTTAAGCAATGCATGCATGTTAAATTCTGTGTGTTAATTAGGCTTTACATAAAAACATACCTAACCTGGGGCAACCCCTTTGCTTGTAGCACAAGCAGTAGTTTTTGTCCAGACAGTAGTCGACCAATGGTTTTGCCCAGACCGTCTAACCTAGTTGCGACCAATGGCTTTGCCTCACCGTGGCTTTAGAAGAGTGCAGTGCAACCTTTCAATTAAATTGAACAACTAAATGTAATAAATTATGAACATTCGTAACTCGTGACCAAGTCTCGCGCTTGAACACATGAGACTGCATCCGCATGTAACGGTGTACTGTTTGAAACCCAATACAGCTGAGTAATATGGTAGCAATTCAGGCCACAACATCAAACAAACGTCAATGTCCACAACGACTACGCTAAGAAATTCCCCTGGATACGTACGTATCACGGTATATGCTTGAACCCATGGTTGCATGGAATAATGCTCATCACTTGGACTAATTTTCAGCCCACTCACTTTCGTTACCAGTAACTTAAGTTTTACTCATCCTTTTTTTTTTTTTTTCCACATGTAGCCTATATGTTATCTTCGTCATTCCCCTTGAGAAACATACGGGAACGTAATGGTGCAGTGGTCAATCTGTTTGCCTCTCACTAAGGCGGATAGGGTTAGATTCCCGGATAATGCATGTGAGATTTTCGAAGTGAAATATTACATCCTGTGGATCGGATTTCAAGGAAATATGGATATCCCGTGGCTCATGTTCGCAAAATGAATGATCACATAAAACGACAAGCATTTTTTTAAACATACAACTGAGGTATTACTGCATTGGCTTCCCAGAAAAGAGGTAGTTAGTTATTGTTGTTTTAAGGGGCGGAACTACGAGGTCATCTGCCCCTGAAAAGAAGAAAAAAATTAAGAAAAAAAGAGGTAACAATGTATTCAGTTTTCATAAACAGTACACCACTTGCCAACCCTTTTGTTGTAAAATGAAATTACATTCACTGACAATACTTCTTGTTTTCAGAACACTTATTTAAACCAGGCCTCATCATCTATTTCACCATCATGAATCGATTTCAGAATCCAATTACAGAAATGTAGTTTAGATGCCTAATTGTATGATCACTGCCTTAGTTTAGAAGGGTTTTAGTTTTCAGGTAAAATCTCCTAAAAGTAGAAATTTATTTTTGCAATTGTTTGATTACAGGAAACAGTGAGGCAGTGCTATGAACGGAAGAATATAGATGGACTACATAAGAAATATGAATCTTTCAAATCAAGGTAAAGAAATAAAGGGTCCACGGGAAGAACGGGGAATGTCAAATAATGTAAAATGTTCAGGAAACGAGGTTTCAAGTTTCATTACTCTGTATCTGTACTTATATGTACGTGTCAACTTGAAACTTCATTTTCTCACGACCCTCATTGTTCTTAGCTAGACACAGATGTGTCTTCAATACGTCGCAAAGAGGCCTACCAGATCGCGCGGATATTTTGGTTTTACATTTTGAGTGACATTTCCCCTTCTCTCCGTGAACCCTTCAAATGTTAACCGATTCTCTTTGTTGTTTATTTCTTATTTGTTTCCTAGGTCAATTTATACCTATCAAACAAGTAACTTCTTGATGATAGCAATCATCTTCTGGGCTTTTATACACAGTGTTTAAAAGAAAAGTGTCCCATATTCCTATAGGAGGTAGTACAGCTCAAGACTAGAACAAACATTCTTATAATTATATGTTCAGAAACATGTATCAGTTCAGATATAGGCCATTTTACTTCAGTTGAGTATGTGTAGTAATCGATGGTGTAAGCTGTCTTCCTGTTGATGTTCATTGCTCATGTCTGATTGGTTGTGTGTGCAGTGCATTGACTGTGGTGCTGATACTAGTTAGGCTACTAGCCATAGAACGGCCTTCCACGTCAGTCAGTTGAATTTGTGCTTCCAATACAGCGAGGTATCAGTGATTCCATGCAGTGTGAAGAATGTAAACCATGAAATGGTTGTATTGTTCCATGAAGGAAAGTGACATGGTATCTGCTATGGGTTAGCCAAGGCAGTAATTTACAGGCCTGTGTCATGTATGCCCGACAACATCCAGAATGCCATATCCATCTGGAAAACTTTTCAGCAGGCTGTTCAAGCGACTTGCAGACACAGGATTATTCGCAGCCAGATCAATGGATCACAGTAGACCTCACGCAGTTCACACACTAGAGATGGAGGAGCAGGTGTTGCAACATGTAAAAAATTATCATAAAACTATTGTGTGATGAATTACAGATGTTGAAGGTATCAACCACACTCTTGCATGGTCTATTCTGCATGAACATTGGCTGTATCTGTATCATATCAATTGCAATAATATACAGCTAAAAAGTGGCTTCTAAAATTTCTATAATTGGAAAAGCAATTGAACACAAGTTTGGTCATAAAACTCAAAAATTTGAAATTTTGTGTAAAGTTATGTTTTACAAAATACATAACAGGAAATCACCAAAGTACACTGGCTAGCAGACACCCAAATGGACCTCACTAAAATCAACATTGGCGCACTAACAACGACACAAACTGCTTATAGACAAAGTAAATTCATATAAGTTTCCACCCAAGTTCCCTACGGGACAAAATTTGAAACTCAAAGCTGCATGGACACAAGAAAGAAGACAGGCACATAGTGAAAGGATGAGGAAGTTTTGGTAACAAGAAGACCAATGCTAAATAATGGTTCTACGTGCTCCTTAGGCCGGTATTACACTATCAAAGAAATTTGTCCAAGATCTTTGATAAAAGATCTTTTATAAGAGATATTACAGTGTAATGGGGAAATCTTTTATAAAAGGTGGTTTTATAAAATGTATGAGCATTATGGTATCTTTGATAAAAGATTCAAACCAAAATGGCGGATCATAACAGCTGGGATATTACCACAACAAAGATGCTCATATCAGAGTGTGAAATGCATTAAATGTTACATAATGAATGGTATACAATGTAAGACATAAATAACAGATAGAAAGTGTAGGTATAAATAGCCGAAACTATAAGCGCTGCACATAGAGGGGGCACATTTTAGGACATAAAGAGGAATTAAATAGTTAAATAGGCTGAAATAAGCCGTGAATAGTAGTGTGTTCTATGTTATAATACAATTCGTTAATTTCACTTATGGTATTACAAGCGAATGTAAATAAGCACTTTATTTTTACCAGTACGTAATGCATGTAACCAACCTCCGTGAGCATGTGCCTAGTTGGCTGAACGAGTAGAGCGCTCGACTCCGGACGGATATGATCTAGGATCGAATCTCACCTAATCCATAGTTTTTTACACCGTATGTTTCAATTTTATTTGCTCGGGCAGTGGCTGTTTCGAACGTCACCATCATTAATTTCATCATAATTATTAATAATTAAATAATAATGCAATTTTTCAAGTCTTTGTACTGCAGCTCATTCACCAAGATTTTCCTGTCACATGGCGACCCACGGTTTAACCCATAGGCTTTTAGTTCATCTTTCCGTTTCTTTTACATACCGGTATTGCCACTACAGAATTTCAACTACCGTAAAACAGTCAAGTGAACAAGGAACTGTCCTTCATCCATTTTGCTGAACTATGATAGAATATTTGATGTATTGTAATGGTGTGATTATTGGTTTGTATAACTTTTATAAATGTTCAGTTTTATAAAATATTTTATAAAATGCAAGGCTTCATAACTTAACATAACGAAAATGGTTGTTTGGGTAGATTATATAACAAAATGGGTCTTGGTCACATTGTGGTCGATACGTTTCATACCCGGACGTCATTTGTATCGCATGGTAACGTTATTGGTCCTTATAACGTTATTCTGATATAGGTTATCGTAGAAACGATATAGTATTGTCCGACAGAAATAACGTTAATTGAATAAGTCTCTCGAAAAATATCCCCTAATACCGTTATTCGGACTAATAACGTTATTCGGATATCGGTTATTGTAGGAACGAAATGGTAGTGCTCACTAGAAATAACGTTATTTGAATACATCTCTCGAAAATTATTCCACCAATACCGTTATTCAGACTAATAACGTTATTCGGATATCTGTTATCACAGGAACGAAATGATAGTGCTCACTAGAAATAACGTTATTTGAAAACATCTCTCGAAAAATATTCCCCCAATACCGTTATTCGGACTAATAACGTTATTCGGATATTGGTTATCTCAGGAACGAAATGGTAGTGCTCACAAGAAATAACGTTATTTGAATAGATCTCTCCAAAAATATTCCCCCAATACCGTTATTCGGACTAATAACGTTATTCAGATATCGGTTATCGCAGGAACGAAATGGTAGTGCTCACTAGAAATAACGTTATTTGAATACATCTCTCGAAAATTATCCCACCAATACCGTTATTCGGACTAATAACGTTATTCGGATATCGGTTATCGCAGGAACGAAATGGTAGCGCTCACTAGAAATAACATTATTTGAAAACTTCTCTCGAAAAATATTCCCCGAATACCGTTATTCGGACTAATAACGTTATTCGGATATCGTTTATATATTACAAACGGCATCATCGATTGAGAATGGCACCATTTTGATACATTTTGTGTTGGAGAACTCCATAGAGTAGAAAGAGTGGAAGTGTCACTTAGCGACCTACGTCGTGTTAGGTTCTGAGTTTAGCCGCGAGGTTAATAAATACTCGGAAGTGCTTACCGTATTGGGGTATTGCAATTTTAGCCTACTTTTCACATTTTGCAAAAATAAGGGAAAAGTAGACTTATGAGATCAATCTGGGCAAATGTCTGTGTGTCTGTCCTGTCTGTCTGTCTGTGTGTGTGTATGTCCCCCTCTATCAACTTCTAAACGGCTGAAGCAATCAAAACAAAATTTGGTATGAGTAAAGATCTATACCTGAATATCTCAAGGCCATATATATATGAAATTGATGTCAGTGCTACCAACTGCTGAAAAACTGCAGTTGAAATTTGAGCTCCATGTTGGATATATTGGAAGGTATGCATGGGACCTCTTCCAAAATTGGCACATATTACATAGATAATAATATTTCAGTTTAATTTCCAGGAGGCCATACATGACAGTGTTGCCAAATTATTCTAAGCCTGCTGATAGGTCAAATTGTTAAATGCATATAACTTCTACACTATCAATTGGATTTCAACCACATTTCGTATGTACTATGTGTACATAAACAGATATGACTGAGCGTATTTTTAAGAGCCACCAGGGCTGCCAACTGTTAATAAATGCTCTCTCTATGTTTCTATCCAAATACTAATATATCAGAAACTATGCAAGCCGACATCTTTAAACTATGCACACATGTAGTACCTAACATTCTAGATCAATTTGGAGTACCTAATATACGTCAGTGCTACAAACATGATTCTAAGCCTGCAGATAGGACCAATTTTTAAATACATGTAACCTATATACTATCAATTGGATTCCAACCAAATTTTGTATGTACTATGGGTACGTAAACAGATATGACAATGCGAATTCTTAAGAGCAACCAGGGCTGCCAAATGTTGATAATGGCTGTCTCTATTTTTGTACACTAATATCAATATATCAGAAAGTATGCAAACTAGCAACTCTAAACTTTGCACACGTATAGTACCTGACATTCTAGATTAATTTGGAGTAACTAATATATGTCAATGCTGCTAACATGATTCTAATCCTGATGATAGGTTCAATTCTAAAATGCATGTAACTTCTATACAAACAAATGGATTTCATCCAAAATTGGCACAACAATAGATCATAATATTTCAGATTATTTCTGACCAACACATGCATGACATTGCTGCCAACATGATTTTACGTGCACTGATAGATCCAATATCTAACTGCATGTAACGTCCATGTTATCCATTGAACTTCAACCAAATTTTGTATTCTGTACCTTAAGAGATGGAACTAAGAATATATTAAGTCACCTGGGCTGCCAACTGTAGTGCTCTATTAGGCTACTTTATGCCAGGTATATTTAGAATTAATTAGAAATGTTGATATTACCAACTAATTTCGTCATTAACTTAGATAGTTCCATATAAATTAATCAAAAGCATGAATCTTAAAGTTTAAGAAAAGTAGACTCTTTAGTTCGTCACGGAACTTCTTGTTGAACTAGTGAAAATGGCGAATGTCCGGAAAATAACTAGTAAATGCGATTTTGAAGAAAGGAACAACAGACCGACACCAATTGAAATACATAGGCTTAGGTGGATAGCAAACGACCTGAGGCTTAATAGAGATCAATTCTAGCGAATCAACTAGACAACGGGGAAAATTCAGTGTACATTAAATTAGTGTCCACCTTACTGTATGAAAACATATTATCTCGACATGAAGGTGTGATATCCTTCCGGCTAGCTAGCGGTAACACCACAAAGACTCTTTGACAAAACGTGTGCTTGCCTGTTTAATCTACCTCCCGAAGTCAACAACGAAAGGCTCTCCCGCGTGCTTTCTACGTATGGAGTTGTCAAGGACATACGGAATGAGTGCTGGAATGAAGTATACGAATTTTCTGCTGTAAGTAATGGCATACGTATTAATAATTGAACTTAAATACCCCATTCCATCATATTTGACGGTCAATGATTATAAAGTTCTGTTAACATATGAAGGACAAGCTAAGTAGCCTATTGCTTTTATTGTAAAGAAACTTCCCACTAACAAATAGACTGTCTGAACAGAAGGAATCGCCCGGTAGGCCTACTTCATGTCAGACAACAAACCTACAGCACGGTGCTCGATGAGTCTGATGGGAGTAGGAAGCTAAGCAACACTACGGACATGGAAACTGCAGTACTTTCCCCTGAATATCCAACCATATCAGAGGCACTTGATAACAGGCCCCATTCTACGAACACATATAGCATTGCGGAAGTAACTCAACCATCAGATAACGTAGCTGAAACATCCATGACTACTTTACATACAATGAAGAGGGAACTGTGACGTCACGATCGGACGGCACGGGTAAGACACACACCAGCCAGCCAACACAGCATTCTGTAGAACAGCCAGATAACATTAAGGCTAAATGTCCCGATTTTTAGCCTACTTTTCACATTTTGCAAAAATGAGGAAAAAGTAGACTTATGAGATCGGGCAAATGTGTGTCTGTCTGTCCTTCTATCTCTCTGTCTGGCTGGCTGTGTGTGTGTGTGTGTGTGTCTATCAACTCCTAAACGGCAGCAGCAATCGAAACAAAATTTGGTAGGAGTAAAGATCTATACCTGAATATCTCACGGCCATATTTGAGAATGATGTCAGTGCTACCAACTGCTGAAAAATCGCAATTGAAATTGGAGCTCCATGTTGGGTATCATGGAAGGTATGAATGGGAGCTTTTTCAAAATTGGCACACGTATAGATAATAATATTGCAGTTTAATTTCCAGGAGGCCATTCATGGCAGTGATGCCAAAATGATTCTAAGCCTGCTGGTAGGTCCAAATTTTAAATGCATATAACTTCTACACTATAAATTGGATTTCAACCAAATTTCGTATGTGCTATGTGTACATAAACAGATATGACTGGGCGTATTCTTAAGAGCCACCAGGGCTGCCAACTGTTAATAAATGCTCTCAATTTTTTTAAAACCAAATACCCATATATCAGAAAATATGCAAGCCGACAGCTTGAAACTATGCACACGTATAGTACCTGACATTCTATATTAATTTGGAGTAACTTATATACGTCAGTGCTACCAAAATGATTCTAGGCCTGCTGAGAGGTCCAAATTTAAATACATATAACTTCTATACTATCATTTGGATTTCAACCAAATTTCGTGTGTGCTATGTGTACCATAACAGATATGACTATGCCGATTCTTAAGAGTAGCCAGGGCTGCCAACTGTTAATAAATACTGACTCTATTTTTGTTTCCCTAATATCAATATATCCGAAAGTATGCAAGCCAATAGCTCTAAACTATGCACACGTATAGTAGCTGGCATTCTAGATAAATTTGGGGTAACCAATATAGGCCTACGCCAGTGCTGCCAACATGATTCTAAGCCTGCTGATAGGTCCAATTTTGAAATGATTGTAACTTCTATACTAACTAATGGATTTCATTCAAAATTGAGACAACAATAGATCATATTATTTCAGATTATTTCTGACAAATACATGTATGTCATTGTTGCCAACATGATTTTACGCGCGCTGTTAGATCCAATGTTTAACTGCATGTAACGTCCATGCTATCCATTGGACTTCAAACAAATTTTGTATTCTGTACATTAAGAGATGGAACTAAGAATATAGTCAGTCACCAGGGCTGCCAATTGTAGTTCTCTATTAGGCTACATTATGCCAGGTATACAGTATTTCGAACTAATTAGAAATTTCTATATTGCCAACTTAATTTTGTCATTATTCTAGATTGATTCATATAGATTAATCATTGGCATGAATTTTAAATTCTAAGAAAAGTAGGCTCTTTAGTTCGTCACGGAACTTCTTGTTAATTTTTAATTCTGACACCATGTAGCAGCACCAAAGTGAGACAATTTCTTTTTTAAGTTTTCTCTTGATTGGAAGCTCGTATTTGCGATGTGAAAACCACTTTGCATACTAGAGTGCAATAGAATTGATATTAATTCAATGCATGTCCAAAAATGTGAAAAATAAAAACGTTATTAGCAGGTTTTTTATATTTCTGCTTAAAATAGGAAAAAGACCTGGTAATACGAAAACGGAGATTTATTTCCTGATTCCAATGCATTTGTAGCCTACTTTTCACATTTTGCAAAAATGAGAAAAAAGTAGACTTATGAGATCGGGCAAATGTCTGTCTGTCCGTCTGTCTGTCTGTCTGTCCGTCAGTCTGTCTGTCTGTCTGGCTGGCTGGCTGTGTGTGTGGTCCCCCCCCCCCCTTATCAACTCCTAAACGGCTGCAGCAATCGAAACAAAATTTGGTAGGAGTAAATATCTATACCTGAATATCTCACGGCCGTATTTGAAAATGATGTCAGTGCTACCAACTGCTGGAAAATCGCAATTGAAATTTGAGCTCCATGTTGGATATCATGAAAGGTATGAATGGGAGCTTTTTCAAAATTGGCACACGTATAGATAATAATGTTGCAGTTTAATTTCCAGGAGGCCATTCATGGCAGAGTTGCCAAAATGATTCTAAGCCTGCTGGTAGGTCCAAATTTTAAATGCATATAACTTCTACACTATAAATTGGATTTCAACCAAATTTCGTATGTGCTATGTGTACATAAACAGATATGACTGGAAGTATTCTTAAGAGGCACCAGGGCTGCCAACTGTTAATAAATGCTCTCATTTTTTAAATCCAAATACCCATATATCAGAAACTATGCAAGCCGACAGCTTTAAACTATGCACACGTATAGTACCTGACATTCGATAATAATTTGGAGTAACTTATATACGTCAGTGCTACCAACTTGATTCTAAGCCTGCTGAGAGGTCCAATTTTAAAATGGATTTCACTCAAAATTTACACAAAAATAGATCATATTATTTCAGTTTATTTCTGACCAATACATGTATGTCATTGTTGCCAACATAATTTTACGCACTGTTAGATCCAATGTTTAACTGCATGTAACGTCCATGCTATCCATTGCACTTCAACCAAATTTGTTATTCTGTACCTTAAGAGATGGAACTAAGGATATATTCAGTCACCAGGGCTGCCAACTGTAGTTCTCTATTAGGCTACATTATGCCAGGTAGCCTATACAGTATTTCTAACTAATTAGAAATTTCGATATTACCAACTTAATTTCGTCATTATTCTAGATAGATCCATATAGAGTAATCATTGGCATGTATCTTTTTTAAATGAAAAGTAGGCTCTTTAGTTCGTTACGGAACTTCTTGTTCATAAATAAAATCGGGGGAATGGAATCGTCAGCATTAGTTTGGGAATCGTTTATTTAAAAGGGTGGTAGGAGTAGCGGCGCCGCTTCACAAGATCTCTTGCGCAAGGAAAATGATGAACACGCCGAATTGACGAATACCGTATTGTAGTTCGGCGAGTTACATGTACCTAGGTACAAGTGCCTAGGCGCGGAACAATATCTGAGAAATAAAATTATAGTAATGTCACGCTTATGTAACGTTTACACAATGTGTTTGTACAGATGCCTTTCTTACTTCCTCAAACATTCTTGTTGTTGTTCTTGTTGATAATAATACATTGTAGGGACTTGGGACATCTTGGTCATCAGTCACGTGTAGTTGACTATGTGTGTTACTGTATTGGAGTCAGGGATGGGGTAGGTGCCCTGAGTCTTCAAGTAGCCTAAGGTACTATCTCGGCATTTACCTGGAGGGAGTGAGGAAAACCCTGGGAAACACAAGACACAACTAAACTTCACGTGCAACCACAATGGTAGGTTAAGGAATTTCTGAATGGCAGTAAGCATCTGCTGTAAGAAACATTGTTTCAGTTCCTTAACTTTTCTTTCGTTCAATACGCCAATACACAAGCTCCGCTGGGAATTTTTTTCGCTTTCTGTGGGCGTTCAAAGGAAGTGGATATTTATGCAGGACGCTTGCACCTAGACAACATGGCACTTGACTGTCGTCAATATTTACGGAGATCAATTTTCCATTTTCACAATGGCTACGTCTTACTTTTCCACACAACGCATTGTTTCCATTTGAATTCGAACTTGCTTCTCTGAAAGAAAGTTGTCACTGAATAGTTCGTGCTCTTGTACTCTTACACTTATATATTAGAAGTTTAAAAAAAGACTAAACCCGTGGCGCGACAGCCGTTGAAGGGCCTAGGCCTACCAAGCAACCAACCGCTGTTCAGCCATGTAGCTTGCAGATTGTGGGGTGACAGATAAAATATCAGTGAAATCAAAACTGCTCAGTACACAAGCTCCGCTTGACGTTCATAACGCAATACTTTGAGTACAATGGGACAACAAGTACCTCTCTAATGCAAGCGTAAAGAAATATACACACATCAAAAAAAGTTTTGCATCACCTCGGTTCCAAGAGTTCCGGAACCGTTAAATACAAAGGGAATAGAGATCAACACAAACAACATTTCAGCTCGTTTTATTGCTCATGAGACCCACACATTGCATGTTGTACCATCATACAGCTAGACTTTCAGCATTTGTGGTCCAGATTGCAGTACACACCACTACCTCTAATACCCAGTAGCACGTCCTCTTGCATTGATGCATGCCTGTATTCGCCGTGGCATACTATCCACAAGTTCATCAAGACACTGTTGGTCCAAATTGTCCCACTCCTCAACGACAATTCGGCGTAAATCTCTCAGAGTGGTTGGTGGGTCAAGACGTCCATAAACAGCCCTTTTCAACATATCCCAGGCATGTTCGATAGGGTTCATGTCTGGCGAACATGCTGGCCACTGTAGTCGAGCGATGTCGTTATCTTGAAGGAACGCATTCACAAGATGTGCACGATGAGGTCGAGAATTGTCGTCCATGAAGACAAATGCCTCTCCAATATTCTGCCGATATGGTTGCACTATGGGTCGGAGGATGTCATTCAGGTATCGTAAAGCCGTTTCGGAGCCTTCCATGACCACCAGTGTCGTACGTCGGCCCCACATAATGCCACCCCAAAACATCAGGGAACCACCACCTTGCTGCACTCGCTGGACAGTGTGTCTAAGACGTTCAGCCTGACCAGGGTGCCTCCAAACACGTCTCCGACGATTGTCTGGTTGAAGGCATATGCGACACTCATCGGTGAAGAGAACGTGATGCCAATTCCGTGGGGTCCATTCAGCATGTTGTTGGGCCCATCTGTACCGCGCTGCATGGTGTCGGGGTTGCAAAGCTGGACCTCGCCATGGACGTCGGGAGTGAAGTTGCGCATCATGCAGCCTATTGCGCACAGTTTGAGTTGAAACACGACGTCCTGTGGCTGAACGAAACGCATTATTCAACATGGTGGCATTGCTGTCAGGGTTCCTCCGAGCGGCAATCCGTAAGTAGCGGTCATCCACTACAGTAGTAGCCCTTGGGCGGCCTGAGCGAGGCCTGTCATCGACAGTTCCTGTATCTCTGTACCTCCTCCATGTCCGAACAACATCGCTTTGGTTCACTCTGAGACGCCTGGAAACTTCCCTTGTTGAGAGCCCTTCTTGACACAAAGTAACAATGCGGACGCGATCGAACTGCGGTATTGACCTTCTAGGCATGGTAGAACTACAGACAACATGAGCAGCGTACCTTCGTCCTGGTGGAATGACTGGAACTGATCGGCTGTCGTACCCCCTCCGTCTAATAGGCCCTGCTCATGCATGGTTGTTTACATCTTTGAGCAGTTTTAGTGACATCTATGAACAGTCAAAGGGACTGTATCTTGGATACAATATACACAGTCAACGTCTATATGCCGGAGATCTGGGAACTGAGGTGATGCAAAACTTTTTTTGATGTGTGTATGTTCGGTGCGATGTTCAAAGTCTTGACGTTGGCAGAAGTAGCAGTCTTACCGCACACCGCCTGCACAATCTGTCGGGCTGCAACAGCAACGTGAGTCATACAATGGTCATCACTCCAGTGCAGGAGAAAGTCAGTGCTATGGCATCAACATCACCATTGTCGTTGACTGACCTCGGACTCGTGGCTGACTCTCCCTGACGTTCATAACGCAATACTTTGAGTACAATGGGACAACAAGTACCTCTACTTGTTCCATAGCGAACAAGAAGACGAATGTGCTGTGCGAACAGACATTCAAGATAACTCCCATTACAATACAAATTATCAGTTGTAACTCTTCAGTCAGTCAATACTAATTTGCCCAATAACAAGGCGGGGTACAATGTACAGTACATGTAATTAACACTCACGGAAAACTGTACATGTATTAGTTTATGGTCACTATTATAATGCAGCAATTTTAGTGATCTTAAATCTAATACATGTAATTATTTTCAAGAGTGTTACTTACATCTTATATACGATGTATCCCACCCAGTTATTAGTCCAGTCAAATTAGGAATTTTTGCTGCATTAAATCGTGAAGTTCCAAATATATTCAGGAATGTGTAGGGGGAGGTCCCCTGAACAACACCTAATAAAGTCCCGTCAATTTCAGCGGGGGGGGGGGGGGGGGGGGGGCGGGGCAGAGGGGGGCTCAAAGCCCACCTTTTTTAGATTTTGGCGTATAACTTTAAAACGGTGCGTCGCACACATATATTTATACTTTTCAAACATAAAGTAAATTAAATGCTCTACAAAATGGTGTATTCATATTTATCTCTGTGTGTTACCGTCTCCGAGATATGAGCCGATGAATATAAAATATTTGCAGAAAAATGTGAAGCGCCTCATGTTTCTCGTCTAACTTGCCCGTCCAATCCGTTTGCCTTCCATTTTACAGGAAACTCGTGGGGAAGGAAGTTGTAGAACATTACATTTCCTTCAGAATATATGTACTTATGCTAATTTATCTCCGACCAGTCAAACGTTAGAGCGTTTTGACTTAACGGGGTCGGTTTCGAGATTTTGCTAGTGAACTGCTCATTAGTTTACTTCCGTTTTCAACGGATTTAACTCTCTGTATCACGTTATTTATTGATTATGTAAACATAGATGGTATTATCAACCATATAACTAATAATATATACCTAGAAAGTACATGAACGCAGTGGCGTATGTAGGATTATGTTTCGGGGGAGGCCAGAATTTCGGAAAACAATTTCGTTTTTATGGAAATGAAAACATGATCAAGATCTAAAAATTTACAGTCCAGCCCATCGGAGTATGTATATGTTCTGAAAAGTTTGTTATATTTTGTTGTTTATATTCTTTTAAAAAATTATAAGTTATAAGTGCCATTCTTTTATTAACAGCACTGTTACCCTCTTAAAATAAAAATAAATGCACTTGCTGGACAAATTTGATGTTCAATAACAATTTGTTGTGTTGAACCTGTAGAAACACACTGCACGAGTTATATAGAGCAGGTAGGTGGCAATGAAGACAAGTTTGCTTTCATCGTGGCTGACGATTTGACGAAGCACATCTACGCGTGAATAGAACATAATAGAATATTTATTTATCAAACAGCATGCTTCAAGGAAGTTTGTACATGTAACACAAAATGAAATGTACCTGTGATAATTGAGGTCATACTCGTGGAGTGGTGTCGAATACATCAGTAGGAACATATTTTGTTCCCTAGCTTCATTGATGTCTTCTGGCGTGGACGTGGAGCCATAAACATTTCAGCGATGCTTTCGGTTTCGTTGCTTTACTTTTCCCAAAATTAGCGGGGCGGTATCACATCCAGTGAAGCTATGGATTAATAGAATGTACTGGCAGAATGGCAAGGCCTGAAGTTGTTGGGAGGAGTACAGTCTGTCATCTGTGTTGCCTCGTCCAGGCTCCAGGAAAAGGACATTCGTGTCTCGTGGTGTGAGTGCCATGAGTAAGACGAGCAGGTCTATGTCCTCGACAACTACCATCACAGTTGAATGAGGGGTATTTTGTAATCCACGCTTGACAATGCTGCAGTAAGTGTCTCCTTAGGCTATGGTGAATTGTATACATTTTGCATCCCAGGCCTGCGCTAACATAGTTATCAGCTTAATTTTGTTCTATTCGTTGTAAAGGAAGTTTTCCTGCTTAACAGTAGCCACCATGTTCTCATCAAAGTCTGTTTCACTGATGTTTTACTTGATGCTCTTCGATGTTGTTCGCCTCTTTTCGTGGAACTTGTGTCTTCATCAACGTCAAACACAACAGCAGAGTTGTAACAGTAATGGTTGATAACGTAAGACACATATTGGTTGCAGATAAAGGCGAACTTAGTGTCGTTCCACTTTACCCTATGAAGAAGAAAGTCACCATCGATTACCGTGAAACAGATCTTCAGGTTGGTTATTTGACTGCATGAAGGAAAGGCATCGTAGAGAGCGGCCTTTTTCGTTTTCCTCATGATCCCTTCGTCAAAAAGAGTCGTGGGATATGGGGCTAACTCACACTTCAACAGTTCCTCCACATCCCCTTCAGTTCTCTTGTTAATTAAGGTTCTCTGGAAAATCATTAAAGGCTCGACCACCACTACATCATTGTCCAGTTTGATAGTGTTGCTCATAGCAGGCAAACGGACTTCTGGGTTTTTCTTACACTGCTTAATTTCTGCAAAGTTACTTCCAACAAAAGTCCCCTTTGTAGGGGTTCCGATTCCCAATGGTTGGCAAGAGTTGAAGTTGCTGGGTACTATTACTCCGGTTGAAAGGGACATCAAAGAATCACGTACAGAAAAAGGCGGGTGATCAGCCAACTACTGTGCAAGCTTCCTTCTGTCTTGGTCATCCCTGCTCATTCGTGATGCTCAAAAGTTGACATGCTGTTCTCCACTTACAGAATGGACTCCGGCAAAATGCTCTACGCTTAGTGAAGAACCTATGGCTGTACCTGTACGAGCCCCTCCAACCCATTTCGCCAACACAGAATCACTCATGCCTCTCCATCGTGTTAGTCCCCCCTTCATTCTTCACATCACACATCAGTGTCACTTCAATCGCCATATCAGACCACACTCCAGCCATTGGTATCAGTTCAAATAGCCACGATCTTTGGAGTTTTCAACCGTACCGGATTGGGAAAGGGATCAGTCACTTAGGCATATCCCATGGTATCTCATATTCCAGAAGATTATTTCCTTTCCTGGGTCGTCAGATATCTCGGAATATTATTATTATTCCTTCCGTTTAGGTCGTCTGTTGTCCACAATTGACGGTTTTTAATTCGATGTGTCGCCGTCTCTGTCTTTACTATCTCCCAGTATCAATTCTTTCCTCTACTTCTGTCTTATATTCTTATTTGTGGAATATCATAGGATACAATATCATAATAAACTTTGGCCTACTTACCTTAATATTATGTAAACAGTGTATTAAGTACATTCTATTTCAGATGGGGAGGGGTCTTATACATGCATATTAAAAGGATATGAAAAAAATATTCGCCGTTTGAAAGGCCTACTAGATTTTTAGTGTTTATTAGTGTTGCAAATTAACAGTTGACACACATACTTTCATATATAATACAGGGTGAACAAAAAAATGCCGCACTTGGAGGTCGGCATGCGGTTCCTCGTCGAAATTCACGACAAAAGTTTATGTTGCAAATCCTAGGCCAATAGGTTTAACAGAAATGCATGTTAAGAAACGAGGCCCTGTCAACGCTGTAACTACATCTAGCGTGGCCAAAAACAGCTCGCAGGAACTCGGTGCTTGATCTGTATACATTCCGATGCACTGCAGGATGTGACAGTGTTGCCAGCTCTCTCTCGTTTTCATACTTGTGTTTTCAAACAGCACGCGATCCGATTTTGCTATTGAACCTTTTGTCTTGCAATTGGATGAGGAATCGCATGCCGACCTCCAAGTGCGGCATTTTTTGTTCACCCTGTATATATTATATATTAGTTATATGGGTAATAAATACCATTTATGTTTGCAGAATCAATAAATATCGTAATATAGAGTGTTAAAGCCGTTGAAAACGGAAGTAAACTAACGAGCAGTTCACTAGCAAAATCTCGAAACCGACCGCCATACGTCAAAACGCTCCAACGATCGACAGATCGAATAAAAATTAGCATACGTATATATATTCTTGAAGGAAATTTAATGGTCTACAACTTCCTTCCTTACGAGTTTCCTGTAAAATGGTAGGTAAAAGGATTGGATGGGCAAATTAGACGAGAAACGTGAGGCGCGGCATATTTTTCTTCAAATATTCCTTGTTCACTGGCTCATATCTCGGAGACAGTAACACATAAAGATACATATGATTACACCATTTTGTAGGGCATTTAATTTTCTTTACGTTTAAATGGTATACAAATTTCTCTGCGATGCACCGTTTTAATGTTATGCGCCAAAAACTAAAAATGGGGGCTTTGAGGCCCCCTCTGTCCCCCACGGCACCTGATATTGACGGGACTTTATTAGGTGTTGTTCAGGGGACCTCCCCCTACACATTCCCGAAACATTTGGAACTACATGATTTAATGCAGCAAACGCATAATTTTTGGTCTAATTTGACTGGACTTTATCGGGCAAATTAGTGTTGAAGGACTGAAGAGTTACAAACAACAGTAAATCGTCTGTGGTAGTACCAGCGGCGTATATGGAGTTCTGTTTCGGAGGGGGGTTAAAACTCGAACAACAGGGGTGAGGGGTCATTCCTCTCATTTCTACATTCCTTACTACTTCCTTCTTACCCTCAGCGCATTTATACTGACCACGGCACGACATCAAACCCCTGGGCCACGTACAGTATTTCGTTTCGCACTGCAATTAGTTTTGCGTCGCTTTTCACTATGTTATTGTGCTTTGAATTAAATTTTGCTTCCATTTTAATTTTCGCGCTGACAATCAATATCATTTCACACCCGAATATCGCGCTCACGGCGAAATTAAAATGTTAACGCTTCCACAGCCATTTTGTTTCGCATATTAGACCAGATTTAATTTCAGACATGAAATGAAATGTTCCATGCATTTTAAATTCACGCCGGGGGCGAAACTAAATGCTGTTTGGGAATTTTGTGTCATTAAAATAAACCGTGGCACTACAACCCATGAAGGGCCTAGACCTACCAAGCGACCGCTGCCCAACCATTAAGTCTTCAGATATTGGTCAGCGCATCGGGTTCCCTCGGCCGTTAATCTTGGTTTTCGAGCACACCGTTCCAACCCACACGTCCGTTTCTAAAATCACTAACGGAGCCGGGAAGCGAACCTGGGACCCCCAGATGAGAGGCAGGCACGATACCCCCAACACCATGGGGCCAGCAATTTTTGTCATACCAGGAGCAAAATTAACAGTCGTTAAAAAATGTTATTTCACGCCGGGAGCAAAATTAAGAGACTGTAACGGTTTTCATTTCGTGCCAGGAGCGAAATCAAAAGTCTTATAACGAATTTTATTTCACGCCAGGAGCAAAATTAAAAGTCTGTAAAGAATTTTATTTCGAGCCGGGAGTGAAATTGAAAGTCTGTAACGAATTTTATTTCGTGCCCGGAGTGAAATTCTCTGTAATGTTTTTTTTTTATTTCGCGCCGGAAGCGAATTTAAAAGACTAACGTTTTTTATTTCACGCCATGAGTGAAATGAAAAGTCTTATAATGAATTTTAGTTCACGCCAGGAGCAAAATTAAAAGTCTGTTAAGAATTATGTTTCTAGCCGGGAACGAGATTAAGAGTCTGTAACGGATTTCATTTCACGCTGGGAGCGAAATTTAAAGTCTGGTACGAATTTTATTTCGCACCGGGAGCGAAATTTAAAGTCAGTGATGCATTTTATTTCGCCCCTGCAGGGAAATTAAATTTCTGTTTATAATTTTATTTCGCGCCAGGGGTGAAATTTTATTCCTTTGAACAATTTAATTTCGCGACGTTAATTTAAATTGATAATACATTTCGTTTTGCATGCCAGTCCTGCCTTGAATCGGTTTTGGTGGTGGCTCCATTTTTCACCTTAAATGTAAAACTAACTGCACATGGCGTTTGTAAATGACTTACCAAATGGGATTCGCAGTGACTGTCGATTGTTTGCGGATGATTGTGTAATATATCGAAAGATACATGACTCACAAGACAATGCAGTACTTCAAGATGACCTGAACCTGGTCTATAAGTGGGCGATTGAAAATAAAATTAAAATAAACACAAGAAAATGTAGTCTAATAAAAATAGGGAAAGTGCGAAGGCAAGATTTTCAATATAACATTGGCTCAGAAATACTTGTAGAAGAAGATTCTTGCAAATATTTGGGCGTTCACTTAAGAAATTATATGAAATGGAGTAGTCATGTAAAATGTGTAGTTTCTAAAGCTTACAAATCCCTGCACTTTGTAATGAGGGTATTAAAAGGAAGTAGTACCTCTGCTAAAGAATTATGCTATTTGTCACTTGTAAGACCTATTCTGGAATACGCCTCGGCGGTTTGGGATCCATATCAAGTAGGGCTCATAAATGAGTTGGAAATGGTACAAAGAAAGGCCGCTAGATTTGTGCTCAGTGACTTTAATCCCAGGAGCAGTGTGAGCCGTACGTTAAAGAAACTTGGGTGGGAATCACTTGAGGCTAGGAGGATGAAATCTAGACTCGGCGCTATGTACAACACGTATACAAATCAACCAGCATGGGGTGAGCTTAGCAAACGTATGGAAAAGCCTACTTATATGGGTAGGAGCGATCATCCTTTCAAAGTTAAGGGCCGACCACAGCGAACAAACTATGGTAAATATTCTTTCGTAAACCGTGCCATTGATAATTGGAACTCTCTACCTGCCGCAGTTTTAGAGCCTTTTTCCAAACATATAGGTGTGTTTAAGAAAAGACTGACTCTTTGTGTAAATACTCCAGTTTAATTGTTAGTGAATTGTTATGTACAATTATTTATTTGTTATGTATATCTAATTTGCCACCGGGGGACACAGCCCCAATTGCAAATAAACGAATGAATGAATGAATGAATGATGACCGTAATGCTCTCCATCAGTCGTACCTATAAGTACATCGTACACCTAACGAACACTAAAAATAATACTGTTGCAGGTAAAATAAATTAAGTAAAAAGTCATTAAAGGGATCAATGAACTAAAATCAGGAAAAACATCATAGAAAACTAGAAGTAGTAATTACAAACTGGTAAGATATCAAAGGATCACTCAGAAATATCCAGAACTGGCCAATAATTCAGAACTAGCCGTCACAGTCAATCACAACATCGGACTAGATGCTGAGGAATCCATACCGTCAGGTAAGGTCATCGCTCTCTCACTTGACTTTCGTTCCCCTCCCTCCCCCCCCCCCCCCCCCCCCCCCCTCCCACCCGTTCTCGCCGACCTTGTTCTACTATAGGCTACCACGCCTTTTGTTCCAAGTACAGTTACACTCTTATTCAAAAATTTCCCCAAGTGATCCCGACGATTCTATTCAACCGATTTAGGTTTTCGATACGGCTTTGGAATCAGTGAATAAAACTCAACTTTCTTATTACCCGCTCTTTTAAAATTGTAATAAGATATTTAAAATATAAACAGCAACTTTTCTGTTTTTGAAATAAAAAATTTAGCGATGAATTAATCTCAATTCTCCTACTAGACAGAGTACATAGCAGTTTTCAGATCGCAGATCGGAGGTCCCCTTTGAGAAAAAACAAGTAGTTCCGTGAAGAACTATACAGCCTATTTTCATATATCCTGCTCATGTTAATTGCCACTATCAACATACAAAATTTCAGTTTAATTGCTGTAACAGATTCGTAGATATTGAGAACCGTCTAAATATTTCAGATGGTCGCCAGGTTGGATTTTTATTTTTGTACTATTACATTAAGATTATTGTGTACGTGTGGTATTCAAACTTCAATCGCATGATTAGAACACAAGAAGTAAAAACGAGATTTTAAAATTACGCACAGCAGCCATCTTGTGATTATGCAAACAATTGAAATAAATTAGATGCCAATGGATCAACATTTGTATAAGCATTTAACGTGCTACGTTTCACGGCACTCGGATAGTTAATTCGCGAGAAACGTCCATTTAAATATTTATACATCGCGTCGCCGCCATGTTGGATTTGTGCTCACCAGGTTACTGAAAGTCCTATAGGTGAAAATATGTTCCTAGTCTCTATGAACATTTAAAAAAAGTTTGGTTGCTGTAAAAGATTCATAGATATTGAGAACCGTCTAAATATTTTGGAAGCTCGCCATTTAGGATTGTTATATGTATAGGCCATAGAGTTATGTACCATCAAGGACAATTATTGCCTAGGTTCAGTATTCAAACTTTCACTTCGATCGCATGATTACGATACAAGAAATAAAAACTTAATTTTAAAATTTCACACAGCCGCCATCTTGAGGTTATGTAAACAATTGAATTAAATTAGATGGCAGTGCATTGCAATCTGCAAAATCATTTACTGTACCACATTTCACTGCGCTCAGAGAGTAAATTCACGAGAAAAGTATATTAAAATATTTCAAATTCGCTTGGTCGCCATGTTCGTTTTGTACTTTACAGGTTTATGAAATGTACATAGGTAAACTTGTATCAGTACCCTTTATCACCGTAGAAAATTGCAGGCTGATATCTGTAATTGTTTCGGAGATATAGAATGTCAGTGAAATATTTCGCACAGCCGCCATTTTGAGGTTATGTAAACAATTGAACTAAATTAGACTCCAGTGCATTACAGTGTTTATAAACATTTGCTGTACCAAGTTTCATTACGTTTGGATAGTTAAATCGCGAGAAAAGTCTATTTAAAAGTCTCAATTTCGCTTGGCCGCCATGTTGGTTTTGTAGTCACCAGGTTTTTGAAAGCATCATAGGTGAACTTCTAGTAGTGCTCTTTATCACCGTACACAATTTCAGGGCGATATCGGTAACAGTTTCGGAGATATTGAATTCTAGTGAAATATTTCGCACAGCCGCCATGTTGGATTGGTGAGACGTAACGAAATTTCAAGGACACGGTCGAGGTCGCCGGGAATAGTGCTATGAACGTACCGAGTTTCATTGAAATCGCTCCAGCCGTTTAGATTTTATTAGGTGGTCACACACACACACCTCACACACACACACACACACGCACACACACACACACACAAACGGACAAAAGGTGATCTCATAAGCCTATTTTTTCAAAATTGAAAATAGGCTAAAAAATAAATAAATTCAGCTTCGTTTGTGATGCCATTTGTTGAAATATTTTCTTACCAAAATGTCGGGACATTTAGCCATAACGAACCTGTCACTAATGACGTACCCAAAACCCAATTTACGTGGTCGAAAGACATGGAATTTCAGGATGCCATACAAGAAGAACGAGAACACTCACAAGTAATAGGCTTCCCAACAGTCTCAGTACATTCGAAGCACCCTCCAGCTAACAATACCGTTCGCTCCTAATTACTTCACGCGCAAAGCACAGACATAGTTCCGGAAACCCTATCTACTACATTGGGGGCAGAGTTTACATCCACCTCTGATGCTGCAATCAGTTTCAGTAAAAAAAAGTCACGGACGTCAGCGGAAGTGCCCTACCTCCACAAACAGGAGCTAAACCCATGGCCACAGATAAAGCCAACATTAATGAGACCCATGCTCTTCACATGAAAACTGTCAACAAAAACACTGCGAGGGAAGAAGTTAAATCATATTACACACAAACACGAAACGCATCACGTAGTCGCCGTAAATCACTGGAAGTGCACACCAGTAAAACATCACTCCAATGATCCCCTCAAATAATTGCTCATAGTCGTTTAAATGCACTCAAACATACTGATGCCTGTCATCGTCATCCTTTTGTTCTTGCATATGAGTGTCTTGCGTTGTTTTGCCACATTAAATATCAATGACATCATAAGTTTGACGACACGTTTTCTACTTCAGGATTTCTTTCAGGACTTTTGATATTGACACGTTATTGCTTCAGGGAGTAAATGATCCAAACTTAGACAGGTTGAGTGGGTACGGATACATAGCAAATATTGGCCCATCTCTCCGAGGCACAGCTGTCGTTTACAGATCAGGGTTAATTTATTGTTTCGGATGTGGAGTTGCACCCGAGTGGCAGAATAATTACTCTGCAATGTGAGGACACAAAAATTGTTAATGTCTACGCCCCTTCTGGATCACAAGGTCGTCTGGCAAGAGAACATTCATTTGAAGTTGACATCAGATACTTTCTCTAGGGCTCTATCAATACTATCATATTAGCAGGCAATTTTAACTGTGTTTTAAACACTCGAGATCAAACCGGCGCTTTCAACAACTGCCGCAGCCTCAAAAGTCTCGTAGACGGATTTAACCTCCATGATGTGTGGGAACTTAAACATGGAACATACGTCCAATTTACTTTCTATCGTGCCGTATCAGCATCTAGAATAGACAGGACATATATAGCACGAGGAATGAGAGATAGCCTGCATAGTTCCACAGTAGTGCCAGTATCTTTCAGTGACCATCACGCACTGTTCCCTCAGTCATAGAAGAAGAACGTTCATCACTGTTCCATATCTTAACAAAAAGGCGTAAAGGGCAGCGAAAGACCATTACTAAACTTCGGGACGAGCATGGCTGCACTCAGTCGAACATGGATGATATCCTTTAAATTGGAGCAAAGTATTCCACAACATTCTTCTCCGACGTCCTACAAAATAGTGAGCAAACAGATGGGAGCATACATCAAAACCCACCCAGACTGACCGCAGAGGATGGATCTATGCTGGCAAGTGGTATTACTGTACCTCGGCAGAGATTTCCACAACACTACGCCCAACTCAACGTAACCGCTCTCCTGGTCCTGATGGAATACCATATGAATTTTATCAATTAATGTGGAATATACTAGGAAAAGACCTCCTTAAAATTTACCAGGAGATTAGGGGAAACCCACAAATTATAACTGAAGAATTTACTGCTGGAATTATTATTTTAATTCCGAAGATCATAAGACCACTTGGAATGGAGGATTTCAAACCTATCACACTTCTCAATACAGATTGCAAAATCTTTACAAAAAATAATAGCATCCCGAATCAAACCGCAACTGCTACCAATAATAGGGCAGTGGCAATCCTGTGCGACTCCAGGAAATAAATGTCATCTCGAACTTGTTGGTGTTAAGCAATATTATTATTGTAAATGGGAAAACTTCACCCAATCTTCCTCCTACGACACTAGTCAGTCTCGATTTTCAAAAGGCCTTTGATAGAAAAAAAAACATTCATTTCTATGGTCTGCAATGCGAACCTTCGGGTTTCCTATCGGGTTGATTAAATGCATTACAGGACTGTACAGAACAGCACAATCTAGAGTAATCATTAATGGACATCTAACATCGAATATACTCATCCGTAAATCTGTTCGTCAAGGATGCCCACTTTCTATGATCCTATTCATCATAGCACAGGAACCCTTCCTCCGGAGGAGGACGATCAATGAGAAGTAAGTGGCAGTACGAGCATATGCCGATGATGTATGTATTGTTCTCACAGACGAAAACGACGAAGACCGTATGCTGACTATCATAAACGAGCTTCAGGAAACATCTGGATCCCAAGTCAATCCAACATGTTTCAGGGATTTTTTTCTGAAATCTTCAGTGCAATGTTTTTTAACTGACCTTCCGTGGAAATACACAGGAGTTCACTGGTCACTGAGACATTGCGTTAGTCGCTGATCCTAAAGTGAAACATTCCGTGAGACTATCAGAGATATTTTATGGTGCACTGAACATCATGTGTGCTTATTGCCATAGCCTTCACTGAGTTATTAACATTAGCTCAATGGAAAAAATATGGCCTGCTTTCCAGTTCGATTCCATGAATCTACCCACAGATCAAAGTTCAAACCCTGCCTGGGGCAACGTGATATACTTTTATTTTTCCCCAGTCTTATACTTAACCAAATTGATTATTAAGGCTTGTACATCTCGTTAAACATGGTTATTTATTACTATTATCGTTAGTTTACTGGAAAATCGGATAACTATTCCCGGGAAAGGCGAGTAAACTTTCACTGAAAACTTCAGTGGAGTTTCACTGCTGGAAAGTTCAGTGGATATTCACTGTGATTTTCAGTGAAGTTCCACTGAAGTCAGAACTGTGAACTTCAGTGATTTATATGGCCTTTAAGCCACTGATATAAACCGATATCTGAATAACGTTATTAATACGCATTGCACGATTAAGGTGCTCTTTTTTACGAGCGAAGATTTTATTTAACGTCCTTTCTGGTGGGCGCTACTTTGTTGTTCCTACCATAACCGATATCCGAATATTAGTCCAAGTTACGGTATTAAGGGATTTTTTTTTTTGAGAGACTTATTCAAGTAACATTATTTCTGGCAACACTACATTTCGTTCCTGTGGTAACCGATTTTTATATGTGTAGGCCTTAGAGTTATGTTCTATTACATGAAGATTAATGTGTAGGTGTATTAATCAAACTTCAATCGCATGATTAGGACACCAGATTTTAAAATTTCGCACAGCCACCATCTTGTGGTTCTGAAAACAATTGAAATAAATTAGATGCCAGTGGATTAAAATTTGTATAAGCATATACCTTACCAAGTTTCACTGTGCTCGGATGATTAAATCGCGAGAAACGTCCATTTAAATATTCAAATTTCGCGTCACCGCCAGGTTGGATTTGTGCTCCCCAGGTTATTGAAAGTTCCAAAGGTGAACTTATGTTTATAGACTCTGTCAACATGCAAAAATTTCAGTTTGACTGCTGTCATAGATTTTGTGAACCGTAAGGCATGAAATGGCTGTGTGTGGTGTTTCGAGTTCGGTGTAGACTGACCATGCACGTTAGCGTGTGTAGCTACCTCGGCTGGTTTGTGACATTATGTCAACAAATTTAAAAAAACATATTTTAACTCTCCAGATTCCATACCGGCCCCTGTTACTGTCACATGCATGATTACCAATATGCTTGATTCCTTTTTTAGGATTATTATATCTCGCTGCACCTGCTGTATCACCAAATAGCAGGGGCAAATGACCTCGTAGTTAAGCCCCTTAAAACAACAATAACTAAGCCAAAAGGTATGCAACTTCCTGTATCCTTGTTGCAGATCTGGTTCATGTACGTGAAAATATCATGTTTTATACGTCTTCGGTATGTTTCTTTAATGTGTGACTTTCCCACTATGATATTTCTGTGCTCCCCTTGCCCAAAGGCGTTATGAGCACGGCAGACCACACGCATATGACAAAATGTTGGGTCTAGTGCGCCTCGAGTCCAGGCTCTGCGCTCAGTACCAAACGTATTGCAGCACCCCGTCAAATGGGCAGTGTTTGTGCACTGCAGTGCTAGTGTGATGTTGTGCTGCACTCCTCAGAAATGGGCAGGATAGGGCTGCGCTTCACCGGCACGAGTACTAACTTTCTCGCTAGCACTGCTTCACCTTGCTCATTGCACGGCCCTGGTGCACACACACGGACGCACAAACACACGGACAAAAGGTGATCTCATAAGCCTATGTTTAGCCTAATTTCGATTTTTGCAAAAAATGAAACTAGACTTATGAGATCTACACAGGGCCGAAAATTGTGTGTCTGTCTGTCTGTGTGTCTGTGTGTGTGAGAGTGTGTGTGGGTGTGTGTACTCGGAATGTCTGTCCCCCCTATCAATTCGAACACGGTGAAACCGAATTGAACGAAATTTGGTACAGAGGTAGAAATAGCAAAGGGAACCTCAGTGTCATGTTTTATATCTCCGACATCTTGACGGAAACGTAATGGCGGCCACCCAAATGTTCAAAGCTTAAATCAAATTACGACTAACCTAATCATCCGATCTCTACCAAATTTTGCAACAACATATACGGATATGGCGACCGTCTTTTGACTAAAATACAAGGTCATCGGCCCAATAGTTTGCAAATGGCGGCCATGTATGTGTGCAAATCGATTCCCCCAATCAATTCGAACACGGTAAAATAGTTTCGGAGATATGAATGCCAGTGAAATATTTCGCACAGTCGCCATGTTGGATTGGTGAGATGTAATAAAATTTGAAGATCACTGTCGGGGTCGGACAAAATATTACTATGACCTTACCGAGTTTCATTGAAATCGCTCCAGCCGTTTATATTTTATTCGGGGGGACACACACATACGCACACACACGGACTAAATGTGATGTCATAAGCATATTTTTTCATAAATGAAAATAATAAAGAAAGCTTTTCATTCGGTCAACACGGAATTCGCTTTCTTCATTAGAAATAACCATCACTGAAAAATGGCTTCTATCACTACTAAATGAAAATAGGCTAACAAGTAAACGAAAAGCAAGAACTGGCGGATTCATTTAGGAAAGAAATACCCTTATTGGTCACAAAGGAGTGAAAGTTTGGTGTGTAGGTTACACTCTGCCTTATATGGCAACACTGCGAGATGGTGAGTTCGATTCCAATCTTAGTCATATTAGAGTGTTTTTCCGTGGTTTCCCACTTCTACTCCAGGAAAATGCGTGGATAGTTCCTAAGTCAAGGCCATGTCAACTCCAAAAGTAACAAAGTTTATCAGACAAATTCCATAAACACCTCAACTACATGGGACTGATGAACAATAGGCTATGTTCCAAACCCCTATATGAAGCAACAAGAAATATTTCGAATCAATGGGATCCATCGTATTGATTTTAGGAAACATGTTTCTAACGTAGGTTACAGTATGACCACGATCGAAACGAGCAAAGTACCTTGCCCTGTCTGATGGGGCACGCGCTCAGACTGAAATCTCTATGTTGAATAACATTGATATTTCAAGAAGTAATTATCCTATGTTTGAATAAATAATTGGCCTGGAATTACGAGTACATATGGCCCAGCATCGTCAGAGTTCACGGTCACCTTCAATGCTTGTCCGGGAAGCGGGCAAATAGACACTTCCATAACGTTATTGACGAGAATCTTTTCTGAAATAACGGAAACAATTTCTCCGCTTATAATAAAGTTACTGATAGCGCATAGCTGTTAAAAATCACCTGTATACCGTTACTAGACTTATAACGTTGTTGGTGGGTTCTCATTTCGAAATAACGGAATTAATTTTTCTGCCCTGAATAACGTTATTGATAGCGTATAGCTGGTACAATTCGCTCGTATACCGTTACTAGACTTGTAACGTTATTGGTGGGTTTGCATTTCTAAATAACGGAATTATTTTTCAGCCATGAATAACGTTATTGATAGCGCAAAGCTCGTAAATATCGCTCGTATACGGTTACAAAGCTTATAACGTTATTGGTGGGTTCACATTTCTAAATAACAGAATTAATTTTTCTGCCCTGAATAACGTTATTGATAGCGTATAACTGGTTAAAATATCTCGTATACCGTTACTAGGCTTATAACGTTATAAGTAGGTTTGCATTTTGAAATAACTGAATCGATCACTCTGCCTGAATAACGTTATTGATGGCGCTCAGCGAGTCAAAATCGCTGCCATACCGTTACTAGACTTATAACGTTATTAACGGGAGCGCATTTTAAAATAACGGAATCTTTACCTCTGCTGGTTATAACGTTAATAGCACAAACCAGGGAAAATTATAACCCCTTATTTCGTTGCCGCACTAAAATCGTTATTCATATACCATTTGTTTTGGGTACGGAAGCAGTAACGTAACAAAAATTAATTCGTTATTTTTGACTATTCTGTTACGTTATGAAGCCTTGATAAAATGTCTTTGACAAACTTCTTTGATAGTGTAATACCGGCCTTAGAGGGCCGAACACATTATATATAACAGGAAATAATCAATAGATCTAAACTTAGCACACAAAAAATCCAGAAATCGGCAATTTAGTGATAGATATATATGTCACAAGAAATAATTGGAAATAAAACTAGATATTTTTGAGGTTCTGGATTTTTATTATTAATTATTACTAAATTTCCAGTTTCTAAGACAAGTGAATGTAAGTTGTGCCTTTTGCATTCAACCCAAAAATACAAAATTTTGTAAAAACTTATGTTTTACAAAAATGAATCTTAATTTTTGAAAATAAATACCAGTAAGGTAACTGTACCGGTTTTCGTCACTGATCCAGTCTTCGTCACTCTCGTATATAAGTACAAAAAATAAGCATGTCAACGGGTCTTTCTCAACGCACGAAGTCTTACGAGATGCGTCATACCTTCCTTGCCGATAAGGAGCAACTTTGCGAAATCATGCGTGCGATGTAATAGGTGATTCCCTGCCTCAAACATCTCCTGTGAGCTGAGCTGTCTTGACGCGCCATTTGCTTCTCGCATATGCTAAGCACGCGTGCGAGTTAATTATGTGCATGCGTGTTATGTTCCGACATTTTAAAATGTTACAAGTGCGTGATACAGTTGGTAATTGTTTCTGTAACATATGTGATTTGTTATTTCGTCCTCAAGTGCCTAGTTTTGTTAGAAATGCCGGTGACGAACACTGGATTTAAAAAAATGCACTTTACCAATGCTCGTCATTTGTGACGAAAACTGGCACATTGTCATTTCTCCTTGCAAGACCTAACTAACAGCGGCAATATACTTATAATGTAGCTCTAAAGTACCCTGTATTAATTAAATTATCATTTGATCATCGTGTCCAGTAGTCGTCATAGCTGACGAACTTTAGAGCACATTTGTGACGAACACTAGTGCACGATAATGTTAATGTTTGTGTTAACGTTTCGCAACCAATAAACATTTACAGAGTATTGTTATTATTACGTAGGTCATTCTTCTTGACGGCCGCACCTCAGTAGGCCTAGGTTTTTTTGGCTAGGCGTGCTACAGAGGATATTTTTTTATTTTTTATTGAGATGATAAATAATATATTATTCTAAGACTAAATCTTTGCTTTCAGGCAATATGTTAGATAGTTATTGTTGTTTTAAGGGGCGGAACTACGAGGTCATCTGCCCCAGGCAATATGTCGAAACGCACAGTCCTGAATTATGATACTGAGCAAATGGAAGCTGCTATTAAGGCCGTTGTGGAGGACGGCATGAGTATTAAAAAGGCCGCGGAGAGGAATGGTGTTCCGAGAAACACCCTCTCGGACAAAATTAAAGGAAAATCTCCTATAGGGCATCCAACGTTTAGAATGAAGCATTGGTCTTATGGCGCGTTACGACAGGGTTGCCACTCCATGAGAGGCGGCAGTACAAAGTGCTTCGCGTACACTTTCCGCACATTCAGCGATTGTGCAGTGACGAAGACTTGAATTAAGTACTGTATAATAATACTAATAGTAGGCTAACATAACACATACAACGAAATTAAATTAACTATAACATATGCTGAATGTAACATAAAGAAAACATTCAAAATAAAATAAGTCAAGTACACGCACAAGGAAATGTGTGAAGTTTCGATTGCAGTTAAAGTTGAAGTACGTTATTATTAAAGAAAATACTCCTCATTGGCTTCCCTTTCATGATGACAGCAGATAGGCATCCCGTTCGTCATCACAGTCAGTTGATTCAGTATCTGATGAAGAGCTGTCACCCAGATTTATGAGTAGAGGTTCAATGTCATCCTGAATTTCATCGGCTTTCCACATTTCAGACTCGATTTTTTTTACATGCTCGACACAGTCTTTCCACTTTTCGGTTGTCACATGATTAAATCCTTCCTGTATCAACTGCTCCATATTTTTTACTTTGAAGTGCAAATTGTTCACTTTAACATGATGTTTGACCTGACTCCACACTAATTCAATTGGATTTAGTTCACAATGATAAGGTGGAAGGCGTAGAACTAAATGGCCCATTTCTTTAGCCATTTCATCAATTTTGTACTTATCGTATTTATATTTCACACTTTTAACAATTTCCATTAAATGTTTCTTCAACATATATGCTCTTCATACAGCTCCCCATGCGACGAAAGCCATTCCTGCATTTTTCCTTTTTTCCATGCCGAAGTCGGAATAGCCTCAACTTTACGACTGTGATATGACACATTGTCAATAACAATCACAGATTTGGCCGGCAGGTTAGGTAGCACTTGGTGATTGAAATAATTTTCGTACGTTTCACTATCCATTTCATCATGCGCATCTGCGGTGTTCTTTTTGCACAAAAATACTAACTGCGCTTTGGATACAAATCCATTTTCATTTCCTGTGTGGACTATTGCAAACCGCGGACCTCGTGCAGTAGGAGCCTTTAGGCCTGTCGAAAGTCCCGCCAGAAACGCTTGCTTTGGTGTTGTTATTGTCTTGTCTTACCATATCTTCTCAATTGTAGTCCCAGTATTGACCCATGATTCATCACTATACACAACATTCCGCCCTTCATCTCTGTACTTTTTTATTGCCACAAGATAATCATGACGCCATATCACTAAATCACTCCTCTTCACCATTATGGCTTTATTTCCTCTTCTCGCGTACTCAAATCCCATGTCCATAAGCAGCGAATGGAAAGTAGATTTTTTTAATCTGGAAGGTCGGAATCGGAGTTTACTGCAGCCAGGATTGAATGTAAAGTTGGTGGTTGGTTTTGAAAGTAAAATTTGTGGATTTTGCGACGGATGCTGCTCCTCACAACGTCATTATATTTAACATTCTTGCTATTCTTGCGAAGTGTATTACTTAGCCTCTTTTTGCGTGGCGACAGTACTGGACCCTGTCCACTCTCACTACGTATTTTGAAACCTGTAGTATTTGATATTCCTGTGGCTAGAGCAGTTTCATTGACTAAATTATTTATACTTTCGTTAGGTTTAAGATTCTTAAAATAACTGAACACATTAATTACGACCTGGTTTTTCCTCCTTCTGAGCACTTGACCACGCTTTCTTTTCACAAAACTATCCATTGTTGTACGTGCAATACGTAAATTACAACACGTTAAATCTAACAGAACTGCTGCACACACACTCAAGATAGAGACTGCTGAACAACTGAAATACAAGCTCGAAGGGCACAGTAATAAAGCTGTGAGTAGCATGCTGCACCCTGCTGTCCTTCGAAACGTCATTCATATAATCCGCGGTCAATGAACAGCCCGGCCTGTGTAAACAATTAAACCTACACTCTGGGTAAGCAGGTAGAAAACTTGTTCCAACATTCCTCTACAACTCTCAAACTGACTTGACATGGTTATCTTTAAAAATAGAAAATTTGGCAGCATACGAACTTTTTCAATGCTGCTATGCGGTTATGAGAGAATATTCAGAAGTTTTACCTACATGAAAATTGTAATATTGCCAGTATAAAATATTTCAATAATCCATCATCAAGACGGCACATTTAGCTACACGTGTGTGAAAAATAGGCATCACAAAGTCAATGCAACAAGATATAAGATCGATTTTACTAAAAAGGGAACACAGTTTATCATTTTTTTAATATGGATATCTAATTTTTCTAGCATTTCTATCAAGTTTACGTAGTTCTAATATAGGCCAAAAAAATCGGCAAAACATAGTTCTACCCGAATATGCTGTTGTTTCGACAAAGAAAAATTTTCGACTGATATGGCAACAGTGGATTGTTAGAAAATGACAGCGTCATACATGTCTCACGTGTAACAGAAAGAGAGAAGAATATCCCTATCTAACCAGTGCTTCATTCTAAACGTTGGATGCCTTATAGAGAGAGGAAAATGGGGCTAAGTTCCATTTTAACAAAGGAAGCTGAGGCTATGCTAGTTCAACGGGTAATCTCACTACGAAAAGCGGGGTCCCGGTAACAAAGGACGATTTGCAAAAGCGTCCAGTGCCTTACACAAGAATTGAAAAGGGACTTTCCTTTCAAAGATGGCCACCAGGAAGGAAATGGCGTGAATCTTTCATAAAAAGAAATCCAGGTCTATCTTTTACGAACCCCTCAAAATTTGACAGTAAGCCGTGCTGCAATTACAGGACATCAAAATAAAACCTGGGTTTCAGAAGTCTACAGCTATTCAGTGGAAAACGACTTCCAGTCTACTTTGTCAGACCCTCGGCGACTGTTCAACGCTGACGAGACGGTTTTCTTTCTCAATCCGAAAGGTAACAAAGTGCTGGCGAACAGGGGTTACAAGACAATATATCAGCAAGTGAATTCGGATGAGAAAGAATGCTTGACGGTACTTCTAACAGGCAATGCCCACGGCGATATTTCTCCTTCCCTTGTAGTGTTCAAGTATGAACGTCTGCCGCAAGACATCATTATTACCTCAATGCCAGCACACTGGGGCATTGGCAAATCGCCAAACGAGTGAATGACGGGGGGAAGTGTTTTACGAATTTCTCAGTAACATATTTCATCCTGGGTTGGTTGAGAAGGAGATTCCTCTCCCTGACATTATTCATAGACGGGCACTTCTCACACTTGACCAACGAGTAGGTTAGATGCATAACTCACATGCTCCAAAAACATAAATTTTCACAAACGACGAAAAACGTGTTTTACATGTGTCGTGTACTTGTCCCAGATGTGGACATCAGTATGTGTAAGAACAATGGCTAGAAATCATTATGTATATTTCAGATTATGTTTGTTTATTGAGAAATTACAATTATTTAAGGTTATATTATTGATCATGTGAGTTTTGTTAATGATCTATGGAACATGTAAGTTTTGACAATTCCCATTTTGGATCTTGTGAGTTTTGATAGTGAGCTGTTCGGCGATGATGTTGGTTTTGCGGGAATTACATATTTAAATCGTGTTGCGACTCGATATACAACACATTTGGGTCCCATTGAAAACCATTTTTTCTTCTGCTGTGTATGTATAATTACATTGTGATGTTAATCTTGTTAAATACCAATTAATATTTTATGAACTATGCTTGTGTTCGTTTACAAAAGATATTTTGTATTTTGGAATACCATTGGCAATCTCATAAAAGAAATGTCTACCGTGCACATTTGTTCAATTTAATGATCAAAGAAATTTACAAACTTTCCAATCACGAGAACTAATTATTGGTCACAAAGAAAAGTAGAATATTATAATCAGGAAAATAAAACAAACTTGTTAATCGTTCCTTGAGAAGAATGAAAGTTTCAAATACCAAAAGAAAATAAGCTACTAAAATAACACTGAAGATTTGAAGGAGATTAACTCCGAAAACTTAAAATAATTTTACTCTTCTATGTCTATATCACAACACTAAGTTCCTCTTGCATCATGTCGCACATACACTCATGATCAGTTTAATCCTATGTATTCTCATCAATGACATGCTTATAAAACTTGAGCTTCATGACACAGTCTTTCTTGGGTTCATACTCGGCCGCCCTCCTGAAGCTGCCTCGCTTGTCTTGTATAAAACCTTGCTGATGAAACTGTTTAGTGATAGCATTTGCTCTGATTCGTGAAACTCCCAATACGTTTATAAAGGTTGACATGCAAACTGGAACTTTATTTTTCTGTGTGCTTCGTACAAAATACTTTGTAGTTCTAAGCAGTTGCGACTTTTGGTTTTGACTTGATTTATCTTTTCTAGGTCGGCGTCTGGTGACGTTGCGAATTTCCACATACTTCAATATGAATTGATTCTGATAATCTCTTTTCGGCTTTTTATAAAACAAAGCATGAAACTTTTTAATATCGTCCATAGAAAGTAAACAGCAATTAAATGCTCCTCCACGGTGTTTACATGTTGGATCTGGGGCAGCACTGACGGTTTATACCTACAATGATAGAACAAACGACACTCTAAGGTTCTGATTACTTTCCAAAAATGGACTTAAAATATTGAATTTGTGATTCTTCACTGTTAAGGTCCAAAGAAAGGGTCTTATACATTGTTACGTGGAGGAACAAATCAAGCCAATAACAATAATCAGAATAATTTGCAAACAATGAAGAAAACAGGATATTCTAACCTCATTCGTTTGGCTTCCTGCCTTTCCCACATTTCTGGATGCTGCGAACGTTTCCTTGGCCTTCCTCTTTCTCCAACGGGTGAAACGTTTTCTTCCATGACTTGTGTGTCAAATTAGTTTTATTTCAACCACTATATTCAATGATATTCCCCAAAATAACTGAACAGAACAGAAAACACACTACACTGGCATCAATATTTACCACTATAGAAGGAAATGGCACCGGGAGAGCTAATCGCTGATTGGTCAAGATGAGGTACGGGACAAAACTCACAAGATCCCGCGGATCATGAGACTTTTGAAACTAACCATGATGTTTAACACCTGTTTTCTCAAGGATCTTGTGCCAAATGTAAATAACTGTTCCGTGAATTATATTCTACGTATAAAGGTCTATGAGAATATGTCGTCATCTCAATTTTCGTTATTTTGGAGCATGTGAGTTATGACTCTAACCTACTAGTAAATTTTGTGAGGATCCTGGAATTGTTTTGGTCGCTTTACTACCTAATGTCACACACGTACTTCAACCCACAGATGTAGGGGTTTTTAAGCTACTAAAGACTGCCTGGAAGAAAAATGTACATGAGTGGCGAATTCAGAGGGTTTCTATGGCAACAATCGGTGTTAGGCCTCATTTTCCGGGCTGTTATGCCGTGGTCTCACTTGTTTAGAGCAGAATTACGATATTTTCCTGCTCGTATGTCTTCTACCCACCAACCCCGCTTCCGTCTTTTTTTATTTTTTTTATTAAAAAACATAATTACTGGTACTGTTTTATTCGTAAATGTTAGCCTCCAAGTCGATAAATCGGTGTATTACACAACAATTGACAGAAATGCATTATAAACAGCAGACAAGGAAAATTAACAATGTGACGGCAATTGGTGCAAACGGGTGACGAATATAGGAAAAATCCAAATACATCGTGCCGAACACTGGCGCAAAAACACACTTTTTTTTAAAATACGTCATTTTTCCTAAAACGAATATCTTTGATATTTGGTCTTTCCTAGTGTTTGAGTAGAGTTTGAGGTTAGGTACAGTGCTTTTGTTGATTAAATTTACCAAAATGTGTAGGGTGTATATGATTTCTTGTCTAAATCTCCCTTAACATGATGACCATTGGTGCATTTACCTTAATGGGCAATTTATGATTTAAAAAGTCATGCAAGACAGGTTACTTCCTAATAATTGGGATTTAAAGGAGAGAGATTCGTGGTTTAAAATATTTCTTGTCAACCTTCATGTAGTACCGTCTGCCTCGTTGCATAGCGGCTAGTATTCTTGGCTGTCACCATTGAGGCCCGGGTTCAATTCCCAAGGCCATGGTCGCTTCTCCCACCCAAATCATACGTCAATTACAAATACACAAACTGGTACTGACATCACAGTGATAAAAGTTATAAAAATTCTACACACACCTAAGTACACGGGGCTACATGAACATGATGCCGCAAAGTCCCTAAAATAAGCAACAACAACTCATTTATTACCAATCATTGTATCAAATTTCAAATTCTTGCAGCACTAGAAGTACTACTTACGTAGTGATTCCAGAGAAATTGAAAAAACAAGTGAACAATAGTAAAGTTATTTGCATAAAAACCAAAAATTCAAAATTTTGCGAAAAGTCTCACTTTACAAAATAAACAATAGAAAATAACCAATTGTTCTACTGTTTTAAAGTAATACCAGAAATCAGTATTAAAAAAAAGGATGTGATGAAAAATGGGCTATTCCCCTTCAGTTGGGATTTGAAAGAGATTAATTGTTTTGGATGTTTTCATCTACCTTGATTGTATCAATTATTGTACCAAATTACAAGTTTCTAGCTATACTAGAAGTATAGAACTGATTAGGGCTACAACATATACTGTATATATTTTTAAAAAAAATTGCCGTCCTTACATAGATGTATTCTTGTCAATATGTACACAGGGTTGGGGCTGTTGCATTGAAGAGTTACCAATTGAAATGATGATGTGAATATTCACTGTTGGGGACAGTGATGTATCGAACTGTGGATATTGTCCTTGTTTTCTGTTTTCTCTCTCACTCCCCCTGCAACTGCCTGTCATTGTGTTTGTCATTTTCCTGTGCTTTTATCTTCTTTTTTTTTTTCTGTCCAATGATTGTTTGAGTGTGTATAATATGTATAAGTTGAAATCTACAGGTTAATTTTTTGAATGAAAGTGCATTACAATATTCCAAATTACAGTATGGTAATTCCTCTTGGTTTCTGCCGACCATATTATTATCTGACTTCTTCCTTTTTCTCTTTTTGTGTGTTCCAGTGACATAGACAAGCGTTCAGCGCTGGACCAGGTGATGCGAGATTATCTCCTTCAACTTTTATCTGAACCCACGAACAATGTCTTGTGCTGGGAAGTATTTGTCACATTTTGTATCCAGGCGTGTCGCAAGGATATGTGCACACCTACCATGCCAGTTGTTCTTCTTGGTGATGTGTTTGATGCACTCACGCTTGATCAGTGTGAAAAATTGTTTGCATTCGTGGAAAAGGGAGTCAATGTATGGAAAGAAGATCTATTCTTCAGTGCTTGCAAGAACAACTTGCTACGGATGTGTAATGGTAAGTTTTTTGTAACAGAATAATTTTGGGCACTGCAATGATATTGCTTTTATACCATGAATGGATAATACTCATGTCACCATTGTCTCTAACAATACTGATGTGACCGGGATGGGAAATGTGAACAAGCCTTGCCAGAAAGATGAGCACATTATTACTTGTCCAATGTTCAATGTGTATTGCAAAATATAATCCTGATATGGAAGATGCAAACATAGTCAGGATGTTGCTCAGTATTATGTCAATTATGCCCAAAAAGTTGTACCAGTCCATTTGTACATGTTTGTAGGATATGACTATTATGAATGTATGGTTTCTTTACCACAAGAACCCCAAGACCACTTCACAACTTAACATCCAAAGAGTTGTTCAAGTGTATCTAACAGGCTATGGTGGCTCACAAAAATCACATGGAAGGGCAAGTGTTACCCAACATATACTGCCAGGTTTACAATTTGAAGGATTCAATAACTTTGTTACAAACTGTAACTAATAGTAAAAGGTGCAAGTAATTTGGGAGAGCAGTAGGTTTGTAAGGGGCATAGTTTGCTGAATACCACAATCAGTAAACTGTATCAAGGGGTTAAAACTATATTGGTTGGTTCCTCAGTTTCGGGGCTGCCACAACGCGGTTATGTAGCCCCGTGTACATTGGGTGTGTGTAGAATCTGTCTGATAACCGGTGTTAATTGTGATGGCTGTATTGGTGTGTAACTGTAATTCAGGTAAGGACTGCAGACGATCAATTTCAAGTATTCCTACCTTTGCTACCAAATGCTTCCGTCGACGACACCTAGCTGTGAACTTGGCTACTAGATGCCACCATAACCAGCACCTAGCGGCGAACGTTGGAACTAATAGAGCATAAATTAAATCTAACCTACAAATTTAGCTTCACACAATTTTGGTTGTGGAAGGTTATTTTACATGCCATAAATCTATGACATGGGCCTGCTGGCTTTACTTCCCCTCCGAAGGAAGGAATACTGAGGGATTTTTAATGCTCTTAAAAAATCCGACGACTTTGGTCGGGTTTGAAACCGTGATCTTGGGCATGAAGCTTTGTATCTGGGCATTAATGTTGTAAAAATTTCAACCGTGCGAAATGAATAGTGTTTGAGAATACAATTGTGGACATTTACTTTTTAACAACTCTTACCCATTTAATTTGCTCAGACGTTTTTGCATTTGGGAGTCATCATCAATAATTTCAGTTTTCCAACTTGGGCCGGGTCGGAGCAAATATGACACCCCTCCACTTAACTCTATCTGCCCACCATCCTTCCTCAACCACTATTCCTCCAGGTTTCGTCCTCTCACTCTAGGTCTTACTAACTTGTCCTCTCTTTCCAGTCATCCGTATTGCCTTCACTTGTTTCGGCATTCTTTCATCATTCATCCTTTTCACATGCCATACCATCTCAATTTGTTTTGCTCCAGCTTATCATTCAGCTTCTGTACATTCACTTACTTCCAAATGTCTTCATTCCTCACTCTTATCTCTCCTAGTCTTCTGTACCATACTCCTCAGAAATTTCATTTCGGCTGCCTGTATTCTTCTTTCATTTTTCATTGTCATCGGCTAAGTTTCTGCTCCATACGTCATTATTGGCAAGTAATAGGTCTTGTACATTAGCCATCGTGGCATGACTTTATCCCACATTAAACTCTGAACCTAATGATAGAAAACAATCCCACATTGTATTCTCTTGTTAATCTCCATATCCAATCTTGCATCTTCCATCAATTCACTTCCTAAATATTTGAAGTGCTCTACTACTTCCAGATCTACGTCTCCAATTTAAACCATCCCTTTTCCTTCTTTCTTTCTTTCTTTCTTTCTTTCTTTCTTTCTTCTTGTCATTACCATTGTCTTACTTTTCTCTATACTGATTTTCATTTCCCATTTCTCAATATTTTCCTTCAGTATATCCAGCTGTTCTTGAACCACATTGTCATTCTCTCCCCTAATTGAACCTGATCAGCAAATAGGATTATGTTCATTCTTGTACCTGTGTATGCTTCCTTTGTTGCCTTTAGTATATCATCCATCACCAGTATAAATAACAACGGTGAGAGTACACTCCCTTGTTTTAATCCGTATTCAATTTCAAACCATCCTGTTTTACATACTTGAGTCTTGACACAGCTGCAACAATTACTCTACATCACCTTTATCATTTGTATTTGGGAGTCATCATCATCATCTAGGGATCCTTCCAGCGGCCCGGTAGGATTTGAGTGGACGATGTGCCTCCATCTAACTCTGTCATTATAGGTTTCTCCTTTAATATCTTGGAACATCAGTCCTCTCGTTAGATTTGGTCTATCCACCTTCTTCTGGGACGTCCAACGGGTACCTTCTCCGGTACCTTCCTCTCCAAGTACTGTCCGGTGATACGTGTCTTTGGCATCCTTTATACATGACCAAAGCACTCCAATCTTGCAATACGCAGTCTCTCTTCCAATTGTCTCGGTTATCTATATATCTTTCCTAATACAGTCATTTCTGATTCGGTCTTTCCTCGTTTTCTGCAGAGCTGATCTCAAAATTTTCATTTCACATGACTGTAATTTACTGATGTCTCTCTTCAATAAGACATAACTCTCTAAGCTGCATGTCATGATTGGCAGCAGGTATGCATTGAACATCGTCTGTTTAGCTTTTATAGGGACTGCCTTATCCCAGACTAGGTTCTGCACTTGCTAGAAGAAAGTAGAACCCTTAGATACTCTATTTTGGACTTCCAGCATAGCACTCCCCTGATTTGAAATTGTGCTTCCAAGATAACTGGATTGTCAAGCCCAGGCTCAAACACTACCAGTGGGAAGATGATGTAAGAAAAGGAAAAAGGCTTAGGAAAGAAAGAAAACTTAGGCAACAGGGGAACGAATCCAAATAACAGTTTATTAAAAAATGCTGATAGAAGCGTGAACAGTTAGGAAGTGCAACGCTAAAGAACCTAAAATGGGAAACAAACACTAGTCTTTAAACTTTTAATTATTAATAGGATATTTGCAAAAATTGGTTAACTATAGCAAGAAGAAATGCCGAAGCATAATTAATGAAATTAACAAGAAAATCACAGTCTTGCTTGCGAAAAAGACAACCAAGAGTGTGCATAAATGAGTTGCTAATATAACTGTATGCAATAATGTAAGGAGAAAATTGAAGACTACTAAACCAACAAGCAATCACTGAGTGCACAATCCCTTCAAGACACGAAATAGAGTACAGTATAGGGAGACTGTAGGGCGACTCAGGTCACTGGCGAAATTTCTAACAAGGAGCTATAAATTATTTTAACAAAGCTACGTGGAAATATTTCAAATAGGCATTCTAAAATGCCGAAAAGTATGAACCCAGTAAAGAATAGCTTGACTACCCACCGAGGAAGGACCTCTATGCTAGAGAACGATTGTACGTAAAATAGAAAGTGTTAGAAAGCTCTCGAAGCTTTTAGAAGGACAATTATATTTAAGCAAAAATACTAGAAAAGAACAATTGTTGTGTTCAAAGTGGGCTAAACTTTTATCCAGCAGTGTGCTGATTAGAAGTTTAGCAGAGGAAAGACTAACAAACCTAACTTAGGCAAAACTACAATCCGATGAGTAAATTGACATGACAAGGCAATAATCACCATCGAGTAGGAAGTTTGCTGAGAGAACTATACTCGCATTTAACAATCTACAGGAATTGCTAGAATAAACTTTGGGTAAAGTATCAACAGAAGTTTCGCCTTGAACACAACAAATGATCGGGATTAATTGCGAGATTAGCAAGAAGTGTTTGCAATTGTTTCTGGAAGTACAGAAAGTATTACAAAAAAATGGGGAAGGAAATGCCGCACATAAAAGGCTTGTCTAGCAATGGAATTGAGTCCTGCTCTAACAAATGAGATCAATTTATTACATCCGCACTAAAAGTGTTTTAAGAACAATATAAGATTTAAGATCTAAGACCTATTAAGAAATATTCAAATTTTCTTTGTTTAGAGAAAGAAGTACGTTAACACATTTTTGACTAGAGTACCTTAGTAATCAAGCGTGACAAAAGACTTTGACAAATATGAAATTACAAATTCTGAATTCCTGGGTGAAGCAGGAAAATGAGAACACAGATTAAAAGGTGGATTTATAACCACCAATATAATTAGAACAGTATTTACGCAGTGATAAATTCACCTTCTGTGAAGCCTCAAGTTAACAAAAAATAAATAAAGAGATTGTTTACTTAAATTTAAATGTTAGTAAATGGGGAATGGAAAGGAAAAAATGGGTTATGTTTAGAGTCTGTTCATAAGTTTGTTCTGTCGCAGATTGGGTACCCAGCACATATGGTTTGCACTAAAACCAATATTTGGAAGCACACGAATAAGTCTCTATTGAGGTTTGTAGTTTGTTCGGAATTAAAAATTAGCAGTAGTTTAAAGTTATTGAGTTTTTGATTTGTTTGCCAGTGTGATATTGTACAATACAGAGTCTATTGCTTGGTTCAAAATGTCACGAGTTGCAAGTAACATAAAATGAAGCAAGAAGAGGAAACTCCCACGATGAAATATGAGATTAAATTGGTACAATTTCAAGATTCGGTAGAATATCCTAGAAGAAGAAGAAGAAGAAAAGCTTGATTTTCAAAGTGCTACAAGGTTAGCATAATTCCCACGTTGGGAGGAAAAGTATCCCCTTTTTTGACACAGATAGTTCTAGAAAGTTTTCATGACTCTTCAATGGCGTGCTTAATTAAGCTTTAGCAAAGCAATCTAACATCCCTCTTTGGAGGCCGTTAGTAGATTGCACCAGTATGTAAAAGTTCAAGTTTTGCAGAAAATGTTCATTAAAAGCATTCAGATTAAGATTTATATAGGCCCCATAAAATTTGTTGTTAAAAACTTGTTTCTTTTCTTCGGTGACGAGAATAGGACCTAAGATTGTCTTACTCTTGAACCCGTCAATGACTGACAATGTTAGCTAGTCACAAATAAGGCTCAATCACCCATCTTTTGAAATAAATATCACTCCCAGTCAATTTCTGGGGATAGGGCTCATGAACGTTTGCTCTCTAAACACTCGGCAGTGTCCATGCCCATACTACAAGATACTGAACCTGAACCCCCACAGGAAACTCGACCTTAAGCAAAATGCGTGTGATGCTCTTTGCCCCAGCTCGACTCTCAATACTTGCGCCGAGACTTAGTTGCCTCCTGTGAGCACCTTTCATCTAGATCAAGGGTCTCCAAACATTTTATCTAAGTGTTTGTACTTATCTTTTCATCGTAGTGATGTCAGGTTTCACGGTCAGCCGTTAAAAAGAATCATAAAATATGGCGTCTTTTTGAAATTTAACACATTGCGGAAGTGTAGGCACTACTCCGAGTAGGAGAGCTTTCAGTCAGATCGGCGCATCAGTGGAGAATGAAGTGACAAGAGTATTCAAATGTGCAAACAAGCGAAGGCAGAGAGGGGAAAGGAGGGGGAGAGAGGGAGAAAACATATAGGCAACATTACAAAAATTAATTTTACATAAGCAACTTTTAGGCAGCATCCAAAATTTAGGTAGAGTCTTAATGGAGAATGCAGAAAGCGACACTGATGCCATCTACTTGAAATGTGTTGAACCAATTCTTGAGGTGATTGAAATCCAAAGCTTCAGCGACTTGCCACATGGAGCACTGTAGAAAGATCTTACACAAAGAGAAAGCATTGCAAATCTGGAACAAACTTTCAGAAAATATAAGAGAATTCACAGAAAGAAAAAACAGTAATACATAGGAAGTCTCTGTTGGTGTTTACAAGGAAGGGAAGTGAAAAAAAAACAACGTGAATAAAGAAAGAAATCTAAAGAGTAGTAACTATTAAATTCTAACATGAGCTGTATATTCAGGAGAATATACCAATAAACAAACTTTCCAAACATTTGATTCTTTCCCCATCAAGTGTTAGATTACACTGAGCCGATGTTCTGCTCATCATCATTGCTACTTTTTTCAGCTTACTAACAGTTAATTTGAGTTCTTTAAACTTGTTACTCCAACAATCCAGCCTCCTCTGCATCTCTTCCTTTGTCTCTCCCCCTATGGCAACATCATCTGCAAATATCAATGCATTCAAATTCTCTGGTTCCACAGCTTTTATTTCCTTATTAATCACATCCATGAGAGGAATGAAAAGATGTGGAGAGAGTGCACTGCCCTGTTGAATGCATCTCTTAGTTTGATCTTCCATTTCCGATCTGAACACCGGTTTCACAATGTTCATATAACATTTGTATTTTATTGATTAAGGAATTTGGAGCCCCCAGTATTATGTAAGCATTCCCATATTTTACTTCTAGGCACTCTGTCATAGGCCTTTTCCAAGTCCAAAACCTCAACAATCAGGTCCTTCCCTTTTTCCCTTTTTCTCAGTATTTTTCATTATCTGTCTTATGGCACAAACAAGGTTACTATTCCTCTGTTACCATGCTGTTCCTCTTCAAATCTATGCTCTACCTGTGTCTTTAATCTTTTATCTATGATCTTTTCTACTATCTTGAGATAGTGTGACAGCAGTGCAATTCCTCAATAATTTGAACACTTCCTCCTACTCCCTGTCTTGAGTAATGGTATGATCATTCCCCTTTTCCAGTAGTCTGGTATCTTTCTTTCCAGATTACACCTTGTGTTCGATGTAACCACTGTAGACGCTATATGCCTGCTGCTTTGATCATATCTGCTGATAGTCCATCAATTCCTGGTGACTTTCCTGCTTTCATGAGATCCAGGGTATTTTCTGTGTCTGTCCATGTAACGGGACTTTCTTCTTTTTCTTCCATTTGGGAGTATCTGTGTTTATTCATCTCCGGATTAAAATGTATTATGTTCTGATTTTTAACCTTTGATTGTGGTTTCAAGTTTACCTGTATATTTTCTTATACTTAAAATAGAATGTATTCTATTTTTTCAGACCTGTTGAGAAGACTGTCTCGGTCCCAGAATACTGTCTTCTGCGGAAGAATTCTTCTTTTCTTGGCTAAATTCTTCCCATTCTCAGAACGCTCAGGTAAGAATAATAGATATCCTTTATCATTTAAACTGTAGATGCAGTGAGCTCTCATACATTTCAGATGTAGAATTCGATTATTACCTGATGGCACATGTACACACAGTGAGATTCTTTATTGTTCCTTGCATTATGGACTAGTGTTTGCTTTACGAGAGGTTGTGGAAATATGCCTATAGTGGTACACACAGTGAGATTCTTTATTGTTCCTCGGATTATGGACTAGTGTTGCTTTACGAGAGGTTGTGGAAATATGCCTATAGTACGTAGCACGACATCCAATAATTTCAGCTTCCCTCACAACTTTCAGTTTCTCACTCTCAGTAAACTACCGCAAACACTTCGTAGAATTCATGTTTACACTCGGAGAACGTGCGCGAGACTGTATGATGCCGCATGCTTATGGTAAAACAAGGTGATAGCCAGAAGAAGGCTAGCACCATCTAGCGGATACTCCCAACACCCTATATCGCGTGTGGCGAACAATTTAAATCTTCAAAATTTGGATGGCTCAAATAAGATCCGCACTCCAATTTTTCACGTCCGAATTTGTTTAAAAATGTGTGGGTGGTATTCGAGTATACACAGTAGTTTTATAAACTAGGTGTGAATTTTATCTGACCTCGACGTACCTGCAAGTCTTTCTTCTACTGAGATTGCATTTTTAAGAGTTGTTTTTCAATTCGTTTCTTGAGATACACACAAAGTTCGTCATACGAAATTACACTCATTCTAAAATTTGAAAAATTATGGCATCTTGGGTCCATCATCATCATCATTTATTGTACATATCAGGTCATGAAGGCCCATGACAGAAAACAAAGAAACATAACAAAAATATACAATATTACATAACACTATCCTAATCAATCACACAGGAGGCATTATCCCGATCACAATCTCAAGCATCTGTTACAAATGCCGTTCCATTTAGATCTATCCACTGCATCATCCAATACTAATGTTGGTTCCACCTGCTGCAACGTTCTCATCACCCTATCCTTCCATCTCGTCCTTGGACTACCTCTTGGACGTTTGCCAATCAGCTGAGCATTGAACACTCTGTTAGGGATTGATTCCACAGCTCTTACGATATGTCCCATCCACTGGAGTCGTCTTCTTCTGATGATCCTACCCACAGCAGCTTTCCCAAATCGTTGGTATAATTTCTCCTTTTCCCTCCTTTCCCATTATCCTTCTTCCCTATTGTAAATAGGTCCATATATCTTTCTGAGCACTTTCCTCTCAACTGCACAAATGCGCTCTTCCAGTGTTTGTGAGGTCACCCATGACTCGCATCCATATAACAGAACCGGTTTCACCAGTGTCATGTATAATTTAACCTTGCTCCTTTTGTGAAATTAAGCATGACTTAAATAAATTATTGAGACCAAAAAAGGTACTATTGGCACTAATAGTCCTCTGTTGGATCTCTTTTTCAATCTCACTTTTACTAGATAAAATCGAGCCCAAGTATTTAAATTTCTCCACTCGTTCAAACGTATGTCCGTCAATACTAACAGTGGCATCAAAATCCTGTCGGCGTGAAATGATCATATATTGACAAGTAATCCCATTTTGCTTGCTTCTTTCATGAACGTTATGGTGTCGGATCTTATCTGATCTAATGTATGTAATGAATGTCTACCCCTTATTATTCCCGTTTTTCCAACGGGGTCGGGGATGAGATGTGATGGAAGTCTTTGTGGCGATGGTTTTTACGGCCGGATGCCCCTCCTGACGCCAACCTCATGAGAGGAGTTAATGAGAGATGAAATGAATGATGGTGAATGATACTGGGCAAGGATGTGGAAGGAAGCGGCCGTGGCCTGTCAGAAGGTACCGTCCCAGTATTTGCCTGGTGTTGAAAATGAGAAACCACGGAAAACCATTTCAAGGACGGCCGACGGTGGGGCTCGAACCCACGCGTCGACCGAGTCAGCAGAGAGCTTGGCCCCATGACTTAATGCTCGGGTTTAACCAGCATAGCCACTACTGTCGGTTTATCTGATCTAATGATTCTCCCATAATTAGCACATCATCAGCAAATGCCAAGATTGTGTTAGTACCAATCATATCCATTTCTCTGTCATAACCAATTACACGTCGTACCTTTTCAAATGCAATATTAAATAACATTGGCGACAGAGGATCTCCTTGTCTCAATCCATTTCGAACCGTAGGAAACAGAAATTCTAGGGTAGAAAAGACAAATTCTTAGATAATATGGATCTTAGGGAAATAAAAAGGCAGTCAGTACTTTCAAATATTTATATTGTTACTTCAAAATTATCGGTACAAAAGACAGAAATTGCAAACATTAAAAACAAAAAAGATATTTACAAACTTTACCTCCCTGCTTCCTTTCATGTTTTACATTCATAATTGTAGGATGACAGCAATTCCAAATTTGTCATTGTGAGATTAGTTCTGAAATCCGTCAACACACAAGAAAAGTTTGAAAAGAATCTCACAATTGACATTTGACACTGGAACCCACAGTGCCCTTAATGTACCATCAACAAAGGGTTGATGATCCTCACGCATTGCCTGAAGAGCATCTTCCACCGCTCTTTCTGCTTTCTTCTTCAGAATATCCTGAAGATCCCTATATGCGAGCACTCCTTCATCAACGGGAATACCCTTCAGTGACAGTATTTTGCTGAATAGGGCCTTCAGTTTGTCTCCTGCTGTAGACTGCAACACGTCATTCTGCCTGTAGAAGAGCTCAGACACTGGCTCCAAAAATGTACGGGCTGGGTCCCCCAACATCAGGTTGTCCAACTTCGTATGCATATGGCCTGACGTCTTCTTTATTTCCTCCATCACTCTGCCTCTAAGATTACCTTTCAGGGCATCCAGCTCTTCCTGGATCTTTTGAACATTCCTGCAGCAACCACTTGTAAACGCTTCTTCAAATTCTGAAGTTTGGGATACACTTCTGCAGCAATTGGTTTGGAATTTGTCTCCAGTCTGAGCAATAGAGGTTTCATCACCAATGCTACAGATTTAACGAAAAGAGCTTGCACATAAAGCACTTGTAACTCCGATTCTGTTATATTCTGCAGATGCGAAGATGCAGTGGTGAATGATTATTTTCCATCATTGGTTTGGAAAAACTCGAAAAGAATGGTCCGGTTATCTGCCTGCCACTCAACTGCTTCCAGCCAGGAATTCCACCTTGTGGCAACAGGAATTGGAAACATCCCAGCCCCCGATTATTTCTCCTGCAGGAACTGTCGGAAGGCGTGCCGTTTCTTTCTGGCATGTAGAAATGTTTGCTTAATGGAAACAACTAATTTGTTCAGGGACGACAGACATTCTTTCACCACATCACCAACCAGATTGACCTTATGTGCCCAGCATTGAATGTGAAGAGAGTCTTCTGGCAAGAGGAGTGACAACCCAGTAAAACACGAGGTCATGTATTTGGCCGAGTCAGTTACTAAGGCCACAACTAAGTCATAGTTCACTTTCGTGTCGAGCAGTGCATCTGTAATCGTTCGAGCACATGTCCGTCCATTCACTGCCGCCGCATACTGGTCCTGTGATGCTGAAGGCTCCACTGTAGACAGAGAACAACGAAAATTGCCCTGCCCATCTTGTCGGTTGTTTCATCACACATGACAGCAACTTGTTTGTTATGTACGGCCATAACAACCTTTTCCTTCCTCGATTTTGCCAAGAGAGGCAAATATTCCTTACGAAGAACATTACTTCCTGAAAGGTCTCCACTGCCTACAACGTTCTTCTTCACCCATTCCTTGAAAGCTGGGTGATCTGCCTTTTCCATGGGAATGTTAACTGATGCCATCATCTTTACGGTCGAAGAGACAAAATCCAGTTTGGCAACCTAATAAAGTCAGAAAAAAAAAGAATTAATTTGTGCAATTAAATTATCAACAATTTATGCATCACAACCAACCACCACAGATACATAAAATAATGAATGCATCCCTCCACAGAGGGGCTTGGCGGTGGGAAGGGCATCCGCCTGTGAAACAAGGGCCAAATCCACTTGTGCGTAACAGTTCGCACCCGCGACCCCACAGGTGTGGGAAAATCGGAAAGAAATGAAGAAGAAGAATATCTTACTGAATTAAAAATACTGTATTTAGAACTTCCGCTTGCGATTTGAGTCAATTTTTAGAAGAAATAAGAAAGCATCATATTCCGCACTACGAATTTGCGTGTTCTAATTGCGTCCATGCGCATGTGCGAACCGAAATGTTAACGAAAACACGAAAAGTTAATGCAAAGTTTAATTCACAAAAGTTAAAGATTTTTTGTTTATCAACATGCTCGAAAAGTTAATGAACACGCTATTTTGTTTATTAACAGTCAAAAATGTTCCTGAACATTGTTTGTTAACAGTGTTTATTAACAAAGTTGACGAAAACATCTTGGTGTGGACGTACCTTAACAGACCACGGTTGTTACGTCACCCGCAACAAAATTAAAGTATTCACAAGAATATAACAATTGAATGTTACGTACCTTTGCTCCTTTTGAACATTCGGATGCCTCGAACATTGTTGTCTGCCACTTGCGTGTTTGCTGCTTCCACGTGGTGGTGGCTGGAAATGTGCTTTTTTATGGCATCAGAAGTTTCCCATGGTATTCTTTTATTGCAAAAGCTACAGAGCATTACTTCTCCAGACCTCTTCATTCTGTCCTGCGAGCTGTTTTATTTTGGTTATCTAAGCTCACTTTCGGTGGCATGGTGGCATCCTGATAAATTTGCGTGTGACCAAGACCTCGACAAATGGTCTAGAACTATCGACTTCTGGAAGTGTTCTTGCAACATTCTAAAAGGAACATACAAGGAACAATCTATTGACCGGCCTCTCGATTATCGTAGACCCAACTTGAATATTCCAATACATATACACAAAGCACAGTGAATGAAGTCTACAAAATTTCTAATGTTTCTGCATGTAATAATAAAACATTACAGTAAGTATCCAGAACCCACCATATGTATCAGAATGATAGTGGACTATACCGAATATACGAATCTTACAGAAATTTCTACAGTTTTCGACAACACAGATTTTGAGGTTGGACGTATTCACATTACGTATTTGAGGTTATACAAATTTACAATACATATTTACAGGGTATAGTTGTACTTAGAATTTAATAAAGGATAATTAAAATGTATTAACATAATAATTGAACGTTTTACAAGAGGTAAATTAGGTGTAGGATGCCGTACATACGACTGATGTTACGCATCCACGCCTTGAAAAGGTTGTAATAAAAGTCGGATAACGGTTTAATGCATTATTTCTCTAGTTGCGATAAATTTCACGAGTAAACCTAAAAATTCGTATATGGAGCCGAAATTTCAAAATTTCGCGAATAGATAGTGTTCCAAATTACATTTAAATTCGTAACACATGTCCTATATGCCTTTCTCCCATCATATTTAACACTTCTGAAAATTTCGCGAGTCGCGAAATTTGAGTGTCCCTAGTAATACAGTATAGCCTACCTATTCGTTTTAGTTCATTTTCAAAGTTATTCTGTATTATCCAACCTTTTCAGTGAGATCCAACGTATCCCGGTCCAGTTTAGATCAGATAATCGAGACTACTGTATTTCCAATTCTATCCACTTTAACGTACCTTGTAGAAACTAGGTTACGTTCCATGATTTTCTTGACATGTAGCCATCCATACTCCCCACTTTGCCCTACCTTGTTTTACGCCTGACAGGTATACCTTGTAATCACCTACTTCCTCCTCTCTGTCTCCCTTTACCTCCCTGAAGGTGGGGTACACAATATAACCATGGTATGCCCTGACTGTCGTAGGAGGTGGCTAAAAGGGCTGACATGGCCGAAAAACTTCCCAGTATTTAAATATGAAGACCCCCTGGGGATGGAAGGGTGCAGAATTCATCCATGGTAGCCCCTGTCTGTCATAAAAGACCAAAAGAGGGCCTTTAAAAGGTCAGTTTTGATTTTCTGGTCCCATTTATGGTTTCGCCATCGAAATAAACATGCATGCTGTTTGGGAAAGGGTCACCAACTTGGCTATAATCCATAGGAATTGGTGTCTTTGAGCATAAGGACTGCTTACAAGGCCACTCAGCCATTGTCCACAGCTCACAAACTAGCTGACCTTTTGACATCTTTGGGAAAGCCAACAATGGATGGATTACTTGCAATGAGTTTAATGTAAGTTTTTCTGTATATTCATATGTGATGATACCTGCAATGATGATTATTTCTAAGCGTGGGAACTAATTTTTGTCATTATATTTGTTTACAGGCGTAGATGCACTTTATGCATGGTATCTGAACTGTCTTAAACAAGGTTGTCACACTTTTTCTGAGCTTGGAGGGATTTCTCTTATCCTTTATTCTTTGGTTTATTTGTTGGCTAAAGTTATGAGGTCATGATCTGGATATTTAGTTCCCTAAAGTTGTCATTGTATTTCTTTTAGGTCTTAATATTGTTAGTGAATTCAACTTGGACAACCTGACAGAGTTTGGTGGTGATGGTGCTGCAGATTTGAAAGATATCATCACTGAGCATGACGATAACAATGAAGAGGAGTTGAAACCGGACACAAAGTAAGAGCTCTGTGTGTTTCTTGTTTTAGAAAAGCTGTTACTATACTTCTGTCTATTTATACTTTTTTTTTTTATTTATTTATTTTTTCTATACTGGCTAACAAAATAAAACTCAACACCTTGATTTTTTTTAAATCATTTTACTCATTGCATAATATAGATTTGATGCTTACCTCAAATGCAAAGTAAATAATGGAGTATTGATGGCATCTATGAAAGATAAATAAGAGCTAGAGCATCTTGAATACCCAGGGAGGATATAGGTGTCCAAAAGCATGTATGGATAAGAGGTGCCAGAAGGATTGGATATGCAGGAATTAGGAACAGAAATCTTTGGTTTATAAAGAAGCCACAATAAATTCAGTTAGTCCTTATCAATAAAAACCAACAAATGAAACTAAATTTAAATCAACCTAAATCAGTAGGTCTACATTGCAGGAAAAGAAACAAATTCAATATCTATAATTATCCCTTACCAAGAATGGGATACAAACATTTTAATAAGATTCCCAGGAGGGAAGAATATCCAACAATAAAAATAAATATATGATCCAGTATTACATGTCAAAAATGTCAAGGTGTAATACACACAATAATGCTCAGGAAGTTTCATTAGGAGACAAATCTGTTTCACTTCCTATCTCATTACACTTATCCATGATCCCAAACAAGAAACCAGATAGCAGGAAAATTATCAAATTCAACAAAATCAAATGATGTAGTGGAAACAAAAGTAATACAAACTTACTTTAAAAATGGTCCCCAAAAGGAATATAAAATTACAATGAAAATGGTTAGCGGATCTCCAAATGACTGAGGAATGTAGGTGCCCCCAAATTAAAATTATAAAACTACACACAGAAAATTCACAAAATTAGGGATTAGTAGTCACCCAATTAGCTAACATACTAAATAGGTCATAAATACAAATCTTTACAGTTGGCACAGGAACTTCACAACTGACAAAAAAAAAGAGAGAAAATTACAATTTGTTCACCAGACTTGCAAATTCATTTGGAAAATACATTCCACTTTATTCTGTTTTCTACCTTAATTTTAAAACAGTATCTGCTTAAAGCTTTCTCTTAACACATAAATAAACACAACAAAATCTCCTCTTATATTAACTTATCTGATAATATTAGGGACATTGAAAAGTGTTGAAAAGGAATGTAAGAAATCTTAGTCACAGCTCGTTAAATATCATGAAATTTGGGTCATGGGGGTAAATAAAATGTTAAATAATGAAAAGAGAGTCATATGAGCACAATTGAATCGGTCATTTGGAAAAGGAGTCGTCTCCACTTAAGTTATACAAATTTTACAGGAGAAGCAAATAATAATTTCATTAAAGTACAATTTCAGAAAAATTAAAACAAAAATGGTCTATCCTTAAAGGGGATTACACATTTAGACCTAAATAATCTTTTTCAGTCCTACAGAGTGCCCAGGAAAAATATTTTTCCTGTGTACAGATGACCCATTTTCAAAATGAACCTGGGTTTGTGAAAGATCAAGTTCAGTTTAATGACTGAAACTTGCATTTTAATGAAAACTAAGTTTATAATAAAAGCAATTAATGAAAAAAACTTACTAAAAATACATATACAGTAGAACCTCGTTAACATGTCCCTCGTTAGTACGTTTTTTCGCATATCATATTGTAATTTACAAGTCTTGATTCTTATCTAATGAAAATAATGTTAAGTACCTCATTTATCACGTTGCATACTAGGGGCAGATGACCTCGTAGTTCTGCCCCTTAAAACAACAATAACTAACAAACACGTTGCATATTTTGCCGCTTATCGCTTAGTATGATCACATTTTCGTCAGCCCTGAAAGCATTCTTTGTTCATCCCTGGAGCAATTTGAGCCCATCCACTCAGAGATAACATTCCTTGTTATTGGCCAACAGGCGGGTGAGGGTTGCGACATGACAGATATGATAGTTCAACTATGCTTGTTAAGCTGGTAAATACCCTAACCATTTGTGCCTATTTGTGTATTCAGCAAATTTAGTGTCCTGAGATGGCTCGGTGTCAGTAGGAACCAGCATTTCGTATTGAGCTAACTGTACCGATTGTTTATGTGAGTGAGTACTGTATTTATACAAACACGCATTACATTACCGAAGAAGTTGTGAAACCTAGTGATAATTTTGATGTGTTGTATTGAAATAATGGAGAAGAAAGTAGTTAATTCATTAACTAGTGATGAGCAAATTAAAATTCTTGAAGAAGTAGACAGAAATCCTCACCTTAAGTGTGAGGAACTGGCACGAAAGTTAAGACTCGCTCCTTCAACATTAAACTCTATTGTTAGCAATCGTGGCAAAAGAGTAGTTACGGTACGTACAAAGAGAGTAAGATTGGAAAGAGAAAACATGTGCGCTAAGGAAAGTTTTCAAAACTGAAAACGATGTTCCTGCAATGGTTCAACCAAGCCCGTGCAGCAAACATTCCAGTGGATGGAAACATAATTCGTGAGAAAGCGCTAGTTAGTCATTGTTGTTTTAAGGAGCGGAACTATGAGGTCATCTGCCCCTACGTGAGAAAGCGAATTGCCTCGTGAACCAGATGGAAGTAGCAGACTTTGCGGCGTCAGATGGATCGAGTGGTTCAAGAGGAGACAGGGTCTCGTTTACAAGTGCTTGCGGGGAGAAACAGCAGCTATTGACAGTGGCACCATTTGAAACGTGGACATTTAGGGGCCGATAACCTCGATGTTAGGCCCCTTTAAACAACAATTATCATCATCATCATGAAACGTGGACAAATAAAAGGCCTTGTTGAACGAGTACAAGCCCCAAGACATATTCAACGCTGATGAAATAAGTCTTTTTTTCAGCCTTCTACCCAACAAGACGTTGGCGTATAAAGGAGATATTTGCCATGGCGGAAAATTGAGCAAGGAAAGGTCCGTCCTTCTTTGTTGCCATGAGAGTGAAACAGAGAAGTTCCCTCCACTTGTTATCGATAAAGCAATTAAGCCTCGTTGCTTTAAAAATGTGAAGAGCATTCCATGCCAATATAAAGCCAACGCAAACGCTTCAATGACTTCTTCTGTTTTTGAAGATTTTGTGTGAGCCCTTCGTGCAAAAATGGGGAGTAAAAATCGTAAAATTTTAGTAATAATTGACCGATGTGCTGCACACTCTGTGAATGTTCCCACAAGGAATGTGTAAGTGGTTTTGCTTACTGCCAACTGCACAAGTCGGCTTCAGCCCCTTGACCAAGAAATCCTTCATTGCGTGATGAAAAAGTACAGATAAGTGTTAGTGCAAATAACATCAGTGGTATACGCAAGAAGATCACTGTTCTTGATGCTATGCATTTCTTGAAAAGTTCTTAGAATTCTGTGGAGCAAACAACAATTAGCAACTGTTTCCACAAGGCAGGATTTCGTGTGTTCCATGAAACTCCGGAGATCGAAGAAATGGAAGAAGAAGAAAATGTTGAAACTCTGAAATTCAGAATTTCGACATAGCGTTCTGTGTGACTACAACATTGCCATTCGCCAGACTGCGACGATCGGCGATATTTTCCAAGAACATGTGAAGGAAAAGAATGAAAAAGAAGAAGAGGGAGAGGATGAAGATGTGGTACCAACCTTAGGAAGGGCATTGGAATCGATGGACATTGTCCGAAGCTCTATTTCAAGCTTTTTAGTTGTTGAAACCGTCATGAACACACTGTCTAAATTAGACGCTACATTGTACTCACTTGGACAGAGAAGTCCTAAGCAAACAACAATTATATGTGTTTTAAAGGCCAGTTATTTGTGTTATTTTGTTAAGTGTGTAAATGTGTTAATTATTAATGTGGCCTACATTTGTTTGAGGTTAAAATCTATTTGTGTGTGTTGGCTAAAATACATCAGTTGGCCTGATACGAAGTTACCATACAAGATTATAAAATAGGTAATTGTAATGCAAAATCCATAATCAATTTAAAAGATTTTGGTAATTGATGTTTGTTTCTGACATTTATAAATAATTTTTGATGTCATGGGGGATATGTGGACAACTTCTTATCAGTGCTGTTTTTTGCCACATTTTGAGATTTGTTTCAGATCGCATGATGGTGGAAGTTGATTTGTTTGTACACGTGCGAGCATGTCTAACTTCAAAAGAACTTCAAATAGGTACTCTATGGGAACTATTAAGTCTGAAAATATTTCCATCATACAAAGCTAAATATTTCAACTTGTACTACTCTCGTTTCTCCATACTGTGTGAACTAGTTCTGTATTACAGTAATTCTGTAGGTTGTTTAAAATAAATAATTGTATATTCCATAGTATGTACTTCCGATTAATGTGTTTTATACCTTTCCCTTACTGTAACAAGGTAATGAGGTTTAATTATAATTTTCTAGTTCTATGTTTTCTCACTTTTTACCTCCAAATTTTTCAGTCCCTTCAAAAACTTACTAACGGGGTTCCACTGTAATGGCCATCCATCGTCGATGTTGGCCACCCACTGATTTCATTGTAGAAGTCTTAGTACAGTAGAACCCCTTTTTAACGAATCTCAGGGGCATTTGATATTTCTTCCTTAGAAGGGGGTTTTCCTTAAAAGGGGGTTCGAAGAAAATAGGCTATATATCACAAGAAATAATGATACCGGTACATTTATGTCTTCAACTAATGTAATGTCAAGAAATAATAAATGAACATGTTAAGAAATACTAAAAAGTCAAATTAACACAAGAATAACAGAAAATATTTACGAAACAGCACTGGTAACGGATTCCTTAGTGGTCCATTGGGAGCACAAGCTGCAGCAAGGAAAGAAGAAATAGGTATTACTGACTTGTAATTGTAACTTGAAGGAACAGAGGCCTAACATACCGTATTTACTCGAATACGACCCGCCCTCGAATAAGACCCGCACCCTGATTTTGAAGAACAAAATTTAAAAAAAAAAAAAAAAAATTATGTACAATCGTAACTAAATAAACAGAATAGCATTTATCCAACATAGTTTCCAACAGTTTTGAAGTCGTCCTAAAATAACACACATCAAACGATTAAAAATACAAATAAAAGTACACAAACACTTCATTCATCGTCATCAGAAGTACCAACTTCGGAACTTTTATCACCATCCCACTAAATGTCGTCATCACTGACATCCATAGCATTCGAAATACTACATTTCTTGAAGCTCTTCCGTATGAGATCTCCCGAGATACGATTCCATGCCGTCAAAATGCACGAACATAGCAGCTGAACTTCCGGGCGCTGAATACGACCAGTTGGAGTCAGTGTGTGCTTATCGGCCGCCATCTGCTCCGTATACAGCTGTTTCAAGGCTGCTTTGAACGGGCGGTTCACGCAGACATCCAGTGGTTGTAGCATAGACGTCATCCCGCTCAATCACGAATACATGACTCGTCAATATCATACAGTGCACTCTCGTTAATTCGCGGTAATTAATGCACGAACTTCCGCGAATTATCCGCAGTTATTTTTGTTAAGCCTAGGAAAAACAAAACTATTGGTTAAAATATTGAAATAGGCTTGAACATGCGAAATAATAATTTTAACTCCTGATTGTAGTGTCTTATACGACATGCTAGGCTACTGGTAGGCCTATGTGGATTATGCCTACATTAATATATTTTAAAAAAGACGTCATTACTTTTTGTTTCTTAGATCGTTTATTCTATTTTTCGATTGCACATTTCCAAAGAAAATATTATATGAAAACGAAAATTCATCTCGTTTTTCTATATAAAACATAAGTGTGACTAGAGACACTAGCTTGACTGTGGAAAAATTTCGGGATTTCCGTTGCATCACTCCCGCACTCGAAATCTACTGGATTTCCGTTTTCCTCACCAACAGTCAAATGCCATGCTATTTCTTCTTTGCTTTTCTGTAGTAAATCATAATCGTCTTTATCGACGTCTAACTTGCCCGTTCGAAATATCGTCGTTACAAAAGTCGGCAAGCGCTTGCTTTTGTACGAGCGGAGTAGCGGTACTTTCCTCCCGACTAGTTGACTGCATGAAGAGCATCGAACAAACACGCTCTCGATGTCGTGCGCGTTTGCGCCATTACGCAATAATCGCTGTTTACAATACGCTGTCCGCACATCCACCCTTCACAACTCACAGATCAGCGACCTTGGAGCGTGGCTGTTGTGAAAGGGAGGGAAGGTTCCGAGTGAAAGTGCATTCCTCTTGTATTGTTTGGGCTTCAAAGACAAAGGAAATCTGTGCTATACCACTCGCGGCAACATGCGCGTAAGTTTCGAAGATTGCGCAATTAGGCCTACTGTTGCATCGCAGAGAAATGCAGTTCAGTCTTCCCTAGTCTCAATGATTTCGTCTTTACGCATTGCGTCGCATCAAAATTCTTTTAAACGACAGAGATTGCTTAACTTAGCGTGATGATTAGTTGCTGTGAGAATTCCCAATTTAAAAAATACTCATGGAGACCCGCGAATTAACCGCAAAACGAATTATCCACACGCGAATTATCGGGAGTGCACTGTATTTTCTGCCGGGCACGATTTCCAATAACTTCAGCTTCCCTCACAACTTTCAGCTTCTCACTCACATTAAACGACCGCAAACTCTTCGTACAACTCATGTTTACACTCGGAAAACGTGCGCGACACGTGCGCGAGGAAGTATGACGCCGCCTGCTTACGGTAAAACAAAGTGATAGCCGGAAGAAGGCTAGCACCATCTAGCGGATACTCGCAACACCCGATATCGCGCGTGGCGGGCAATTTAAATCTTTAAAATCAGGATGACTCAAATAAGACCCGCACCCCAAATTTTCACGTCCGATTTTGTTTAAAAATGTGCGGGTGGTATTCGAGTATATACGGTATATTAAGGATATTTGTGAAGGCAGACCATGAGAACTATGAGAATAAGCATAAGGTCTTACCCTTCACTTTCTGAAGTAGTCCAGTAAAGTAGTTTGCTTCCTCTTGCCCAGATGTCTCACGGAAAGAAGTTTTCTCTCAATTTGGTTGAGAGTGTTGATGAGCTCTTCATCCACACTGAAGGAGGAGAAGTACCGGCGGACAATATCCAGTCCTTCCACTGCTGCCCCAAAAGTTGGTTCTGCTGGATCCTCTTCTTCTTCTTAGTCTTCCTCTTCAGTACTTTGCCTTTTTGCATCATCACAAAGGTCCCCAACATCCATCTGTGGTGGTGAGGTTAGGATATCATCATCACAAGTAACAAATTCTTCAAATGTTGTGACAGTAGAATCCTTTGATACAACCCCCCAATCTTCCCCAATGTCATCAGTAGCGTCTTCTTCATTAAAAACTTCTGAAATAGCACCAAAACCTGCATGGCCAAAGCAGTTTTGAATAGTGGTCGTTGTGACTAGTTGCCATGCTGCTACAAACATATGCATGGCTTGGAGTATGTTCAATTTCATTACCTCATTTCTTTCGAGGAAAGAAACAGCTCTTTGAACCAGGGCCTTCCTGTACTTCACTTTCACAGAATGAATAATGCCAAGGTCCGAAGGCTGCAGGTGACTGGTGCAGTTAGGAGGAAAGAAAATCACTTTGATATTCCGCAGGAAAGACGTATCTGAAGGATGAGCTGGACATCTGTCTATCACCAGCACTATTTTCCTTCCTGCCGATCCCATCATGGCATCCAAGCTTTGTAAAAAATTTCGAAATATCTCCGATGTCATCCATGCACTTTTGTTAAAATCATATTTACATGGGAGTGTACGGGTGTTCTTGAAACATCTTGGATTCTTAAATTTTCCAATTATTGGTGGGGTAATTTTTCACTCTCGTTGCTGTTAACACATAACAACGCTGTCAGTCTTTCTGGACTTTCTTTGCCTCCGTGGCATTTTTCTCCGCGAACAGCGTATATTTTGGACGGGAGCAAGTTGTAAAACACTCCCGTTTCATCGCCGTTAAAAATATCCTTAGCATCATATCCTTCAAGAAGTCGAGGCAACGTTTTCTCTTTCCAGTATACAACTGTATCGTCATTAACTTCCGCACTCTCGCCGCACATGTTTTGAAACGAAAGATTGTGCCGTTTTTTGAAGAGATCAAACCAGCCATTAGAAGCATGGAAATCGACCAAACCCAGCTTAAGTGCGATTTCTTGAGCTTTTTGTTTAAGTATGTTCCCTTCAATTGGAGCGTTCTCACTCCTTTTTCCCTCGAACCATTTCATTAAAATGTTTTCAAGTTCCTCGTACATCGAAGAACGAATATTCTTCCGTATTTTTGCCCCAGAACCGCACTCAACTTCCGCGGTCAGAATAGCTTCCTTCTGTTTCATGATGCCAAACAGCGTAGAGGGTACCAAGTCATATTTTTTTGCCATCTGTGACAAAGGTACTTGGCTATCCCTTTCAACATCCCTGATGATGTCTATCTTTTTCTGAAGAGTCAGCTTCTTACGTTTTGCAGCCATAATGAATGTGGTCCGCCGTAACTCGCAGTACAACTCTTATCACAGACACAAAAAACTCGTAGCACAACTTCCAACAACACAGGAACAAAAACAGAGAATGAGCCTTCAGTCCGCACCCCTCGCGTCCGCGTGATTCCTAAGCAGCGATTGGAGCAGCGGGACAGAAGTGCCTAGCCGGTGTAAGAGCGCTGCGGCTATAGGTTAGGGCAGCTGACGTCACTGTAGACATTACCCGACTAAAACTGTCCTAACTCCCTAACGGTTGGACTTTTTTGTAGAGCTTGAACAGCTCTACATTTCGTATGCATATACTTGGGGTCTATCAATGACGGTGACTTTCTACTTATTCCGTAATTTTTTCTAGAATACATTTTCATTTTATAGAATATCCATAAACATTTTCAGTTTCTTATTGCTTATTGCTTTTAATCTTTCACCTAAATCACGTGAAGTTTGCAAGAGACCTTTGGCCTAAATATTTATATTTCGTGAAGTTACCCGAGTCTCGCGGCATTTACGCGTAGGCCCTACGTCAGTCATGCCTCTAGGCTGTATAGCTAGTCTCAAGGTAAACCGCACTTCGTTCCCATACAGCCGTCATTCCAGTACTACCTACAGTTCAATGGACATAACTAACCAACAGCGTCTAGCGTGATAGTGACTGCTGCTTGCCGGTAACAGTGATTTCCAGCGGCCGCGCCAATTTATCACGGTTCTATACATCGCTAAAGGAGCGATTTAGTTTAGCGCGTCAACTTCGGACTGAGATTACGTCAAAACGGAAGTTAATTTACATTCAAAACAAGTTTAGAAAAATGTATCTTATCGACATATTCGTTACAACGGGATGCGCGATCGTCATTTATGTGAAATATATTCCTTAGAAGCGGACTTTTCCTTATATCGGGGTTCGTTAGAAGGGGGTTTAAATAGCACTGTGCTTATGGCGATTTGGCTGGGACTTACGAAAATCTTCGTTAAAAGCGGGCCCTGTATAGCCCAAATTATTATTTCTTCAAGAAAAAAAATATTGATCTCTACATTTATAGACTAAAGGGTGCTATATCCCCAAAAAAGATCAATTTCTATTTTTTCAAAAATTACTGTTTTGAAAATTGGTTTATTACTTTGAGGTAACAGTGGGTAAGCCTCCGTGGCTAAGGCGGCAGCACGCCGGCCTCTCACCGCTGGGTCCGTGGTTCAAATCCCGGTCACTCCATGTGAGATCTGTGCTGGACAAAACGGAGGCAGACAGGTTTTTCTCCGGGTACTCCGGTTTTCCCTGTCAAAAATTTCATTCCAGCAACACTCTCCACTATCATTTCATTTCATCTGTCATTCATTTAATCATTGCCCCAGGGGAGTGCGTCAGGCTTCGGCAGCCGGCACAGTTCATATCCTTGCCGCTAGATGGGGGGCTTCATTCATTCCATTCCTGACCCGGTCGGAGACTGGAAGCAGGCTGTGGATTTTCACTTTGAGGTAACAGTGGGCGGTGAAGGTCATGGTATAAATTTAATGAATGGAATCATAAGTTTTTATTCTCACCAGATTAGAATTGCTATATTTAGCATTATTTAGATTTTACAAAATTCGAACAGAGACAATATTCAAATCACATGAAAATAATACATTTTAAATGCCAAGTAGATGAAATGTCACATTTGAGAAAAATTTCCATATGGAAGACAAATGCCAATATTTGTTTTGAGAATAAGGCTGCAAAGAGGAATCAGTGCGTTTCAGTTCTGTTACCAAAAGTTACCTCAGGAATCACCAATAACATTCCAAAAAATTAGAAAGTGTGACAAAAACGTGGAAACAAGATCACTCATATGAATTGGCATAACAAATTCAGAATGTATATTTCACTACTCCGTGTGAAATTCTACGAAGCAGTTTGCAGACAGTGTGAAGCAGAGATGCACTTTACGCAAATTACTTTGGGGACTCCAGGATAGCCAGGCTTCTTACAGCGCCCCCTTTTTTCCACAAATTTTGGCCAGTGACTTGTCGCATCCAGTCTGACTTCTTTGACTGGCATTGGAGCACTTGGGCCCTTCCTCTTCTTTTCTTCAATTTGCTGCTCCATTGACGATAAGCTTGGTCTTCCCCGCTTCTTTTGCGTAACTTTACCCTGCTGGCAAAGACAGGCTGCAACTGCTGCCTTGAACTCCAAGAGGCTCAGTTGATCTTTCTTTCTGATCTGGCATGAGTCACAGTCCCTCCTGTACAATAGCCATGCATTTACAACTACTAAATCCATCAAATGAAACACTATTTTCAGGTACCATTTTTTTGATCTGATAACTGTTCGATATAAAGCAATAAGGCAATCAATTAGGTCCACGCCTCCCATGAATTTGTTGTATAGAAGTACTATGCTAGGGCATGGAACTTCTATCCTCTCCTTCTTTGACCAGTCCCACCTCTGTACCTTCGTCACTGGATGAGCACCGACAAAAGTGCTCAGTAAGTGAACTGGTTTGTTGTCATACCACTTTACGGCCATTACTGTCACACCATCTTTGATCGCAACATATTCCTCAAAACTGCCTCTTCCCTTCTTTTTCATGTCCTTATCGGCTGAAAATTTGCATCCCTCTAGTCTGTTCGCACGCACTGTGCCCAAGCACTGGATTCTGTCTTTCTCCAAACATACTTGCAACTGAATACTTGTAAACCAATTGTCAAAGTACAACTTATGAAAGCGGTGTTTTGGAATGATGGTCGACAATCGAATCACTACATTGCCGGACACACCCACATCTGGCAACAATGGGCTATGATCTGCCTTCCCTGAGTAGATTTCCATATTATAAACAATTCCCTTTGAATCACACAACAAAAATGCCTTATAACCCCACTTCTTTGGCTTACCCTTCACATACTGTTTGAGGCTGTGTTGACCCTTGAAAGGGATCATCTGCTCATCCACACAAAGCTTTTCGTCAATTGGTATGTTATTACAATTTTCAACCAGAGCCTGCAAGAGGGGCCTGACTTTGTAGAGTTTATCATTTGGATCTAGTTTTGAGTTGTCATTGAAGTGAAGTCCTGATTTTATGGCTTCCCACCTGTTCCTACTCAATGTGTCGGCAACAACTGTGACTCGAGTATCAGTTTTCCAATAAGAACGGGAGTTTGGCAAACCATAAATTGACATACACGTAGAACATCCAAAATACTGTTCAATTTCATGTTTGCTTACATTTATTGGCTTTGCTGGATTCCGTTGTACAGATTACAAATTTGTTTGTTCCACCGCTGATTGTAAGATATCGTCGTCCATCAATTTTCGGAAATAGTTTATTGGAGCATGAGGTATATCAGGTCCTGGGGGCAGCTGATCTTTCCATGGCAAAACAGCAGTTGCCCTGCATGTGCTAACCTTCTTCCAAACTGTATTCTTTGGTCCACTCACCCCATTTGATATCACTGCATTGTCACAACTTGATGTAGGCTCTTGATCAATATTGACACTTGCTAAATTCTGAGTTTCTGCTGCGACATCAGTCTCTGTTGACATATTGTCATCGAATCCTTCTTCATCCTCACTTTCTGGAATAATTATATTCTCTGTTGGTGTAAAAAGTCTAATTCATCATCAGAGTCAGATAAGAGAGAATCTTCAGAATCATATCCATTTATTTCCCTCAAATTGACATCATTGTCTCGGCCTTTACCATAGAAACGACTGGGTGCAGCAAAATAAAGGAAGGTGAGGTTACAGTTCGCCATTGCCCAATGTGACTTTCAAGTTACAAAGCAAACTTTATCGGTAAAATGAGCAACAATGACTCTCACATTATTATACAATACATAAAGACATGCTATAAGGCTTATCTTTGCTTTATGAAATTTTATTTCTCACACTAATGACAAAAACGAAGAACAAACAATCATCAAACTAAGACAACACCACGTCAGCATAAACATGTGTGCAGTCTGGCGAAATAGCAGACATCTAGTGGGAAGGATCTGAACTATTGTCGCTTAGCTACCGGAAATAAGCAAAGCCATACTGTGACTTCAATGTCACATTGGTCCAAGACGGAATATTAGCGTGGATGCTAAGTAAATAAGGAAAATATGGTATGTGACTTCAGTGTTACAGTGGGTAGTACAGGGTTGGCGATTTGGCTGGGACTTACGAAAATCTTCGTTAAAGGCGGGCACGTTAAAACGGGGTTTTACTGTAGTTGACTGGGATGTACTTCTTGATGTCCCCTACTTCTTAATATTGATAGGAAGTTTTCCTTGGTCGGCAGGGTTGTTTTCTGGATTTGGGATGCACAGCGGATGCTCATCGTTAATGGTGAATTCATTCATTTTATCTATTATCTCCTTCATGCTTTCTTCTGGTGCTGTCATAAAACACTTGCAGAAACACCAAAGAAAAAGCTGACATGTTGCTCACAGTGTATGAAAGGAAGAGAATTATAATATTTTAATGAGATGTAATACTTTATATTAAAATATTATGCATTTATTATGTAGCATTATGACATGGTAATACAACTTCATTAGTGGCTACAAATCTTAACTTAATTGCACGTCGGTGCCCGATTATTTTACCCACGTAGTTTAGGTGTTCCTTTCCTTCCACTTTAGCTTCTCTTATTGTGATCTATTTGTACTGATGGGTATTTCTGACGCCTTTTTTACGCTTTTTAACTGGAGAACATGAAAGAATTTACAAACTTCCACTCTCTGGCATTGTTTCTAGCATGAGAAATTCACAGCACACACCAAACACAGACAGGATTGCTAGTAACTACCAATATTGTTGCATCAGCCAAAACAGGAACATGGAGGGAGAGTTAGCGATTGGGTCACGAGGTATAGTGCATGCAAACAGCACTGTCACTCTGAAAGCGAGCTGTCTCTAGCAGAGTGGCCGCTTTCAAATTGAACACTGGAATAAGATCCTGTCTAGAGTGCTTTAACGGATGAAACATGATGGTTTTCATATGGAATATGTGAGTCGTTGCTAAAGGAATTGGAAACCGTCAAAAAGGCAATTTGTGAAAAAATTGGAGATGACTCCTTTTCAAAGTAACCTATTCAGTTAATGCCAAACAAATACTGCTCACTACGTGCTTTAATCCAGTTCATGGGGTACTTAGAAAGAATGAACCCAAACGGACTAACTTATAAACTTTACACATACCTGAAGAACAAAACAACTAGGTCAAATTGGTACAAACCGACTGAGATAGACCTGAAAGAATTAGGATCGCCAAATTTACTAGATCAAACTCAAATCATAAACATGCACTCACACAGGGTTTTGAGGACGAAAAGATAAGGTCTAACCACCATACCTATTGATCCATGCAATGACAACAAACTCATTCGTAGGAAGGAATACTGGGCTAAAAGAAAGGCCAACCAAAGTTGATTCGGTATGATCCTAAGAGACCCATTCGCAACGAAGATAATTACATATAGGTGCAGACTGAAAACACACATTTAATTGCATTTCCTGAATAATTACATGGTTTCTAACAATGTTATTTCACCTGAACAGTTTTTCCATTTATGGTGAACACTTGGGCAGTGATTGACTTCAAACCCTGTCAGAATGGTTGCACAGAGACACCAGATTTGGGAACAGTTGACAAATATTCATCATTAAGTCCTGTGCACGGCACATTGAGCAGCAAGTCTTCTCCAGCGATATCGGTCAATCACAACAGTTTCGGCATCGTCCCAAGAGACGTCAACTGTTCTGAGGTCTTCTCTGAATGTTTGGTGCCAAGTTCTTAGAAGTTGGCCTTGTTTCCTGTACCCTCCAGTGGGTGTCCACCTTAGCTACGTTCTTGGGTGCCAGTATTCAAGCATGTGTAAGGTGTGGCCAGTAAGTTGACCAATGTTTCTCTTTTAAGGGCGGGTTAGTAGGCTCCACACGGTCCCTAAGATATTGAGGTCTATATCATGTTGATGAGGACCTCACACTGTGTAGTGAGAATCTCACTGTCCTGATTTCACGAGTATGTTCCATGGCACTCTCTCACTGCTAAGCAAAAATCTCCCTATTTGAGATAGCTGGTATTTCTGGCACCACACTTGGACCATTACACAAAAATATCACTATTCAAGTTTGCAGGTATGGTTGCATGACTTCTTGCCATTAAGCGAGAATCTCAATGTTATCCACTTACTTGTGCCGGGCTCCTCTCCGTCTTATTTCCTGTCGACCACCCTTGGTCAACTCTTGTTCTCTTCCGACCCCGACGGTATTAGGGTATCCGAGGCCTAGGGAGTCCTTCACTTTCCCGCCTTAACTGGCCTTTGTCTCATCTTTCCTGATTCCCTCCTTCTGTGAGGGGTCAGCCTTCTTTTTCTTTTCCTTTTACCTCCTGCCTTGTGCTCAAGGCCCTTACGGAGGCAGGGTGTATGTAGCCCCACCACTTCTAGTGCACCCTAGATAATGCTACACCCTCAGGGGCTCACCGCTGGTGAGTTCGGGAGTTGGTGACCCCGAGGGATTCCTGAGCTGCGTCAGTTTTCCCCTTTTGTCCCTTACCTTTGGGGCGGACCTTCTCCTCTCTATCCTCTCCTCTTTTCCTTATATTTCCTTTTCTCTTTAAGATTCCCGCACTGTTTTTGTTACTTGGTTCACAGTGTATCTAAATTCCCTTTTAGCGATTTTTTTAAGGCATTTTAATCTACGTTGCATTTTCTAAGTTTTTTCGATCTAAATTACATCTCGCGATTGTTTTCAACCTCAATTGCATTTTGTAAAGATTGACAATCTAAATTGCTTTTTAGTAAGTCTTTCAATGTAGGTGCAGGACATTTTAGTGAGATTATTGAATTCCAAGTGCATTTTGTATTTTCAACCTAATCCGCATTTCACAAGAATTTTGAATCTAAATTGCATTTTGTTTGGCGGGCATTTTGCAAATATTTTGATTCTCAATTGCATTTTGTGGATATTGTGAATCTAAATTACATGTTGTCACGTATTTTCAATCTAAATTGCATTTTGTAAGTATTGTCAATCCACATGAGTCGTTTGAATCTACCGTACATTTTGTAAGCATTTTCAATTTCAATTGCATTTTGTAAGTACTTTGAATTTCAATTGCACTTTGTGAATAATTTGGATTGAAACTGGGATAGGGCCTATTTCAATCGGAATTGCATTGTGTATTTTCTATTTCAATTGCATTTTGTAAGTATTTTGAACCTCAATTGCATTTTGTACGTATTTTCGATCTCATGTGCATTTTGTAAGTATTTTGAATTTCGGTTGCATTTTGTAAGCATTTCGACGCTACATTGCATTTTGTACGTATTTTCGATCTCATTTGCATTTTGTAAGCATTTTGAATTTTGTAAGTATTTCGACGCTACATTGCATTTTGTACGTATTTTGAATCTAGCCTACGTTTTGTGGGTCTTTTTCAATCTATTCTTTTTGTGAATCTTTTCGTTCTAAATTCCCTTTTGTAAGACCATATTGTGAGTTGTTTCCATCTGAGTTTCTCTTTGTACGTATTTTCCGTCTCACATAATTTTCGTTCTGGTTTCCATTTCATTCTCATTTTCGCTATCACCCAGATCATTAGGGGACGATAACCTAGATGTTAGGCCCCTTAAAACAACAATTATCATCATCATCATCTCTTTAAGATTCCCGCACTGTTTTTGTTACTTGGTTCCCCGTGTATCTAAATTCCCTTTAAGCGTTTTTTTTAATTTAATCTACGTTGCATTTTGTAAGTTTTTTCTATCTAAATTACTTCTCGCAATTATTTTCAACCTCAATTGCATCTTGTAATGATTGACAATCTAAATTGCTTTTTAGTAAGTCTTTCAATATGGTGGAGGGACCTTTGTGAGTATTTTGAATTTCAATTGCATTTGGTAAGTATTTTCCACCAAAACCGCATTTCGCAAGAATTATAAATCTAAATTGCATTTTGTTCGGTGGGCATTCTGCAAATATTTTGATTCTCAATTGCGTTTTGTGGGTATTTTGCTTGCCACGGTGGGTGAGTGGTTATAGTGTCGGACTACCAACCCCATGATTGCAGGTTCGCCCCTGGCCATGGTAAGTGATTTTTGAAGGCGACAAAAATCACGATACTCATGTCATACGTTGTTGGCATGTTAAAGAACCCATTTGAATTCAGTAGGCCGTGTTCAATGGCAAAATTAATCTCGGGATTTTCCGCCAACACAAAGTTCCTCCATTCTCTACTTGAAAGCGCTGTAGTGTCAAGGAGTTTAGATATCTAACCTCCTTGACTTTCACAGCGTTCAAAGGAACGACGAAATTCGACCCTCTGGGTGTCAATTAACAAAGCTTGCACCAGGCACCCGAGGCCATACGATATTATTATTATGTGGGTATTTTGAATCTAAATTACATTTTGTCAAGTATTTTCAATCTATATTGCATTTTGTAAGTATTGTCACTCCACATGAGTCGTTTGAATCTACCGTGCATTTGGTAAGCAATTTCAATTGCATTTTTTAAGTATTTTGAATTTCAATTGCACTTTGTGAATAATTTGGATTGGAATTGGGATCTTTCAGTCTGAATTGCAATGTGTATTTTCAATTTCAATTGCATTTTGTAAGTATTTTGAACCTCAATTGCATTTTGTACGTATTTTCGATCTCATTTGCATCATGTAAGTATTTTGAATTTCAGTTGCATTTTGTAAGTATTTCGATGCTACATTGCATTTTGTACGTATTTTGAACCTAGCCTACATTTTGTGGGTATTTTTCATTCTTTTTGTGCATTTTTTCGTTCTAAATTCCCTTTTGTCAGAACATTTTGTGAGTTGTTTCAATCTGAGTTCCTTTTGAGTATTTTGCGTCTCACTTAATTTTCGTTCTAGTTTCCATTTCATTATCATTTTCGCTATCACCCAGATCATTAGGGGCCGATAACCTAGATGTTAGGCCCCTTAAAACAACAATTATCATCATCATCATCTCACTGTTAAAGTTCATGGATATTTGCGATCCCGCTTTCTCACCATTGAGCAAGATTCTCCTTGTTGGGAGTTCTTGGGTATAATTAGTGCCGCACTACCCCTGTGAAGCAAGAATATCACATTTTGAATTTGCAGGTTTTTCCAACGCCTTTAAGCGAAAAACTAACTTTCCAAATTTGTAAGTATTTCCAGCACCGCACTTGCATCTTTAAGTTAGAGACTCACTGTTCTGAGTTAGTGGGAATGTTTGGCGCCAGTCTCACATCGTTCAACAAGAATCTCACTGTCCCAAAGAAAATTGTTTATTTTGCATGAAATGAAACAAGTTTTACAATGTGAAATTACACACTTATTCTGACTTACAATACTTCTTTTTTTCTTTCTTTCTTTCTTTCTTTCTTTCTTTCTTAGAATAATGTTGTTAATTATAAAAGTCAATGTGTTTAGATTGTTATTGTTGTGGAATCACCAGCCTAGCATGATGCCAGAAGTTATGAAAATCATTTGGCATCAAGTCTGGACTGTAGAAGGGGAATGATCAATTTCATCCCAGCCAAATGCCTTGATGAAGTCTCAAATTGTGTGAGAGTGCATAACTCATAACAGTTTTCTTCTTCCTCTTCTACTTCTTCTTCACCTTTTGAGACCACATAGGATCACTTTAACCAACCATTAGTTCGTCGACTTGTAGGAACTATACGAGCCTTGCGGTCCTCCCAGTACTTCTTCATGTGTATTGATCGTCTTGCCCTTTCTTGGGCGGAAAATATTCTTTTTGTAATTTTCTTTTTTGTGAGTGGAAAATAAAAAGTCATATTTTTAAGTGCTGTAATTAAACTTTTCTTATTTGCAGCATACATTTTTCTTCATATACTCTAGAAAATTGCTGATTGTACGTCCCTTGTATTTAAGAAAAATTTTACAAACCACATTTCACAGGTTGAAGTTCACTCAATTGTCTTGAACAAGTTAAACACCCAGAATAATGCAACATCATAATATGAGCCTGAGTTTGCCAGTGAATGAAAGAACTTGGCATACATCCATGCTTGCTTTTATGACCCCAGAGGTGCGTGTAACTATTTGTAAACGGAACTTGCTTACAGGATTCACAACGTATCACAAACATGTGTACGTATAGTTAACAAAAGCAATTTTTATAAGGATTACTATAATTATATTTATTGTTCCAGGTTCAAAATAGATTACAATTTGTACTGCAAATTTTGGGCTCTGCAGGACTTCTTCCGCAATCCTAATCAGTGCTACAGTAAAGTTCACTGGAAGACATTCTCTGCTGTGAGTATATAGATTACAAATTAGACATGGTTTGTTCTTTTATCGTTATAATTTACATGCTCATTGCCTTTTGAGAGAGAGAGTATGATTGTTATGTTAGTGTTCTTCACTTTTATATAGCTTCAGGGCTGCCAGCTGTAAGTAAAGAGTAGTCCTAAAATGGCATAAATCAGGCATAGCTATAGAATGATTCCTTAGTAGAATATTTAGTAAAGTCTAAATGAGTCATTATTCATGGGCAACATATTGTCAATAATAGTTGTTATCAACTTTATGGTCACTGATCTTGAGCATACATTCTCAGAGGAAGTACTCATTATAACTCTTTAATTTATGAACTTGTAAATTATTTAAGGGCTGACACCCATTACCCATTAGCTTATAAGCTAGATATCAGTTTCTTGTGAATTGTATAATTATCAGTGTTACCTACTGCAAATACTCAGGTCAATTTGACAGTTGTTCTTTAATAACTTTTAAGCAACTGATCCAACTGTAAATACATTTTTAATGATAGAGCTATTCCTTCCTGAAATTTGTGCTTGCTGTCAACTAGAAATATAGCAAAGATATCATTAGAAATTCCCCCCCCCAAGAATAAAAACAATATTGTTTGATTCCATTGAAAAAGGAGGCAAGGTTTCTCCGAAACGTATGGTTCTAATCTAAATACACACGGCATTAGCCCAAAAAACATGAATTATTTATATAATCCGGGCCATGAAAACCTTAATATACAAAATATTGAGCCTCTTAAAACTGTTCAATCTTTCTATTGTGAGTAGAGTTGTTTATTTATATTGATTTGCGATAAAACCTGTATTATTATTAAGCTATTTTAATGTTAATATATTGGTCCATTGAGACAATTGGCACCTTTAAATTGTAAGTTTAAATCACAAAACAACTCATAATTTGGCAATAACACGAAATACAGTAGTGCCATATTTCCATTCATATATTTAATTTCATTTAATTGATATCACAGAACATTGTGAAACCTGTTCAATCTCTCCAAAACAGCACAATATCTGCAGCCAGAATTTTGTGGTACCTATTCACAATTGTCAAGACATCATAACACCCACACACACTGGGCAAATGGTCGCGACACCACTTGTGCACGCCAAAACATTGTGGCACCCACTTGCCCTCTCAAAAATATTTGGTACCTGTGCATGTTCAGGCAAACATTATGGTACTTATAGTCACCATAGCATTGCAGTGCCTTCTCACGCTTGCCAAAACATTGTGATATTAGCTCGGCAATATGTCATTATGCTATTGTACTTCATGATACAGATGTTCTTCTGGGATGTATTTCCACTTGAAAAACAGAACTTATTGTGGCCTTTTCTCTTGTTATAACAATTGATAACTTTGAATATAATTCATATTTATACATACAGTTCTCTCACTTTCCTCATTAACGAGCCACTTGCCTTTGAAACCTAGCTGGGCGGATATGTTTACATTCCATGTCTACTTTGAGCCAGGGCTTTCCCAGCTAGAGGCACAGCGTTGTCAACTCTCCACCACCGTAGCAGTAACTTACTCAGTCTCCATGGCCAGCAACAACCCGTGGCGAATCGCAGCAACTTTTAGGTTGGAGGACAGTTGGAATGAAAGATGATACCGGTAGTGGTAAACTATTAATAGTAGTAAGGAAGCTAGTAGTTTTACATGACCGTTAATCTCACGAGCTACAAGACGTCCAATTTTATGTGGAATCTGAACCACAGCATGCATTGACCAGGAATCAAACCTTCAACCTTGTTGAATAATAATAATAATCTGAAATTTATGTCCTGAAGTAGTAGATAGTACTAATGGTAGTCATCATCATCATCTTGCACAGTTTCCAGCCACTGGCCGGGTCTGTTTGGAACACAAGCCTCTCCAACGTCTTCTGTCTTCCCACCATCTCTCAGCCTCCACCCTTGTCCAGTCTTCTCCTCTCTTCTTCACGCTTTCTTCCACCCCCTTCAGCCACCTGTCTCTCGGTCTTCCCCTCGGTCTCTTTCCTTCCCACTTCGTCTCATGTACTCTCCTGGGTATCCTCTTCTCCTCCATTCCAATGGTAGTATGTTATTGTATTATGTACACGTACCTTAGTCATTTTATTCATCTTCAGAACTGCTTTGTTCCTCCCTTTTTTGGGGGGGTACCGTATTTACTCGAATACGACCCGCCCCTGAATACGACCCGCACCCTGATTTTGAAGAACAACATTTTAAAAAAATAATTTTTACTCAAAACTATTTACAATCTTTACTAAATAAACAGAATAGCATTTCTACAAAATAGTTTCCAACAGTTCTGAAGTCGTCCTAAAATAACACACAGAAACAATTAAAAATACAAATAAAAGACACAAACACTTCATTCATCGTCATCAGAAGTACCAACTTCGGAACTTTTTTCACCATCACTTTCCCACAAAATGTCATCATCACTGCCATCCATAGCATTGGAAATACTACATTTCTTGAAGCTCTTCCGTATGAGATCTCCCGAGATACGATTCCGTGCCGTCAAAATCCACGAACCGAGCAGCTAAACTTCCAGGCGCTGAATGCGACCAGTTGGGGTCAGAGTGTGCTTATCGGCCGCCATCCACTCCGTATACAGCTGTTTCAAGGCTGCTTTGAACGGTCGGTTCACGCAGACATCCAGTGGCTGTAGCATAGACGTCATCCCACCCGGGATGATTGCTAGGTCGGTTTTCCCATCCTTGACGAATTTCTTCACAGCGTCTGTTGTATGGCCGCTGTAACTGTCCAGAACAAGCAAGCTCTTTCGTCGTAATAATGCACCAGGGCGACGTTGCCAGACACACTTTAACCAGTCTTCCACCAGTGAACTGTCCATCCAACCAGAGTCCTGAGTTCTAACGATAACACCAGCGGGTATATTTTTTGGAAGAGTCTTTCGCTTGAGAACAACGTACGGCGGAAGTTTGGTTCCATCAGCGAGTATATACAACATTACCGTGCATCGTTGTTTCTCATTACCACCTGTTCTGATAGTCACACTTTTAGATCCCTTAACATTCACAGTACTGTCCAGTGGCATTTCAAAGTAGACTGGCGTCTGATCTGCATTACCAATTTGGGAAAGCAAATATGGAATTCCTTTTCTTCATAGGCACCAGGAAGACGCTGCTCAACCCATTTCTTTTATAAAAATTTTGAATCCATCCTCGGCTTGCTTTAAACCCTACCGTGGAAAGTTCCTTTGCGATCTGTAATTCCTTTAATTGACACATTTTGGTCGACACCCCATTTCCCAATTCCCGCCTTTCTGTTACGTATTTATAAAGTTGTTCTTCAATTTCCGGAAACTGTACACTCAGTCCGCGGAAAGCTCTACGAGCACCACTACTTGTTAACAACATGTTTTTTTTTTCTTTCTCCAATCTCGAATACATGACTCGTCAATATCATATTTCCTACCGGCGGCAGGATTTCCAATAATTTCAGCTTCCCTCACAACTTTGAGCTTCTCACTCACAGTAAACGACCGCAAACGCTTCGTAGAACTCATGTTTACACTCAGAAAACGTGCGCAAGACTGTATGACGCCGCCTGCTTACGGTAAAACAAAGTGATAGCCGGAAGAAGGCTAGCACCATCTAGCGGATACTTGCAACACCCGATATCGCGCGTGGCGGGCAATTTGAATCTTTAAAATCACGATGACTCAAATATGACCCGCACCCCAATTTTTCATGTCCGATTTTGTTTAAAAATGTGCGGGTGGTATTCGAGTATATACGGTATATTGATATTCATGATGGATCTGTATTGACACAATAATTAGTTAAGTTTAACCCTTTCGCTTTCAAGCTATCAGCTGATGGATGTGTCAAAACTGACAGACATATTTACCACACTATGCAAACACTTCATTTAAAATTACATGGAAGGCACACCAATGAAGATATCAGCATGAAAGTTGGTAAACTTATAGAGTATACCATATTTGCTCGCGTATATCTCGCACTTTTTTGACCGAAAATATGTGTGAAAATTTTAGGTGCGAGATATACGCGGGGAATGACCGTATACCCGAAAAAACACAAAATTTGCGATGTAACAGTAGGCCTACTTGCGCAACTGTTGTGGCGCACTAATCACTAATTCGAACGTGTCTCAAGGCGGTGAATTTAGCCAACCACGGCCGAAGATGCGGCGAACGATGTACAGAGTGCTAACACTCACGCTGCGCCGTATGCTTGCACGTGGCCGAGCTCTGATGCGACGCAATGCGTAAAGACGAAATCATTGAGATTCGAGGAGACTGAACTGCGTTTCTCTGCGATGTAACAGTAGACCTACTTCCGCAACTGACGTGGTGTGCTAATCGCTAATTCGAACGTGTCTCAAGGCGGTGAATTTAGCCAGACGCGGCGAACGATGTACAGCGTGTTAACACTCACGCTGCGCCGTATGCTTGCACACGGCCGAGCTCTGATGCGACGCAATGCGTAAAGACGAAATCATTGAGATTCGAGAAGACTGAACTGCGTTTCTCTGCGATTTAACAGTAGGCCTACTTCCGCAACTGACGTGGCGTGCTAATCGCTAATTCGAACGTGTCTCAAGGCGGCGAATTTGGCCAACGGCGGCCGAAGACGCGGCGAACGATGTACAGCGTGTTAACACTCACGCTGCGTCATATGCTTGCACGCGGCCGAGCTCTGATGCGACGCAATGCGTAAAGACGAAATCATTGAGATTCGAGAAGACTGAACTGCGTTTCTCTGCGATGTAACAGTAGGCCTACTTGCGCAACTTATGTGGCGCTCTAATCGCTAATTCGAACGTGTCTCAAGGCGGCGAAGTTAGCCAACCGCAGCCGAAGACTAACGATGTACAGCGTGCTAACACTCACGCTGCGCCGTATGGTTGCATGCGGCGCCTCGATCCCTAATCAGCTCGTATCGAAGTTCGGATCAACTCGTTGCTCGCTCTTCCTGTTAGTAACGCTTCGGGTAAGTTCCTGGACAATGACGACTGTTGTGGCACTCTAAATCAAGGTTATCACGGTCATTTATATGATGGCGTCAGTAATGAATGCGAGATATATGCGAGTACTTTTTTTTTCTTCTGAAATTTAAAATTTAAAAAATGGGGTGCGAGATATACGCGAGCAAATACGGTATATCACTTATTATTACTGTAAGTAAGTCATGTCTCTTAGGGCCTGTTTTTCAATCTCTGGATAAAAGTGATGGGCAACTACTCCTCGAGTAACTTTGCCTACCACTTTTATTCCCACGGCAGCTTGAACCTGTTTTTCAATGCAGTTTACTCGCCGAGTTACTGCTCACCACATTAATTACGGAGCGGCAACACTGCATGCTGAAATATTTGGTACGGGTTATGTGATTGGTCAAAACAATAACAGAACTCTGGCGTTAAGAGAAAGAACTACACAAATAAAAACATCTCGCACGTGGTGGAGTACTTTTGTATTCATCATGGCGGCGAATAAACGCGTTAGGTCGACCAATTTCAGCAACTTCGAAATTAGTGAATTGGTGCGTTTGGCGGAAAAGCACAAAGACGTAATAGAAAACAAGCGGTCCGATGCGGTAACGTGGAGGGAAAAAGAAACCGGCTGGAATAGAATAGCAGCTGAATTCAACGCCGGTACATCGGGGCCACATCGTACCGCCGTAGTGCTGCGATGTAAGTACGATTGCATGAAGAAAAAGGTTAGGAAGGATGCTGCACATCTTCGCAGGGAAAGAACGAAGACAGGTGGAGGTTCACCTCCGCAAGAACCTCCAAAAAATGAAGCTGAGGAGAGGCTCAAACGGATGATTGCCTTGAGCGTTACCGGCATGCCTTCCGAATTTGATTCGGACGCCAATCAGAGAGGTAACTATATTTTTTAAATATAAAAAGAAATTTCGACAGATGCTTTCTATTACTATTATTTTATGCATTCTGGAAAACCATAATCTGATTTGTATCATTTTTATTTCAGCCGATGCCGAGGAGGATGTGTTTGATTCGCAGATCGTAATGCATGTGGTCGATGAAACGCAGGTAAATTATTTGTAAGCAGTATAACAGAATATTTAAATTTATAACCTTTTGACTACTGTTTAGAAGAAGCAGTTCCTTTAGTATTCTAATGTCGAGTTTTCTTATTTTTAATAGGTCTTTCCAGAGACTGTGACATCAGAAGTTTGCATCGTACAGGATGAACCAGCTAGGCCTGAAACCATTTTGATAGAGGTATGTCTTGTTTCATCATGGCATACTATAATGGACTGTGAAGGGACCGGTATCATTATAGACACCATTATCTTTGAACTTTATGGAATGAAACTTATATCAAAATTGTGAGTAATAGGCCTATGCATATGTAGCTAATAACTGACCTATTGTTTGTGTTTTAACGTGTACAAATAATATGACTCCCATCACAGACGCCACACGTTTCCTTCCAGAATGCGATTGCTAGGCCTATTAGATCTTTATGTAAACAAGAATTTGACATGTTAGGTTAGGATTTGCCGGAAATTACTGCTTATGATAAATCAGATGGCAACACGAATTGAGATTTATTAGTATTGATGAAAACAAATATTTGCAATCCCTGACACCTAAACTAAACAAGTGCCGAATAGAAAGTGCTGCGTGGTAGCCTACTATCTCCATAAAATCAAGGTAGAGCCAATCACATGATTACATTCTCATAATTTGTGCAAAAACATTGAGAAAGTAACCTAGGTGTTGAATCCTGGGTTTGCAACTTGTTGACATTCTTCTAAGCATCCATTATAAGTTGTTTTTTTTTACATAAAGTTTCAAGATACAGGTGTGCTATAACGATCAGACTGGGGTAAAATAGAAATTACTGTAGGCTAATATGGTCTGTGGAGCCAAACCGTAGGCCTAAGGGTCAGAAGCATATGTGTGTGTCGAGCTGCAATAACCTAACCTTCTGATTTTTAGTTTACAACACTGGCCCATCATTGCATGAATTGAAATTAACCATATCTGTGTAAGAACAACCCTTGATGCATTATTCAATACAATATATTTGTTTGACTGTTGTTTACTAATACAGTATATGAAAAAAACAGTGCTCTGATTGTGTGGTAGTTAGAACACTCCTTTTGAGAAAACTTGTTAATTTTTGAAGAGTAGCCTACGAATTATGTAACTCAAAGTTTCATTCCATATATTTATAAATTAAAACATTTTTCTATATGGACATTATCATCCGTAAAGATATTATTAAATCGTTTTAGGGGCCTGGGACATCTCGATCATCCCCCTGTGTAGTTGGCTGTGTGTTGAACTTGTCTCATAACCTGTATTTTTTATTTTTTAGTAGTGTGTGTAACTGTATTGAGGACAGGGATGAAGTAGGTGCCTCGGGACATGAAGTAAGGTACTATCCCACTGGAGGAAGTGTGGAAAACTTGGTATCTCACTTCCGTTACCTTTGCAGAAATAATCTGCACTGACTCATACGAGGCTATCCTAGACCCAATTACAAATTCCACTGGTTACTTGACAAATTCCACAAACACACACATCCAAGTACAGGGCTAAATGGCCATGTCAAAGCTTGTAATTGAATCAACAACCAAGCAGGCAATATATATTTGAGACAGTAATTAATGGTTCAGAAGCATTTTCTTCAGCCTCAATACTAGATCATTTCAAGCTTTTATTACAGGAGGGTTGCAATTGCTTAGCAACAGACTTATGGAAATGTAGGGTGATGGCTGTAGCTAGGGGCAGGGGTCATAAATTGTGTGATGGGCTAGTGTTGTAAACTATTGCCAATCATTCCTTCCGTTTCGAAGAACATACTATGTGATTTTTTTTTCTCAGGAGGTATCAGCACCAGACTGGTCTTCGTGGACTCCGCAATCTTTGCGACGCCCGAAGAGCTCTGCCCTCGCAACTCCTAGGACTAATTCATCAGGTATGTGAGAATTTTACTTTTAAAATATGTTGTATTCTGATTATTCATAAATTGTGGTTCAGGAAGATACAGATATTATAAAAATGTATAGCATATTATACTGTTGTCTTGTGGTTGTATTAACAAATTATACTGTATCCAAGTATAATGGAGATTAGGAAAATGGCGTGGATCTGCCTTGGAGGCTATGGCGACAAAATATGCGTTGTCATTAATGACGGGTATATTTTTTAAATTACTGTCGTTTCATTTATGGGGCTTGGATGTTGTCTTTCAGCCCTGTATAATTAGGTATGTGTGTGGTGTGGGGGACTTTATCTTATAACCTGTGTAATTGTGATGACCGCAATTGCATGTGTATTTGCAATTCAGAAGGGGATGGAGGTGGCCGTGGCTTTAAGTTAGGAACCATCCTGACGTAATATGGGAAACCATGGAAAGCCCACGTAGTTAAGATGGCTGAGGTGAAAATCGAACCCACCTCATTAATACTTGCCGGTACCTACTCCTGGCTCCTACACTTGTACCTGGCAATTATTGAAAATATATGATTCACATACCTTCTTGGGTCACTAGGAATTGACAATACTGTCAATTATCACTGCTGTGCCAGAAATATTTGTGGTAACAGTGGAGTTTACCTGAACCGGAGTAAAAAGTTTTTAAACTACTGAAGTTAGCCAAAATATCGGTAGTAATGGTTTGGAGATTATACATACAGCATAGGAGTAAACATCTATTACTATAACCCACCCAGCCATTCCAAATAGGATCATGAGTTGTATAGATAAAATTCCAGCTGACTCCGCCATTTTTAGCCAACCCCACACAATCGGGACTATATCACATCTGGCAGACCAGTGGTTTTTTGCCTAGACCAATAATTATTAGGTAGCGCCCCAGGTTTTTGTCACGTATCAATAATCTTTATCCAGGCCAATGGTTTTGCCACTTCTTTTTTCAAATAATTACAAAGTTACGTGTGTCAAGTGGTGTATTTTGTATCGGACATGTTGGCAACGCAATATGACGTCAATGTATCGGCCACAAACATCTGCCGTCGTTGAACAAGCTACAAATAAAAACCTTCATTTAAGCAATATTAGTGACATTTGACACTATTTTCGATGTGCAACAGTGGTATTTGACAGTATTTTCAATTCCTAAATACTCCCAGAAAGTATGTGAATGATATATGTGCAATAATCTACCGCGTGCTGGTTTTGTTCCGGTCTGGTAAACTCCACAATTAATATTTGTTATATTATGTAAACGACGGCAGCCATGTTTTAGGGGCACACATTAAAGTCATACCACCGTTGCCAACATGTCCGATACAAAATACACCATACGACACATGTGAAAAAAGAAATAATTGGCATAACCATTGCCCTGGATGAAAATTTATGCATGTCGACCCCACTGTGAGTGACAAAACCCAAAGGTGTTTATATTTAACGTAGGCCGCACTGCCTAACAGTTATTGGTCTAGGCAAAAATCATTGGGCTAGAACGGAACATTTTTGTTTACGATACCGGATATGAAATAGTACCAAATGCTTGGGGTTGGCAATACTGTACTTATTACTTTATCAGGCGTATATTAAACTCACGTCTTGTGGCCTCACGATCATATTTTCTCTGTTATTGCTCATGCATCAACTGTAATTTGCTGTTGCATATTCGGCGCCATCTTGACTAACGATAAAGTCTGTTCGCCGAGTCGAGATAGCGTGCATAAATACTTGCATGTGGTCACTGGACAGGTAAGAACACCCAGTTCATGTCATCGGCTCTGCCGGACAGGGGTAGCAAAGAGGCCCTAGAAAAGACAAGACTTGCTGCACTGTATACTGTTGCCTGTCATAAGCAGTTAAGAACTACTGTAATTAAATAAATACAAACATAAACGAACAACAAATAAACCGCACTGTAGCATTTAGGCTATACACAGCACTGAAGTTGGCGTATGTTCAACAGGCACAGCCCTATGCACCCCTTACGGGCAGCCCAGCAATCGCTTGTACAACTGTGTTTACTTCCACTCTCTCGACTCGGCGAACAGACTTAAGGTTGAACGCTGTTGCCTTTCCAACGCTAACCTCATAATTCTTGTAATGATTTATTTTTTCATCGCACGTATAGCCATCTAAATACAGTATCACCATAGACCTATGATGGTTAGGTTCTCGTGAGTTCTAAATTATAGGTCAGGGCATTTACCCTTTGTCTGTAATTGGTTATGTCTGGTTGATGACTGGCGAAAGTTAATCAGTAACAGAATTTTACAGTAGTCTCTAGCCTCTCGTGTGTATTGACCGGATACCGAACCCTGCAAACAACTTGACTATGACGCGTCTAAAAAGGAGGTGAGGCTCAAGTTTATAGGGCGGGCGCATGTTGCCTCGTACTAGAATGTTGAGCAGATGAGGGGTGTGATGTCACAGTAGTTAAGTTGCTTGCCTCTAACCAGGCCCAATTCCTGGTTAATGCACACTGCATTTGAAGTGAAATGCCATGTCCATATTGTACATAAAATGGTCGTTCCGTGGCGCATCAGCGAGGATAGGAGTTGGTGGTTTACTTGTTATGCAAGAACACATTTGAGGGATCAGGAAGAAGGCAAGGAAGCTTGACCGTGCCAGCCCCCATTTTTATGTGGAACTCAAATCACAGAACCTGATATTTCACTTCAGAAATCTTGTGTATATTCACCAGGAATCGAACCCTATCGACAAAGAGAGGCAGACAAATTGACTATCACGCGCCTAGGAAGAAGGGGAGGCTCAAGTACAGTATATAGGGTGCATGTTGTCTAGTTTACTCCAATCTCTGCGAGTCAAGTAATCTAGTACAGTAGTAGTCCGCTAGGGTGCTGCTGATCACATGGCTCGTCAATAAATGTGACGAAAATTGGCAAGGGTACACAATTATGTGGAGTCATGCTATGCTGCTGCAATCATGCCATGATATTCATTGACAACTATTGACCTTAAATATTTAAAGAAACGGTAATTTTAGGAAAGGATGGTAAGGACTAGTCATTAGAAAAATGTATAGTGCTATAACCAATAATTTAATGAACATTTTCTTTTTGTTACAGAACGCAAACGGTACAATTTAAATACCCGGCCATCCAAGTCTCTGGAAACTCATACCAAGTTTTCATCTTTAGCAGATGAAAAACTCGCTCTTACCCGCCGCCAGAAGACCATACAAGAGAGGGAATATCAACTGAAGAGACGGGAACACATGGCTTACATGAAGATGATCAATTTAAAATGCAAAAAATTGGAACTGGAAACAAAGATTCTCGAGAAACAATTGAAATAAAGATGATTTGTCTTACAAATTTGCAAAATAGTCATTTATCAATCTCCTTCTAGTGTGATCATTTCCCCTCCTTGGCACATTTTCTTCATCCTGGTCTTCGATCACTGGAGGCAAGTCCAACTCTGGATCTTCAGGGGGTTGAGGCAAATTCCTGTCTCTACACACATTGTGTAGAACAGCTGTGGCTACAATCACTGCCAATGTTGTGGCCATATTCTTGAGCTGAATCCCTTGGCTCAAGATGGGGAAACGATTCTTCCATACCCCATACTGCCGCTCCACACAGTTTCTGGTCCTCACCAAAGATTCATTATATAGATTTTCACCTCTATTGTTGGTAATGTGAAGTGGGGTCACCAGGAATGGCGTATTTTCATACCCACTATCAGCTATGAGGAGCCCTGTCCCAAAATCTCCCCTTTCAAAATATGCCCTTAAAAGTGAGTTATTAAATATGGTCTGGTCGTGTGTAGAACCAGGCCATCTTGCAACGATGTCCCTTATCTTCAGGTCTGCATCGCTGACTGTCTGTACATTTACGGACATAAAACCTTTGCGGTTCCGAAAATATTCAGCATTTGCACCCCCTAAAACAAAAACAAACATTACAGGCATGACATTTACGTTCGAAAGTACGACAAACAGAAGAGCTAACAATAATGTGTGCAATATAAATTATGGAAATTTTTTTTAAGCAACTTCAGGAATAAACAAAACATTTTGGAAGGTCTTGGCTGGTGTACTTCTTGTAGATGATTAAGATTACATTGTGTGGAGTCAATAATACAATACGTGTAATGGTAATGTAAAATAAAAATCCTTGGAGCTACAGCCCATGAATAGCCTAACCTACCAAGCGACCGCTGCCCAGTCTCCTCGGCCGTTAATCTTGGTCTCCGTGACCTCACTGTCAGAGAGCTACTCAATTGTCATCACGGGGCAGAGTGCACCCCGTTCTAGCTCTCATGCCATTTTCTAAAATGACAGGAATTGGATCCGGGGCCTCAGAGTTCGAGTCATGCGTGCTACAAATACCGAGGGGCCGGCAATGGTAATATAAGATTTTTATTAATAATAGGCCTAATGCTATTGGTTTTACGTCCCTTTTAACTACACTGACTTTTAGAGACGCCGGGGTGCCGGAATTTCGCCCCGAAGGGGATATTTAACGTACCAGTAAATCTACTGACACGGCTCTCTCGCATTTGCGCGCCCTCAAATCCCAGCTGACTGTGCCAGGATACGAACCTGCAACCTTGGGCCCAGCAAGCGAGAACGTTCCCGCTGAGCCACGCAGCCAGCCATATAAGATTTTACAAAATATAAACAATGGCCTAATGTGAACCTACTCGTACCAGATAAAATGAGACGATCTCTTCGCTTAGTACTTCTGGAGCTATTTTTCCTTCATCAAGTTAATTTTCAAAAATTATTATCAACGAAAGTCTCACCATCAAGAAAATAGGCAGAGGAGTGGTGAACCTTCAACAAAACTACCTAAATTAGCTGAAATACCTATTTTAATGATCAGTAATAATTGAGGAAATGCCGTGAAAGATGTATTCTCAACCGCTGTCTGTAACACACTCGCCATCCCCTTTTTAGATCACGACTTATATAGTAAAACTCCAGTTGTATCTGCTATAATACGCGTGAATTCTGGGAACAATAGGTTTTGCCTAGACCAATAAATGCTAGGTGACGTGGCCTGCGTTACATAATATATACACCCCTGATATTTGTCACACACCTTGGGAGTACTCGCACATCAATAGCCCTTATCCAGACCAATAGTTTTGCACATGAATGATGATGATGATTTGTTTTAAGGGGCCTAACATCGAGGTTATTGCACATGAATGCTTCATCATATAATTACAAGGTGTATTTTCTATCAGTTATGTTGGTAACAGTAATGTGACATCAAGGTGCCATCGGTAACAGTTGAAGAGACCTGATGCAACATGGAAATTGTCATTGAATGACCAAGAAAGCAAAACGCATATTTACATAATTTACCATGTATTTACGATGCAGTCGTGATAATGGACAGTAAATTCAATTGGTAATGACTCACAGAATATGAAATAAGGTACAAAAATTATGAACATGACATATTATCCAAGTACAAGGGTAGAATCCGGGTTCACCACTCCTGAACAATTACTAGTTTTGCTGCGTTCCTTTCCTTACGGTAAAGCTGGCACGGTGCTCCCTGCCGTGTAAAAGTAAACTGGATTACTGAACAGACTACGGACTTACATGAACCTGATACCAACTACCTGTATAACCAATTTGGGAGTAGTATAGGTTGGGATTCCTTGCAGAAAATGGCAGGTCCCATGATGTCGTGGACAACACTGAAGGTTTAAACGACGCAGGCATTTTGAATTCTATGTGTTAATAAGGCTTTACATGCAAACATAGACTTAACCTGGGGCTTACACGCCAGACCCCCCCCCCCCCCCGCGCTTGTAGTACAAAGAGTAATTATCGTCCAGACAGAGGTCTAACCCAGTACTGGTCAAAAAGTAGTGTATGAACATTCGTGACATCAACGTCTGTAGCATGCATCATTCGTTACAACATCGACTACACTAACACGTTCCCCTAAACACACAGGAATCATGGTATAAACTTGAACCAACAATTTCATCGTAAGCACTGTCACGAAATTGTGAACAAAAATAAGTTAGTCCTTACCTGGAGAAATAATTTTTATATGAGTACAGTCCATAGCTCCTATCACTCTAGGAAAGCGAGCAACTGAATAAAATTTCTGGGCAATTGCTTGCCGTTCAATTTCATTGCCCGGCATCGATATGTAGAGTGGCCGCAAGGAAGCAATAGCTCGAGATACTCTTTTAATTATCTTGCAGGCAGTCGACTTGGAGACGCCACAATAATCCCCTACTGCAGTCAGCCAGGTCCCAAGAGCATAATATCTCAGAGTCATCAACAGCTGTGTTAGTGGTGTCACTGCTTCATTCCTATATTAAAGAACAGGTAGGCCTATTACATACAGTTCTTGTCTTGGAAGTAATGTCATATACTACATTAACATGCAACTTATCATATCAGAATCTTACAGCATTGTAAGTACTGTACTGCTCCAAATATCTAAATACTAATAATGCAATGCTCCAGTATATTTCATCGAAAGACATAGGCTAGACAAGAAGGCCAATTAACAACTAGTACCGGTATGCAAACTTTCACTATATAGGCCTACAATCCAAAGTGGTTCCGCCCGTTAAAGAAGCACTATAAACAAATTAAAATAGAATATATTGCTTAATAACGACAATAACACTGTCATTCAATTCTACCGGAAGAATAATTAAAATTATAAACACGTATTGGTCATGGACAGAGGTCCCTTGTAACATTCTGAAAGTTTGTTTAATTTCACTCACACGGGATTTTAATCTGTATTTGTAAGTAGATGAAGAAAATACGAATAATAAAGCTTAGATAGCCTCTGAATTCACAAGAAAAGTCTACATTGCGACTATAAAAGCTCGAAGAACTTTCCGTATAATCTGAACTTAGCACCAGAACCTTAACCTCCAAAACCACCATCCAGCCATGTTCATTCCCAAACTGTCTGTAGTTTATGTTCTTACGAAAATAAAGCGGTATCGACAAACACAAACAACTATTGTATATAACACAAAATAACAAACCTGTCTGTTGGTGTCAGCAGCCTGTCTTCTATCAATCCGAGCACTTCCATCACAGCATCTTTTGATAATCTAAAACGAGCCATAAAATCAGTTTCGTCGTAATTGTCGAAGTGTGCCGGTCTTTCCCTATAAATATGAGGTCGTCTTAAAAAATGCATATACTCGACGATTTCAAGATCGTCGTCCGAATCCATGATATTGATCAGCTGGAGCAGAAAAACAACTGACTACTCGGCAGAATAGATTTATCCAACACAAATAGCACCGAGTAAATACGACCTACTTGCCCACCACATTTATTCCGTTGGCAGCGTTGCCTAACGATTGAAAAACACAATATGGCGTTTTATGTGGGGAGTACGCTACTCCGAACTTTACTCAGCGATTGAAAAACACGCCCTTAACCAAAAGGGTTTAATGTAAAAAAATAAGAAATTTGAAATCAAAATTACAAGTTTCAGATTTTGAAAGTTTGGATGTAATTCTAGAAAAACGTATTTACCGCCCAAGATTGTTATTCATGTCAGTAGGAAGGGTATAATATTGTTTACTAGCATAGTAAATATCAAGATTCTATGTGCATTAGATCCAAGAATAAATTAAAATGTTTATCTGGAGTGATAGCTTGCATTATCAACAATTATTACACATTTCTTGTCTTGTGGAATATTTTTCTATAATGTACTTACAAACCAATTTTCAAATACATCGGCATTCATTTCTTCATGAAGTCTGGTTTTGCATTGTCAATACACTTTGCGGACAGAAATAAGCAGTTTTGGAACCCACCCTTCACTCCCCCCCAGCATGCAACACCATTATTATTTTGCCTCTCGACATGAGAACTTGGAGGGCACAAGAACATAGCCATTGTCCCAACCCCATTCCACAACATCATGCATATTGTACCATATTTCATCTAAATAAATGTGATGTCCTGCAACCCTCAACAAACTTATTCTTGTCAAATATTTGTACCTCCAAGCCACTATCTTGCCAATTCCAGAATTACACACCTTTTCTATAACGTGCGAAACTGGAATCCATTGAGTAGCAATTTCCTTAGCATAGTATCTTTGTACGGAAATTAACACACATTCTTTAATCCAAGCAATAGTTAGATGAGGGATGGCGGCTGTCCTTTCGCATCAAACATACAGGAGCACGAAATGTCATACACTGGAAATTGTTTATAGAATATTTAATATACAACATATTTAATAAAGAATGGCATTACATCATTCACCGAAATGTGCATGATTAGACAGTATGCAGGACATGTTCAATATGCCCACCTTCTCGGCATACAACAGCTTCGAGACGAACCTGCATGCCTGTGACCACTCTACGACACATGTCCTCACTCAACCCTCGGAAGAAAGTCACAATGGCCGCTTGCAATTGCAGTACATTTTCTGGTTTCTGGCGGTAGATTGTCTCCTTTGAATATCCCCACAGGAAGAAGTGGCAGGGATTAATATCAAGGCTATGTGGTGGCCAGATTGAGCCGCTCTGAAAACGTTCGGGATATCGATGGGACATCACACGGGGCCCGAAATGTTCATGCAGGAAGTACAGAACAATATTTGCTGTGTGCAGACGAGCTCCATCTTGCATGAACCATTGTGTCTGTATTGGTAGTCGTGATGCAAAGAGTTGTGGAAGGAAACTGTTTTGCAACATGTCCATGTAACGCGCACTGTTGACTGTGTCATTGACGAAGATTGGCCCAATAATTCCATGACTGGAAATTGCAGCCCACACACACACTTTCACACCATGACTTTCAACCTCGTGCACAATAACAGGCCGTTCTTTCGCCCAAAACCAGACATGTTTGTTCACAGCACCGTTGAGATAAACGTATGCCTCATCACTGAACCATGTGTTGTGCATCACCTTCTGAAATAGACCACCCAGCAAACTGTACTCGCCGTTGCTTGTCAAGCGCCGTTAGTTTCTGACCTGTTGTCATTTTGTGTGGGAATTGGTCAAGCTCAAACTGCAGTATTCTCTGAATTGACCGACGGGAGATGTCCAGATGAACACAGGCAGTTCTGGTGGATTTGGAGGGGCTCCGAGCCACAGCCGCTCTCACAGCAGCAAGATTATCCGGTGAGCGGACTGGCATGAGACGGGTTCGTTTTCTCTCCAGTATATTGCCTTCTGTTTCAAATTGGCTGGCCAGTCTGTACACCGTCTGCCAGCAGGGAGCCCACCGGGTAAGGAAATGAACACAAAACCTTTCCTAAGTCCGAGTCACACTCTTTGTTTCCGCATAAAACAACACTGTTTTCACCTTCTGTTCGCGCGTCAACCTCCCTTTGTCCTCCATGCTGTATAACTGGCAGGCGGTACGCATGCGCGACATGTGCTGCTGTCTGTCGAATCACGCATGAAATAAGGTTTCTGTTCACGAAAGGACATAGTTGTGAGCCCAGATTTACACATTTTATAAACCATTTTCGATGTATGACATTTCGTGCTCCACCCTGTATATTTCAAACCGAACAACATCGCACATGAAATTGTCAATCCTACCGAACAATTTACATTTATTTGCACTTTTTGAGGGCGTTTTAGGTCCCCTCTTTAACCCATTTACTAACAATTTGTCTACTTAGTTGAAGAATTTCTGTTGTCTCTGTAATTGGCCCCTTGTCTAACTTATTTTTCTTAAAGTAATCATACGTATTGCACAGGAACCTCTAAGACTGTTTAGATAGAGTGTCTGTTACAGTTTACACTATGTCAACATCGTTATTATCATGCCCAGTTTCTTCTTCACAGCAAGTGCTTTCAGTTCCTGAAACTGTTCCTTCACAATTGTTTGATCCAGAGTCACTAGTTGAAGAGGTTTCTTTTTCTTGTCCTTCAAGGCAATACAACATTTAGTTACCTCAGAAAGAAATATTTCCAAATACTAAATATGAAATGGGCTTTAATTCAATGCTTGATTTTTACCCGGTCTATCGAAGTAAGGTTGTCTGTCCCTCTCTTGCATCATTTTCACTTCCTTATGGTTCTTAAATATACTTGTAGAAGTTATCCCAACTCCTGTAAGGGCAGACATCTCCACAACACACTCGGATACAATTTCATCACCACGTGCGGCAAGGTTCTCAAATACTGTCAGGAGCATATGGCACTGAACTGAGCTTAACACTGATCCAGTCTTATGGTTTGCCATGCTCACTGTTCTACTAAGTATGAACACCATTCACCAAACGTGGGATGCTAAGCCAAGCCATGGTTGCGGCTCCCACCCGAGCTCCAATTTTCAAGGTGTCGCACCTCTTTGACTTATTCCACCAACACCCCTGTATGCTCAAACAACATGATTTCACGCTGGCACTTCATAGACTTCATGAAATTGAACCTGAAGAAGACGGAATACCTGGAATGCGGTGACCAAACTGATGGCACGATCACTGTTGGTGAGGTTCAACTTAATAAAGTGACCCAATTTAAATACCTTGGGTCATGCATCACCTCAGACTGCAGCAAAATTCCTGATGTCAAAACAAGAGTCACTGCCGCATGGATGAAATGGCGCCAAGTTACTGGAGTCCTATGCGATAAGAAAATTCCATTGCATCTAAAATCTAAAGTATATCGCACAGCGATTAGACTGGTGCCCTTTATCGATCTGAATGCTGGCCTACAACATCGAAGCACGAACAGGCGCATCATACAATGGAAATGAAGATGTTGCGGTGGTCCAATGGCTTGACTCAACTGGACCATATTAGGAATGATGCTGTGCGGCAGGATTTCAAGGTTGCCCCAATAACAGAGAAAATGCGTGAATCACATCTGTGGTGGTATGGACATGTGCTCCGTAGCAGTGAAACCTCAGTTGCTAAGACTGCCCTTAAACTGAATGTGGAGGGTCGAGGGCGACCTCAAACACACTGGCTGGATAGGGTGAGAGATGACATGCGGCTCGCTAAACTCCACCCCCAGGATGCTATGGATCGATTGAAGAGGAGGAATCATTGCAGGAAGGCAGACCCCACATAAATGGGAAAATGCAAAGTAGATGATGACTTCATAGACTCTGTAGATGGAGTATAGTATGTCCACCTCTGGCCATAACTATAGCTGCCATTATCTGGGCAATCGTTTCAGTTAGGGCTCTGATGTCTCTCTGGTCAACTTAGGCCCATTCCTCTTGAAATGCTGCCCACAGATCACCTAATGCCTCTGGAGCAGGGTTTTGAACTCAGATGTATCTTCCCAACATATCTCTAAGATGCTCTTTGGCAGACATGGGCAAACATTTTAGGGGCAGGGCCAGCTGCAATACAAAATAATCTAGGTGGGCCGGGGAAAAAAAAAGAACAACACATGTTTATAGATAGATTATAAACTTTTTATTTCTGAATTTTAAATCAAACAAAACTTATAGACTACAAATGGTAGAAATTGTAGGAAAAAAGAACACACCTTCATTATTTGTTAGAAGAGGAAGGAGTATGTGACAGGAGAAACTGGGACTGTGCTTCAAAATGTTTTTCATAATGTGGTTGAAACTGGAATGAGCTGATTCTTAGTAGCGCAGCTAAATGGTGGTCTGTCAATCTATTTCTGACGCTATTTATACGAAGCTTCATTATAGAAAACACCTGTTTATAGATATAGTAAGATGCGAACTTGCAAGTTATCTTTTGTGCATGGGATTTCAAGTTTGGGAAGCTTGATTTTGGTAGGACATTTTAGAACTCAATTTTAGAAACGTTGAGGAATAGTTGCTTTAATTTGTTGTTACATTGTAACGCAATCAGTTCTAGCTGCAACTCTGATTTTACTGTTTCACAGTCAACATTAAATTGAATGCTGAAAACATCCAAGTCCTGTTCAACAACTTTGAAGTTCTGAAATCTTCATTCAAATTCGTCGTGGAGATTTTTCGCACAAAAAGATATTACACAAAACGAATAAACACAATGATATTAAAATAGTTTTTTGACTTCTAGGTACACAGAACAGGAAATATGACGTATGTGTAATTGTAGGTAGTATAAATCGAAACCATGTCGCGGGCCGGATTATACTAACTCAAGGGCCGTACTTTGCCCATGACCGCTCTATGGGCTTTAAGTCGGGACTGCAAGCTGGCAAGTTGGACTGGACAATCTCCAAGATACGCAACATGCTGAAACGGACGAGCCTTGTTATCATGAACTTATGCCCTCTTGTACCCTTCCAGTGTCGAGGTTTTCTAAAATGATCACTAGGCCTTTCTGTCTCTTGCAAACTGTTTGGCTTGGATTCCCCAATATTCCTCCCATTTCTACAGCTCCCATGACGCCCTCTTCCCATTTGTACCTTGGTATCCCCCGTGGTCTGGTGCCTTTCATTCATGCTCCATAAACAGATCCAGTGATCTGTGATTCTGGCATCCTAAGGACATGTCCAAACCCGGCCAAAGTCGTCGGATTTTTTAAGAGAGTTAAAACTCCCTCAGTATGCCTTCCTTTGGAGGGGAAGTAAAGCCAGCGGGTCCATGTAATAGATTAATGGCATGTTAAAGAACCTTCCACTAACTACAATTGTGTGAAGCAAAATTTGTCTATTAGATTTGATTAACGCTCTATTAAGTTCCAACGTTTGTCGCCGGTTGTGGTGGTACCTAGTAGCCAAGTTCACTGCTAGGTGTCGTTGACGGTAGCATTTGGTAACAAAAGTAGGAATTAGTTGAAATTGATCGTCTGCAGTCCTTACCTGAATTACAGATAACACACACTAATGCAGACATCAAATTAACACCGATTATCAGGCAGATTCTACAGACCCCCAAAGTACACGGGGCTATATGACTGCGTTGTCGCAGCCCCTAATATGAGGAACCAACCAACGACATGTCCAAACCATCTTAGCTGACTCATTTCTATCGTTTGCTTTAGCTGCTCTACTCCTTGAAAAAAATGCAAGTAGACTTATGAGATCTACACAGGGCCAAAAATTGTGTGCATGTGCGTGTGTACTCTGTAATGCCTGTCCCCCCTATCAATTCAAACACAGTGAAACCGAATTGAACGAAATTTGGTACAGAGGTAGCACTAGCAAAGACCACCTCAATGTCATGTTTTATATCGACGCCATCTTTACCAAAACTTAATGGTGGCCACTCAAACGTTCAAAACGTAAAATCAAATTATGACTAAACTAGTCATCCAATCTCTACCAAATTTGTCAACAACATACCTTTATATGTCTTGCGCCCAAACTACAAGGTCATCAGCCGTGCCATTTCAGGATGGCGGCTGTGTGAATTATGCAACCATTATAATCAATAGCTTAAGACCCACCAATTCCGATTATCAAGCCGAGGGGGGTTTAAGCTATCCTAAAGGATGTGATCCATTATTTATTATAATTTAATCTCTATATATATAAAAATGAAAGTTTGTCTGTTTTTTCTGAATTTCTACGGAAATTTGCGTTATTTACGCGTTTCAGACTGTTTTATGACGGATGCGTGCGAAAATAAAGTTTTTGTCTGTTTGTCTGTGGACAACTATGTTCCCTTATAACTCAAGAACGGCTGGGTGGATGAACGTAAAATTTGGTACAGATATCCTTCAGAGGCACGACACTAATCATTGATGTAACTCTTCTCTGTAGCTCTCATAAAAGGGGGCCTACCCCCTTAAAACACTTGCTGAAATAGGCGTAGAAGGGCGAGACAAAGCTCATTTTTAGACCCTCAATGTGAGAAACGAAACTCGGAAAGGGCCCCCCGAAAACCACATTTTTAGGCCCTAAAACCAACCGTTTTTGAGATATTCCCAGAAAACTAATTTCATTTAATACAATAATGAAAGAACGCAATCCGGTAACCATGGCAACAGAACTTCACAGGTCCATCTATTGCTGTAAGACGCAATGGAATTCCATTTATTACATTACTGAGATAGTTTGCAAGCGGCTATAAGGTTATAACGGAACCAAATCAAGCTGTAAAATTCATCAATACATATAATGCGCTTAAGGGGGTCAAGGGGTACTCAAGAATTTTTTAAAGCGATTTACACGTGCGGGTGTGGTACGGAAGGTATATTACGTCTCTATCTCTATATTGTTATATTATTACTATAATTATTTTTATTATTATTATACTACGGCCTACAACGACGAGACAAAGCTTATGTTCTGCCCCTTGGTGTCAGAAACAAAACTAGGGGACCCTAAATAGCCATAAAGGGTCCCCGAAAATTACATTTTAAGGCTCTAATACCAACAGTTTCTGATATTCCCAGAAAACTAATTTCATTTAATAAACTAATGAAGGAATGCATGCCAATAGCCATGACAAAAACATTTCAAATGGTGACATCCAACTTTCCATTTATTTTTGCAAGAAGTCATGCCACTCCATTTATTAAATTTCTGTGAACGTTTGCAAATGTATATAAGGTTATCACGGAACCAACTAAAACTGTAAAATTCATCAATGTGCTTAAGGGGGTCAGGGGTTACCATTTTTTTTTTCACACGACTTAAACGTGCGATATGTCGTACAGAAGGTCTATTATATCTCCAAACAGCAACATTATTTTCAAAAAATTCTGAATTGAAACAGTATTTTATTTCTTGCTTTTAGGAATTTGGGCCATTGGAGGCTGGAAAACCTGAATATTCATGCACCACAAGCCTTTATAATTTATTAAAGGGGTCTTCCTCTGGATGGGGACTTGACACAACAGTGAGGGTCAGTTTTTATGTGACGTGTATTGCGTTTCGTCTACGAGGTTTTCAATTTTATTTTCAAGTCAGGAAGTACACGTTAGGTAAATTTAGTTTCAGAGGTTCCAAGTTTCTAACAATTGCAACAGTAGCTCAATTGATTATTACCAAAGACCGTTCGAAGAATGGGTACTTCTGCTAGTATTATAATATCATACTGTATGAGTGACTTAAAAGAGCTGAGCCGTCTCTGTCACATGACAAGATGGCAGCTGACCTCTTGTGCCTGTCCTATATTTCAGTAGTTTCAGTATGTTGTATGCGATATAGCCTTCTGATAGAAATAATATATAATATATACCGTAATTAATAATGAAGATGAACTGCAGTGAAGAAATTGTTTATTTCAAGACATTATTTGCTAACACGTTGTATCTAAGTCAGTTAATAACACTCAGGTGTTAAGGACATCTTTGGCTCTGGGCTAGAGCGTTAGTCTCTCACACAGTTGACTGGGGATCGAAACTTACAAGACTAAACCTTTTTTTTTTTACTTGAATTCTTTTACAAATTATGTGGATGAGCTTTTTACACAGAATTCTTAATAAAATGCCATTTAGCTCAAAGGAGAGGCTAATGTATACACTCGTTTATTAATAATCACAGCTCCAGCATCGCACATAAACAGAAGACATTGGAAAAAGGAGAATATAAGTACAAGATACACGTTGTCATCAACCACAGCCTTCTCAATGCCTCTGTACGGTGCTGTCCTCTTGTGGGTTATGTGGGTAATTGTTCCAAACATTCCGCTTTGTAAATCCCTGGCCTCCTGAAGTATGGCAATTTTGTAATAGTTCAACTTCTATTCAGGACCGTGCTCCGATTACCTTTAAACACTGCCAGCTGGATCCCATTCCTTCCTGGTGGCTTTAAACTACCTGCTCATTCAAAACTCAGATGCATACAAGATATATATTAATTCACTGCTAGGTTGCAGCACCAACCTACTGCGATCGCCGCAGATTTTTAAAGGGGAAGATGCCCAAAACGAAGGATTCTTAAGTTTGGAGGCTTAATATCGAGATTAACGGGCGTGAATGCATTACAGTAAGTTAGTAGTTTTGATATTCAATCATCATAAAGTACTGTATATAATATTGATTTTGACACTTACTGGCTAATTATCAATATAAAAGAAAACAAAAAATACATGGTGGTAAAGGTGATTGTTTTAGGGGTGAGGACAAAGAGTTATAAGTATAGAGTTATAAGTATACCCATACATTTAGGAGAAGGTAGGCTATATGTTCTTCGCTGAACATCTTGTTATAGCTTGTATATTGTTTCGTTGTAAGGCACCAGGTGTCGCAGCTGTGAGTTAAAGTAGGCGCGAAGACTGACCTGAAGATAGCCAATTTTGTTGCCTGGGATGATTTCCTTGTTGAAAAATTTGCCCTCAAGCATTGAATAATCTGCCACTGGCCTGCAACCTGTTATTGATTTCCACGTATATCTTGCCATCATGTTGTAGTGTGGCTCTCAGGTCTTCACTTACTCCAGGCGTATTCCACCCAGCTTAATACTGTGTACTGTCGCTTCTGGCAAAACCAGCATGGTCTATGTCTTGGTAGTGTTGATCTTCATTCCAATTTTAGACAGTTCTTTGTCCCACAAAGTTAAGTTGTGTTGTTGCTTCGCCTTAGGAATCCCCTATCACCAAGATGTCGTCTGCAAAAACAACGTAGGTTACATTCACTAGTCGCATATTTCTGGAACCCAGGTGGAACTTCTTCATTCTTCCAAGACAACATCAAGAGTCAGGCAAGGTTGTATACTGAGCCTACTGCTCTTCGTCATGTTGATGGATGAGATGATCAAGATTTGCAATGCAAGAGTTGTGTATGAACACCAATCCGTATTCAATAAATGGAATAAAGTGTACGTGTTCGATGAGAATCTCGGTTTTGTAACGGTGAGCATTGAAATTACGATTTTGAATGAAAACCAGTTCTGTCCGAAGCTCCTTAGAGATGCATCATGGTGCCTCTGCCAAAAGGAACCCTTACGGATACTGTGTACTCTGCATATCACTCTCCAGAGCATCTCCAGAATCGCCCTACCATCTAGAGATTTCAGGAAGATCCTGGACTCTTCAGAGAACATGGTTCCATTGCTGCATGGTCTATTGAGTGTGTTGACGAGCAAACTGAAGTCAGGCGACTCGGTGTTCTCTGGTCAGATCTCGTCCCGTAATTGGTGATCTTGAGTAAAGACTTTGTTCACCAATGCGTCATAAAACTGTCGTCTCGCTTACATTTACTCCCCACACCTGCTACAGGCGACACTGATTTTCAACCACAATAGTATGACAATCTCTGAGGCCCTAAGCAAACTCTTCACTGTAATGTCCAAAGTGTTCACTGCGAGTGCCATATCTCATCTCACATATTCTATGTGTAGATATCTATAGGATAATTAACTAATTTAGTAAATAAACAAATAGATGAATGCAATTTTAAAAATATGCAAATCTGCAAACCAAATCAGTGAACCCTTTTCAACATTCAACAATCAATTTAAGCGGCAGCCCTGGTTTATGATATTAGGCTATTGAAAATCTTATTCTTGACTGCAATTTCAGTTTATGTTTATTTTTAATGGTCTGCTGATGTTGATTACTCTCTCCCTTATTGATTTCCAGCATGCATGCAATGTCCTCTTGGCATTTAAGAGCTTCAAACTAGAAGACCTCCAGGGCAAAGAGAGTAGGAGCAGGAAGCTAACTCCACATCAACAAGCTCAGCAGCATTATTTTGCCAAGTTCCTGACCAACCAAAAATTACTGGAATTGCAACTGAGTGACTCTAATTTCAGGCGTTATGTTTTACTACAGTTCCTCATAGTGTTCCAGTACCTCAACTCTCCTGTCAAATTTAAGGCGTAAGTTTTGTTGTATGCATCATTTCATACTATTAATGTGATTTAACTGGACAATTCAATAAAGTCGTTGACATTATTTCTGGGTCAATTTCTTTTTGCAATAAGCAAGTGGAGTTTGTAATGCAAGTGTAAAGTGATTACTGTTCTGAAACCCAAGCCACAGACTACAGTGAACTTTTATAAAACAGACTTCATGTACAGCAAGGTAAATGTTCAGTACTGTTGCATACATTAGCAGGAAAGACAGCAAGGCATCAGTTCCAGGTTGAAGCAGACAAGCCACATCTCTCATCTTTCATGTACGGTACATGGCATGTCAAAAAATCTGTTAATTGTTCTTTACACTCACTTGATCACTGATATTACAACAGTAAATTAGAATTTAAAAGCACCCAACTGGGCATTTACTTCATATTACAGTCCAGTATCTATTAAAGAAAGCTTTCCAGTCATTCAATACAAATTGTGCCCAATTACATTAGGTGGTAAATCAAGTATTTATATGCCTGAACATGAAAAATATAAAAGATATTTAACACAAAATAACACTTTTATGCACCCAAAAAAATGTTAAAACTGCCTAACTTAGGCCTTGGTTTATTGAGAATATGGCACAATGCTCATCCTTCCCTCTTAGCATTTTTCCCATGTTATCCCCCATTTTATTCATTGCCTGGCTTCTTTTGTTACGTTGTTACCGTTTTTTGACAGGATTGTTGCGTAATAATGCGAATGGGGGTGAACTCTCTAAGAATGTGTGTTCATTTAGATCATCTGGGTTGTTTAGTTTAGCAAAATGAATTTCTCTGGCTTCTTTTATGTCAAGTTCCCTGCCGTTAGTTTCGTAGTGTATGATTTTTAGGTCTCTTTCTATATTTGTGAAGCCATGTCCAGTATCATAAATGTGTTTGCATACTGCTGAATGTTTCCTTTGTTTGATAGCATTTCTATACTCTGTATAACATGTCCATCCTCTATCCTGTCTGCCCTATGTAATTTGCTTGACACCCTGTTTCTTAATGGCAAAAATTTAAATATATAAAATTTTAAAACAAAGCTTCCGCCTAGTCAATACATTTAACAAAACTTAAAAAAGAAGTCAATATATATCAATCAAATGGTTGTATTAACACATGTTAAATATAAGGTACATGTTTTGGGGCCTCTACATAAATGGCACCCTTCCTCAGCCTTGAGAGAATCTTGTCGACCAGTAATACGGTAATAAGAACATTGTTTATACATAGTAAAATTGATGGTGATGTTTAAAAAATTGTTACCTTATTGAGCATTAAAAGTGAATATGATGTATGATAGCAATTTTATGTTGACATCTCAAATAACTTATATATTAAATCCATTAAACATCGTTGGTGTGTCACTTAAGAAAACATTTTCTGTTGATAAAATGGGGTAAAAATCTTAAGATAAAAATTTAAAGTTCAAATACAGTAATTTGATATAAAAATATTTTTTGTATGTTGATGATGAAATATATGATGCTGTTGATGTTAGAATTGTTCTTGGTCTTATTAAATGATTATGGTTAAATCATTCCGTTGACTTAGTGAATGACTGTGGCATTGTTGTTAGGGTTGTTGCTAGAATAGGAATCTTGAATTTCTGTTCAAACTGGTATGAATATGAACCATTATGAAACATCTGGAAGAAAACAAATTTTCTGGAAAGTGAAAAAAAGAATTGTTGGAATAATAGGCAATGTTCCATTGTACATTTAATATTAGAAAAGTAGAAACAATTACCAACAGAAACATTTGACAAAACATGTGTAACACATGTGAGAGCATGTATTGTTTTGTTAAAATATGTGTCACGGGAGTAAATTAACAAATAATATTATGAACGGTGGAGTTAATGTTGTATTTATGGTGGTTGTTTATTTCTTGTTTTTAGAGTGTGATAGTAAGCATGTTGAATAAGATGTTCGTGTCGAAGTAAATTTCATTAAGGTTGTTTGAATTATGTGTTTTTTGTGCCGTGTTGTTTTCTATGTTCTCAAGTACATTCATTAATGTGGCTTTAGTGGTGTAATGTAGAATTTTTAAATCGTTCTTGATGACGGTGAAGTTATGTCCTGTGTCATTCATGTGTGTACCCATGGCCGAAATTCGAGAGCGCCATACAGGTGGCGTTTCTCCTAAAGGAGCACCTAGTCCCAGTTTTCTTTGATCTTGATAAAGCACATGGCGCTACAGAATCCTTTCCACCCTTCATGAGTGGGAACTCCGTGGTAATCTCCCGACTTTCATTGCGAACTTCATGTCCATCCGACTCTTCCGTGTATGAGTCAGTAGGACATTATTCCAATACTTTACCCAAGAAAATGTAGTTCCTCAGGGTTCGATGTTGAGCATTACCTTTCGCGATTAGCATAAATAGCATAGTTGACGCCACTGGACCCACGGTAGCTCCATCACTGTTTGTAGATAACTCGGCTCTACATTACAGCTCTGGAAGTATGGCAATCGTGGAACGCCAATTACAGCTAGCTATTAAACAAATCGACAGGTGGGTTCACGACCTAGGTTTTTGTTTTTCAGCAGCAAACACCTCCGTTGTCCATTTTTGTCGGCTCCAGAAGCTACATTTACACCCTGAAGTACACCTCCTGGATGCTGAATTGCCGGTGGTTGACACTTATCACTTTCTGAGGCTCCATTTTGACAGCAAGTTAACATTGCAGCACCATATACTGCAAATAAGAACAGGGTGTCTCAGGAAACTGAACATACTCAAGTTTCTTAGTAGCACGGCATGGGGCGCTGACCGTGCTGTGCTGCTACGGTTTTACCGAATCCTTGTCTTTTCGAGGCTTGACTATGGTTCTGCGGCATACGGTTCAGCAAGGCCAGCAACCTTGAAAATGCTGGACAGTATCCATCATAGTGGCATTAGGCTGGCTACCGGTGCCTTCCGGACCAGCCCGATTCCCAGCCTACCCGTTGAATCGGGTGTTCCAACTCTTGGTTATAGACGCCAGCATATACTTTTAGCGTCAAACGCCGCATCATCCAAGCTATCAAGCTCTCTTCAGTACCCAATACCACCAGAAGTACGCCAACCAGCCCTGCACCACCCGGCTGGTAAGTATTAGACTTGATAGCTCGGGTAATGAAATAGGAGTTGCAATAGGTCCCTGTATGATCTGGACACCTAGCAAGTTGCCCCCGTGGCAAGTCCCGCGTCTGGAAATTTGGATAGAATACACCGAGGTTCTAAGGGAACACGGATGCCTCCATTTATGAGAGGCATTTCCACAACATTGTTCACCAATTTCTGGACGCTGGAATTCTCTATACGGATGGTTTGAAGGTGGGCAAGAAAGTGGGTTGTCATCGATGGTGCAAATACCAAGATATCTTTGCCACAGTCCTGTAGTGCCTTTACTGCAGAACTCGTTGCCATCTATAAAGCTCTGCAGTTTGCACTACAGGATGCATGAATCCACTTTCTCGTGTGTACCAACTCTTTGAGTTCGTTGCAGTCAATTGCTTCTTGCTTCCCGCATCACACCTTAGTCCAGCAAATCCACAACCTACTAGCCGGGTTGTGCAGCACTGACACACCAATCACCTTTCTGTGGCTTCCAAGTCACAAGGGAATTGCTAGAAATGTGTTAGCAGATCAAGTTGCAAAAGAGGTGGTAACAATACCACCTCGGCCTATAGAGGTACCCGCTAGAGATATTTGCTCCTAGTTACGCCGACAAATGTTGGCATTCCGGGAGAGTCAGTGGCTAGCTGACCCAATGCCCAGCAAACTGAAAGCGATCAAGGGAACTACTCTCGTGTAACTGAGCTCTCCGGTCATGGCGGGAGTCGGTCATTTTGTGTAGGCTAAGGATAGGTCATGCAAGATCCACCCACTCACACCTAATGAGAAGGGTAACCCCTCCTGTGGAGCCGTGTTCACTGTGGCACACATTTTAACCGAGTGTGTGGATCTTGCTGATTGACAAAGAGACCTTGGTTTGCAGAATACATTTGATCTTGGGTATTAGCTGATGACGTGGTGCTGCTGGTCTCATCATCTGCTTTATAAGTGAGAGTGGATTAGGGCCAGCAATCTAAATTTTCAAGTGTTCATTTACTCAAAGAAATTTCTTTTTTGAATTCTGATTTTTTGTTTTCCTTAATTTTTCGTTTTATTACTTTTAGGCATTTTTTAAAATCATATTTAGGCATCCACCTCCAAATTTTTAAATTCATCTAAATTTGTATAATTTTATCTTTGTTAAGAGGAGCAGATGACGTCCCTGTTTTGCCCCTTGAAGCAAAAATGACTAACTACCACTTATCCTAAATTAAGCCTAAGCGAGCAGGAATCTGATAATGTTCGCTTGTCATTTAATAAGAATGACGCGTTGCACAAGATTTTACGAACTTATATAATCTGAACATTGTATATACTTTATATTTGTGCATACAGTGCTTGCAGAAAGTTTAGGGACAGGTCTAAACTTCGTTTGAAGCACATTTATCAGACATGTATAAGGTGCGTTCAAAAAGTAACGAGCCGGAGGCATAATTACAGAAACCGTACCTGTATGTTAGAAGTATTGACCCTGGCTGTTGATGCACTTGTCCCGCTGTGACACAAGGCGGTGAATGGCTGTCATAAAATTCCCTGGGCTGCGATGTGAACCAATTCCACACGTACAGCTGGACGTCTGCGTCCGAGGTGAATCGTTGGCCCCGCAGAGCCCTTTTCAGGGGACCAAACATGGCGTAATCACAAGGAGAGAGGTCTGGACTGTATGGAGCGTTGGACGATTGATGCTTGTTGCTGCTCGCTTTGTATCGTCACGTGACGTGCACGCGTGCCCTCTAGCGGCGGGCTGTGACCTCCCACACTTTGGTCGGAACCACACCTCGTTACATACGCCGCGATTAGCCGATGTAGTCACCGGTTTGCGCATTGCAGCCTCCGGCTCGTTACTTTTTGAACGCACCTTATATACGAGGGATTTTCATTTAAAATTTTGCTGCTCTAGCTCTAATACTTTTGGAAATGGAATGTTTTAACTTCTTAAACAGGGCTAAAAGAAACCTGTGTTTCCTACTAAAATTGTTTTTTTCTCAAAAACTGCTAGTCCCACAGCTATGAAATTTTGACTGCAGTTTTTCTACAACATATCAATCATAAAAATAAAAATACAACCTGGGAAAAAAAATGTTTTACTCATTTGGTTGCCTCTCAAACAAACTATCTTCCCTGGTAATTTTGGCAGCTAAATTGGTCAATTTCATTCCTCGATGACTTCCGATTGGCAACACTTCGAAATAGCACCCACAGCTAATCCATCACAAACAAGACATGGAGAAAACAACTGCGCAGTCAGAATTCGTAGAAATGTCTGTATGTCTGTCTACCCCTTATTATTCCCATTTTCAATGGGGTCGGGGATGAGATGCAATGAAAGTCTGTGTGACGGCCAGATGCCAAACTCATAATGGGAGTTGATGAGAGATTACTGTAAATGAATGACTATATTCGTATTTGTCATGGTTCCGTATTGATTGAACAATTATGCACTAAGGGGGATAGGTTCCGCCTGATCAATACAACGTAATTCACATTTAAAGGGTTGAATGACTACGAATGAAACTAGGCAAGGAGATGCAAAAAAGCGGCCATGGCCTGTTAGAAGGTACCATCCCGACATTTTTATGGAGTTGAATATGGGAAACCATTGAAATCCATTTCAAGGGCAGCCGGCAGTGGGGTTCGAATCCACGTCTACCAGGTCTGCAGATACTGCTCGCGTCTAAGCTCTGTGAACTTGCGGGATGAAGGGCAGAGGCAGGGTAGGAGCAGGCGAGAATTGACAAGCCTGTCGACAGCCTGCCGTGTTACCTGACATTCTCGTTCATTCCAATACTGCTAACATAGGGTCTTTTCTGAAACCAGTGTGGCTTTGGGAATGAGTGAGTGAGTCACCAACGAATGTATTTGCTTCTGTTACTACGCAAGGACCGAGAAACCTCATCACTCGTCACCACCACTACTCATAGTCTGCGATGCACATTCCTCTCAGGTCCACGCAGCTTAGACCCGAGCAGTATATTAAGTGCATAAATGTGCTGGAAGTGTGTTGATGTAAGTTATCTTAAGCAAGGATAAAAGCTTTGGTTTAAGACAGGGCAAGCAGTAGTCCTGTAGCTATCTTAAAATATTAATTCGATGTTTATTGTGTAAAATGACTACAATATTTGGATATTGAGTTTTGAGTTTGAAATTGTCCCACGTGTTTTCACATTGTAGATATGTACCAAAAGCTATTTAGTTCATCACATGGAAAATGTATGTAATTGGTGGAAGAATTTGAAAATAGAATAGATGTGTAGGATATATAAAAATATGTAGTTCTTCAGAGAACTACTTGTTTTTAAATTGATATTGTTACTTTATCAGTCTAAGCTAAGACAATTTGTTCTCCTGCAGGGAAAATCATGAGCTGAAACTTGAACAAGCTGAATGGGTGAGAGAAACTACAGAGATGGTTTATCAGCTTTTAGCCGAGACTCCACCTGATGGACCAGCATTTGTACAGGCTGTTAAACACATTTTAAAGGTAAGTGAATCTACAGGGTGGCCAGGAAGTCTCTATACTTGTTATAGCATAGGACAGTTAGACATGTATTATAAGTATTTATTATTAACATTATTTATTAATACATATTGTTGAGATAACAATTTCCCACCATAAGCTGAGTCCTGCACATGGTACGTTCACTTTGGTTAATGTGGGAAAGTCGTGTCGCATGGTTCGCTGCGTAGTTTGCTGCCTTCAGTCGAAGGAGTTAAACCTAGGCTGTTACAAGTTCTTTCACTGTGAGGAGTGTTTGGGGGCTTCTGTTTGGGTTCACGAACGTCAGAATACGAAGAAGACAATGACAAACATTTTGAAGGACTTTGCTGTGAGGTTTGGAAAACCACAGCCATCACGACCATCGCTACTCGCATGGGAGATGAAAACCTTTGCGACAGGAAGTGTTATCAATGCACTAAGTAGCGGAAGGCCTACGACTTGCACCGGAACTTGTGCTGCTGTGGTGGACTCGATTGAATGATCGCCGGTGAAGTCAACCCGTAAGCAGTCTGCGGAATTAGGCATCCCACAATTGATATAACAGCTTAGGCTTTCGCGGCCGGCGTTCATAATTAAGTACAAGTTTTTCGGGCTTGTAGGCCGTGGTCCAGACAGGATATCTCCCGACGTTTCACCGGAAACTGCGACCGGCATTATCAAGTTATGTCCCACAATTGACTATGCAAGACCATATGCAAAAAGACTTGAAACTTTCATGTTTTCAGCCATCCTCAATGAGTTCAGTGATTGTGACTTGCAACAACGTGTGCATGCATATGAAACGCTGCTCGACGCTTCCCGCATGCAAATGATCAAAACAACATTATGTTCTCTTGACGAGTGTGCGATTTATCATAGCTCACGAAATAGTAATGTCTTATTTGGGCAAAGAGCAATCCCCACTTTTATGACGAAATCGGGTGCAATCCGCCACATGTTATGCTTTGGACAGGGTTAACGGCAGACCTTCTGTTTGGACCATATTTCTTCGATGATCCTGTAAACCAGCACAGCTACCTTGACATGATTAACACGTGGTTGCTTCCAGAATCAAGGGCTAGAGGTATAACTGACATGGTGACACTTCATCAAGATGGTTTTCTACCACATTTTGCTGTGAGTGTCCGCAACCGGCTAAATGAACTTTGTCCAAACCGCTGGATTGGACGTGGATTACGAGACCTTCCAGCACCGTTGCCGTGGCCTCCACAAAGCCCAGACCTCAGCACACTGGGCAATGCACTATGGAGCAGAATAAAAGAAGACATTCGTAAACGACGATACGTGAACATCGATCAACTGAAGGATGGAGTTCGCATAGCATTTGGAACGATCACCTCTCGCATGTTGCAGCGGATGCACACAAGAACATGGCGACGCATCAACCTCTGCGTCGAGCATAGAGGAATACATACTGACGTTGATCAATGAATTGAATTATTAATGTTAACCACATTGTTTATTCAAAATACATGTATTTTTTTCCAGGTGTATATTTCATACTAGCAGGTACCCGCGGCTTCGCTCGCGATCAAGACAATGGGGACGATGCATTATTGCTGATAGTTGGTTTATTCTATTACAGCAATCGCGGCTACAGGTGGGTAGATTCAAATTCTGAGAATTCTGATACATACAGTATATAGATATGAGCAGCAAAGTGGGAATTTTATAGAGTTGTGAACACATTTGAAAATTTTAGTTTTGGTTTTGCCATCTTCTGCTGAGACATAACGATTTTGTTGTCCGGATACTCGCCAGCACGCCACATACAGTTGTCCATGGGAAATAATGGTTTTGTCTAAACGTACACCTGGAATGGCAAATCTATCTGAATATGGGGAATTAAAAGTATTTTTCCTTAAGCTATTCTGGGTATAATTTTGCCACACTTATTGATGATTTGAACGTCAACATGTCGCTATTAATAGACCTATAGTAAAATATCTCTCACCTTGGTCGCTGATGTACATTATGCAGTCACTTCCAATGTTACATCCCAGGGATTGAAATTCTCCAACAACCCTTTTGCCTCACATGCCTCTCTAAGTAATTAAAATTCCCGATTGTTGTTGTTTGAGTCTTAAGTTTTTTGACTGGTTTGATGCAGCCCTCCATGCCTCGCTCTCCTGAGCTAATCGTTTCATCACTACATAGCTACCACACCCTACATCCGAGGCAATCTGTATAACCCTGGTCTACCCCTACAGTTCTTGTCCTTGACCCTCCCATCCATAACTAAGCTTGCTATTCCTGGGTGTCTTAATATGTGTCGTACCAACCTATCTCTTCTCTTCATTAGCAGTCGCCAGAAACATCTCTCCTCTCCCACTCGTCTTAATAGCTCTTCATTTGATACCCTATCTAACCATCTGATCTTCATCATTCTCCCGTAACACCACATTTCAAACGCTTCAATTCTCCTCTTTACTGCAGCACCATTAGTCCAAGTTTCACTTCCTTATAGTGACTCAAAAGCTTTCAAAAATGACATCCTAATACATAAATGTATATTCGATGTCAAGAGATTCCTTTTTGTGTAGAAATGCTTTCCTTGCCTGAGCCAACCTGCTTTTTATATCCTCTTTGCTTCGTCCATTACTGGTTATTTTGCTTCCTAAGTACCGGTAACAGAAGTCTCCTACTTCCCGTAGCGTTTCACCTGTCAATTTGATGTCCATAGAGGTTTCTGATTTATTTCGGCTGCATTCCAATAATTTTGTTTTACATTTATTGATTTTCATCATGAATTCATTCGTCAAGACGGAGTCCATACCATTCAAAAACTCGTTCAAATCTTCAGGCGTATTGGCCAAGATGACGATGTCATCAGCAAATCTCAGAGATGAAATTATTTCTCCTTGAATCTTCACTCCGACTTTAAATTGTTCTCCAATTTCCTGATTATTGTGTTTTTAGAGATCTTTGAAATGCGTTGCCCTCGCACATGGTGTAGATGCATTGTCAAAGGAAAACATTCCATGTTACGAACATGGGCCGAATAACCTGTACCGAAAGCCTATTCTGGACAGCAGTTCCTTGAACTCAGATTTGCCAACATTTTATTGTATCTTTCCATGTGGTATGTCTCTGTACCTCAACATACAGAAGAGTGCTTTAAAAATCATGTCTTGTGTAAATTTTGGAAAATGTAGTTAGAGTGGTTTTTGCCGGAGTGGATACTCGCTAGTAGAAATTCTTTTCAGTAAAATAGACTGGTTCACAATTTGGTAAGTGCACATTGAGCTTCTGGCGTATTGGCCAAGATGACTATGTCATCAGCAAATCTCAGAGATGAAATTATTTCTCCTTGAATCTTCACTGCGACTTTAAATTGTTCTCCAATTTCCTGATTATTGTGTTTTTAGAGATCTTTGAAATGCGTTGCCCTCGCACATGGTGTAGATGCATTGTCAAAGGAAAACATTCCATGTTACGAACATGGGCCGAATAACCTGTACCGAAAGCCTATTCTGGACAGCAGTTCCTTGAACTCAGATTTGCCAACATTTTATTGTATCTTTCCATGTGGTATGTCTCTGTACCTCAACATACAGAAGAGAGCTTTAAAAATCATGTCTTGTGTAAATTTTGGAAAATGTAGTGAGAGTGGTTTTTGCCGGAGTGGATACTCGCTAGTAGAAATTCTTTTCAGTAAAATAGACTGGTTCACAATTTGGTAAGTGCACATTGAGGTATATGACGGCGGGATGCCTCAAGTGTTAAGGAAACGGCAATAGCCGCCTAAGAGCTTCGTTGCTATTGAAATTATGACCAGACCGATATTTGTACTTAACTATACGGGATTTGTGAGCCCAGTGTTTATGAAATTGAACGTAGCTATATCGCTACCTTTATTTAATAGCCGCTACTGTAGTGTTTAAAAATTAAAGGTGGTATTAGAAGGCACTTCCCCTAATATTTTTTACCCCTGGCACTACAGCCCATGAAGGGCCTAGGCCTATCATGCGACCGCTTCCCAGCCATTTGGCCTGCAGATATTGTGGTGACGCGTGGTCAGTGCATAGTGTCCTCTCAGCCGTTAATCTTGTTCTTCGTGACCGGCACGCTGCCTCACAGCTACTCAATTGTCCTCACGAATCTGAGTTCAGCCCGTTGCAGCCCTCACGTCAGTGTCTAAAATCTCTGACGGAGCCGGGAATCGAACCCGGGGCCTCCGGACGGGAGGCAGGCGCGCTACACTGTTCTTATTGTGTTTATATATATCTTGAAAAAGATAATAAATGAATTGGCATTGCCTCCTAGAGGGATATATAGAAAATCGGCCATTTGGCCTGCAGATATTGTGGTGACGCGTGGTCAGTGCATAGTGTCCCCTCTGCCGTTAATCTTGTTCTTCGTGACCGGCGCGCTGCCTCACAGCTACACAATTGTCCTCACGAATCTGAGTTCAGCCCGTTGCAGCCCTCACGTCAGTGTCTAAAATCTCTGACGGAGCCGGGAATCGAACCCGGGGCCTCCGGACGGGAGGCAGGCGCGCTACACTATTCTTATTGTGTTTATATATATCTTAAAAAAGATAATAAATGAATTGGCATTGCCTCCTAGAGGGATATATAGAAAATCGGATGTCATACCTTGAGGTAGTGTTGCCATGGAAACGGACTTGCGATTAGTTCATCAATCAGAGCGAAGATAGTTTTCTGCGAATATCTTTGAAACTGTTGGTTTTAGAGCCTTAAAATATAGTTTTCGGTGTCCCATAGGGACATACCGAGTATTGTTTCTTGCATCGAGGGGAGTAAAATGAGCTTTGTCCGGTCTTTATGCGACAACTTCGATATTTTGTCCTGGTTGAGTTTTTTTGGTGACTTTTCAGTTATGTTGCCCATTCCACGGGAACAATGATTTATTTCCGGACAAAAGGCAGCCTATATGTTATCCCATGGTATAAGCTGTCTCCATTTCAAATTTCAGCCAAATCCTTCCAGCCGTTTTAGTGTCAAGAGGTAACAAACTAACACACACACTCACACACACACACACGGACACACAGATTTTCACAATTATAATATACTGGCTGGTACCCGCGGCTTCGCTCGCGATCAAGACAATGAGGACGATGCATTATTGCTGATAAAATAATAATAATAATAATATCATATGGCCTCGGATGCCGGATGGAAGCTTTGTAATTTGACACCCAGAGGGTAGCTTGCGTCGAATTTCGTTGTTCCTTGAATCACTATGAAAGTCAAGGAGGTTAGATATCTAAGCTCCTTGAACATTATAGCGCTTTCTAGTAGAGAAATGAGGAACTTTGTGTTGGCGGAAAATCCCGAGATTAATTTTGCCATTATGAACACGGCCTACTGAATTCAAATGGGTTCTTTGACATGCCAACATCGAATGACATGCGTGTCGTATTTTTGCCGCCTTTCAAAAATCACTTACCACGACCAGGAGCGAACCTGCAATCTTGGGGTTAGTACACCGACACGCTATCCACTCATCTACCTGGCAAGCATTGCTGATAATTGGTCTATTCTATTACAGCAATCGCGGTTACAGGTGGGTCCATTGTAATTCTGAAAATGTTGATACATACAGTACAGTATATTGATATGAGCAGCAAACTGGGAATTTTATAGAGTTGTGAAAGTCTGCAGGGTACGATGTTACATTATGTGAACACATTTTAGAATTACGATTTTGGTTTTGCCATCTTCTGCTGACCATTTTTTGTCCGGATACTCGAGAGCACGCCACATACCGTTGCCCATGGGAAAAAATGGTTTTGTCTAAATGTACACCTGCTGCTGTTAAGTGTGTGTCATTGTGCTTTGTTAATAGAAATTGCGAATATTGTTTGAAGAGGGAACTGCACTCTTGCACACTGGAATGGCAAATCTATCGGAATATGGAGAATTAAAAGTAGGCGTATATTTCCTTAAGTTATTCTGGGTGTAATTTTGCCACACTTATTGATGATTTGAACGTCAACGTGTCACTATTAATAGACCTATTGTAAAATATCTCTCACCTTGGACGCTCATGTACATTATGCAGTCTCTTATAGTGTTACATCCCAGGGATTGAAATTCTCCAACAACCCTTTTGCCTCACATGCCTTTCTAATTAATTAAAATTCCAGATTGTTGTTGTTTGAGTCTTCAGTTTTTTGACAGGTTTGATGCAGCCCTCCATGCCTCCCTTTCCTGGCCTACCCCTACAGTTCTTGTCCTCGACCCTCCCATCCATAACTAAGCTTGCTATTCCTGGGTGTGTTAATATGTGTCGTACCATCTTATCTCTTCTCTTCATTAGCAGTCGCCAGAAACATCTCTCCTCTCCCACTCGTCTTAATAGCTCTTCATTTGTTACCCTATCTACCCATCTGATCTTCATCATTCTCCTTTAACACCACATTTCAAATGCCTCAATTGTCCTCTTTTCTGCTGCACCATTAGTCCAAGTTTCACTTCGTTATAGTGTCACGCTCCAGACAAAAGCTTTAAAAAATGACTTCCAAATACCTAAATGTATATTCGATGTCAACAGATTCCTTTTCTGTAGAAATACTTTCCTTGCCTGAGCCAACCTGCTTTTTATATCCTCTTTGCTTCGTCCATACTTGGTTATCTTGCTTCCTAAGTATCAGAAGTCTCCTACTTCCCGTAGCGTTTCACCTACCAATTTGAGGTCCATAGAGTTTTCTGATTTATTTCGGCTGCATTCCAAAAATTTTGTTTTACATTTATTGATTTTCATCATGAATTCTTTCCTCAAGACGGAGTCCTTACCATTCAAAAACTCGTTCAAATCCTCTGGCGTATCGGCCAAGATGACGATGTCATCAGCAAATCTCAGACATGAAATTATTTCTCGTTGAATCTTCGCTCCCACTTTAAATTTTGTTTTACATTTATTGATTTTCATCATGAATTCTTTCCTCAAGACGGAGTCCTTACCATTCAAAAACTCGTCCAAATCTTCTGGCGTATCGGCCAAGATGACGATGTCATCAGCAAATCTCAGACATGAAATTATTTCTCCTTGAATCTTTGCTCCCACTTTAAATTTCCTGATTATTATGTTTTTAGAGATCTTTGAAATGCGTTGCCCTCGCACATGGTGTAGATGCATTGTCAAAGGAAAACATTCCATGTTACGAACATGGGCCGCATAACCTGCCCTAAGCCTATTCTGGACAGCAGTTCCTTGAACTCAGATTTGCCAACATTTTATTGTATGTTTCCATGTGGTATATGTCTGTACCTAAACATACAGAAGAGTGCTTTAAAAATCATGTCTTGTGTAAATTTTGGAAAAGGTGGTGAGTGTGGTTTTTGCCGGAGTGGATACTCGCTCGTAGAAATTCTTTTCAGTAAAATAGACTGGTTCACAATTTTGTAAGTGCACATTGAGGTATGTGACGGCGGGATGCCTTAAGTGTTACGGAAACGGCAATAGCCGCCACAGAGCTTCGTTGCTACTGAAATAACGACCAGACTGATATTTCTACTTAACTATACGGGGTTTGTAAGCCCAGTGTTTATTAAATTGAACGTAGCTATATCGCTACCTTTATTTAGTAGCCGCTACTGTAGTGATTAAAAATTAAAAGTGGTATTGGAAGGCGCTACACCTAATTTTTTTTACCCCTGGCTTTACAGACCATGAAGGGCCTAGGCCTATCATGCGACCGCTCCCAGCCATTTGGCCTGCAGATATTGTGGTGACGCGTGGTCAGTGCATCGTGTCCCCTCGGCCGTTAATCTTGTTTTTCGTGACCGGCGCGCTGCCTCTCTATCAGACAGCTACTCAATTGTCCTCAAGAAGCTGAGTGAACTCCGTTGCAGTCCTCACGTCAGTGTCTATAATTTCTGACGGAGCCGGGAATCGAACCCGGGGCCTCCGGTTGGGAGGCAGGCATGCTACCCTGTTCTTATTGTGTTTATATATATCTTGAAAAAGATAATAAATGGATTGGCATTGCCTCCTACGGGGATATATAGAAAATCGGATGTCATACCTTCAGATTCAGTTGTCATGGAAACGGACTTGCCATTAGTTCATCAGTTTATCAGAGTGAATATAGTTTTCTTCGAATATCTTTGAAACTGTTGGTTTTAGGGCCTTAAAATGTGGTTTTCGGTGTCCCTTAGGGACCTACAGAGTATTATTTCTCGCATCGAGAGGCGTAAAATGAGCTTTGTCCGGTCTTTATGCGACAACTTCGATATTTTGTCCCAGTTGAGTATTTTTGGTGACTTTTCAGTTATGTTGCCCGTTCCACGGGAACAATGATTTATTTCCGGATGAAAGGCAGCCTATATGTTATCCCAGGGTATAAGCTGTCTCCATATCAAATTTCACCCAAATCCCCCCTCAGGGGCTCACATCTAGTGAGACGTGGGTTGGCGACCACGGGACCCCAGCTGAGTCCGGCATTGCTTCCACTTACTTGTGCCGGGCTCCTCTCTGTCTTCTTTCCTGTCGACCTCACTTGGTCAACTCTTGTTCTCTTCTGACCCCGACGGTATTAGGGTATCCGAGGCCTAGGGAGTCTCTTCCTTTCCCGCCTTAATTGGCCCTTGTCTCATCTTTTCTGATTCCCTCCTTCTGCGAGGGGTCAGCCTTCTTTTTCTTTTCATGTTCTCTCCTGCCTTCTGCTTAAGGCCCTCAAGGAGGCCGGGTGTATGTAGCCCCACCACTTTTGGTGCACCCTAGATAATGCTACACCCTCAGGGGCTCACGGCTGGTGAGTTCGGGAGTTGGCGACCCCGAGGGATTCCTGAGCTGGGTCCATTTTCCGCTTTTGTCCCTTACCTTTGGAGCGGACCCTCTCCTCTTTCACTTTCCTATCTGCCTTTCATGGCTCTCCTTCCTTCGAAGTCCCTCAATCCGCCTTCTTCGTGGGTTGAGGGCATTTCTTTTCCTACTGTCCTTTATTTGCCTTATTCTCCTTTAGTTTTCTATTTCTTCTTATAGTATGTAGGTTAGTAGTTAGTTTTAGTCTTAAGCTCACTTTTTTTTTTCATCTTCACGATCACCCAAACCATCAGGGGCCGATAACCTAGATGTTAGGCCCCTTAAAACAACAATTATCATCATCATCATCATCACGATAACCCAAACCATCAGGGGCCGATAGCCTAGATGTTAGGCCCCTTAAAACAACAATTATCATCATCATCACCCAAATCCGTCCAGCCGTTTTAGTGTCAAGAGGTAACAAACTAACACACACACACACACGGACACACAGATTTTCACAATTATAATATATATAGGGATATAGGGATAATCGTTTCATCACTACATAGCTACCACACCCTACATCCGAGGCAATCTGTATAACCCTGGTCTACCCCTACAGTTCTTGTCCTTGACCCTCCCATCCATAACTAAGCTTGCTATTCCTGGGTGTCTTAATATGTGTCGTACCAACCTATCTCTTCTCTTCATTAGCAGTCGCCAGAAACATCTCTCCTCTCCCACTCGTCTTAATAGCTCTTCATTTGATACCCTATCTAACCATCTGATCTTCATCATTCTCCCGTAACACCACATTTCAAATGCTTCAATTCTCCTCTTTACTGCAGCACCATTAGTCCAAGTTTCACTTCCTTATAGTGACTCAAAAGCTTTCAAAAATGACATCCTAATACCTAAATGTATATTCGATGTCAAGAGATTCCTTTTTGTGTAGAAATGCTTTCCTTGCCTGAGCCAACCTGCTTTTTATATCCTCTTTGCTTCGTCCATTACTGGTTATTTTGCTTCCTAAGTACCGGTAACAGAAGTCTCCTACTTCCCGTAGCGTTTCACCTGCCAATTTGATGTCCATAGAGGTTTCTGATTTATTTCGGCTGCATTCCAATAATTTTGTTTTACATTTATTGATTTTCATCATGAATTCATTCGTCAAGACGGAGTCCATACCATTCAAAAACTCGTTCAAATCTTCTGGCGTATTGGCCAAGATGACGATGTCATCAGCAAATCTCAGAGATGAAATTATTTCTCCTTGAATCTTCACTCCGACTTTAAATTGTTCTCCAATTTCCTGATTATTGTGTTTTTAGAGATCTTTGAAATGTGTTGCCCTCGCACATGGTGTAGATGCATTGTCAAAGGAAAACATTCCATGTTACGAACATGGGCCGAATAACCTGTACCGAAAGCCTATTCTGGACAGCAGTTCCTTGAACTCAGATTTGCCAACATTTTATTGTATCTTTCCATGTGGTATGTCTCTGTACCTCAACATACAGAAGAGTGCTTTAAAAATCATGTCTTGTGTAAATTTTGGAAAATGTAGTTAGAGTGGTTTTTGCCGGAGTGGATACTCGCTAGTAGAAATTCTTTTCAGTAAAATAGACTGGTTCACAATTTGGTAAGTGCACATTGAGCTTCTGGCGTATTGGCCAAGCTGACTATGTCATCAGCAAATCTCAGAGATGAAATTATTTCTCCTTGAATCTTCACTGTGACTTTAAATTGTTCTCCAATTTCCTGATTATTGTGTTTTTAGAGATCTTTGAAATGCGTTGCCCTCGCACATGGTGTAGATGCATTGTCAAAGGAAAACATTCCATGTTACGAACATGGGCCGAATAACCTGTACCGAAAGCCTATTCTGGACAGCAGTTCCTTGAACTCAGATTTGCCAACATTTTATTGTATCTTTCCATGTGGTATGTCTCTGTACCTCAACATACAGAAGAGAGCTTTAAAAATCATGTCTTGTGTAAATTTTGGAAAATGTAGTGAGAGTGGTTTTTGCCGGAGTGGATACTCGCTAGTAGAAATTCTTTTCAGTAAAATAGACTGGTTCACAATTTGGTAAGTGCACATTGAGGTATATGACGGCGGGATGCCTCAAGTGTTAAGGAAACGGCAATAGCCGCCTAAGAGCTTCGTTGCTATTGAAATTATGACCAGACCGATATTTGTACTTAACTATACGGGATTTGTGAGCCCAGTGTTTATGAAATTGAACGTAGCTATATCGCTACCTTTATTTAATAGCCGCTACTGTAGTGTTTAAAAATTATAGGTGGTATTAGAAGGCGCTTCCCCTAATATTTTTTACCCCTGGCACTACAGCCCATGAAGGGCCTAGGCCTATCATGCGACCGCTTCCCAGCCATTTGGCCTGCAGATATTGTGGTGACGCGTGGTCAGTGCATAGTGTCCTCTCAGCCGTTAATCTTGTTCTTCGTGACCGGCACGCTGCCTCACAGCTACTCAATTGTCCTCACGAATCTGAGTTCAGCCCGTTGCAGCCCTCACGTCAGTGTCTAAAATCTCTGACGGAGCCGGGAATCGAACCCGGGGCCTCCGGACGGGAGGCAGGCGCGCTACACTGTTCTTATTGTGTTTATATATATCTTGAAAAAGATAATAAATGAATTGGCATTGCCTCCTAGAGGGATATATAGAAAATCGGCCATTTGGCCTGCAGATATTGTGGTGACGCGTGGTCAATGCATAGTGTCCCCTCTGCCGTTAATCTTGTTCTTCGTGACCGGCGCGCTGCCTCACAGCTACACAATTGTCCTCACGAATCTGACTTCAGCCCGTTGCAGCCCTCACGTCAGTGTCTAAAATCTCTGACGGAGCCGGGAATCGAACCCGGGGCCTCCGGACGGGAGGCAGGCGCGCTACACTGTTCTTATTGTGTTTATATATATCTTAAAAAAGATAATAAATGAATTGGCATTGCCTCCTAGAGGGATATATAGAAAATCGGATGTCATACCTTGAGGTAGTGTTGCCATGGAAACGGACTTGCGATTAGTTCATCAATCAGAGCGAAGATAGTTTTCTGCGAATATCTTTGAAACTGTTGGTTTTAGAGCCTTAAAATATAGTTTTCGGTGTCCCGTAGGGACATACCGAGTATTGTTTCTTGCATCGAGGGGAGTAAAATGAGCTTTGTCCGGTCTTTATGCGACAACTTCGATATTTTGTCCTGGTTGAGTTTTTTTGGTGACTTTTCAGTTATGTTGCCCATTCCACGGGAACAATGATTTATTTCCGGACAAAAGGCAGCCTATATGTTATCCCATGGTATAAGCTGTCTCCATTTCAAATTTCATCCAAATCCGTCCAGCCGTTTTAGTGTCAAGAGGTAACAAACTAACACACACACTCACACACACACACACACGGACACACAGATTTTCACAATTATAATATATATAGGGATTTATATTTTGTACCCTGTTCATTCATTGGGCATATTCGTGTTGACCGACTGAAGAGCTACAAATGACAGTTTGTACAGGCAACACTGAAAGAATGACTTTAAATCTTAACATTACTACAATAATAAACTGACAAAAAACACCAAGTAAATGGTCAATGGAGATTACTGCCGAATGAAGTGGTATATCGAGAGAGTGAATCAATAATAGATACAATGCAGAAAAGGTGAATCTCTTTTTTCTGCCATATCTCAAGCCTACCAGAAACCAGACTAATAAAACAGCTGTTTAGTTACTTCTGGAAGAGTAAAACAAAGAACAACTGGTTCAAAGAGATCCAGCATGATTTAGATGAATTAAATGTAACAATGCTCCAAATTAAAAATAGAGAAGAGAAGAATATTTAAGGAATAAATACTTAGGATTCATATTGACAACATTAACAACATTTGAACGGAACAATTTGAACAAAGGGCAGCCAGGTCAGATAGAATGAAGAAGAAGCTGAAGCTGAATCGCTAATCTCCAAATACCATTGTTAGACTTAATTGTATTTGTATTGATTAAAGTGCTCCAATGAGGGCTTAAAATATGGAGAAAAAAAATTACAAAACCTCTGTATCCTGTATTTTAAAAATTATGTTGTTCTCTTTTTCTTAAATTCATCCATCTTATCTTTAACACGTTCTTATAATGTAACTTGGTAAATTTCTTGTAATTGTCCAACTATAACCCTAATATGCTAGGCAAAATAGGGTTTCTTCTAGATATTGGAAACTCAATAATAATAATAATAAGATGATGAATATCGTTGCAAGTAAAAAAAGTTGCGTGCTTAAGGTTAATGGAGGATACATGTTGAAAAGTGGTAGGGTAATATACATAGATTTCAGCAAAATCTCTGCAGTTATAATTACATTATATTTCATTATCTGAAATGTCGTGAGTTAGCCGTGGTTGTTATGGCATGACTGCTGGCAGTCGCTCACATCCGGGAGGCGAGGAGGTTCGAATCCCCCCGTCGGCAACCTTGAAGATGGTCTTCTGTGGTTTCCCATCTTCCTTCCAGGCAAATGCCGGGGTTGGTCCCTAACTATAGGCCACAGCCGCTACCTTCCAACTCCTCGTCCTTCCATTCCAACTTCCCTCCCCAACGGTACTTGTAGCTCACCCATTGGGTGTCCGTCTCGAAGCAGCTACAAAACTGGCGAGCCGAACATGTCCTCGGACACTCCCGGCACTAAAAGCCATATGCTAAAAAATAAAATTTAAAAAAATGAAATGTCAATTATTCTTCCATGTGATGGAGATAACTTGACAAAGCAAAAGTAATCTTGCAAATACTCTAAATTCTGTCATACATTTAATTGCAGTATTTCCTTGTATTTTTTTAATTTATTTTTTTATGAGTAATTCCACCAGAGAACTAAATCTGTCATCGAGTGGCAATTACTACATTTTGGAACTCGCTGTATTACTTTTAATATATATATGTTCAAATCTTCTGTGAATGTGAGTTAAACACATGCTGCATCATAAACAGGTAGGGCGCAGGTGTATTATTATTATGTTGCAAGGATACTGCGTTGTTCTATTTATGTATAGATTTGAAGCCACACTTTTTCAGAGTTGCCTATACAAAATTGTTAATAGCTCTTCAGTCGGTCAACACGGTTGTGCCCAATGAATGGGTGGGGTACAAGATATAAATATGTAACGACACTCCTGGAAAAATTACATATACAGTATTAATTAGATTATCACATTGGACTTTGTGTTACCCCCCTGCTTCAAAATGTACCATATCGTACTGTAGTGGTGTAGTGCATTGTGATTAGTGATTTTTTGTTTTATGTCTAAACATATTTTCTTAAATTGATTTAGACTTATTCCAACTGTGTAGTACAAGCAGTTTTCAGTTTTTTTCTTTATTTTTACTTTGGGAAATTTGTGTAAGTTAATTTTGTGACATTATTTCTTTAATATACTTTTTCATGACTACCTGAAACGTACCAAATCTGAAGTGTAAAGATTTGGAAATCAAATGGACTTCTTAATTTATTTCTAATTCATATCACATTCATTTTATGCCCATGTGAACATGGTCAAAAAATCTGGAAATCGGCCAGCATACGGGTGAGGAACAGCATCTAAGGCATCAGCAGGCAGGGTAAGTGTTAACTTTGATGAAAGTATTTTTTGTGTCCATATAGAGAGAAGAACATTGGAATGCATGGAAGAATGATGGGTGCCCGGAGTTTCAGAAGCCTGCCCATATACAGGAGGATACTACAGAAGAAACGGGGGAGAAGAGGAAAGGTCCTCCTCGTCCTCGTCGTGCTAAAAGGAAACTTGGAGACTCAATGAAAGATGCTGCTGCCCACAACAGATTTAATATGGGAAAGTAAGTTTACTGAATGTTAAGTGGGAGTCATAGGAACTTCATCCATTATCAATATTTTTACAACCTCTTAACCTCCACCCACCTTGATTGCCTGTTCAAAGTATTCAGATACAGTAATTAATTTCATATTATGTTCTATAGATTTTGATATTAATGTTGTTGTTTGAGTCTTCAGTCTTTTGACTGGTTTGATGCAGCACTCCACGCCTCCCTGTCCTGTGCTAATCGTTTCATCTCTACATAGCTACCACACCCTACATCCGAGACAATCTGTTTAACATATTCTAACCTTGGTCTACCCCTACAATTCTTGTCCTCAACCCTTCCTTCCATCACTAAGCTTGCTATTCCTGGGTGTCTTAGTATGTGTCCTACTAACCTATCTCTTCTCTTCATTAACAGTCGCCAGAAATATCTCTCCTCTCCCACTCGTCTTAATACCTCTTCGTTTGTAACCCTATCTACCCATCTGATCTTCATCATTCTCCTGTAACACCTCATTTCAAATGCTTCAATTCTCCTCTTTTCTGCTGCACCAATAGTCCAAGTTTCACTTCCATAGAGCGCCACGCTCCAGACAAAGGCTTTTAAAAATGACTTCCTAATACCTAAATCTATGTTCGATGTCAGCAGATTCCTTTTCTGTAGAAATGCTTTCCTTGCCTGAGCCAACCTACTTTTTATATCCTCTTTGCTTCGTTCATCACTGGTTATTTTACTTCCCAAGTAAGAGAAGTCTCCTACTTCCTTCAGCTTTTCACCTGCCAATTTGATGTCCATTGAGGTTTCTGATTTATTTCGGCTGCATTCCAGTATTTTTGTTTTACATTTATTAATTTTCATCATGAATTCTTTCCGTAAGACGGAGTCCATACCAGTCAAAAACTCATTTAAATCCTCAGGCTTGTCGGCCAAGATGACGATGTCATCAGCAAATCTCAGAGTTGAAATTATATAATTATATAATATTAATATAGAGTGACTTAGGCCCTATGGCGTCGTCGGCTGCAGCTCGTTTCCGAGTATACAATTTTCTGACAATACACTTTCAAAATCAGGTCATTTTATGAGTGAATTTCTGGTGACTAAACAGGCCGATTCTTGCATGGAACATGCGGCCACATTGTGAGCATCTTATAGTTGGAGGAGAGTGTGGACGGGTTTGACGAAGCTTGCGTTGGAGTCTCTTCATTTCTGCTAGTCTGCGACGTTCCTGTTCAAAATGATTCACTGAAGCAGATATAGTTTGCCTCCAAAGTACACGTTCCTCAGCCAGTGCCTCCCAAGTTAGAGGGTTAATTTCTGTCAAATTGAAGATTTGTTTCAGCTGGTCTCTGAAGCGCCTTAAAGGTGCACCCTTTGGCCTTTTACCAGAGGAAAGTTCACCGTAGAGGAATTGGCATGGCAACTTGGTGTCATTCGTGTGGCAGACATGTCCTGTCCATCTTAGTCAATGACCAAAGTTGATATCTTCTACACCCTTGGTACATGCTAGGACAGCAAGATTGGATACATAGTCATCCCACTTAATATTCATGATCGAACGGGCTTTTGCTGGTGAAAACGCTCCAGTTTTCTGATGTCGCGACGATCTGAGGTCCATGTTTCACATCCGTAAAGTAAAATTGAGATGACCACTGCCTGATATACCATGAGTTTCATGTGAATTGTTAGATCTTTGTTTCTAAAAACACAATGTGATAATCGACCAAATGCCAAATGGTTTATATGCACACTAGCGGTTAAAGGACGCTATGATGCAACGTTATTTTGATGCGCGGTTTAGAAATGCATTGTTTTAAATTAGTACAATGCACACGTGATTCCAGTGACGCAGCGTCAGGTAATGTCCAACAGCGGTGACGGAGCGTCATTATTTCGAGTTGCGGTTTCTGCTAGTGCGCAGAGTCAACGCTGACTTCCAGCGTCGTGGCAGTACATTGTTGACTTGGTTCGTCCACACTTGTGTCAGTTATACACACTGGGCAGCATGGACTTTGAAATAGTTGTAGAATTATTGTTCACTGAGGAAGTGAAGAAATATCATGAATTATGGGATGCTTTGTTCACCGACTACAATAATTTTCATGTTGTAATCATCTTGCTATCTCCTAATAATCGTCAAGATTTGAAACGCTCCTAGCGAGATAATGAAGGTGATGATGATAATAATAATAATAATAAATATTGGCGTAAGAGTTTCCATTCCTACAATCATTAATCAGAGTTCCCATATAAATACACATATAATGATTGCACTTCCCTTAAAGTTACAGCCAACATTTCTACTGGATGAATAGCTAGTGTCAATACAGTATACTACGCTTTGTGTGAATGCCGGGCTTGGAGACCCCGCGTCATAGCGTCCTTTTACCGCTAGCTTGCATCGGGCCTTAGGAATAATACAAACCTAGGCCGGAGATATAGCTAATAGAAACATATTAAATCATTCATATATTGCCCTTTTTACATTTTTCTTATTTTCATATTTCTAGCCTTTTACTGTCATGTGCTTGTAATATTTACCTGCAGTATTTTCCGGTAGGGTACATTCTAACATATTCACCTTGAAGGATGCTGTAAAACTTGATCTCTCGATCGTTTTCACATTTGCTTGTTTAGTGCACACTATATGTGGACTCGAAAGGGCATTGAGGAATCTAGGGTAGGGGGAAAGATTAACCTAGACCAGGGGTGGCCAACTCACGACACAACACGTGCCACTTGACATGCAGATAATTTCAAACGTGCCACTCTGCTTTACCCTCCCCCCTCCCATATTTTTCCCGAAATATAAAGAAAATATGTACCTATGTATATTTCTAGATAAATAACATGAAAAAAAAACATTATTTAATGGAAACGAGGCAATGCTATTAAAACTAGTACATATTCTCTCCGTCTGTCAAATTGAATGGTACCCCAGAGGCAGATGACCTCATAGTTCAGCCCCTTAAACCCTTAAAACAACAATAACTAACAGAATGGTACCCGAGGAATTGCTACCTCCTGGTCACTCTTGAGGACTGAATGACCTGGAAGTCTCTAAATAGATTACGAACTGAAGTTGGCAGATCCAAAGATAATCTACGGAAGTGGTGCTTCCCTACTGATACAGCATTATGTGACATCTTTGTTGTTGTACCTTATACCCATCAATATGCACTATGAACGATCTGGAATTAGCCACCCCTAGTGATGTGGGACGGGTAAATACCCAGTGGGAAGGTAAATATAAATTGGGTATTTACCCAGTGGTCTTTTAAATACCCGAAATGAGGGTATTTTCAGTTGTTGAGCTGTGTACAACCCTTTTTGATGTGTTGATGAAGTGTTGGACAAACAAGGACTGAAACACAGGTATTTGATGCCTTAAATTGAAATCAGGAACAATATTGATCCTTCAAAACTAAAAAAAAAAAGAATAACAAAAAAAAAGGAAAATGGATGTCCAGGTATTTTTGGGTATTTATATGTTATGTTTTGACACTGTAACCTTGTCTTTAATTGTGATTTTTTTTTTTCCCTTAAACTAAAGTAAAATATTGAATAAAACCTTTTGGTTGTTTTGTGTTTAAAATTTTTAATAAATACCAAGATATTGAGAAGGTCGAGTTTTATTACAATACTGGAAATGAGCAACAAAGATGTGGGAGGGAAAAGCTACTTTTGTAGTAATAAGAGTAAGCTATTTGCATATTAATTGGAAGTGTATGCCAAAACTCATAAGGTAATCAAATATATTCAATAGAAAGGACATTTGAAAAAAAGAAAGCTTAGTAAAAGTGCTTTTAAGTTATTTTTCATTCAATTTTAAATATTAAAGAAATATTAACTTTTTAAATCATACTCTAAATAACACAAATGCATGTCAGGAAGTTTTTGTAGTATATGGGCTCTATAATGGGTGAAGGTGTACTGTATGCCAGCAAGCATATGGGTTGGCAACACTGCTTAGCTCATCCTACCCAGAATTCAAACTGACACTGTACTTCCCTGTCATTTTCTATTCTTTGTTTGATTTTCTATTTACTATTTACTAGCCTTTTTGGTTATTTGATTATTTATTTTATATATGAACTAGCAACCCACCCCGGCTTCGTCCGGGAACAGTCATGAATGCAAGGTGATAGGCTACTTCTAACGGAGGCCTTATAAGATATCCTTATATACGACATTAGTCGTTTTCCCTCCAGCAGTGAACACTAAAAGATTTCGGTTTGATGTAACAAACGATAGAGCCACGTAAAGATGTCCATGAGAAAAACATTCTCCATTAAGATCAACTACAGTCACGCTAAGTGTCTGATCCTATGCTTTGTTTATAGTCATGGCAAAGCAGACTCTTACTAGAAATTGTACTCGTTTGAAACGATAAGGCAAATCTGAAGGAATCATAGGGATTCTGGGTACTAAGACCGTTTCTCCTGTACCTGTAGTTAAGAGAGTTGATTCAATGAAACAGTTTTTCAAAGCTTTCACTACCAATCGTGTCCCATTGCATAACTTTGGTGGTTGTAAATTACGTAGCAATATAATAGGCACTCCTACTTTTAAAATAAGCTTGTGTGGTGGCAAGCCAGAAGGAAATAAAGAATTTAGGAATTCTGTAGGGTAATGAACAGCTTCGCCTACTGAGTAATATACTAGAGCCTGGTCAGTGAATTTGGAGAACACCAAGTCATTAGTTTTCACCACTTGTTCGTTTGTCGGCGATAATATTGCTCTTTCTTTAAACCATGAATGAGACTTGTTAGATAGGCCATGGATTTGAGGATAAACGCTATCAATCAATTCTTGAATACTGCTTACTAAAGCACAGAAATCGTCACTGAGGGTAATTTTCCCGTCAATGACCGGTAAATCTCCATTTCCGACTCTAAGTAACAAATTAGCAAACAAACTATTATCTTCTGAAGATAAGAGTAGCCTACTCTCATGTTAGTTTTGAGTGCCAATTTGTTATATCTGGCCAGATGTAAGATATTTTTAATGAAGCGTTCACTTCGTCAGCTCTCGTTCCTCTGGTAACAACTGGTAAGATTTGACGAAAATCTCCAGCGAACAAAACTGTGCAGCCACCCATAGGTGTGTTCCGATTCCTTAGATCACGCAAGGTCCTGTCTACAGCTTCAACGGAAGTTTTGTGCGACATTGTAGCCTCATCCCATACAACTAAAGAACAATTTTGGATTAAACTGGCAGTGTTACTTTGTTTTGAAATATTACATACATTTCCATTATTACTGCTGACTTTCAAAGGAAGTTTAAATGTTGCATGTGCTGTTCTTCCTCCTTCCAAAAGAGTGGCTGAAATTCCAGATGATGCGACGGCAAGAGCAATATTACCACCAGACCTCACTTTGGCGAGCAACACATAAATCAAGAACGTTTTGCCTGTGCCTACAGGGGCATCGAGAAAAAATATCTTACCTTCCTTCTTAGTGTTATAAGCTTGTTTCTAATCGTGGTTCAGACGGTGTTCTTCTTGAGCAATGGTTTGAAGGTCCCAAGAACGAAGTCTTTCTTTCTCTTGTGGCAATCTAGAAATTATTTGTTGCTCTGTTTCATTGTTACGTGATAAGCACTTTTTTATTTTGCGATGTCAATGAACTATGACCTATATCCGTTATACATCTCGGCATGATGGCTTAACATCACTGACTGAGCTATTAATTATGACGAATTCTTGTCAGACGTAATTTAAGAATGGCGAGGTGCATGAAACACAAATCCCCCTTCCGTCCAATCTTAAATTGACTGTGTATTTTGCGGAACGAAAAGTTCACAGACGAAGTGAAGATAAGCCGAGTTGCATGAAACACAAATGTCTCTTCCGTCCAATCTTAACTTGACTGTGTATTTTGCGGAATGGAAAGTTCACAGGCGAAATTAAGAAAATCCGAGTTGAACTTCCAGGGAAACTCCAAACACAACCAGCCTTCTCTGAAGTCTTAACTCAACACGACTCGACAGTTTGCTGCTGGCTGTATCTGGGGCAATAGGTTCGTCCGCTAGCTAGGCTGTAACAGGGGTGATACACACGCCCTTAGCTAGCTCGTAAACTGTCGCCTCAGTAGTTGAATGGACATGGTTTAAGAAATTAAAACGTAAAAACACTTATAGTGGGCGATGTATTGAAGATAGACATATGCTCTCGCGGACTTTTTTGTAGAACTTTCCATCATCATCATTTCCCCTTATCCAGCTCCTGCCGGGTCGGGGTATTTATGGCACTTCTCCACTTTCCTCTTTCCTTCCACCATTCTTCTTCCACGATCTTGTCCCAGTCCAGATTTCTTTTTCTTACGCTGTTCTTCACTGAATCAACCCACCTTGTTCTAGGTCTTCCTCTTGCTCTCTTACCCTTGCACTTCGCCTCCAGCATCTGTCTTGGTATTCTATTTTCCTCCATCCTCTTTACATGTCCAAACCACCTTAGTTTATTCTTCTCAATTCTCTCATTTAGTTTTTCCATCCCAACTTCCTTCCTAACATCTTCATTCCTCACTCTGTCTTTCCTTGTCTTTCCTATCATACTTCTTAGGAATTTCATTTCACTGGCTTGGATTCTACTCTCTTGCCTGCTTGTCAGGGTCCAAGTCTCAGCTGCATAAGTTAATATGGGAACATAGTACACTTTACATATTACCTCCTTGCTTTGCCTTGGTACTTCCTTATCCCAAACAAGTTTTCTTACACTTTGATAGAATGCATTGCTCTGCTGTACCCTCCTGCCAATCTCCATGTCCAACCTACCAGTTTGCATCAATTCACTTCCTAGGTATTTGAACGTGTCCACAATTTCCAAACTCTGCCTTTCAAGTTTCACAGTGCCCTTTCCTTGTCTTTCCCCTATTGTCATCACTAAGGTCTTGCTTTTCTCTATACTGATTTTCAGGCCGTACTTTTGAATATTTTCGTTCAGTGCATCTAGTTGTTTTTGCACTTCTTCGGTGTTCCTTCCCCAGAACTTTCCATGCTGAACAATTCTTACACTCATAGTATTTAGATATTTTTAATGGTTTGCCCAGCGTAAGCTTACAAAGCGCTCAGACGCCAGTTTTTGTCCCCCCGACTTTTCCACTGAAATCGTTACTGCTCGGCTTCCTTTGATCATAAATAAATTGTTTTCTACAGAAATCATCCTCGAGATATCCTTTACAGAATTGTGAAAACCGCATCAAAATACATCCAGAGGTTCTCGAGATTACCCGTGACATCCAAGAATTGGGGACTTTGTTTTATACTAAGTAGAGATGATTTTACAAACTGTTCTGAAAAACTGTACATTACACCTTTTGTAGAACTTGGCCAATGCTCTGAATAAATTTCCCCCAACTTTTATCTCAATGTTTGCAAAAAAGCCTAGTTCAATTCTAACCCTGAGTTTTTCAGTTTATAACTATTGAATTTTATCTCCTGATCTAATTCCCAATTCTAATTATGTTTTTAAGTCCCAATTCTAAATAAATTTAATTTTATTAACTATCTAATGTTGTTACATTTCTAAAAAGTTAATGTAGAATAGTTTGCATAGTTTAAGGTTCAACTTACCATGACACAGGATTTTTAATGAAAAATCTAAAATACCCGGGTATTTACCCAAATTGGGTATTTACCCGGGTATATACCCCGGTTTATAAATACCTGGGTATTTTACATCACTAGCCACCCCAAGTAAATTGTAGAGATTGTTCCATGCTGGTGATATAACTCACTTATATAGATTTTTAAATTACATTAGATTGTTCAGTTGTCTAGGCATGCTGCAACTAACTTCTCTATCTTCTGTACAATTTATATTGGTTTAGAACTGTATTTGTAATTTGAAAAAAAGACCATTAAAAGAACATATGGTGACTTCAAAGCATGCCACTGGTGGTCTAGATCAATGCACAGGTGGTACAGAAGCATGGGTTGCCCCTGCTACCTGATCACTTGAAAGATTTTTGCATATACAGTATATACCGGTAGTAATTTTATTTTTCCGACAATAGTCGAAATTGTGGTGGCCTTATTGTAGGTAAGAGGGTCTTAATATGTGTGTAAATATGACATATCAATTCAGAATTCCTTAATGAACTATCCTTTCCCTAACTCACTAGTTGTGATGCCTTGTAGGTTTGTATACTTGGCATTATCTAAAATGCACCAAGATGTTGTGAGCTACAAGCCTTATAAGAAAGGCAGGAACTATTGTCTAGTTGAAACTCATTCTTCGGAGCAGAAGCATTTTGCTATAGTGATCATTAATTTGTGATTAAAATCATACTAAATTAGGTGTGCTTGAATGTAATTCCTTCTAATATGTCTACTTAATGACAAATTTTAGTTGCTTCTTTCTTCTTTTATAGTTCTGAGCTTACAAAATTGTGGAATCTATGCCCTGACAACCTTGAAGCATGCAAATCAAAGGAACGTGACTTCCTCCCCTCATTGGAAGCATATTTTGAAGAGGCCATAGAACAGACTGATCCAAGTGCAATGGTTGAAGAACAGTATAAGTATGAATCTAGTTTTGAAATGGCAGTTGTGTTTATGAGTAAACCTAGCTTGGGAACTATTGCTAGAATTTTGTTTCATTTTTCAGGCGTGTTAATGATGGCAACTTTGGATGGAGAGCTCTTAGATTATTGGCAAGGAGAAGTCCACACTTTTTTACCCACAGTAATAATCCCATCAATAAACTACCAGAGTACCTAGAAACTATGATTAAGAAGATTGCCAAAGACAGACCTGTAAGTATTCTTGTAATTTTCATATTATACAAGTATGACACAATTCTATATTATTCAAGTTAGAAAAAGATAAAGCAGAACTGCCCGTATGAACATTTTGTCGACAGAATTGCTCTTAATTCTCACAAACCTAATAGAGTAGAACCCCCATTATCTGGCATTCAAATAACCGGCAATTCTAAAACGACTGCACTTTCACACAGCGGGGTCTTGGAAATTCAGAGAAATTCTGATGTTACAATGTTTGATGGTCTTTATTTCTCCTGTCATTGTTAATGGATACTCACACAACACTTTTAATAAGGTGATAGTACCTTTTAAAGTTTTTTGTCTAGTCAGACACACTCCACTGCAGATCGGCCAATAAGCACCACACAAAATTCCCTCCACAATGTTGCCAGAATAAGTTACTACATATTTCCCATTTCTTCACGTCCAATGAACCGTTTCTAAATTGACATACTGAGTTTCATTCTTGTCTCGCACGATACATCTCCGCATACCGTATTTACTCGAATAAGACCTGCACCCTGATTTTGAAGAACAAAATTTAAAAAAAAAAAAATTTTTTTTACTCAAAATTATTTACTATCTTGACTAAATAAACAGAATAGCATTTATCCAAAATAGTTTCCAACAGTTTTGAAGTCGTCCTAAAATAACACACATCAAATGATTAAAAATACAAATAAAAGTACACAAACACTTCATTCATCATCAGAAGTACCTACTTCGGAACTTTTATCACCATCACTTTCCCACTAAATGTCGTCATCACTGCCATCCATAGCATTCGAAATACTACATTTCTTGAAGCTCTTCCGTATGAGATCTCCAGAGATACGATTCCATGCCGTCAAAATCCACGAACACAGCAGCTGAACTTTCGGGCGCTGAATACTACCAGTTGGAGTCGGTGTGTGCTTATCGGCCGCCATCCGCTCCGTATACAGCTGTTTCAAGGCTGCTTTGAACGGGCAGTTCACGCAGACATCCAGTGGTTGTAGCATAGACGTCATCCCGCTCAATCACGAATACATGACTCGTCAATATCATATTTCCTACCGGGCACGATTTCCAATAACTTCAGCTACCCTCACAACTTTCAATTTCTCACTCACAGTAAATGATCGCAAACGTTTCGTAGAATTCATGTTAACACTCGGAGAACGTGCGCGTGACTGTATGACGCCGCATGCCTATGGTAAAACAAAGTTATAGCCGGAAGAAGGCTAGCACCATCCAGCGGATACTCGCAACACCCGATATCGCGCGGCGGGCAATTTATATCTTTCAAATTTGGATGACTCAAATAAGGCCCGCACCCCAATTTTTCACGTCCGAATTTGTTTAAAAATGTGTGGGTGGTATTCGAGTATGTACGGTAATCCACACAAACATGATCTCAAGTCAGTCAAATGGGAACTATCCCCAATATCAACATGTCACATACTAAGAACAATTTTAAAATGTTTATTTCAATTATAAGGACAATTATGAAGAAAATGTCTCAACAATCTCCAACCTCAACTTCATAACTCAACAGGACAGTATGTGAAATTACAGTTACACCAGCCTAGAAATAGTTTTAAACTACAAGAAGTCATCAATATCATTTTTACCTCGAGTCATGTTAATACTCGGGATCCCAATAGCTTGAGCAAATTTGTTTTGAAGAAGGACATCTTTTCCAAGAAAGTGTTTTAACTTGTCCAAACAATGTATAATAAATTGTAGACTATGGTTTATGTTAAAATATTTCTACACTTATAGTTATAGCATGATAGGAAACGGTTTCCAGATTGTGAAACTCACAAGCATTCAATATAAGACTAAATTATTTATACATAGAAACTGATTAAAATACAAAATAGAGAATTAAGAAGATGTGTTTCGCGGCTCGTTGGAACTCTGAATTGCTTTTCGATTGTTTTCGAACAATGGCGCTGAGCTCACTCTGTATCCTCGGTGGTAAAACCTTTCAATTCTTCCTCCGGTTCCCACATTCGGCCGTCCTGATCCTCATCTGTCTCCCACATATAGTTGTTTGTTTTTATTTTTGTATTCTATAAACATGCGATTTTAAATGCTTGTGTTTAAGATGTGAAGCTGATGACGCGAAGGACCTAAATTCCCAAAAAATTGTACTGGTGAATAAATGTAATAAATTAGATGTACTGACTAGACGGAAACTTTTAAAGGTACAATCTCCTTATTAACTTAACAGTCGGTACGGTTCAGCAATGAATGTGTTTACTCCTATGTATTGGTTGCTTATTCAATAATTGACCTCAAAGCAATTTTACACTCACATCATATTGATGATGATGATGATGATGAAGATTCCTAAGAAAAATGACAATTACCCAGACAGTAATATTGATGTAAATTTCACTATGACCAAGGAGTCTGTTTCAACTTTATACCTCAGTACTTAAAAGGGACGTAAAACCAATAATATTAATTATTCTAACTTTATAGCATTATATCAAGTTATTTCCATTTGACACTAATTGAATTTAAGCCCAGATGTCTTTATAGTTGAACACTCATTGCAATACTGTTTACTAGATATAATTATGCAAAAAGTGATGTTATTTTTTCGGCTATAAGCAGTGTTATTTTATTTACCAAAAGTTAAGTTATTTCAATTTATTCATGAAATTTTCGACTCAACAGATTATTCACAAATTTTGCAGAATATTGCATAACAGTATATAGCAGGGCAGCCGTTTAAATGGATTTTAGCCATTTTAACAGATTTTGGGCTGTTGAAACAGATTGACGGATTTCTTTTGCACCTGTGTGGATTTTTTTAAATGTATTTATTCATGTAATATTTATCACATGGATAACTACGTATAGGATAGGATATGCGGGACTTGATGTGGTACATGTGGGAAGAAGAATTGCAATGCGGACAAGCATCCAATTAGGGGACGAGAAACGTCTTATCTGTCAAAAAGAGCAATGAGGTGCAGGTAGTATCTGCACATGCCCGCTTTGGACCCGAGTTCACGGTAATCGCTACTGCTCCGGCAGTGGAAGCCCTGCTATCTTCTTTACGGTTCCAAGTTCACGGCTGGGAACGGAAGAATATTGCAATGTAACGTGACCAACACCATTCTCAGACCTATTGACAATATTCCTGCTGTCCTAGCAGATTGACGGTCACAAATTCACAGTCCGGCACTAAGAAAAAAAACTTGCGCTCAGTGCTGTTCTTGGTCCATTGAGCAATAATCCCACTGACTTTATTCTGCAGTAACAAGTTGCAGGCATGTCGAGTAGACCACCATCCGTGGTATGTATGAATCGCAAGACAATGTTGACCGAGTTTTGCCCACTGAGTAACGGCATGTTGAACAATGGGTGGCTAATTTTAGCACTTACCTTGTCGTTGGATATCTCCACGCAGGCAAGCGCAGGTATAAAGGATTTCTTTTTTTGCATAAGTCAACACTAATTGAGGGTATTTCCATGACTGGCTTCTCTCACTTCTCTATTATTCTCACACAATCCAAGCAAAAGCAAATAGGGAAATATAATAATAATGTTATTGGTTTTACGTCCCTTTTAACTACCCTGCCGCTTTTAGAGACGCAAATAAAGAAATAACAAGAAACTTGAAGGACTCAGATCTTAGCAAAAACTAAAATTATTTTTAAAAAATCCAGTTCAACATCGTATTCTAAAAACTACCCGCAAATTTACTCTAAACATTATCCGCAGCTTTTCCGCTATCCGCACAGCCATGCAAATTATATCCGCATGGCGAAAAATTTTGTGGATATCTGCATCCGCGCAGGGCTTTATCCATAACAATATATGTAGGCCTATATATCTTAATCGCATGTAATTTATTTCAAGTTATTTTTTCACATACTCCAGTAATTGGAATTAGTGTTGACGGACTGAAAGTTACAATATCAATTGTTAATAAGGCAACATTGAAAAGAGGCATTAAATCAAAGCTATCTTTATGTTAAATAATGTTATTGGTTTTACATCCCTTGAACTGCTGCGGCTTTTAGAGATGCCCGGGTGCCGGAATTTTGCCCCAGATGGGATCTTGAACGTGCCAGTAAATCTACTGACACTGCTCCCTCACATTTGCGCACCCTCAGATGACAATTGACTGTGTTGGATTCAATCCTGCAACCCTGGACACAGCAGGCAAGAATGTTACCGCTGCGCCACGCAACCAGTCTCTTCATAAACATCAAACAGATATTTGTTAGATTTCTGGTATTAGTAATTTTGTCATAAGTCAGTAACCGAGTACATCGTGTTAATTAGTTTTATCATCGTACCATGAATTTCTTTAATTCACATGAATACCTAAAGGACGAAAATACTAATATGGCATACGGTCCATGGTCTAGTTACAGTACTAGTGTGCATGATTCTTTGTATTTATTTTTGTGTATTCTTATGCATAGTCATTACAGAATGAGGAAATAAAAATGGAAGTATTGGAAGCTGAAATGCAGACAGCAAAGGAAGATGAGGAGGAAGATGTGCTATTGAAAGCAGAGGAGAGAGATGAACGAACTGTTCAGGAATATGAAGATGAAACGGCAACTGTTTCAGAGAAGCCTTCTTCTCTTACAAGTGAACAGTTGTTGGCTGTGGCTCTTCTGGTTGCAGAGAACTGGAAGAAGTTGGCCATCAAACTCGGCTTCCAGCCTGACGAGGTATGTGATTTTAGAGTGCACTCCTGAATTTAAATCTCTAATGTTGATTTTCATTTAATGAACATAGTCCCTACAGCAGATGTGTAAGAATTAGTCATTATTGTATCAACCACTCCTGGCATGAAATCGAAAAGCATTTGTTGTATGTTTTATGCTGGTTACTTATGCTATGTTCCATAACAGTGTGAAGCGTCTGTGTCATTTCAAGACTCCGTGGACAGAAGGTGTTGATAACAAGCACAATGAGTTGTGTTATTGGGGAAGCACTATCTTGCAACAACATAAAATCATAGCTTAACAGTTCTTGATGTTAGTTCCTAATTAGCCCATTACTTACCATTGCTGGTTCCAAGTTCAAGTAAAGGACTAGCCATAAAAATAAGTATGTGTCTTGTATGGCAAGCAAATGAATTATATGCACCAGGGTACCACGAGAAGGTTCCATGACTAGTTATAGCGTTATTGATAGTCATTTAAAAATGCAAGCATTAAAATGTGGTTTACCGATGACATAATAAAAACAAAAGATAGTGCTTTAGGTTTAGAAAGGTGAATGGTAAATTTGATCGTTCAGATGCGAAATGACTGAACTGCTTGAAGGAGTCCTTAAGAGTGCTTTGCAAAAGACCATTCCTAACCAGCATGGCAGTGGCATTCCTACACTCAACTTGGAACAGCCAATAGATTCCAGGCATGGAACCAAGCCTTGCCAAAGACAGGGCAATTATATAATTGATGAAGACTGACAAAACTGTTGGTGTTAACAAACTTACAGCCAAATCTCTCAGAGCTGAAGGGGATATTCTTGCATCCTGGCTTTATTTGCTCCTCAAAATAGTCTGGCTATTTGAGGTGATACCAAGTCCAAGGAAGAGGTTATTGTACAAGTGTTCAAAAAGATTGACACTGAAGACTGGGTGCTTTATTAATTTTTTAAAATTAAATGGCTAATAAAGGATTGTTTTGTTGTTGGTTTTTTTTTTTTTTTTTTTTTTTTACAGGAAAATGTATTTACTCAAATCAACTCTTTAATCCACTGATGATACTTTTCGATTAGAGCTTCCAACTTCCATTAATCCAAAATGATCCAACTGTGCCCGAATGTGCATTAGGGATCCTCAATAGTAATCTATGTTAATGATAACAAATCAGATACCTTCTCATTTCACACCAGTGTTAGGCAAGGATGTATGATGTGAACATTGTTCTTCAGTATGTGTGAGTCTTCAGTTTTTAGACTGGCTTGATGTAAATTTCCATGGCTCCCTGTCCTAAGCTGTTTCATCTCTACATAGCTACCACACCGTACGTACAAAGTAATCTGTATAACATATTCTAACCTTGACCTACACCTACAGTTCTTGTCCTTAACTCTTCATTCCATAACTGAGTTTGCTACTCCTGGATGCATTAGCATGTGAACTGCCAACCTCACTTCTCTTCATTAGTACTTGCCAGAAATATCTCTCCACCCCCACTCTTCTTAATACCTCTTAATTTCTTACTATGTCTTACTTCCACTCCCACTGCAATCAGTGAAAGGCTTATTACCCTCCACATACCTCTCAGGATGTACCTTGTAGACTTTCATCTTCTCTTATGCTCCAACCTTACTTACTGATTATGATGTAAAGGGTCACTTCTATGATGAGCTGAGCATAACCATTGCCAAGATACCATCTGCAGATAAACACTTACTACTTGGTGATTTTGATGCCAGAATTAGGAAAGATAACTGACTGTGGAATAATGTGATGTGTAAGCGTGGTCTTAGAAACTGTAATCCCAATGGACTCTTGCTCCTCGGTTTTTGTGCAGAACATGAAATCTTCATCACCAACACTCATTTCCATCTGCCTGATCGCTTCAAACCCACGTGGATGCATCCTCGTTCCAAGCATTGACAGATTCTTGACTACGTCATCATTCGGCAATGTGATCAGAGGGACATACTTATTACCAGAACAACGAGGAATATTGATGATTGTTGGAAAGATCACAAAATTCTCTTCTGTAAACTCAGGGATATCTATCAGCCCTGAAATGTCGAGGTATTTCCAAAACTTTTCCAGAAGATAGTTTAACGTATTCAAACTTCAGGATGAAACCTTTTCCACAAACTTGGAGAATATGATCAATGCCCAGTTGTCAGATATTCCAGTTAGCACAAATAACGTTCGACAAGAGTGGGCCACTCTGCACAAGATAATCACTAAGTTAGCTGAGGAAACCATTGGTTTGGCAAAGCATAAAAGACAAGATTGGTTTGACGGCAATAATAAAGACATTTTGCGTCTCATTAATACCAAAAGGGAAACCTATCTATCCCATCACCGAAACCCATCCTCCAATATGAAGAAAGCTTAGTATTTAGAACTCAAGAGTAACTGCCAGCCACAGATAAAAAAGATGAAGAATACTTGGCGGCAACAGAAAGCCAAGGAACTTGAGAAACATTCTGATGCTTGGTAATTAAGGAATTTGTATGCAGGAATCAAAGAGCTGTATGTTACATCTCATTCTTCATCAGGTACATTGCAAAATGCTGACAACTCTACCACTCTTACGAACAGCCATGAAATCTTACAGTTCTGGAAGGAGGGAGCATTTCTCCATTCTCCTAAATCGTCATTCCACCACTGCTGAAGACATCCTGGGTAAAATTCATGCAAGAAATTTACTTAACCGCCTCAAGGTTATATCTGAGAAAATCCTCCCAGAGTCCCAACGCAGATTTCGATTCTCCAGGAGCATAACTGGTTTGATTTTCTGTGTTGGACAACTTTGTTGTTTGAGTCTTCAGTCTTTTGACTGGTTTGATGCAGCACTCCATGCCTCCCTGTCCTGAGCTAATCGTTTCATCTCTACATAGCTACCACACCCTACATCCGAGGCAATCTGTTTAACATATTCTAACCTTGGTCTACCCCTACAGTTCTTGTCCTCGACCCTTCCATCCATAACTAAGCTTGCTATTCCTGGGTGTCTTAGTATGTGTCCTACCAACCTATCTCTTCTCTTCATTAGCAGTCTCCAGAAACATCTCTCCTCTCCCACTCGCCTTAATACCTCTTCGTTTGTAACCCTATCTACCCATCTGATCTTCATCATTCTCCTGTAACACCACATTTCAAATGCCTCAATTCTCCTCTTTTCTGCTGCACCAATAGTCCAAGTTTCACTTCCATAGAGCGCCACGCTCCAGACAAAGGCTTTCAAAAATGACTTCCTAATACCTAAATCTATATTCGATGTAAACAGATTCCTTTTATGTAGAAAGGCTTTCCTTTCCTGAGCCAACCTACTTTTTATATCCTCTTTGCTTCGTCCATCACTGGTTATTCTGCTTCCTAAGTAACAGAAGTCTCCTACTTCCTTCAGCTTTTCACCTGCCAATTTGATCTCCATAATGGTTTCTGATTTATTTCGGCTGCATTCCAGTATTTTTGTTTTACATTTATTAATTTTCATCATGAAGTCCTTCCGTAAGACGGAATCCATACCATTCAAAAACTCATTCAAATCCTCAGGCTTGTCGGCCAAGATGACGATGTCATCAGCAAATCTCAGAGTTGAAATTATTTCTCCTTGAATCTTCACTCCCACTTAAAATTTTTCTCCAATTTCCTTCATTGCTTGTTCAATGTAAAGATTGAAAAGTATGGGTGATAAGTTGCAGCCTTGCCTTACACCTTTCTGAATACCAGCTTCTCTCTCATATCCTTCAGCTCGAATGACTGCTGTCTGGTTTCTGTATAGATTGTATATCACCCTCCTATCCCTGTACTTTATTCCAATAGATTTCAAAATGTCAAACAATTTAGTCCAATCAACGTTATCAAAAGCCTTTTCTAAGTCTACAAATGCCATGAACGTTCTCTTATCTTTCCTTATTCTACCTTCCAAAATCAGCCTAAGACTTAGTACAGCTTCCCTTGTTCCTACATTTCTCCTGAAACCAAACTGGTCTTCACCCAACTCCGTTTCGATCTGGCTTTCAATCCTCTTGTAAATTATTCTAGACAGGATCTTTGAAGCATGAGTAATCAAGCTGATTGTACGGTAATCTTCACATCTGTCAGCTCCCACTTTCTTTGGTATAGGGATAACATTCTTCTTGAAATCAGGGGGTACCTCACCTGTCTCATAAATCCTACACACCAAGTGAAATGACCTGATTAGACCTTCATCTCCTATGCAGCGTAGCAACTCAATCGGTATATCATCTATGCCTGGTGCTTTGTTCCTGCCTAAGTCCTCTAATGCTCTGTCAAATTCTGATCTCAATATTAAATCTCCATTTGCATCCTCATCAATTTCCTCCTCCCTTTCCATTACATGATTCTCAATCTCCTTTCCCTTATACAAGCACTCTATGTAAGCTTTCTATCTCTCAAGCTTTTCTTCCCTATCTGTTAGAGGCTTTCCATTTGTGTCCCTAATATTACAGCACTTAGTCTTCTTTTCCCCAAAAGTATTCTTAATCCTTCGATAAGCTGTGTCTACTTTTCCTAATTTCAGACACTTTTCTATACCTGCACATTTCTCTTTCAACCATTCTTCTTTCGCTTCCTTGCACTTCTTGTTAACCTCATTTCTCAGACGTCTGTATTCTGCTTTCCCCTCTTCATCTCTTAGATTCTTGTGTTTCCGCCTTCCATCCATCAATTCTAGTATATCCTGAGTGATCCATGGTTTTCTACCTATTCTTTCTTTCCTACCAATGTTTTCTTCTGCGGATTTTGTTATTTCATTCTTCAAGAGTGCCCAACTTTAAGAATACCGTAATGTAGAGCACAACAGAATTCACTCTTCTTAGTCTTCTTTTGACCTGGAAAAGGCCTTTGAATCTGGTTTCAAGACCTGCCATGTGGTCGGTGCTAAAACACTTTGGCTGTCCTCAACGGTTTGTTGGTCTAATCCAAGCTCTCCGTGTTAGCATGACCGGTCAGATATGTCATCAGAAGAAGATATCCGATGAATTTCCTATTACTGAAAATGAAAATCCACAGCCTGCTTCCAGTCTCCGACTGGTTCAGGAATGGAATGATTGAAGCCCCCAGCAAGCGGCGAGGATATGGACTGTGCCGGCTGCCGAGGCCTGACGCACTCCTCTGGGGCAATGAGCAAATGAATGACAGATGAAATGAAATGATAGTGGAGAGTGTTGCTGGTATGAAATTTTGACAGGGAAAACCGGAGTACCCGGAGAAAAACCTGTCTGTCTCCGTTTTGTCCAGCACAGATCTCACATGGAGTGACCGGGATTTGAACCACGGACCCAGCGGTGAGAGGCCAGCGTGCTTCCGCCTAAGCCACGGAGGCTTCAATTTCCTATTACTAATGATCTGAAACAAGGTTGCGTACTTGCATTGTATTTGGCTGCAATGCTCTATGAATCACCTAACAACCCAGGTGTGGAGGTTAGGTATCGTTTTGATGGAGAGCTTTTCAACCTAACTCGACTTCGATCAGAGGCTATCTCAGTTTATAAAAGTTACCAAAATGTTGTATGCTGATGATGCTGCTGCATCGCCTAGCAGAGGAGTTGCAACAGTCGTTTAATTGCATTTTGGTCTAATTATTAACAGTTGGAAGTAACTGTTCCCGAAGGATACGGGATGTTTGTTTTCCGAATGAGCTAATTGTACTTTAACAAACTTCAAAAAAAAGTTGAAAAAATGGCCCGTCCAACTAACCATTAACATTCAAAAGATTAAGATCCTGGCACAACCTTCTCCGCACACACCCTTTCCACATTTCAACATCTTCATCTCAGATATACCATTGGAGCAGGTAGATCACTTCTCGTACTTAGGTAGTATCCTATCTGAACGCGGTAATTGTGGGCAGGCTGTGGAAAAGGGAATTGGCGCTGCCCATGCTGCATTTGGGTGACACCAAGTCTTCTTGAATAAAGGTCTGACCATTAACATGCTCTTGGTGTACCAAGCTGTTGTCATATCAACATTGCTGTATGGTTGTGAAACTTGGGACACTTTACCAACATGATTTTAAAAAGGACAAGCATTTCCACCAAAAAGAAACTTCGATCCATCTTTAGGATCAAGTGGGAAGACCACATCACCAACCTTGCTGTTCTTGAGAAAGCACATGCCAATACTATAGAATCATCCATCATTGGTCATCAGCTTAAATGTAATGGACATATCCACAGGATAGGAAATACGAGACTGCCATGCCACATTCTGTTTGGTGAACTTTTTTCCAGCACTAAAACCTACTGGAGGTCCTAAGGGGCATTACAAGGACCAGCTTAAGCAGTGTATGAAGTTGACAGGTCTCAATCCAAAAGCCTGGACACACTTCAAATGAGTCCATTTCTCTGCATTGGAAGTTTGTTCAGAGTTCTTCATTAGTCCTCCCCTCATACTCTTGAATCTTTTGTTCATATCCTTTTCTTTCAGTTTGTCTGTTGTCCACCTTTTCTTCAACTTTAATTGCATTTGATAACAACCAAATTGTGATGAGAGTTTATGGCGGCCCCAGAAAATGTTTGCAATCCAAAATCTAGTTTCGGAATCTCTGCTTGACCATGAAGTCAATTTAGAATTGTCTTGTATCTCGTGGTCTCATCCATGTGTATATTCTTCTGTTGTGGTTGTTGAATAATGTGTTCAGTATAGTAGTAGACTCATTTATGAGGAAAGGCCTGAAAAATTGATCAAGCATCTAATTTGGTAGAGATGGACTTCTTGCTGACCATAAGTTAGTTACTTATTGTTGTTGAACAGCGAGGTCATCTACGAGGAGTTAGGCAGTACAAGTGTGTTGGAATGAAGTGAAACACAACAAGTAGTTCCGTGAAGAACTAAATAGCCTATTTTCATATATCCTATTTATGTTAATTGCCTCTATCAACTTACAAAATTTCAGTTTGATTGCTGTAATCTAAATATTTTGGATGGTCGCCATATTGGGTTATGTGCTATTAGATGAAGATTATTGCATAGGTTTATTATTCAAACTTCAATCGCATGAATAGAACACAAGTAATTAAAAAATGTGATTTAAAATTTTGCACAGCCGCCATTATGAGGTTATGGAAACAACTGAAATAAATAAGATATCAGTGGATTAAAATTTGTATAAGTATTTACCGTGCCGGCCCCGTGGTGTTGGGGTAGCGCGCCTGCCTCTCACCCGGAGGCCCCGGGTTCGATTCCCGGCTCCGTCAGGGACTTTAAAACTGACGTGAGGGTTGGAACGGGATGCACTCAGCCTCGTGAGGACAATTGAGTAGCTGTCTGACAGTGAGACAGTGCCCCGATCACGAATACCAAGATTAACGGCCAAGGGGACCCCACGCGCTGATCACGCTTCACCCCAATATCTGCAGGCCAAATGGCTGGGCAGCGGTCGCTTGGTCGGCCTTAGCCCGTCATGGGCTGGATAGTGCCAGGGGTTGACTTTATATAAGTATTTACCGTACCAAGTTTCACTGCGCTCAGATGGTTAAATTTCGAGAAACGTCCATTTAAATTATTAAATTTCGCGTTGCCACCCTGTTAGATTTGTACTCATCAGGTTATTGAAAGTCCCATAGGTGATCTAATGTTAATAGCCTTTATCAACATACAAAATTTCAGTTTGATTGCTGTCATAGATTAGTAGATATTGAGAACTGTCTAAATATTTCGGATGGTCGCCATGTTGTATTTATATATGTAGGCCATAGAGTTATGTACTGTTAGATGATGATTGTTGCGTAGGATCATTATTCAAACGTTGACTTCGATCTCATGAATAGGACACAAGAAATAAAACTTAATTTAAAAATTTCGCACAGCCATCATTTTGAGGTTATGTAAACAATTGAACTAAATTAGATGTCAGTGCATTACAATGTGTATAAACATTTTCTGTACCAAGTTTCACTATGCTCGAATGGTTAAATTGCGAGGAACGTCTATTTGAATGTTTCAACTTTGCCTGGCCTCCATGTTCGTTTTGTAGCTAACAGGTTCATGAAAGTCACATAGGTGAACTTCTAGTAGTGCCCTTTATCACCGTACAAAATTTCAGGCTGATAGGCCTATCAGTAGTAGTTTTGGAGATATTGAATGCCGGTGAAATATTTCACACAGCCTCCATTTTGGGTTGGTGAGACGTATTAAAATTTGAAGGGCACGGTCGGGGTCGGACAAAATAATACTATGTCCTTACAGAGTTTCATTGAAATGAGAGGGGGGGATACCTACACAAACACACACAGACAAAAGGTGATCTCATAAGCCTATTATTTTCATAAATGAAAATAGGCTAAAAATTGGTTATACTGATAATAGTTGAAGATGAAATGTTCAGCATTTCAATAATATGCCAAAAGATCCATGTAATGACCCAGAATGCAACACTTGTGTAGAGATGTTATTTTAGCAGTATTTTTGTTTGTTGCAAACCTGACAGTTTTACTGTAATCTCTTGTAAATTAACTTTTATTTTCTATATAATTTATTGTGTTTGGCATTCGAAAATTGTAGTCCCTACAAAAATATACTACAGTAAAACCTCGATAATTCAAAATCCTACTTAATTCAAAGAAGACTTAGTTCCCTGAAACTTCATAGTATGTTTTTTGAGCTTATTTTATTTGTATATTTTGAAATACAGATAAACCATTATTCAAATGGTCATGTCAATCGAGTTATTTGGTTATCCTAATAAAAGCAATGTTCAAAGCATTTCTAGCAAGGGTAAGGTTATGTATATATTGTATTGACCACCAATTTCATTTTCTATTTGGCTGTTATAAAAATACATGTATGTGCTGTTTATTTTGCATACTCTTCCAATTTCTCCTCATTTGAATATACTGTATGTGATTCAAATATTTCACACACTGTGTGTGAGGTTAATCTATTTATTTATTTATTTATTTTGTGTCTGTCTCTCTTGTAATTGAATAGTAGAAAATAAGACTGATATTGTAAGAGACATTTAATGTACAGCAACTTTAGTTTCATGAGTTACAAGAAGTCAAACACAGAACTGGATATTTTAATAGGTCTTTTTCTTTAAGCCATTCGGCATTTAATTGAAGGTCTATTTTCACATCCTAATCACTTAAATTATCAAATTTTTACGTAACTAGATTCCACTATGAATAGCATCATTTACCAATATTCTTAACCATCCATTGTATTTTGTTTCGCAAAATGTTACAGGTGGATTATTTTGAAACTGAACGGACAAGTGATGCAGATCGAGCCCAAATGATGCTCAAAATCTGGACTGATGATGACGAGGATGCTAATGCAGCCAATCTTGCTTATATTCTTGAAGGCCTTGGCTTTTTTGAGGCTGCAGAAATTCTCAAGGAATCGACTGTGTAAAACACCATTTAGCTATAATTTAGGTTAGGTATTCTTTCTAATTGTTTTGTACATGAATAAATAAATGTTTTATAAAGATATTGTCAGTTTTATTATCATCTGTAGAAGTTATTGATATTATGATCATTTACATCTGATTTTTTACTCTTCTGACAATGGCAGTAATCGAAGCACTACACTTTGGTTGTTATGAAACTCCAGAGAGAGGAACCCGATATAATGTACGTTGCTGGGCTGGAAACCTGGTGTATGCCAGTGAGCTCATCTCAAGAAATGCAGCAAGAAAAAACAGCCATGGCCTTGCAAAAGGCACCATCCCAGAAATTGCCTCAAGCTGAAATAGAAAGCCATGGGAGGATGTGAACTTGTCTCTCTCCAGTTACTTGGCTGCACTGCCATGCTTCAACACACTGATCTAACACTGTTGGTCGAAACAAGAATATTGCAATGTTTGGAATCATTTTAACACCCCTTCAAGAATATCATACGTTAGATGGTAGTGTGTGAGTGGAGGCCTCGGATGGAAGTCCTTGATTCACCCCCCGACCCAGATCACTAGAACCGGGAAATGAAGGAGGAGGGTGGTCCCTATTTATGAAGGTTTGAAATGTTTCCCCGCCCTCTAATATTGTTCGTCTTTTTCTTTCATGACCGCATAGGATCACCGTAGTCAGTCCATCGTTCAGATCTTCTTTGAAGGGATTGTTCGGGCTTTGCCTTCCTCCCAGTACTTCTTAAGACGGTTTGATCATCGTGTCATTGTAGGTTTGGTAGTGTTTTGTAGAGCTGTTTGTCCTGTATATATTTGGATCTTATGATGCTCGTTTGACGAGCAAAACGTGTCATCCTTAGTTTTCTCCCTCTTCTGTGATCCAAAACAAATATATATATTTTAATCACTTGTAATTTTTTTCAGATTATTTTCCCCAGAAATTGGGATTGCATGTGTTGATCGACTGAAAAGTTGTAATATCAACTGTCAATAAGGCAACACTGAAAAAATTGCTTCAGTGCTAACTATATATTGAGCCCGTATTCGCTCATACCGGTGATGATTTCTCTGAGAGCAGGATTTATTTCCAGCTAGCACATGCTGAACGTACCCAGGAAGGAAGCTCCGACGCGAGATGCTCTTTTGAATTCACAGAGATCTCAGAGATATTTTTCCTGGTGAATTACAATTGAATCTACGATTTGCAAACTTTGAACATTTATAATTTTTTATTCTGCATAATTTGCCATGTTCAGATGGATTAAATATTGACTATTTACTAAAGGTATTTCCTCGCAGACAAGCGAAAAGGATTTATTTAGACACTACATGACTTTGATTGTGTCGAAGCCAGCATTTTGCCAAGAAGGAGAAAATCAAACCCTACTGTGAGTTCACGGCGAACGCACGCGTATTTTAGGAGGCCCTGGAGAGATCACGTTTTTCAGACAAAGTTGTCTGCACTTAAAAGACTGAATCTAGTCTCATCGCTTTGAGAATGCACTTCAGAGTGCTAGTGTTAATTTCTAGTACCGTGTAGTATACACGAGACACGATCTACAGCGATATTTGAGTAAATTGTGAGTACTGTGAATTTTCAACTTTGCACGTAGTGTGCATATCTTTGGCCATGTTGCAGACATAACTATTCAATGAACATTGGGAATTGAGCTCAGTGTTATTTTCGAGCATCAATTTGTGAGTGAGAACATGTTGATCGGTTGTATTAAACCGCGCCAAGTACTGTGCTCGCATTATATCTCTGCCGGCAACGTACGTCACCTCTTCCAGGAAAGGTCTATTGACTGTACTAGGCTCAGCAAAAACATTTCTCAAATCACTATTGTATTTATAATTTTTATTATCATTATTTACATCGCGATGAGCAGTCCTCCTTAATATGTACTGGTCAAAGTCGTCGAAATTAGTAACAGTAGTACTTCTCATACGAGTTTTATCGGGAGTTGCGAACGAGTTCGATTCTCCTTTCTCAATATCGCCCAACTCTCTCTTTATCAGACGCACCGTTCTTTTAGATACACCTGTGGCCACTGCGGTCCTAGCCTGTGCTTGGTTAACAGGAATATTGAAATCACCGCAAGCCGCTTCATTTTCCATGAATTTTAGCACATTAGCCACCATCTCTCTACTTTGGATGTTCAGTTTCTTGGTTTTAACTTTAGAGATGACAGGTGGCATCTTATAACTTTACTTAAAAATGTAACTTAAAAAAATTACACCATCATAACACATTAAATACTGCAAAAAATAATTCAACAGTACTGCAGAACTACATACACTGACAATAGTCTGGCAAGTATTAATGAATTGTGCTGAAAGGTGCTGACTGCAACAGGCTAAGTCTGACGAGTATACTGTATCGTCAAAACTCCCGAGCCCCAACATGAGGGGTAATGTCACGTAAATAGGAGTAGAGAAATTGACAAGTCGATGACACTTCATATTCTTAGAAATACAACGGTCAGAGGCAGAGATATAATGCGCGGACAGTAAGTGCCGGTAATTTCCGAGCAAGATCGTTCAGATCCATTACGATAATGTGTTCGTAAGTCTTAGATGCACATGGCATCGTAAATTCAGTGGCAGGCACAGAGTCATTTTGTTAATAGCCTGCAAAGTGTAGAAGCTTTGTTGCTTACATTGAAACTGCGACCTGTAAAATCGGTGAAATCCGCATATTTTTACCACTACACTATGCATCGTTTTGACCACAAGGACGTAATCCTTCACACTTGCATGACCACCGTGAGTTCTGACCGTAATTTCTCTGGTTGTAAAGGCAAATAGATTGTGGGTCGGATTAGTTTTAGCAACCGTAACTTTATGACAATCAGTAGGTAAAGATTTTCTGTAGATTTTTCTACACATTTGTAGTGACATAAGCTTCTGCACCATTGCTTATAGCTTATTCGCTATGGCTGACAGCTCAACAGCTGATTTGTGAGTGACCAAATGGCAGACTTGTACGCCGGTGCACGTGTAAATATGTGTTTTGTATTTTAGGTGTTATTAGGATTTTTGTCCAAGCTCAGTGAGCTATTTTTACAGCCTAGAAATGCTGTATTTGTGGGAATGCAAGCCCACGTGTTAACTAACAGACACCCAATTCAGATAAATTATTTCTACGCCACTGACGGGCGTATCGTTTCAGTGACAAAGTGTTACTCATTCTATTATGAATTCTGTTAAACATTTTGTGTGGTTTAGAATACTGCGAGTTTCTAGTTGAATCTCATAACAGTGTATGAGCAGTGCAGTTGTAGCCTGACTCAATATCACTAATACACTAACAGTATTGTTTTAAAACAACACTAGGAGGATAGCATGTTGTATTTTCTGTTTATTTCGTGCCTGTGAGCACATACCAATTATATAACCTTTACCGCAGTGGCAGGATATCTTTCAAAGAAGTCAGGATGGGTAGAATATCTTTGTGTCATTACTCTTTGAAAAACAAGAACATTTTATATTATTGTACATATTTATTGATGGCCAACAGTATCACGCTAAAGACATTACATTCTTTCTATTCATGTGTATTTTATAAGGGTCATGAGTGGACAGTGATTAAGTGAACCCAATGTTATGAAACCCCATCAATGGTATCTTTACCTTGCCATGGTGGTGGGGCTTGTGTGGTCAGAAGATCCTGAGAGCTATGCCGGCGGTAGCTTAGCTACTGGTAGGGCTTCCCAAGCCGGATAGGTCGAAGGTGATGATCCAGACTAAAAGGGATACCCTGGTCCTCCAGGTTGGGGGTTGGGCATAGGGCTGACAACCCTATCCCGTAATAAAATGGTTTGTTGAGAAGCCGCAAAGAATGAAAATAAACCTGACGGATAAAACGGAAAAACGACCTAAGCGAGGAATTGGTTATGGATTGGTATTAGCGACTTGGAATGTGAGAAGCCTACTCCAGCCAGGAAAAAGTAGAAAACTACAAGAAGAACTAAGAAAGTATAATGTCGAAATTGTTGCTCTCCAAGAAATTAGATGGCGAGATATTGAGATGATCGACTTACAGGATTATACATTAATTAATAGTGGAAATAGTGAGAACATCTGTGGAACAGGCTTTATGATATCCAAACAATTGAAACACAATTTAATGGGTTATAAGGCAATAAATGAAAGAATTTGTGTCATGAGAACTAGGGGCCGTTTCTTCAATTACACATTTATTAGGTGTACACGCACTTACGGAGGAGAAAGAAGATGAATTAAAAGATCATTTTTATGAAGAACTTGAGAAGCAGTATGATGAGACACCTAGACATGACATTAAAATAGTAATCGGGGACTTCAATGCAAAAGTGGGACAAGAGGAAGAATTTAGACCCACAATAGGAGCACCGAGTTTACACATTGAGAGTAACGATAATGGTTTGCGGCTCATTGAGTTCGCTATGGCAAAAGATATGGTAATTAGTAGTACTACATTTGAGCATAAGAGAATTCATAAAGAAACATGGGAGGCACCAGATGGGAATACCAAGAATCAAATCGACCATATTTTGATTGATAAAAGGCATGCATCAAATGTCCAAGATGTTCGTAGTTTCAGAGGTGCAGATGTTGATTCAGGCCACTACTTAGTAAAAGCTAAAATGAAGCAAAAACTTGCTGTAAGAGTCAGAGGTAATGCAGAAAGGATATAATCAAGAGCAACTTAATGATGATGCTAAGAGAATGGAATATGAAAAAAGAGTAGAAGAAGGACTGAACAGCAAAAATGCAGTTACAGTGGACGAATCATGGAAGGTGATTAAAGAAGCCATAACAAATGCAGCCCAGGAGGTATTAGGAGAAAGAAAGAAACGGACAGAGAAGGATTGGTATAATGAAGAAATAAAGCTAGCCTTGGAGAGAAGAAATAAAGCAAAGATGACATACATGCAGAGGACAACAAGAGCCACTCACCAAAAATACGTGGATTGTAGAAGAGAAGCTAAGAACCTTTGTAGGAAAAAGAAAAGGAACTGATAAAAGAGATGCAACAAGATTATAAAGATAAGAGAAGCAGAAAATTTTATAGAAATGTAAAACAGAGAAAAGGTGGATTCCAACCAAGAGTAAGCTGTATACAGAACAAAGGAGGTCAGCTACTTGGAAGTAACTAAGAAATATTAGACAGATGGGCAGAATATTTTGTTCGGTGGCGTAGTCGGTAGCATGCTGAGCTTCTATGCCCAAGATCGCGGGTTCAAATCCGGCCGAAGATTTTTTAAGAGCGTTAAAAATCCCTCAGTATGCCTTCCTTCGGAGGGGAAGTAAAGCCGGCGGTCCCATGTCATAGAGTTATGGCATGTTAAAGAACCTTCTAATAATTACACCTGTGTGAAGCTAAATTGTATAGGTTAAGAATGTTAACAACGCTCTTAGGTTCCTACGTTCGTTGCCAAGAGCCGACTGCGGTGGCGTCTGGTAGCTAAGTTCTGAACTAGTAGACGGTGGCGTTTGGCGGCAAAAGTAGGAACTATTTGAAAAATTCATAAGTCAGCAGTCCTTACTTGAATTAAAATACAGATAACACACACTAATACAGTCATCACAATTAACACCGGTTATCGACAGATTCTACACACACCCAAAGTACACGGGGCTACATGACCGCGTTGTCGCAGCCCCTAAACTTAAGAACCAGCCAGAATATTTTGAGGAAGTGCTGAATCCAGGACAAGAACAAAGTGGGCAAAATGAAGAATATGAATGGGAATTGTGAAGCTGAAGATAATGAATCGGCAATATGCAATAGCGGGCCACCAACGTTGGAAGAAGTTAAATATGTCCTCTTAGCGATGAAGAATAAGTCTCTGGGAGAAGATGGGATTTATTCGAAGAAGAATTCATTGCAGGTTCCGTGTTGACGTTTAGAAATGACAATAACAAAAAATACAACGTTTCCGCCTAATGGGATAACAGCTGAGTTGCTAAAATATGGTGGAGAAATATTGATCCAAGCATTACACAGTTGGCGAACTGAGAAATTGCCAGAAGAATGGGAGACTGCCTTAGTGCATATCCTTAAGAAAGGAAATAAATTGAAATGTGAAAATTATAGAGGGATATCTCTGCTGAGCATTGGGTACAAGATATTCACCATAATAATATCCAACCGCTTAGCACACAAGGCAGAACAGGACCTTGGAGAATATCAGTGTGGATTTCGTTCAAACCGGTCAACCATAGATCACATTTTTTACAATGCGTATCATTCTGGAGAAATGCTATGAATATAACATTACACTTAATCAGCTTTATGTGAACTTTAAACAGGCATATGATTCAGTGCGAAGAGGAAAACTACTCATGGAGATGAATGCCCTTGGTAATCCGGGCAAACTGATTAGGTTGGTTAAGACAGCTTTGAGCGGAAGTAAGGCCAAAGTATGTTTACAAGGAAGGGTAACGAGAAGCTTTGATGTCACAGTCGGGCTGAGACAAGGAGATCCAATGTCTGCTGTCCTCTTCAATATCGCTTTAGAAACAGCCGTGCGTACCATCACTGCAAATCGTGAAAGGAATATATATCATAGATTGATTCAAATTATGGCATATGCGGATGATGTGGCCATAATTTCTCGTACGAAGAATGCACTTCTTGAAACCTATGAAGAATTGGAGAGGGAAGCACAACAAACAGGACTGGTAGTGAATAACAGTAAAACAAAATTCTTGGTGAGTTCCAGAACGACTCAACCTGCACAAGCATTTAGAAGTGGAGAAAGGTGTTTTGAGGGGGTGTCGGAATTTAGATATCTAGGCTCTCTGATCACTTCACAAAACGAAGTTAAAAAGGAAATCAGCATTAGACTGGCTGCAGGAAATAGACGTTATGCAGCTTTAATTCCAACATTAAGAAGCAGGCAAGTATCACGGAAAGCTAAGGTTACTATTTATAAAACTGTCATTCGACCAGTGGTTACATATGGAGCTGAGACTTGGGTATTAAATAAAACAGAAGAAAAAAGGTTAGTGACATGGGAAAGAAAGGTACCGGTACGCGGGAAAATCTTTGGACCAGTTAAAACGGAACTGGGATGGTGCATTAGAACAAATCAGGAGCTTAGAGACCTGTACAATGAACAGGACATAGTAACAGTGGCGAAGACTGCTAGAGTGCGTTGGCTTGGACATGTCCATTGAATGGAGGAAATAAGAGAACCTAAGAAAGTGCTGGAGGGGCATCCAGGAGGTAGACGACATAGAGGTAGGCCAAAAAAGCGGTGGATCGAGGAAGTAGAGGACGATCTACGTACGTTGGGAGTCAGGAGATGGAGGACCAAGGCAATCGACAGAAAGCTTTGGAAGAAGATGGTTGCGGAGACCAAGGTTCTGCAAGGACCGTAGCGTCAAGGAGTACGTAAGTAATGTTATGAAACTTTATGGACTTTGCCTCAGAGCAATGCATTCACATTTCGTGATACACTTTCAGTGAGCCGCATCGTTGACACACGTGCGTGACTCAAGGCCAGACAGAACCTGTTATTTGCAACACTACCCACAATGCTAGTTGATTCTTAAAGTGAGACCTGACTATTGACACTTTTCAATGCTACATTTTTGTATAGAATTCTTTGCGAGCCAAGTCTGAAGGGTGCTCATGTATACAAGGTCACAGCAGCTGATTGTGTTGTACAGGGTGATTATTAAGTCCCATTTTTTTGATTGATCGCTGTTGTTACGAGCGAATAATGTTTATTAATTTCATGATGCACATATAATAAGAGTTTCTTTTTGACGAACCAGACATTTGTATCAGGCTAGCACGTTATTGTTATTGTTGAGTCCGTGCATAAGCACGTGGAGGGTTATTGTCGTGTCCATTGGTGACACGATGTAGAGTAATGTTTTACTCTCACATTTTGATTCCGGCAGTGCCGAGCGTTATGCCAGACTGACCGAGGAGGCGTTGATTGCACGCCGCGAGCTGCAATTGCTGTTGTCCAAGCACGTAGTAGCTTGTGTTATTGTGTTGACAATTATTGTCACGTGCTTTGTAAGTACCATTCTGGTAGCTTACCCTTTTGAGCCTTGTGTCATATGGTCATTCGTCATAAATAACGAAACTAAACCTACGAATTAACTTACTCTTAAATCATGAAACATCATTTACCGTAAACATACGAGGCTAATATGCTTATTAAATAATGTTAAACTAAATTATGGACCTGATTTGCTTGTAGCTGACCGACGCATTGTGCTAATTTGAATTTCCTCATGGAAATTGTATTAAGTTGACACCTACTTGAACGACGAAGATCACTGGCAACCCAGGTGTTTGTAATCAGGGAGCCACAGTGATCACACATGTCATGTCAGACACAATCTCTACTGTGCATTCACCAACCTAATCGTACATGTTTAAATGACGATTAGAAGCAAACAGTGTTCTAATCTGTGTATGCAGGATTGGTAAATAAGAATAATACTATGTTTTCTATATTTATTTCATAAGTGATACCCTATAATCCCAGTGCCATGTATTTTATTGTCATGTTGTTACCAGATTGTACAATTATATTGTAATGTTAGACCTGATTGTCATATTAAATTTGCTTAGTTTATTTTTCTTACGGACGCTTCCGTAGTTTAGTTTCAGACAGGATTAGCTAGATAGGTAATGTTAAATGTAAATACGGGTGTGATACCAGGATAATTTAGCTTTGCAGTCGTGTTGCGACTTTCTTTTCCATGATGTTCCCGTCTGGAATCATCATTTGTGCTTGTATCTTCAATCAGGGTTTCTTTTCGTACCACATTACAAGCTTTATTATTGCTTTCTTTTATGTAAGTATGACTTTTCGAGAGGGGTAATTTACATTCAGTTAGGAGTTGTTGTTTTTTTATATTAGCTTTGCGGATTAGCCGATTTAAACCCTCCGACAGTAGGATAGGGGTTTGATTGATGAATAAATCATTCCTGTCGAATTTTACATAAGCCTGGATGTTTTTCGTTCTAGCTTTGCCTCTTAAGGGTGTACATCTTTGGGTGTCTATGACATTTTATTCCGTTTTGGACCCGATCCTACGGGAAGTTGACCTCGTGCTGACTAGCCTTAAAAGAAGTGCATGAGATCCTCTCAGGTCGTGTGTTTGATGGATGGGGTGGTTTGGGAGGCCACATTACGGTTGGTGGTGACCAGATAATCTCCTCTAACTGGGACATAACATGAATGTTGCCATCCAATTAATAACTTCCTGGTAGGCTTATTGTGAAAGACAGCAATGAGAGGGATCGCTGATCATGACTCACTGGCTAGGAATGTAGCTTACGAGCTGAGGGAAAGTGACTATTATTCTCACACTGGCTAGCTTTCAACCTTTCAGCAGGTAACAATGAATGCAGCTTGGTGTACTTTTTTTTTTAATTAGGTTTATCCCAATTTGTTTGGGATCACCGGAGCCAACCTGGCTCAATTGGCTGTAGGCCGGGATTTAGGGTCAGATGCCCTTCCTGATGCCATATGATTTTGTAGGCTTCCACTTTGCTCTCACCGGAATTCAAATCATAGCCATCTGGGTATAAGATGAACAGCAAAGCCTCTTTGCCATCACGTTCCCCAATGCAGCTTCTTATACTACAGTGCATAATTGTTTAGCCCATGTCACATACTTTAATAATCCGATAATGCTTAGTAAATGTAATCCTGTGGTAGATACTCATTGGGAGTCATTAGTAATAAACTGTATTTCCCTTATACCGGGTGCAATATGCTCTTCAAACAAGTAGTTCCGAGAAGAACTAAATAGCCTATTTTCATATATCCTACTTATGTTAATTTATGTAAATTTCAGTTTGAATGCTGTCATAGATTCGTAGATACTGAGAACCATCTAAATATTTTGGATGGTCGCCATGTTGCATTTTTATATATGTAGCTCATAGAGTTATGTACTATTACATGAAGATTATTGCGTATATGAATAATTCAAACTTCTATCGCATGATTAGGACACAAGAAATAAAAACAAGATATGAAAATTTTGCACAGCCGCCATCTTGTAGTTATAAAACAATTGAAATCATTTATATGCCAGTGGATTAAAATTTTGTAAGCATTTATCGTACCAAGTTTCACTGCGCTCGGATGGTTCCGCGAGAATCGTCCATTTAAATTTCGCTTCGCCACCCTGTTGGATTTGTGATCACCAGGTTATTGAAAGTCCCATAGGTGAACTTATGTTTATAGCCTTTATCAACATACAACATTTCAGTTTGATTGCTGTCATAGATTAGTAGATATTGAGAACCGTCTAAATATTTTGGATGGTCGCCATGTTGGATTTTTATACAGTATATGTAGGCAGGGGCGGATCCATACACTGATCTTGGAGGGGGCGGTCATGATATCTGTCATCAAAATGGAGGGTGTGTGTGTAATATACTGAACCCTTTATCCTCTGATGGATCAATGATTCGATGTTTTATTTCTACAATTAATTAATATTTCCACCAGCGTCATGAAATAGCCAGACGAAGATGAGGAAACTTCAAGCATTTGTTGGAGACAGCGGGGACATACCTGCAGCAGTTTGACAATAGGCTAAATACTTAAGGATTGTGGAAAGAAAGAGCATAGCAATGTTTCAGAAGGACAGGTGGTGGCTACCTCAAAATAGAAGGGACGCGTGGTGAGACACGCTTATGGCATGTTCATTGTAATATTCGCGCCTAGAAAAAATATAATGCAGTAACGTGAGTGGCTGATGGTACTACTGGACACTCCTACGAGGCCGAGGTCTGATAAAAACCGCGAACATATTGAAAAAGCGGAACCAATGGGAGATGAATGCTTACGAACGCGCCAAGTCTAGCTTGGGCACGCGATAGCGAGCATTAACGCGGGAGATCGGCTAGACAACATCTCTACGATCGATTCTAGAATTAATGGGCATATTCTTGACCTGCGCAATTTTACGAGTTCAGTGATATTTGTTTCATTCCTGTACCACTATTATTTTGAGAAATTTTTATATAATTTCCCCCTCTATCGATACCTAGGGCCAGTTCATTTATAAGTGGTGTGAAGAGCCAAGAACTTATTACATTGTGTGTGTCGGGAGACACAGGTTATTATTATATTTTGCGCGTCCGAGGACGTAGGCACTTGTACTTTGCGTGTCATGAGGACACAGATTTTTATTAATACAAATGTGTGTTAAATTCAGTGTGATAGATAGTCACAGTACTATTTTGTAGGGACAGTATCTTCGACAATTCGCCAACAGACTGTTCTGGGGAAATAAGTACCTAAAACGGTGAATTTAGTAGTCAGATATCGAGTGTGTAATAATCTATAACTTTTTGCATCAGCACGAGAGATGACATCGCTTGTCCTGGAAGAAGTTTGGAACTGTCAACACTCCATCGAGATGTTTGAGACGAGCTAAGCAGCATTAAGTAGGGAGATGGCAGCAGATGTTCGCTGACGGTGACTGGCCGAGGATGAGTACTGAATAATATTCTTATTATCTGACAAGTTAACTTATGGTATATGGGACATATTTTGTTTGTAAATATCTTGCTTGTGTTGATTAACGTAGTGTATTTAGTTTTGGTCTGACACACCTTTTGCATGGAAACAGCTCGCACAAGTTTTCTTAGCCGTAAGTTCCTTTTTGTTTGTTTTAAATAACGTGGCTATGTGGACAACCGTGTTTGCATATGTGCACGTAATGCGGTTAAGAGACGTCTCTCGGAGATATGTTGTGTTTCAGAAGTAGGACTGAATTAATATAATCATACAGTAGATTGGAGGGTAAATTAATCTTTGTAATGTTTATTATTGATCAGATTCAGTGAGTTTATTGCCGTTGGAGCAATGTGAGTTGTGGCGAAGAGCAGTCAGCTCTCTCGTAGGTTTTAATATTTTAAAATAGATTGTGAGCTTCTGATTCAACCGACCTGTGTGAAAAATGTGTTATGTCATTCCCAGCAGTGTGTGTGTGTGTATTTTATTGGTCATTACAAGCGGGAATTTCAGCGTAGACTGATTTTCTGTCAGCTTGGTGCCAAGTCCATATCGTTGCCTTGCGAGGACATATGTGGCTATATCGATTAATGTCTTACCATATGTTTATGTGGTTGAGATTTGTTGCTGTTGATTCTACGAGATAACGGGACAGGTGGTCAAGTTATTTTTACACACTGGAGTTGGACGATGACAAGAGTTGTGGTAGGGGGAAGCTGTTTTCACAAGGCGGGCTGAAAAGATTGCATCAAGGTCATTAAGGGAGTGCTTGTTGGCTCCGTAAAATTACATGAAATACAGAAAGAACTGATCAATGATAAAAATTGTTTAAATAAATGGGAGTTGCCTACGAATCACTATAATCTCCGAAGCGTTAGCTTAACGTGCATTTTTGTTCATATAAGGTAAATCTCAGCCGGTGAGGCTTTTGTTGTTGTTGGTTTCATTCCATGTTTATGTTCCGTATTAGTGACCCGTGCAGTCACATGCGATGCTGTCTTTTCCTTGTTTGTGTATTGAGCAATTGGCCGAGTTGGCAGCTCATTTGTCAGATGCGTCATCGCACTGAAGGAGGGTCTCGAGGGAGATTCCTGTACATATTAGATTTTAGATTGTGTGTCAGCATTAATTTTTAAGGGTTTTATTAGTGTTGTGTCCCATATCCGTAAACGTTGATTTACGAGATGATTGTTCGTAAGCATCGTGGCTGTTACCCGATGTAAACGAACAGTCATCCAAGTACTCAGTCCTCGTAGTTAGTCATTACGCGTACATAAAATCCCAATGCAAGTTAGTGGAGCTTGGATCCACATTTTTATGAGGGCGAGATCCGTCTGACTCCTCAACGTTGATAGATACTTCTGTCATGGGAAGATTCAGGGAGGAATATTATTGTTGTTGTCTATATTCAATTTTTTTGCACAAATAGTCATTAAATTATGTTATTATTTTATGTCTTGTCACTTCCTTTCTTAATTATAGTTTTAATCCTATGACCCTTTCCTCAGTAGAGCATGTTGTTTGGCGAACGTAAACATCACACTATGAACTGAGCGCGACCCCTTGATCAAGATTTCTTGCATATAAACACTGCAATACTAAAGGGTTCATAGGAGGTGAACTGGCGCGGCCAAGCGTGGGGCGGTTCACTGTGGTGTAACGGCAAAGAAATTGCACATGTCAATGTAAGCGTAGTTGGGTTTACAAACTGACGCAACAGTGAAGGTGTATTTTTGTTGTTGGTTCGCTGCTGGAACGCATTTAGTTGGCGTATTTGAGTAAAACTGACAGGCCACAAGTGGAGGCAGATATGACAGTATTTTAATCACCGGAAAGTGATATTTTATTAAAAGTAATTGAGGCGAAGAGGATACCGCCAACTGTGTGAAATATAAATTAAAATCAGGAGTTTGCAATGTAAAATACGGTTCACGTTTTTGTCTATTGAATTAAAGTAAAAATAATATACGTGATATCGGGCGCCCAATGATTAAAGTTAAAACTAGATTTGTTTAGAAAGTCAAACTCATGAAAATGTTAGAAGGCTGGTAGCCTTAAATGACAATTAATACTTAGTTAATTAGTCAGTGTTAATATCAGTTCAGGATAACAATTTAATGACTGAATTTGTGTTTGGGTTTAAATTAAATTGAGTAAAATTAGAACCACTCAGAGATGCGATTGACTAGTGGGATTAATGTAAATTATAAATGAACTGAGTAGGGTAAAGAAATTAAATGTGCATGGGGATTGTATGTGTGTGTCAGGGGGCATTGCTTTATGCCATTTCCCTAATGTCTCATATAAAGTGTATAACATGGCAACAGTAGAACAGATTCAAGAAATCATTGAAAATGCGGCTAGGAGGACACAGGAATTGTTGGACACCAAATTGGCGGAACAGAGTGAATCATTAAACACTAAACTATCTGAACAGAGTGAATCATTAAACACTAAACTATCTGAACAGAGTGAATCATGAAACACTAAACTATCAGAACAGAGCGAATCATTAAACGCGAAATTATCTGAACAAATAAACAATAGTATGTTAGAACAAAGAGAGTCTATAAACAAATTGTCTGAGCAGAGTGAATCACTAAAAACTAAACTATCCGAACAAAGTGAATCACTAAACACAAAACTATCTGAACAAAGTGAATCATTGCGGACACAATTAAACAACAGTGGGATTGAACAAAATGAATATCAGGCGGAACAAGCTAGATTATTAAAAAGTGAAATCAATGACACTATAAATTCGCAGTTAGAGGCGCAGAATGTTAAAAACACGAACCAATTAGCTTCGTTAACCGCAGAGATGAAGGATCACACTAATCAACAGATGGTATTGCTGGCCCTAGATGTTAGTAAAAACAATGAAAAACAATTAGATCAGATTAAGAAAATGGAAATTATACTTGATCAAAAACTTAGCATTCTGGATGAAACGGTGTTAGCTAAATTAGAGCAAATTGAACTAGCATGCAATATGAGTACGAGCGAGGTAAAGATAGCTCAGGATAAGTTGGAAGGACGATTTAAGGAAATGGAAAAAAGCGGCAAGGTCATTCAGCAACAATTATCAGCGGTAGATGAAAATATATCCGGCATAATTAAAGATATGGACCGTCTCGAAATAAAATCAGCGGAGCAATGGAAAAGCCTAAAAGCGGATCAGGATCAATTAAAGAATACCATCGACGAAAGGCTGAGCCAGATAGAAAGCAATCAGGATGACGCTAAAAGCCAGATTGAGGAGAAAGTAAGCACAATTAAGGAGCAAATAAGAAAAGATTGGCGAAAAATGAATATCGATTCTAAAGAGGAAAGATCAACCATCCTTAAGACAGTAGGCGAAAATCATACTCGTATTCAAGCATTAGAACAAGAAATTAAGAGTAAACTTAAAGAACATACAGACAGGATCATTAAAGCTGAACTGAGGTCAATAGAACAATCCTCGATATTTAAAACGGGAACAATGAAAGATAAGCAGGACGACTCAAATAGCCCGGACGGTACGAGCACAGCAGGAAGTCCGACTCAGACAGAGAGCCCATTAACGACAAACACGGAGGGGTTTCGCAAGAATATTGAAAGGAGTTCCACGCCACAGGACGGTCATCAGCCCACACAACTTATCCAAGTAATTCGCTCGAACGATTATAAACCGCAGAAATACACGGAGAATTCAGGGGTGACACCTAAAGCCTTTATTAAAGAAATTGAAGATCATTACAATGACACTGGGGTACCTGAAGCACGTAGGTTAAGGATGATGGAGAGATTTTTATCAGGAAATGTCCTTACATGGTTTTTAAGCTTCAAATATACATTTGGAACTATGGCAGATTTCAAAATCGCGTTTCTGCGCAAGTACTGGTCGCCGGCATTACAACAGAATTTAAGGATGGAGCTTTACTCTAGGAAATACCAAACTACCCAGCAAACGAAATACTCAGATTTCTTTAACATGCAAATGCTAAAATTTCGCGACCTTGATTACCCTTTAAATGAAGCGGATCTGGTGATGACTATAGCGCGGCAATTACCAGTCAACGTGCAACAAGTACTAGTCGCAGCGAACGTTAGTACGGCCTTACATGCAGAACAGATATTACGCCAGATAGATGAGACCACATCTCATAATCATTATAGAGGAGGAAGACAACTGGAGTTAGTAAATACGACAGAGGTCATAAAACCAAAACAGGCGAACACTAAAACGCAGGGTACAAATACAAGCACATCCACACCTAGGTGAAACCAGGAAGAGGTAGAAAACAGACCTACCAGCGTAACGAGAATAACTATAACAATAGGTCAAATCAAGGCAACAATAGATATCAACAGAGATGGTATCAACAATGGCGTGAAAATCGAAGAAATGAGAGGCCTTATGGAAGATACGGTAATTACAATGGGAATCAAAGATGGAAAGGAAGGAGAGATCAAAATCAAGGAGAGGCACGTAATTATCGAAATGACTGGGATGATAGGCACGCTCAATCACAAAATTACCTAGAGGAATTACACGCTAGTCAAGGTGGAGAGCAAGGACGATGGGAGAAAGCCATTGGGAACATGAAGAATCCAGACACACATACTGAGGAAGCTGGAAGTCTACTGAGACAAGAGGAATGTCAGGGGCGTGGGCGACAAAATGATGATGGGAGTCGCAACGGAGCTAAAAAAAATCTAAATTTGGATAAAGGAGACAGTCTACAAACGCAACAGTCGGAAGTTGAAGATGGATGGATAGTAGCGAACATACAAGAATGGATTGCTTTGCCAGAAGATTGCCTGGAGAAGACGGTGAAACCACGGAACGATGAAATTAGGCAGTTACCCATTATTTACGCGAGGATTGGTGGAATTAATATAAGATGTTTATTGGATACGGGGTCGCAGATCAGTTTGGTATCGGAGGCCTTGGTTCGAGAGTTGGGGCGGAGTCAGAATATTCCTGTGATTCCCGTACCACAACTCAAAGTGAGGGGTGTTATTCCTGAACGCACCGTCACTTGTAAACGTCAGGCATACTTAGAGCTGAACATATTGGAACACACTTTTGGGCAAACATTCATTATCATGGCAAAGATGAATTTCAATATAATTCTTGGTGCAAATTTCATTTGTGACTATCAAGCAGTGATAGATTTGCACAAGAACACAGTCAGTTTTAGAGAGTATGATCAACTGAAGAACGTGGGATTGCATATGGATGAAATCACTACCGGAAAAGATGTAAATTCTTGGGCATTGGAAGCAATATCAGAAGAGACGGAAGAGGAGATACGAAAGGCAGAAGATAACATCATAGAAGGAGCTGTTGTGGAACTAGATGAGGAAAGTGAATCCCAGGAGATATGGTCTTTATTAACAGAAGGAGATGACAGTGATGCACAATTTGAAGAGTTACTACAGGAGCGGCTCAATGACATTCAACTTGGGGGTGAACATAGAAAACAATTGGAAGAGATTTTAAGGAAGCACAAAGCAGTATTTGATACAGTACCTGGGAAAATATTAAATTTCAAATATTCAATGCAAGTCGAGGATTGGTCACCTTTCAAAAGTAGATTGTACCCAATTCCGGAAAAATATCGTGGTCAAGTCAAGGTCATTATAGATGAGATGTTACAAGCTGGAGTGATAAGGAAGACACCTACACCTTATCTAAATGCGATTTTGGCAGTCACAAAACCAAATGGATCTATTAGACTTTGTTTAGATGCCAGAAATCTCAACATGAGACTCATTTTTCCTGAGTATGACAGAGCGTCAATTATCAGGGACGTACTAAAAGGCTTTAAGAACAAGAGCATTTATTCATCAGTTGATTTGACGTCCAGTTTCCACCATATTGAATTGGATGAGAAGTCACAGCTTCTAACTGGCTTCTTATTCGATAACCAAACGTTTTGCTTCGTCCGAATGCCCTTCGGAGTCAAAACAGCGGGCTGTGCTTTAATCCGAGCCCTGGATCGGAATCTAACCGAGGAAGTTAAGGAGATGACGGTGCGCTACATTGATGACATTCTGCTGGCATCCGACAACATTGAAATTCACATGGAAAATTTAGATAAAGTATTTGGCAACCTTAATGCATCAAATTTCAAAGTAAACCTGAAGAAATCGCATTTCTTCAAGAGCGAGATCTCATATTTGGGTCACATCATTGACAAGGAGGGAGTGAAGCCAAACCCAGCTAAAATCGAAGCGATAAAGAATTTCCCTACACCAACGAGAGTCAAGCACATTCGGGCTTTCTTAGGCGTAACGGGATTCTTTAAAGAAAACTGTCCAGGTTACACGGAGACTGTAGCTCCAATGCAGGAAATGCTAAAAAAGAATAATAAATGGTTATGGAATGCGAGAAGGCGTTCCAAGCAATAAAACAGCTACTGGAAAACTGCATTAAGTTAGGATCTCCAGATTTCAAGCACAAATTTATAATCCAAGCGGATGCTTCACTAATTGGTATAGGTGCCATGCTCTACCAAGAAGATTCAGCTAACCTGCAAAATAAAACATATTTGGCATTTGTCAGCCGAAAATTGCGTAAGCACGAGCGCAATTATACTGTATAGGAACTAGAGCTGTTGGCCATCCTTCATGCGCTTCAACAATGGAAACGAATAATTTATGGATACCCCATTGTTGTCAGGACTGATCACAAGGCACTAACATTCTTGTTTAAGACGTCGATGGCAAGCGAACGTGTGACACGTTGGTCTACAGTATATATATTCAGCAGTTTAGCATTGAGATTGAACATTGCCCAGGGAAGATGAACGTGATCCCGGATGCACTCAGCAGGAACCCAGAGCCTGATGTTGAAGAAACAGCGATGGTACAACACTTGGAGTTAACACCGAAGGACCGGGAATTCTTGGAGGAGTTACGTGAGATACAGCGAGAACAGGAAGCGGAACCATGGATGATGCTATTAATTCAATACTTTAGAAAGCAGCTACCTACAGGAACACCTGCATTTCGAGAAGCGAAAGCAAAAGGAGGAAGATATGTTTATGTCAACAATTTGCTGCACAAATGGGTAGATAATGACCACACCAAGTTACGCATACTTGTACCTGCATCTTTACAGCGAGGATTGACATGGCACACTCACGAAAGTTAAGGACACGTCGGAGCAGACAAGTGCGAAGCGACAATAGGAGAGACATTTACATGGCCACGTATGAGAACAACTATATGTGACGTCATTACGACTTGTGATCCTTGTCAGAGGACAAAGCCCAATAACTATTTAATGAGGCAGTATCCTAGACCATTGCTACCTCAGAAACCCTGCGAGCTACTGGCCCTAGACTGTTTCGGCCCAATCCCGAAAGGTAGGCGAGGTTGCCGTCACTTGCTAGTGTGCATTGATGTGTTTTCTAAGTTTGTCGTATTATGCCCCTTTCAGAAAACTACATCGAAACTAGTACTCAGTCGTATTCGAAATAGAGTTATTCCAATCCTTGGAAAACCAGAATTTATATTGTCAGACCATGGCAGCTATTTTACAAGCGCCGAATTCAAGAAAGGTATGGAGGACATGGGTATAAAACACGTTTTAAGCAGTATCCGACATGCCCAAGCTAATCCAAGTGAGCGAGCAATAAAATGTGTAACATCATACTTGAGAATCTTCATTCCCAAAGAACATCATAAAATTAAGGATGTAGAGACATGTATGAATTCTACCAGGCACGAGTCAACAGGACAGATCCCTATGGTCGTACACAAAAACGAGTATCCAGTGAGAACGTGGAAAAGCATCATTAACTGCCCACAAGATCCCATGATAGCACCTGACCTGCGAATAGAGAGAACGAGAGCCTACATGAGAAAACAAGCAGATCGCAGATTACGGCGATTGAGAAATAAGAGATTTCACCGTGATCTAGAAGTCAACCAGCTCGTTTTGGTGAAACGACCCGCTACATCGGATCCAGAGAAGAAGATCTTCAGCAAATTCTGTGAAAAGTTCATAGGACCCTATTCTATTGTAAGAAACCTAGGAAACAATGCATACAGAGTGAAAGAGTTAAGCACAGGAACAATGTCGGTCTACAATGCAGCCAACTTAAAAATGTATCGAAGAAGCGAACCATGGGAGCGCCGAAATAATGATGCAGTTTAAATATATGGACGTCCTATATCAACCAAGTGGACGGGGGGCAGTTGAGTACGGCACGTGAAGGAGGAACTGGAGATGTTGTTGACAATCATTAACGAGACAGGCAGAGTGTTGCCTAAGGCATCAGCGCGTCACGCAAGTAGCTGAAAGGGCGAGGTCCAAGCAGGAAATAAAACGATTAAATGCCATTCAAGACAGGAGCGGCTAGACCAAGTAATAGAAAAGGGGTGATTCTGAAATAACACAAATTGGCCTACGGAAGTCTTTTAAAAATTATCGACTTTATCCTAAGTTCGAAATTTTGTGAGTGGAGGAGTTGTGAACCCTTTATCCTCTGATGGATAAATGATTCGATGTTTTATTTCTACAATTAATTAATATTTCCACCAGCGTCATGAAATAGCCAGACGAAGATGAGGAAACTTCAAGCATTTGTTGGAGACAGTGGGGACATACCTGCAGCAGTTTGACAATAGGCTAAATACTTAAGGATTGTGGAAAGAAAGAGCATAGCAATGTTTCAGAAGGACAGGTGGTGGCTACCTCAAAATAGAAGGGACGCGTGGTGAGACACGCTTATGGCATGTTCATTGTAATATTCGCGCCTAGAAAAAATATAATGCAGTAACGTGAGTGGCTGATGGTACTACTGGACACTCCTACGAGGCCGAGGTCTGATAAAAACCGCGAACATATTGAAAAAGCGGAACCAATGGGAGATGAATGCTTACGAACGCGCCAAGTCTAGCTTGGGCACGCGATAGCGAGCATTAACGCGGGAGATCGGCTAGACAACATCTCTACGATCGATTCTAGAATTAATGGGCATATTCTTGACCTGCGCAATTTTACGAGTTCAGTGATATTTGTTTCATTCCTGTACCACTATTATTTTGAGAAATGTTTATATAATTTCCCCCTCTATCGATACCTAGGGCCAGTTCATTTATAAGTGGCGTGAAGAGCCAAGAACTTATTACATTGTGTGTGTCGGGAGACACAGGTTATTATTATATTTTGCGCGTCCGAGGACGTAGGCACTTGTACTTTGCGTGTCATGAGGACACAGATTTTTATTAATACAAATGTGTGTTAAATTCAGTGTGATAGATAGTCACAGTACTATTTTGTAGGGACAGTATCTTCGACAATTCGCCAACAGACTGTTCTGGGGAAATAAGTACCTAAAACGGTGAATTTAGTAGTCAGATATCGAGTGTGTAATAATCTATAACTTTTTGCATCAGCACGAGAGATGACATCGCTTGTCCTGGAAGAAGTTTGGAACTGTCAACACTCCATCGAGATGTTTGAGACGAGCTAAGCAGCATTAAGTAGGGAGATGGCAGCAGATGTTCGCTGACGGTGACTGGCCGAGGATGAGTACTGAATAATATTCTTATTATCTGACAAGTTAACTTATGGTATATGGGACATATTTTGTTTGTAAATATCTTGCTTGTGTTGATTAACGTAGTGTATTTAGTTTTGGTCTGACACACCTTTTGCATGGAAACAGCTCGCACAAGTTTTCTTAGCAGTAAGTTCCTTTTTGTTTGTTTTAAATAACGTGGCTATGTGGACAACCGTGTTTGCATATGTGCACGTAATGCGGTTAAGAGACGTCTCTCGGAGATATGTTGTGTTTCAGAAGTAGGACTGAATTAATATAATCATACAGTAGATTGGAGGGTAAATTAATCTTTGTAATGTTTATTATTGATCAGATTCAGTGAGTTTATTGCCGTTGGAGCAATGTGAGTTGTGGCGAAGAGCAGTCAGCTCTCTCGTAGGTTTTAATATTTTAAAATAGATTGTGAGCTTCTGATTCAACCGACCTGTGTGAAAAATGTGTTATGTCATTCCCAGCAGTGTGTGTGTGTATTTTATTGGTCATTACAAGCGGGAATTTCAGCGTAGACTGATTTTCTGTCAGCTTGGTGCCAAGTCCATATCGTTGCCTTGCGAGGACATATGTGGCTATATCGATTAATGTCTTACCATATGTTTATGTGGTTGAGATTTGTTGCTGTTGATTCTACGAGATAACGGGACAGGTGGTCAAGTTATTTTTACACACTGGAGTTGGACGATGACAAGAGTTGTGGTAGGGGGAAGCTGTTTTCACAAGGCGGGCTGAAAAGATTGCATCAAGGTCATTAGGGGAGTGCTTGTTGGCTCCGTAAAATTACTTGAAATACAGAATAAGAACTGATCAATGATAAAAATTGTTTAAATAAATGGGAGTTGCCTACGAACCACTATAATCTCCGAAGCGTTAGCTTAACGTGCATTTCTGTTCATATAAGGTAAATCTCAGCCGGTGAGGCTTTTGTTGTTGTTGGTTTCATTCCATGTTTATGTTCCGTATTAGTGACCCGTGCAGTCACATGCGATGCTGTCTTTTCCTTGTTTGTGTATTGAGCAATTGGCCGAGTTGGCAGCTCATTTGTCAGATGCGTCATCGCACTGAAGGAGGGTCTCGAGGGAGATTCCTGTACATATTAGGTTTTAGATTGTGTGTCAGCATTAATTTTTAAGGGTTTTATTAGTGTTGTGTCCCATATCCGTAAACGTTGATTTACGAGATGATTGTTCGTAAGCATCGTGGCTGTTACCCGATGTAAACGAACAGTCATCCAAGTACTCAGTCCTCGTAGTTAGTCATTACGCGTACATAAAATCCCAATGCAAGTTAGTGGAGCTTGGATCCACATTTTTATGAGGGGGAGATCCGTCTGACTCCTCAACGTTGATAGATACTTCTGTCATGGGAAGATTCAGGGAGGAATATTATTGTTGTTGTCTATATTCAATTTTTTTTGCACAAATAGTCATTAAATTATGTTATTATTTTATGTCTTGTCACTTCCTTTCTTAATTATAGTTTTAATCCTATGACCCTTGCCTCAGTAGAGCATGTTGTTTGGCGAACGTAAACATCACACTATGAACTGAGCGCGACCCCTTGATCAAGATTTCTTGCATATAAACACTGCAATACTAAAGGGTTCAATACCATAATGCAAATTTAAAAGTTAACAATAAACATCGAATTATTTGCGTATACTTTTACCAAAGTAGGGGGGTAGTGGGTGTTCCAACTCACTTCAGAACATACATGTCGTTACTACTAAGCCTCAGTCATGTTAAATATCTCTTGAACGCATAGTCCGATTTTGACAAATGAGGTCTCATTGGACTCGAGCTGACGTCCTCTTTCCTACGGACCACTCGTTATATTTTTGATTTTTTTTTTGAAAATTTTTGTTTTCGAAAGTTGGTGATAGTTTGAAAACCAAACATGGTAGAACGTTGTGCCATGGCTCAAACGAATGGTCTTTATGACCTTTATTTTCTGAGATAAAACTTTTTTATTTTTTATGTTTTTTTGAAAACGATCGAATTTTGAAAATCCTATATTTTGGAAACTAGGAACTCTACAAAAAAAATTGTTTAACTTAAATCAATGGTCCCTACCCCCTCTACCCCCAAAATAAATTTCAAGTCTCTAGAGAAAAAAATTGTGTGTAGTAGTGGGATAGTGGGGGAGCTGCTTCCAAAAGCAAGTGGTGAGCCCCTGCGACCTTGGAATGGAAGGAGCCATGCTAGGAGGGCGTGCTTGGATTTGTTTTTTTTCGTCTCGTCGTGCTCTTTACGGGAATGTACGTGTTGAAAAGGTGAAATGCTGGAGAAACAGTCTTTTTGGGGTAAAAACGTGATTTTAGACTTTTTGCTATATCTCACGAACCAATAACGCTAGAGGCGTGTTCGACAGGTCCAAGGACTCGGGGTAACGTCCTCTCTGCTATGGACCACTCGTTATAATTTTTAATAAAATTGGAAACTCGGTTTTGGGGTAAACACGTGTTTTTTGTGATTTTGTCGATATCTCACGAAGCAATAACGCTAGAGGCATGTACGATGGGTCCAAGGATTCGGACAGACGTCCTCTTTGCTATGGACCACTCGTAGTAATTTAAAAAAAATTTGGAAACGCGATTTTGGGGTAAACACGTGTTTTTTATGATTTTTGCCGATATGTCACGAACCAATAACGCTAGAGACGTGTACGAGGTGTCCTAGGACTCGGGCTAACGCCCCCTTTCAAATGTGGTAGATATTTTTTTCCAAAAAATAATTCACAAAGGGCCTAACGCCGTACATGTTGAAAAAAAATTCTTTACCGTTACCTGTTTATAATGTTTATGAAGCGTGGTGGTTGAGAGAGACAATACGGCTGGGTGTGTGTGTTTCAATGAACCTGTCGCTGACCACGGTGGCCGTGTTCAATAGATCAATTGATATTTCGACGGGTCGATGTATGACAGAGCGAGAGTGCGTTTTCCTGATATTTTACCTTTGACGTGTAAACGGTGATGAAAACTTGGTTCTATGGTGGTCGAAGCGAGTACAGAAAACAAACTTACAGGAGGTGAAGGTCATTTGAGCTTATTGGAAGGCTCCGATCTGACTCGACAACAGATGCAATGGAAAAAATGACCAAGACGCTTGAAGGTGAAATAATCTGACCATTGTGCTGGCAGGGAAGTGCGAAAGGCATGCACACACATTTGTGAAACCACAGGCACGCTAAACCAGTGACATCCTGTCTTGCTTCGTACGTGACAAAATGCAAGTCCATGTGAAATTTGATCTACCGCAGGTGTTCACCTTGGACGTTATCTGTCCACGTGCATGATAACTGTTAACAAGTCACATCCTGTTTTGCTTCGTACGTGACAAAATGCATGTTCAGGTGAAATTTGATCCGGCACAGGTGTTCGCCTGGGACGTTAGCTGTCCACGTGCACGATAAGAGAATGTTCAAAGCATGGGAAAAAAGATTATGCATGCAACGTAGCATATATAAAGACATGTCGTTATCATTTCCATGCTCACTTAGGTGACTACCTTTGAACACACTGCATTGCATGAAACACCTGGTATTGTTTATCAGTTTTGGTGTTGGTGGAAAATACTTAACCTTGTTGTGGGGTAGGTATATATTTATTTATTTATATATTTATTGATTTTTATATAAATACATGCAATTATTTATGGATTAGGTAATTAATGATTTTATTTATTTATTTGTTTGCAGATAATCGGTATAGCCAACCTGTTGTATGAGTGTGTGTGAGAACGATATTAAAGAAAGAGAAAGACAGACAGCTAGAGAAGGAAACCATTTCCACACTAGCCCACGAGACGGGAATAAAGCAAAGCATTACACGTTAAGGTGAGATTTGTTTTTTTTTTAATATATAACCTGTTTGATTTTGTTTTGTTAATGAAATGCATAAACTATATGGAATGGATATACGTATGGTGGTTTATTTTATTTCTTTTTAGATATTTGAAGAAAAAAAAAGGGTTCACTGCTATAGCAAATACAGCTGAAAACCAAGTGGCTTTAGAGTGGAACCATTGTCAAGCAGTCTACAGGTGAAAACTCAGGTGAGAGTGTTCTTTCTAAAATAATGTCATTTGCTACTGCTACCGATACGTTAACTTGGGAACCCATAAACAGTTGTTTTAAATCGCGTGTGTGCTCTGGCCGCGTGGTCAATGTTAGAAAAAGTTTGATTCCCAAGGAATTTTTAGAATCTTGTTTTGAAATTTTCAAAATTGAAATTTGTACAGCGCAAAGGTTGCATACAGGTTTAAAGGTGAATACAGAACTGGTGTGCGATTTCGTATATAAAAAGAAGGATGTAGAGCATAAAGACACATTTTATATTTGTAGTAAAATGCAAGAGCTATTCATAGCCCATAATTTGGAACAGTGGTATGAAACCCACGTGGTGAATGCCTTGCTATCAAAATTTGATAAACTGCAACATGGACCGAGTGGTCTAGCCTTAGACAAAATTCATCATTTGCAAATCAACATTTGTCAATTCAACCCATTGAATGCTGGGTCTAGCTATATTAAAACACCACCAGCAATAGCTTTGAAAAATGCTGTGGTCAATATAAAGAATCGTGACAATGATTGCTTTCTGTGGTCTGTGGCTGCGTATTTGCAGCCAGCACAACATAATGGTTGTCGACCAGGAATGTACAAGGCCAAGTTTGTCGAATTGAAACAAACGTTAAATTTAACTAGAGTATCGTTCCCTATGGACTTAACCGAGATCCATAGGTTTGAACAAGACAACCAGGACTTTTCGTTCATGGTGTATGGCCTTGATGTTAATGTGATTGTGGGTCCTCTTTATGCCACAAAAGAACCGAAACGACATCACATTCATCTTTTATATTTATCTGTAGGAGAGGTGAATCACTATTGCCTCATTAAAAGCCTGAGTAGATTGCTAAGCAGTCAAATGTCTAAACATAAACCTAAGAAACATATTTGTGATCGATGCTTGCAATATTTTACAACCCCTACGCTCTTAGAACGTCATAGGGTAGATTGTGTTACTCAGGAAGCGGTGAGACTGATATTGCCACAAGGGGACAAGGCTGTGTTAAAGTTTAAGGACATTCATAAGCGTGACACTGTTCCCTATGTGGTATATGCAGATTTCGAAGCTCTCACCACACCCATGGCGGGATGTGAACCAGATCCCACCATCAGCTCAACCACACCCATTCAAAAACATGAACCCTTTGCCATAGGATTTAATGTGGTGTGTGCCCATGACCCCACACAATCCGTTTACAAATATCGTGAGGGGCCAGATTGTGCCAAATGGTTCTTGGATGAACTTGTCAAGTTGGCCGACCATGTACAGGAATTACTGGACCACCCAGTACCCATGAGCCTATCTCCAGAACAACAGCAGCAGTATGAGCATGCCACGACATGTCATATTTGCGAAAAGCCACTGATCAGTGCTGAAGACACCGTTCGTGATCACTCGCACTTTACGGGGGAGTTTCGTGGAGCTGCGCATAGCAAATGTAACTTGAACTTTCCAGCTCCTCGTTTCATCGGTGTCTTTTTCCACAATCTGGCAAATTATGACATTCAGTTTTTGATTCGTGAATTGGGTCATGTCAACAAGGGCTCGTTTACCATTATCCCCCAAAACCATGAGCGTTTTACAGCCCTGACATGGAGGTTGAGCAACTTTAGCATTCGATTTTTGGATTCCTTTAAGTTTATGACATCCTCGCTAGACAGCCTTGTGAATGGCTTGAATGAGGAGGAATTAAAAAATACTAGAATGCATTTTAATGATCCTGAGCAATTTCAATTGTGCATTCGGAAAGGTATATTCCCGTATGATTTCTGCAATAGCTGGGACGTGTTAAAGCAAAGAAAACTCCCACCACAAGAGAAATTTTACTCGAAACTAACACGCAGTACCGTTTCCGATGAAGACTATGCACATGCATGTCAAGTTTGGCGAGTGTTTGGCATGAAGACGCTAAGTGAATATGCTTTGCATTACCTAAAACTGGATGTATTGCTGCTCACTGATGTGTTTGAAAAATTCCGTAACTTGTGTCAACACATTTACGGTCTTGACCCGGCTCACTATTATACGAGTCCTGGACTCTCGTTTGATGCCGCTTTGAAATACACTCAAGTGGAATTGGATTTACTCACTGACGTAGACATGGTTCTATTTTTTGAAAAGGGCATTCGTGGCGGCTTTGTGTCGCTTAACCAACGCCATGCTGAAGCGAACAATGTCTACATGCCTGATTATTCACCGGACAAACCAGAATCGTACTTAATGTACTATGACGTGAATAATTTGTACGGATACGCCATGAGTCAGCCTTTGCCCTATGGGAAGTTTGCTTGGCTGACAGACAAACAAGTGTCAGAATTTGATGTGAACATGGCTAGCCAAGAAACAGGCCGTGGATATGTGCTAGAAGTGGATATTGAATATCCCTCATCCTTGAATGATGAACATGCTGATTTCCCATTCTGCCTTGAGCAAATGGTTCCCCCTGACAGTAAAGTGAAAATTGAAAAACTCATGGGCACACTTTACAACAAAAATCGGTATGTGGTACATATCCAAATGTTGGTGCAATGCCTCGCCCAAGGCTTGGTGTTGAAGAAAATCCACAGGGGTATTTCTTTTGCTCAAAAAGCATGGCTTGAGCCATACATGCGACTCAACACACAGCACCGACAAATGGCAACACAGCAGTTTGAAATTAATTTTTTTAAATTAATGAACAACTGCATCTATGGCAAGTCCATGGAGAATGTCCGCAAATACCGTGACATTAAATTGGTCAATGTCTGGGAGGGGCGGTGGGGTGCCCGGCGGTACATTGCCAAGCCAAATTTCAAATCGATCAATATTATCGATGAGGATTTGGCTACTATTGAAATGAGTAAGACCAGCGTGACCATGGATAAACCCATTTACTTGGGTCAAGTCATTTTAGACTTTTCTAAATCGGTCATGTATCGATTCCACTATGAGTTTGCCAAACGCCATTTTGAGGACGTCTCTCTTTTGTATATGGACACGGACTCATTCATTTACCACATTCGCCACTGCAACCCCTATGACGTCATGAGGCAACATAGTGACTGGTTCGACACCTCTTGCTATAGTGCTGACAACGTGTTTCAGCTGCCCATAAAAAACAAAAAGGAAATGGGCGTTTTAAAAGATGAATGCGGTGATTCCATTATGACGGAATTCGTAGGTTTGGCTTCAAAAATGTATGCTTACCGCACACTCGACTGTAAGGAAGCCAAAAGAGCAAAAGGTGTAGGTAGGGCAGTGGTAAAATCGCTACGTGTTGATGACTATCTAGCGGTTTTACGCACTGGCAAAGCTATGTCTCATACACAGTGCAGGATACAATCAAGCAACCATCATTTGTATCTTGTGGAACAGAGAAAACGCACCCTCGCCTCCATGGATAACAAGCGTGTGTGGGCTGATGACCTGCTCACTAGCCTGCCCTGGGGTTATGATCGCAACGAGGAGGAGGTGTGATTTCACTGTTTAATCGTTTATGGGACATGGCTTTTTGTAACTTGTAGATTTAGAATTTTGTAAATATTGGTTTCTGTCATTGTAAATAGTAGATTTTGTAAATAGTGACAACCCACTTGGACCTTTTGCTCTTTAAAAGTTCTATGCAACCTTATTTTTTAAATTTTTTGATTGGTAAATAGTTTGATTCTTTTAACGCTGTACAAAATTGAGTTTTTTGTAAATATGAAATAAGTAAGATTTTTAGTAACTTTAATAACTAGTATTTAATTATTTTTCGTAATGTAAATGATAAACTAAAATGTTTTTTTTTTGGGATGAGTGAGCATGTCGAGAATGTGCTTTTGGGAATAAATAAGGTGGTTGTGTTTGTTCCCAAAGACAGGTGTGAATGTATGACTGGAGAGAGAAAACTGGTGTGTATGATTGACCAGAGCAAACACGGTGAGGTAGGGTGGGTGGGTGGGTGGGGAGGGGGGTAAATGGTCACTTTTATACTCATTTTGTTTTAAATAGTTTCGTTTTTTCATTGAAATGTGGCAGTCAAAAGACATTATTTTTGTAAAAACAGTCTTACCTGCAGTAGTTGTAGACCTCGACGTTTCTCCAAACACGCATTAGCACATTGCAGTATTATCAAGGTCAAGCACTTGCATCAACATGATTGTCAAATCTCAACTTTCGACATACACCAAATGGAAAAATGTGAAAACAGCAAAATGGAAAATCCATGTTTCCATATCACCAAAAACGCAAAACTTAAAACGGACATTTTAAAAAAACTGGAAATGGCCATGTGTGAAATTTGAAAATTCAAAAACTTCAAACGGACATTGTTTAAAAAGTGTCATCAACAAACTGGAAAAAATCCATCTCATCAAAAACGTTAGACTTGAAACGAACGTTTTCAAAAACTGTAAATTGCAAATTGGCAAATGACAGTGTGTGGAATTCATTATGTGTGAAATGTGTAAAATGAAAAAATCAGCCATCAACATCACGATTTCTTAAAATTAAAAATAACAAATCATTGTGCTCTGGTAAACCTTTGTTTTTATTTCATAGTCATAGTGAATTGACAAAAGAAAAATAGAATACAAACAAATCCCAATTCCTCACTCCTCAATGTTTATGTCCATGCATCATCAACTTTCCTTTCATAGCACTCATGACAATTAGGGCTGCCATCCTTTCACCCACTGAGGCATCACTGGATGTGAAACGTTGTTTAGCTTTCTTCAATAACAATTTATCTGCCACATGTCTTAAACCAGGATGACTATGGCGATAAGAAAGGTCATGTTCCTTGCATGCTTGATCCAAAAGATTAATGGGTACATCACCACGTTGTAAACGTTTTTCGAGACGAGTTCCAGGGCCGCAAAAACGATAACCTGGAAGATGGATTTCGAAAGGTAGGTATTGAATCACTTTGTCAATGACGCCATTGCCAGTACAGGTCTGGCATATCCTTTTCCATCGATGGTAAAAAGGTTTGGTCTTCCTCCTCCTCTGTGGACGATGTTTGTGTTTGTTGTTGTTGTTGCTTTTTCTCGCCATGACACCCGTGGAATGATTCAACAAAGTCTTTACATGGACTCTTATGACCGTGATACAGTTTCACTAGCTGGCAAGTCGCACACTGACGCATAGACGGTATTTTTGCCATGGCCACTTGCTTATGGTGATCGTAATCCGTACAAGGTTGCAATTCACTCAACACAGGGTCTTGAGTCCATGATTTTGGTACATGTTGCCAGATTTCTTTCACTGCGTTGGCGGCCACATAATAAATGAACGACTTGGGCAGCGCCAAGAGTTCCTCTTTGGTAAAACTGTCTAGTTTCTTTTTGCACACAAAGAACTTGCCGATGGCTTTGTCCGTAGCATTGCCTTTCTCCATGGTATCACGTGCTGTAGATGTTTACACGTCGCTTGTAGAAATCTCACTGACGTCATTCACAGGTAAATCTTGAGTTATAATTTTGTTCAACAACTCCCAGCAGGCATGGGTGGTTAACCAATGAAAGAGATGCCACGCATGTGATAGGGCTGTATGGGTAATGTTGCCACAGGAACAAGTATCCATGAGCGTTTGCAGGGAGGGGCAGCCCAACTCCATGAGGTCGATACATTGGCAGTAAGACGCCAAAAATGGTTGCAACCATTGACGTTTTTCATTACCTTTCACAAATACCACATTGGCCGAGGACAAGTGTGCTTTCATAACCACATCCAAATATTTATAGGAAATGGTTCCCTGATTCCAGTCTAGTTGCCTATGATTTTCAATCCACTGGGTTTGTTTACGGTCTTTTTCACACAACAAATCAAAAGCATGGGGTGGTTTAAATAGCAAATGCGTAGCTTGTGATATCCAAAACGTGGTACAATCGATCACGGCCACTTGTTTAAATATAAATGTGTTGTCACCAATTTTAAACCCTTGGCAATCCACAATGAGTGTGCGCAACATGTTGACGCTTGTCTGGACCAAGTTCAACTGACGACTGACTGACGATCAAGTGTGATCATGGCATGGACTTACCTGCCATGCTAGTTCCAAAAAAAAAAAAAGGTTAGGGTAGGACAGTGGGGGCATGCAAAAAAATAAGAATTTAAGAATTACATCATTTTATTATCATTACACGTCTTACAGGCCTTTGTCATTTTGGGATAAGGACGATAGCAACTGATACAACAATATAGTCTCTTGTGTTTGTAACGTCCATAACACCGATGATGTCCCAATGTCTCTAAACTAGGTGTTTTTGATGGTGAGCTGCTCACCGAAGCACCATGGATACCATACGGTCCACATGTATCGTAACTTGTATTTTTTTCATCACCCAAAGACACAAGCGAGGGATAGCTTGAATGACAGGGTATATTTCCCACTTTCATTCTACACAGGTAGGGGCAGGTGGGTGACCAGCGCTGATGTTCCTGCATGGGTTCATCGCCCTCCTGCCATTGGTCTATGATGATGGGACAAAAGGCACATTTCACTTCATCTCTTGTTTTTAAATAGTAGAATCCAGCGGCCGCCAAGGCTTGAGGGTTTATGAAAGGCACTGGCCACGTGGCAAAAGTCTTGAAACGTTGTTCCTCAGAGTTTAAATTCATGGATGTAACGTCTCTTGAGGCTTTAAAGCAAGACATGACTGAGCGGCTTGACGTGGAATGACCTGTTATTTATACACTCGTCACTTGGTTGGACAGTGGATAATAGTTGACTTGTTTGTGATGAATAATTAAACAGTAGGCTGTCGTATTGGCTGGTACATTGTCATGCGTTTCAAAATCTAGTCGAATGTCGATATTGGATGGCTTGTCAGACTCTTCCAGGTAAGAACAGTCAAAGACAATCATTGGCGCTCTTGCCTTAAACGCTTGGGGTAGTAGCATGGGGCCGTTCTCTTTTTGATAATACGACCATCGAAATTTAGAAAACAAGTCGTACAGGGGGTCAAATTTATTTTTTGAAAAATCCAAATCCAGTCCTTCATAGGGAAACACAGCTCCGTTGAGGAAAAGACGTGCATTTCTCAATTGCAGGTGATCAAATTGCGAGGCATCTTTGGTTTGTTGATACTTGCGATTCGTTTGAAAACCCACGATCAGGTAGAGAGGTCTCTCTGTATAGCGAGCTGTTTTTACAGACCAACTGTGTGTGTTGGTGGTGGGCAATAGCGGATACTCATGGAGTGCCCAGCTTCTAAATTCCATGGGTAGAGGCATATCTCTCTTTACCATCTTGAGTATGTCCAGTTTTTTGCTATCGTTAAGGGTCACATGAGGCACTTTCCATAGCAAGCGTTGTAGTTGAACTTTTGAATCGATGGGGGCATTGTCGGCTCCCTTGAGTGCATTATTATCACTCCTGTCTCTCACCAGATAAAGCACTTGCCTTGCGTTGACCACAATGCGTTGGTGATCTTCAGCAAAGCCTAAAATCAGTTTAAGAGGTAAATATCCAGTAAAGGTCCCATCGGTGTGTACCATCCAGTCATTGGTCGAGTCAGGGCACCAACCTGCCATGCAAAGTGTTTTACCTTCTTCCTCACTATAAGAGGGGTATAGTTTCATGACACTGGAAATGCCCACATTTCGAGTGCTATCCACCACGATATCGTTAATGACATACCGCACTTCAGAAAACAGAAAGGCTAAACCATGGTTGGCCAACTTGGATGTGGTAGGTGTAGAGCCATCGGCTTTCGTGAGCCGACCTTCAATTTGAATGACACTTTCATGCGGTAGGGTGTAAATATCTTGGTTGTTGATAACAAATTGAATTTCATCATTGTTATTGAGTCCAGGTGTTTGAGCTTGATAGGAATGGAGATCAATTCTTACCACTCCTGGTTGCTCCTCGATGTGATTCGCTATCTCTAGGATAGAATTCATCATGAGGGTTGACGTGGTAACCCAAATGCTGTAAAATCTGCTTGTTCTGAGATGTTAACGTGTATTCACGTGGCAAACAACTAACACCATTCCTAGACGGTGTTGTTGCTTTATACACAAACTTCATAGTGGCTTTAGCACCAACTTGTAAGTCACTGGTGTGGTAGAATCTAGATCAATGAGTTGTTGATCTCTATTGATCAGTCTTAATGTTATATTACTAATACTATCAACAGCCACAGAATGAAAAAGCACCACTGGAGGATTTTCACGAATAATATAGCCATTGGGCGATGTCACAATAAAGTCATAAAGTGAATGCGATGGTTCCTGATTGGTGTACACTTGGCTAATAATATTACACGTCACCGACACATGATGGTCTTCAATGAATTTCACTTCATGGTCTGATTCATGTTTTTTGTTGGGCTCCAACACACGTGGTTTAAATCCTAGTAATGGGCCAATGGAATCGGGGTGTGTTTTAAAGTCAATGTTGAATGAGGAGAAAATACTGCAGCGATGAGTGTTGGTATTTCCTACAAGTTCAAACTTGTGCGTTCCGTCGAGAAATGACTTTAAACCATATTGATTGATCAACACCACATAAATGTGTTCATAAATATCATCGATCGTGTATCCACCAGAGTTCAAGGTGAGCACAGAATCATCATAGTAAAACTTGTTGTTCACATTTTCACGTATGTTGTAAATTCGATTGTACGTTTCAAGAGAAACAAGTCCTAAACCATAGGGTTTTTCACTCAATTCGATAGGCGGGTAAAAGTCTAGGCTGACTTCAGGTCCACGTCCATGCACTGTAAACGTTTTACTTTCTGCCGACATACTGGTGGCGTTTTTGCTTATGCTGCGTCTTATATAAAAAAATTAAACACAAACGTCCACACTGTTGGCTGTTAAACGTTTGCTCTCGTTTCACATTATAATATAGCTTGATCCTGTTTCCAAAATAGGTCACTAGTTCCATGGGCGGGGGCAAATTCCCAAAACTGTCAAAGTACCATACCATGGATCCCTCTTTGACATAAGCTACATAATGCGTTCCTGGTCCTCGGTGATCATCCAAATTGACAACAGCACATTCCTTTTTCCAGGGTCGTGGGGGTAATTGGTTTCGCATAAACACACCTCGAAAATGAGAAAGCTTTAGTTGTTTAGCATAGCTTTCCACTTGTTGATGCGTCAGGGCATGTCTCGCTATGGCTGAGGTTAATTTTTTTTTTTTTTTAATATTTCGAAATGGTGAAATCCCAAATCCTTGTTGATAAAAGGCTGGCTTTAAATTGGCATTTCTAGCCCCCATGGCAATCGCTTCCATCGTTTCATTGTGTCGCTGACTTTCTTTGAGTTGTTGCTTGCCCTGCTGCGTGGCTTTAATGGTTTTCGCCACTGCACTGGCACCGCCCAAAAGTGAACCCAGAGCAGCCAACCCGGCAAATAATGCAGGTAAAAATCCCGCTCGTTTGGGGACGGGAATCACTCGCCCTTGATTTGAACTCTGTCGCCGACGTTTTGGAATAACATGTCTCTGTGCTGCTCGAAGGGCTTTTCTTATGGTCAATACATTATTTTTTCTTTTTTTCTTTCGCAAGGGCTTGTCCACGAATGTTGTAAGCCCAGGCTTTGCCAAGGACAAAGTCCTTTTTTTAGTCTTTCTCACTGCATACCTTTGTTTCACCATGATGATAATGACCCACAACCTTTCACAAGAAAGTTTAAATCACAACTAACGTCAGATGGTTATTTCATGGCTGTATATTCCAATTCCACATAAAGTGGGAAATCGTTTATGGTTTTTCCCGTTTGCTTTTCATCCCATGTCAACATGAGATGAAGAGATAATTCGTCCCCTGCATTGACCATTTCATGGTTATGGATCAACATCCTATGACCATTTATCTTTATTTGTAAATGGTTCTCATCAGGTATGGCATATTTGATGTGAATGGTTCCATCATAGTGTAATCGATAGTGGCTTAAACCCGAAGCAAGCACATAGGTCAAGTGCTGATCATGGACTAGCGGTAAATGGTTTCTCTCATTCAAAGGTTTTTCATTTGTCAGATACACTAAAAACACAGATGGGATAAATTTATAAAGCCTTTTCATTTCATGGGTCACGTAACGCTTGGTACAAACATCGTCTTCGTCTTGTGGGTCTTCCACGTGAATAATCCGATGGTGATTAGCGCTATAGCCATTCACCATAAGCTGTGGCACTTTGTCATAAAACTCATACACTTTGTTATCCACATACTTTTTCGTAGTAACGTCTGTAGACACTTGAGGATGTTTTACATGGGTTAACCGCTTTACCTTAAAGTCATAATCTCCCTGTTTTGTGCGTGGCACTACTGACCTATCCACATAGTGTTTATTAGCAGGATCTGTTTCCTGTTTAGGATCATGTATGAGGACAGGCCTAGCTTTGGCCATCAACGCACGTCCAAAGACATCCATCGTCAACCTGTAGTACCAGTCTACTGTTTCTATGACAAGGTTCGATGTCCTGTATATAGACAGCCGGCTAGCCTGTCTAAGCCTTAGTTGAAATGAAGATTATTAAGCAGCAAGAGTCATTCCCCGTGGGGGACATGGTTTCCCATCTCTGTCCCACATCACGTGAACAACGCCATGGTTCACTGTTTCCATCTTCCATTCGCTGCATCATTGTGGGGCCTTCCGGCTGTGGAAAGACTAATCTTTTGCTAACGCTCATTACAGCGCCCAATGGTCTGCGTTTTCAAAATATTTATATTTTTGCAAAATCTCTCTACCAACCCCTCTACGTGTTTCTGGATCAAGTCATGTCTGGATTACAAAAAGAGAATATGGGTTATTTTACATTTTCCATGCAAGAAAATGTGATTTCACCGGATGAGGTAAAGCCTGATTCACTCATGATTTTCGATGATGTATCCACTGAACGTCAAGGCATCATTCAAAGCTATTTCAGCATGGGTCGACACAAACATATCGATTGCTTCTATCTTGGGCAAACGTATTCTAAAATGTCCAAACAGTTGATTCGTGACAATGCCAATGTCATTGTTTTATTTCGTCAGGACGAGAGGAACAGTCGTCACATTTATAATGAACATGTGAATCCGGATATGACCTTTCAAATGTTTACAGAATTGTGTGCCAAGTGCTGGAACACTCAACGTCATGCCTGTTTAGTGATTGACAAACAAAGTGAACTCAACCAAGGACGGTATCGCTTAGGGTTTGATCATTTTATTGCTATTTAAGGCCCTGTCTCATTCCCCATCAAGTCATTTGTCAAGACACCATGGCGTTAGCAGAGAGTCAATTGAAAAAGCATATTATTAGAGCAAAAAATACTATTCGCCAAAAGTTTCGTCAATTGAAACAATCACGTGCCAATCATGCTTTGTTTATTCAGCAACATTTAGCACCTCCACTAAAAGCCATGTTGAAACCCTCTTTCAAGCCATCTGAAACGCTACCCACCGTTTCACAAGCCACGCAGACGCTGCACGAGGACCCTGAGGAAGAGGAAGTGGAAGATTTGACTAGTGTTAGTGAAGTTGAGGATGAGGAGGAACAAGTGTTTACGCCTCAAAAAAAGGCCGCACCCCTTGCAGAGTTTTTGAGAAAAAAGAAATCCTTGGCCATGGTCGAAACACCTTGCCCTTCCAGAGCGTCTCCGTTTTCACAACTCTTGGCCACTCCTCAACATAAAGCTCAACTGAAAACCATTTTAATAAAATATTATGGATCAACATTGGAACCCTATTTCACCGATCTATTTATTGGAAACACAGATACCACGTATGGTGTTCGCTATGAGGATGATAGTTTTAAAATTGGCGATTCATCCATTAAATTTGCTCGTACTAAAGCTGTCATTAAAAACATCAACTATAAATTAACGCCAGGACTGTTAAAGCTGCTCTTTTCTCGGACCCCCTCTTCCCATGATTATACGTCAGAGGACCTTGACAAATATAAATCCATTTTATTGGATACTCATGCTCACAAAAGACAGTATGATCCCACGCAACAAGTGAATGCCAATATATCTCAAAAATATAAAACCATCATTGCAAAAATGTTTCCCACTAGTCAAAGTACTCGTCGTAAAGCATCCGCTTCGGGAGTGACTTTTAAACCATTAAAACCCCTTGTGGATGTTACCTACTGGCACAATCCCAATAAGCTCGTCCAGCGGCTACAGTTGTTGCATGCCTCACGTCAAGCTGGCCACACCGGTCACGATTGGGAAATTCAAGAAATTGAACAAGAACTTCGAAATGCCAAAATTATTGTTTAAGCCCTCACTCATTAAAATGGGTATTGCTCACGAGTTGCATCGCCCAGCTAGGCGTCACTATCCGCGACTCAAGGTGATTTCACGAGGTGTGGATGAACTTTGGCAGGCTGACTTGGTTGAAATGATACCCTATGCTGGCGTTAACGACGGTGTACGCTATATGTTGACCGTCATTGATGTCTATTCCAAAATGGCCTTTGTTGAACCTGTGCGTCGCAAGTCTGGCCCACTAGTTACCAAGGCCTTTCAACATATTATTCAACACTCCAAACGTCAACCTCAGCTGCTACAAACCGACCAGGGGAAAGAATTTTTCAACAAGAACTTCTCCAGTTTTCTCAAATCTAAGGATATTCACCATTACACCACGTACAGCAATCTGAAAGCCAGTGTGGTCGAGCGGTTCAACCGAACATTGAAAACCCATATGTGGAAAGCGTTTACCGCTCAGGGCAGTTATCGCTGGTTGGACATGTTACCTGAGCTAGTATCACGTTACAATGACACCAAACATAGAACGATTGGGACCAAGCCACGTCTCGTAACTAAAAATATTCAGCGATTGGATAAACTGTTCAACCCCATAAAAACAGCCGATCCTAAACGTCACCGACTGAACATTGGGGATTTTGTTCGTGTGAGCAAATTTAAGTCTGCCTTCAATAAGGGCTACACGCCTCAGTGGGGGACTGAACTATTTCGAATTCGTCAAGTCAACTTGGACAGTCCAGTCACCTATTTACTCGAGGACCTCAACCGTCAACCCATAAAAGGTAGATTTTATCTACATGAACTTCAGAAAACATCATTTCCTCAGCATTATCTTGTGGAAAAAGTGTTGAAACAAAAAGGAAATAAACTCTACGTCAAATGGTTAGGGTTTAACTCTACGTTTAATTCTTGGATCAATAAACTACATGTTGTGTGAACCTGTGTACTTTTTATTTATTCACCCATGTTGTACACCACCTATAGCTCTATGTGTACAGCGCTCCGCGCTTCGTGCATGTTCATACATGTTTGTCTTTCCCTTTCCTCCTGTGTTCTCTCATACATTACCCCTCCCTTCACCTCCCACCACTGCTGTTTGCAGCTCTTGCCTATCTATTGGTTGTGACATCATTCCGACAAGTTGCATCATACTTTTTACTGATTCAGCGATTCCCACGCTTTGAACATTCTCTTATCGTGCACGTGGGCAGCTAACGTCCCAAGCGAACACCTGTGCCGGATCAAATTTCACCTGAACTTGCATTTTGTCACGTACAAAGCAAAACAGGATGTCACTTGTTAACAGTTATCGCGCACGTGGACAGATAACGTCCCAGGCGAACACCTGTGCCGGATCAAATTTCACATGAACTTGCATTTTGTCACGTACGAAGCAAAACAGGATGTCACTGGTTTAGCTTGCCTGTGGTTTCACAAATGTGTGTGCATGCCTTTCACACTCCCCTGCCACCACGATGGTCAGATTATTTCACCTTCAAGCGTCACCTGTTGTCAAGTCAGATCGGAGCCTTCCAATAAGCTCAAATGACATTCACCTCCTGCTCGTCGGCAAGTGTGTTTTCTCTACTCGCTTCGACCAACATAGAACCTAGTTCTCATCACCGTTTACACGTTAAAGGTAAAATATCAGAAAACGCACCCTCGCTCTGTCATACACCGACCCGCCGAAATAGCGATTGATCTATTGAGCACAGCCACCGTGGTCAGCGACAGGTTCGTTGAAACACACACACACCCAGCCGTATCGTCTCTCTCAACCACCACGCTTCATGGACATTATAAACAGGTAAAGAAAAAGAAAACGTTTTTTCAACATGTATGGCGTTAGGCCCTTTGTGAATTATTTTTTGAAAAAAATATCTGCCACACTCGAAAGGGGGCGTTACCCCGAGTCCTAGGACACCTCGTACACGTCTCTAGCGTTATTGGTTCGTGAGATATCGGCAAAAATCACAAAAAACACGTGTTTACCCCAAAATCGCGTTTCCAAATTTTTTAAAAAAATATAACGAGTGGTCCATAGCAAAGAGGACGTCACTCCGAGTCCTTGGACCCCTCGTTCATGTCTCTAGCATACTTGGTTCGCGAGATATAGCAAAAAGTCTAAAATCACGTTTTTACCCCAAAAAGACCGTGTTTCCAGATTTTCACCTTTTCGACACCTACATTCCCGTAAAGAGCACGACGAGACGAAAAAAACGAATCCAAGCACGCCCTCCTAGCATGGCTCCTTCCATTCCAAGGTCGCAGGGGCTCACCACTTGCTTTAGAAAGCAGCTACCCCCTTACCACACTACTGCAGGTTTTCATCCTAGAGACTTGAAATTTATTTTGGGGGTAGAGGGGGTAGGGACCATTGATTTACGTTAAACAATTTTTTTTTGTAGATTTCCTAGTTTCCAAAATATAGGATTTTCAAAATTCGAGTGTTTTCAAAAAAACATAAAAAGTAAAAAAGTTTTATTATAGAAAATAAAGGTCATAAAGACCATTTGTTTGAGACATGGCACAACGTTCTATCCTGTTTGGTTTTCAAACTATCGCCTATTTTCAAAAACAAAAAAATTCAAAATATTTTTCAAAAATATAACGAGTGGTCCATAGGAAAGAAGACGTCAGCTCGAGTCCAATGAGACCTCATTTGTCAAAATCGGACAATGCGTTCAAGAGATATTTAACATGACTGAGGCTTAGTAGTAACGACATGTATGTTCTGAAGTGAGTTGGAACACCCACTACCCCCCTACTTACCAAAATGCCATTTTTTTCGAAATGTGAAATTTTTCGTTACTTTCCTACTTTCTGTGTGGTCACTAAACAATATTTTTTTGCTCATATTTACCTTTACTTACGTACACTCTATCAGTATCGGACTGGCCCTAAGAGCCCTCGACGGGAGCGGGAGAGTAGCCCCCCCTCACCCATCACCCACCCTCTCCCCAGTGACTTGCTCCAATCTTTACGCTGAAAAATATTTTAATGCGGAGTTTACTGACACGGGGATCGCGGGCATTGAAATACTGTGATCGTAATGAGCCCTCTTCGGAACTTCCCCCCCCCCATTTTTAGATACAATATAACAAGCTGATGTTAGAGGCCTACTCGCACAAAGGCCGAGGTAATTAATTTTAAGACCCCGAGGCCTCTTGATGCCTCAGATGCCTTGAATGGTCCGAGGGGTGCAAAAGTCCCCCGGACCTCCTCATAGGTAATGATTGACTTTGTCCCCTTTGCGAGTAGCCCTCCCTCTCTTAAGTTGTAAACAAAGACGCAGAATATCTTAGCTAGCTAATAACTGAGGTCACAGGCCTATTTGCGCAAGGGCCTAAGAGCGGGCCTCGGCACTCATAGTCTCCTGGCCCGAGGCCTCGATGGGAACTCCCGTTCTTCCCAAATGGCCAGTCCGACACTGCTCTCTATATTATCATTTGCCATGCCAATAATATCGCTGGAGCGCTTTCGTAAAGATAGACTTTTAATTTTATCCAAAACGCTATCATACCGGGTTCATAGTTTATAGTTACTGTATTAATGTAATTAAAGGGTAGGAGAGTAAAATCAGAGTTATATAGTTTGATGACTGACAACCGTAAAAAAAAAATATATATATATAGCTTAGACAATAGCTTCAAGATTAAATAAAAACCCGGCTCGAGGCCCGAGGAATTTTAATCAATCGACGAGAAAAAGATCCTTAAAGACACGATTTAATCAGATTTACGGGAGTTTAAAACTATATTTAACCTTTATTTTAGGGGTATAGGTTGAGCGAATTAAGGACAAGGCTACCCGAAATTATGACAGGTACATGTGTATTGCTAATTGTAAGTAAATATTACAAATACAGCAATTTTGTTCGTAATAACAATTTTAAGCTAAACAACAAACTAGTCGCCGGTTTGGTGTTTTCGCGTACCGATCAATCACGCGAGATGGGTCAACATAAACATCGTAGTGGATGTGCAACAAAGCAAGTCCGTTTAATCGTTCATCGGACATAGTTGACCGCAACCACGTCTTCAGCCTTCTCAAAGAAGCCTTTCCGATGAAGCGGCGCTGACGGGTAAAGTAGCATAAATCTTGAGACATCGATGAATACTGGGGTACAACTCTTTATCGCAGGCAATTAAAGCTTCCATAGCTTTCTTTGGGATGGTTGATCCCGATTCAAGCTCCCGGGACCATTTTACCTTCCACATACGAAGTTCAGCCTGTAGAAGCCTTGCCGCCGACGCGGCAGAATGTTGATTGAGAAGTTTGAAGTACTTTGCAGCGATTGTGTCCACATCCGCTGACGTCCAAGATGATATTGGCATCATTGCTGATAGGCTGTGTAACTCTTGCGTTGCTTTAGAGAAGCGAGTGTTTAGGTCTTCTAGGACGTAGTCTAAAATGGGTATGAAAGTGGCCCGGCGATAGTAGTCTTCTACGGTTGACGCTGGATGATTTTCGCGGTGTTTTTGCCGTTGTGCGATGCGTGGGAGTAGACGTTCGGTTCCAAGTTGTTTTGCCAGAGCTTCTGATTCTTGGAAGAGCTCAGCAAATTGTGTTTCGCACTCTTCGCGCCTCTTGCTCAACACAGTAGTAGTGTCGTCTAGCGCATCCTGGGCTTCCTTCAAGTCTATTTGCCCTTTTTTGAAACAAAATGCTGAGTGTTTTAGTGTCTCCAAGGATTTCTGACAAGCAAATGACGATAACTATAAAATCACTCACTCAAAGAGCAGCTATGAGCGTTTTTGCCTTAGAAGCACTTTCTGAGTCCTTCCATAAAGTAATCGAGTCTTAACTCTCGACTATGTTCGGGAGTAAAGAGCGAAATTGTACAAAACCGTCGTGCCGTTCGTTCCACCGCGTCTCACAAAGTCTACATAAAAGTTCATCTAGAGTTGCTTTAAATATATAAATACATAACTCCTATTGCATTTCGCACGGCGACGACTTTCGAGGACTTTGAAATAGACAAATTCAGAGCGTGATTATAACAAGGGCACCTAACGGCATGCTCTGCTTCGGTTTGCACCTCGGTGACAGCACCACAAGCTACTGACGCCATGATAGCGCACCCGTCTGTACCACGCCAACACACCGACATAGGACAAGACAGTGATGCTTGAGAATACTCAACACACTTTTACCCACGTCTCTGCCGGTTACGGTAGGCTCTGGGACTCATTTGGTTTCTTGTTTCTTGCTGGTTCTCTCTTTGGTTTGCGTTTTCTTTTTCTCATCTATAGTTCTTTCATCTGCATCTTCATCTCTTGTTTGTTGGTCGTATTCATCTTCATCCTCGGGTTCTGCTACATTTTTCTTCTTTTTCTTGATAGTAGGCTCTGCAACTTGTTTCTTGGCGTTATTTTTGGCTTTAAATTTTCTCTTCGAATCCTCCTTAGTTTCTTCTCCATCTTTATCTCTTGCTTGTGGATTTCTTCTTCGGTTTCTGCTTTCTTTGGTTCTTTTCCTTCCTGTAGCTCCCGCTCGGTTTCTGTTTCCGTCACGCTGTTTGCTTTTTCAATATTGTCATCATTTAGCATCTCTTCTCCAGTTTTCGGATTTGGCGATTCTTGCGCTAGCCCTTCAGTATTAATTGTATTTCTCTATCGACATTCCCTTCGTTTCGGGCGATATTTTCCTGTTCGGATACTGGGATTTCGTCTTTTTTTCTTCCTTTTACTTTCCCTTTAATTACGTATTTTCCCTTTAAACGGTTGTGCACTGTTTCTCGGAGATTTATTAAGCTTGTGAAGTTTTCATACAATTTACCTCGATAGACATATCTTAGGCGCGGGTGGAGCGGGCCGAAGAGGATTGTTCGTTTGTACTCGGCTCCGTTCGGACAGGCGGCGCGCTGTGCTCAGTCAGCTCGGCTCGTCACAACAATAGGAACAGTGCCGGGAAATAAGCGAGCGGGGTAGCGAGAAGAGAGCGTCGCGGCTAGGTAATTTAATATACTGTATATTGCACGATTATTAACTGAATACTGTCTGTTAGGTAGTCAGCCCGAAGGCTGGTTGGATCCTCAAACAGTACCGCCATTAGGTTATGTGAGTAGATACCCACAAAAACCCAAGGCAGCGCTATATTGAGGTGTACTAGGCAAAAAGAGGAGTGAGGTAGTTTGCCATTGCTTTCCTCACTGAGTCAGAACAGTAGTACTAACCCTATGAGTAGAACCTTTCACAACATCCACAGGCACTGACTGTGCCCTGAATGTCATTACTAAGCACCACCCATACCTCAGTAGCTTCCATATAATCACAGCCATGAGTGAGACTGAGACATCGGTGAAAAGCCACCTTTTACTCTAGCCTGTGCCAACAGACAAAATGCAAATGTACCGCATGTACTAGTTAGGTTAAAATCGTTGTTTATAGTTCGTTTGGTGCGTCTCCTCCTTCGCTTCTCTCCTCCCTCTTCTCTCCTCTCCTTCGCTTTCCGCTTTTTCCTTTCTCTTTTTCCCTCTTTTCTCTTAGGGGGGGGCGATCGCCCCCCATCGCCCCCCCCCCCCTGGATCCGCCCCTGTATGTAGGCCATAGAGATATGTACTACTAAATGATGATTATTGCGTAGGTTCATTATTCAAACGTTGACTTCGATCACATGATTAGGACACAAGAAATAGAAACTTAATTTTAAAGTTTGCACAGCCGCGATCTTGATGTTATGTAAACAATTGAACTAAATTAGATATCAGTGCATTACAATGTGTATAAACATTTGCTGTACCACGTGTCACTGCGTTCGTATGGTTAAATCTCGAGAAAAGTAAATGTAAATGTTTCAACTTTGCTTGGCCGCCATGTTTGTTTTATACTTAACAGGTTTTTGAATGTCACATAGGTGAACTTCTAGCAGTGTCCATCATCACCGTGCAAAGTTGTAGGGTGATATCAGTAATAGTTTCGGAGATATAGAATGCCAGTGAAATATGTTGTACAGCCGCCATGTTAGATTGGTGAACCTTAATAAAATTTGAAGGGCATGGTCGTGGTCGGAAGAAATATTTCTATGACCTTCCAGAGTTTCATTGAAATCACTCCAGCCGTTTAGATTTTATTGAGGGGAGGGGGACACACACACATGGACAAAAGGTGATCTCATAAGCCTATTTTTCATAAATGAAAATAGGCTAAAAATTGGGTGATGGGGTCTTAATTGAGAGTATGTATGGTAAGCGCAATGTCTGTGCTTTGACTTTACTGTCAGTAACACGGGTAACAGAAATGGAGCTTGCATACTTTTTAGAACAGAAGTTGCAAGAGGACCTCTACTTTGTTGTTGTATTGGTAAGTTGTCATCCATTTCAGCCCTTTGTTGCTCTTTTGTTTGGTTCCTTGTGATTGGTGCGACTAGCGCTGCCGTGTGTTCTTGTTCGGCAATGTATTATAAGATGTGTGTCAGTGTCTAGTTGAATAAACATCAGTCAGCAAGTCGGTCTTTTATTCCACTGCTTACTGTAACCTAACTACAGGTTATGGGGCCCAGGCCACAGTTAAATGCCCAAGTAATGAAGAGAAGTGAAAGAGAACGAGTGAAAGTTTAACAAAGAAAGTCGAGAGCAGTGATTGTGGAGTACGTCCTAGATGGCAGACGAGGTGACGGTGTGCCGCAGTTGAGAAGTGATAATTATTATACATGGTCGAGAAGAACGCAAGCTGAACTTATCGAAATAAATTGTTGGAATGCCATAGAACCTGGTTTCAACGTGGAAGTGGAGAACTATAATGAGGTTCAAGCTAGAACGAACAGAAAAGCTTTGGCCTTTCTTCTCAAGTATGTGACTGATGCCTACTTGAAGACATTGGAGAGTAGACAAAAGCAAGAGTGGCGTGGATAAAATTGAACATTCATTTCACATATATCTTACCTCAGTGTTTGGATAAATTGAAGGAAAAGGTGAACGTGGTGAAGACAAGTGGCCTATACATTAATACATGGCTTTACAATCTCTCAACAGAGTGATAAAGAGTGCAAACTGTGGACTTGAATTTAACGACACTCAGCTCGCTGGACAATTGATCAATGGTTTACCCAGAGATACATATTAAGTAACAATAGTGCTGCTGAGTGGTGAGGAGGGACTAACGACCGAAAGAGTGAAGGCTGCTTTCATGAGAGATTTCGTTCTAACGCCTGAATCAGTAACCGCCCCACTTACGTCATCATCGGGAGCTAGTTGAGGGCACGGCGATTCCAGAGGAGGTCGATGTGACGACAGAGGACGAGGCGGTAGCAGCGGCAGTAGCCAAGCAGGGAATATTACTCCAGTGGAGGTGACTGTTCATCGACAAGATTGGGCTGTGCCACGCTGACACTCGAATCACCTTTCTGTGGCTTTCAAGCCACATGGGAATTGCGGGAAATGAGTTAGCTGATCAAGCAGCAAAAGAGGCGGTAACACTACCACCTCGACCAATGGAGGTACCTGCTAGAGATATTCGCTCTCAGTTACGCCTACAAGTTCTGGCTTTTTGGGAGAGTCAGTGGCTAGCTGACCCACTGCCCAGTAAACTGAGAGCGATGAAGGGAACTACTCGCGTATGGCGGAGCTCTTTCCGGTCACGGAGATGGTCCGTCATTTGGTGTAGGCTAAGGATAGGTCATACAAGATCCACCCATTCGTACCTAATGAGAAGGGAAGACCCACCACTTTGTACCTGTGGAGCCGTTTTCACCGTGGCCCACATTTTAACCGAGTGTGTGGATCTTGCTGACTTACGAAGAAACTTTGGTTTGCAGATGACACTCAACTTATATTAGCCGATGACGCGGTGGCTGCTGATCGCGTTATCCGCTTTATAAGTGAGAGTGGGTTAGGGCCAGCATTCTAAATTTTCCAGTATAAATTGACTCAACGACTTGTTCGTTTTTTAATGATAATGTTTTGTTTTTCCGTAATTTTTGTTTATATTTATAATTTTTAATTCAATGTTTTTGTTTGATTAATTTTTGGTCTTTTTAAATTTAGGCATCCACCTCAAAATTTTAAATTAAATTCCAAATTTGTATTCTTTAATCTGTGTGAAGAGGGGCAGATGACCTCGTAGTTCTGTCCCTTAAAACAACAATAACTAACTAAGATCCACCCACTCGTATCTCATGAGAAGGGAAGACCCCCCACTTTGTACCTGTGGAGCCGTTTTCACCGTGGCCCACATTTTCACCGAGTGTGTGGATCTTGCTGACTTACGAAGAAACCTGGGTTTGCAGATGACACTCAAACTTATATTAGCCGATGACGCGGTGGCTGCTGATCGCGTTATCCGCTTTATAAGTGAGAGTGGGTTAGGGCCAGCAATCTAAATTTTCCAGTATATATTGACTCAACGACTTGTTCGTTTTTGAATGATAATGTTTTGTTTTTCCTTAATTTTTGTTTATTTTTATAATTTTTAATTTTTATTTATTTTTTTGTTTTTGTTTTATTAAATTTAGGCGTCCACCTCAAAATTTTAAATTCAATTCCAAAATTGTATTCTTTAATCTGTGTTAAGAGGGGCTGATGACCTCGTAGTTCCTCCCCTTAAAACAAAAATAATAACAACAACATCGACAAGATCAACAGAAGTGCTACAGATGTGATCATGTGATGATACAAGTGTATGAAGCCAGGTCACCTAGCGCGAAATTGTGCAGAGCAGATAAGTGAGAGTAGAACAACAGACAAAGGTAAGGTTAGTCAGAGCCAGAATAATTACAGAGCTTGTGTCGGAGCTAAATCAATCATTACTTCTTCAACGCAAGAATGGGTTATAGATGCAGGAGCTTGTGATCACATTTGTGTGGAGAAGAGAATTTTAAAGTGGTAAAGTAGAAATGGGAGTGGGCAATGTAGAGGCACAGTAGAGATTGAGATGAAAAACGAGTGTGGAGAATGGACATTGGGCTTGTCAGATGTGTTGTATGTAGGCTACCCTCATTTAGAGCCTAATTTGATTTCATGTTCAAAACATGGTTCCAAAGGAGTTGTGTGTGAGTTACGTAAAGAGAGTTGTGATGCCAGAGATGAGAACGACTGGAAAGAAATAATCTTCAAAGGTTATGTAAGAGATGGATTATATTATTTTTTGGATACTGTTAAAGAAATAAATTCTTTTTGTGTTGTGAATGAAAGTGATGTAAAAGCTGTTGTAGATTCTGTAGCTCTTAAGAGTTTGTCAGATTGGCATTTAAAACTAGGGCACTTGCATGAAGAACCAATAAAGAAAATAATTCCTATCAAAGTTCAAGGTATATTGGGAGAGTCATGTATAGCATGTTTCAAAGGAAAGTCAACACAGAAGAGTTTTCCTAAAGCCAGTGACAGGGTTAGTAAACCATAAGATCTTATCCATAGTGATATTATGGGCAAACTACCAGTTTCGTTGGGAGGTTCACAATGCCGTCACTTTTATTGATGATTATTCTCGATATGTGTTTGTGTATTTCTTGAGTAAGAAAAGTGATGTTTGAAACTTTTAAACAATTCAAAGAAAAGGTAGAAGTGTTTCATGAAAGGAAAAGAAAGGCTTTGCAGACAGATGGAGGAGGAGAATATGTGAGCCAAGAGTTTGATGAATTGCTGAGCAAGCATGGTATTACTCATAGAAAAACTGTAAGTTACTCACCTGCTCAAAATGGCAAGCAGAGAGGCAGAATAGGACCTTAAGTGTGAGGTGTATGTTAATTCATTCTGATCTTCCAATCATTTTCTAGGCACAGGCATTGAATGTGGCATGTCATGTTAGAAACTTGTCTCCCTCTAGGGCTGTAGGCAATCTGATACCACTTGTCCTGTGGAAGGGTACTCCAATCAATCAACTTCTAAAGGCAATGCGTTGTCTCCGCAACCATTGCTCTCTGTCTCCAGCACCTCGTTTCATCTCGCAGTAGGAACCATCATGAAGAGTTAGCATGAAGTCTTGCAGGAAACATTTTCTCGGTCGACCTCGGCCTTGCTTCCATGTGATCTTTCCTTCTAGGCGATTTAGTTAGGAAAGCGTTATGTCGCAAGATATGGCCTGTGAATTTAGCTTTTCTTTTATGGATCGTTGGTCTCAGTTCTCTTTTCCCTTGAATTTCTTGCAGGATGCTGCTGTTAGTCCTCTCTTCAATCCATTTAACCCGTAATATTCTCCGCCAGACCCACATCTCAAACGCTTCAAGTCTCTTCCAATCCTGACCTCTGATCGTCCATCCATACAGAAGCACACTCCACACAAAGGACATGACAAATTTCTTTTTAATTGCGATATCCACATTTACATTATTAAAAAAAACTTATTATTGAATGCCTGCTTTGCGAGCGCTATCCGCCTTCTAATCTCTCTACTACACCTGTAAACTGGTGACTTGTTCCACTAACTTGTCAGTAAGCTCAATGTTTGTGTGAATGCTCTCAGAATGTTTACTCACAACTAACACCTTGGTCTTCTTAGCATTAATGTTCAAACATCATCATCCTGAACCAACTCCAGTTGCCCGGGTGTGGTATATGAGCCCCCTCCATTTCACCCTGTCCAAACATAACTTTGACAATGCTGATGACAATACATTTAACATTCTGGACAACATCTTCTCGGAGTCCGCTACAATTGCTATGTCATCTGCAAATCTAATACATTGAATATGATGCCCATTTATGTTTACTCCTTTAGTACTTGCCTTTTGTTAATATTTGAAATAAAACTAGCACAGTAGCGCCACCTGGTGAAATAGACATGTACAATAAAGAAGAGAACAAAAGACGAGTCAGTGCAAAGTCTGTGCGTGTTCGCGTGACATGTGACAAGCGTCTCAAAACATGTTTTGTATTTTATTTCTCACTTGATAAATAAATATTTACATTAAAACTAACAGGTTATGGACCCAGGCCACGTGTAAATGGTATTATCTCGTGAGTGGATCCGAAGCTGAGCGCCTGTGGAACACGTGCTGTATTATTTTTTGTGAGTAAGGATAACCTCAAAATGGCAACCGGCAGTGACTACAAAGTTCAAGTGGATAAACTTGAAGGACCTGAAGACTGGGCAAAGTGGAAATGGCATGTGTTGGTGGTTTTGCGGTCGTATGAACTGGAAAATATTGTTGATGGTTCGAAAAAGTGCCCTGTGTTGCCGGCAGATGCAACTGCGCAAAAGAAAAAAGCGGCATACAAGCAGTGGTTGAAAGAAGACGCGAAAGCGGCCAGTTTACTAGCAGGTGCGCTAGGAAAATCTGTTGCCGAGCTCGTGTTGACGTGCACCAATGCCAGTGAAATTTGGACAAAATTGAGCGCACGGTTCGAACGAAGCAGAACGCAGCGACTGAACATGTTGAACGAGTCATTCTTCCGAGTGACACGTGACGACAAGGAGGACACCAGCACCCATATCGCGAAGTTACAGAAGCTTTATCAGGATCTGAACGACGAACTCCAAAAGCACAACGAAAACGCGTTATCTGAAAGGATTTTGAACGGTCGAATTTTATCCATCCTGGGGAAAGAATATGATAATTTCAAGGATGTGTGGGACACGATTCCGACGGAAAATCAAACTGTGAACTTGTTGATTGAAAAATTGTGCACGATTGAACTGCGTGACCAAGGAAACGTGGAATCGACTGCGTTTGTGGTACGTAGTACTCCCAAGAAGCATTCCCAGTATGGCAGTGGCAAAGGCAGCGCTGATGACAAGTAGAAGAAAAAATGTTCAATGAGTAAAGCAGAAGTTTCCATGTTTCAAATGTAAGGAATTGGGCCATTGGGCAAGTGAATGTCCAGTGAAGAAGAAAGAGGGTGACACTAGAAACAAAAATAAGGAGAACAATGCTTCGTTTCTGACACATGCTATGAGTGAATTAGACGGCGACGTTGTTCAAGCCGACGAGTGGTACAGCGACAGTGGCGCCACAAATCACATCACCGCGAACAAACAGTATTTTATAACATACGTCAAGTTTGCTGCTCCAGAGAAGATTTTGCTAGGTAAACGAGGTGTGAGCATGCTAGCTCACGGCAAAGGAACTGTAAACATTCAAGTGCGGCTGAACAACGCTTGGTTGAGTGCTGAGATGACTGAAGTTTTGTGTGTTCCCGATGCAATGGCTCATCTGTTTTCTGTGAAAGCTGCTGCAAGGAAGGGTTTTTGTGCAAGACTTGACGACCAAGCTGTTAGAATTGAAGACAAGGTTACTGGAAAGGCGATGATGGCTGGACGTGTGAGTTATGGTCTGTATGTACTTGACATGCGCGTCGTGAAACCGGCGCAACCCAATCAAGTGAATTTAGCTACATCGTCGAACAAACTGCAAATCTACCATGAACGATTTGGTCGTCGACACAAAGCGCATGTCAAGAATGTACTGAAGCAGATGAACATCAATTTAGACATGTGTAAAGAGGATTTCTGCGATGGATGTGCACTGTGAAAAATGCATCGACTGTCATTCAAGACACGAATGAATCGACAAACAGCCACTCTAAATCCATCCGTGTCGTTCACGTACCCAACCAGATGTCCAAAAACAGCTTTGTCGTCGAACTTTGAGTGACACGTCAAATGGACACGTCGTGAAGCTGTTCAGGTGTGATGGAGGAAAAGAATTTGATAACAAGAAGGTTTCTGAACTATTCGCAAACAGAGGCATAGAACACAGCATTACTACGCCGTACACACCACAACAAAACGGAGTTGCGGCAAGTGAAAATCGGACGATTGTGGAGTGCGCAAAATCTATGTTGAATCCCAACAAGTTAACGAAACAACTTTGGGCAGAAGCCTGCAACACTGCTGTGTACCTCCTGAATCGAACTGGGAGTCATCCATTGAAAACAAATCTCCCTATGAATTGTGGTATGGACGACCAGTGGGAAGTCTCAGTCATCTGAAGATCTTTGGAACAGAATGCTACGTGCATATCGACAAGAATTTTCACTCAAAGTTCGACGACAAAGCTGTTTTTGGACATCTGGTTGGGTACGTGAACGACACGGATGGATTTAGAGTCTGAATTCCAACTCAGGGAAAGGTTGTTCCAGGCCATGATGTGAAATACCAACCTGACGTTGTCTGCAATCTGCGCGCCAACGCCAGAACGGTTGAAGTCACGCTTGAAGAACGTGTGGAGAGGAATCAGTCTAATTCATCGTGTGATATAGGCCTACAGAGGAGGTCAGAGTCAGATGAGAACTTAAGCGAAATTGAAGATTTTTCTTCGGCGTCCAGTTCTGGAGGAAGCGAAGATGAGGAAGAAGGAGTGACTGAAGAAAGAAGGAAAAGTAAACGTGAAAGTAAGAAGCCATCGTGGATGATCAGTGGAAATTACATGTACATGGCTGGACCATCCATCGTTGAAATGAATCCTGACTCATACTCTGAAGCGCTGCAGTCTAGTGATAAAAATCAGTGGCTGAAAGCAATTAATGAAGAATTTGAGTCCTTAAACGAAAATGATACCTGGAAATTGGTTGAGCGTCCAAATGGAGCACGGGTCCTGAAAAATCGGTGAGTTCTTCGACAGAAGACAACGGACAGTGGAGAAGTTCACTTCAAGGCACGATTGGTAGTCAAAGGCTATGTGCAACAGCAAGGAATCGATTATGAAGAAATATTCAGCCCTGTTGCACGGTACCATTCGAGCTCTGTTGGCAGTAACTGTTGAAAAGGAGATGAAACTTGGTCAATTTGATGTCAAGACGGCCTTCTTGAACGGCGAGCTTGAAGAAGATGTGTTCATGGAACAGCCAGAAGGTCATCAGGACGGTACTGGCCGAGTGTGTCATCTAAAAGGAAGCTTATATGGTTTAAAACAGGCTCCACGCTGCTGGAACAAGCGTTTCAAGAAATTCATGGAGAAAGCTGGATTCAAAAACAGCAAAGCTGATCCTTGTCTATTTTACAGCAACAAAAATGGATAGTGGTTGGCTGTTGTAATCTTTGTGGATGATGGTCTGGTAATTGGCAACGAAGAAGACATCGAGCAGTTCATGGAAAAACTTCAGCAGGAATTTCACACGACCAGAGGATCTCTCAACAATTTCCTGGGCATGAAGATACAACAAAACCATGATGGATCAATTGCAATCAGTCAAGAGGATTATACGAGGAAAATCCTAGAAATATTTGGGATGGCCGAGTCAAACGGAGTGTCTACCCCAGTTGGACGCGAAGAAAGTGAAGACGGAGAAAAGGTTTCGGCCAGGGTTCCTTATCGTGAGGCGGTGGGATCCTTGATATACCTGACTACAGCTACACGTCCAGATATCGCATTCGCGGTCAACAAAGCTGCTCGAGCCATGGAGAATCCTACAGTTCAAGACTGGAGTCAAGTGAAACGGATATTTCGATATTTAAAGTGCACAGTGAACCATGGAATCGTCTATAGGAAAGATGACGTTTTGAAGGTCTACAGTGATGCTGACTACGCCGGTGACAAGAGGATGAGACGTTCAACGACGGGTGTCATTTCGACCTACAATCATGGAGCTGTATCGTGGAGAAGTCAGTTACAGAATTCTGTGTCAACATCGACAACTGAAGCTGAAATTGTGTCTGCAAGTGAAGGAGCAAAGGAGTTGATTTGGCTGAAAAGACTGTTTTCTGAATTACTGGGAACTGCTGACAAACCTCCTACGCTTTACATCGACAATGCTGGTGCAGTTAAATTGGCTAAAAATCCGGAGTACCATCGAAAATCCAAGCATATTGAGGTACGTCATTTCTATGTGAGGGAAAGATTTTTGGACGGAGACCTTGAGCTGGAGCACATCGACGGGACCAATCAATTAGCTGATCTTCTAACTAAACCTCTGGAGAGGGTCAGATTCGAGATGCTGCGTGAGAGGATTGGCGTGCAGACGATGGCATCTTAGATGCTGAAAAGTGTTCAATAGTTCATCTTGTTTATTTATTTATTTGTATTTGATTTTCTTTGGAGGAAGTGTTAATATTTGAAAGAAAAATAGCACAGTAGCGCCACCTGGTGAAATAGACATGTACAATAAAGAAGAGAACAAAAGACGAGTCAGTGCAAAGTCTGTGCGTGTTCGCGTGACATGTGACAAGCGTCTCAAAAGATGATTTGTATTTTGTATTTTATTTCTCACTTGATAAATAAAGATTTACATTAAAACTAACACCTTTAACTACTTTATGGCTTCCTCAATGAATACGTTAAAGAGGTACGGTGAGAGAAAGCAGCCCTGTCTCACACCCTTTCTGATTTTTGCTGTCTGAATGAATCCTCCAATATCGACCATCGTGATTTGTCTCCCATAGAGTTTCAGTATCATCCTCCGGTCTTTCCAGTCCAATCCTGTAGTTTTAATAATTTTGAATAGTATGACCCAACTAACGTTATCGAAAGCCTTTTCGATGTCTACAAACGCCACGTATGTGTTTCTATTCATCTCAAACCTCCTTTCGAAAATTGTTCTAAGAGCCAAGATTGCTTCTCTTGTTCCTGTTCCTATTCAAAATCAAAACTGATCTTGATCAATTTTTGAGTTCAGCTTATTATTTATCCTGTTCTTTATTATTGACAGTAGTATTTTAGATGTATGAGAGAGGAAAGTCATGGTTCTGTAATCAGAGCTTCCTATACCATTCCATTTCTTTGGTATTATAACCGTTCTACTCTTGATGAAGTCTTCTGGAATTTCACAATCATCGTAACATCTGCATCTTACGTCATATAAAAGTTGTTTCATATTCTCTCCCAGATTCTTAAGTAATTCCCCAGGTATATTATCTGGACCAGTAGCTTTATTGTCATTTAATCTCTGAAGTGCTGATTCAAACTCCTTCCACGTGTTTGCAGGACCTTTATCATCTTCCTCTATTTCTTGTTCTGGTTCAATATACTGTAGTTCATTCAGCACATTACCTCCATCATAAAGTTCTTCAATGTATTCCTTCCACCGTGCACTGATTTCATCGTTATTTATTAAAATTTTCCCATTTTTATCTCTCACTAGAGAGCTTTTTGTTTTAGATTTTTGGTTTAAAATTTTAATGCTCCGATCTGCTCTATCAGTCCCGATATTCTCTAAAACCTCATCCATCCACACTTCTTTCGCTTTCCTACACAGAGTTGCAATTTGATTTTTGACCTGCCTATATTGTTCCTGGCTTTCTGGCGCGTTCCCTTTCCTGAAATGGTGTCTTTTTACGATCAAATCCAAAATTTCCTCTGTAATCCATGATTTTATTGGTTCCAATCTTTTGGTTCCCAGTGTTTCATGAGCTACTCTTAGCAAGCCTTCCTTTATAGTATTCCATGTAGAATTCTCATTTCGGTTGGCTAACTCATTTATTTTGTGTACATAAACATCCTTGTTTTTTGTGACCTCGTAATTTGGTTAAGTCAATAGGTTTTGGTTTCCAATGATCAATTCTTTTCAGGTGGATAATGCATTTGGCCATGACTAGACAATGGTCACTGCCAATCTCTGCCCCAGGATAGCTATGACTTGACTTGATTGCAATATCTTCTCTTGACGAAGATATAGTCATTTTGATAACGTGCAGTGTCACCAGGGGCTTTCCAGGTGTATCATCTGCGCAATGGAACATCAAATAGGGTGTTTGTCACAATCAAATGATACTGATCACAGAAGTCCAATAACATCTCCCCTCGCTTGTTCCTGACACCTAATCCAAACTTCCCGATTCCTTCATGCTTCATTATTACAGTAGATCCATCCTCTGCACCCAAATGGCTTAACATACTTAAGTATTTTACACTTACTGGAGTACCCCATAGCATTGAAATCTCCCATGATTATTACATTATCTGTTTCCTTTGTCAGATTCCATATTTCGTCAATGGTCTCATACATTTCTTCTATTCCTTCATCCGAGCTATTTGATGTTGGAAAATACACCAGATTCCTGGGATTTGTCTTGATTGTTATTACTAAAATCCTCTCATTTACGTGATAGGTGTTCATCACATTTCTTGTCCAATTATTTCTAAAGAGCAGTCCTACTCCATTACTTCCTCCACTTGCACCACCACTACAGATCATTCTGAAGTCATCACTGTAGAAATCACCATTCCCTGGCCACCTTATCTCGCACAGCCCCAAGATGTCCAGTCCTCTTTCCTTCATAATCATTTTAGCTTCTTGTAGTTTTCCTGCTTCTAACAGCGTTCTCACGTTCCGAGTTTCATTGATTTTCTTGAAGATTTTGCTTAATGACGACCTGGGAAGCCTCAACTCTTCCCCTGCCGGATCTTGGGTTCCTTGCCTCACAATCAGTAAACGGTACATCTTGCTGTGAACACATCATGATTGCTTAACTTGGGAATAAGTAGTGCAGTGGTTTCCCGTTGCCTTCTGCACTTTATTTGGACAGCGCCTAACATGGGGACAGACGCCCTCTGTAGCCGCCCCTAACATGGAGAACATACGCTACATCGATTGATTTTCGTGGTTAACTCCACTAGGTTCTTCCGCTCTCTCTGTCTTTAAGACTGTTTACCAAATTGACTGATATATGGCAACCATATACCTTTTGCTCTTACTCTTCCGCCATCTACACTATTCCATAGTCCATCTATTCCACTGTATATGCCGTTGAGGTCTTCACCGTAACCCTGGCAAGGAACCCTTATATGGTACTACCAGCCGGGTCAGCTGGACCAAGGTTTTTTACAGAGGTGTTACTCCTCCATCACTCTCCCTTTGTCCAGACTTGTGACAGGCAGAGCCTGGCTTCCCAAAACATTGGGCCCAGGTTGGTGGGGTACTCCAGTAAGTGTAAAATACTTAAGTACGTTAAGCCATTTGGGTGCAGAGGATGGATCTACTGTAATAAGTGATCAAAGTTCGATGAGAGAGCTGTTGAAAGTGTATTTGTAGGGTATGGGGACAATGTTAAGGGTTATAAAATGTGGATTCCGTCAGAAAGAAAGTTCCAGTTAGCACACAGTGTGAAATTTGAAGAAAAGGTGTTCCCTTATGTTCAGTATAGTGTTATTGAGACAACCCTTTCTCTCTTAGATCTTAGAGGCAGTTCTAGAGGACAATTGCATGATAATGTGCCCATTAATGTTGATGATAATTCCCCAGTCTTTGATTTTGATGATAAGTTATTTGAGTGAGAAGATATTGTTGAGAATTTTGATTTGAGTAGCATTACTGAGATTAGCGATAATGAACCATTCCTAGGTTGGGATAGTAACAAGTTGGAAAATGTTATGCATGTGAATGTACCTGTTGATGCAGATGAAACGGAGTTGCGTAGATCACAGATAATAAGAAGGGTAAGGAATGTTCAAGGTGTAGTCTTGGCATGTTTAGTACTGACTGTGATTGTGATACCAATTTGTTAAATGTTTTTCATGAACCAAAGACTGTTAAGGAAGCTTTAGAAAGTTAAAATGCAAGTTCTTGGTATTCAGCCATGGAGGAAGAGATGTGTCAGCTTAGGGCAAAAGGTGTTTGTGTGTTGGTAGTCTGGTCAAAGAACCACAATGTACTGGGAAATAAATGGGTGTTTAAACTGAAATAAAACCAGGATGGTACAGTAGAAAGGTTTAAGGCCAGGTTAGTAGCTAGAGGCTTCTCCCAGATTCAAGGGGTAGATTATGATAAAACATATTCACCTGCAATGCACAAGAAACCAAGAAAACAGTTAGACTTTTATTGTCATTAGCAGTAGTCAATGAGTGCGAAGTGCATCATGTGGATATTCTGAATGCATATCTTAATACCCCTCTTAATGAATTAGTGTATTGTGAACAGCCAGAAGGTTTTGTTGAAGAAGGAAAAAATAAAGTGTGGACATTAGTGAAAAGTCTGTATGGACTGAAGCAGATTGCTAAAGAGTGGTTCCATAGAATTAATAGTGTGTTGAATGAGCGGGGTCTAATTGCTCGATAAGACAAAAGATTTGATTATGGGAATGTACGTGGATGATTTGGGTATTTTGGACAATATAGAAAATATGAATTGGGTGAAGTCTGAGCTGAGGGAAAGGTTACAGTTAAGAGACTTGGGAAAAATGACCAATTTCCTGTCAATGAATGTAACACAATACAAAGAAAAGATTTGCATTAACCAAAGTAAATATATCAAAGTTGAGTTGTAAAGTTAAGTTCCGCAAAGGGGAGGTCAGTGCCCTTAGCCATCAGTAGTGATGATAAGACAGGATCAGGGGAGGAGAAAGTAGATCAAAATAGCCTATGTTTCAAAATTCAGTAGGAAAGTTACTATAATAATTGTCAACATCAACAAGACCAGATCTCCGTTTTGCGGTACGTAAAAGTAAGTCGGAGATGTACTGTAAAGGCCCCAATAGACAAGACTAGAATGATGTAACACATATCATGAGACATTTCAGAAACACAGAGGAAATGAAAATTATATATTCTACTAGAGACCAAAGAGATTGTAAAGTGGAAATGTTTGTGATGCAGATTATGCTAATACTAAATCAGAGAGGATCTCAATTACAAGTTATGTAATTAAATTTGCTAATGGTTCAATCATTTGGCATACCGGTACTAAAAAAAAACATGTCCTGCACTGTCAACAGTTGAAGCGGAGTATAATGTTATGTGTGAGGTAACTCGAGAGGTACTATCGTTAGACATGATCCTGAGAGAATTAGGGCAATACAGGATTATGAGTAAACCGATTGTTGATAAGTGTGATAATCAAGGTTCAATTTTTCTAAGTGAGTATGGTTTGGATTCAGAGCGATCCAAGCACATGAATGTAAAGTTGTGTTTTTTACAGCACTATGTTAACTATTTCAATGCTAGGTTTTTATGTAGACCTACTCCCTCTCGACAGGTATACTCTTTGTATGTAGTTAGTTTTATGTAAATAGTTTGTTTATTAGATATTGTTGCAATAGACTGTGGTGTGGGAATGTGTCTGGTGGCAGCTGCATTGTTTATTAGATATAGTTCATTGTTTCTGTTAGCTTTAATGTAAATCTCTATTTATCATGTGAGAAATACAATACAAAATACAAATCATCTTTTGAGATACTTGTCACATGTCACGCGAACACGCACAGACTTTGCACTGACTCGTCTTTTGTTCTCTAGTTTATTGTACATGTCTATTTCACCAGGTGGCGCTACTGTGCTATTTTTCTTTCAAATATTAACACTTACTCCTAAGAAAATCAAATACAAATACAAAATAAACAAGATGAACTATTGAACACTTTTCAGCCTCTAAGATGTCATCTTCTGCACGCCAATCCTCTCACGCAGCATCTCGAATCTGACCCTCTCCAGAGGTTTAGTTAGAAGATCAGCTAATTGATTGGTCCCGTCGATGTGCTCCAGCTCAAGGTCTCCGTCCAAAGATCTTTCCCTCACATAGAAATGACGTACCTCAATATGCTTGGATTTTCGATGGTATTCCGAATGTTTAGCCAATTTAACTGCACCAGCATTGTCGATGTAAAGCGTAGGAGGTTCGTCAGCAGTTCCCAGTAATTCAGAAAACAGTCTTTTCAGCCAAATCAACTTCTTTTCTCCTTCACTTGCAGACACAATTTCAGCTTCAGTTGTCGATGTTGACACAGACTTCTGTAACTGACTTCTCCGCGATACAGCTCCATGATTGTAGGTCGAAATGACACCCGTCGTTGAACGTCTCATTCTCTTGTCACCGGCGTAGTCAGCATCACTGTAGACCTTCAAAACGTCCTCTTTCCTATAGACGATTCCATGGTTCACTGTGCTCATTAAATATCGAAATATCCGTTTCACTTGACTCCAGTCTTGAACTGTAGGATTCTCCATGGCTCGAGCAGCTTTGTTGACCGCGAATGCGATATCTGGACGTGTAGCTGTAGTCAGGTATATCAAGGATCCCACAGCCTCACGATAAGGAACTCTGGCCGAAACCTTTTCTCCGTCTTCACTTTCTTCGCGTCCAACTGGGGTAGACACTCCATTTGACTCGGCCATCCCAAATTTTTCTAGGATTTTCCTCGTATAATCCTCTTGACTGATTGCAATTGATCCATCATGGTTTTGTTGTATCTTCATGCCCAGGAAATTGTTGAGAGATCCTCTGGTCGTGTGAAATTCCTGCTGAAGTTTTTCCATGAACTGCTCGATGTCTTCTTCGTTGCCAATTACCAGACCATCATCCACAAAGATTACAACAGCCAACCACTTTCCATTTTTGTTGCTGTAAAAGAGACAAGGATCAGCTTTGCTGTTTTTGAATCCAGCTTTCTCCATGAATTTCTTGAAACGCTTGTTCCAGCAGCGTGGAGCCTGTTTTAAACCATATAAGCTTCCTTTTAGATGACACACTCGGCCAGTACCGTCCTGATGACCTTCTGGCTGTTCCATGAACACATCTTCTTCAAGCTCGCCGTTCAAGAAGGCCGTCTTGACATCAAATTGACCAAGTTTCATCTCCTTTTCAACAGCTACTGCCAACAGAGCTCGAATGGTATCATACCGTGCAACAGGGCTGAATGCTTCTTCATAATCGATTCCTTGCTGTTGTGCAGAGCCTTTGGCTACCAATCGTGCCTTTGGCTACCAATCGTGCCTTGAAGCGAATGTCTCCACTGTCCGTTGTCTTCTGTCGAAGAACCCACCGATTTTTCAGGACCCGTGCACCATTTGGACGCTCAACCAATTTCCAGGTATCATTTTCCTTTAAGGACTCCAATTCTTCATTAATTGCTTTCAGCCACTGATTTTTATCACTAGACTGCAGCGCTTCAGAGTATGAGTCAGGATTCTCTTCAGCGATAGATGGTCCAGCCATGTACATGTAATTTCCACTGATCATCCACGATGGCTTCTTACTTTCACGTTTGCTTTTCCTTCTTTCTTCAGTCTCTCCTTCTTCCTCATCTTCGCTTCCTCCGGAACTGGATGCCGAAGCAAAATCTTCAATTTCGCTTAAGTTCTCATCTGACTCTGACCTCCTCTGTAGGCCTACATCAGACGACGAATTAGAACTGATTCCTCTCCACACGTTCTTCAAGCGTCACTTCAACCTTTCCAGCGTTGGCGCGCAGATTGCAGACAACTTCAGGTTTGAATTTCACATCATGGCTTAGAACAACCTTTCCCTGAGTTGGAATCCAGACTCTAAATCCATCCCTGTCGTTCACGTACCCAACCAGATGTCCAAAAACAGCTTTGTCGTCGAACTTTGATCGAAAATTCTTGTCGATATGCACGTAGCATTCTGTTCCGAAGATCTTCAGATGACTGAGACTTCCCACTGGTCGTCCATACCACAATTCATAGGGAGATTTGTTTTCAATGGACGACTTCCCAGTGCGATTCAGGAGGTACACCGCAGTGTTGCAGGCTTCAGCCCAAAGTTGTTTCGTTAACTTGCTAGGATTCAGCATAGATTTTGCGCACTCCACAAACGTCCGAATTTCACGTTCCGCAACTCCGTTTTGTTGTGGTGTGTACGGCGTAGTAATGCTGTGTTCTATGCCTCTGCTTGCGAGTAGTTCAGAAACCTTCTTGTTATCAAATTCTTTTCCTCCATCACACCTGAACAGCATCACGACGTGTCCATTTGTTTTGGCTTCATTCAGGAAATGTTCCAGAACGGTGTACACTTTACTTTTGTGCTTTAAAAAGAAAACTCGTCGAAACTTGCTGAAATCATCCTTGAAACATACGTAGTAGTGTGCCTTTCCAAGAGGTTCAGTAGACATTGATCCATTCACATCGGCGTGGATTTGTTCACCGGTGGCTGTTGGTCGATTCATTCGTGTCTTGAATGACAGTCGATGCATTTTTCCCAGTGCACATCCATCGCAGAAACCCTCTTTACACATGTCTACATTGATGTTCATCTGCTTCAGTACATTCTTGGCATGCGCTTTGTGTTGATGACCAAATTGTTCATGGTAGATCTGCAGTTTGTCCGAAGATGTAGCTAAATTCACTTGAATGGGTTGCGCCGATTTCACGACGCGCATGTCAAGTACATACAGACCATGACTCACACGTCCAGCCATCATCGCCTTTCCAGTAACCTTGTCTTCAATTCTAACAGTTAGGTCGTCAAGTCTTGCACAAAAACCCTTCCTTGCAGCAGCTTTCACAGAAAACAGATGAGCCATTGCATCGGGAACATACAAAACTTCAGTCATCTCAGCACTCAACCAAGCGTTGTTCAGCCGCACTTGAATGTTTACAATTCCTTTTCCGAGAGCTAGCATGATCACACCTCGTTTTCCTAGCAAAATCTTCCCTGGAGCAGCAAACTTGACGTATGTTGTAAAATACTGTTTGTTCGCGGTGATGTGATTTGTGGCGCCACTGTCGCAGTACCACTCGTCGGCTTGAACAAAGTCGCCGTCTAACGCACTCATAGCATGTGTCAGAAACGAAGCATTGTTCTCCTTATTTTTGTTTCTAGTGTCACCCTCTTTCTTCTTCACTGGACATTCACTTGCCCAATGGCCCAATTCCTTATACTTTAAACATGGAAACTTCTGCTTTACTCGTTGAACATTTTTCTTCGACTTGTAATCAGCGCTGCCTTTGCCACTGCCATACTGGGAATGCTTCTTGGGAGCACTACGTACCACAAACGCAGTCGATTCCACGTTTCCTTGGTCACGCAGTTCAATCGTGCACAATTTTTCAATCAACAAGTTCACAGTTTGATTTTCCGTCGGAATCGTGTCCGACACATCCTTGAAATTATCTAATTCTTTTCCCAGCGTGGATAAAATTCGACCGTTCTAAATCCTTTCAGATAACGTGTTTTCGTTGTGCTTTTGGAGTTCGTCGTTCAGATCCTGATAAAGCTTCTGTAACTTCGCGACATGGGTGCTGATGTCCTCCTTGTCGTCACGTGTCACTCGGAAGAATGACTCGATCAACATGTTCAGTCGCTGCGTACTGCTTCGTTTGAACCGTGCGCTCAATTTTGTCCAAATTTCACTGGCATTGGTGCACGTCAACACGAGCTCGGCAACAGATTTTCCTAGCGCACCTGCTAGCAAACTGGCCGCTTTCGCGTCTTCTTTCAACCACTGCTTATATGCCACTTTTTGTTGCGCAGTTGCATCTGCCGGCAACACATGACACTTTTTCGAACCATCAACAATATTTTCCAGTTCATACGACCACAAAACCATCAACACATGCCATTTCCACTTTGCCCAGTCTTCAGGTCCTTCAAGTTTATCCACTTGAACTTTGTAGTCACTGCCGGTTGCCATTTTGAGGTTATCCTTTTACTCACAAAAAAATACATCACGTGTTCCACAGGCTTTCAGCTTCGGATCCACTCACGAGATAATACCATTTACACGTGGCCTGGGCCCATAACCTGTTAGTTTTAATGTAAATCTTTATTTATCAAGTGAGAAATACAATACAAAATACAAATCATCTTTTGATATGCTTGTCACATGTCACGCGAACACGCACAGACTTTGCACTGACTCGTATTTTGTTCTCTTCTTTATTGTATATGTCTATTTCACCAGGTGGCGCTACTGTGCTATTTTTCTTTCAAATATTAACAGTTTAATTCGACTGTGATGTGTGAGGATACATGTGAGTGTGCCTGGTGACTGACTGTTTTAGTGGTAGTATTTTGTTATTGGTAGAACTTTAGTATTTTTCGTTAGTAGAATTTTGGTATTTAATTGGTAGTAGAAGGTTAGTATTTTTGTTAGTAGAAATGCTCTATCCGGTTCTTATTCTGAAAGGGAGTAGCATCCTTTCAGAATAAATCAATTCTTTACTTGTCTTATAGACGGCTAAGATATTGATATTATAAGCCAACTAATGGCTACACAGCGATCTGCTGCACGGCTGAAAGCAACGGGAAACTACAGCCGTAACGCTCTTCCCGAGGATATGCACCTCTCTATGCATAATTACATGTGATGATGGCCTCCTCCCTTGTAAAATTCCAATCCGGAGGTAAACTAGTCCCCCGTTCGGATCTCCGGGTGGGGACTACTCGAGAGGGGGTTAACATCACAGAAGTGACATTGAGGAAATCTGATATTCTACGGATCGGAGCGTGGAATGTTAGAAGTCTGCTAGGAAGTGGAAGGTTAGAAAACTTGGAAAGGGAAATGGATAGGTTGAGGCTGGATTTTGGTTGGAATTAGTGAAATGCGCTGGTAGGAAGAACAGGACTTTTGGTCAGGAGACTATAGGGTCATTAGCACTAAATCAAACAATGGCCAAGCAGGGGTTGGTCTCATATTGAGCAGGAAACTTGGAGAGCGGAGGCTGATGGAATTCTGCACCGAGCATGAGTTGGTCATAGCTAACACCTTATTCAATAACCAAAATAGAAGAATATACACATGGATGAGACCAGGGGATACAGGACGTTACCAAATCGACTTCATTATGGTCAAGCAGAGGCTTCGAAACCAGATTTTGGATTGTAAAACATATCCTGGTGCTGACATAAACTCTGACCACAATCTGGTTGTTATAAAATGCAGATTAAAGTTGAAGAAACTGAAGAAAAGTCAAAAGTCAAAAAAGTGGCCAATAGACAGACTGAAAGAGAAGGATGTAAACGAAAATTTCAAGAAGAGTATAAAGGAAGGACTAATGAAAAACCCTAAACAAACTTCAATTGCAGACGAATTGACACTTTTGAAGAATGAAATAACAAAATCCGCAGAAAAAAAACATTGGTAGGAAAGAAAGAATAGGCAGAAAACCGTGGATCACTCAGGATGTACTAGAATTGATGGATGAAAGGCGGAAACACAAGAATCTAAGAGATGAAAAGGGGAAAGCAGAATACAGACGTCTGAGAAATGAGGTTAACAAGAAGTGCAAGGAAGCGAAAGAAGAATGGTTGAAAGAGAAATGTGCAGGTATAGAAAGTTTTCTGAAATTAGGAAAAGTAGACACAGCTTATCGAAGGATTAAGAATACATTTGGGGAAAAGAAGACTAAGTGCTGTAATATTAAGGACACAAATGGAAAGCCTCTAACAGGGAAGACAAGGTTGAGAGATGGAAAGCTTACATAGAGTGTTTGTATAAGGGACAGGAGATTGTGAACCATGTAATGGACAGGGAGGAGGAAATTGATGAGGATGCAAAAGGAGATTTAATATTGAGATCAGAATTTGACAGAGCATTGGAAGACTTAAGCAGGAACAAAGCTCCAGGTATAGATGATATACCGATTGAGTTGCTACGCTGCATAGGAGATGAATGTCTGATCAGGTTATTTCACTTGGTGTGTAGGATTTATGAGACAGGTGAGGTACCCTCTGATTTCAAGAAGAATGTTATCATCCCTATACCGAAGAAAGTATGAACTGACAGATGTGAGGATTACCGTACAATCAGCTTGATTACTCATGCTTCAAAGATCCTGTCAAATATAATTTACAAGAGGATGGAAAGCCAGATAGAAGCGGAGTTGGGTGAAGACCAGCTTGGTTTCAGGAGAAATGAAGGAACAAGGGAAGCTGTACGAAGTCTTAGGTTGATTTTGGAAGGTAGAATAAGAAACTATAAGAGAACGTTCATGGCATTTGTGGACTTAGAAAAGGCTTTTGATAACGTTGATTGGACTAAATTGTTTGACATTTTGAAAATGGTTGGAATAAAGTACAGGGATAGGAGGGTGATCTACAATCTGTACAGAAACCAGACAGCAGTCATTCGAGCTGATGGACATGAGAGAGAAGCTGATATTCAGAAAGGTGTGAGGCAAGGCTGCAACTTATCGCCCATGCTTTTCAATCTCTACATTGAACAAGCAATGAAGGAAATTAGAGAGAAATTTAAAGTGGGAGTGAAGATTCAAGGAGAAATAATTTCAACTCTGAGATTTGCTGATGACATCGTCATCTTGGCCGACACGCCTCAGGATTTGATTGAGTTTTTGAATGGTATGGACTCCGTCTTGAGGAAAGAATTCATGATGAAAATTAATAAATGTAAAACAAAAATATTGGAATGCAGCCGCAATAAATCAGAAACCTCTATGGACATCAAATTGGTAGGGGAGAAACTAAAGGAAGTAGGAGACTTCTGTTACTTATGAAGCAAAATGACCAGTTATTGACGAAGAAAAGAGGATATAAAAAGGAGGTTGGCTCAGGCAAGGAAAGCATTTCTACAGAAAAGGAATCAGTTGACATCGAATATAGATTTAGGTATTAGGAAGATATTTTTGAAAACCTTTGTCTGGAGTGTCGCACTCTATGGAAGTGAAACTTGGACTATTGGTGCAGCTGAAAAGAGGAGAATTGAAACGTTTGAAATGTGGTGTTACAGGAGAATGATGAAGATCAGATGGGTAGATAAGTTTACAAAAGAAGAGGTATTAAGACGAGTGGGAGAGGAGAGATGTTTCTGGCGAATGCTAATGAAGAGAAGAAATAGGTTGGTAGGACACACACTAAGACACTCAGGAATAGCAAGCTTAGTCATGAAAAGAAGGGTCGAGGACAAGAACTGTAGGGGTAGACCAAGATTAGAATATGTTAAACAGATTGCCTCGGATGTAGGGTGTGGTAGCTATGTAGAGATGAAACGATTAGCTCAGGACAGCTGGAGAGCTGCATCAAACCAGTCAAAAGACTGATGCCTCAAACACACTCCCTCTGTGCTGGTTTTTTTTCTTTCAAGAATATGTGATTATTGAAAAATAGCTCTACTAGTTATTTAACTGCATTTCCAACCTCATAGTCACTGTCGTCCAGTAAGTCATTATCCAAGTCACTATCAACTAAAACCTGTTCAATTTCACCATTGCCAAGGCATCTCCCCTTTCGTGGCACAGCCGTTTTGATTGTTGTGATTAGAAGCACAGAAGTTCTATATTTCATTATTGCTAGGAAACAATCCTTACGTAAATGCATGGAAAAAGTTAACTATCGCTACTTTAGAACTTCTGGCGCGCCATTTGAACTGATAGGACGCTGCGCGGATTTTTACAGGCTTAACCAATTGAGCACTGCACGTATATTTACGGGTTTAGCATTGAAAGGGTTAAGGGTGAGATGGTTCTATTGAAGTATATTCCATCCAATGAGAATCAGCTGATTTATTTACAAAACTTTTATGTGGATCAAAAACTGCTGAATTTATTAAGATGCTTGCTATATCTGATTAGTGTTTCAGAGAATTAATTTATGTTTAATTGTTTGAGTTTTGTGTATTGATATGAAGTTTTTGAGCGCTGAAATGACTGCCAAAGGGGAGGTGTATTTGTATTGGTATTACTGTGTAATTTGTCAGCCATTTCAGTATTTTGTTGCTCTTTGGTTTGGTTCCTTGTGATTGGCCCAATTGGTGCGAATATAGTGCCGTGGTGTGTTCTTGTTCGGCAATATATTACAAGCTGTGTGTCTCAGTATCTAGTTGAATAAACATCAGTCAGCAAGTCGGTCTTTTATTCCACTGCTTACTACAACCTAACTATACATCTAGCATGTCTGTACCACACATTGGAACTCTTAGAACTCTTTCTTGCAAGCGTTTTCAACATGGCTGGCCCTGAAATAGCTATTTTTAAATGTTTTAAACAGTCTTGGAATAAGATTGATCAATCTGCTTACAAAAGTGTGAGTCTAATAATGCATGAGATGGTAAGGACATTCTGACAACACAAGTCAGAGATGATGACAGAGAATTTCTAGAGCTTGGAATTATCTCCTGCGGTCTCCATTCTGCTAGATCGATGGGAAAGGTACTGTATTTTAATACATGGATGTTTCAAGGCCAATTCAAACTCTAAATTGGAAGAGAAAGTAGTGTGTAACATCTGTATTTTCCATTTGTGTATTCATCCAAGAAGAAGATAAATTCGGGCACCTCAAAGGTTCCCAAAAAGAAACTTGAAGGTAGAGGTATTTAAGTGAGGAGCTTTTGGCTTTGGCCTTTTTTTTTTTAAATAAAAATGTATGTACAAGTGTTTAAAAATAGCAATGCTTTTCTTAAAGAAAGCTATGGGGTCGTTGAACCTCTTAAATATGTGTATCCAACTATGTGGAAATAGTTCTCATGATATGAAGATTTTGTAACAAAATACACAATGTTGTAACCAGCTCTTTATATTAAAATTCATCAATAAAGTAGCAGAGTACGGGCTTCTTAATCTTACGGTCGTGGGGCAATACTGCGTTGAGTCTATATCATATTCCATGTGCCTTACCTACACATCTGTAATTATGAAACATACAGTATGAATTTAATGTAATGCATTAAAAAAAGTGGTGGAATGCTGTAGAAAATAAATTATGTTCCAATAAAAAATAAACCACAGAGTTAGAGTAGTTACAGTATTGAATGAAATTTAAAACATAAAAGCAAATCGTGTGCATGAATTTGTATGTACGGAAAGTCACAATACCTTTGCAGAGTCGTATGGTACTAACATGACGAATAGAAATAAATAGTGTCATCACTGACCGAGTTCAAGCGCGCCCCGCTCGGCTACCGCTAGCGCGGCAGATTCCCAACGCTACACGGTCAGCTGTTCAAAAGTGGGATACGCGCTGGGCTGCGTAAACCTCTTTACGAAAGCTGCGGTAACGCGATTATAACTAATTGTTTGATTAGACTTATGAATAATACTGTCAACAAGTTATTATTAATATTCTCAGTCCCCATGTAGTACTATCTTTTAAAACCCTCCGTTAGTCGAGCATTGGTCTGACAGCTCCATGGTTCGTTTTAGTTTTAATATCAAGCCAACAGTTCAAGTTATGATCTTATCGTCTCGTGACATCTTACACCAAACCTTAGTAGGCATTTTCCTGGAGTTGTGAAACGATGTGCCTAAAAATAACTCTCCACGTGTAAAATTTTGTCAGCGTGGGGTTGATAGTACCAGCGCTCCCAATATCAGTGAGGAGATTGCGCCTTACGGAAACCTAACGATGCAGATGAAGCGTGTCGCCTTCTGCTGAAAGATAACGAATAGCTAGTTCACGATTCAGTAATTTCAAAGGAATTTGTGACTCTGATGCTGAAGACAAAGTTGGAACAAGATCCGTAGATCAGGAGGTCGGTAACGGAAGCGGAGAATTGGATGGCCGTTTATTTTATTGGCAGGTTGGCCATTATTATTATTATTATTATATGTCCGTCTCATTCTTGGCTATCACAGTGGAGGTCCGGGTTCGATTCCCAGCTCTGCCAATAAATTTAATACTGGTCTGAGGGCTGGAACGGTGTTCACTCAGCCTCGTGAGGCAAAACTGATTAGAGGCGCGTTCGATTCCTATCTCAGCTATCCTGGAAGTGGTTTTCCGTGGTTTCCCACTTCTCCTCCAGGCAAATGCCGGGATGGTACCTACCAGAAGGTCACAGCCGCTTCCTACCCAAATCCTACCTTAATTCCAAATACACACACTTCTACAGACATCATAATGACACAGCTTATCAGACAAAATTCTAAACACACCCAAGCACACGGAGCTACGTGACCACGAAGTCCCTAAAGAATCAGCAACTATTATTATTTTAGGACTATTATTATTAAGACGGATTATATATTTTTTCGTTTTAGGTAAGGATGGCACGAAGTAGAACAAATAACCATGGAAGGCTGCCTCCATTCCGCATCCTACTGGGCGCCTTTCGTGATTTTACATCAGTGGATAGATATTTCGGTAAATTTTGAAAAATGTGAGGTACTGATCCTGGTTTAAATTGCCACTTTACGCGAGGAATTTCTACGTTCTCATAGATCACTACGAAACAGTCCGCCTTTATAATAATTAAATCTTCCGAAAAATGCACGTCACAGATTCTAATTTTGATCGACAATTGCTTACCTTTCCGCGGAATAACTCCTTCCCATTTCGCAAATAGATTTGTTTCTTTTGGCAGTGTGAAAAAATGTCTACCATCAGATTTTCTTCCTAACCCGATTTACATCCTGTTTTCCCGAAACAGCAGAAACATGAGTTGTTTGCAGACACAAAGCACTGCACAGACATTCGTAAACTATTACAAAAAAAAAAACAAATTCCCTCGCATAATATGACTTCTCGCGCACATGGTATTACAGTACTAACCTCGTGGGAGACCGAATATAGCCGATTTACAACGATGAAGGCACCACACTTATCAGCGGCTAGACATAAGTTACTTACTTGCCACACCTGCTTATGGTTCGGCGCGACTTCCGCGCCACACACTGGCTGGACCATGAGCTACAATGCTTAAGCAAGACCGACTACAATAATATTATCTCAGACCGTAACATCAAAACCAAGATGGCGGAAATCGTAGGGGAACAGCTGTAGCAACTGGCGGGCATGGCGCCATTGAAATAGCGGCAAATTCGAAGACAAACATTCGCATATTTGATTAAATTCCGCCAGAAATTACAGGTTTTTATGTAATAAGGCACAAATTCAATATGAAACCCTGACGTATTTCGCTACAAGCAACGAGAACAGACAGTAGCTAAAAATACAGACATAAATAAAGCAGAGGTAAGACATTATGTTAAAAAAATGCAAATATTTCTAAATGGAACTACAAGAATAGTCAACCCCTGACACTATACAGCCCATGAAGGGCCTAGGCAAATATAAAATGCAAATATAAATGGTTGTTGCTTATATTAGGGGCTACGACATCGTGGTCTTGTAGCCCCATGTATTTGTGTGTGGAATTTGTGTGATAACCTGTGTTATTGTTATGGCTGAACTAGTGTGTTTGTAAATTGGGTATTGTAGTGGGAAGGAAGCGGCCATGGCCTTAAGTTAGGAACCATCCTGGCATTCGCCTGGATTAGAAGTGGGGAAACCATGGAAAACCACTTCCAGGATGACTGAGGTGGGAATTGAACCCTCCTCTACTAAGTTGCTTCATGAGGCTGAGTGCACCCCATCCCAGCCCTCACATGAGAATTAAATTTCTTGGCAGAGCCGGAGAATCAAACCCGGACCTCCGGGACGACAGCCAAGAATGCTAGGCACTACACAACGAGGTGGTCTAAAACAGAATGGTACCACTGAACGAAAGTAGAACGAGCGATAATATTCTCTATAGTACATTAATTAGCCAAAATACCTTATCAAACAACGAGAAATAAATCAGGGAATGATGTTTTAAAAGATTCTTCCTCCTCCGCTGTATGTGACCCACCCAGCCATCCCAAATAGCATTGTGACTCACAATTTGGCTTCAGGAGAGAAAGATGCACAATCCAGGCAATTCGAAGTCTTCAAACTGAGATTGCGTCTACCCTGTCAGTACCGAAGGGAAAGTTACAATCCATATTCATTGACTTCTCTAAAGCTTTTGACTCGATTAGCAGGAAGAAAATATTGGAAAAACTAGACAGACTATTGAGAGGTAACAGCTACACTAAACATCTTGTCAAAAGTATTTTAGGCTCTAACAATATAGTCATTAACGATGGCATTACAACATCAAGCCCAATTGAGCAGACTACAGGCATGCTGCTACAAGGAGACCCATTAAGCCCTCGTGTTATTTATCACTGCTATGGCAGATAATATCACAGATATATTATCAGAGCGGGTAATCTCATTTATATACGCAGATGACATGGTGCTCGCTTCAAGTTCACAGGTCGAATTGCAATCTGCTCTCGATCCCTTTGAATTATGGGTGTTACACAATGACCTTAGGTTAAACAGAAACAAGACTAAATCTATGACCTTTAGGAAAGGGGGAAAGCCAGCAATTTTCCACATTGCAGGAAAACCGCTTGAGGGTGTACCACATTACAAGTAGTCCTACTTAGGTCCTACATTAGTCAACTGGCAATGTTTTCACACTGCAAATCAAGGATAGACCAAGCGTCACTACCAAAGCCTTCAACGACATAAAACATTTGACTAAGCTATCTATAAAAACAGCCTTAAAACTTTTGCGGTTAAATGTTACCCGTATTGTGACTTATGGACTGGAGAGCATTTGGACACATTTAAATATGAAGTATTTGGAACAATATGGAGAAACTGAAGGCGACTTACATAAAGACGGCCTTGGGTTTATCAAAGTATACACCTTCAAGACCGGTGTAAGAGGTGACTCGCGAGGTTTATAATGTAGAAGAACTCAGACTTCAAATGCTGCTACCTTCTACTCCAGGATATGTAAAACTCATGGACACACTAGAGCCAAAGAACATTGGTAGGATTTTTGCGCCACGGACACTATGATTTTTGATGATTGGAAGAGTGGGGGGGGGGGGGGGGCGAGCTGAGACCATTGAACTGTCGGTACTATTGGAACAACTCCTCCCATGGTAACCCTAGCTGAAAACTGCTTCCTGGTGCACTGCCAGGCGTAACTAGTCGCACCAAAAACTGTCATACCATTTAACTCTAGGTTGCATGTCAGCTGATATGTCGTGATTCTTTTCATATATTTGAACGTACGTACCTCTGTGCAACGTTACATGTATGGTATTTTCCAATAATACGGTAGGTTTACGGTCTACTTTATTTCGAAGTAGCCTATTCTGCGTTTATGGATATGTCTTACATCAAATTTTGACATAGGCCTAAATAGCACGTATGACAAATACACGTAGGCCCTATTGTAGGTTATAAGTTATTAAGTTAGTCACAGAATTATAACCTACGTCTAGCTTATATTACAGATTTCCATGGAAACGCCCAGATGTAGGCCTATTAAAGAAATGGGTTATAGCTGTGAAAACTTTTATAAGCCTGCTACTTGTTTCATTCAAATAGGAACAAACCACTGCTTAAAGATGATGCGGTACCTGCAATTTGCAATTTCCCACAGCATCGGCTTCAGCCACCCAAGAAAAGACCGAGAGTTATTGAACGACAAGTAGTCTAATATTTACTGTTACTTTCTTCATCAGCATAGGCATAAAATTTCACATTTTCCAGTATACTTTTATGATGTCAGTCTTGGAGACGATAAAAATAATTCGGCTTAAGGGATCTTCCCTGCAGGACCTGTTCGTTTGCTGTATGACTTATGTGTGGTCGAAGTTTGTAGTTTTTACGTGACCGTTAATCTTGTGATCATGAGCCAAGGGACCTCCATTTTACGTGGAATCCGAACCACAGGACATGGCATTTCAAACCTGGTCCACCTTGGTGAGAGGTGAATAGCTTGACCACTGCGCCACCATGCCCCATTGCTTTGAAGAATATTGAACATGTGGTTGTTTTGTATAAATAAAGCAGGCTATGTATTTTTGTTCACAAAGCATCTATTTAATTGTTTAGTTATAGGCTTATGCATATTCACACACATATGAATGTTGAATACCAATTAACATACTTCTTCTTTATTGTTAGTCATTACCAGCCTAACCTTATTTTTATTTTATTTTAATGTATGTACGACTTGTATTTTTTGCCAGTAGGCCTATAACTTAGTTATTGTGTATGCTGCCTTTGATCTAAGGATAAAATGATGAACAATCAGGCTGCAATATAATATTTAATGTTGGCATATATTCCTAGCCATTTTAAGTATCAAATTACTATGATATTTTGAAATATGTATTTCGGCGTAAGTTCAGTTTAGTTTACCATTCGCCTAAATGTTCAAAAGTACCTCTTTTACTTGTATCTCGTCGTACATATGTACATCATCCTTTTGTTCGTATACGTCAAACTCTCCTCCTTATAAAATGTGTCGCACCAAAAAGTTCCATCATCCGTGTGACGAATGTTTGTGTGAGCGCTGTGGAGAACAATGTGGAAGATACCATGCTATATTCTGCACATTAAGACATGAATCTTTGATATTCCTAGGGAATAACAATTAGTTTACTGTATGATTTTAGATTTTATTCATTATATGCATGGGCATTGGCTGCAATAAATCCCTTATTATTATAGGCTATAGGTGAATTTCCAGCTGTGGATGCCATTATTCACATCAACCATCGTCAGAACAGTACTGCCAACCTCACCATTACGGTACTAGCCGCACCAACACTCGACCATTCTAACCTACGTTTTGTCCAATCCAATGGTTACAGCCTAACACGTCCAGATCAATGGTTTTGTATCAATCTGCCCCGATAGCTGCGCACAATCAAAGCCGCAGCCTTCGATTTGTCCAATCCAATGGTTTTTTACAATGGTTACAGCTTAACGCATCCAGAACAATGGTTTTTGACAATGGTTACAGCCTAACGCGTTCCGATGACTGCCTTTTTTTTAACAACAGTGATCTGCTAATAGATGTAGTCTCCTCCGCTGTCTATAACCCACCCACCATCCCAATTTATAACACGACTTAGGCCTACATAGTGAAATTTCAGTTGTGTCGGCCAGTGGGCGTGGCTTATTTGACAAATAAGATATTGCCAACCCGAAGTATAGGTAAACACGGCCGTAGGTTGTTTGTTTTGAGCGTAGAGAGCTGTGAGATCGCACTCGCTTCTATCTGTATCGGGACATCCTGAACTAACTCCAACAGATGGCACATAAGTACTCTCATTAGTACTTTATTTCAAATAGCATTTGCCAATAACACACAATTGATGTTACAAACTCTTTAAAATGAAAATTTACTGTATTATGAACTTGTCATTCTTCAAATTCGATGTGTATAGAATTCCAACGGACATACAGTCTATCTTATTAATGTTTTTAATACAAAAACAAACCTAACCAGCGACTAACGCCCCAGTCCCCCTTGCTTGTGGTAGCCTACTAACAGTAATTTTCGGCCAGGCAGTAGGCCTACCTAACCTAGTAACAGACAAATGTATATACAAAAACAAACCTAATCTGGGGATAACTCCCCAGGCCCCCTAGCTTGTGATACTAACAGGAGCATAATTTTATGTACATACCTGTTGCATTTAAAATCACTGCTTCCATCAGATTACAGTACCCACTTGAATTTTTTCCACAAGCACACAAAGATTATTGATTCATGATTCTTATAGAATATATTTACACTTAAAGAACTTGACACTTTAGAAGACACTGACACTGCTGGTATGTCATTAAAACTACCATCATCTACTTTAACAAACAGGAGTTGTGTAGGACGGTTGATTTGGGAAAATTGTCGAAATGGTATCAGGGGTTAGTATGGCAATTTTCATAACCACATATTTTGGTTCGAAATGTTTAAGTTAACAAATACAACTGTTTTAACTTCGAAAATGATCCCGGTGAATATTTCTCATACCCTTCTCTTTCAAAGATTTGTCTTTAGGAAATTTAAAAGTTGAAGTATCTTCAGCAGTATTAAATTTACAGGCAGGTACACAGTAATGACAATAAACAGCCAATGCTTCTCACATTACGTATCTTCGGCATTTATAATTATTCACAGTGCACTTCACTACTTAAGGTACACTATTACAATATATAACAGCTCGAAATCACTTGAAATATGCGACATTTGAACGAAATTCTCGCAGCAGACCCACTTAAATGTTGGTTGACCAAATGTAAACAATCCCCTACGATTTCCGCCATTTTCTACGATATCGATAGTGGCATTATGGTCTGATTTATTGTAGTCGGTCTTGGCTTAAGTAGCGCAGTGATGACACTGTTTATTTCTATTCGTCATGGTTGCCTGAGCAACAACGATGATTGAACCTCGCTACCAATGCATGTGCAGTCAGCCATCCCATATGACACTTCAGTTACACTTTAAAATCTATGAAAGCGAAAAATTTCCACCTGAAATCCGTTCACAAACAGCCCACCTTTTACTTATATTGATAGCAACGATGTAACGGCATTCAATATAATATGCTCCAGATTTTTCAAGACGAAGATGCCAATCCAAATTCAACAAAAAGTACATACTCAGAATACCAAGAGTAACCATCAGTCTTAGATAATCCATAGACTAGCGTCGAAGTGATTATTTGCAGCTTAACAACTGTACATAAGGGGCAGATGACCTCATAGTTCCGTCCCTTAAAACAACAATAACTAACAACTGCACATAGAAACAGAAGCAAAGATAATAGTACAAGGTCGATCCGTGCCCTACATAGTGGCGCTCGTATATGTTCCAAGAGCACATGGGAAACCCCATAGCTCGCATGCGTAGATATTAAATATGCTAGGAATAGCATTTGGTTTAGGTATTATGCTCCGGGCATGCTCTGTTTAAGCTGTTATAGTCCAGGTATGTTGCCGCAATAGAGGAAGGATGAAATCAGGCGACCTCTTCTCAATAAATGAATCTGACATTGTGACATACAACATGCCACATCTGACTTGCTAAACTCTTAAGTTACTTCAAACCTCACTCTGTACCAAGGAGCATATAATAACAGAGTAGGGACTCCCTGGTATTTCTGCGATCCGTTAAATTCAGGGATTGCGTCATTGTTTGGGCTCCCGTTGGGCTCCAACTCAGACGCACATGGTGCGCAAAGCTACTAAAAAGCGTTGCATGGTGCGCACCACGTGGCGAATTCCCACACCACTGAGATGCAATAACTGGCCGTATATTGTGCAAGAAATATAAGTGACCGAAGGATCTAGGTTGCTTTCGACTAGCGCTTAGAGACAGCCCAGCGGGGCTAACGAAGCGACCCGAATACTCACGACCGCAACCGATCATCCATTCCCCTCGAGACAGACCAGCGGGGTAGTCAGCTGTTCCTCGTTGAGACAGACCAGCGCAGCAGGGCAATAAGAACGTACCCGAAATGTAAATACATATTCGTTCCCTTTGCGTATACATAACTAAAAATGATAAATGTTAATGAATTAGAACCTTAGCTATCATATAATTACATTTTATTGTTACATACCGTATCTGATCATAAAGACGATTGTTTTACATATTTTAAATTTCTAATGTAAAATTACATATTCTGTGTTTTTATTTTACATATTTGATAAAAATGACATTTTGTAATAGTACATTATGCAACGAGCCTATAATGGCAATAATTAAGACAAGAGTATGTTTATAAAACGAGAGTAAGTGAGTTTTATAATTTCCATACGAGTGTCTTAATTACCATTATAGGCGAGTTGCATACGACTGTTTATGTTCGACGATAATTATTATAACTATTTTATGTTCGAACATAAATATTCATAAATATCTGTTTTATGTACTGAAACGAGCGCATGAGACACAGAGAATGCCTTGTATTTGACCATGGCCTCCTCTATTACCCTACTATGACACTAGACCAGGCAGTGAAATTTAAATTAGAAGGCCGTGGAACTCAGCGCATCTAATTATCTAATTGGTCAAACAACTGTTTCTTGAGCTCTGATTGGAGGGAGAAACTGTTTCATAATGAAAAACTGTTATAATGAGCCACATTATAGTACAGTTTTCTGACATATAATAGTCAAAGTCGAACATAAATGTAATACATTGTATGATAGCTAAGGTTCTAATTCAGGGACATTTATAATTTTTAGTTATGTATAAGCAAAGGGAAGGAATATGTATTTATATCAAAATCCTAGCCCTAATGATCGGTCTAGGTTGTGAAGTTTCGGGTAAATTACGTTCTTATTGCCTCGCTGTGCTGGTCTGCCTCAACGAGGAACAGCTGACTGGTGATGGATGATCGGAAGCAGTTGTGGGTATTCGGGTCGCTTCGTCAGCCCCGCTGAGCTGTCTCTAAGCGCTAGTTGCTTTCGTCGAGTACGTTAGCCAACTTACGAAATGAGAGAAAATCGCATCGAGTTTGATTAATCTGGATACACATCGTTATTGTTGCTTTAAAGCAACTACGTTTTCTTTTTGGACGACAATATATTATTTAGATTGGATATTAAGAGGCAACGGTCACCCCAAAATTAAATTTTGTACGTACATTCTGTTCTATAACGTTGGTATGGTTTTTAGAAAAAAAAATGGAACGTCGATTATTTATATCCTACTTTTTAGTTGTTTAGCCCTTTTATTACGTGTTAAGTACAAGCGATTGGCCTTTTTGAAGTTCCAACGTTAAAAAGAAATACATTATGACGTTTCATGCAAATTTGCAATATTATGGTACCATAACCTCAAAATGACCGTACCCATATTCTGACCCAGTACGCCACTATGACTGATTTCATGTCTCATATACCTCCTTCTCTAAATAAATTGAATATGCCCAAGAAACGTAATTTCATTGCAATTTACTTGCCCTCAAAGGGAAACTAAGTTGGCGGCGCTAGGCAAGTTGTCTTTTAGTGTTCAGTCCGATAAAAAATACAAGTTTAACCAGTGAAATGTGCAAAAAGTGAAAAAATGCAGTTAAAATGGTGTTTCATGTGTTAAGTGCAGTATGTTATTTCACTTTCGATGTGGTAGAGTGGACCGTCTGTAAGAGAGAACAGCATACTTATGACGGCATGGTCTTGCGAAGAGTGTAGGCCTAAAAACAGCGTATATAGTTGTAGTAGTAGCGACGATATTGTAGGGGACCTGAGAGGGTGCCCTCTACAATGTAATATCTGGGGGGATGAAATATGAGTAGCTGGGGGCTGCTTGGAGCTCGAGTGTAAGAGGTGTCGGTTATGGACTGGTTTGAGGGCGTGTAAGCGCTCGAAAGGAGAACTCCCAAATGTAGGCCTACTGTTTGATCGGGTAGTTCGGGGATGCGATATCGGGATTAAGGGCGGTTTGGTGCTGGAAGCTCTGAACAGCTGAGCCGCTGTTTGAAATACTGCTAACGTGGGCGGCGGACGGCTCTCGCTAATAAGAGATACAAGCAGTGTGACGTAGGCGAGTAGCTGGCTACGGGCGCCACGAAACAATTAGTTAAGTGTTACCTGGATCCTACCGGGACGGGAGATGAAGGGCAGGATCTTAACAATTAAAGCAATAAACTAAAATACCAGTTGCTTCTAATATGACTGAGTTTAATGGGGTACTTCTGACTTGAAGTACTCCTAGCATTGGCAGAGCAGTGAAGAAATCAGATGCTTATTACAATCCAAGCACTAGGGGGTGAAAGTGTGGATGTTTGTGTGAGGAGTAGTGATCGCTTAGACACTTACCCTTTGGCGGTCGTCGGAGCGGCTCTCCGCAGTGGTCTGGCACAATGTGGCACTGAGGAAGACTGACCCCGAGTTACCTCACCTCTCCAGCTTTATAGCCTTTTGAGTATCGAGTGTGCACAATTGCAAATTTCATAGGATGTGAGGAGTTGGCCGGGGTTATTGGAGGTTGTTGTTATGTATTAGGCTTAGACGTATGTTAGAATTTTATAACGTATTCCGAAGGCGTTCGTTGTGTCGTAGATAGAAGGGGATGGGGATGCATCCCCCGGATGCAATAATATTATCAACAACGAAGCTGGTGTTTGTGACTGTGACGCAGCCTTATCAGTGGGTGATTTAATAAATGAGAACCTAACCCTCAAAGCAATAATTGAATGTTTAAGAGAAGAAATAACGAAGCTAGGAGGCATCGTGGGTACGGAATCAAATGTAAACATTCCGACCCCTTCTTACGCTGGCGCAGTTACGAACTCATACACTCAAACAGAATGGAAAGTTTGCAAGGAAAGAGTTTTCCTAAAAAATAAAAACATTGCAGGTATGAATTTACCTCTCCAAAATCGTTTTGAGGTACTGGAGGTAGAAGAAACAAGGGACGAGTCAGTTAGTTTTGAAAATAGGCCTAGTGTCCATCTCGAACAATCGTGAAAAAGAAAACTGAACTGAATAATCATCGCAAGTGTAGTACATCACAAGGGACAATTTTATTCTTCTCCGACAGCCATGGTATGAGCGTCACCGAAAAAATTGAGCAAGGAAGAAGATCCAAGCTTGGCATCGTCAAACTGGGAGCAACATCGTCCGAAGTTCTAAGAAACGTTCCCGAGGTATCGTATAATCTTGATAAAAGAGACTGTGTAATTGTGATGTGTGGCTCAAACGATGTAGCAAAAAATGAAGGTAATTCAGTCTTAAGAAATTTGAAGTGTACGCTAGGTAAACTAACCAGTACTAATGTTGTTGTTGTTAATTGACCAATTAGGCACGATTTGAACCCTGAGTCATGTGTAAATATAGAGGTAAACAGAGTAAACAATGAGATCTCCAGGTTATGTTCACGGTTTAAAAATGTCGATATGATAGATGCCACTAAATTTGATAGATACATATTCACAAGGCATGGTATGCATATGAATGTAAATGGCAAAACAAAGTTAGCAGAAACAGTAAGTAGTAGTATCAATAATATAGAAGTAGACAACTCTGTTATCACTCTTGGAAATGTTGCTTTTTTTTATAGAATGTAGGCTGGAGAATTCAGATAAGGAAAAGAAGGCATTTAAATGCAGAGTAAACAGTGGTAACTCACAAAAAGATAAGAACTTAGATCATAGTTTTATTTCAGATAGGGAACTTTGTATCAATATTGAAAATAACTATAGTAGGCCTACTTTGTCTGCTAGAGAAATTCTCCAGCATAAATTTACAGATACACCTGCAATCATGCACTTAAACATAAATAGTCTAGGCTTATCATGTGGTACTAGTAATAAAATTAACGATTTAAGGATATTTCTTGTCGATATGCATAATATAATTAAAGTAATCTGCTTAAATGAAGACTGGTTATCTCAAGATTCCATAAATCTTTTGAATGCGTTAGATGGATATGTATTAGGTAGTTATTTCTGCAGAAAAAATGAAGGTTATGGAGGTTCCTGTATTCTTGTTGAACGAGGAGTAGATTTTATTGTTAGGAATGACTTTGATATGATGAACGAGGAAAATACATTGGAAAATTGCTGCATTGAGCTACCTGAATATAAAACAATAATACTGTCGATCTATAGAGTCCCAGGTTACACTACAAGTAGTATGTTTCTATCCAAACTTAATGTATTACTTGATAATATGAAAAAAATAAGTAAAAATAAGAAAGTCATAATAGCAGCAGACTTCAACATAGATATTCTTTCAGATGATTGCATTACCAGACATTTCTCTGAACTAGCCAGCAATTATGGTTATGAATTTAACTTCAGAGAACCAACAAGAATAACAGCCACCTCTGCAACCTGCAAGTTATAATTATTCACCAAATAAGGCAGCAAATATTGAAATAGGCTTCTGACCACAATGCTCTATTTCTGTCACTACCAAAGTATTCAAAAATTAAACCACCTAACTGCAAAAACGTAAGAAGGAGAAATTTTCATCAACAGAATCAAACTGACTTCATTCGAAAACTAAATAAAGTAAAATGGACCTTTGATTGTAAAACATCAACAAATGATAATTTTAATAGTTTTATGATAATTTCCTTTACCTTTTTGATGAATACTTTCCATATACATATGTTAAAATCAAACAGTCTTCAAAAGTACAGTGGATCACGCCTGGGATCAAAATATCAAGTAATAGGAAACGGCAGCTTCATATCGAAGCAAAAGTTAATAAAAAACCAGATTTCTTAGAATATGTGAAGCAGTACGAGAAAATATTTAATAAAGTGGTCAAGCCTGCAAAAATCAAAGCAAATAACAACTTCATAATGAAATCTAACAATAAAAACAGAGCATTGTGGTCTGTAGTAAAATCTGAACTTGGTGTACAGAATAACAAAACTAAAATTATGAAAATCCGCGTTGAAGGCAAAGTTATAAATGACCCTCTTTATATGTCGGAATTATTTAACAAGTTCTTTGTGAATGTCGGGACAGAAATCACAAGTGATAATGACAATGTAAATGAAATGATGTTTTCGAACATTTCAAGTAAGATGGAATTTAGAACTGTTACTGAAAATGAAATTTAAAAAATAATTTTGTCATTACAAGATTTAAAAAAGTGTTGGTTGGGATGAAATCCCAGTTTGGTTAGTAAAATTATCAGTAAATGAGATAGCACAGCCATTATCAATGATTATTAATCAGTCACTTTTAACAGGGAGTTTTCCTGATAGTTTAAATATGCGGCGGTTAGGCCACTCTTTAAAAAGGGGAAAAGGGAAGATATGAGTAATTTCAGACCAGTTTCTATACTAACTATATTCTCAAAAATATTTGAAGAGGTAGTTAAGGAACAAATTCTTACATATATTTACAAAGAAAATATTATTTTAAATACTCAGTTTGGCTTTCGGAAGGATCTTTGTACACATCATGCAATAAATTTATTTATTTCTTCCATAAGCAAATTGCTAGATGACTCTCAGTGTGCTGCTGGGATATTTTGTGACCTGACTAAAGCATTTGACACGGTAAACCACTCACTGTTACTTAAAAAAGTAGATAATTATGGGATAAATGGTAAAACTCAAGATTGGTTCGCGTCCTATCTGTACGATCGAAAGCAACGAACATTATTATTATCCAATGGGACTAAGTATTATTCTAAATGGGAAGGGTGACCAAAGGCGTGACACAGGGTTCAATACGGGGGCCAATATTATTTCTTTTGTATGTGAATGATTTGCGTCTAACCATCAAACAGAATGTTGTACAGTTTGCAGACGATACTTCTGTAATAGCATCCTGCGAAAGAAATTGTAACATTGAAAATATTTTGCAGGAAACACTTGAAGATCTAGGCTCTTGGTGTAGAGAAAATTACTTGCAATTAAGCATGCTTAAAACAGAAATAATGCTGTTTAGCAGCAAACATTCCTCACAAAAGGAAATTGAACTTAATCTGGATAGCACTGATCTTGCAAATAAGAATAATGTTAATTTTCTTGGCATGACATTAAATAAGAATCTATGTTGGTCGAGTCACATTGATGGCCTTGTTAAACGATTAAATAGCTTTGTATATGCAGTATCTATCCTGGCAGGAGCTACCGATATAAGGGTCATGATAACAGTGTACCATGCATATTTCTTGTCTGTTATTAGATATGGGATTATATTCTGGGGTGGGGATTCAGATATGGCAAGAATATTTATTATGCAGAAAAAGATAGTCAGAGCAATGTGTAATGTAAATCGAAGAGTATCTTGTAAAGAACTATTTAAAAAGCTAAGCACTATGACTGCCCCTTCTTTATATATATTTGAAATTACTTTATTTGTTTTCAAAAAACCCTTGTTGTTTGAAAACAATCACTTTTCCCATAATTATGATTCAAGACATAAATCAAATTTCAAACTGCCCTGTCATCGACTAAAACTGTTTGAGAAAACTCCACATTATGTAGGAATGAAGGTCTTCAACAAAATCGGGAGGAAATTCAGTAACATGTCCATTATGCAGGTGAAGAAATCCCTTCAAAAATTTCTGATTGATAAATGCTATTACAGTGTTGAGGAATTTGTTAATGATTCTGACATATGAAGATGATTTTGTTTTGTTTTATGTTGATTGTAAAATGTCCAGATGAGGATGTCATTCTGTTTTATGTGATTATTGTAAATATTGTTTTCTTTCCTTAAATTCTTATTTATTGTATTATTCATTTTGAATACTATTATTCAGCTGACGAGCCATCAATGTAATGAAACATATCAGTTTTCTTTGTATATACATGTTATATGGCAATAAAGAAATGAAATGAAACTGTATCTACAGAACAACTATAGGCAGGGCAGAGGGTTGTCAAGAAAATGAGAAAGCTGATTTTCCAGGCAGTTTCAATTGTTTTATTAATGTATGTTCAGTCATGGTACACATTGTAAATTCTTTCACATGTGAGTCATAACTTCTGACGTGTGAACGTCAATGGCTTAGTCGACTGGAGACAGGACTGAAGAAGACCATGTCGGGCTGCACTCAGATGATCGGCTACGCTGCAGGACGGTGGAAAACAACTGATGACCCACAGCCAAGTACACTCCAACGCAGGAAAACCTCTTGGCTAGCTCCGATCAATCCTCAGGCTGAAGAAGCTGTAAACTCAAAGAGGATTATTTTTGGTGAACATGAATTTTCAGTCTGTAAAGTAACACAATTCCAGTTAACGCAGCATTTCTTGAAAGAAATAAGAGGAAGGGGACATTTGGAAGATATGGTTGAACGTAATGGTGCAACACATTACCAATTACATTCAATACCCCCCAACTCAGTTTAATGGCAATTAAAACCTCCTGTTTCGGGCATGTTAAAAGGACCCTGGAGGCCAAATGTACGGAGCCACATCGTATTACTGTTAAATACACAGAAAAATCTGCATCACAGGAATATTGTGTCCATTGTATTAAAAGAGAGAGGGGAAAGTGTGTGTCCTACAGACAAGTTGTCAATATTCTTGAAAATATTATATGCCCTTTAAATATAAATTTACATTGGTCTTTAACCTCACCCATTATCTCACTACATGTGTGTTTTGAAATGTGCACATTAAATGCTAAAATCTATCGTTTTAAAGTTAGGCAATGATGACATTGTTGCTTTGTTGAAGAAGGACTGGTGAAGTTCAAAACATGTGCACGTATACCTACCCCATCATCCTTTTTTGTCATGTGGCCTCCTGAGCGGCCGAGTACAGGTCTTTCTAGTCAACGCCCGTGGGCGACCTGCGCAACAGAATGAGAGCTGAATTAATGAAACTGGGCAAGGATGTGGAACGAAGCGGCCGTGGTCTGTCAGAAGGTACCGTCCCAGCATTTGCCTGGAGTTGAAAATGGGAAACCACGGAAAACCATTTCAAGGATGGCCGACGATGGAGTTCGAACCCAAGTCCACCGAGTCAGCAGAGAGCTTGGGCCTATAGCCGAACGCTGCGCTTAAGCTGTCGGCATACCTACACCTAAGTATTATTCTTTCAGAGGGATCGGAGATGAGATACAATGAATTGCTATAAAAGTTGAAACAATATTTCAATGATCCTGTTGTATCCGTATGGATACATCACCCCATACACGAGCCACGTCCACGTCCACGTCTACGCCCCCAGCCAGCTCAATCTTACACAATCCGCTCCACACAAAATCCCAACATCCCCTAAACACCCCATTGTAGAGGGCTCACACAAAGAACCCCTACAATTGGTAGATGCGCTGGGTACCGCGACATTGTCCTAGGGCAGTGTTTAAAGGGCTACAGACAACGTAGCTCTCCGGGAGATCACGAATTACCTTTTACTAAGCCAAGCGAACGCCAAAAAATACCAGTTCTGAAAAAAAATTCAGAGTACGCTACCAAGTAAATAGAGCAGTACATTATTATTAATTACCCCCCCCCAACTCCCCCCCCCCCAGACAGATATAGGGTTTGACAAGCACCCTTATACAGAAGTCAACCATTTTCACCCCCCCCCCCCCCCATCGTAAAATACGCTCATTCCACACAGTAGATAGGGGCAATTTTATTATTTAATTACCCGTCCACCCAAAATCCCCAGTTCCATAGGAGGGGTATCACAGATACTATTACATACACCAACCCCGTAGAGTTAGGGGACATTGCACATAGGCAGGGCATACCTACGGAGCTTAGCGACCCTACACAATACCCTTACATATACTTACTCTGCACCAGCGTAGCTTCCGCATAACGAAACGTTACCCTCCAGCCTAATTATGCAGACCAAGGGTACACAAATACGTATTAGCGCAATGTACCTACTGTTTACGATCACTTGCAGCGGAATATTCGCGCAGGCGGATGATCAGCATCCAGAAGGGCCAAGGGTTAAAATCACGACCGGGGTCCACTGGAAACAACTACACAGCCAGACGGTATACCAGGGTAGTATACCTATCACTTATAACGTGCCAATAACCCAACAATACGTCCCACTACCGCCGATCATAAGGAGCAACGACCTTAGGACACAATTGCACGCTATATAGGAGGCATTAGACCACTCACTGTGCACTAACAAGGACATAACAGGGGACAACGGAATACATAATGGCACACAACCCCCACCGCGAAGGGCAAAAAGGGAGATAAAATTTATTGGCATTTTTTACAATATTGCTGCGGTGTCGCTACAAGCGAAGACACCAAAACGCTGCACATGACAGAGCAGCAAATAGCAAGTTACACTAACAGGCTCAGCGATATGATTCACGCCAATCACAGAGATTTAACAGAAACAACAGTTAAACTCAATAACTGGACGCATACGATGCACGAGGCTATCACTACAATGACACATCAAATCGCAATATTAGCCAACATCACACAAACTAACGAGGATGCACAGAAAGTTTTCTTCGCGTCTACGGCCCATATGGCCATAGGAAATGCCATCAGTATATACAATACAATCATGTATACTCAACGACAACATGATATAATACTGTGTAAACAACGTAGAATTCCAGAAAATACCATACCTGCCGACACCCTTCGCGACGATTTATAAACACTTGCAACCAAATTGCAAAAACACAACCACCAATTGGCCACCCCGGTAGACCACATTAGCTGGTACTACGCGAAACCCATATGCACGTGTATCTATTACGCCGATAGCATACACATCAAAGTGAATATACGCATTATTGAGCAGGACGCACAATGGGAACTATTCCAGTATATACCCATACCGTACAAATGGCTGGATAGTATTTGCACATTAACACACGAACCCACGTTGATAGCTGTTAATAATCGGGATATCCATGTGCTCACGGGCAATACACTGCAGGATTGTATTACCCCAATCAACGCATTATGCTATATCCCACGATTTCAGGAAATGGCAACTATTCAGCCCGCCTGTGCCATACACCTGTACAGTAATGCGCCAACCAATAAGATTTTAGAATCTTGCGCCTATAAATGTGATCAGGGATCACAACGAACGCTCGTTACCCAAATTGACATTGACACGTTCGTAATTACAAATCCCACGCAAGAAATGCATATTCAATGCTCAGACAAACAGGCGAATATATTGCACCCACTCACTACAGCACCACCAGGGGCTATCGAAATAAAACTCCCCTGCGACTGCCAACTAATGGAGGACGAGAATATCCTCATCCCGCATACATTTCCATGCGATATAAAAATTACGCAAGAGCTTGCCATTATACATACTTTACCAGCCACTTGGACACAACAAATACTCCTACAGATTCACGACTTTGGCCATTTACACGAAAAATCGATATTATATGATAATATAACGGCCATATTGAATAATAACTGGTCAGCACTCATCCCCACGTTCACGGTCACAGACACCCCGTTTAAGCGCCACAACCACCCCATACATGTACCAGCGCCCACATCATGGTACGACATAGACACGTCCACGACGGCAACCTTGGCGTGGAACGCCGCAATTACCACAATAATAATATACATATTAGCGAAGAAAATTGCTCTCGCTAGAGCGATTCAGCAGATGGCCGCTCATAGACCACCCCCATAAGACACTATTGCCTAGTCCGGCGAGCAACACTGCTACGTCCCGCCAAACACCCGTACAATTACACCGGCCAATCACATTCACACCCCCGGAGGATCAAAAGAGCATAAAACCTAAAATTACCCTCCTACGAATACCTGAATGGCTTCCAGGGGCTAAGGCTGCCATACTCATTCGAGGGCAACCGAGGTACCACTTACATTAGAAATCCGCTCATGGAGTAAATTTGTACAACATATACCCAGAATCCATAGCTATTTTCCGGTACCTAATTAGAAAAGAATTACGGGATATCAAACCCAGGAGTCCAAGATACCACAACAGGTATTACCATATAGGGTACGTCATAGCCAACACATTTGTACACTTAGGTGGAAGGCTAGACATGTAGAGGTACGCTGCATAGTCACATGACGCAGATACTCGTGTCTAGCAATCCCGAAACGTCCCCAAGAATATAGACGCCAGGATACATAAATCGCGATCGCCAAACTCACCATGGCATCTAGTCAGTCCACACTCGAAACTAGGTGTCACTGTCGCATCCACATGACTCCAATGCACATAGGTACTCACTTTTCCTACCAGACCCGGTTGCACAATTTAGATGCATATAGCACAAGGCAATTTAGTTTACGGATAGACCCCCATCGACCCAACGTCCCCCCAGTGCAAAGGACACATATTCCCATTAAAATTCATATATCTACTTCAGGCACAATGCTTTCTTTTGTTCCATATTTGCATGTTAAGATAGTGGGTATGCAATGCCTACACAGTGTTTTATTTTATTGCATGCTTGTATATTGATATGTCCATGTAAAAACAGTTTCCAGCAAGTGAAATTATGTGTACATGAACACACGTTGCCATGTAGAGCCACAGCTGGCCCAGGTCAGTACACTTCACGAGCAAGCTACTGTAATCCGAGCTGCCTAGTAGAATCAGCAGTTACACCATGCTTCCTCGCACAGGATGTAGTCGCAAGCCACGTGATCAACACACTCTCGCACAGCCGTGCGTAGCACATGCCAATTCACTGCTATAGGAATACAATATTGCAGGACGATATAGTTATATTACGCGAGCACGCAAATAGTGTACCTACACATTAGTGGCTGCACCGCCTTGTGCTTTTACGTTAAACAAAAATAGCAGAGATATGAGGAATACAGTGGAAGTAAAAACAACAAAAACTAAACAGGATTACGTAGAGAACGAGGAAGGAATACTTCTTTCAATGCGTGCTGGGCCCAAGATTCCGAATCGAAAGAAAGATGACTTCCACAGAAAGTAAGCCAGAATAAAAGTTTAAGATAAAATCAAAAGGAAAAATTAAACTTAAGTAATAGAGCAAGGGTCCCAGAGACCGTGTTAGTCGTAACTTCGCTACAGTGCGAAGCCAAGACTAAGTCGAATCGAAAGACAAACGAGGAACTCAAATACGAGAAATCATAAGACAGAAGCAAATATTGTACTTACTGAATAAAAATATATCAATAATAAAATAAACACATGTGTACTGATTACAAATTAGAAATGAAAATAAAACACGAGCAACTTAAATGTAAAATAAAAGGAATCTAGAAAAAAATTAAAATCATAATAGCAACTAATTGGAAACGCGATTCAATATTAAACTAAAAAAAGATGAAGCAAAATTAAAGAAATTAAAGAAATTCGTGGGATAGATTACAAGAGCGACTACTTACAGAGACAACATGATCTGGACTAGAATGTCCAGCGCCAAAAACAGAACTCAGACGCTCATGATGTTGTGAAATCATGGGGGAGGAGGTAAAAGGGTGGGGGGGGGGAGGAGTGCGTATGTAGGGAGACGGGGGGTGGGGGATGACACTGAGTTACGTAATATAACGAAGTCGGAGGAAGTAACACAAAATTAACACATAAAATGAACGAAATGAAAATTACATTAAATTACTTGACATTACCGGGACAGGAAATAAAAGAAAAAATCATCAGCTAAGAAATAAGCTTCGTAGGAAGATGTAGGCTTACACAGAAGTAGAAATGCTGAATCACAACGACATACGATGAAACAGAGAAGTAATGCGGCGCATGGAGAGTGATTAACACGATGACCATCGCTCACATACATTTCAATAAAACAGAGGGAGGATCTGGTTGAAGACGTGAGACTCAGCTCCGTAACTTCACCGATTCCGTCCACAAATACAAGGCTCTGATGCGACAATCCACCGGAGGTCGTCATAAAAGAACGCCGAACCAGGTGGTGAAGCAATACAGAGCATAATTAAGCCTCGTAGAAAAATAGCAAATATTTCAGACCTGAGAGATTTACGTAAAAATAAAACCGATTACATGAAAGGTAGGGACGACAAATAAACACAGAGGCTTCGCTAAACTAACGTAAACAATGGCGAAGGGACTTGGGTTCATGGATCGAATTCACATCATCATAAGAAAGGGAAATTGTAAGTGAATCAAAGGAGACACAAAAATAAAAAATAAATAAAAAATAAAAAGGGATAAACTGAAATTCAAAATGACCTCAAGTTAGATAAATTCAATGACTGAATCGTACTTACATTTAGTTGCTTTCTGGGTGCGGGCAAAAGCCCGACACGTGCACACACGTCCGTCTGCCTGACGGCCCAAAATTGGAAGGAAGCAACCTTCTCTTAAGGAACGCAGTAACGCGCTCGAGAAAAATAAGTCGTAGAACACCCCCTCTCCAGAACATGAAGGGAACCAATGGGAGAAGCAAAGCTTAGCAACAAGTTATGCTTCAACCAATGGTAAAAGTGTGTCAGTAGGGGTGAAAAGTTTCACCATCTGGTGAAACGTTTACGCAGAATTACTAAGTTTGAACGCAGTAGGTGAGACAGAGAAACGTATGTCACAATAATGCGACATGAAGGAAATGATGATAATAATAATAACAATAATAATATGACAAAAATAATGAACCTGATAAAAACGGTTCAAAATTCCCCTGCTCTCCAAAAAAAGGAATTTTCCTGGCCATGGAAATTTCTTTTTTGTACAAATAGAGGGGGAAAAAATCGTAAAGGGGGAAAATTGAATACTGAAAAAAAAAATGGGTACTAAAGACCTCTAGAAGAATACAACAAAAAATGAACAGTGGACTAATCTGACGTGAAATGAAGGTGGTACCCCCTTCATTGCTCGTCAACACTAGCCACTAACGTCAAAAGTACTGCGTTCAAAAAGAAATACAGCGAGTTCTTATATTAATAGTGATCATTGTTCTTGCTAGTTCATGATGATGCGGATGTCGGAATCTTCAAGATGGACGTTACCCCAAGACTGCAAATCTCTCCAGCCTCTGATGAGAAAAGACAGACAAAGTTAAATCGTGATCACATTTAAAAAAATACAATTGGGACACTCTGTATATAGGACCGTTCGTTGCGTCAACGAGGAATATGCAATAGTGTCATAATGTCTTCGAAAGGGAAAGTACTCTCCTTTTCAGCAGCTGAAAATAAAGCCATGTATAGACCCAGTGGGGGGTGACTGGTCCGTTAACGAGTTCCGAGAAGACCCCAGCCGTGTCAGCCCAGGTACACAAAGGCTGCTTGTTGTTACTCGCTGTCCGTCGGGATGGTTGCTAGACAAAACACGACATTCTAAGAACACTTGACAATTTAAAACAAAACAAAATACATGACCTCACAGTGAACATCAAAACCAAGATGACACAAAAGTACATGATATCTCAAAACTATGACACAAAAAGTCAATTACATCAATAAATTTAAAATAAATCCAAAGTTCCCACAAGGTAAAGCAGGAAGTGTTGAAGGGTCCTTGTCTGTCGCCGAACAATAGGAGTTAAGCCGAGGAGCAGTACAAAAGAGGAGTAGGAGTGGTGTGCAAATAGTGACCGACCAGGTATATGCTGATGGCCTCCGGCAAAGATATAGCTCGACAGAGATGTCAAGTATTCCCGACACACTCGCGTACGAGAAAAAGGCCACGGGTGTCTCCTGTCTTGTCACAGGAATAAATGAAAAGGAAGCACACGAATTAAGATCAGAATAGGCACACATGCTAGGTTGGCTATTTAGGAGCTCGGACATCCAATTAGAATAAAAGGAAAACAAAAATACAACATTATAGCGAGGTGAAATTCACAAGATCACTTGACAAATTTTTTCAACTGCGTGACGTGGGCCGAAGTCACTGCATCATCGTGATCGTCCACCAACTCAACTGAGACAGGATTTAAAAAACGTGCAATAGTCTTGGGAGTTGACCAACGTAAGCACAGTTTACTGGAAATTTGTTTGGTAGCGTCACTCAAAGGATGTAAACGACACAAAACTTTGTCCCCAATTTGGAATTTAACATCATGACGGCCTAAGTTGTAACGCTTCGCTACTCTGGCTTTTGCTTTCTTGAGGTGACCGGTAGCGATGGCCCATTTTTGAGCAACAGAGGTAGTGCGAGAGGGTTCGGAAAGATATTCGATATTCCATTTGAGCAGCAAGGGGTCGACAAGCGTTCGGCCTGGGAATAATTCAGCTGGAGTAGTTTGAACGGACGAATGGAAAGAGGTAATGAATCCGAGACTGAAATACTGTAGGTTCGTATCCCAGGAGGTTTGATCGGCATTGTGAAAAGCGGACATACAAGCCTTCAAGTTTTTGTGAAAACGCTCTACGTGATTTCCCTGCGGTCGATACGGTGACAAGAAAATATGTTGGATGCCCCAGTTAAATACCATAGTTTCAAAAGCTTTGGAACGGAATACAGAGGCGTTATCTGACACAAGGTACTTGGGAGGACCAAAAACTCCAAATATATATCTAGACAAGAAATGGATAGTAGTCTGAGAAGTGATATTCTTTACTGGGAATAACCAAACAAACTTTGAAAAACCATCAATGACAGTTAAAATGGCTTGATTGCCAGATTTTGATCTCACGACTGGACCAAAGTAATCAATGAAAAGGCGTTCGCCGGGACGAGTGACGATACCAGCTTGGTGGAAGCCTACACGAGTGTTCTGGGCAGGTTTAGAACGCTGGCAGGTTAAACATCTTCTGACATGAGCAAAAGCATCTACCTTAATTGAGGGCCAATAAAATTCACCGGATATCTTACGGAAAGTGCGCTGCATCCCTGCATGAGTTCCCAGTGCAGAATCATGATAATATGTCAAAAGCATATCACGTACTTCTAATGGAGCAAAAATTCTAAATTTAGAAGAGTTAGGAAGAACATAGCCAATAACATCATTTCGAACACAAAAGTTGCTTACTGCCGGATCTTTGTTTGCAATTTTTGCACGGAGGTCAGTGGAAAATGGATCCTCAGACTGGAATTTACGGATATCCACAAAAGACCAAGGACAATGTTGCAATAGGAAAAGATTTTCTTGAAGTGGTGTACTGATAGAAACGCTCTCGATTGGAGTCCTAGGGGTCTCTTCAAACATGCGTGACAGGCAGTCAGCTACCGGGTTCTCGCCCCCTTTTACGTGGATGATATCAAACTTAAAAGATGACAACCTCAAAATCCACCTGTTGATGCGTCCAAGCTTTTTCACGTGAGAAAGACTCCATTTCAAAGCCTCATTGTCGGTAAAAACAGTAAAGTGACGGTGTTCCAAAAAAGTCCTGAATTTTTCACATCCAAAAACCACAGCAAGACTTTCCTTCTCGAAAATTGAGTAACGTCGTTCATGTTGATTTAACATACGACTCGCGAAGGCCACTGGTGCAAATTTTCCATCCACACGCTGGCTCAAAACACTAGAAATGGCCAAATCACTGGCGTCACAATGTAAAAAGAAAGCTGATTCGAAATCAGGCGTGTGCAGTACTGGTGCTGACATAAGGGCTTCTTTCAAAACATTGAAAGCTTTGTCCTGTTCTGGCCCCCACACAAATTTCACATTCTTCTTTTTGAGAGTATTTAGAGGTGCCGAAATGTCAGAGAAGTTTTTGATAAAACGAGAATAGAACGTGAACATACCCATTACTCTTCTCAAGGCCCTAACTGTGGTGGGTACAGGTAACTGCTGAATGCAATCTGCGCGCTCGGGTATGACACGGATACCATCGGCTGACAGAATGTGGCCCAGAAATTTAATTTGATTGCAGCCCAAAGAGGTCTTTTTTGGATTGATAGTGAGACCGGCCTTCCTGAGGCGGGAGAAAACTTCCCTAAGATGAACGACATGTTCCTCAAAAGATCTGCTGTATACGACTAAATCGTCAAGATAATTAAATACAAAATTGAACTTCAGGTCTCCCAAGATGTCGTCTAGCACGCGACTGAGGACTTGCGCACCAACAGCTATACCCATCGGGAGACGCTTGAAATTATATAATCCGAAAGGGGTGTTAAAAGCAGTGAAGTCGCGACTCTCAGCATCCAAAGGAATCTGATAATATGCACTATTTAAATCAATCATCGAATACACATTGGCCCCGTGGAAATGCTGAAAAGCACTCTCAATAGTAGGCAGTGGGAAATTATCAAAGACTACCTTCTTGTTCAATTTTCAGTAGTCTACGACTAGCCGGTACTCGCCCGCTTCTTTCTTGGGAATTAAGAAAGCAGGAGACCCATAAGCTGATTTGGAAGGAACCACTACTCCCCGATCTTGCAAATCATTGATATACTTTTTCATGGCCAAGAGCTTGGGCGGATTACAAGGAAATGGAGGACTTTGAACAGGTACATTGTCGCTCAAGTCAATGTGGCATTCGTGATTTACAGCAGAACCTAAATCTTCTGTGAGGACATCAGAAAATTCCTCAACTAAATCGTTCAGAGTATCACGCTGCTCGGCCATCAAAGTTAATGGAAGATGTACGGAAAATACAGGAGACACATCAACGTAGTTAGAAGTACATTCTTCAAAGGGGGACATTTTTTCTGAGCGACATTTGAAACAAAATGAATCGTTAATAAAATCTAACTGCATACCAGTTTTATGCATAAAGTCAATTCCTAGAATACATTGAGTGGAGAGATTGTTAACCACATGAAAAACATGTTTCCAAGAAAATCCGTGAATTTTAATGCGACATAAAATAGTTTCGGCAACGTCGATAACTGACGATCCCGCAGATAGGAACTGACATTTATTCTGTATGGGGTGTTTTTGTGAAGTGCGAATGCCATCTGGCACTGAACGGTGAATGAAACTTCTGGTGGCGCCTGTATCCAAAATAGCAGGTGCCGAGACATTATCGAAATTTACTGAGACTCCTGGTTGTAACACAACATCAAAATTAGATGCATTGTCAAGTTTGGATGGAGGACTGCTCCGGGAGTCGAACTCAGAACACCTCCCTATGAGTTTTCCTGGTTGGAATTACAATTCGGACAGGAACGAGTCGTGACCTCATTCATCCCACAGCCAAAACAGAATTTTCGGCGTTTTAAAGAACACATTTTAAAATGATGTCCAAGTTCATTACAGTTCCAACAAGTTATGCGACCAGAAGAAACATTGCGTGTGATTGTTGTTGGGTTGTTTGTAGTCCCTTCACGGGAGACAGCAGAAGAATTACGAGCCACAGAAGGGTTTAGATTAGAATTCCTAGAAAGGGACTCAGCACGGCGAGCAGACGGCTTAAACCGTAAGGTGTTGTCTTTTGTTCGGTCGACAGCTGGGCTAGACAGTGTTGTCAGGGGGGAGTAGGCTAACTCGGGGAAAATCGTATTATCGGCTCTTGGAGGTGGAGTATAGTTCGAACAGGCTCGTGCATTTGATTCATACTCACGGCCTTGCAATATGATGTCCTCGATGGAAAAAACGGATGTACGCCGAATGACGTATTTACTGTATAAGTGGGATTTAAATTCCTGTATACAATTTCCAACAGATCCCTGGGATGAAAGGGTTGGGGGAGGTTCGGTGCTAACAGACGGACTGCGGTTACATAATCGTCGATCATCTCCCCAGGAGCCTGAGTACGGGAGTATATTTCTTGTTTGAGAGCGAAATTGAAATCTTGTGGCGTGAAACGGTCCTTAATGCACCCAACAAATTCGTCCCATGGCTTTTAAAAATTTGGAGAAGTGCGATGCCACATCAGCGCTTTTCCAGACAAAAGAATAGGTAAGCAACGTACAATACTGTCGGGATTAATATCGTGACAATAACACAATTCCTCCACACGTTGGATAAAACAAAAAACTTATCATTAGCAGGTCCTGTGTCGTATCTTGCAATAGTGGCGTGGGCATTGTTAAGGATTCAAGGCCCATAAAACTTAACTCCTTTTAGACGGGTGGGAATTCTGACTTAGACATGACAATAGACAAGGAGAAAAGTAAAACACTTTAACTTAGTAAAATAAAGGTCACAATACCGTAATGTGTTCTATTCCAGCGTTGCGAAGTACTCACTAACTTGTTGCACTCTTCACGTCGGAACTAGATTCTTTGGATGTCTTATTCACTCGAGAAATGCTATCACACTCCACACTTTCTTCGGGGATGGGGGAACAATTCAGTACAGGTATCTTAAACACAGAAAGACAACATTGTAATAATTGAAAAAAAATATAAGTTTGGTAACCTAAAGGGGACGATTTCGCGTTTAACCACGCTCTTATATACCATTTTCACCGCCTTGTGATTTTACGTTAAACAAAAATAGCAGAGATATGAGGAATACAGTGGAAGTAAAAACAACAAAAACTAAACAGGATTACGTAGAGAACGAGGAAGGAATACTTCTTTCGATGCGTGCTGGGCCCAAGATTCCGAATCGAAAGAAAGATGACTTCCACAGAAAGTAAGCCAGAATAAAAGTTTAAGATAAAATCAAAAGGAAAAATTAAACTTAAGTAATAGAGCAAGGGTCCCAGAGACCGTGTTAGTCGTAACTTCGCTACAGTGCGAAGCCAAGACTAAGTCGAATTGAAAGACAAACGAGGAACTCAAATACGAGAAATCATAAGACAGAAGCAAATATTGTACTTACTGAATAAAAATATATTAATAATAAAATAAACACATGTGTACTGATTACAAATTAGAAATGAAAATAAAACACGAGCAACTTAAATGTAAAATAAAAGGAATCTAGAAATAAATTCAAATCATAATAGCAACTAATTGGAAACGCGATTCAATAATAAAACTAAAAAAAGATGAAGCAAAATTAAAGAAATTCGTGGGATAGATTACAAGAGCGACTACTTACAGAGACGACATGATCTGGACTAGAATGTCCAGCGCCAAAAACAGAACTCAGACGCTCATGATGTTGTGAAATCATGGGGGAGGAGGTAAAAGGGTGGGGGTGGAGGAGTGCGTATGTAGGGAGACGGGGGGTGGGGGATGACACTGAGTTACGTAATATAACGAAGTCGGAGGAAGTAACACAAAATTAACACATAAAATGAACGAAATGGAAATTACATTAAATTACTTGACATTACCGGGACAGGAAATAAAAGAAAAAATCAATCAGCTAAGAAATATGCTTCGTAGGAAGATGTAGGCTTACACAGAAGTAGAAATGCCGAATCACAACGACATACGATGAAACAAAGAAAGTAATGCGGCGCATGGAGAGTGATTAACACGATGACCATCGCTCACATACATTTCAATAAAACAGAGGGAGGATCTGGTTGAAGACGTGAGACTCAGCTCCGTAACTTCGCCGATTACGTCCACAAAAACAAGGCTCTGATGCGACAATCCACCGGAGGTCGTCATAAAAGAACGCCGAACCAGGTGGTGACGCAATACAGAGCATAATTAAGCCTCGTAGAAAAATAGAAAATATTTCAGACCTGAGAGATTTACGTAAAAATAAAACCAATTACATGAAAGGTAGGGATGACAAATAAACACAGAGGCTTCGCTAAACTAACGTAAACAAAGGCGAAGGGACTTGGGTTCATGGATCGAATTCACATCATCATAAGGAAGGGAAATTGTAAGTGAATCAAAGGAGACACAAAAATAAAAAATAAATAAAAAATAAAAAATGGATAAACTGAAATTCAAAATGACCTCAAGTTAGATAAATTCAATGACTGAATCGTACTTACATTTAGTTGCTTTCTGGGTGCGGGCAAAAGCCCGACACGTGCACACACGTCCGTCTGCCTGACGGCCCAAAATTGGAAGGAAGCAACCTTCTCTTAAGGAACGCAGTAACGCGCTCGAGAAAAATAAGTCGTAGAACACCCCCTCTCCAGAACATGAAGGGGACCAATGGGAGAAGCAAAGCTTAGCAACAAGTTATGCTTCAACCAATGGTAAAAGTGTGTCAGTAGGGGTGATAAGTTTCACCATCTGGTGAAACGTTTACGCAGAATTACTAAGTTTGAACGCAGTAGGTGAGACAGAGAAACGTATGTCACAATAATGCGACATGAAGGAAATGATGATAATAATAATAACAATAATAATATGACAAAAATAATGAACCTGATAAAAACGGTTCATGGCTGCGCACAGGATTTCAGATTTCATATCCATATATACGCGCACACATTTCCAAACATTCGACGGTTAATTAGACGACCGATTGAAGATCAATTTCCTTAACCACAGGGTTTAGGGAACACACGGGTCCATAAAAGGCATTAGAACATACAATATTAAATCCTAACGACACGCACATGCCATAGGCCTACACACATTTAGTGGCGACCGACTGCAGATTCAAATACATCATCACAATAATTATTTGTCCATCATGACGGAAAACTGCACGCTTTAACACAAAACTCACCACGCGCAATTTCAACACGTCTCCGATACCCAATAACTAATAGAGCGTCCAATAAAACAAAAACTTTCACATAATTGCCGCACAAATTAAAACAGTACAAATAATTATACGGCATACACCTGCAGAAGGTACACGGAGCGGAGAATAACATTTATTCCCAGCTAGATTACAGATGGATGCCATTATATTGCACACAGTTAGGGAAATACTTTTGCAACATAATTACATAACGATTATTAACACGCGTCGATAGGAATGGTCCAGAGTTCATTTACCGGACACCAATATTCCAAGGCACTTTGCCTCACACTGGAAATATCCAGACAGCACATGGACTCGGTTACCACAATGACATAGGTTAGTAGCCACTAACAGCTACACAAGCTAGCCACCAACACAGGTTACCGTAAAATACGGACAGAGGCAATAACAGGTCCATAAGGCAAGGAACAGGACATACTTACGGAGGAAATATATCCTTGTACACAATGAATTCACACTACACGGCCACTAGATTCTTACTGGCTACTGCATACATACGTACACACTGAGCACACACAGTGAGCCGAGATCCATATGATACACCGGAAGCAGAGGAGATTACGCTGCAGAAATCTTCACAGCTCTCCCAGCATTTAATCAACAGACTGTCCAAGCTATACGGGCCACGTGCAGCACGTTCACTCAGAAATGTACATCATCCTACCCACTTCTCCACCACTATTTTCCCCCTAGCATGGGCTTTTTCTATTTTATTTTTCTATACAGTCAACTTGACAAGATGCTAACGACATAAGGCCACGCTGTACAGTCAATTCATAAACAAGGCGTTATCATTTAGCCAACGATTAGAAAACATCATTCAAACTTCCTAAATATCATTTCATTTTAGCCTTCGCAGACTCGGACTTGAATCTAGAATGCTTGGTTGGTGTTAAACGCTTTACGGGTCAAATAGGACATTCATTTTTCATTTGACGCCAATTTATGAACTGCCAGTGACAGACAGCCCTATGGCGACTCAATAAAATGTAATACGGTAACACCATATCTCAATGTGAGCCACACGGCCACAGAGGGACACAAAAGTCCATATAAATCCCATGACATACACATGATAGGTTCACAATTGCTTACAGAATCATTCTTTGGCCAACACTGGCATCTACATTACAAATTATGCATCGATATATATATATATATATATATATCCCCATATGTATATACGTGTATTATTAACGACGAGGCCCATAATTACTTTACGTTTTGATGGGTCGGCATCGTAGCTCCTACGTCAAAGAACCCTGCCCACGAAAACAACGCAAAATAAATATCAGGCCATTTATACAAAGGGACGTGGAATTTCTTATGTTTTACAGTTCATGTTTATACTTCGGTATACTAAGGAGTCACGGCTGTACCAACAACAAAAGACATCCTACACCACCCCTATGTGGTAATCAGCAAGTATTCATAGATAAAGGCCCAATGATTATGATTCTATTAATTCACCCATTAAATATGCCCTTGTAAACATAAACATAACACACGCATTTAGAAACCAATTTCCCTTATTCTCACGTTCTACTACAGGATTGCCCTATAACACGCCTCAATTTCAGACATTAATTTCTCCAGAGGGACACGCTACATATAATTAGGTGTACAATCACCCTAATACGCTGAGAAGTAGACAATTCAGAACACAATTGCATTATTCAGCAATTATTTCCGTCTTACAGAGGGGAACACACTAGAACACATACTATTTTCCGCCTTAGAGAGGCGACGACGCCAATACTCATATAATAGAGGAAATAACATCAGAACTATACTATTTTCCGCCTTACAGTGGAGACAACATTAGGATCACATTATGTTCCGTCTTACAGAGGAAATAACATCAGAATTATACCATTTTTCGCCTTACAGAGGAGAAAACATCAGGAGTATACTATTTTCCGCCGTACAGAGGAGAAAACATCAGGATTATACTATTTTCCGCCTTACAGAGGAGAAAACATCAGGATTATACTATTTTCCGCCTTACAGAGGAGACAACATTAGGATCACATTATTTTCCGTCTTACAGAGGAAATAACATCAGAACTATACTATTTCCCGCCTTACAGAGGAGACAACATTAGGATTATACTATTTTCCGTCTTACAAAAGAGAACCCATCAGGAGTACACTATTTTCCGTCTTACAGAGGGAAACATCCAGGTTTCCCCCATTCCATCCTGAAGCCGACATGATCTTATACTTACACTCTAGAATTAACACATCATTTGGCATACTAGCAGTATATACAGCCGTTACACTAGCGTCATCGGAATGAGACAATGGACCACGCGATCACACGAGGTAAACAAAGGCCGCCATTACTCACTCCACAGCGCCAGGCGCTGCTATCCAATCACCAGCACGGACAAATCGCCACACCTCTTACGGGCCGATGCAGCCACTCAGCGCAGTCCACCTGAGTAGCGATAAGAGCTACACGACTCCCCGTACACCCTCTTGACACATGATACTCTTTCTACATCCAGTTCTAGTAGCACGTGACCATAACAACAGTCATTATTTTGCACAGCGACTGTCATCACACCAGCCCGCTAAATTTAAATGCCGTTGCTACCCATCCACGTGTTTAATGTTTTATACGTGCCATATACCGGCATATTTACATTCTTACCGATCTTCATTGCATAGTGCAGCACAAGTAGTGACCATTCAATGACAGGCTAACTTACTACCATTAACAGTAGTAAACGAAGAGCGCTCATGATACTTCACCTTACACGGCAATTGTCCATTGTTCACACTTCACAGCTATGTATTACTCACGTAGTACCATACACCCGTGATGGGCGAAGCCCAGAACACCCGAAGGTAGATTAGGCCCAGCAAATATAATACTTTACGATGCGGGATATATAGACATTCCCCAATATATTTAAATATCCACCCATTTTTCGTTAGGGTAACCTTTGCCAAAGACATGACAGCTGGTCGGAGAGTAAACTCTATTATGATTATCGACCAGGAACACCTAGTACAATATTCATGGAATATTATTCCAACAAAATCCACACGATTGCCCATAATTGGCAATTATTCCCCATATACATCCATTTGTACTCCGGAGATAGGAGACAAATGCCTGGCGACTCTGAATACCAACGAAATAGGTTGGTAGGGCACATATTTTGGAGCACACGCGCCCATACAGCAGCTTGTGTCTCTGGAAGACACATTTCCCCAATAATAGGATTCAATCATTAGGGGACTATATTACACAAAAGCACACAGGAGATAGACTTTCATTCCCATGTATACGGAGGAAACGATTTGTGAAGGACAGGCCACATATAGAGTTGCATCGTAACATTTAGCATACAGATATATAACGACGATATATAATGACAGTAGCGATAGGCGACTAGCGAGTGCGCACTTTGATACAGCGCACGTTTTAATAAAGAATAATCGTCGGATTTATATAATCCCAGATATTTTATAAGAGTTAGATATACCGGAGGGTATATCAACAACGGTATCCTAGATAACGGAGATATGTCTCACAGTGTATCTTCACACATCCCAGTGAATATCCCATATATGATAAGGAGTACTTATATCATAAGATGACCAGTAGCATATTAAGGTATATATATATAGATAGATAATAGAGTTCCAGAATATCAATTCCAGACAGCAGTGCGTTAGTACGCCAGGGTACGGATGCCAAATGTCACATGAGGAGAGTGCAAGTCCATAATCCCCCCCCCTCCAGTTCACACACTCACACATTAACACATCCCCACCCCAACTTCCCCCCAAATGCAAGGCACTTGGTGATCAAGCAACACCAAGGTGCGCTCCAAGCAATATCGCTCATAGCTAAGTGTTAGATAGAACACTTCGGAGTTGTAAAGCTAACAGTGAAGTATAAAAGGATTTACCTACTAACATTATTATTATATTATTATTTACATTTTATCCCGCATGTTCTATTTTACCCTCATGGGGAGCTCTAACACCTGACCAATTAAATAATCCTCACCATAAAGACTCTCCTGCATCCTTATAGCACCACAGGACCCCATCCATTACTAGCCCTCATACTACCCAGTTCTAACAAAACTTAACATGTCTACAACTTTACCCAATAACAAGGGACAAGCCTTCCCAATCCCATACTTGCCCACTAACATGTGAAGAAGTAAACAAAACGTCACTAAATTAGCTGGGAGTCCGATTGCTAGGCGCAATGAAAGCGCACCGTGCCGAATTGACCCAAAATAAGCACAACCCCCCCCCCCCCACACACACACACACCAACACAATCTCGCAAATACACTCGACTTGGATGGTGAGTATCTGAAGTTCAATTTGGCCACAGACAATCCTTTTAAAAAGGGAAATTTGGAAACATTTGACATGGATATATATATAAATTGACAGACATTACGATTTTGACCTCAGACACGACGAACCACGAAACCCGACCAGTCAGACGTTACCGAGTTTAGGATAGGACATAGCCACCCCGTTTCCGACAACAGAGTTGAGTCTGACAAGGCCAGAATGCCCTGCTCGCTGTGTTATGACTACTTTTCCGGTCCAGCCAGCAGCTTGGGAAATTCATGACGCCTGACCCGACTACTAGGATTGATTTAGTTAGATTTAAGTAAGTAGGGCACTCCTAATGCGAGGGAGTCAGACCTGTTCGCGAACACAGGCAAGCGTAAGTCCTGTATGCATTTTTAGGTGAAGATATCAGTCCCCTCCTACTAGGGGACACCGTAAGTCCTAGAATGCATATCAGGTGAAATCATAAGTCCTACAGCGGTAGGTGAAGTCTAATTATTCCTGGTCATGTCAATAAATCCAGATGTTGCATTATTTCTGGTCATGTCAATAAATCCAGATGAAGATAATGTTGAATCCCACGCCTTTGGAACATGATTGATATGGGATATTGGCAGTGCATTCAACGCCCACCGTAAATGTTGGTCAGCGGACCTCGAGTTATTTTATTTCTTCTTTTTTTCCGTTTCATGTCAGCAATGCGCGCCGTGAGGGCTTGGGCAACCACTATATGCGTCACGCAGCGCAGCGAAGTCCTATTACAGGTGAAGATAATGCATAGCCCAATTTAAATGAGGGTTAGCGGACCTCATGTTTTTCATGCCGGTGATGCGTGCCGCGAGGGGGTGGGCACCCATATTATTGATGAATGCTATAACATGCATATATATATATATATATATATATATACCGGGGGACGCCCCATGAAGGTGATTTTTCCCAGGACGATGATTTTTCGCAAAGAAGATGCGTCTCTTTGCGGCGGACGAGGCTTTAATTCGAAATGAACCTGAGGAACGATCGATAGGTTATCAACCATAGGGTCTCTACGTTCCAACGATTCCATCTTAACGTTACCAATGCGCTTGGGAGGTCACTAGGAAGGGGTAACTCCTTAAAGGCACCAGTAAGTCCAAACCACTATACGTATGGGTCCACTAGGTCATGTAAATCCTTTTAGACATTAGCAGTTTCCCATACCACAATGTGCATTCGTAGGTCACTCGGTCCTAGTCACAGTCATTCCAATACCACATTGCACATTGGACGAAGGTCACTAGGTTACTGTACGTCATTGAAGGTCTTTGTAATTCCCACACCATGTTACGTATTTCGCCGGTCAAAGGTATAAGTATAAGCCCTTAAAGGCACCCATAATCCCGATACCACCCTGCGTATTGGAAGGTCATTTTGTTTATGTCAATCCTCAGGCATACTAGGCAGTGCAATAACGCAAGCGTGACGGACAATTCCCGCCATCGTACCAAGGCCCATAGGGAAGATGATTAACGCCGTCGCACCAAGGCCCGTACGCCAGATGATTTGCGCCGCCGTACTAATGAATACGACAAGGGGAACCATTATTTCCCCATGCTTTCTTTTGCAGGTGAGCTCCAACGCGGGACGCCAGCTGCCAACACATAGTACTCAGAAGTACTACCCATGTATATGGCGGGAGCAGCGCCATCATAGGTATTCTCAGTGTTCACAGATGATAATACACCTATGTGTTTGTTAATAATATGTTTTAACATATTGCCCTGTTCTCTCATGCTTATCCACAGGTATTGATACAGCATCAGCGACCAACCATGGTACCAAATAATGCCCATGGGGCACGGTACACTACTCCCTGATAATATATTCTGTACCCTCACAGGGTACACACATTCTTCTTGAAATGATTAACCTCAACCGATTGTTGAAGGTCACACTGATTGAGAGATATTATAACAGTATATTTTACACGACCGCAATGCAGCCGGCCAGCATGACTACATGCTCCATTACATTTCTTTCTTTCCCCACAGGTGGCGATCTTGTATATATTTTGCCAACGCCCTAACACGCGCCTGTCGCAATTTCTCCCACACACAGAGCTCTTACACCCCCAGCTCTTACACTTTTTCCCCCCACACATGTTTCTACTATTACACATAATATCCGTACCACGGTGGTGGATACCTGTGGGATATCCACTCCCGATGGACGGATTCCACGATGCATCTGAAATGAGAGGTGAACTGCGGCAACGAGGTTCGTACCCACAGGTTGTAAGGGACGATCCTCCTTGCCAGGATGGGACGTTCACCCACAGGGGACGATCCATACAGGTATATATTATTCATAATGTCCATAGATTTAGATAGTGGTTTAAATAGTGTTAGATTTTAGCGCGCTTAAGCTAATGTACACACGCTATTATTGTAAGGAATAGCAAATGGATATTAGTCATCATGCGATTATTACTGTACTATATATTGATGCTACGGCTCAAGTAAATATCATGCAACTACGTCCACTATTATAAGGACGACACCAGTGACAACGATTTATACACCAACACTGTTTCACTATCCAACACCATGATTGTCACTGCCACACATTGTTTTATTTTTCCTTTCTGTTCTTCTAAATTACAACTTGCAAAATGCCTTCTTTCTCCCCCGAACAATAAACACATTTTTTTATCTTCCCCTAAAATACACACCAATGCATTTGTTTCCCTTTCTCTATTCTATCACCCTATATGCTATTTTACATTTTATGAGTTTTTATGTACACATATATTTTGGCTACCCGGGATCAGTTTTTTTTATCCCGTCCTTAATGAGCGGACGGAGGGTAAGTCGCACCCTTCAAGATGTTTTTTTCCTCTAGGGATAGTCACCCATAGTTTTTGTTTATGCTTCCTTATGAGATTATGTTTGAGAATGTTTTATGATGTTTTTATTGTTGTTTCACGGTTTCCATTGTGTTAATTGATACCAATATTGTGAAAAGACAAATTTACATGTGAAAATGATATTGTCCCCCCCCCCCACACCCTTACACGAGCTCGCCACTCACGAACCAGGCAGCACTTCGACCAACGCCAAATTTCTTCGCCCAGCAGCCAGTCCTCGATCCACACACCCACTCTCTTCAACCCCTATCTATACATGACATACATCTTCGAACACGGGACTCACCTTCCCCGAGGTTATATACATACATGCACCACACATCCCCACCGTCGCCTTCATCCCCCCCGAGACGACGCAACACAAGAACAGCAGAAAATCAAAGAAGATAGAAGAATTACAAGAAAGAAGAGTTACAAGAAAGAAGAAGATGTCTTACACCTACAAAACTACCCCTCAGTCTTAGTCCAGTCATCGAGGACGATGACTAGCTCCGTCAGGGGAGTTGTTGTTATCCGTATGGATACATTACCCCATACACCACAACCCCAGGGGTGGAAATGACCATCATCCACTACATTCAACTTTCGTCCCCAAGTATTCAAATATTTCACAAACTCATTCCATACAAGACTTTGAGCTGCTCTAATCCCAGGGAGCTTCCTTTTGAACTCCAACGACCCCCCTAGGTGTGCCGACCGGACTGGAATTTGCAACTACACAGAATCAGCAACTCTGAAACTATAAAAGAGACAAGCGCACATACCTCAGGACGCTTGTAGTGCCTGAACTTTGGAGAGAGACTTCACGTCCGGCTGCCATCCTGGTGAGTGTAGTAGCGAGTATAATCCCTTACACGCATTTCCACACTTTTAACCCCTTGGCTTGTACAGTGACGCATCTATTGCACCAAAGCTGCTCTGAGAGCTATTAGTACCTCTTCATAGAGGTAATTATTAAAATCACTACCATCTAGCACTGGTCTTGTAGATTATTTAACTAGTTGATTAGATCCTACTCCTAAAACCTTATCCAAGTAGGATCTGCATGTGTTGATTATTTAAGTGTCTTAAGGCTCTAGCTGGCTCGCCCATTAGCGCTCCGCTGGAGAGCCCACGTCAGCTTGTCTGCTCTGCCGTCCCGTCTTTACGCGCTGTCTGCTAATTGAGCAGCGCCGTAGTACTTTAAGTTGCTATCCGTTAAACACCTCCTTTCGCCATAAACGCACCCCCCGAGCCGTCCCTTCAATCTGAACAATCGGGAAGCTCTCCTTTCGAGCCACGTCCACGCCCCCAGACAGCTCAATCTTACACAATCCGCTCCACACAAAATCCCAACATCCCCTAAACACCCCATTGTAGAGGGCTCACACAAAGAACCCCTACAATCCGCTATCCAATACACTACCACCATTGAAATATTGCATTAATTTAAGTCGATGGGGTTCCACCTAGCCAATGTTTACAGCCGGATGTTGTAACAGATGGCAACATCACAAGGAGCTGATAAAAAGATTGAATAAATGAATGTGACCAAGCATTTGGAATGAAGCGAGGTACCGGCCAGGCCATTGGGAGATGTTGAAAATGGTAAACCTGACAAAAAAAAAACCAGCCGACAGGAAGATTATCCCCACGGCCTAGCATTGCACTTACATGAATGCAGCTACCAAATATGTAAAAATTTTACATTAAACTATACACAGAATACACACAGTATGTAGCCTACTGAAAGTGCAATGTAAAAAAAATGTATCTCCTTTAGAAATTACTACAACATTAACATACTGTTACACCAGATTATATATATTTCCAGAATACCTTCAGAGCATGTGTGCCAACTCTCCAACTCCGCCTGTGGGTGTTTTCCATCCCTCCCACCCAGGCGAATCCTTAATTAAGACCACAGAGGCCTCTTTCCTCCCCCCCCCCCCCACGAGAGCAATTCATAAGACAAGTAGGAAGCCTCAAAGAATAGCCAAGGTCGCTCCTTTTAGTCGCCTCGTACGATAGGCAGAGGATACCATGGGTGTAGTCTAAACCCCCACCCACAGGGTGCTACAGTGTTGAAGCCACCCAAAGAAATGATATTGTGTTGTTGATTCATTTCGGCGCTTTGCGGCATTGTGGTCAAGTGGCCCCGTGTACTTAGGTGCGTGTGGAATTTGTCTGATAACCTGCGTTATTGTGAAGGCTGTATTAGTGTGTATAGTTGTAACTCAGATGAGGATTAGGAAGGAGGCCTCTGTGGTCTTAATTAAGGATTCGCCTGGAATAGAAGTGGGGAAACCACAGAAAGCCATTTACAGGATGGCTGAGGTGGGATTGGAACTCACCACTTCTTAGTTTTTGCTTCATGAGGCTGAGTGTACCCTGTTCCAGCCCAACTCTCAGGCCAGAATTAAACTTCACGGCAGAGCTGGGAATCGAACCCGGGACTCAGTGATGACAGCCAAGAGTACTAGTCACTACACAATGAGGCAGACAAGAAGTTATGTATAAGGTCAGTCACTGTGCATAGTTGATGTGCGACAAGTGACAGTACTGAAGGGACAAAGCTCCAGAGGCATTTCGTAATAATAGCAGGTCTATGAATTCATCGCTACAAGTCCAGATATTACAAGGCATTTGGGAGGAGGGAGTTAAGTACACGATTAGCCGGGCCCTGCTTATAACTTATCACTAGGGCTCGGATTTTTAGGTAAATAAATATTTTTAAATGTAAATACATATTTTAAGCATTTTTTCTCTAAATACATAAACTCCTGCTTTTTACTTATGAGCACATAAAAATACATAATATTAATATTTTTTTTAAAATCAGTATGCTAGATCTTTCAATTGGATTTTTGTTCTGTGTTACTTCAACAGGGAAGAAACTGTGAGCTATCTAATTTTCATGTAGAGCGTATGTCAGCTTGCAACTGTGTTATTCTTAACTTGTCACCCCGTGCCATTCACTGAGGAAGTCGGGGATTTCCTTGTCCAAAGCCATATTGCACCATGTGCTAGATCTCCCCTACCCCCAGCTACCTGGAACCAGTGTCACTCACATGCAGTTCATTTTCTGGCACTGTGAAGTGTAAGGCAGTTCTACGATGCCTACAGTAAAAACAACTACAAGTTATCATCTGTTGCAGAATTTAAAGATAATTTTACTTCTGATGGGGGCGTTCTGTTCTGCCAACCATGTGGAAAAGCAATCAAGGCTGAACAGCGATCTCAAGTTACACAACACCTCAAGGGCAAGAAACATATTGCCGCAGTTTCGAGCCTTCAGAAGAAGTGTTTCGCGATAATCGTCGGTCACTTGTGATGGACAACCTGAAGATGTATCTCGTTGTGTATTGTCATGCTTCAGCAGTCAGTGCGACATAGCATAAATTGCATACGTGTGAACTGCATATTGTTTATATTCACATTAATAAACTAAATTATAATTAAATATTTTTTGTCACATATTTCAGGTTGCTTATTTTTAATACATATCAAATAAATATTTTCCCGATCTTTAGCACCTAAAAGTCCGAGCCCTACTATCACACTCCAAACAGTCACATGCCTAATTTTTTGGCTCTATGTTAACAGTGGAAACTTGCAATTACCGGTACATGTATAATTCTTTCAATGTGTCAACATAGACATAATGATCATGATTTGTCAAACCAGAAACACAACTTCATCATGGAAAACAGCTAGGTGAAGCTTATGCTATCTACTGATAGACGCAGATGACCTCGTAGTTCTGCCTCTTAAAACCTCAATAACTACCTGACTGATAATAGCTTAACTACATGGATGAACAGACACAAATCTACATCACAGATAAAGGTGACTAAAATGGACAATACTGTACCTGGTTTATAAAAACGATTTGTATATTTGTATTTTCCCGATCTTTGGCACCTAAAAGTCCGAGCCCTACTATCACACTCCAAACAGTCACTTGCCTATCCAAGGAAAATCTACACAGGTGCCTATGCTGGCTTGTCGCTATCACAATTCACAGCAGTAAGTTACACGACCTTCTTGCCAGCATGGTAATTCTGAAATAAAGTGACAGGCTATTCATCATGAACAACAAGTGAAACAAAAGTTTGAGAAATGATGGGAATGTAGGCTAAATGTAGACAGTAAAGAGGATGTTCATCCTTCCCCTAAATATAATGCACACCAATAATCCCAATAGAAAACTAGTTGGCTAGGAGGGGGCAGATGACCTCGTATTGCCGCCCCTTAAAACAACAATAACTAACTAAACTAGTCTAGGCCTACTGGTATGTATTAACACATTTTGGAACTCGTGTAGTATACGTTGCCCGGCGCCATTAAAATCCGAAAACAATTCTATAGAAATGGCCAATGTTACTAATATACAGGAGTTGAATATTTTATCGCTAGAGAGTGTTACTGTATTTTTTCAGTGTGCCAACATTATTGTTTCCAGACCAATATTTTCATCTTGACCAATGGTTTTCTTCCAGGCCAATAAAGGTTAGGTAGCGCGGCCCTGCGGGCCGCGTTAGTCTAATATAAACACCCCTGGTTTTTGTCACGCACAGTGGGGGTAGTCACGCATCAATAATCTTTAATCAGGCCAATGGTTTTGCCTAGTAGTACAATCAGTAAGTTGGCAGCATTACGTAATCAAACATGGCGACGTGCTTTTTGATAAGTTTATTACTTGAAAGTTAATGTTGACAATTTCCTTATTTTGGAAGTGTTTACGAGGTGTTTGTTAATGGCAAATAGCTTAAATAACGTGGCAGAGTAATTACACACCATTTTCAGAGCTCTACTAAGTAAAATAACGCACCGAGAGCCCACATTTTCAAGATATATAACAATTTCTCATTCATACGCGGGCAGATTTTCTAAACTTCTAGCCAATGGCTGGATTACGAACAACATACATCACATCCATCATTCCTTCTCAAATAAAGAAGAGCTTAAGGTCGGTTAACCTATACAGGAACTCACTTCGCACGACCAAAACCAGAACTTAATTCACACACACACAATCAACCAACAATATACAGCCATCCTATCGGCTGAAACTACCATTACCTTTCTGTAATCACCAAATGTCGAGACGTAATAATTACCTTGATTTGCGAACTCCTAATCACATGTATCCTTCACCGTCCATGAACACGTTGCCATGGAAATATAATTTTCCCAAGGACCAACAAAATAAACGGAAAGCCCCTAAAATCTAGTGACAACCAACATTGGAAACAAAAGTTACTGAGTTCGGGCCCAAATGAAAGAATAATTATTTAACGGACGGAGAAAGTACTATGGAGTTTCTTAGGCCTGCTCTGTACCGCGCGGTCGCCGAGAGCGCTAACGCGCTACCTCGGCCCAGGCCTAAGAAACTCCAAGCACTTTCTCCGTCCGTTAAATAATTATTCTAGTGTTTGGGCCCAAACTCGGTAACTTTTGTTACCAACCTTGTTTGTCACTAGATTTTAGAGGCTTTCCGTTTATTTTGTTGGTCCTTGGGAAAATTATACATGGAGGACAGAACGGAAGGAGATGCCTCCGCTGCGCTGCCTAGTGCAAGCTTGAAGCCAAACGGCACGCCCACTTTGGGGAGCTAGAAAATGGCTGTTCCTATGCTTAAAGCCGTAAACCACTCCAACTAGTCTTGGATTTTAGTGACATAAAACTGCAATGACAAGTCAAGATTTTTTCTTGGATAGGCAGAATGCACTCTGTACATCACGGTACTTGGCACAAATAAGCTGCGTTATTGTTTTAAAGGCCAATTTAATTAGAAATATGAGAGCACTTTGTAAGGCTAGTTTTGTAAGAAAGACGCGGCAAAACGTAATAATACGCTGAAACACAAGTTCAATTGAATACAGGTGTCTGAAGGAGAGAGTTACACCAAAGAAGGAACCTCTTGGGAACTAATGATGCCGAACTACTGTAATTACGGTATTTACACCAAATTGATTTTTACGTTCTTATTGGTGTTGAGGCATTCATCAGTTTTTAGGTCTAATTTCGAGCACAGCCACTTTCACTCATTGTTCGTACACATTTTATATTCAAGAATACGAACCTTAAAATTAATAAACAGAACACTTAAAAAAGGACTCATATTTGCACAATTATACGGTATAGCCGATACTTTTTGGTACCGTACGGTACGGTATTTTGTTTGTGAAGGTAGCAACTTGACGATTAGTCTCGAATTGATTCATTAAGTAGGCCTACCGTAATTATTGACCGACATCTGTTTGATAATTCGGAATTGCCGAGAAATGGCCTTTTTGGTATGTAGGGTAAACATGCTGAGATTAGAATTGAAGAGTTTTACATATAGCCTATATAACTTAAGTTATCACTACTGCTCCAGCATGAGTTAAGGTGAGAAAAGGCTGGAAAGATATCCTGCAAGGATAACTCAGATGCGGCAAGATGGCGTCACAGTGAAAGTGTAGTGAAATAGCAGCTAGTGTAAATATTTGATAAAAGTGGTAAAATATTATAACAGAGGTTTAAAATCTATCAAGTTACTTTCCTTAGGTCAAGTGAAATATGGAATATTGATAGTATTTAGAAATTCTTATTGATAAATTAATAAACTTAAAATAAGTTGTGGGAACGTGTATCCAAAGATTCTGTGACTTCTTCAATCACTGTTTGAACCAAGTAGAGCAGTGGTGCTTTAACGAGTTTTCACCCGATTGGAAGATATACGTGTTTCACATTCTTCTTTATTGGTAGGTAATTAGATTAATTCATTTAGGTAGTAATAATTAAAATAAAATTAGTGTAATTTGGTGTAAACATCAAGGCTAACTTAGATCTCTAATATGTCGGCAGGAAACAGTGTTAGTGTCTCGACAGGTAGTGTTGTGACATTTTTATCATAAGAGCGCTCAGGTGTTGAAATATTGAACTAGGTGTTTGTGAGGGCATATCTGTGGAGTCAAGGAGAAGAGGATCCAACACTAGGGTGGTGTCATATCTTTAGAAGGCAGAGAGGAAGATATGAAAAGGAGTAAGCAGGAGATTATTGTTGATAGTAGGTAACAAATAAAAAGGAGGATTGGATAATATACGAAGTAATGTGGTCTTATAAAAATACTGGAAGTGTATATATATTATATAAAGGTGTCTAGACTGCTTCTTGATGATAATCCCATCAATCTTCTCACAAAGAAGAGATCCTATAATAAAGAAAACTTAAAAAATCATATCACACTGCAGTACTATAGATATATTGTGTATCATAATATGGCAACTTACCGTAAGTAATATTCTCGGTAAATGCTTGTTTATTGCAGTGAATATCAAAACTACATCCCAAACTGATTGTATCCGGGTTGGTATATATTTTACCCTACGTCCTGATTTTATTGAGAACTCGTGTTAATCTTGTTTTGAACTTTAGTTTATTACTCTAATACATTTGTATTTGAGTTGGCGCCCAACGGGATTTCTCTATTTTATATTCTGCTTGCTGGGGGGACTCTTCAGGGTAGGATACAGAGAAAGCTACTTAGAAAAACATTACAATTGGCACCTTAACATGGGACTCGACAACCAGTGTGGAAGTAGGAGATTGTGACTTGTGCAAGTGTTATCTGAGGGATAGATTATTGTGTACGTATTTACATGGAGGATGAATGAATGAGAGTAATGAATGGGAATGGAGTGAGTTGTAGCAGGATAGAGATGAATGGAGAAAATGTGGTGATGTGCATGTTGGAGAGTGATAGAAATGAGACTGGCAGTAGTGTGATGGAAGGAGAGATGACTGATGTACTAGTACAGGGTGTTGTAAGGCCAGTACAGGATGTGTTAATGCCGGTGCAGGATATCCTAAATATGTTAAGGGAAATGAATGAAAAATTTGATGAATAATCAGGAGATGTTAAGGCAAATGAATGAAAAATTTGATAAGAATAATCAGGAGATGTTAAGGCAAATTAATGAAAAATGTGATAAGAATAATCAGGAGTTGAGTAAGAAATTAGATAAAGTAATGCATCTTAGTGAGGAGTTAGATAGGAAGTATGGATTGTTACAGCATAGTATTGAGGGGGTGAGACAGGAAATTAGAGGTGAGGTAAGGAGTATGGTGGAGGAAAAGGCGGAAGCAATTATAAAAGAAGTAGATCAGAAAATTATGAACATTGAAACGAAGATACCAGAGAAATTAAATGATATGATTAGAGAAGAAGATAAGAAATTGGAAAGGGTACAGGGACATATTCTAGAGAAAATTGAGAGGGTTGAAGAGCGACTGGTGAGAGGATATTAGATATGGAAGTGAGATTAAGGTCTCAAATGAAACATGAAAATGGACAAGAGAGGGAAGAAGGTGGAGGACGTCAAATGGAGGAAGAGAACGAAACCGAGGACAGGGAAGAAGATGAGATAGAGGGAAAGGTAGAAGAGAAAGGAGAAACGTATAACAGAGAAGGTGAAATGGAAGAAAGTAAGAAAGTAGGTGAGATGGAAGAGACTGAAGAAGAGAAAGGAGAAGCAAAAGAGGTTAAAGATGAGGATGAAAGTGCAGGAGTGAATCATGATGACAACAAAATGGAAAAAAATGAGGTGAAGGATCAGAAGAATAATAAGAAGAAAATGAGGAAGGGAAGAAGAGAGGTACGGTGGAGATGGAACATGAGGAGTACAAGGTATGGAATGACATGGCGGATGAAGAGAAAGACGAGATGGAAGGCAGAGAAAGAAAGAAGAATTGAGACGAAGGAGAAACAGAAGAAAAGGAAGAAGGGAAGGAGACAGGAACGGTGGAGATGGAAGATAAGAAGTACAAGGTATGGAATGGCATGGCAGATGAAGAGAAAGACGAGATGGAAGGCAGATAAAGAAAGAAGAATGGAGACGAAGGAGAGACATAAGAAAAGGAAGAAGGGAAGGAGACAGGAACGGTGGAGATGGAAGATAAGGAGTACAAGGTATGGAATGGCAGATGAAGAGAAAGACGAGATGGAAGGCAGATAAAGAAAGAAGAATGGAGACGAAGGAGAGACAGAAGAAAAGGAAGAAGGGAAGAAGACAGGAACGGTGGAGGTGGAAGATAAGGAGTACAAGGTATGGTATGACATGGCGGATGAAGAGAAAGAAAGAAGAATGGAGACGAAGGAGAAACAGAAGAAAAGGAAGAAGGGAAGGAGTCAGTATGAATATGTACATCTATGCCTGGCATTTAGAGATAGGTATTATGATTTAGTTAATTATATTCATGTATATTCTTATGTGTGTAAGAAGTGTGTATGCGCTGGATGTATATTTGGAATTAAATGTGTAGGGGGCGTGTTACGCGACTTCGTTATTATTATGATTCAAGTTTTGAGGCATGTGATCTATCTTAGGATATATTTGCACAAGGTATATTTGTTGGTTTGCTGTAATGTACATATCTTTTAGTGAGAATGTTATTTAAATTTCTTTCTTATTTTGTGTCAATACATTGATTTTGATTCATCTCTTAACTGTAATTTGAACTTTGTTTTTGCTTATAATAGTTTGATTTTGTACTGTAAATTTGTTTAATCGAGATATGATTTCTAAATTTTTGGATTCGAGAAGTCTAAATGGGGAAATGAAGATTGGTTATCATAGACAGGTGTGAATCTGTATCAGAGCAACGGATGTGGCATCTGTATTTCAATTACAAAATACATGATGGAAATTATATACACCAGTTTTGTGGAATGTACTATATAGGTTGGCATCTACAGAAGTGTAGCTTATCAAGAAAAGGACCTTTAGACCCTATATTATGTTGAGGAACTTGTTCATCCACTTGAATTACTGGGAGTTCTTGGAAAGGAGCACACGAAGAAGAGATTGTTCATGTTTATGGTAATCTGGATGTGTAGCCTGCCCTCAAGGAAGTTGGTTGGGACATCGAACATTTTGGTCTTACAAAGAAGATGTGGAGGAATCTGGAAGAGCAGGCCTTGTGGAGTTGCTGCTTGCCATGGAAAATATGTTCTTTTGTGACGGAGATTATGATTGTGGTTCTGACAATTTTCTGGCTTTGCACGAACTAACCTTGTATATCAGTTGGTTTGCAAAGTAACTGCTATTTCTTCCTGGAGTTTGAATGCTGCCAAGTATTTTACAGTGGAGTGTATGGTGAAACATTGTATGAAGATGTATATGGTCTTCGATTTAGTATCTTATGTACTGTGCCCAATCAGTCACGGCAGTCTGGCATCGAACTCAGGTCTCATCAGAGAGGACCAGGCACATGGTTATGCCTAGAGTCGAACCATTGATCTCTGAGGGGGAGCAATTACAGGGAACCCAAAGAGCAATGAGAGGTATACTGACATATAATAGTGTAGCGTGATTTCACGATCTATGGGTGAACATCATAGCAATTTAAGATGAAGAATTGTAGCCAAATGCAAGGAAATATACATTTTCAGAGCATACGAGAATGAGAGGAGGCCAGTTCGAAGTTTTACAAATTACCCTTAGCAAGTGGGCGGAGAACTTAGGCGCCGAGCGCACTATTTACGTCAGGAGCGGAGAGAAAGCTCAAAATTAATGACCCGGGTATTCACCGCTTGACAACGATGAAACTTAGAGTAGGGATGATGGCCCACGGAAATTAATTAATTACAGCCAAGTGGAGTATTGAAATGCATTGAAATATACAACCAGGTGAATATATTCACGGAGAGGTAATTTAGGAGTGGTTTTTCACCTAAATTAATGCCTATATCTCCAAATGAACGAATTACAACCTAGCTTACGCTCAAGAGCAGTGATTTTGTGACCAGCCAACGGGGAACCACCACAGTAGCGTCCTGACGCGCTGATCTAAGGCAATTAATTGTAATTAACTGGCCGAAGCGATCGCCGGCACGCGAATGTTTTTGAAACCTCCACACCTAAATAAACAAGATGTAGATGTCATTTCGGCTGAAGAGGTATTATTTCAAGAAAGGAGTCGCTCTCATGTGTCCAGTGGACTATTTTGTACGAGAAACCTTTATAAGGGAGAGCAGCTCACACCAAGCCAGTTCGCCTAGAGTTATTCTACAGTATACACGAAACTAAGACGCTGCCAATAAGCACGCCAAATGTTAAATAGAAGCAAGTCATAAAGCTTCATAAGTAAGCATGAAGTGCGTCGAAAGTAAATTAATACAGATATTTATCTATTATCTGACGCAAATATAAATTCGCCACAGCGAAAAAGGAACTTATAATGTTTTTGAACAGTTCTTATACCGGAAGGTATTGTCAGGATTGTATATGACATTATCATCAGGATCACTACAATGATGGGAGCTTGGAAATCATTGCCACCTTATCTGGATAGTGAGCTGAACAAGATTGCAGGGAACGAGGATCGAACGTCCGTAAAACGCTGTTAGATTTTCACGTAGACCAGCGGTTGTCATAATTGCATCGCATCTCTGAGATCAGGCGTAGGAGAAGTCCGATTTAAGGATCAACATGTGAAGTAGTGGATAAGTGTACATAAATTGTGTAATAGTGATTTAAAAGTGTTCATGTGTATAGTGATTAATATGCAGTGTGTAGCAGTGATAGAGGCCACTAATAAAAGTATGTGTATCATGTGGAAAATGTGTGAATCTAAGTGTTGTGTAAAGGATAACATGATGGCTTAAATCAAGCGTCATGGTAGCGCTAAAGCTGAAGCGCTGGCACTATCCAGCAAAAAGGAAAAAAGTGAGTACCCTTTTTATAATGTCATTATAACTAAATAGTTCACCATGTAACGATTTATCACTTGGAGAATAAGATGTAATAGTCACTTACTGAACGAGTTTTCACCACTCGTCTTGAATAAAGTATGGCTTGGAAGGTGATTTGTATAGGGCCATTTAGGTCGAAAATAGTGATGGATGTAACGGTAACGTTAAATGAGTAATAATAATAATAACCTGGGGTCGGCAACAGTAAAGTAATAGGCATTTTGGCCTAAATAATGTTCAAATAGTGTCATGTCTAATATAAAGATACTGTATTTTGGTAAACAGTAAAAATGTAACGTGGAATATAGCGAAATACGAGAGCTTTTTCAGTGTCAGTGAAATATGAATGAATATTTGATATGGTCAATCCTTAGGATTATGTTTGAGGACCATTAAAGTAAAGTAAGCCAGTAAATTTATTACATTTGTGTTAGGAGCTATTTAAAGCTTTGGCTTAAGTGGTATGACAGAGAGAACGCGGGTGCCTTAATAATGGAGTCATCTATGTGAAGTATTGTTTGAGCCGCATGTAAGCGTGCAGATTAACGTAGAATCCAGTGATTTACGTAAATAAATATTGCGGGGACCAACTAGTATAGCTTGCGCGTTAGGTGAGAAGTTGGCTGAATCTACGAGTAGTATCGCTCTTGAGCATACTGTATTATTCGCAGCGAATTGGACAGAGCCTGTCTGTATCCAACGCTTGCATGAATTATGGCCACTAATGACGTCCGTCGAGACGCAGTGAGCATGTGTATCAATGACCTACCCTTAGAGGTAAGGATCATATTCGTCGTTTAGGAACGCAGATTTCCTTATATTTTGTTGACAGCTGCTGGTGAAAATCGTGGATTTTCACTATGATGCGCGTCTAAAGCCACTAATAGTCACCATAGAACGGCAAGGCTATCACTAGAATTCCACCCCAGCCATGAATGTTAATTAAGGAGCCAGTTGAGCCCAATACACTTTAAGGATAGGTGTTAAATAATTAAATGACTCAATTATTTAGGAGCCACACTTAGCGTAACTCCAATACCGCAATTGTAAACAAACTTGACCTTGACAGCAGCAGAGAGAGGTGGGGGTGTAGACCACTTCTGCGGCAGCCATCTTGACTAGCCAGCTGGAACGAATTTTATTGCCTGCTGAGGGGGAGGAAGGTCGGTCGACCGGTCCCTTGTAAGTTAGAGTCACAATAGGACACTGAGGAATCTCGATATTTAAATATGCAATTAAGATATGAGTATTATGATGATGCCAATTGAATTGAATGGTGTGTTGCAACTCACATACGTTGTTGGATCATAGAAATCAGATAATATTTGGCTCAGTTATTCTCTGAGGAGGAAAGCTGAACCAAAATAATGTAGGCATCTTCTTTTAGAATGCATTTTGCCAGTTCATGCTAATTTATGCAGACGGGTATGTGTTTTTCCCAGAACATGACACATTTGTAACGATGATAAGCCCGACAAGACCCAGAAAATCGTTATATGGTGAAACTATAAAATATTCTATCCATGTTTATTTTGGAAGGGATAAGTACCACTTTTCTTAAAACGCTCATATGGATGGAAAGAAGGAAGATGATTCGCACGACACAACAAATATTTGTTAATGATTGCAGAAAATAATGAATTCATGCTAATCAAGGTAAATGCCATAAGAAACGGAATAATGTTTTATTAATATCATTTTTATGTGATATGTGATTTTGTGTTATGATACTCCCATTAACTAAGATTGTGTCACATGATGAACACTATGGAAACCCATTGAAGTCTGAAAGTATCATTGACAGGATGCTAGAATTAGATTTGAGTGCAGTGTAGCACTATTTTAAGAAGAAAGCTCACAGAATAACCCTATTTTTAATTGTGGGAATTAAATATAATTTGTCCTTTATTTGTATTTGTTGTATAGCCATGATTTTAGACCAGTAAATAGTTCATTTTAGGAAAATGTTGTGTATTTCCTGTAGAGTAGTTACCTGGTAGACTCAAATCCTGAGCATGTGGTCGTATGGTGGGCAGGAACGTCCCATACCTCGAAAGACCGCGAGTTAGTTGGGATACGAACACATGGTCCACATGATGACAGTTGGGTACAGTACTGATGGATATTTGGGTAAAATGTGTGTTAGAAATCCCTCCAAAATAACATTGTTGTATAGATTTCTGGGGGCGAATGTGACATTTTTATCATATGAGTGCTCAGGTGTTGAAATATTGAACTAGGTGTTTGTGAGTGCATATCTGTGGAGTCAAGGAGAAGAGGATCCAACACTAGGGTGGTGTCATATCTTTAGAAGGCAGAGAGGAAGATATGAGAAGGAGTAAGCAGGAGATTATTGTTGATAGTAGGTAACAAATAAAAAGGAGGATTGAATAATATACGAAGTAATGTGGTCTTATAAAAATACTGGAAGTGTATATATATTATATAAAGGTGTCTAGACTGCTTCTTGATGATAATCCCATCAATCTTCTCACAAAGAAGAGATCCTATAATAAAGAAAACTTAAAAAATCATATCACACTGCAGTACTATAGATATATTGTGTATCATAATATGGCAACAGAACCGTAAGTAATATTCTCGGTAAATGCTTGCTTATTGCAGTGAATATCAAAACTACATCCCAAACTGATTGTATCCGGGTTGGTATATATTTTACCCTACACCCTGATTTTATTGAGAACTCATGTTAATCTTGTTTTGAACTTTAGTTTATTACTCTAATACATTTGTATTTGAGTTGGCGCCCAACGGGAATTCTCTATTTTATATTCTGCTTGCTGGGGGGACTCTTCAGGGTAGGATACAGAGAAAGCTACTTTGGAAAACATTACAGTGTAACCGTTACGGATTTATGCTCGTCGTTCAAAATAAAAGTAAAAAATGCAAATAAAATCATCACAAGATCACAGGTAAAATTGAGTGAGGAGAAAAGTGAAACCGATTGTCGTAATGTATGCCTACCGGTACCATCATGCGTATGTCATAACCTGAGAAACGAACTGTCCTCAAAAGATGAAATTATAAAACTGATAAATGAAGAAATTACTAAGTTAATGGAAGAGTTGAATAAATTAAAAGGAAACAGAGAGGAAAGTAAGGAAACTTGGTCGACAGTGGTTGCTGGTAAGGTAAGATTGAATATGCCTAGGCCTATAAATGGAGTAACGGTACAGGTAACTGAAATTCCCGTCTCATATTCATTTGGAGCGCTCGTCGAAGAAAATGATGACTTTCTTCAAGAAGAAAAGAAGGAAGTGATAAGGAGAAAATCCAGGAAGATGCGGATATTTGCGGATAGTCACGGGCAAGATGTAGCAGCGAGCGTATTGGAGAGAAGCGGAGAAATGGAGGTCACTTCGACAGTAAAGCCAGGAGCACCATTTGCAGCGGTCACAAACGGGATGGTGTGCGTCCCTTACTTCAAAGGACTATGCAGTAATCATCGCTGGAGCAAACGACGTCTATAGAAACGAGAGTAAAAAGGTAATCAAAGATTTAAAGGGTACATTGCCATCCATGCATAACACAAATGTCATCATTGTAAACATTCCACAGAGATACGACTAAATTCCCAAATCATGTGTAAATGTAGAAATAGAGGCTACAAATGGAAACATTCATAAAATTTGTAAGAGTTTTCCAAATGTACAAATTATAGATGTAAGTAAATTAGACAGGAAGTTCCACACTCGGCATGGCCTACACTTAAATAGGTTAGGAAAAGAATATCTTAGTGATGAAATCTGCAAAATTGTAAATTCAAATGGTAAGAATAGTTCAACAGTAATATCTTTAGAGTGGAAACAGGGAAACTGGTAAAAGAAGCCAAACGTGAGTTTTGGCATTCAGATCTTTTGATGTCAAATTTAACTGAGTCCAACAATGGTATTTCGGATTTGTCTAGCAACAATAATAATAATAACAATTATGATAGTAATAATGTAAATAAATTACCAACACAAGCTTGCAAATGTAACAAATTTAAAATTTACCACCAGAATGTTCAGTCTCTCTATAATAAAATTGATTACATAAATCTAATGCTTAAAAATTAACTTAAAGACATCTCAGCACTATGTATTTCAGAACATTAGCTGAAAGAGGAACAACTCGAATTAATTCAATTTCCAGGGTTTATACAAGCTAGTAAATACTCTAGATCTAATATTGGCCGTGGTGGTACTTGTATCTTCTTAAGAAATAATTTAGATCATGAACAGTAGGGGATACGGAATGCCCTATGCTTACAATAATAAAATGTGCTGTATATAAGGAACATTTTCTCTTATACCACTGAACTTAAACACTTGAAATTTTTACAGGTTAAGACTGGCTGTGTTTGATTTCTACTGAAACAAGCAAAATTTTTATGAGTACATACTTCAAGGAGAAAACAATTTTTTTATGGAACATGTTTTTATGATATTTTTAAGAAATATTTTGGCCCCAAAAAATACAAAAAACATGCAAATTAAAAACTGTTGTTTCAGTAGTTGTAATAGGTATGTGTAAAGAAGTGATGCAAATTTGAAGTTTCTACATTCAAAATTGGCTGAAAAAATGTTCCTTAAGTAAGAAAAAATAGATTTACGGGAAACAGGCTTCAAAGTTCTGACCCTAATGCATGCCAGGCCCGTAGCTTGGACTCACTGGATCTTCTTCAAATTTCTCTTGTAATCTCTTCTTGACACCCTTCTGTTCCTTTCTGGCCTTCTGAGCTAGTATTTTAATAGCATTTTCAGCAGCTCTTAGTCTTTGTAAGTCAATACGCAACATAGCATCAGCTGTTCGACACTCAACTGCACGGAGGCCATACACTAACCTAATATTTACACTATACAATGCAGTGTCTTTTGCTTTGGTACTTAAAGTAACTGACGAAGAATTGAAGAACTTCACACTGTGTGCACAAAATTTACAAACTAATTCAAACTCTGCTGCAAGACCAACATGTGTATTCACCCTCAGAGACACGCCCCCCTTTAGCACACTTTTTTTTACAAATTGTATTATTTTGAATCACTTCTGATAATAAAGTATTTCATTTCTTTTAACGGAAAATATTTTTGTCCGCTTTTTTTCGAATCCGGACCACTGTGCGCCGTGCCGTGTCGCCAAAACTTTGTAACAACTAAAGCCAACTAGACAAAGCAGTGCGCGTGCTCCCCTACCCAAAGCAGCTCCAGTCGTCGCACTAAACTAAATTATCATGAACTTTATTTCAAAATTCGATTAATAATTGGGTTAAATGAATAGGTTAAGGCACATACAGGTGTTGCAGGTAATGAACTGGCTGATAAAATTGCAAAGGAGGCTACAAAATTAAGTGAGGTTCATTTCCATAAAATACCCATCTCAACTTTAAAAAAAAACTCAAAGAAGAATCAATTCATGAATGGAAGCAAAAATGGGAACAAACTTCAAAAGGCACACTTACAAAAGAATTATTTCCAACAGTTGCAGGTAGATTAAAATCCAAAATCACCTTAACACCTAATATGACTACAATACTGACTGGACATGGAAATATTGCTTCGTACTTACACAGACTTAAAAGTATACGTAATCCCGAGTGTTCCTGTAAAAGCAGCCCTCAGACTATAGATCATATAATTTTCGTGTGCAGTGAAGTAAAAAATATTAGGCAATTCTTGATTAATAGTGTTAATAGAGACGAAAACTGGCCGATTCAAAAATCTGTGCTATTAAAAAGTATTTGAAGGAATTTCCTAAATTTGTTAATGCTCTGGATTTTCAAGCTCTTAGGAAAAACGAAGAATGATATTGTTTGATATTGTTAAGATTAAGTCATCTTGAAATTGAATTATTATAATGTAATTTATTTTGTTCATTTATTAAATGTATTGTAAGTGCATGTAGTACTACTTTTGTAGTGGAGCATGCAGAGAGTATAAACAGTAAATTTAAAAAAATGAACATAAGTACTCACTCTTTGTCATTTATGCTGTATAAGTGTATTGCATAGCATCGTACTTCTATTTTAAAGGGATTTGTTAAAAATATGTAAATTTATTTTTAGTGTTTTATTTTTTATCCGAGATCAGAGCAACTTCTTAGTAATCATAACTTCTCGTACACAAGGCGGCATATTAACTGAAACAACTCATTTGATATTAATTATCTAAAGTTAGAATAAAATGTATCAGTTGACAGTTTCTAGATACTTTTATTGTGATTGACTAGAAAGTAAGAATTGGTGATTGATTGCTTTCTCCTCAGTTATTTTTTTTAAATTGATGTTAGCAAATTAACATTTATTGTAAAAATGTGTTTGTGTTCTTATCATAATAAACGTTATTTATTACAGTTAGGAACTGTTTTTGTTTTTTTTGTTTTTGTTATTTGTTTTTATACTTTTAAAGAAACGCGTTAAGTCCGGTTTATATAATGAAACATTGCTCGGATATTTTTTATCACTATTATTTTCATCTACTACAACATTTCTCCTCGCGTCTAAGAATAGCCTTGCACAAATAATTTGTCTAAAATCAGTTTTTCTAACTTAATCTTAATCGATCATACAGAATAATGTTTCCTAAAGGTATATGCACTTCTGGTAGGTTTGGAAAACCTAAGAAAAAGCGAGGTAAATGTCCTCCCTCTGGTTAATGAATTTTCTATTCTTTGCTCTGGAAAATCGGAAAAAGTCTGGGAAATAAACGACTCTGCGGTCAGGGAATTTTTTAAATTTTGGTCTGGAAAACCGGGAAAAGTCAGGGAAATTTGAAATCCTGAAAGCGTATCAACCCTGGAATCCTAAAAGTTGTGAAAACAGCTTTATCTTAGATTGAGAACATTTATGATATACAGTATAAGAGATTATTCCTAATCTGTCAGCAAGCCCTGTACTAGTGATCCCTTGCCATATGCTAGACTAAGAAGTACCTGTCCCTTGTTTGTAAAAGTGGCAGAAGTGTTACCATTATATTTTCTTTCTGTCCTTGTATCTTTAACTTTTTGTGAATATCTGTAGAGTTGATATCTCACTGATATGAGTTGCCTCAATGTTCATAAACACACGCAGCTTAGTAAATATCAATGGCTTCAATACGGTGCTAATAATGTTCGTCTCACTTCACATAAATTTGCTGCTCGCCTCGCCAGTATACGAAATGTTATGGACTGAACGATCTAGTATCAGACGCAGATTCTCTTATGAATACACTCGTATAAAACACTGTTACAAACGTCAAAAACCAATTCCCGACTACACAATCCTCCTTATTTACCTTAATACAGCCGAAATGAAACCATTTCTCACTTAGTGCAATTTTGCATACGTCCCCCTTAAATTGCATTTTGTGACAATTTTGAATCTAAATTACATTTTGTAAGTATTTTCTATCTAAATTGCATTTTGTAAATATTGTCAATTCAAATAAAAGTACAGTAAGTATGTAGTTAGTTTTAGTTGTAAGTAGGTAGTTAGTTTGTCTATTAGATATATGTCATTGTTCTATTAGACTGTGGTGTGTGAGTGTGTCTGGTAGCAGTTGCATTGTTTATTAGTTATAGTTCATTGTTTCAGTAGACTGTGATGTGTGAGGGTGCATGTGAGTGTGCCTGTTGAAACTGTTTTAGTGGTAGTATTTGTTGTTGGTGGAACTTAAGTTTTTTGTTAGTAGAGTTTTGGTATTTAATTGTTAGTACGGTAGAAGGTTAGTATTTTTGTTAGTAGAATTGCTCTTTACTTATTCTGAAAGGGAGTAGCAGCCTTTCAGAATAAATCAATTCTTTACTAGTCTTATAGACGGTTAAGATATTGATAATATAAGCCAATAATGGCTACACTGCGTCCTGCTGCACGGCTGAAAGCAACGGGAAACTACAGCCGTTTGCTATTCCCGAGGATATGCACCTCTCTATGCATAATTACATGTGATGATGGCCTCCTCCCTTGTAAAATTTCAATCCGGAGGTAAACTAGTCCCCAGTTCGGATCTCCGGGTGGGGACTACTCGAGAGGGGGTTAACATCACAGAAGTGACAAAGAGGAAATCTGACATTCTACGGATCGGAGCGTGGAATGTTAGAAGTCTGCTAGGAAGTGGAAGGTTAGAAAACTTAGAAAGGGAAATGGATAGGTTGAGGTTGGATTTGGTTGGGATTAGTGAAATGCGCTGGCAGGAAGAACAGGACTTTTGGTCAGGAGACTATAGGGTCATTAGCACTAAATCAAACAATGGCCAAGCAGGGGTTGGCCTCATATTGAGTAGGAAACTTGGACAGCGGGTGGAATATTATGAGCAATATAGTGAACGGATTATTGTAGCAAAAATCAATACAAAACCTACCTGCACTACAGTGGTACAAGTCTATATGCCTACCAGTCAAGCTGATGATGAGGATGTTGAAAATGTCTACGAAGAAATAGACGAAATTCTGAGGTATATCAAGGGTGATGAAAATGTTATAGTAATGGGAGATTGGAATGCTGTGGTAGGAAAAGGGAGAGAAGGGAAGATAGTAGGAGATTTCGGATTAGGTGAAAGAAATGATCGAGGAAGCAGGCTGGTAGAATTCTGCACCGAGCATGAATTGGTCATAGCTAACACCTTATTCAATAATCACAATAGAAGAATATACACATGGATGAGACCAGGAGATACAGGGCGTTACCAAATCGACTTCATTATGGTCAAGCAGAGGTTTCGAAACCAGATTTTGGATTGTAAAACATATCCTGGTGCTGACATAAACTCTGATCACAATCTGGTTGTAATGAAATGCAGATTAAAGTTGAAGAAACTGAAGAAAAGTCAAAAGCCAAAAAGGTGGGCAATAGACAGACTGAAAGAGAAGGATGTAAACGAAAGATTCAAGAAGAGTATAAAGGAAGGACTAATGAAAAACCCTAAACAAACTTCAATTGCAGACGAATGGGCACTTTTGAAGAATGAAATAACAAAATCCGCAGAAGAAAACATTGGTAGGAAAGAAAGAATAGGTAGAAAACCGTGGATCACTCAGGATATACTAGAATTGATGGATGAAAGGCGGAAACACAAGAATCTAAGAGATGAAAAGGGGAAAGCAGAATACAGACGTCTGAGAAATGAGGTTAACAAGAAGTGCAAGGAAGCGAAAGAAGAATGGTTGAAAGAGAAATGTGCAGGTATAGAAAATTGTCTGAAATTAGGAAAAGTAGACACAGCTTATCGAAGGATTAAGAATACTTTTGGGGAAAAGAAGACTAAGTGCTGTAATATTAAGGACACAAATGGAAAGCCTCTAACAGATAGGGAAGAAAAGCTTGAGAGATGGAAAGCTTACATAGAGAGTTTGTATAAGGGAAAGGAGATTGAGAATCATGTAATGGAAAGGGAGGAGGAAATTGATGAGGATGCGAAAGGAGATTTAATATTGAGATCAGAATTTGATAGAGCTTTGGAAGACTTAAGCAGGAACAAAGCACCAGGCATAGATGATATACCGATTGAGTTGCTACGCTGCATAGGAGATGAAAGTCTGATCAGGTTATTTCACTTGGTGTGTAGGATTTATGAGACAGGTGATGTACCCTCTGATTTTGAGAAGAATGTTATCATCCCTATACCGAAGAAAGTATGAACTGACAGATGTGAGGATTACCGTACAATCAGCTTGATTACTCATGCTTCAAAGATCCTGTCTAGAATAATTTACAAGAGGATTGAAAGCCAGATAGAAACGGAGTTGGATGAAGACCAGTTTGGTTTCAGGAGAAATGTAGGAAGAAGGGAAGCTGTACTAAGTCTTAGGCTGATTTTATAAGGTAGAATAAGGAAAGATAAGAGAACGTTCATGGCTTTTGTAGACTTAGAAAAGGCTTTTGATAACGTTGATTGGACTAAATTGTTTGACATTTTGAAATCAATTGGAATAAAGTACAGGGATAGGAGGGTGATATATAATCTGTACAGAAACCAGACAGCAGTCATTCGAGTTGAAGGACATGAGAGAGAAGCTGGTATTCAGAAAGGTGTAAGGCAAGGCTGCAACTTATCACCCATACTTTTCAATCTTTACATTGAACAAGCAATGAAGGAAATTAGAGAAAAATTTAAAGTGGGAGTGAAGATTCAAGGAGAAATAATTTCAACTCTGAGATTTGCTGATGACATCGTCATCTTGGCCGACAAGCCTGAGGATTTGAATGAGTTTTTGAATAGTATGGACTCCGTCTTACGGAAAGAATTCATGATGAAAATAAATAAATGTAAAACAAAAATACTGGAATGCAGCCGAAATAAATCAGAAACCTCTATGGAGATCAAATTGGCAGGTGAAAAGCTGAGGGAAGTAGGAGACTTCTGTTACTTAGGAAGCAGAATAACCAGTGATGGACGAAGCAAAGAGGATATTAAAAGTAGGTTGGCTCAGGCAAAGAAAGCATTTCTACAAAAAAGGAATCTTCTGACATCGAATATAGATTTAGGTATTAGGAAGTCATTTTTGAAAGCCTTTGTCTGGAGCGTGGCGCTCTATGGAAGTGAAACTTGGACTATTGGTGCAGCAGAAAAGAGGAGAATTGAAGCATTTGAAATGTGGTGTTACAGGAGAATGATGAAGATCAGATGGGTAGATAGGGTTACAAACAAAGAGGTATTAAGACGAGTGGGAGAGGAGAGATGTTTCTGGCGACTGCAAATGAAGAGAAGAGATAGGTTGGTAGGACACATACTAAGACATCCAGGAATAGCAAGCTTAGTTATGGAAGGAAGGGTCGAGGACAAAAACTGTAGGGGTAGACCAAGGTTACAATATGTTAAACAGATTGCCTCCGATGTAGGGTGTCGGAGCTATGTAGAGATGAAACGATTAGCTCAGGACAGGAAGGCATGGAGGGCTGCATCAAACCAGTCAAAAGACTGAAGACTCAAACAACAAACAACTGATAATATACACATATCTACTATTTCACAACTCTCATTCCCTTTTGATAGGTCTTCATATTTTTCCTCCTCACCACTGAGTTTCTTCTGTGAGGCACTTTCAGGCTAGCAAATAATATTTTGTACAGGAGTTGATTGTAGGCCTATGTTGAGGTTATTTGTTACAGGAACATGTGGGGGTATTGTTGATGGAGATAGTGTATCTTCTAACAAGTTCAAATTAATTGTACGTTTCTTCTGCCAATTAGTACGTCTCTTGAATACTTTACCAGTATGCCTAGGTATTTTAGAGGGATTCGTAAATACAATACCACAGACTAATCACTGATAATCATACAAGGTTAGATCCACTGTTTACATGGAAACCATCCAGACAATAAACAAAGTAAGAAACAAATGAATCGCAAGATGCACATGATGCACTCTACAGAGGTGGAAAGTACAAACTTATTCCCTAAAGGCGGTATATTTGAAAATTTAGCCAGAGAAGATACCTTAAGTGCTGGCCATGTTTACTTCCAGCAGAAATCAAGTGTACATCATGACCTAAACTATTAAAAAACACACTTGTAGTTATAATATCATCTTAATTCATACAGCATTTTAAAGAGGACATATTAAATATTAATAAATAAATAAAAAATAAAAATGACTAATTTTTGAAAAATTTCCCATTCCGTATCCCATTAACAGCTTATGATTATCTAATTATGGAACAGGATTTTGAATTCTCTGCCGTAAAAATACAGCAGTTTAAGTTAATAATTGTATGCGTATACCGTTCTCCGTCAGGAAAGTTGCCTTTATTTATAGATAAATTAGAATTGTAGTCAATAACATGAGCAAAGTAATTTTCGATACAATAATTCGTGGGGATGTAAATGTGGAATTCTTAAAATTTGATAGAAATTGTGAATTATTAACACAGTTACTAATTTCCAAAGGACTGAAACCTACAGTAAATACCCCAACAAGAATAACAAAATTTAGTAAAACCACTTCTGATCAATTTTTTTCAAATACAGATCAATATCACCATTCAATAGAAGTCTATTGTCCGGGTTTTAGTGAC